>JAOEGL010000002.1:322626081-324123588 GCA_034509955.1 Urosaurus nigricauda | reverse complement strand
GGAGGAAAAGGGCAAGAGGAGGAGAGGCCGAGAGAGTGAGGGAGGAAAAGGGCAAGAGGAGGAGAGGCCGAGAGAGTGAGGGAGGAAAAGGGCAAGAGGAGGAGAGGCCGAGAGAGTGAGGGAGGAAAAGGGCAAGAGGAGGAGAGGCCGAGAGAGTGAGGGAGGAAAAGGGCAAGAGGAGGAGAGGCCGAGAGAGTGAGGGAGGAAAAGGGCAAGAGGAAGAGAGGCCGAGAGAGTGAGGGAGGAAAAGGGCAAGAGGAAGAGAGGCCGAGAGAGTGAGGGAGGAAAAGGGCAAGAGGAAGAGAGGCCGAGAGAGTGAGGAGGAAAAGGGCAAGAGGAGGAGAGGCCGAGAGAGTGAGGGAGGAAAAGGGCAAGAGGAAGAGAGGCCGAGAGAGTGAGGGAGGAAAAGGGCAAGAGGAGGAGAGGCCGAGAGAGTGAGGGAGGAAAAGGGCAAGAGGAGGAGAGGCCGAGAGAGTGAGGGAGGAAAAGGGCAAGAGGAGGAGAGGCCGAGAGAGTGAGGGAGGAAAAGGGCAAGAGGAGGAGAGGCCGAGAGAGTGAGGGAGGAAAAGGGCAAGAGGAGGAGAGGCCGAGAGAGTGAGGGAGGAAAAGGGCAAGAGGAGGAGAGGCCGAGAGAGTGAGGGAGGAAAAGGGCAAGAGGAGGAGAGGCCGAGAGAGTGAGGGAGGAAAAGGGCAAGAGGAGGAGAGGCCGAGAGAGTGAGGGAGGAAAAGGGCAAGAGGAGGAGAGGCCGAGAGAGTGAGGGAGGAAAAGGGCAAGAGGAGGAGAGGCCGAGAGAGTGAGGGAGGAAAAGGGCAAGAGGAGGAGAGGCCGAGAGAGTGAGGGAGGAAAAGGGCAAGAGGAGGAGAGGCCGAGAGAGTGAGGGAGGAAAAGGGCAAGAGGAAGAGAGGCCGAGAGAGTGAGGGAGGAAAAGGGCAAGAGGAGGAGAGGCCGAGAGAGTGAGGGAGGAAAAGGGCAAGAGGAGGAGAGGCCGAGAGAGTGAGGGAGGAAAAGGGCAAGAGGAGGAGAGGCCGAGAGAGTGAGGGAGGAAAAGGGCAAGAGGAGGAGAGGCCGAGAGAGTGAGGGAGGAAAAGGGCAAGAGGAGGAGAGGCCGAGAGAGTGAGGGAGGAAAAGGGCAAGAGGAGGAGAGGCCGAGAGAGTGAGGGAGGAAAAGGGCAAGAGGAAGAGAGGCCGAGAGAGTGAGGGAGGAAAAGGGCAAGAGGAGGAGAGGCCGAGAGAGTGAGGGAGGAAAAGGGCAAGAGGAGGAGAGGCCGAGAGAGTGAGGGAGGAAAAGGGCAAGAGGAAGAGAGGCCGAGAGAGTGAGGGAGGAAAAGGGCAAGAGGAAGAGAGGCCGAGAGAGTGAGGGAGGAAAAGGGCAAGAGGAAGAGAGGCCGAGAGAGTGAGGCAGGAAAAGGGCAAGAGGAGGAGAGGCCGAGAGAGTGAGGGAGGAAAAGGGCAAGAGGAAGAGAGGCCGAGAGAGTGAGGGAGGAAAAGGGCAAGAGGAGGAGAGGCCGAGAGAGTGAGGGAGGAAAAGGGCAAGAGGAGGAGAGGCCGAGAGAGTGAGGGAGGAAAAGGGCAAGAGGAAGAGAGGCCGAGAGAGTGAGGGAGGAAAAGGGCAAGAGGAGGAGAGGCCGAGAGAGTGAGGGAGGAAAAGGGCAAGAGGAGGAGAGGCCGAGAGAGTGAGGGAGGAAAAGGGCAAGAGGAAGAGAGGCCGAGAGAGTGAGGGAGGAAAAGGGCAAGAGGAGGAGAGGCCGAGAGAGTGAGGGAGGAAAAGGGCAAGAGGAGGAGAGGCCGAGAGAGTGAGGGAGGAAAAGGGCAAGAGGAAGAGAGGCCGAGAGAGTGAGGGAGGAAAAGGGCAAGAGGAAGAGAGGCCGAGAGAGTGAGGGAGGAAAAGGGCAAGAGGAAGAGAGGCCGAGAGAGTGAGGGAGGAAAAGGGCAAGAGGAGGAGAGGCCGAGAGAGTGAGGCAGGAAAAGGGCAAGAGGAAGAGAGGCCGAGAGAGTGAGGGAGGAAAAGGGCAAGAGGAAGAGAGGCCGAGAGAGTGAGGCAGGAAAAGGGCAAGAGGAAGAGAGGCCGAGAGAGTGAGGCAGGAAAAGGGCAAGAGGAAGAGAGGCCGAGAGAGTGAGGCAGGAAAAGGGCAAGAGGAAGAGAGGCCGAGAGAGTGAGGGAGGAAAAGGGCAAGAGGAGGAGAGGCCGAGAGAGTGAGGCAGGAAAAGGGCAAGAGGAAGAGAGGCCGAGAGAGTGAGGGAGGAAAAGGGCAAGAGGAGGAGAGGCCGAGAGAGTGAGGCAGGAAAAGGGCAAGAGGAAGAGAGGCCGAGAGAGTGAGGGAGGAAAAGGGCAAGAGGAAGAGAGGCCGAGAGAGTGAGGCAGGAAAAGGGCAAGAGGAAGAGAGGCCGAGAGAGTGAGGGAGGAAAAGGGCAAGAGGAAGAGAGGCCGAGAGAGTGAGGCAGGAAAAGGGCAAGAGGAAGAGAGGCCGAGAGAGTGAGGCAGGAAAAGGGCAAGAGGAAGAGAGGCCGAGAGAGTGAGGGAGGAAAAGGGCAAGAGGAAGAGAGGCCGAGAGAGTGAGGCAGGAAAAGGGCAAGAGGAAGAGAGGCCGAGAGAGTGAGGGAGGAAAAGGGCAAGAGGAAGAGAGGCCGAGAGAGTGAGGGAGGAAAAGGGCAAGAGGAAGAGAGGCCGAGAGAGTGAGGGAGGAAAAGGGCAAGAGAGGCCGAGAGAGTGAGGGAGGAAAAGGGCAAGAGGAAGAGAGGCCGAGAGAGTGAGGGAGGAAAAGGGCAAGAGAGGCCGAGAGAGTGAGGGAGGAAAAGGGCAAGAGGAAGAGAGGCCGAGAGAGTGAGGGAGGAAAAGGGCAAGAGGAAGAGAGGCCGAGAGAGTGAGGGAGGAAAAGGGCAAGAGGAAGAGAGGCCGAGAGAGTGAGGGAGGAAAAGGGCAAGAGAGGCCGAGAGAGTGAGGGAGGAAAAGGGCAAGAGGAAGAGAGGCCGAGAGAGTGAGGGAGGAAAAGGGCAAGAGGAAGAGAGGCCGAGAGAGTGAGGGAGGAAAAGGGCAAGAGGAAGAGAGGCCGAGAGAGTGAGGGAGGAAAAGGGCAAGAGAGGCCGAGAGAGTGAGGGAGGAAAAGGGCAAGAGGAAGAGAGGCCGAGAGAGTGAGGGAGGAAAAGGGCAAGAGGAAGAGAGGCCGAGAGAGTGAGGGAGGAAAAGGGCAAGAGAGGCCGAGAGAGTGAGGGAGGAAAAGGGCAAGAGGAAGAGAGGCCGAGAGAGTGAGGGAGGAAAAGGGCAAGAGGAAGAGAGGCCGAGAGAGTGAGGGAGGAAAAGGGCAAGAGGAAGAGAGGCCGAGAGAGTGAGGGAGGAAAAGGGCAAGAGAGGCCGAGAGAGTGAGGGAGGAAAAGGGCAAGAGGAAGAGAGGCCGAGAGAGTGAGGGAGGAAAAGGGCAAGAGGAAGAGAGGCCGAGAGAGTGAGGGAGGAAAAGGGCAAGAGGAAGAGAGGCCGAGAGAGTGAGGGAGGAAAAGGGCAAGAGAGGCCGAGAGAGTGAGGGAGGAAAAGGGCAAGAGGAAGAGAGGCCGAGAGAGTGAGGGAGGAAAAGGGCAAGAGGAAGAGAGGCCGAGAGAGTGAGGGAGGAAAAGGGCAAGAGGAAGAGAGGCCGAGAGAGTGAGGGAGGAAAAGGGCAAGAGGAAGAGAGGCCGAGAGAGTGAGGGAGGAAAAGGGCAAGAGGAAGAGAGGCCGAGAGAGTGAGGGAGGAAAAGGGCAAGAGGAAGAGAGGCCGAGAGAGTGAGGGAGGAAAAGGGCAAGAGGAGGAGAGGCCGAGAGAGTGAGGGAGGAAAAGGGCAAGAGGAAGAGAGGCCGAGAGAGTGAGGGAGGAAAAGGGCAAGAGGAAGAGAGGCCGAGAGAGTGAGGGAGGAAAAGGGCAAGAGGAAGAGAGGCCGAGAGAGTGAGGGAGGAAAAGGGCAAGAGGAGGAGAGGCCGAGAGAGTGAGGGAGGAAAAGGGCAAGAGGAAGAGAGGCCGAGAGAGTGAGGGAGGAAAAGGGCAAGAGAGGCCGAGAGAGTGAGGGAGGAAAAGGGCAAGAGGAAGAGAGGCCGAGAGAGTGAGGGAGGAAAAGGGCAAGAGAGGCCGAGAGAGTGAGGGAGGAAAAGGGCAAGAGGAAGAGAGGCCGAGAGAGTGAGGGAGGAAAAGGGCAAGAGGAAGAGAGGCCGAGAGAGTGAGGGAGGAAAAGGGCAAGAGGAAGAGAGGCCGAGAGAGTGAGGGAGGAAAAGGGCAAGAGGAGGAGAGGCCGAGAGAGTGAGGGAGGAAAAGGGCAAGAGGAGGAGAGGCCGAGAGAGTGAGGGAGGAAAAGGGCAAGAGGAAGAGAGGCCGAGAGAGTGAGGGAGGAAAAGGGCAAGAGGAAGAGAGGCCGAGAGAGTGAGGGAGGAAAAGGGCAAGAGGAAGAGAGGCCGAGAGAGTGAGGGAGGAAAAGGGCAAGAGGAAGAGAGGCCGAGAGAGTGAGGGAGGAAAAGGGCAAGAGGAAGAGAGGCCGAGAGAGTGAGGGAGGAAAAGGGCAAGAGGAAGAGAGGCCGAGAGAGTGAGGGAGGAAAAGGGCAAGAGAGGCCGAGAGAGTGAGGGAGGAAAAGGGCAAGAGGAAGAGAGGCCGAGAGAGTGAGGGAGGAAAAGGGCAAGAGGAAGAGAGGCCGAGAGAGTGAGGGAGGAAAAGGGCAAGAGGAGGAGAGGCCGAGAGAGTGAGGGAGGAAAAGGGCAAGAGGAGGAGAGGCCGAGAGAGTGAGGGAGGAAAAGGGCAAGAGAGGCCGAGAGAGTGAGGGAGGAAAAGGGCAAGAGGAAGAGAGGCCGAGAGAGTGAGGGAGGAAAAGGGCAAGAGGAGGAGAGGCCGAGAGAGTGAGGGAGGAAAAGGGCAAGAGGAAGAGAGGCCGAGAGAGTGAGGGAGGAAAAGGGCAAGAGGAAGAGAGGCCGAGAGAGTGAGGGAGGAAAAGGGCAAGAGGAAGAGAGGCCGAGAGAGTGAGGGAGGAAAAGGGCAAGAGGAAGAGAGGCCGAGAGAGTGAGGGAGGAAAAGGGCAAGAGGAAGAGAGGCCGAGAGAGTGAGGGAGGAAAAGGGCAAGAGGAAGAGAGGCCGAGAGAGTGAGGGAGGAAAAGGGCAAGAGGAAGAGAGGCCGAGAGAGTGAGGGAGGAAAAGGGCAAGAGGAGGAGAGGCCGAGAGAGTGAGGGAGGAAAAGGGCAAGAGGAAGAGAGGCCGAGAGAGTGAGGGAGGAAAAGGGCAAGAGGAAGAGAGGCCGAGAGAGTGAGGGAGGAAAAGGGCAAGAGGAAGAGAGGCCGAGAGAGTGAGGGAGGAAAAGGGCAAGAGGAAGAGAGGCCGAGAGAGTGAGGGAGGAAAAGGGCAAGAGGAAGAGAGGCCGAGAGAGTGAGGGAGGAAAAGGGCAAGAGGAGGAGAGGCCGAGAGAGTGAGGGAGGAAAAGGGCAAGAGGAAGAGAGGCCGAGAGAGTGAGGGAGGAAAAGGGCAAGAGGAAGAGAGGCCGAGAGAGTGAGGGAGGAAAAGGGCAAGAGGAAGAGAGGCCGAGAGAGTGAGGGAGGAAAAGGGCAAGAGGAAGAGAGGCCGAGAGAGTGAGGGAGGAAAAGGGCAAGAGGAAGAGAGGCCGAGAGAGTGAGGGAGGAAAAGGGCAAGAGGAAGAGAGGCCGAGAGAGTGAGGGAGGAAAAGGGCGAGAGGAAGAGAGGCCGAGAGAGTGAGGGAGGAAAAGGGCAAGAGGAAGAGAGGCCGAGAGAGTGAGGGAGGAAAAGGGCAAGAGGAAGAGAGGCCGAGAGAGTGAGGGAGGAAAAGGGCAAGAGGAAGAGAGGCCGAGAGAGTGAGGGAGGAAAAGGGCAAGAGGAAGAGAGGCCGAGAGAGTGAGGGAGGAAAAGGGCAAGAGAGGCCGAGAGAGTGAGGGAGGAAAAGGGCAAGAGGAAGAGAGGCCGAGAGAGTGAGGGAGGAAAAGGGCAAGAGGAAGAGAGGCCGAGAGAGTGAGGGAGGAAAAGGGCAAGAGGAGGAGAGGCCGAGAGAGTGAGGGAGGAAAAGGGCAAGAGGAAGAGAGGCTGAGAGAATGTGGCCTCTCTTGACCTCCTTCAAAGTGTTGTTGTGCAGAGTGACGAGGGAAGGAAGGGAGCATTTTCCCTTCTTCTTTTAAAGCCCTGGAGGAGAGGGAAGGCAGCAGGGGGCCTCTGTGTTGGGTCTTTCTCTGTCTTTCTCTCTCGCAGCCCACAGGGGAAGTCTCAGGGCTCCTTCCTCTTCTCTTTCCTCCCTCTTGATACCTTCTGAAACCCCTGATGCCTCCTTCCTTCCTTGGGCCTCTTCCAGTCTTCCTCCTCCTCTTCCTTCTCCATCCAAGGGCTGCTGCTGCATAAACTGCTGGGCTGGCTCCCTCTTTCCGTCCCTCCCTTGGGCCAGAGTCCAGCAGCCTTCCTCCTCCTCCTCCTCCTCCTCCTCTTTCCTCCAAAGTCTGCTGCTGGATGCCCAACAGACTCCTTCCCTCGTCTTCAGGCTCCTTCCAGGGAAGCTGCCTGGCTCTAGGAAAAACTCTCCCTGGACTGCAGTAGTTCTCAGCCTTTGGCTCTCATCCTTATGTTTTGGACTTCAACTCCCAGGAGCCTCAGCCCTTTTGCCCAAATGACCAGGGATTCTGGGAGCTGAAGTCCAAAATGCCCTGAAGAGCCCAGTTTGAGGAAGGGGCGGGGCTTCAGGAGGGCCACTTCCTGCCTCTCTGGGCCTCCCTCTCTCTGGGCCTTAGCTTTCCCTCTGGAAGGAGCCAGGCTCTTTCCTTCCTCTTCTTCCAGGGCAGGAGCAGGACTGGCCTCCAGGCCTCCAGAGAGGGCCCTCTGCTCCCCTCCTTTTCCTCCTTCTGTTTATGGTTGTTGTTGTTCTTTCCTAGGAGCCCCATTCGAAATCTGGGAAAGGAGGCCTCATCTGGCCCTGAACCAAGAGGGGAGTCCAGGGCAAGAGAGCCATGGATCAGAAGGAGAAGCCGCTCTGTCCAGAGGCTCAATGCCAGGCCTTCAGGCAGCTTCGCTATGAGGAGGCTGAGGGGCCCCGAGGGATCTGCAGCCGACTCTCCAGTCTTTGCCATCAGTGGCTGAAGCCAGAAAGGCACACCAAGAGCCAGATCCTGGACCTGGTGATCCTGGAGCAGTTCCTGGCCGTCCTTCCCCCAGAGATGGCCAGCTGGGTCCAGGAATGTGGGGCACAGACCAGCTCCCAGGCGGTGGCCCTGGCCGAAGGCTTCCTCCTCAGCCAGGCAGAAGAGAAGAAGGAGGAGGAGGAGAAAGGGCAGCAGGTGAGAGGCTTTCAGGAGTGTTTAACAACCCAGAGATATGGGAAAACAATATTCTTTATGTTGACAGCAGCGAGGCTTGTGTTTGCAAAGTTTTGGAGATATTGATGAATGGAGATATAAACTGTATCACATGATGGAACTTGATTTGTTATCATGTAAGGTCGAAAGTAAAAATAATTCTAAATGGAAAGAGAATTGGGGGGAAAGTCATCTAATACATGAGAGAAAGATGGGGGCAGGTTGCTGATTGGGCGTCAAATATGGAACAGATTGTATAACTACAAAGTGTACTTTTAGGAACTAGTACTTCAAACATATATGACGCAGTTAATAGACAAATTAAAAATAAGCTAAGTTCTTATAGATAGGAAGTAATAAGTAAGGCTATGGGAATGGAAAGTACAGTTAATTAACTTGTAAAAGTTGGTGTTATCGCCATAGATGTGAAAGAGCAAAATATAAATTAACCTTCAAAACTAAATAATGATATAATTTGCTGCATATTTTGGAGGTTTAAGCTAATTATTGTTGTTGTTAATGTATAATACAAACAATCATATGAAGATTATAACGTGGTTGACAAGATCCAGCTTAGGTAAAACCTATTGTTTAATGGAGAGTCACTTTTTATTTATATATAATGTATTTTTTCTCTTCTGTAAAGTTTCGTCCTAGTTGATGTGGGGGAAAGTGGAAGTACAAAAATAGTCATTCATAATTTGTGTAACTGAAAGAATTCATTGAGAGTGGATATGTGAATTGATGTGAAACTATGTTTATCAAGTGAATTATAATTGATGTATAAAATATATAATTTAAAATATAATAAAAATTAGGGGGGGGAAAGAAATAGTGTTTAACAAATAAATCCCTTGCAGGCCAGTGAACAAAGTTTTCTGGAATTCAACATTAGAAGGCAGATCCTCCTCCCCTGTAGCCTTCTTTCTTTTCTCATCCTTCTCTTTCTAATATTTAGTGCTGTTTTCTCCTAGGATCTGTTGGATGAAAAGGCCACAGAAATCATGGAAACAGAGAAGGTGCCTTTAGACTGCAGAGAGAGAGTGCAGTCCACACAGATCCTACAGAAGAACTCAGGAAGTGCCTTCTCACTGGGTAAAGAGGAAAGAGGTATCTCAGAACCCCAAAAGGTTTTGGTTCTGTCATTGCGAGTGAAGTTGGGGAACGTATACATAAACTTTGTATTGCTTATCTTGTGTGTGTGTGTATAAAGAGAGAGATTAGAATCATAGAATAGAATCATAGAGTTGGAAGAGACCACAAGGGCCATCCAGTCCAACCCCCTGCCATGCAGGAACTCCAAATCAAAGCATCCCCAACAGATGGCCATCCAGCCTCTGCTTAAAGACCTCCAAGGAAGGAGACTCCACTACGCTCCGAGGGAGTGTGTTCCACTGTCAAACAGCCCTTACTGTCAGGAAGTTCCTCCTAATGTTGAGGTGGAATCTCTTTTCCTGCAGTTTGCATCCATTGTTCCGTGTCCTAGTCTCTGGAGCAGCAGAAAACAAGCTTGCTCCCTCCTCAATATGACGTCCCTTCAAATATTTAAACAAGGCTATCATATCACCTCTTAACCTTCTCTTCTCCAAGCTAAACATCCCCAGCTCCCTAAGTCCCTTCACCATTTTAGTTGCCCTCCTTTGGACCCGCTCCAGTTTCTCCGCAACCTTTTAAAATTGTGGTGTCCAGAACTGGACGCAATATTCCAGATGGGGCCTGACCAAAGCAGAATAGAGTGGCACTATAACTTTCCTTGATCTAGAAACTATACTTCTATTGATGCAGCCTAAAATTGCATTGGCTTTTTTAGCTGCCGCATCACACTGTTGACTCATGTTCAGCTTATGGTCTACTTGGACTCCTAGATCCCAGGTGTCCCCCATCCCATATCTGTGCATTTCATTTTTCCGCCCTAAGTGCAGAACCTTACATTTCTCCGCATTGAATTTCATTTTGTTAGCATCGGCCCAGCTTTCTAGTCTATTCAGGTCATTTTGAATTTTGATCCTGTCCTCTGGGGTATTAGCTGCTCCTCCCAGTTTAGTGTCATCTGCAAATTTGATAAGTATGCCACCAATTCTGTCATCCAAATCATTAATAAAGATGTTGAATAGCACTGGGCCCAGGACAGAGCCCTGTGGGACCCCACTGGTCACTTCTCTCCAGGATGAAAAGGAGCCATTGTTGAGCACCCTTTGAGTTCGGCCAGTCAACCAATTACAAATCCATGTAACTGTTAACTTGTCTAGCCCACATTCTTCAAGCTTGTTTGCAAGAATGTCATGGGGAACCTTGTCAAAGGCCTTACTGAAATCGAGGTATACTATATCCACAGCATTCCCTTCATCTACCAAGCTGGTAATTTTATCAAAAAAAGAGATCAGGTTCGTTTGGCATGACTTGTTTCTCTGAAACCCATGTTGGCTTTTTGTGATTATGGCATTGGCCTCTAAGTGTTCACAGACTCTCTGCTTAATGATCTGCTCTAGAACCTTTCCTGGAATTGATGTCAGACTAACTGGACAATAATTGTTGGGATCCTCTTTTTTTCCCTTTTTCAAGATGGGGACAACGTTTGCCCTCCTCCAGTCTGCTGGGACTTCTCCTGTTCTCCAGGAGTTCTCAAAGATTATTGCCAGTGGTTCTGATATTACATTTTCCAGTTCTTTTAATACTCTAGGATGTAGTTCATCTCGTCCTGGAGACTTATATTCATTTAGATTAACCAGGTATTCCTGTACTATCTCTTTACTTATTCTGTACTGAAATTCCCCTATTCTGTCTTCTGCTTCATTATCCTTAGGTTGAACACCCTTTGCCTTTTCTGAGAAGACTGAAGCAAAAAAATTGTTGAGTAATTCTGCCTTTTCTCTGTCCCCTGTTAGCATTTTGCCATCCTCAGCATGTAGAGGCCCTACCGTTTCCTTCTTCTTCCTTTTGCTGCAGACGTATCCAAAAAAGCCCTTTTTATTGTTCTTAACCTCTCTAGCAAGCCTGAGTTCATTCTGCGCTTTAGCTTTTCTGACTTTACCCCTACATGTGCTAGCTATTTGTTTGAATTCCTCTTTGGTGATTTCCCCATTTTTCCATTTCTTATACATGTTCTGTTTAAGGCTTATCTCAGTTGAAAGTTCCTTAGTCATCAATACTGGCTTCTTGAGACATCTCCCATTTTTCTTCCTCATTGGAACTGTTTGAAATAGTGCCTTCAGTATCTCCTTTTTGATAAACTCCCATTCATCTTGAACTCCCTTCTTTTTTATCATTCCTGACCATGGGATAAGCCCCAGTATTTCTCTAAGTTTATTGAAATCAGCTCTCCTAAAGTCTAAAATGTGTGTCTGACTATGCCTAGCTTCTCCCTTCCACTGTATAATCAACTCCAGGAGAACGTGGTCACTTCCACCTAAGGATCCAACCACTTGCACCCCATTAACTAGGTCTTCCCTGTTGGTTAATATCAGATCCAAAATAGCTGGCTCCCTTGTTGCCTCTTCCACCTTTTGGACAATGAAATTGTCTTCCAGGAAAGTGAGGAATTTGCTAGACCTTGAGGATTTGGCTGAGTTTGACTTCCAGCAAATATCAGGATAGTTGAAGTCACCCATCACTACTACATCTCTCCTTTCTGAGTATGTGTTTATCTGTTCTAGAAAGGCATCATCCAATTCCTCTGCCTGAGTCGGGGGTCTGTAGTAGACTCCCACAGTAACATCCCTGTTATTTCCCTCTCCTTTAATTTTTATCCAGATGCTCTCCACCTGGCTTCCAGTATTGACTTCCTGGATCTCTTCACTGGTGTAAATATCCCTGACATATAATGCTATTCCTCCTCCTTTCCTGCTTAGCCTGTTTCTCTTATAAAGGTTATACCCCTCTATTTCTACATTCCAATCATGAGACTTATCCCACCAGGTTTCAGTGATGCCTATTATATGTCTTTATCAATGATTTGGATGACAGAATTGGGGGCATAGTTATCAAATTTGCAGATGACACTAAACTGGGAGGAGTAGCTAATACCCCAGAGGACAGGATCAAAATTCAAAATGACCTGAATAAACTAGAAAGCTGGGCCGATGCTAACAAGATGAAATTCAATGCAGAGAAATGTAAGGTTCTGCACTTAGGGCGGAAAAATGAAATGCACAGATATAGGATGGGGGACACCTGGCTGAATGAGACCAAATGTGAAAGGGATCTAGGAGTCCAAGTAGACCATAAGCTGAACATGAGTCAACAATGCGATGCGGCAGCTAAAAAAGCCAATGCAATTTTAGGCTGCATCAATAGAAGTATAGTTTCTAGATCAAGGGAAGTCATAGTGCCACTCTATTCTGCTTTGGTCAGGCCCCACCTGGAATACTGTGTCCAGTTATGGGCACCACAATTCAGAAAGGATGTGGAGAACCTGGAGCGGGTCCAAAGGAGGGCAACTAAGATGCTGAAGGGTCTGGAAACCATGCCCTATGAGGAACGCCTCAGGGAACTGTGGATGTTTAGCCTGGAGAAGAGAAGGTTAAGAGGTGATATGATAGCCCTGTTTAAATATTTGAAGAGATGTCATATTGAGGAGGGAGCAAGCTTGTTTTCTGCTGCTGCAGAGACTAGAACGCGGAACAATGGATGCAAACTACAGGAAAAGAGATTCCACCTCAACATTAGGAGGAACGTCCTGACAGTAAGGGCTATTCGACGGTGGAACACACTCCCTCGGAGTGTGGTGGAGTCTCCTTCCTTAGGGGTCTTTAAGCAGAGGCTGGATGGCCATCTGTCAGGGATGCTTTGATTTGGAGTTCCTGCATGGCAGGGGGTTGGACTGGATGGCCCTTGTGGTCTCTTCCAACTCTATGATTCTATGATTCTAAAGGCTGCGGTGTAGCTGCTAAGCATTAAGGAAAAGGCAACTTCATGTCACACTTTCCTGCCAATCTAAAAAGCCCCTATACTTCTATTGATGCAACCTAAAATTGCATTGACCTTTTTAGCTGCTGCATCACACTGTTGACTCATGTTCAACTTGTGGTCTACTTGGTCTCCTAGATCCCTTTCACGTGTGGTCTCATTCAGCCAGGTGTCCCCCATCCTACATATTAAACTATACTAATTTGGAATCTGCTGTCTGGAATTCTTTGGTTTAGAACCATTATATATAGGCTGGACTCCAGCTTTTAAAGTAGTATTCAAAAACTTTTTTCCTCCAGATGCTTTGGACTTCTGCTCCCATAATTACATACTGTTGGCCAAGCTGGCTGTGGCTTCTGGGAACTGAAGTCCCAAGCACCTGGGGGACCAAGGTTTGAGAACCATTGTTTTAAAGCATTACCTGAAGCCCTCTCGCTACCTCTTATTGAGCCAAATTAATTCCCCCAATGAATACAATTTTCAGTGCCCTCCCAGGAGCCAGCATTTTTGATAAACTATCAGCATCTTGTCTATATACAGGTCCAAGGCAAGATTATTATAATTTGTCTATTATAGGTATATTGATGAAAGGAAGACTAAAGTGAAGAATGTCCTTGTCAGTGTATATTGTTATTGTTTTAACCCGCCCAGATTTGTGATTGGGTGGATTAGAAATAAATCTATTATTTATTATTATTATTATTATTATTATTATTATTATTAAACAGTGATCAGCCAGTGTTTAAGTTGGTACTAACCCTCCCTGCCCTCTTGTCACCATATACAGTAGAGTCTCGGTTATCCGACCTTCGGTTATCTGAATTATCCGACGTTCCATGTTTCTTCGTGAGCGCCCTTCATGGGTGGCGTGTTCACAGAGAAGCATGGGACGTTGGATAAGCCACTGGGGACAAAGGTCCCCCCTCCCCTCTTCTTCCTTCCTTCCCTTGTTCCCTCCTGTCTCCTTCTCTGCTTGGGCCAGGCCTCTTCCTTGGAGCCTGAGAGGAAAGGTCCGGGACGAAGAGGACAGCTGAAGGTCCTTCAGGGTGAAGAAAGGCCCAGGAAGGAGGGGGCAGGTGGACTCCTCCTCCTCTCCGGGGAGCTTTACTGGTCCTGAAGCGTCCTTCCAGGGATGCCTCAGGTCTGGCAAACCCCGGTGGAGAAGAGACGGGGTCACGGGCCGACTCCTCCTCCTCCCTTCTGGTCTTTGCTTTCCCTTCTTCCCTTCCTTTTCCCTCAAAGGTCTCCAAAGGGAAAGGGAAGATCCAGGAAGAAGAGGACCTGAGGAAAACCAAGCTGCAAAGGAGCGAACTGCCCAGGCCTCTCCTTTGTGGCTTGGGACCTCGACCCTCTCCCAGCCCAGGCAGACTCTGTCCCTGTGCAGCCATACCGGGGCAGAAGCTGGTGCGGAGGAACTCAGCACACAGGTAAGAAGGGAAGGAAGAAGGGATTGGAGGAAGGAAGGAGGGATGGAAGGAAGGAGGGATGGAGGGAAGGGGAAGGAGGGGGGGAGGATTGGAGTGAACTTTGACCCCAATGGTGGTGCGGGTGTATGCGCACTGTCATTGGGGACAAGTGACCCTCCGGATTATCCGACATTTTCGGGTATCCGACTGTCAGTCAGCCCCATTTATGTTGGATAATTGAGACTCTACTGTATATAGAATGGAGCTATGTAGCCCCATCTGTTTGCAATGTAACATTTTGTCTTCCTCTTGGTAACTGCAAGGAACCATTTGATTGCTGCCTGGTAACTGTACTACAACCTTTTGCTTTATGCCTGGTAACTGTAATGTCACCTTTCAATTTCTATCTGATAACATTCTGGGAGATCCCTTTCAAAGGGAAGCCTGGTGATTCTCTGTGTCCATTTGAATTGGGTGAGAGCTTAAAATTTAAAAGTGGGCCATTTCCTATGGCTCACAAGCGGGAGGAAGTAGAAAACCTCTTTCTATACAACTGCTTGCAGAGCCGCGTGGCCGTTAATTTTTCTTTCTAATTCATTTTTATTTTTTTAGTAGTGAAGGAGGGGTGTGAATACAGAGGTGAAGGTAACCTAGGCACAGTGTTAGAAGGCAACATTCAATTTTAACATTTGTCTGTTCACTTTCCCCTTCAGGGGTGTGGATATTCAGAGGAAGTGTCTCTGGTAGGAGCTAGCAACCAGGAGCTCTCTAGATAACTATAGGCCCAGTTGACTGAGCTCACTAAGAGCCACACAGGGATTCTTTACGCTGGTGTTTAACAGGAGAAGCCCACAGTCTTGTTTCAGTGCCTCCTTAAGACTTCTCACTATGGACACTGAGGGATCTGCAGCAGTCACCTGCAACACCTGTGGGATGTTTGTCTTCTTGCCTACAGAGGTGGGGAACTACACCTGCCCCAAGTGCAAGTTGGTAGCCCTCTTGGAAGAGAAAGTACAGCAGCTAGAGGAGCAGATATCTGCACTCCAGCATCATAGAGAGCAGAAGATTCTCCTGAACAGATCAGACCAGAATGTCTTGGGTGGGAAACAGAGAGAGGAAGTTGTTGGGGTGGAGGAGGTCACTCCACATACAACAGAGGTAGATGCTTCGAGGAAGGTCACACACAGAAGTAAGGAAACCAGGGAACGTTCTATGAGCGGCTTGCAGCTACAGAATTGCTTTGAATCTCTCTCTGTTGTCAGAGATGATGAGGAAAAGCAGCAGGGACAGACATCAAGGACAGAGCAGGGGAGCCTGAGAGTATCATGAAAAGGAACAGCCACTGCTAAGCCTCGGAGGAGGCATGTGGTGGTGGTGGGGGACTCCTTGCTGAGGGGTACCGAAGCAGTGGTTTGTGGGCCTGACAAGATGTCTCGGGAGGTGTGTTGTCTCCCTGGGGCAAAGATCCATCATGTGACGGAGAGGCTGACAAGATTTGTCAAGCCTACTGATCAATACCCCTTTGTTTTGGTTCATGTGGGAACCAATGATACTGCAAGGCACAGCCTTCAGAATATCAAAAGGGTTTATGAGGCTCTGGGTAGGAAGCTGAAAGAGATGGATGCACAGGTTGTCATCTCATCTCTACTCCCGGTAGAAGGGCATGGTCCAGGAAGGGAGAGGAAAATAGCCAAGGTGAATAACTGGCTCCGTAGATGGTGCCGCCAAGAACAGTTTGGATTCTTGGATCATGGGCTGCAGTTCCATGGGGAGGGACTTCTGGCAAAGGATGGGCTGCATCTCACGCCAGTTGGCAAAAACATTTTTGCCCGTAGTCTCAAAAATCTGATCAGGAGGGCTTTAAACTGAGATATATGGGGGAGGGAGACATTATTCTGAAAGGCGAAAGGGCTGGAGGAAATAGTCAAACTGACATTGAGGGAACAAGGCAAACAGTGCAAGGACCCAACAGTGGGAAGCAAAAAAATTTGCACAGGCAGCAACAAGCTTGCAAAATGTGGACTAGACAAAGTAACCGTTACATGGATTTGTAACTGGTTGACTGGCCGAACTCAAAGGGTGCTCAACAATGGATCCTCTTCAACCTGGAAAAAAGTGACCAGTGGGGTCCCACAGGGTTCTGTACTTGGCCCAGTCCTATTCAATATCTTTATTAATGACTTGGATGACAGAATTGGGGGCATACTTATCAAATTTGCAGATGACACCAAATTAGGAGGAGTAGCCAATACTCCAGAAGACAGGATCAAAATTCAAAATGACCTGAATAGATTAGAAAACTGGGCCAACGGTAACAAAATGAAATTCAATGTGGAGAAATGCAAGGTACTGCACTTAGGGCACAAAAATGAAATGCAGAGATACAGTGGTCCCCCGGGTTACGAAGGTAATCCGTTCCGGATTACCTTTCGTAACCCGGAAGCTTTCGTTTCCCGGGGAACCGCTTTTTTCAATGGACCGCGCGGCCATTTAAAGGGGCCGCGCGGCTTTTTTCGTTTCGTATCCCAGGGGATATTTCGTATCCCGGGGGATACATTGCAGGTCCGCCGCCTTTCGGATCCCGGGGTTTTCGTAACCCGGGGGATTCGTAAGGCGGGGGACCACTGTATAGGATGGGGGACATCTGGCTGAATGAAACTATGTGTGAAAGGGATCTAGGAGTTCAAGTAGACCATAAGTTGAACATGAGTCAACAGTGTGATGCGGCAGCTAAAAAGGCCAATGCTATTCTAGGTTGCATCAATAGAAGTATAGCATCTAGATCAAGGGAAGTAATAGTGCCACTCTATTCTGCTTTGGTCAGGCCCCACCTGGAATACTGTGTCCAGTTCTGGGCACCACCATTCAAAAAGGATGTGGAGAAACTGGAGAGTGTCCAAAGGAGGGCAACTAAGATGGTGAAAGGTCTGGAAACCATGCCCTATGAGGACCGCCTTAGGGAACTGGGGATGTTTAGCCTGGAGAAGAGAAGGTTAAGAGGTGATATGATAGCCCTGTTCAAATATTTGAAAGGATGTCATATTGAGGAGGGAGCAAGCTTGTTTTCTGCTGCTGCAGAGACTAAAACATGGAATAATGGATGTAAGCTGCAGGAAAAGAGATTCAACCTCAACATTAGGAGGAACTTCCTGACAGTAAGGGCTGTTCGATAGTGGAACACTCTCCCTTGGAGTGTAGTGGAGTCTCCATCCTTGGAGGTCTTTAAGGAGAGGCTGGATGGCCTTCTGTCATACTGTGTCCAGTTTTGGGCACCCCAATTCAAAAAGGATGTGCAGAAACTGGAGCATGTCCAAAGGAGGGCGACTAAGATAGTGAAGGTCTGGAAACTATGCCCTATGAGGAACGCCTTAGGGAACTGGGGATGTTTATCCTAGAGAAGAGAAGGTTAACAGGGGATATGATAGACTTGTTTGAATACTTGAAGGGATGTCACATTGAGGAAGGAGCAAGCTTGTTTTCTGCTGCTCCAGAGAACAGGACCCGGAGTAAGGGATGCAAGCTCCAGGAAAAGAGATCCCACCTCAACATTAGGAGGAACTTCGTGACAGTAAGGGCTGTTCGACAGTGGAACACAGTCCCTCAGAGTGTGGTGGAGTCTCCTTCCTTAGAGGTCTTTAAGCAGAGGCTGGATGGCCATCTGTCGGGGATGCTTTGATGGAGAGTTCCTTCATGGCAGGGAGTTGGACTGGATTGCCCTTGTGGTCTCTTCCAACTCTATAATTCTATAATAGCAAAGAGAAATCAATTTTCATTCAAAGACACTCAGCCACACACACATACAAGACCTAACAACGTTAAGATGACAGCTAATACCAATTTCAGGGGGTTTAGGAGAGAGCAATACTTTGGAGCTTATCTCTTGGCTATTAAAACCGGCTTATCTCTCTCCAGTTTAAAGCTTAATTTGGGGGCATCCTGATTTTCACAGAAAGTTTTTGCTGCCGAATTTGCCAGCTGAATACAGCCTGGGTCTATCCCCACTTTCAGGAGCACGCCACATGGCTCTTTTCAAATCTAGGAGTTTTTCTGACTTAACAAAATGGCTGGCAGAGCTCTCCTGGAAATGGGGATGGGCCTGGGCTCTATTTGGGCGGCAAATTCAGCTGAAAAAACCTTCTGATAAGATCAGGATGCGGCCCAAATTGAGCTTTTAATCTGGATAAAGGTAAACCAGTTTTAATAGCTAAGTGATAAGCTCCTTAATCAGATTCAAGCATGGAGCTCCGAATGTGGAATGCGTTTCCTGTGCATGGACAACCTGGCCCAAGTAGTTCACACACTAACCTTAATTAGATCACTGATAACCTCGCAATTTGGTTACTGAAATGCACTCTCTGTGAGTCTGATCCTGAAGACAACCTGCAGCTAGTGCAGAATGCAGCAGTTAGATTATTGCCTGAAACATACCGTGCATGCAACATTAAACAAATTGCAATAGATGCCATTGCATTCTGGTCTGAATTCAAGGCTCGAAGGAATCAGCAGTAGTGTTAGGGTTTGGTCAGACCTTACCAAGAATCCTGTGCCCAGTTATGGACACCACAGTTCAAAAACAATATTGACAAGCTGGAACAGGTCCAAAGAATGGTGACCCAGAAGATCAAAAGTCTGGGAAACAAGCTGTATGAGGAATGAATGAGTGTGCTGGGCATGTTTATCTCGGAGAAGACAGAGAGGTGACATGACAGCTAGGTTTAAATATCTGAAAAGATAGAGGCAAGGTTATTCTTTCTTGCTCTTGACGCTACAACACGAACCAGTGGATTGACGTGAGAAGAAAAAAGTTCCCACCTAAACATTGGGAAGAAATTGTTGTTTGATAGTGGAATAGTTTGCCTCAAAGGGATACTGGCACTGATATCACATTCGTTTTGATGCCAGTTCTCCCCCCTTCCCCCGCCAATAAAATAAAATTAAATAAAAAGTTTTGGTGACCAAGGATTTCACTGTTTTAATTTTTGGAATTATTCGATTCTTATGTTCTTAAATTACTTTTTCAAATATTTTGATTGATGTAGATTTTAACTTGTTTACAGTAATTTCATTGTGAAGCATCCAGGGCTCCTATGATGCACAATGGAATATAAATGTTTTAATCAGATAAATAATTCTTAGGCCATTCTATAGTTTTGTGGGGAGTTTTTGTATTTCTGTCAACCTCATGGTTACCCAACAAAGACATCCAAAACATCTGGCTGAATTTGGAAATACCCAAATCAGTAAGTGAAGAAATGGTACAAAAGGTTCACTTTTGCCTTTTGTGTCCCTCCCAGGAGATGGAAGACTACCAGGGCCAAGACCTACAGGCTCTGCTCTTAATACTGATGCCCTGAGAACAGCTTCTGAGAGCCTGGATCAGGTAGGGATAGGGTTTGGCGTCACTCAGTCAAACATGTAACTGGTAAGATGTGGTATCACCTCGCATTCACTTCCTCCCATATCCTCCCATACAGAATCCTGAGTACTGTTCTTTGTACAGTTGGCCATCATAATCTATGGATTTTTTATACAGGGATTCAAGCATACACAGCTTGAAAATATTTTTTTAAAAAGAATACATTTCAAATAGCAAACACCATTTTGCTATGCCACTGCATTAAATGGGACTTGAGCATCCACAGATGTTGTCATCCATGGGGGGTCCTGGAACCAAACCCCAGTGGATAACAAGGGCCCACTGTATTCATGTTACCCATAAATTGGGATTTCTATATATTGCTGAATATATTGGTAATAGTTGTGACATAAAAAAAATTGGGAAAATTAATATGGTATCTATAAATTAAATATACACACAACCTAAATGTATTTTCATGTACATATTTTCATGTGTTTAATGTTAACACTTGGCAAGATGTGATTCTTTAAAAGAAAATTGTAAAATAATTGTAAAAATTTTAAAAATATTTTAAAAATATTTTTAAGCCAAGGAGCTCTCCTTTCTCCTCCCACAGAGATTTGCCCTACACACTAGGATCTCCTCAACGTTATAAAGAGACACAGGCAAATACCTCACCTGTTTCTGCCAAAAGGCAGATGTTCGGGGAGCAGTAGTGTCACCCTCCCTCAGGGTGTCGCCTGGTGCATATCTGCACCCCTTAGTGACACTTGTGGATAGAGGGCAGTATCCCTGGAGGGTAAATAAGGGTTATCCTGTACCCTCCTCTTCTCCAAGGACCTGAAACCATTTTTGTCTTCTTCTATCCTTCCATCAGACTTGCTCAGCGTTCCATTTTTAGCAAAACTAAACAGGGGGAATCCCAAGTTACACAGTTTTATGTTCTCACTGATTTAGTAATTTTGGCTCACAGATACTATTTCTTCTCCCAGGTGACTTTTGGAGAGGTGACTGTGTCTTTCAACAAGGAAGAGTGGGCTTTGCTGGATCAGGACCAAAGGGCGCTTCACAGGAAAGTCATGGAGGAAAATTTGGCAATCCTGGTCTCTCTGGGTGAGGCTCCCTCTCTCTCTCTCTCTAGGCTGATCCATTCTCTTTGCTGGTGCTCCTGAATTGCTGTAGCCTCTTTCTGCCCTCATGCTGTATTTCTGCAAGCTGAGTCACTTTCTACCAGGTGGGCTGGTTAGGGATGTGCCCCTGAGGATAAAATAACCAGTGGCTTAGTTCTCTGAAATCAATCAGGATCTCATTTGATATAATTATAAATGTATATATCAACTTTACAGAGTGTGTAGAGTCGAAGGCTTTCACGGCCGGCATCCATAGTTTTCCAGCGTTGAGGGCGGAGCCATCCTTCATGAGGGTTGGTTCCCCCTGTTTGCTCCAATCAGGCAGGACTATGACTTTTGGGCGTGTCCACCAGGGGAATCCATCCCCCTTGTTTGCCCAGTCTAGTTCCTGCCTTCGCTCCGTCAGGTCGTGTTTTCCTAACTCTCCTTTACTCACAAAACAAAATCTTCTTTATTCTCCTTTTACTCCTTACCTCTTCTCTCTCTGTGAGGGCCGACTAAGGTCCGAAGAGCTAGAGGGCCCAGGCATGTCTGGGGAATCTGGCCATGCTACACAGGCTCTCCACAAGAGGAATGGATCAGCCCTGACCCGGGAGGTGCGGCCTGTAGGCCGCTCGGCGCAGCCGGAGGAGGGATATCCCTTTTCTCCGCGCTTGAAGGCGCCGGACCGCGGGAACCTGTCCCGAAATCGGGAGGGTGCGGTTAGCAAGGAGGACGCCGAGAGACCGCAGGAACCTGTCCCGAAATCGGGAGGGTGCGGTTAGCAAGGAGGATGCCGAGAGACCGCAGGAACCTGTCCCGAAATCGGGAGGGTGCGGTTAGCAAGGAGGACGCGAGAGACCGCAGGAACCTGTCCCGAAATCGGGAGGGTGCGGTTAGCAAGGAGGACGAGAGAGACCGCAGGAACCTGTCCCGAAATCGGGAGGGTGCGGTCGGCAAGGAGGACGCCGAGAGAAATGTGAGTAATGCTGCAGTGAGCAGCTTGGGTACCCTGCAGCCTCTCCCTCCCGAACATCGGCTCCCTTCTCCTCCTTACTAGCCTTACAGCTGGTGCAATCCTGTATTGCCTCCCAAACGGTCTCCTCTCAGAGAGGGGCCCGTTTTCAGGCTAAGGCCGTGGCAGAGAATTCTTCCCAAGAGTCAGGGTCAGAGGCAGAAAGGACTCAGAGATAAAGGAGGGCCAGGGAATTATCTTCCTCTCCCTCATTCTTCAGATTCTCGAGGGACGCCTTCTCCCCCTTGGAAAGTCATCCCTCCAAGATGGACCCCAAGATCACTGGAGGGAGCTCAGTGGTCCTTCAGCCCCTGGAGTCGGGCTCACAGAGGGACAGGCCCCTTTACAATTCCAGGAGACCTAGGGAACCCTCTTCTTCTTCCCCCCCCCCGCCTCCCGCTCTTCCAGGGATGCCATTCCCCTTTGGAGCAGGGCAAATTTGCACCCAAACGTTCCTCCTTGGCGCACAAATTCAAACTCAAAAAAGGCAGGAGCCATGCCAATGCTACTTCAGGTTTATTCCTCCAAGCATAAACATAATGGAGAGCGCCATCTAAGGCTAAGAAGCAAAATGCTTGCAGTTAAAATCCTCAGATGAGGATGTTCTCTCCAAATCTCAGTCCTCTTCTGCCTCTGAGGGAGAATGGTCTGAGGGGGGCCAGAACACCAGCCCCAGGGTGGTGAGATAGAGACCCTGACAGACCTTGGCGCGGCTGGAGGCCCTGTCCCTGGCCAGATTGCGCCCCACTGCGGACATCAAACCCGGCAAGAGGTTTGGACAGTGAGAGAGAGAGAGAGAGAGAGAGAAGGCAGATTTCAAGAGGTGAGTGAGGATTCAGTCCTTAATCCTATGTTTGTGGGTTAAGCTTTACCCAAGAGATTTGTTTCTGACTTGCATTGCCAGCTTTGAAGGAGGCTTCAGTTGCTTCAGAGATTCAAATGGAGAGTTTCCCTCCAAAACCAACTGCCTTCTCCTCTCCTTCCTCCAAGATCCACTCAGACTGAAGGGATCAGAGAGGATTAACAAAAGGATTTCCAGGTGCAGGGAGTCTGCTTCTGCCCCATTGTCCCCTGGTCTAAGGTGTCAATCTCTCCTTGGGAGAATTTGGCCAAAAAGACATTTATTTATTGTGCTTGCCTTTTTAAAAATAATAGGCAAAGCTGGAACTGAAGGTGTGGCAGCCATTTTGATTAAGGGCAGCTAGGCAGAAAAGGAAAGGCCTGCTGCTTCTGCTAACTAATATGCCTTTTGTAAAACAAAGGAAAATAATACCTATAGTTCACTCCTCAGAAGAGGAATGTGATCTGAAAAAGAGTTAAAAATAAAAAATAAAGATGAGGGCCTATCAGTACCTCCTGAAAGCTCCTGAAATCTGTTAGATGTTTGGGGACTGATGATCCTTCATTATTACTGTATTTGTTTATTATTACTGTACTTGTTTTATGGTATTATTGTACAAAACAACTTATATATTGGAATTTAATGTCAACTCTGACCAGTTGAAGCTAGAGGATGATCCATCCTGATTTCCTCAGGGAAGGATATTCCTCCCTCCTCCAAGCCTGGGCCTTCAACACCAAATACTCCAATTCATGCAGATTTTATGAGGATATTAACAAGGCCTCCATAATTTATTATTGTGATTCTAAATCCAATAGCTGTTTACATATATATGGTTACATCTCAGCCCTCTTTGTCATGAGAATCAACAGATGCCACTTGTGGCTGCCAGACTTTATGCTCAACTAAGGTGTCTGCTATTTCCTTTTTTTCTGGGGCTAAACAGGTGTGGCCTAGCCCACTTGTCAAACAAACAAACACTTAAGGTCAAAATAAAGTACTATCAGGGTATTAACTATGGTTAAAGGTAGTGGCTATGTCTGGAGACACTAGCCTAAATGAGATTGGATGTAATCCAAGACCAGTTCAAGGACAGACTTTGACTAAAGAACTGACACATAAAAATGCCCATTACAAAAAATATCTAAGATTCTCACCACTTAATGGGGACAAATTGTTTGGAATAAAGTCTCTTGGCTGAGACTAGGAATAATAAGAAGACCTCAACATCCTTAAATGTCAGCCCTGGTGGCGCAGTGGTTAAATGCCTGTACTGCAGCCACTCACTCAAAACCATAAGGTGGCGAGTTCAAGACCAGCAAAGGGCTGAAGCTCAACTCAGGCTTGCATCCTTCCGAGGTCGCTAAAATGAGTACCCAGATTGTTGAGGGGCAAATAGCTTACAATTGTAAACCGCTTAGACACTCCTTAAGGGTATGAAGCGGTATATAAATGAAATGAAGCTGTTTGTTAAAATATACTTTGATATATTTTTCTATACCATTCATATGACTTTTCATTGCCTCCTTAAGGTAGAGGAAGGCAAACAAACATAGATTGATATAAAAGTCACATATATATAAGATGTCGAGTTGTGATTTCTTTCCTATCCAGACATGTTTTTCTGGTAATTTACGAAAAGAACTACCTAGTTCCATTTCAGAACCTGCATCACTTTGGAGTGGTTGTAGACACATCGCTGACCAGTCTACCTGACCAAGCAAAGGGTAAGATCCATGAAGAACACCCTCGAGCAGGTAGGTTGTTCCCAGTTATTGGACCTAGTGTTACTGGTGCATCTACACTGCCTGATCTGTTTCAGTTAATCGTTTGGCATGAACACCATTTCATGCCAGGAGCCTACAGTAGTTCTTCTAGCTGTATCAAAAAACAGATGGTACACATAAATAATCTGTTCTGACATACACTGATTAAATCAAACCTCTTTGAATGGTGGTTTTTGCTGCCAGTTGTAGAGGATTGCCTGATTTAGGCCCTGTTGAAGTTCCACATAAGGTTGGATGCCAGCTTAGGGTGACGGGAAGCATGTTTGTGGCTCCCAATAGCCAAACTCCAGATCCCTCATGTAGGTGCTCCGGTCTCGTCTCTCGTGACTTCAGAAGGGCAGGGTTTCCAGAGATCTTCCAGATGTCACGAAACCAGTTCGTCTTCCAATCACAAAGATCTCCTAACTCAAGGTCAAATACCATATCCAGGATTAAACCTTCACATGTGGATATTGAAAGGCACCTACTGGACATCAGCTCTTCCAATCATACTCTCCCAGAAACTGTCTAATCATTCATATATATGTGTGTGTGTTTGAGAGAGGGTGTATATATAAAGTTTTGAGAACAGCTTCTCTTATTAAACTTCCCACAGTTCACAGATACCCTAATTGGTACCCTCATGTAGTTCTTCAGGCATTAACCAAACCACAGTTTGAATAACTTGACAGAGTTGATATTAAGTTTCTTACCTGGAAAACAGTATATTTTTTTTTAATGCTATTAGTTCAGCTAGAAGGTTTTCTGAACCAGGAGCACTATCCACAGGAGTGAAATATGCATCTTCTGCGAGGATTCAGTTCTGCTTGACGGGATCTGATGTTCATGACTAAAGTTAACTTCACATTTCATAGAGCACAGGAGATCATTTTCCCTTCATTCGTTCCTGACCCCAAAAAGGAACTTGAAAAGACTTGGCTCACACTAGATGTAGGCAGAGTTCGGTGTATTTACATCAAACGCACTTGTCGATGGCGCAAATCAGACAGTCTATTTGTCTCCTTCGGTCCTACATACCTGGGAAGTTTTTCTTCATCGACCCTGGCTTGATGGATCTGGGCTTGCATCTCTCAGTGTGAGTCGATGATGGGTAATACGCTGCAAGGAAGGGTCAGCGCTCATTCCGCTCACAGTGCTGCCACACCTGCCGCCCTAACCACTAATGTTCTTCTCTCCAATATTTGCAGGGTGGCCGCTTGGTCATCTTCTTCCATATTTATCCGTCGCTGCCGAATCAATGCCTTCCAACTGGCTGGGGCATCATTTGGTAGACGGATCCTTCAATCCATCCTATAATTCCTTACCTCAGTTCCCACCCATCTAGGGAGCTTTGGTATGTCCCTCATGAAGGATGGCTCCGCCCTCAACGCTGGAAAAACGAACATTGGCTTACCTTGTGAGATGTTTGTTTTCAGCGATGAGGGCGGAGTCATCCTGCCCACCCGTAACTGAGGAATTTTTTCTCGGTGTCGGGGGGTGTTGTAAGGTTAATAGGATCCTTGTTCTAGTGTCTAGAATTGTTATAGTTAAATGGTTAAACTTTCTCTATTGTTGTTAGTATTTCTTCATTGTTATAAACTCTCTCTGCTTGGCTATACATTGACTGGGCAAACAAGGGGGATGGATTCCCCTGGTGGACACGCCCAAAAGTCATAGTCCTGCCTGATTGGAGCAAACAGGGGGAACCAACCCTCATGAAGGATGACTCCGCCCTCATCGCTGAAAACAAACATCTCACAAGGTAAGCCAATGTTCGTTTTTTTGTGGGGCTTTCGGACTATGTGGCATGTTCTAGAAGAGTTCCTTTCTGATGTTTTGCCAGCATTTGTGACTGGCATCTTTAGAGAGCATGGGCCACACCTTTGGGCCACACACTATACAGAAAACCTACACATACGGACAGATACCTGCAAAAGAACTCCAACCATCACCCAGGACAAAAAAGAAGCACTATAAAAACACTAACGTATCTGTGAACCCACTTCTTGGAAGATGAACTGAAACACCTGGACCAGGCTCTGCAGGCTAATGGTTACAGACATCAGAAGGGCTGCCAGGCCCAGAAAAACCCAGAAGACTCAAGACAAGCAACCACCCAAAGGGAAGATATTTTTACCATACATCAAAGGAGTCACAGACAGAATAGGGAAAGTGGTGAGGAAACACAACCTTCAAATAATAATAATAATAATAACAACAATAATATTGATTTGTATTTCCCGCCTCTCCCTTCAGATCGAGGCGGGATTCCAACAATTAAAAACTAACATAGTTCAATACAATTTAAACATTAAAACATTAAAAACTCCAATCAATAAAAGTTACAGTACATATTCTTATATTTGTCAATCTCACTGTGTCTATTTTTGATCTAGTTCTTTTCATCTATTCCCGGTCCATTAGAGTAGATCGGGTGGGTAGGCTCGCCGGAAGAGATCTGTCTTAATCACCTTCTTAAAGGCATCTAGAGAGGTAATAAGACAGATCTCTTCCGGCAAGTTATTCCACAGCTTTGGGGCTATCACCGAGAATGCCTTGTGGGAAGTTGCTACCAATCTTGTGTTAATAGGATTTAATAGATTCTTCCCCGATGTTCTGAGAGTGTGGGGCGGATTATACAGGGAGAGGCGCTCCTTCAAGTAACTTGGACCCAAACCATATAGGGCTTAAAGGTAACGACCAACACTTTGTATTGTGCCCAGAAGCTGATCGGCAGCCAGTGTAATGATTTTAGTATAGGGGTGATGTGTTCTGATCTTATTGCCCCTGTTAAAAATCTGGCTGCTGCATTCTGAATTAGCTGAAGCTTCCGGACTTGATACAAAGGTAGCCCCATGTAGAGCGCATTACAGAAATCTAAACGAGAGGTTACCAATGCAGGTATCAATGTTTCAAGGTCCTCTCTGCCCAGGTAGGGGCAACGAAGAAAATCCAGCCAATGCCTAGCTCAGCCAAGGACAAGAGAGACCATCTCACAGCCGTGGGAGTCTACCGTATTCCTTGTAGCTACGGACAAGTCGACATAAGGATCACCAAACGCAGTGTACAAACAAGAATCAAGGAACATGAGAGACACTGCAGACTGGGTCAGCCTGAAACCACTTCCTTCCTTCCCAGGGTCACACAGGATATATATATATATATCCAATCCTTTTCCAGGGAAACACCCTCTCTGAAGATGCCAGCCACAGATACTGGCAAAACGTCAGAAAGGAACTCTTCTAGAACATGGCCACATAGCCCGAATGCCAACCATAAAAAATTTAAAGAGTATGTTTCAAGGCAAAGAGTTAAGCTACTGTCTCCACAGGCACAGTGTTGCAAACCACTGATTTTCCATTGATCCTATTAGCTTAAGCTATTTGGTAGATGGCTAGCTCTCTTCTGTTTCTCCTTTTCCTGTGCTCTCACTGACAAAGGCAGGTTATTTCTTTCTGAATATGCACTCCCATCTGTTGCCAAAAATGCTCCTACAACTGTTTACATGAGAGACAAAGCAAAGGGATTTACAATCAAAGCTTACAATCTGAACAGGACAAAATGTTATGATAGTTTTAATCAGTATAAACATAATTAGTAAGATATTAAGGCTGTCAAATCTGTATAGCAGGCAGCTTTTTCCAAAATTGTTGGAGATGCTAAGTAGAGCTAGTGGTCTCTCCGGAGAGACGCTGGAGGCCCACCTGCCTCAGATCCCCTGTTCCAGGTGGGGTATATTGATGTCAATAATATCTTTCATCCAGGCTTGATTTTCTCTTGGCCTGTGACTAAATTGTTTCTCTCTTGTCAGGTGGTGAAGGACAAGAGAGAGAGACTGTAAGAGAACCAAGGATGTGTTTAGAGGAAAGAGCACAGAATCACATGTTACATCATCAACAGAAGAAAGAAAAGGGTGGTCCAAGAATTTATACAGAACAGAAGCAACTACAATGCCTGGAATGTGGAAAGAGTTTCAGTCAGAAGAAATATCTCACGCGTCATCAAAAAATTCATACAGGAGAGAAACCGTTTAAATGTCTGGAATGTGGAAAGAGTTTCCGTCAGAAGAAACCTCTCATTTGTCATCAAAGAATTCATACAGGGGAGAAGCCATTTAAATGTCTGGAATGTGGAAAGAGTTTCAGACAGAAGATACATCTCACTAATCATCAAATAATTCATACAGGAGAGAAGCCATTTAAATGTTTGGAATGTGGAAAGAAATTCAGTCAGAAGATAAATCTCACTCATCATCAAAGAATTCATACAGGAGAGAAGCCATTTAAATGCTTGGAATGTGGAACGAGTTTCATTCAAAAGATAGGTCTCACTTATCATCAAAGAATTCATACAGGAGAGAAGCCATTTCAATGTTTTGAATGTGGAACGAGTTTCATTCAAAAGATAGGTCTCACTCATCATCAAAGAATTCATACAGGAGAGCCATTTGAATGCCTGGAATGCGGAAAGAAATTCAGTTGGAAGAGAGATCTCAGTTGTCATCAAAGAATTCATACAGGAGAGAAGCCATTTAAATGTTTTGAATGTGGAAAGAAATTCAGTCAGAAGATACATCTCACTCGTCATCAAAGAACTCATACAGGAGAGAAACCATTTAAATGTCTGGAATGTGGAAAGAATTTCAGTCAGAAGTTAAGTCTCATTCATCATCAAAGAATTCATACAGGAGAGAAGCCATTTAAATGCTTGGAATGTGGAAAGAAATTCATTCACAAGATAAGTCTCACTTATCATCAAAGAATTCATACAGGAGAGAAGCCATTTAAATGCCTGGAATGTGGAAAGAGTTTCAATCAGAAGACAAATCTCACTAGTCATCAAAGAATTCATACAAGAGAAATGCCATTTAAATGCTTGGAATGTGGAAAGAAATTCAGTCGCAAGATAAATCTCACTTATCATCAAAGAATTCATACAGGAAAGAAGCCATTTAAATGTTTTGAATGTGGAAAGAATTTTGGTTACAACACAAATCTCACTCGTCATCAAACCATTCATACAGGAGAAAAGCAATTTGAATGCCTGGAATGTGGAAAGAAATTCAGTTGGAAAAGAGATCTCAGTTGTCATCAAAGAATTCATACAGGAGAGAAGCCATTTAAATGTCTGGAATGTGGAAAGAGTTTCAGTCAGAAGAACTATCTCACTCGTCATCAAAGAATTCATACAGGAGAGAAGCCGTTTAAATGCTTAGAATGTGGAAAGGAATTCATTTGGAAGAGAGATCTCAGTTGTCATCAAAGACTTCATACAGGAGAGAAACTGTTTAAATGTCTGGAATGTGGAAAGAGTTTCAGTCAGAAGAAATATCTCAGTTCTCATCAAAGAATTCATACAGGGGAGAAGTCATTTAAATATCTGGAATGAGGAAAAATATCAGTAAGAAGAGAGATTTAATCATAAAAAAATTCATACAGGATGATAGCCACTTAAATACTTGTAATGTGGAAAGAGTATTAGCCAGAAGACAGGTTACCCACACAGGAAGAAACTATGGCTGCATCTGCATTGCTGTGGAGTTCTGGGAATTGTAACTTGTTGTGATCCCAGAATTCTCTGACAGAGAAGGCTAAATGACCCACTAGTATAAAATTCCCCAAATTTATAGCATTGAGCCATGGAGTAAAAGCAGTGACAAACCAGATTATTTTCTGCAATGTGAATGCAGCTGATTTAAACATTTAGAATGTGGAAAGAGATTCAGTCCCAAGAGAGTCTTAATGTTCATGAAGCAACTCACAGTTTGGAGAAACCATTTAAATGCTTGTTTTGTTGAAAGACTTTCAACAGGACAATAAACTCACTTGTTATCATACAACTAGCACAGGGCAAAAACCTTTTAAATGTTTAGAGAGTGAAAAGAGATTTAATCAGAAGATAAATCTTACTTGGTATCAGGCCAGTCATATTGGGAAAAAAACATTTAAATGCTCGATGTAGAAACAACTTTGGTCAAAAGATGAGCTTCACTTTCCATTAAGGAAACTCACACAGAGAGAAATCATATATATGTTTAGAATGTGAAAGACGTTTAGATAAGAATGTAAACCTCACTCGTCATCAAGCAGCTCACATGCAGGGAGGAAACCATTTCAATATTTGGAGTGTGGAAACAGCGTCATTTGAAATATGATCCTCACTCATCATCAAGTCGCTCAAACAGGGGAGAAACTGTTCAGATGCTTGGTTTATGGAAGGAGTTTCTGTTGGAAGATGTGCCTCACCCATCAGCGAGCAATTCATACAGGAGAATCTCTGTGCCCCACAGGCAAGCCAACGGATCTGTTTATTGAGAGTCAGGGGTCAAGTAGGCCAGGCAAAAGGAGCAGGCAGAGGCTGCTCTTGACCTGATCGTTGGCATGTGTCTTTCTGTAACTCTCTCTTTGGGGAGAGAGTTATAATAGAAGGCAGATATTTATGAGAAGATGAGAAGATAAGTCTGAAGGGAATAGATGGTAAAGCCAGCAATTCCGAAGTTAACCTAGAAAGGGAAACAGGGATGGGGGAGAAGGAGAGGAGAGGTCTGGGTGCGATCTGGGCATCCACTTTCCTCCTTGCCCCACAGCTGAAGGAAGGAGGGCCAGATGGGGCTGCCTTTAATAAATATCGGGTCCATGCAGCTGGAATAAATAAGCTTTTAAAGGATATAGTTAAAAATATGAATAATGTAACACCATTGGAGTGGAACACGAAAAAGGTGCTAAATGAAGGCAAAGATATCATTGGATTTATACAGAGAGTAATATTAGAGCATTAGTTTAAATTCATAGACATTTTGAAAGGAGTTTGGGAAAGAGATATAAATTTAACAAGCAAAGATATACAATTGTGGATACAAGAAGTTAAGAGAAACAAGCACACTAGAATAAAAGAGCAACAGATGAAATTACCGTAAATTCAAGTTGACCTCATGTATAAGTCGAGGTGGAGATTTGGGGCCAACATTATGGATTTTAACATGACCCGTGGATAAGTCGAGGGTGCAGAGTCTGTGCCCCTCTGCTCCACTTGCCTCTTGGTGCTCCTTTGCGTGGCTGCTGCCTCAGACCCGTCCTTGCTGCTCTCTGCCTGCCTTTTGCTGCTCTGTGAGGGCAAGTGCCAGCCAAAGAGCCATCTCTACTGCCCTCCCCCCTGTTCCCTCTCTCTTCCCCTTCCCCCTCGCCAATGCCTCTCTCTCCCTAACTGAGGCTCCACTCTGACTCAAAGAGTTGCTCAGATTTGTTTGTTTGTTCCTCTGCTTATTTTGTAAAGGAAAAAGTTAAAGAAAGGCTCCTTCCCCCTCCCTTTCAGTTTGGGCTCTCCAGCTGCTTGCTGCAAGGTTTCTGCCCTTTTAAGAACAGAGCAAACAGAGAGTGAGTTAGGTTTTTCCACATTAACATTTTAACAACAGCTCTCCTTTCCTTTTGTCCAGAAAGACTACTGGTCTGGTCCCTTAAGTTAACTCAAGACTAGAAACCCTCCCTCCTTGTCCTTTCCCTCCCTGCCTCCCTCCCAGGTTCCTTGCCCTGACTGCCTCCTCAGACAGTGAAAGAATTACTGCTGCAAACTGGGTGGGGAGGCAGAAGTATCCCTATTTCTCTCCTTCCCTGGCTTGCTCCAAGAGAGCAAAGAAGAAGCATCCTCCTCTGCCCCTTTTCCTCTCTCTTTGGACTCTGCAGCAGCATGAGTGAGCAGCCAGGATTAGTTTTTCAGACCTCAGTCTCTTCCCCCTTTTCCTTCCTGAGAGACAGACAGAGTGCTGCAGAACTTCTTTCCATCTCCTTTTCCTGGTGCTTCCAGGCTCCAGTGAGTGAGGTTTGCGCTCCTTTAAAATCCCTTTCCTTTCCTTGCAAGCAAGGCTTCCTCTCTCAGGGAAAGGGGAAGACAGCAGCCTCTGAAATACCTCATCCTGGCTCCCAGTCCTCTGGCTACAGAGTCCAAAGGGAGAGGAAAAAAGAGACAGAGGAGGAGGTCTCTTTTTTACTCTCACATGGAGCAAGCGAGAGAAGGAAGGAAGCTTCACAGTTGCAGCAGCAATTCTTTCCCTAAGGCAAGCAGGGATAGGAGAGAAGGCAGCATTTCTCTGTTTTAAGGGCAGACTCCCGGGACAAAAAGCCATCCCAATCAACTCCCGCTCCCCCAAAAGAGCCTCCGCTGCCATTTTTCTGAGTAGCATAACCATATAGACCCATCTATAAGTCTATCCCTGATTTTTGGAGCATAAATTTTTCGACTTATAGACAAGTATATACGGTAATAGGGCAATGGTACAGGACCCCTTTTCAATTTAATAAAATAAAACTAATAAAAATTATTCTGCTAAAAGTTGGTACTGTGGTGGGTCCAAGGGTTTGTACATGCATATGTGGTGTGTGTTCAGAAGTTTTGGTGGGAAATTATAGGCAAGGATGTTCATTTGAGCCAAGAGAATTGTATAACATTAAATTTGAAGAATAAGTGAATGAAGAATCATAAAGAGAAAGCAATAAAGAATATATTAAAGGCAACAAAGCCTGTGATAGTATCAGGATGAAAAGAAAGTAAAAATTGGAACTTGACCAAGGTAGATAAGTATTTGGTGGATAACTTATTGTTTGATATTATAAGAGACCGAAGATTAAAATATACTGGAGAAAGAAAAGTAGAAGCTTAGAATTTAAGTTGGGAAATCCTGCTTGAGAAGGTTAATGGGAATACGGAGTACAATGAAGTCAATAATATAATTACATCCCAAATATTGAAAGTTAGGTACTAATTGTAAACATTGTATTGATTTTAAGGGAGGGGGGAGTAGGGAATGGGGCATATGCAACATTGTTTGTATATATGTTAAAATAATTTAATAAAGACTTTTATAAAAAAATTTAAAAATTAAATTTTAGTTTTGAATCAGTTCTAAATGGGGTTTTCAAGCCATACAGCTTTATGGAGTCATATCTATTTTTAAAAAATGAATTCAACACTTATATTATTACAAATAATCCATACCTAATTTTCTGAAAAACACGACATAAAATAACACTTAAAACACTATAACATAAAACAGAACTTCCTTTCTTCTCTGTTCTCTTCTTATTATGTAATAAATTATCAACTTTTGTATAACTCAGTATTCGCATATATCTTAAATATATATATCTCGTCGTTTATGTGATTTATATGTCTATAGTGATATTCTATAGTTCTAAAGAATTTAATCCTTGACCTTAACTTGATATGGGATACAGCATATAGGATTTCTGTATGGAAGAAGGTCCCTTTTTTTGAGGAACATTTCCAACATCTGTCGCTAGTGTTTTTATACATCTCAGATAATTTATCAGGAGTAAGATACCACCTAAATTGCATTTTCCATTGATTTTCCTTTAACTCCATAGATGCCATATATTTTTTGTCTTTTTTTCCAATTTTTTTCCCATTGGTCATATGGGATATCTTTACCAATATCCAGGGCCCACTTTGTCATTGGGTCTTTAACCGTTTCTGGTTCCATTTCTAGCTTAAGTAGATATTTATAAATCTTAGAAAGTAATTTTTTTCTTCTGTCATCATAAGTAATTTTTCTAATTCTGTCTGTTTTTCAGTGAACCCATACAGTTTATTGTCCATTTTAAATTTTTCTTTTATTTGGATGTAGGTAAACCATTGTATATTTTTTTTCCTCTTGCTTCATTTCTTCTAATGTTTTGAGTTCAAATTTATCCTGCGATGTTCTAGTTAGTAAATCTTGATATCTCAGCCAGTCATGGGCATCCAGTTTCTGGTTTGGGTAAATCACTTCATTGATTGTCATTCAGAGTGGAATATTCTCATTAATGTACCTTTTAAATTTAGAACATATTCTGAACAGGGACCTTCTTATGTAGTGATTGTTGAAGTCTTGATTGACCTTGATCTTATCTTGAAATAAATAAGCGTGCCATCCATATTTATTTTCAATAGATTCTAACTTCAGAAGTCTATCATTTCTTAGGTGTAGCCATTCACGCAACCAAATCAAACAAGCTGCATAGTAATAGTTTCAAGATGTAGTAGCCCCAGTCCGCCTCTATCAGTCGTGTCCTGTGTTGATTTCATCTTAATTCTGGGTTTTCTACCTGCCCATATAAACCTTGAAATGTCTTTCTGCCAGGTTTTAAAAGGGATATCATCTGTCAATATCGGCAATTTTTGGAAGAGATATAAAATCATAGGTAAAATGTTCATCTTTACCACTGATATTTTCCCTAGTAATGATAGTTCAAGATTTTTCCATCTGGATATGTCGGATTTTATCTCCTGCCAGGTTCTGGAGTAGTTGTTTTTGAAGAAGTCTGAGTTCTTGTTGGGGAAATACATTCCTAAATATTTAACTTTAGTTTCTTCTTTGTGGTCTCTGTGCCTCACACAATAGGGTTTGTGCCTGCGCAGATACTCCATCCGGAATGCTGAAAAGCTGAGCAGATTGACGGAAGCCCCCCCCCCCCCATCCCACTCCCTGAGCATGCCCAATCCCGCCAATCTAGCTCCTCCTTCAGTTCTCTTTCGTCCGCCGCAAGGGAAACATCTCCTTTGGAGCACTCTTCGTACGACGAAAGGCTGAGTAGATTCTACTCTGTTTTCCTTTTCTTTTCTTATTTTTACCCTCCCTTGTTGTTATTCTCCTTGAGCTGTCCCTTGGACTTGTTTGAATTGTTTTTTGACGAGGTTTCTGGCCTGGACGGGCCCCCTCGCAAGTTGTCGGCCTCTTATGGCCGCCCCCTTCAACAAATGTTCCGAATGTGGAAATAAGATCCCAGTAGTGGATGGACACTCTTAAGTGCATCCTCTCCTTGGAAGCACCCACATTCCGGAGAAATGCAGGCATTGCAAGGCGTTTAACCCTGCCACGCTTCGCCAAAGGGCAGTTGGACTGAAGGCTCACCTTTGGGAGAAGGCCCTGTCAGTCTCCCAGGCTACAGAATCTCAGGTAGATCCTTTGGGACGGCTCCCTGTCTCCAAGTTTCCGAAGATCCCGAAGTTCTCCCAAAGAATCGCCTTGACGTCGACTGCCTTGACCTCAACACAAGCATCCTTGACAACTCCTGCCTCGACGTCAACGGTTTCATCGGCTCGGACTCACTCTATTGAGGAGTCTATGTCTCGCAAGGAAGAGCCTACTCAAGAGCACAGGAAATGCTCCTTGTCCCAGGAAGGGGACAGGCTGAGGAAGAAGAAGCACAAGGCTAAGGAGGTTCCAGCTTCTGTGGTGTCGGCTGCAGTTCAAGCACACCTGGCCCTGGTCACTGTACACGACTCGGCGCCGGAGACCATGGAACCAGTATCACAGCCTATGTCGACTTCGGCTTCCGTGCCACCCCTCGGTCTCGACGGTGTTGCCCGTTCTGCCTCCTGCTGATGTCCCTCCGAAAGAAATTATGGCCTCCTCAGAGAGGAATTACAGGCTCAGGTTCCTGTCTCCTCCACCTCCAAGGTCTCCCGAGCCCTATGAGGAGCACTATTTTGACTCACCCCACTCGTCAGCCTCGTTCTTGACTCGACATCGAGCGGAGTCTTACTGGAAAGAACGACACCCGTCTTACCGGTCCTACTCTCCATCTTATAGAGACAGGTATTATGTACGGGATCCCTACTTCGACCCCTTCTCACACCTGAGCTCTCGATCCCATTCCCCAGCCCGAGATCGGGATGAATATAGAGCCGTCTCTCCACCGCCGCCGACTACCGCCGCGGTGTCGAAACTACCCGATTCGGCCCCGATCATGGTGATGGTGCCAACGTCAAGGATAGCATCGATGTCGACACAACCTGCCACAGCGAGCCATGTGGGTGCCTCGACATCGACCCTTGTGTCGGCCCCAACTCAACTCTATGAAGAACCACACTTGGTGGCCTCACAGTCAACGGAGGACTCTGCTGGGGAGATGGAAATCCATCCTGAGTCACCGGTTCAGGCCATATCTTCTCCTAATGAGGAGGTGGAAGACCAGTCACCCGGTTCGCTGTGGAATCTTCACCTCTTCTCAGGTATCGTGGACAGCTTGGCCAAAGCTGTGGGTCTTCAGACTGCCCAGACATCTAAACCCCCAAGGGACCCTATTGATGGCCTTGTTGTTCGGCCAGTCCAGCCAGCCGTCATCCCTTTCTTGCCGTCCTTCTCCGATATCATGACCGCCTCGTGGACTAAGCCAGCGTCCACCCCATTGGTGTAGAAGAAATTGGACTCCCTCTATAGGGTGCAATCTGACACGGCACCGTTTGTCTTCACACAACCTGCTCATAACTCCTTGGTGGTAGAGTCCACTTGTAAGTTGTCGAGCAATGTTCACTCTATCCCGGTGGACAAGGATGGCAGGAGAATGGACATCTTCGGTTGGAGATTCTATTCCTCCGCAGCCCTCGTGGCTAAAGTGGCCAACATGCAAGGACGCATGGCAGGATACCAGAGGTTCCTATGGGACGGGATGGCAGCTTTCATTCCTTCCCTTCCTCCACAACAACAAGAGGCGGCCCAGGAATTCTATGCCGAGGCTCTCTCCTTGATTGCCCAAGAGGTTCACTCTGCTAGGCATGTGGTAGACTGTTCAGACAAAGTTATGGCCGGAGCCGTTGCACCTCGTCGTTTCGCATGGCTCAGATCTACTACCCTGTCAGAGGAAGCCAAGGCCAAAATCGAGGACTTACCTTTGATGGTGAAGGACTCTTTGTGGCCAAAACTGACGAGTCCCTAGACACGATGGCCAAAGCCCGTCTCAATGGCAAGAGACTTGGATTGACTCCAGGCAAGCCTTCGACTGGCCAACTCTGATGTCAGAGACCCCAAACGTCAAGTTTTACTCGATCCAGGTCTGCTCCAGCCTCTACCTATAGGGCCCAGCCCTACACCAGGAGACCCTATAGACAGCATCAACAGCAGCATCAGCAACAGCAGAGGCAAGGACAGCAGCAGCAGGAGCAGTCCTCCAGGAAGCCGCCCTCCAAATCTCACTTTTGATGGGACTTTGGAGGCAACACCCACCTTTCTTTTGCCAGTCAGTTCTTCCGATGTCCCCAGACTATGCCACTTCTACGAGAACTGGCGCAGGATCACCTCAGACTCCTGTGTGCTTACCATCATCCGTCTGGGTTATGCCATAGAGTTCTCAAGTATTCCACCAAGTGGCGTTTTTTGTTCTACTCCCTCTTCTCCTCCTCTTCTAGAGGGGATTTCCTCCCTTCTCGACACAGGAGCCATTCAACATATTCCAGCAAGCTGCAAACATCAAGGCTTCTACTCCAGGTACTTCACCGTCCTGAAGAGAGGAGGCGGTCTTCGTCCTATTCTGGACCTGAGAGGTGTCAACTCCTTCATCTCACCTCGCAAATTCAAAATGGTGACCCTGGAGACCTTGCAGTCCATTCTTCCATTCCTATATCAAGGGGACTGGTTCGCGTCCATCAATTTGAAGGATGCTTATTTTCACATCAGTATCAGGCTCCAGCATTGGAAGTTTCTTCGCTTCGCTGTCGACGGAGATCTCTTTCAGTATACCGTCCTTCCCTTTGGCCTTTCCACTGCTCCTAGTGTGTTCACAAAATGTATGGCAGTGGTCATCGCCCATCTTCGGCTGCAAGGCATAAAGATCTTCCCTTACCTAGACGACTGGCTTCTGGTGTCGTCCTCCAAAGCACAGCTCTACCAGGACATCCAGTGCACTCTGGATCTCCTCAATGACCTGGGACTTACTATCAACTTACCCAAATCTATCTTTCACCCAATAAGGGTGATAGACTACATAGGGACGTCCCTGGACTCTGTTATGAGTCGTGCCTATCTATCAGACAGACGGGTGGAAGCCCTCTGGGACCAGCTTCGCTATGTTCTCCGTACGCAACGTCCAACGGCAAAGGACCTCCAGAGGCTATTGGGCTATCTAGCCTCAACCATGGCAGTAACCTACCTGGCACGCCTCAGACTCAGGCCCCTCCAAGCTTGGTTCCTGGCCTCTTTCGATCACTTAAGAGACAATCCATCCAAGAGACTCTTGGTGCCCTTTCATGTCCGAGACTCCCTCAAGTGGTGAATGTCTCCCTCCAACATCCTCAAAGGGAGGCGGGAAGGAAATCATCCCTTGCAAGAAAGGTGTGGGATGAATCTGACCCCAGCTGTTTGCTATGGCCTGAAGGAGTTTTTAAAAACTGTCAGTGTTTTAAAAAGACCTCAAAGGCCCGAAAACAGGCAGGCTTTTTCAGCTGGATTCCCGTGGAAGCTGCACTGAGGTTGCTCCTGTGCCGCATAAGGCAGCCCAAACCTTGCCGCAGAAGGAGCAGACCTTTTCCACTTCTTGCCACGGTCCATTTGGGACTGCGGAAGGGGCCAGCATCCGGACCACAGCGAGTGGTCCCTGAGATCTCTGGGCATGAGCAGCCTCTGACTGCTCCTTCCTGCCTGTCTGTTCTGCCCAAACTGCTCTCTGGGACATTTCCACCATGTTCTCCCTCTCAGCCATTTTGGCTGAATGTTGCACTACACTGTTGTGGTTGTGTGCCTTCAAGTCATTTCCATGTTATGGCAACTCTTAAGGGGTTTCTTCAGAAGGGGGTTTGCCATTCTCATCCTCTGAGGCTGTGAGAGTGTGACTTGCCCAACGTCACTCAGTGGGTTTCCGTTACTCTTCATCTAATGTTTCATCAAAAAGCATCTTAGGTCCAAAACATACTGCAGAAATAATCCAGTTTGAGACTTCTTTAACTGCCCTGGCCCTGTGCTAGGGCATTCCGGGAATTATAGTTTATTGCGGCACCAGAGCTTTTTCACAGAGAAGGCTAAAGGTCTCACAAAACTAGTTCCCAGAATTCCCTAGCATTGAGCCAGGGCAGTTGAAGTGGTCTCTATGGGGAACAGGCAGAATTATGCCAGGCTAGCAACAGCCAATCAGGAGTCAGCTGGCGACAGCCAATAGAACATTGGCGGGTAAGAGGAGAAGAATTCTTTCTGTTAGTCACTGACCATTGGAGTCAGATAGGGGTTTGGTTTCAGACAGTGAGGGTCTGCTTGTGTGAAAGTCCAGACTGAGAGAACTAAAGTTTGGAAGGAAACAACTTATCTCTGTGACAGACAGGGTCTGATAGGGAACAAGTTCAGGAGTGAGGGACTTGGTTCTGGTATAGCACTCCAAGTAGGCTTGCCATAATTCTCTACCATCAACCTGGGACAAAATTTACAGCCCCCCCCCCCAATATAGGACAGTAAAAAAATGGAGGACATAACCAACTAAAAAGCCAAAACATTAATAATTAAAAAGCTAATATAAAACCTTATATTATAGAGACCTTGTTGCACCTCTGAGACTAAATGCATCTGAGGAAGCAGAATTTAGGAAAACTCATACTGCCAACGCCTTTCAGTTAATAACCATAACCATAATCATAGACAATAGAGATTTGGGAGCACCTGCGGTTCCATGAGGAGGGACTTCTGGCAAGGGATGGGCTTCATCTCACGCCAGTTGGCAAAAACATTTTTGCCAACAGTCTGAAGAATCTGATCAGGAGGGCTTTAAACTGAGTGTTGTGGGGAAGGGAGACAGCATTCTGGAAGGCAAAAGGGCTGGAAACAATAGTCAAACTGAAATAGAGGGAACAAAGCAAACAGTGCAAGGACCCAAGAGTAGGAGGCAAAAAACCATGCAAAAGCAGCAAGTAAAGAGGACACATGGTCTTAAATGTCTCTACACTAATGCACAAAGTATGGGAAATAAGCAGGATGAACTTGAACTCCTAGCACAACAAGGGAAATATGATATAATAGGCATCACTGAAACCTGGTGGGATGAGTCTCATGATTGGAATGTAGAAATAAAGGGATATAACCTTTTTAAGAGAAACAGGCCAAACAGGAAAGGAGGAGGAATAGCATTATAAGTCAGGGATATTTACACCAGTGAAGAGATCCAGGAAGTCAATACTGGAAGCCAGGTGGAGAGCATCTGGATAAAAATTAAAGGAGAGGGAAACAACAGGGATGTTACTATGGGAGTCTACTACAGACCCCCAATTCAGGCAGAGGAACTGGATGATGCCTTTCTAGAAAAGATAATCACACACTCAGAAAGGAGAGATGTAGTAGTGATGGGGGACTTCAACTATCCTGATATTTGCTGGATGTCAAACTCAGCCAAATCCTCAAGGTCTAGCAAATTCCTCACTTTCCTGGAAGACAATTTCATTGTCCAAAAGGTGGAAGAGGCAACAAGGGGATCAGCCATTTTAGATCTGATCTTAACCAACAGGGAAGACCTAGTCGATGGGGTGCAAGTGGTGGGATCCTTGGGTGGAAGTGACCATGTCCTCCTGGAGTTTGCTATACAGGGGAAAGGGGAAGCCAGGCATAGTCAGACATGCATTGTAGACTTTAGGAGAGCTGATTTCAATAAACTTAGAGAAATACTGGGGGTGATCCCATGGTCAGGAATACTAAAAGAGAAGGGAGTTCAAGATGGATGGGAGTTTCTCAAAAAGGAGATATTGAAGGCGCAATTTCAGACAGTTCCAATGAGGAAGAAAAATGGAAGATGTCTCAAGAAGCCAGGATGGATGACTAAGGAACTTTCAAGTGAGCTAAGTTTTAAACGGAACATGTATAAGAAATGGATAAATGGGGAAATCACCAAAGATGAATTCAAACAAATAGCAAGCATGTGTAGGGATAAAGTCAGAAAAGCTAGAGCGCATAATGAACTCAGGCTTGCTAGAGAGGTTAAGAACAATAAAAAGGGCTTTTTTGGATATGTCCGCAGCAAAAGGAAGAAGAAGGAAACAGTAGGGCCACTGCGTGCAGAAGATGGCAAAATGCTAACAGGGGACAGAGAAAAGGCAGAATTACTCAACACCTTCTTTGCTTCAGTCTTCTCAGAAAAGGCAAAAGGTGCTCAACCTGAGGACAGTGAAGAAGGGGACAGAGTGGGGGAATTTCAGCACAGAATAAGTAAAGAGGTAGTACAGGAATACTTGGTTAATCTAAATGAATACAAATCTCCAGGACCAGATGAACTACCTCCAAGGATATTAAAAGAACTGGCAAATGTGATATCGGAGCCATTGGCAATAATCTTTGAGAACTCCTGGAGAACAGGAGAAGTCCCAGCAGACTGGAGGAGGGCAAACGTTGTCCCCATCTTCAAAAAGGGAAAAAAAGAGGATCCCAACAATTATCGTCCAGTTAGTCTGACATCAATTCCAGGAAAGATTCTAGAGCAGATCATTAAACAGAGAGTCTGTGAACATTTAGAAGCCAACACCATAATCACAAAAAGCCAACATGGGTTTCAGAGAAACAAGTCATGCCAAACAAACCTGATCTCTTTTTTGGATAAAATTACCAGCTTGGTAGATGAAGGGAATGCTGTGGATATAGTATACCTCGCTTTCAGTAAGGCCTTTGACAAGGTTCCCCATGACATTCTTGCAAACAAGCTTGCAAAATGTGGGATAGACAAGTTAACTGTTACATGGATTTGTAATTGGTTGAGTGGCCGAACTCAAAGGGTGCTCAACAATGGCTCCTTTTCATTCTGGAGAGAAGTGACCAGTGGGGTCCCACAGGGTTCGGTCCTGGGCCCAGTGCTGTTCAACATCTTTATTAATGACTTGGATGACAGAATTGGGGGCATACTTATCAAATTTGCAGATGACACTAAACTAGGAGGAGTAGCTAATATCCCAGAGGACAGGATCAAAATTCAAAATGACCTGAATATACTAGAAAGCTGGGCCAATGCTAACAAGATGAAATTCAACGCAGAAAAATGTAAGATTCTGCACTTAGGGAGGAAAAATGAAATGCACAGATATAGGATAGGGGACACTTGGCTGAATGAAACTACGTGTGAAAGGGATCTACGAGTCCAAGTAGACCACAAGTTGAACATGAGTCAACAGTGCGATGCAGCAGCTAAAAAGGCCATGCTATTTTAGGCTGAATCAATAAAAGTATAGAGTCTCGATCAAGGGAATTAATAGTGCCACTCTATACTGCTTTGATCAGGCTCCACCTGGAATAATGCGCCCAGTTCTGGGCACCACAATTCAAAAAGGATGTAGAGAAACTGGAGCGGGTCCAAAGGAGGGAAAGTAAGATAGTGAAGGGACTGGAAACCGTGCCCTATGAGGAACGCCTTAGGGAGCTGGGGATGTTTAGCCTGGTGAAGAGAAGGTTAAGAGGTGATATGATAGCCCTGTTTAAATATTTGAAGGGATGTCATATTGAGGAGGGAGCAAGCTTGTTTTCTGCTGCTGCAGAGACTAGGACACAGAACAATGGATATACATTGCAGGAAAAGAGATTCCACCTCAACATTAGGAGGAACTTCCTGACAGTAAGGGCTGTTCGACAGTGGAACACACTCCCTCGGAGGGTGGTGGAGTCTCCTTCCTTAGGGGTCTTTAAGCAGAGGCTGGATGGCCATCTGTCAGGGATGCTTTGATTTGGAATTCCTGCATGGCAGGGGGTTGGACTGGATGGCCCTGGTGGTCTCTTCCAACTCTATGATTCTATGATTCTATGACACCTCTGAGACTAATTGCATCTGAGGAAGTGCTGCAGGATGCAATGGAGGAGGAGGACCAGGCTTCGATCCCTTCCTTGGGCATAAACACCCCCCCCCCAATAGGCTAGTCACACTCTCTCAGCTTCAAGGGAAGGTGAAGGCAAACCCCATCTGAACAAATTTCCCAAGAAAACTTTTCAACAAGTCACACTCTCACACTCCGAACATCTTCAGCAAAGATCTCCTCTGCTCGATTCTTTGTCCTGGTTCCCTCCCAGGATTGCCCTCTGCTCCCAGCTGGAACGGCAGCACAGCCTCTTTCTGACTGAGTCCCACTGCCCCATCTTGAGTCAGTCAGTGCTTTCAGGCAGATGCCAGCATAACTGAAGAAACTGCTTTCTCTTCAGCCTGATTATTATTAAGCAAACCTATACTGTGGTTTTCTGGAGCAGAGAGAGTGTGACTCAGCCAAGGTCACCCAGTGGGTCACTGAGAGGGGAATCGAACCCTGGTCTCCAGCGTCCTACAGCACCCTGGTTATCCATCATCTTTATTTTCTTTTTAGGAAAGGTATTAAATAATTTGCCATCTGGTCACCATCTGGAGAAAGGCTGCCAAGTCAGCCCAAGGCATTCTGCTGCCTGAAGCAAAGGACAAAGCGGCACTCTGTGGCTCTCTAACACTGTCTGCCACCTGAGGCCTGAGCCCTTTCACCCTCCTCAAGGGCAGGGCCACCCTTGGGCCCTCTGTGAATGGCTCCACCTGCAGCAAATCCAATGGGTAGCAATGGGTCCTAAGAGCATAAGAGGCAGGCAAAGGTCCCATCTATACTGGGAAAATAATGGCAACACCATTCAGTGTCCATGATGGCTCCATCCACTGGCCAGCATCCTGGGATTCGGAGTTTGGTGAGGCACCAAACCCCCCCCCCTTTTTTTTTTTTTTTTTTTTTTGCTATTGAAGGGGAAAGACCTTGTAAAACCACAAATCCCAGGGGTCCATAGCTACACTAGCACTGAAAGGGTTGCTGTGAAACTCCATTCTTTGTACAGTGTAGATGCACCCTTAAGTCTGGAAAGAGGTTGAGATCCAGATCCTCCTCCCAAAAATGCAGGTTTGGGACACACACAGAGCCCACTCTTTGCCAGAGGCCCTCCGGCTCCTCCTGGCCTCCTTGGCAGGGTTGTTGTGCAGAGGGAAGGAGGCTGCCTTTGCCCTTGAAAGCCCTGGAGAGGCAGCAGGGGCCCTCTGTACCGGATGTCTTTCTTTCTCTGTCTCTCAGCCACATGGGAACCTGCTTCTCCTCCTTCCTCTCCCTGAGACTAACAAGAGAACACCCCCCCTCCCTTGCACTCCTTCCTTTCTTCCTTCCTTCCCTTGGGCCAGTCCAGCCTCCCTCCTTCTCCTTCTCTTTCCTCTAAAGTCTGCTGCTGCCCAATAGACTGCCTCCCTCCCTCCTGGCTCCTTCCAGGGAAGCTGCCTGGCTCTAGGAAAAACTCTCCCTGGACTGCAGTAGTTCTCAGCCTTTGGCTCTCATCCTTATGTTTTGGACTTCAACTCCCAGGAGCCTCAGCCCTTTTGCCCAAATGACCAGGGATTCTGGGAGCTGAAGTCCAAAATGCCCTGAAGAGCCCAGTTTGAGGAAGGGGCGGGGCTTCAGGAGGGCCACTTCCTGCCTCTCTGGGCCTCCCTCTCTCTGGGCCTTAGCTTTCCCTCTGGAAGGAGCCAGGCTCTTTCCTTCCTCTTCTTCCAGGGCAGGAGCAGGACTGGCCTCCAGGCCTCCAGAGAGGGCCCTCTGCTCCCCTCCTTTTCCTCCTTCTGTTTATGGTTGTTGTTGTTCTTTCCTAGGAGCCCCATTCGAAATCTGGGAAAGGAGGCCTCATCTGGCCCTGAACCAAGAGGGGAGTCCAGGGCAAGAGAGCCATGGATCAGAAGGAGAAGCCGCTCTGTCCAGAGGCTCAATGCCAGGCCTTCAGGCAGCTTCGCTATGAGGAGGCTGAGGGGCCCCGAGGGATCTGCAGCCGACTCTCCAGTCTTTGCCATCAGTGGCTGAAGCCAGAAAGGCACACCAAGAGCCAGATCCTGGACCTGGTGATCCTGGAGCAGTTCCTGGCCGTCCTTCCCCCAGAGATGGCCAGCTGGGTCCAGGAATGTGGGGCACAGACCAGCTCCCAGGCGGTGGCCCTGGCCGAAGGCTTCCTCCTCAGCCAGGCAGAAGAGAAGGAGGAGGAGGAGGAGAAAGGGCAGCAGGTGAGAGGCTTTCAGGATGGTGCTTTAGACATATTGTTTAAAAAAATAAATCCCTTGCAGGTCACTGAACAAAGTTTTCTGGAAATCAACATTAGAAGGCAGATCCTCCTCCCCTGTAGCCTTCTTTCTTTTCATCCTTCTCTTTCTAATCTTTAGTACTGTTTTTCTCCCAGGTCCTGTTGGAAGAAAAGGCCACAGAAATCATAGAGACAGAGAAGGTGCCTTTAGACTCCAGGCAGAGAGCGCAGTCCATGCAGATCCTACAGAAGAACTCAGGAAATGCCTTCTCATTGGGTAAAGAGAAAAGAAGGATGGCTGAACCCAAAAGGGTTTTGGTTCTGTCATTGTGAGTGAAGTTGGGAAATGTATACATAAAGTTTGTATTGGTTGTGTTTTGTGTATGTATATAAAGAGAGATATTGTGTTATATGTATTTGGTGAGTATGAATTTTGGTGACGTTTTTAAAGAACAGTTGGGAGGAGTCTCCAGTCAGAACCTGTGATTATTATAACCCAATTGACCCATTTGAGCTCTAGCACCACACTCTAAAAACCGTTTTTGTTATTAGAAAGATAGTATAGTTGTTTTTTTTATGGCCCCAATGTCAATCAGACATTTTGTGACTTTTATATTAGCCTATGTTTCTATGTTCCTGTACCTTCTTGAAGCAATGAAATAGTAAGGAAGGAGAGAAGGAAAACACAGCCTACTCAGAGCCAAGGCAGGAAAAAGACTGAGGGATGGTGGGGGTTGCTCCCTCTGGCGGTGACTCCTTCAAGTCTGTTTTTCCTGCCTACTTGGAGCAATGAGATGGAATCAACCCAAGATAAAGGATGTTCCCACCTCCATTGCTGGAAAAGGTTGTAGTACAGTTACCAGGCAGAAATTGAATGGTTCATTGCAGTTACCAGGAAGAAGTCAAAATGTTACATTGCAAACAAGGTGGAACATGTCCAGAGAATGGTGATCCAGAAGATCCAGAGTCTGGGAAACAAGCTGTATGAGGAATGACTGATGCAGCTGGGCATGTTTAGCTCAGAGATGACAGAGAGGTGACCTGATAGCTAGGTTTAAATAGCTGAAAGGATGTCATGTAGAAAATGGCGGCAAGTTTATTCTTTCTTGCTCTTGAGGCTACAACATGAACCAGTGGATTGAAGTGAGAAGAAAAGAGATCCCACCTAAACATTGGGAAGAACTTGTTTGATAGTGGAATATATTGCCTCAATGGGAGACTGGCACTAATATAACATTCATTTTGATGCCAATTCCCTCCCAAAAAATTAATTTAAATTTAAAAATAAAAAATTTTGGTGGCCAAGGATTTCACTGTTTTAATTTTTGGAATTCTTCAGTTCTTATGTTCCTAAATTGCTTTTTCAAATATTTTTTATTGATGTAGATTTTAACTTGTTTACACTGATTTCACAGAGAAGCATCCAACGCTCTTATGATGCACAATGGAATATAAATGTTTTAATCAGATAAATAAAGAAAAACATTCTTAGGCCATTGTGTAGTTTTGTTTTGCTTTTGTATCTCTGTCAACCTCATAATACTCAAAAAAGACATCCAAAACATCTGGCTTTGGCTTTGTTGTGCTGAATTTGGAAAGACCCAAACCAGTAACTGAGGGAATGGTAAACAAGACTCACTCTTGCCTTTTGTGTCCCTTCAGGAGATGGAAGACTGCCAGGGCCAAGAACTACTACCTCAGCAATTAATTCTGACACTTTGAGAACAGATTCTGAAAGCCTGCATCAGGTAGGAATAGGGGTTGGCATCACTTGGTCAAACTTGTAACTGGTAAGATGTGGTGTTACCTTCCATTCACTTCCTCCCATATAGAATCCTGAGTACTGTTCTTTGTACAGTTGGCCCTCCTCATCTACGGATTTTTTATACTTGGATTCAATCATACACAGCTTGAAAATATCTCCCCCCCCCCAAAAAAGTATACATTTCAAATAGCAAACCTTGATTTTGCCATTTTATATAAGGGACATCATTTTGCTATGCCGCTGTATTAAATGGGACATGAGCATCCATGGATGTTGTTATCCACAGGAGGTCCTGGAACCAAACTAACTGAAGCTATTAGTAATAGTTGTGACATAAAAAACTAGGAAAATTAAAATTGTATCTATAAATTACAATATATGCAGAACATAGTTTCATGTGTTTAATGTTAACACTTGGTAAGATGTGATTTTTTAAAAGAAAAATTTAAAATAATTGTAATTTTTTAAAAAAAAGTTAAAAATATTTTTTACGCCAGGGAACTCTCTTCTCTCCTCCAACAGAGCTTTGCCCCACACACCAGGCTCTCCTCAATGTTGTAAAGAGACACAGGCAAATACCACGCCTGTTTCTGCCAAAAGGCAGATGTTCGGGGAACAGTAGTGTCACCCTCCCTCAGAGTGTTGCCTGGTGCATATCTGCACCCGTTAGTGACACTCCTGGATAGGGGGCAGGATCCTGGAGGGTAAATAAGGGTTATCCTGTATCCTGTACCCTCCTCTTTGCCAAGGACCTGAAACAATTTTTGTCTTCTTCTGTCCTTCTATCAGACTTGTCCAGCATCCCATTTTTAGCAAAACTAAATGGGGAAACCTAAGTTACACAGTTTTATGTTCTGACTGGGTTAGTAATTTTGGCTCACCGATACTATTTCTTCTCCCAGGTGACTTTTGAAGAGGTGACTGTGTCTTTCAATGAGGAAGAGTGGGCTTTGCTGGATCTGGACCAAAGGGCCGTTCACAGGGAAGTCATGGAGGAAAATTTGGCAATCCTGGTCTCTCTGGGTGAGGCTCCCTCTCTCTTTTGGCTGATCCAATCTCTTTGCTGGTGCTCCTGAATTCCTGTAGCCCCTTCCTGCCCTCATGCTGTATTTCTGCAAGCTGATTAGGGCTGTTAGGGATGTGCCCCTGAGGATAAAATAACCAGTGACTTAGCTCTCTGAAATAGGTCAGGATCTCATTTGAAATAATTTTTGTTAAATGTATATATCAACTTTACAGAGTGTGTTTCAAGGCAAAGATCTGAGCTATTGTCTCCACAGGCACAACGTTTCAAACCACTGATTTTCCATTGATCCTATTAGCCTAATGTATTCAGCAGATGGCTAGCTGTCTTCTGTTTCTTTTTTTGCTTTGTTCTCACTGAAAAGGGCAGGTTATTTCTTTACTGAATATGCACTTCCATATGTTGTAGGACTGTAACTCCTACTGGTTGGGAGAAGTTGCACTTTGGGAGTCGCAGGCCAGCAAAAGTCACACGTAGCCCACCTGACTTTCTGTAAACAGTTTTATCCAGCTCTGTTGCCAAAAATGCTCCTACAACTGTTTAGACGAGAAACAAAGCAAAGGCATTTGGCCCTCAAAGTTTACAATCTGAACAGGAGAAAAAATGTTATGATAGTGTTAATCATTATAAACAAAATTAGTAAGATATTAAGGTTGTCAAATCTGTATAGCAGTCAGGTTTTTCCAAAAGTGTTGACAGGTGCCGAGTTGAGCTGGAGACCCACCTGCCTCAAATCCCCTGCTCTAACTGGTATTCATTGATGTCAATAATATCATTAATCCACACTTGATTTTCTCTTGGCCTGTGGCTAAATTGTTTCTCTCTTGTCAGGCGGTGATGGACAAGAGAGAGAGACGGTAAGAGAACCAAGGATGTATTTAGAGGAAAGAGCGCAGAATCGCATATTACCACATCAACAGAAGAAAGAGAAGGGTAGTCCAAGAATTTATACAGGACAGAAGCCATTTAAATGTTTGGAATGTGGAAAAAGTTTCATTCAGAAGACAGATCTCACTGGTCATCAAAGAATTCATACAGGAGAGAAGCCATTTAAATGTTCTGAGTGTGGAAAGAAATTCAGTCAGAAGAGAAATCTCACTCATCATCAAAGAATTCATACAGGAGAAATGCCATTTAAATGCTTGGAATGTGGAACGAGTTTCGGTCACAAGACAGATCTCACTCGCCATCAAAGAATTCATACAGGAGGGAAACCATTTAAATGTTTTGAATGTGGAAAGAAATTCAGTTACAAGAAAGACCTCACTCGTCATCAAAGAATTCATACAGGAGAGAAGCCATTTAAATGCCTGGAATGTGGAAAGAAATTTAGTCACAAGGGAGATCTCACTATTCATCAAAGAATTCATACAGGAGAAAAGCCATTTAAATGCCTGGTATGTGGAAAGAAATTCAGTCGCAGGGGATATCTCACTGATCATCAAAGAATTCATACAGGAGAAAAGCCATTTAACTGCTTGGAATGTGGAAAGAGTTTCATTCAGAAGACACATCTCACTCGTCATCAAAGAATTCATACTGGAGAGAAGCCGTTTAAATGCTTAGACTGTGGAAAGGAATTAAGTTTGAAGAAAAGTTTCACTTATCATCAAAGAATTCATACAGGAGAGAAGCCATTTAAATGCCTGGAAGGAGGAAAGAATTTAAGTTGGAAGAGAGATTTAATTCATCGTCAAAAAACTCAAACAGAATAAAAGCCACTTAAATATTAGCCAGTATTAGCCAGAAGACAGGTCTTTCCATCAGGTTACACACACAGGGAGAAATTATGCCTGCTCCTTCACTGCAGAATCAGTGTAGTTTGACAGTGCTTTAACTGCTATGGGTCATTGCTATGTAACTTGTGATCCCAGAGCTCTCTGACAGAGAAGGCTAAATGTCCCACCACCAAACTAAAATTTCCAGAATTTATAGCATTGAGCCATGGAGTAAAAGCAGTGTCAAACCAGATTATCTCTGCAGTGTGAATGCAGCTGATTTAAACATTTAGAATGTGGAAAAAGATTCAGTCCCAAGAGAGGTGTTAATGTTCATCAAGCTACTGACAAATTGGAGAAATGCTTGTGTGGAAAGACTTTCAACATGAAGATGAATTCACTTGTTATCATACAACTCACACAGGGTAAAAACCCTTTAAATGTTTAGAGAGTGAAAACAGATTTAGTCAGAAGAGAAATCTTACTTGATATCAGGCCAGTCATATTGGGGAAAAACATTTAAATGCTCAATGTGTGGAAAAAGGTTTGGTCAGAAGACGAGGCTCACTTTCCATCAAGGAAATGCACACAGAGAGAAACCATAGATATATTTAGAGTGTGGAAGGGGTTTTGGTAATAAGGTAAACCTCACTTGTCATCAAGCGACGCATATGCGGGGACGAAACCATTTCAATATTTGGAGTGTGGAAACAGCGTCATTTGAAATATGATCCTCACTCATCAAGTCGCTCGCACAGGGGAGAAACTGTTCAGATGCTTGGCTCATGAAAGGAGTTTCTGTTGGAAGATGTCCCTCACCCATCAGCGAGCAATTCATACAGGAGAATCTCTGTGCCCCACAGGCAAGCCAAAGGACCTCTTTGTTAAGAGTCAGGGGTCAAGTAAGCCGGGCAAAAGGAGCAAGCAGAGGCTGCTCTTGTCCTGATCACTACAGGACTGCGTCATAATGTTTAATAGTTAGCATGGGTTTTTGTGTAGACAATGTGTGCCTTTTGGGGAAAGAGTTATAAAAGATAGAAGGCAAATATTTATGAGAAGATAAGTCTGAAGGGAATAAAAAGTAAAACCAGCAATTCCCGAGTTAACCTACAAACAGGAAGCAGGGATGGGGGAGGAGAAGGCGATTGAGAAGGATAAGGACCCCTTCTCAATTAGCACTTTTCGATAAAAAAATTATCATCTAAATTCTAAAAGTTGGTGCTATGGTGGTTCCAAGGATTTTTACATACATATGTGGTGGGATTGTCCATTTGTTCAGAAGTTTGGGGGTAAAGTGATAAGAGAGATTATTAAAATTATAGGCAAGGATGTTCATTTGAGCAAAGAGAATTGTATAACATTAAATTTGAAGAATAAGGGAATGAAGAATAATAAAGAGAAAGCAATAAAGTATATATTAAAAGCAACAAAGCCTGTTAAAGTATCAGGATGGAAAGAAAGTAAAAAATGGAACTTGACCAAGGTAGATAAGTATTTGGCAGATAACTTGCTGTTTGATATTATTAGAGATAGAAGATTAAAATATACTGGAGAAAGGAAAGTAGAAGCTTGGAATTTAAATTCTATCAAGCCGTGCGGGGGGGGGGGGAGTAGGGAATGGGGCATACGCATCATTGTTTGTATATATTTTAAAATAATTTAATAAAGACACTTATAAAATTTTAAAAAATAGAATTTAATTTTGAATCCCTTCTAAATGGGGTTTTCAAGCCATACAGTTTTACGGAGTGATAAAAGTTGTAGGTTTTACACAATTTCTACATGCTTTTAACTGCTTTCACTTGCTTTAATTTGTCATTTCCACACTGTATTGCTATTTTTTTAAAGAAAAAGTTGTTTAAAGTGATCTTCGTGTTCACTGCCTCGAGATCTTGGCTACAGAGCTTGTTTTAAATCATCATCATCACCATGATCATCGTTGTCATGTAAAAACCATGTCACATTACCCAATAATAGGTCCCTGATTTCAAGATTCTTGACTTGAATCTGAATGAATAGAACTGGTGGTTCCAAACTCCCATCAGTAACACTTGGTATGCTGTGAAACCTATCATCCTCATCATTTCCTCTCTGTCTTTGCCTTCTGTGAATGGTTCTCAGAAATAAATGAGGGAGTGGGCCTTGCATCGCAAGAGGGAGACATAGCCGAGAGGAGAGGAAAAGGAGAGAAAGGCCCAAGAGCTCTTCCTGGCCTCAGACCACCACTTCACTAAGCTGGTAAAGGAGTGGAATGGAGAGTATGGCTTCTGATGTCCCCTACAGTGCTATCATAAGAGAAAATTCATATCTGTGGGGGTTTGTTCTGGGCAAAAACACCCCACAAATGCCTAAAACCATGGGACCGCCTATCCTGTTCTTGTTAATGGTGTTTAGTAATGATGAGTGAGATCTTTCTTGTTAATGGAGCCACATGCAACAAGGAGAATGGGGCAAGTCCATGACAGATGCTCGAATCCATAGAAGGCAAGCCCAAAGATAGATAGGACCAACTGTTTCTACTTTGTGGTCTCTGTGCTTCACACAATAGGGTTTTGCGCCTGTGCAGAGACTCCATTAGGAAGCTGAAAAACAGCAGATTGGTGGATGCCCCGCCACCTCCCATGCACTGAGCATGCCCAATCCCGCCAGTCTAGTTCCTCCTTAAGTTCTCTTTTGTCCGCAGCAAGAGAAACATCTCCGTTCATTTGCTCTGAGCTGAGTAGATTTCTACTATACGGTAGAATTTTATTTTCTTTCTCTCCCATTTTCCTTTCATTTTCTTTTCTTTTTCTGAGCATTGACTTATTTTTTTTCCATTGGAAGCAAATTTCTTCTAATTTAGCCCAGACAGGATCCTGGCTTCCAGGCCTCTTATGGCCGCTTTATTTAAAAATTGTTCTGCTTGCGATTGCAAGATTGCCTTTAATGATGGCCATTCTAAGTGCCTTTTTTGTTTAGGTGAGGCTCACGTCACTGATAGGTGCCCCCAATGCAGGGCCTTCACCCCCATGACTCTCTGAAACAGGGCCTCCAAACTTAAATCCTTATTAAGGGAGCGTTCTCTTTCTGTTGCCCAACAGTCCGGGCTCCCTCTTGATCTTTAGGCAGGATCCCCATTTCCAAATTTCCCTGAATCCCAAATTCTCCAAGTCATCTTCAATTCCATCAGTGTTGACAACCTGTGCTTTGACATCGATATTGGCTTCAAGGCCTCAACATCAACAACCTCGATGTCGCAGTCACCACCTGCTGCTCAGGCTGCGGCAACACAAGAGGTGCCTTCTGTCTCAGACAGATCATACTAAGAAAGCCAAAAAGAGGCCCAACGTTTCCAGTGATGTCAACAAGCCCAAGAAAAAGCACAAATCTAAGGTGGTGGCTGCTCTTTTAACTTCTTTGGTGTCGACATTGCTGCCTGCGCCGAAATTGACATTTTTTCCTCAGCCACAGCTAAACTTCGACCTTGGCTTTCTTGATGCCTGCCTCTACAACAGCGGATGATTTGTCACCCCCCATCCTGGTCACTGTCTCAGACTTGGCATCAGGGGTCTTGGTCTTGACATGGATGGCTGCTGTATTACCTTCACCATCTCCTGTCGTTATGTGGGTGCTGTCAACAATTTCTCTACTGCCACCGGTCCCAACAACGGTCCCAGCGCAGATTCTGGCAACTCCACTGAGGGCATACAGGCTTTCCTTTTTGCCTCCGCCCCCACCTCCTCGATGGCCATTGTCTGCCAGATGTCATGCGTCTCCAACACCACCTCAAGATTGAGACAGATAGTCCTACAATTTGCCCTATTCTTTGGCATTGTACATGGCTCAATGTCGAGCGGAGGACAGGATTGACAGGAGAGATCCCATCTTACAGTTCCTACTCACCTTCCTATTGAGATACATACAATTACAAGGAACCACGCTATGATTCTCCCTCTCGGTAGCGACATCGTTCTCGATCTCCACCACGAGACTATAGGGCTCCCTCTCCACCACCTTGCACCACTGTGACAGTTTTTTGTCCACCACCTTCACCTACCCACTCTACAGTGGAGAGTCCAGTCTTGATGCTGATCTCAATGTCAATTATGACACCAATACCATCAGTCATTCCTATTGTTTCCTCGATGACAATGGTTCAATTGACGCTGCCCCATGTGGTTGCACCTGTGGTGGTTTCTGCACCTGTCTCACACTTATGCCCTCTCCTGGCATAAACCTGCTTCTATTCCTCCTGCATCCAAAAAGCTCAAGAGTATGTACAGAGTTCAGCCTGATACTGCACCCTATCTCTTCACTCACTCCACATCTAATTCTCTGGTGATTGAGTCCGCTTCCAAGTCATTAGGCAAAACACACTCTGCCCCAGTGGACAAAGATGGAAGATGAATGGACATTTTTGCATGTCAGTTTTCCTTCTCTGCTGCCCTCAATGCCAAAGTTGCCAACCTTCAAGCCTGTATGGTGGCTTATCAGAAATTCCTCTGGGACAAGATGGCTACTTTCATCCCATACTTGCTGGAAGAACAGAAATCACTACAAATACATGGATTCTTACCAAAATTCATCTGGGCTACAACATATAATTCTCAAGTACTCCACCACTTTGGCGTCTTTTGTTCCACTCCATCTTCCCCTCCTCTCCAAGAAGAGATGTCTTCCCTCTTCGACAAGGGTGCTATCCAATGCATTCCACACAATTGCAGACTGGACGGCTACCTGTCTCAATACTTCACAGTTCTGAAGAGAGGTGGCGGACTTCGACCCATTCTGGACCTGAGGGGGTCAACTTCTATATCAAACTCTCCAGTCAATCATCCCCGTCCTCCATCGAGGGGATTGGTTTGCATCAACTTACCTGAAAGATTCCTAGTTCCACATCAGCATCAGACCACAGCACTGCAAGTTTCTTTGCTTTGCTATCAATGGAGATCTCTTTCAGTTTACTGTCCTGCCTTTCGGCCTTTCCACTGCTCCACATGTTTTTACAAAATGCATGTCGGCGGTCATTTCCCATCTTTGGATACAAGGAATACAGATTTTCCCATATCTTGACAACTGGCTGTTGCTGTCGTCCTCTTGGACTCAGTTGTTCAAAGACATCTCTGGACTCTGTCATGGCATATGCCTGCCTGCCTGCCCACCAGAAGGGCAGAAACCCTCTGCTCCCATCTTCACTTTGTCCTTTTCAAGCATCGTCCCACAGCGAGGGACGCTGAATGCCTTCTAGGTACAAGGCCTCCACCACAGCTGTCACCTATCTCTCTCGGCTGAGATTCATGCCCCTCCAAGAGTGGTTTCTCTCCTTATTCGACCATCTCAATGACAAACGATCCAAAAGACTGACCATCTCTCAACATGTTCAGGACTCGCTCCACTGGTGGCTTGTTCCCAGCAATGTTCTCAAGGGTATGCCCTTCCAAGACCCAGAACCTTCCAGGATGGTCACCACAGACATATCCACAGCAGGCTGGGGCATTCACTACAAGGACCTCTGCATTCAAGGTTGTTGGTCTCCTTTGGAGAAAGAGATGCAGATCAACGCACTAGAACTTCTGGCTGTGATCAAAAGCCTTTCAAGCATTCGAGCATCACCTCCTCCACAGAGTTGTCCAAGTGGTAACAGACAACACCACTACAGTCTGTTACATCAACAAACAGGGAGGTAAACACTCCCCTGTCCTGCTTCACCTTGCTCAGCAACTCTGGACATGGTGCCATCATCGCTCCATACATCCTGTGGTGGTTCATCTGCAAGGACAATGTCTTGGCAGACCCCCTTAGCAGAGACAAGGTCCTTCAACATAAATGGATGCTGTCTGCTCAAGCCTTTCGCCTCCCCACCTCCTGATGGGGGACTCCTTCCATGGATCTCTTTGCCACTTTAGAAAACTCTCTATGCTAACAGTTCTGCACCTGAGCAGGCAGAGGACACAGCTCCCTAGGAGATGCATTCCTCCACAACTGGAGCCAGGGCTTCCTATATAATAATATGCCTTTCTTCCACTTCCGTTAGGGGTGAGATCTGTGACCAAGATGACAGAGACAGAGCCAATGTGATCCTGCTGACCCCTTATGGTTCACCCCTTTGCTCCATCTGTCCAGGGGTCAATACCTCAAACTTCCGAATTGGCTGGACTTTCTGTCTCACTTCACCCAGACCTTATGGTTCACCCCTTTGCATGACAGCCTTCGCATGACAGCTTGTAGGATCAGGCCCTGACCTCCCCCGAATCACTCAGGGTCTTGTCAGCTTCCAGGAAAGACTCCACCAACAGTCTTACTCCTACAAGTGGAAACATTTCTGTGCCTTTGCTGAAGCCAGGGCTGAATCTTCTTCACCTGTGAGTCTGTCTGTCTACCGCCCTTGCATTTCTTGCTTCATCTGTGCAACCAAGGCTAGGCTTTTTCCTTCCTCAAGGTTTCCCTGTCGGCTATTGTAGCCAATCAGCCACCTGGTTCTCCATCAGCTCACCTCTTCCCCTCTCTGACTTTGAAAAGGTTCTTCAAAGCCCTCCATCTACGCCTCTGGAAAAGACTTTACAGACACTCGATGTTCACTGTGCTTTGGCGTTTTATGTTCAACGTTGTGCTGAGTTCAGATTGACCAACAAGTTATTTCTTTGTTATGGTGGATGTGGGTTGCCCAGACTATTGAACTGGCTTATGAGCTGGCCAAACGCCCTCTCCCTGTTAGTGTGTGCTCACACTCAACCAGAGAGGTCTCCTCATCTGCTGCTTTCCTCAGAAGTGTCCCTCTCCCTGATGTCTGCAAGGCAGCCACGTGGTGCCAGCCTTCCACGTTTGTTCAGCATTATCCGCTTGATACCAGGTCCCATCGGGATGCCAACTTTGGCCATGTGGTTCTTCTTCCATTATGCAGTGACCTTCCCACTTCTTTAGGTAAGCTTTTTAGTCACCCTAGGAAAAGAGATTCCGCCTCAACATTAGGAGGAACATCCTGACAGTGAGAGCTGTTCGACAGTGGAAGACACTCCCTCGGAGTGTAGTGGAGTCTTCCTCCTTAGAAGTCTTTATGCAGAGGCTGGATGGCCATCTGTTGGGGATGCTCCGATGGAGAGTTCCTGCATGGGTTTGACTGGAAGATTGCTCTTGTGGTTTCTTCCAACTCTAGGATTCTATTATTCTGTTCTATGAATATATGATTCTATGGTTCCTTTAAAAAAAAGAGTTAAAGAATGGATAAGTTAACTCAAGGTAGGCAACAACAACAATAGAAGAGAGCCAGTGTGGTGTAGTGGTTTGGCTGTAGGACTAGGACATTGAGTTCAAATCCCCACTCAGCCACTTTAGAAAGTGACACTTTCTCAGCCTCAGAGAAGCGAAATGGTGAAACCCACCCACCCCCAAACAAACCTTGCCAAGAAAACCCTGTGATAGGGTCACCTTATGGCTACCATAAGTTGGAAAAGGACTTGAAGGCATACAACAACAACAACAACGTGATGTGCTGTTCTCTGCAAACCCACTCTGAATAAATATTGCCAAGAAAATCCTGTGATAGGTTCTCCTATAAGCAAAGCTGCTTTGAATCCAAAACTAGGGGGATAGGTGGGATAGAAATACAATGAGTACCAACAATAAAATCTAAAACTTTTTAAAATATTGTAGCTGTTTCTAATGTATTTTTGGGAAATGAATTTGAAAAGCACAATACAAACACCCAGTCCCTTTTCAAATGTCAATAGTAATTTCAATTTTATTTTCATTCAGCATGATAATATTACAACATAAAGACATCAAAGCAAGCTCGGTTAAAACTGTATATAATGTATATAAAACTGTTATATATAATTATATAACTGTATATAACCAGAGGTCATTTTTGGATTTATAATGCCAAATTCCTTTAAAACCAGCATACCTTTCAAGCAAGGTTTTTGTGACCCTTAGTTTTGGAGGCCTGAGAGAGGACAACTCTGCACCAAAAGCCATTTTCCCTCCTTCGACTCTTTCCCTTGGGTCTCCAAAACTCAGAGAAGGAGGCGCCTGGCATCAGGGAAGGCAAGAGCGTTGGCGAGAATGGGAGACCCAGTACAAGCTTTGCTCACTTTGGCCGCACCCTCACTGAAGAAAGGATGTCATATTGAGGAGGGAGCAAGCTTGTTTTCTGCTGCTGCAGAGACTAGAACGCGGAACAATGGATGCAAGCTGCAGGAAAAGAGATTCCACCTCAACATTAGGAGGAACTTCCTGACAGCAAGGGCTGTTCGACAGTGGAACACACTCCCTCGGAGGGTGGTAGAGTCTCCGTCCTTGGAGGTCTTTAAGCAGAGGCTGGATGGCCATCTGTCGGGGATGCTTTGATTGGGAGTTCCTGCATGGCAGGGGGTTGGACTGGATGGCCCTTGTGGTCCCTTCCAACTCTATGATTCTTTGTTGTTGATATTAGCTGCCCTTGAGTCAACCTCGATTCATGGCAATCCTCTAGATGAGGCATCTCCAAGGCTCCCAGTCCCCCATTGTTCTGCTTAGCTCTTGTAGATTCAGGCCTGTGACCTCCCTTAATGAGTCTAGCCATCTGGCGTACAGTCTTCCTCTCTTCCTATTCCCTCTACCTTTACCAGCGTTTATGTCTTTCCCAGTGATTCATGCCTTTATGGACTGGATGGCCCTTGGGGTCTCTTCCAACTCTTCTATGGCTCTATGACACTCATGAAAGATGGCCTTCCCACTGCTGCTTAAAGACCTTCTGCTTAAAGGGAGTTTGCCATCCTCCAAGGCAATCTGTCCCGTTCTTGAACTGCTCTACGCACAGAAAGTTATTTTTGGTGTTTAGGAGGCATGTCTTTTCTTCTAGTTTGAATCCAGCTCATGTGTGACAATTCAAACCATGTTTTTTCAATATTTCTCTTTAAGAGAAATTTAAGAGAAATTTCCTTTCACGATTTCCTTTCACGATTTTTAACTTATTTTAATTACTGAATTCTATATAATAGATGCAAAGTAGCATTATTATTATTATTATTATGTTGTTGTTGTTGTTGTTGTTGTTATTGGAATAATTCATATTATAGGTCATCCAGCCTACCCCCTCTTTGGCCCACCAAGGATCCTGACCCTTTAACATAACTTGTCTTGCAGAAGCTGTTCTAAAACCATCATAATGCAAAGCTGTGCTGCAACCCATCATCCACATTCTTATTCCACCTCCTGTGAGAACAGATATGAAGAAAGAGAGCATTATTTCTCATTCAAAGTCTTTTCAGATTCAGACAAATGCTCAAGTTCCACAGCCATACCCAGATCTCTCCAGAGATCCGCAGGGAACTAGTGAACTCCAAGTGTCGGGATGTGGAGGTAATGCAACCAGCAACAATGAAGAAGTTAACAGCAGAAATTAAAATAATCCTGAAGTTGTAGGGGTGAGTACACACACACACACACACATATTAATAAATGTGTAGTGAGCTGGGCCTCTGATGCCAAGCTGATGGGTTTTAGAGTTCCTTTTAGCCCAATGTTAAAAGCTGTTCAGTGCCATCAAAGAGTTAACTTGTATTAGGCTGCTGAGATGATGCAGAAATAAAGCAGATTGATACCACTTTAACTCCCATGGCTTAGTGCTATGGGATAGTGGGATCTGTAGTTTGGTGGGGCATCTGAGCTCCATGCCACAGAAGGCACAAACACATCCAGCCCTTCATATTGGTGAGGTTTGGGTTCCTTTCCCCCCACCGCAGATGCAAAATGTCTCACTTCCATATAAGTCAGAGAATGAAGTCAGGCTTGCTAGAGAGGTTAAGAACAATAAAAAGGGCTTTTATGGGTATGTCCGCAGCAAAAGGAAGGAGAAGGAAATGATAGGGCCGCTGTGTGGAGAAGATGGCAAAATGCTAATAGGGGACAGAGAAAGGCAGAATTACTCAACACCTTCTTTGCTTCAGTCTTTTCAGAAAAGGCAAAGGGTGTTCAACCTGAGTACAGTGGAGCAGGGGACAGAATAGGAGTATTTCAGCACAGAATAAGTAAAGAGAGAGTACAGGAATACCTGGTTAACCTAAATGAATACAAGTCTCCAGGACCAGATGAACTACATCCAAGGGTACTAAAAGAAATGGCAAATGTAATATCGGAACCATTGACAATAATCTTTGAGAATTCTTGGAGAACCGGAGAAGTCCCAGCAGACTGGAGGAGGGCAAACGTTGTCCCCATCTTCAAAAAGGGGAAAAAAGAGGATCTCAACAATTATCGTCCAGTTAGTCTGACATCAATACCAGGAAAGATTCTGGAGCAGATCATTAACAGAGAGTTTGTGAATATCTAGAAGATAATTCCATGATCACAAAAAGTCAACATGGGTTTCAGAGAAACAAGTCATGTCAGACAAATCTGATCTCTTTTTTTTTATAAAATTACCAGCTTGGCAGATGAAGGGAACGCTGTAGATGTAGTATATCTTGATTTCAGTAAGGCCTTTGACAAGGTTCCCCATGACATTCTTGCAAACAAGCTTGTAAAATGTGGACTAGACAAGATAACTGTTACATGGATTTGTAATTGGTTGATTGGCCGAACTCAAAGGGTGCTCAACAATGGCTCCTTTTCATCCTGGAGAGAAGTGACCAGAGGGGTCCAACAGGGTTCTGCCCTGGGCCCAGTGCTATTCAATATCTTTATTAATGACTTAGATGACAGTATTGGGGGCCTAGTTATCAAATTTGCAGATGACACCAAATTGGGAGGAGTAGCTAATACCCCAGAGGACAGGATCAAAATTCAAAATGACCTGAGTAGACTAGAAATCTGGGCCAAAGCTAACAAAATGTAATTCAACACAGAGAAATGTAAGGTACTGCACTTAGAACGGAAAAATTAAATGCAGTTATAAGATGGGGGACACCTGGCTGAATGAGACCACATGTGAAAGGAGTCCAAGTAGACCACAAGTTGAACATGAGTCAACAGTGCGATGCAGCAGCTAAAAAGGTCAATGCAATTTTAGGCTGCATCAATAGAAGTATAGTGTATAGATCAAGGGAAGTAATAGTGCCACTCTATTCTGCTTTGGTAAGGCCCCATCTGGAATATTGCGTCCAGTTCTGGACACCACAATTTTAAAAGGTTGCAGAGAAACTGGAGCGGGTCCAAAGGAGGGCAACTAAAATGGTGAAGGGACTTAGGGAGCTGGGGATGTTTAGCTTGGAGAAGAGAAGGTTAAGAGGTGATATGATAGCCTTGTTTAAATATTTGAAGGGATGTCATATTGAGGAGGGAGCAAGCTTATTTTCCTCTGCTCCAGAGACTAGGACGCAGAACAACGGATGCAAGCTACAGGAAAATAAATTCCACCTCAACATTAGAAGAAACTTCCTGACAGTAAGGGCTGTTCGACAGTGGAACACACTCCCTCGGAGAGTGGTGGAGTCTCCTTCTTTGGAGGTTTTTAAGCAGAGGCTGGATGGCCATCTGTCAGGGATGCTTTGACTGGGAGTTCCTGCATGGCAGGGGGTTGGACTGGATGGCCCTTGTGGTCTCTTCCAACTCTATGATTCTATGATTCTAAGTCTGGAGTCCCTCCAATGCCATATAGAGTTGGATTTTGGTATCCACTGGGATGGATTCCAAAATCCATGGATGCTCAGGTACCACTAAAGACACTGGCAGACTAATGTCAGGACCATGTGGCACACTTGGTCTGGAAATGACATGGATGTGACCACTAGGAGGAACTGGAGCAAAGGTTACTAAATTTAAAGTGGCAGGTGTGTGTGAGTCAGCATTTGGAGCAGTGCATCATGGGACATTGATGCAACATGCACAGTGAGTGAAGTCAGACAGGTGCACCAAGCAATACAATATGATGCAACAGTTACTGGGTATCAAACCAGCAAGGTTTCATTGGTGGCATGGCTGTCACTTGACTTCACAGAAGACCACCTATATAACGGAGAAGCTGACTATTTCCATTGTTGGGTTGTTATGGTTAGTGGTTGGCAAAGCACTTTGTTAGTCTGTATAGCTGTGAGTGTCCAAGATGGCTGTCTGGTACTCTGTGCATTCTTGTATATAGTTTGCAACAACAAGTGATTAAAGTCCCCGTATTTGAGAGAAGCCTTGGCTGTCTAGCGGTGTTATTCCGTCAAGCTGGGAGCTCAAGGCTGAAGCCTACGTGGGAGGAAATTTTCCTTGCAGCTTGAAGCCTTGGCAGACTTCTCTCCAAGAGCCTCTTCTGGGCGTCCTGCCTTCATGGATCAACTCTGCATGTGGTCGTAGTGGACACAGCACGTCTCTCTGCACCCCAACAAGTAAAATGGTGTCCCTTATCAAAAAGGGCAAAATCAAGATTTGCTATTCGGAACGGATATGTAGTCGAAAACCTTCTTAGCCGGCATCCATATTTTTGTGTGGTTCTTTTGAGCTATGTGGCCATGTTCTAGAACAGTTTGTGATGTTTTGCCAGCATCTGTGGCTGCCATCTCTGAATACTCCAGCCACAGATGCTGGTGCAACATCAGAAACAAACTCTTCTAGAACATGACCACATAGCCACAAAGAGCCACAAAAAACTATGGAACTGATATGTTTTTAAATATTTTCAAGCAATGGATATGAAGAGCTGACTGTCCATCTCTCTCTCTCTCTCTCTCTCTCCCCCCCCCCCCCCGCAAGTGAGATTATCACCCAGCCATTAAGAGGTGTAATGTTTGTCCTCCTTAATTTGCTGACTTCCCCCCTCAGGATCCTTGATTCCTCTCCTCAGTCTACCACCACAAGAGATTAAGCCCTCTAAGACAATCAGACCCCATTGTCCAGATATTAAGTCCACCATTAAGCTCCTTTGTCAGACTGGGCCTTTGCCCTATAAAAACTTTAGGTTTTAGTCATTCTATGTGCCATTTGAGAGGTCTCCATACTCCACGTCAGTCTGATCTCTGATCTGTTCACCGGCAAGTCCCACTCAAACCCACGCTGCGGAGCGGACTTCTCCCCAAACCACGCTCTCATTCGACTCCCAGAGGAAAATCTACACTTTGGTAAGCATCACCTTTAGCAACACCTTGAAACTTTCCCCAACACTAACTACTGACTTTCCTGAGCCTTGTATGTAGCATATCTGTGTGTGTAAGCGCATTGTGTGGTGGTCTTTCTCTCCTTAATAAATTGGATATTAATTAGACAAGCCTGTCTCTGCTCAATTTCTTGAACCCCGGTCTTCTCGGTATACACAACGGGAGACGACCTCGCAGTGTTGTTCTAGCTGGCCCATTTCACAACTTTGAGCTAATAATAAAATTCCCCAAATCAGACCCTTGGCTACATTTCCACTCTTGCACAGGGCAATGACTGCCTCAAGTGTCAGAAAGTGGGAGGCAGCCTAGCCCAGCTATCCAAGCAGCGCATCTCAGGAGGAAAATGGTGCCATCATTTCTTTTGCTTCTGGAAGCAAAGAGAAAAAGTGAAAAGCTTTAGGGTTACTGTGTTTCCCTGAAAATAAGACAGTGTCTTATATTAATTTTTGGCTACCAAAGATGCACTAGGGCTTATTTTCAGGAGATGTCTTATTTTTCCATGAATAAGAATTCATATTTATTGTTAAAAAAAAAAGAACATTTACTATATAATATATATATATATATATATATACAAAAACTTTGCTAGGTCTTACTTTCAGGGGAGGCCTTATATTTAGCAATTCAGCAAAACCTCTACCAGGTCTTATTTTATGGGGATGCCTTATTTTCGGGAAAACGGTACCAGCAGAAAACATCACAGACGTGGAACAATAACTAAAGAAAGTCTAAGACGAAATTGCAAAGGCAGGCCTAATGTTATACTTTTTTTAAAAAGACCCCCCAGAATTTACTCAAATTCAACCTAGATAATGAGAAAATTGAAGAAGTCAAACATTTCCCACACCTTGGATCAAACATTGATCAGAATGGAGACTGCAGTCAAGAAATCAGAAGATTAGGAATGGGAAGGGCAGGTATGAAAGAACTGTACAAAATCCTTAAGTTCCTTTCTGCAACAAGCAAAACTTTTGACATTGGCCTTGTCTCCTGGCCGGATCTGAGGTTTGGTAAAAGGCCGCTGAGCCTATTTGGATTGACCTTGAGAGCAAGGATATAAAAATGAACACTAAAGTTAGAAACGTTCAAGCCACTGAATACCTGTGAGAGCTGAACAGTGACGTAAGCAGATAGTAAGAAAATCATAGAATCATAGAATCATAGAATCATAGAGTTGGAAGAGACCACAAGGGCCATCCAGTCCAACCCCCTGCCATGCAGGAACTCCAAGTCAAAGCATCCCTGACAGATGGCCATCCAGCCTCTGCTTAAAGACCCCTAAGGAAGGAGACTCCACTACACTCCGAGGGAGTGCGTTCCACTGTCGAACAGCCCTTACTGTCAGGAAGTTCCTCCTAATGTTGAGGTGGAATCTCTTTTCCTGCAGTTTGCATCCATTGTTCCGCGTTCTAGTCTCTGCAGCAGCAGAAAACAAGCTTGCTCCCTCCTCAATATGACATCCCTTCAAATATTTAAACAGGGCTATCATATCACCTCTTAACCTTCTCTTCTCCAGGCTAAACATCCCCAGCTCCCTAAGGCGTTCTTCATAGGGCAACGTTTCCAGACCCTTCACCATCTTAGTTGCCCTCCTTTGGACATGCTCCAGTTTCTCCACATCTTTTTTGAATTGTGGTGCCCAGAACTGGACACAGTATTCCAGGTGGGGCCTGACCAAAGCAGAATAGAGTGGCACTATAACTTCCCTTGATCTAGAAACTATACTTCTATTGATGCAGCCTAAAATTGCATTGGCTTTTTTAGCTGCCGCATCACACTGTTGACTCATGTTCAGCTTATGGTCTACTTGGACTCCTAGATCCCTTTCACATGTGGTCTCGTTCAGCCAGGTGTCCCCCATCCTATATCTGTGCATTTCATTTTTCCACCCTAAGTGCAGAACCTTACATTTCTCCGTATTGAATTTCATTTTGTTAGCACTGGCCCAGCTTTCTAGTCTATTCAGGTCATTTTGAATTTTGATCCTGTCCTCTGGGGTATTAGCTACTCCTCCCAGTTTAGTGTCATCTGCAAATTTGATAAGTATGCCACCAATTCTGTCATCCAAATCATTAATAAAGATGTTGAATAGCACTGGGCCCAGGACAGAACCCTGTGGGACCCCACTGGTCACTTCTCTCCAGGATGAAAAGGAGCCATTGTTGAGCACCCTTTGAGTTCGGCCAGTCAACCAATTACAAATCCATGTAACAGTTAACTTGTCTATCCCACATTTTGCAAGCTTGTTTGCAAGAATGTCATGGGGAACCTTGTCAAAGGCCTTACTGAAATCGAGGTATACTATATCCACAGCATTCCCTTCATCTACCAAGCTGGTAATTTTATCAAAAAAAGAGATCAGGTTCGTTTGGCATGACTTCTTTTTCTGAAACCCATGTTGGCTTTTTGTGATTATGGCATTGGCTTCTAAATGTTCGCAGACTCTCTGCTTAATGATCTGCTCTAGCACCTTTCCTGGAAAATTAATTCATTTGAGATGTAGTGCTGAAGGAGAGTGCTGAGGATACCACGGATAGCTCAAAAGACAGACAAATGGATCATAGAACAAATCAAACCTGGACTGGATTCTATTATTCTAGGTATAAATGAGTCGAGGGCACTTGTTTGGGCCAAAATTATGGGTTTTGGTATAACTCATGGATAAGGTGAGGGTAAAATTTAGGGGCATGGGACAAAGGAGGTAAAGGAAGAAGCAAAAGAAAATAAATCTCTAGACTTTACAAAATCCCAGCAGGCATAGCTGTTTCTGCTCAGGGTCTGTGCTTCCATGAGAGCACACTTTTGCCTTTCAACAAAATAAGGTCCCTTTGTAAAAAAAAAAAAAGAGTTTAAAGATAGTCCTTACCTTGACCTGTGGATAAGTCGACTCAAGGTAGACAACAAGAACAACAACAATATAAGAAAGCCAGTGTGGCGTGGTGGTTTGTCTAGGATAATGGGTTGAAATCCCCATTCAGCCACTTTGGAAAGTCACACACTCTCAGCCTCAGAGAATGGCAATGGTGACCCCTCACTCCTGAACAAACCAAGAAAACCCTGTGATATGGTCACCTTAGGATTACTGTAAGATGGAAAAGGGCTTGAAGCAACACAACAGCAACAACAAACTATGTGCTTTTCTCTGCAAATCCACTCTGAACAAATATTGCCAAGAAAACCGTGTGATAGGTTCTCCTATAAGCTGGAAAAAAACTGAAAGGCACAAACAACAACAACAAAGCCAAATTGAATAGTAAACTAGGGGAACGAGGGGATAGAAATACAGTGGCTACCAACAATAAAGCCAAAAACTTTTAAAAACATTGTAGCAGTTATCAGTGTATTTCTGGGATCTGAATTCAAAAAAGGACAATACAAATGTACCACACACATCCAGTTCTCTTTCAAACGTCATTACTAATTTCATTTTTCCTCCGACTCTTGCGTTTGGATCCCCAAAACTCAGGGAAGGGAGGCGCCTGGAATAAACCCACTCTCCCGAAGGGAGTGACAGAGGCCTGGTATAGAGAGAGGACTGGCATAAGAAGCATTTGCAAGTTTTAAATTTGGCATCCTACCCTCAGGCTATTTTTGGCTCAGAGGAATCCTTGTTAAACATCTGGTAGCAACCAGTGTTTACATCTTGTTTTAAAAAATATTTCCCCAGGCCTAAAATGGCACTAGGGGGGCAAAAACATGGGAGGAAATGCCCCTATGTTGCCTGTAGAGCATTTGAGGTCAACAAACCAGACCCTCAGGGGAACTTGGAGGCCACAAAAATTACAAAAACATTGTATATTGTGGCTGTGAAGTATATCATAGCCACATGTACTTCATAGTCCACAGTGTCTGGTCCTAAGGCTGAAGTGTACCATATCAATTTTTGAGGCCTTTGTATAAGAGGCATCTTGAGACTTTTGTCCCAGAAATGGAAGATGTAAGGAAAGCAATCCTTCATTTCGGGGACCAAAGCAGTGGCATCACTGGGGTTTTGGGGTGTGTGGACTGCACCTCGGGACACAGAAGGAAGATGGCACTGTAAGATCAATACTGAGACCTTGTGAGTTATTAAATGATTTATCTAAGAGTTCAAACCAAGGTTCCCAAGTTCCTTTTAGTTGGGGTCAGACTACATGCTCTCAGGGTGTCATTTTCTATAAACAGGACATTTTCATGTTCAAATGCCCAAAATCAATTATTGATAGCAAACCCGAGGGTATTTGGGGGCAACAAACCTGATCCCCAGGGGGTCACAAAACATCATTGGGGACCATATTGTATATTGTGACTGTGGAATACCTCATACCAGAGTGTGGTACTAAACCGTAAAATGTACCATGAGAGTTTTGTAGGCCTTTGTATTAACAGACATGTTGGGCTTTTTCTCCCAGAAAAATGGAAGATTGTGAAGAGAGATCTTGTGGCACCTGATGCATCTGAGGAAGGAGACTCAGGCCTATGAAAGCTCATGCTGCCAACTTCTTCCTTTCAGTCAGTCTCAAAGGTGCTGCAAGATCTCTCTCCATATACACTTCCACAAATGGAAGATGTTGAGTAGATCTGCACAACATGTGTTTTGCCAAAGGATTTCAGGGGGCCTGGGGTGATGATGCTGGGGATGCTGGTGCCTGCAGCCAAGGAGCCATGAATCCCTGCCAGAGGAGTCTCCGTCCTTGGAGATCTTTAAGCAGACTGGATGGCCATCTGTCGGGGATGCTTTGATCAGGAGTTTCTGCATGGCAGAATGGGGTTGGACTGGATGGCCCTTGTGGTCTCTTCCAACTCTATGATTCTATGATTCTGCAAGTGTGGATTTTGGGGTCCACGGTGGGCTGTGTGTGTGTCCTGGACCCAGGTCCCACATTAGCTTTCATAGGCCTGAGTCTCCTTCCTCAGATGCATCGGGTGCCACAAGATCTCTCTTCACAGCTATATCTTCCAAGGGCCCACTGTTTTGGCCCAGAAGATGGGACACTTTGAAGCAGGCAGCCGTTAAGGATGGAGAGAATACTCAGGCTGCGTTCACACTTGAGAAATAAACCGGTTTAAGTGCCATGGCTCAATGCTGTGAAATTCTGGGAATTGTAGTTTGTTGTGGGGCCCAGAGCGGAGTTCTGCTCCGCTCTGGGCCCCACAACAAACTACAATTCCCAGAATTTCACAGCATTGAGCCATGGCACTTAAACCGGTTTATTTCTCCAGTGTGAACGCAGCTTAAATATACAAATATAAGGATCAGACAGAAACATGTTGTGAGAGATTGTTCCTTCCCTGTTCAGGGAGCTCTGGTGCCCCACCAAACTACAAATCCCAGGATTCCATAGCAAAGAGCCCTGCTGGAAGTGAAATGGGTGTGTGTGTGTGTGTGTGTGTGCCAAAGTGCTTTATTTCTGGAGGGTCAGCAACCTAATACAAGTCGACCTTTACATTGTTTCCATGGTCCCAATGGTTGCTGATAGAGAGGGCCTCTGAAGACAGAAGCCCAGCTGAGGCCCTTCCCAAAGGCTGGGCCTCAGTTGTGTTTTGGACTCCAACTCCCAGCAGCCTCAGCCGTCTGAGCCAAGGGCCGGGGATTCTGGGAGCTGTAGTCCAAAGCCTCATGAAGGCCACAAGAGGGCCCTGCCTTAATCCTCTTCCTTGTGGCAGGCAGCAGCGCTGCTTAAAGGGCGGAGAGAGGCATAATAATAATAATAATAATCATCATCATCATCATCATCATCCCAGGCCCAGCCCTCCTTAGAAGCCGGGGAGGAGGAGGAGGAGCAGAAGAGAGGCCTGTAGCAGGGTAAGAGAAGGGAAGGGGGCCATCTTGGGGGAGATGGTGGTTGGCTCTCTCTCTGCTCTCCCTCTTCTTCCAGGGCAGGAGCAGGACTGGCCTCCAGGCCTCCAGAGAGGGCTCTCTTTGCTCTCCTCCAGTGAAATAGGCTTATAATAGGATCAGTTGTCTGACCTCCCTGGAGAGGAGCATCTTCTAGGTCAGCCTTCCTTCCTTAACTGGGTCTGTGATGTCTGTGGATGATGGGGATTGTAGTCCAGCAAAATCAGAGGGCACTGGATTGTCTGTTCTAGATCCTAGAGTCTCTGATGACTAACTACTTAGCTGGGTTTAGTATGAATTCCCCCTATCAGCCCAATAATTCACTTACTTTGCAATTATAATTACGTTTATTCAGATATAAATCCTTCACCGTTCAGTAAGATTTACTTGGTGGTAAATCTGTTTAGTATTTTAACTTTAGTGTGTCATAATGCTTAACCTCAGAAAGCAGATACATTAAATCGATTCATTTGTTTTTGTTTTAAGCACAGAAAAGCAGCCTTACAATTCGTCTGCCAGTTAGATGGTCATGGTGCATTTTTAAGAATATGTAAATGGAGACAATGTTTGTATTAAATTCAGATGTCATTGGGGCTTTCTGGATTAGCAGGAAAGGGAGACATGAAGTTGCCTTTTCCTTAATGCTTAGCAGCTACACTGCCAAGTCCCAGGTGTGTAAAAAAAAGGCATAGGGCAGCTACACTGACGGGGTGTGGGGACGACTTATCTGAAGTCTTTTCTGTTGCTCAGCGACTACATTGGAAGCTGTCAGGATGCAAGAAACACAGGCGGAGCAAGCAGCTGCACGGGTGACAATGAACGGGGCTTTTGGCCGCACTGAACCTTTAATTTTTTTTGTTGCCGGCTGTGAACTGCGCAGTTGTGCAGGTACATCACACATGAACTGTGCAGTTATGAAGATCTGTCAAATTACCATTGTAGTTTCGCTTCCCTTTTTTAAGTGCACAGTTGCATCGGTGCACCATGAATGAACCCCTTTATTTTATAATAATAGTTATTATTATTATTATTACCCCACCCCTTTGAGATAATTTTGAGGTGGCTTACACATTAAAATACTATTACATCAATAAAACAAACTGCATCCCTCCCCCCCTTAAAAAGATATTAAATCTGTTACAATTTAAGTTTATGAATAAACTTCTTTATTTTATGAATAAATTGACATTTTATGCACAGTTGCACAACAGTTACAGCATCCCAGAGTCCCTACTGCACATGTCTAGGGTTCGGGTTAGAGCTGGAGCTAGGGTTTGGGAGCTTTAAAAAACTGCACAGTTGCACTGCAGCATTTAGAGGCAGCTGTGCTGTTACACCCTTTTTAAAAAGAAGCTGGGAAAAGCAGGTCCTTTTTAAAGCTGCTTTTTCCCCACTAAAATGCAAAAGAAGTGCGTTCATGCCAAACTTTCAGTGTGGGTCATCTAAAGGCTACACTTTCATGCAGGCATGAACGCACCCCTTTTTGCCAGTCTAAATCAGCCCATTGTGACCTAAGTGATTTATTTTTAAAAAATATTGTAAACACTTGAGTGTGTGTGTGTGTGTTTTAAAATGTGATTGTAATAATAAACAGTAATGTTATTCAGCCTAGATACCAGATTACTCATTGTGTTGAATATGACATGAGATTGCCAAAAAGTTAAATGGAACCAACACACTCAAGTATCTATTTTTCTGAAGTGGGGTCTGTAGCTTCCTAAGCAGTTTTCCAAAGCATCTCTTTCCTTTGAGCTGCCCAAGGTAGAGCTATAACTGGTGCTTATAAAACCACCAGCATGAACTCTGGGCAAGAAGGTTGTTTGGGGTCAGTTTGAGTGTAAGCTGCTCTGAGGGTCTCTGGGGGGGGGTTCATTTCAGCTGAGAGAGAAACAACTTGTCTTCATGTTTCAGCCTTGAAATGTCACCCTCTAAAATAAAAGTAGCTGTGATGAAGCACAAACCCCAACTCTGTCCCATTAAGCATCCTTAGGACTTGCAAGATCTGCATTCTTAAATGTGGTGGGAAGAGGTTTCAACAGCGGTCTGAGGTACTTTTCAGGGCACAGAATGGGTGTCACAGTGATTTTGACAATGCTTGGAAGGCCTTCTGTCTTTCCCCTTAGAGTTAACAGCACTGAGTGAATTTCACCCTTAAGTAAAGTTTTGATCAGTAGTAATCCAGGCCCCAGGAAAGGTATAACTGTAGAATTTTGATGGGGCAATAATCTGTGTGTGTTTCTGAGAGAGAAGATATAAATACACATCAGAGCAAGGAAGATTTCTTTTTTAGGATACCTGTTTGAGAATGTTTTCCCAGAAAACATGGTCAGTGGCCATGCTGCCTTTAGGATTCTGGATGTAGTAATCCAAAATGAAACTCTTCCAAGCTTTGGTGTGTGTATACACTACTCGGAATGTAGTGGAGTCTCCTTCCATAGAGGTCCATAAACAGAGGTGGATGACTATCTGTCGGGGATGCTTTGAGTGGGAATTCCTGCATGGCAGGGGACTGGATGGCCCTTGTGGTCTCTTCCAACTCTATGATTCTATGATTACTTTTCCTTCTTCTGTTTATCATTGTTGTTCTTTCCTAGGAGCCCCATTCAAAATCTGGGAAAGGAGGCCTCAGCTGGCCCTGAACCAAGAGGGGAGTCCAGGGCAAGAGGAGCCATGGATCAAGAGGAGAAGCCGCTCTGTCCAGAGGGTCAATGCCAGTCTTTCAGGCAGCTTCGCTATGAGGAGGCTGAGGGGCCCCGAGGGATCTGCAGCCGACTCTCCCATCTTTGCCATCAGTGGCTGAAGCCAGAAAGGCACACCAAGAGCCAGATCCTGGACCTGGTGATCCTGGAGCAGTTCCTGGCCGTCCTTCCCCCAGAGATGGCCAGCTGGGTCCAGGAATGTGGGGCAGAGACTAGTTCCCAGGCGGTGGCCCTGGCCGAAGGCTTCCTCCTCAGCCAGGCAGAAGAAGAGAAACAGCAACAGAAAGGGCAGCAGGTAAGAGGCTTTCAGGCTGGCACTTCAGAAATATTGTTTTAAAAAAATCCCTTCTAGTTCACTAACCAATGTTTTCTGGAAATCAACACAAGGAAGATCCTCCTTCCTTCTAGTCATCTTTCTTTTCTCATCTTTCCCTTTCCAATCCTTAATGCTGTTTTTGTCCCAGGACCTGTTTGGAGAAAAAGTCACTGAAATCCTGGAGGCAGAGAAAGTGTCCTTAGACACCAGACAGAGAGTCCCGTCCATGCAGATCCTACAGAAGGGCTTGGGAAATGCCATTTCATTGGGTAAGGATGGAGGAGAGCAGTCTTCACTTTGGTCTCCTCCCCACAATATCCCTACAATAGACAAATTATCATAATCGGCCTGTATATAGACGAGATGCTGATAGTTCCTCAAAATGCTGGGTCCTGGGAGGGCACCCAAAATTGTATTCAATGGGGGAATTAATTTCATAGAATCATAGAGTTGGAAGAGACCACAAGGGCCATCCAGTCCAACCCCCTGCCATGCAGGAACTCCAAATCAAAGCATCCCTGACAGATGGCCATCCAGCCTCTGCTTAAAGACCTCCAAGGAAGGAGACTCCACTACACTCCAAGGGAGTGTGTTCCACTGTCGAATAGCCCTTACTGTCAGGAAGTTCCTCCTAATGTTGAGGTGGAATCTCTTTTCCTGCAGTTTGCATCCATTGTTCCGAGTCCTAGTCTCTGGAGCAGCAGAAAACAAGCTTGCTCCCTCCTCAATATGACATCCCTTCAAATATTTAAACAGGGCTATCATATCACCTCTTAACCTTCTCTTCTCGAGGCTAAACATTCCCAGTTCCCTAAGGCGTTCCTCATAGGGCATGGTTTCCAGACCCTTCACCATCTTAGTTGCCCTCCTTTGGACATGCTCCAGTTTCTCCACATCCTTTTTGAAATGTGGTGCCCAGAACTTAACACAGTATTCCAGGTGGGGCCTGACCAAAGCAGAATAGAGTGGCACTATTACTTCTCTTGATCTGGACACTATACTTCTATTGATGCAGCCTAAAATTGCATTGGCCTTTTTAGCTGCCGCATCGCACTGTTGACTCATGTTCAACTTGTGGTCTACTTGGACTCCTAGATTCCTTTCACATGTGGTCTCATTCAGCCAGGTGTCCCCCATTTTATATCTGTGCATTTCATTTTTCCTCCCTAAGTGCAGAACCTTACATTTCTCTGCGTTGAATTTCATCTTGTTAGCATTGGCCCAGCTTTCTAGTCTAATTTGGCTCAATAGAAGGTAGCAAGAGGGCTTCAGGTAATGCTTTAAAACAGTGGTTCTCAAATCTTAGTCCCCCAGGTGTTTGGGACTTCAGTTCCCAGAAGTCACAGCCAGCTTGGCCAACAGTATGGAATTATGGGAGCGGAAGTCCAAAGCATCTGGACGACCAAAGTTTGGGAACCTTGGTCCAGGCCCCAGAGGGAGAGAAGAACCACTGGACCTTATTCCCTTCCCATCCCCTTCCCCTTTTCCTTTTGTGTTGTCTCTTTTAGATTGTAAGCCTGCGGGCAGGGATCCGTCTAATTATAAGATTGTATGTACAGCAATGTGTAAATTTACAGCGCTATATTAATAATAATAATAATAATAATAATAACAACACTGCTTTAAAAGCTGGAGTCTAGCCTATGTATAATGGTTCTAAACCAAAGAATTCAGGACAGCAGATGCCAAATAAGTTTAGTTTTATATATAACAGCAAAGGGAAATCAACTTTTACTGAAAGACACTCATCCCCACACAGGAACTAACAATGTTAAGCTGGCAGCTGATAGCGATTTCAGGGGTTTAGGAAACAGTGATGCTTTGGAGCTTATTGCTTGACTAATAAAACCAGCTTATCTCTCTCCAGTTTAAAAAAAAATGGGGGGGGGGGTCTTCCTGATCTTATCAGAAGGTTTTTGCTGCTGAATTTGCCATTTGAATAGAGCCCGGGCCCATCCCCACTTCCAGCAGCACTCCACACGGCTCTTTTCAAATCTGGGAGTTTTTCTGACTTAAGAAAATGGCCAGCGGAGGTCTCCTGAAGTGAGGATGGACCCGGGCTGTATTTAGGCGGCAAATTCAGCTGCAAAAGCCTTCTGATAAGATCAGGTTGCTGCCCAAATTGAGCTTTAATCTGGATAGAGGTAAACCAGTTTTAATAGCCAAGCAATATGCTCCTAAATCAGATTCTGGCATGGACCTCTGATTGTCTCATGCGTTTCCTGTGCATGGACTACCTGGCCACAGTAGTTCACACACTACACTTAATTAGATCATTGATAACCTCACAATTTGGTCACTGAAATGCACTCTCTGTGAATGCTGATCTTGAAGACACTCTGCAGCTAGTGCAAAATGCAGCAGGTAGGTTATTGCCTGAAACATTTGTACATCTCATGCAACATTAAACAAATTGCACTAAATGCCATTGCATTCTGGTCTGACATGGGGTGGGGTGTTATCAATATGCCAATGACCCGCAAATATATTTCTCCATGTCTCGGTCATCAGCGACAGCGACAGCGACAAATGACATTTCTGCCCTAAATCGGTGTCTTCCAACAATGATGGCCTGGATGAGGGAAAACAAGCTCAAGTTGAATCCAGACAAAATGGAGGTACTTACAGTAGGGGCCCCTAAACCAGATATAGGGCTGCAATCTCCAGGCCTAGAGGGGTTCATGCTCTCCTCAAAGGACTCCGTTCGCAGTCTGGGGGTGCTTCTTGACTCGTCACTTCACATGAGAGATCAAGTGAACGTGACGGTCAAGAGCACCTGTTATCAGGTTCGGCTGATATGCCAGCTGCGCCCTTTCCTGGAACCAGTGGACCCCGAAACTGTAGTATATGCACTGGTAACCTCAAGACTCGATTTTTGCAATGTGCTTTACATGGGGCTACCCTTGTGCCTTGTGAAGTGGAAACTTCAGTTGGTACAGAACATGGCAGCAAGGAGTGATCATATTTACACCAATATTGAAGTCACTCCACTGGCTGCCTATTAGTTTCTGGGCACAGTACAAGGTGTTGGTTATCACCTTTAAAGCCGTACATGGCTTGGGCCCAACTTATCTAAGGGCTCGCCTGCTTCCATATAACCCGCCCCATACACTCAGATCCTCTGGGGGGAACCTAATGCAACCAGTTAAGACCAGATTGGTTGCAACCTCCCAGAGGACTTTTTCTGCAGTTGCTCCCACCTTATGGAATGGCGTGCCAGACGAGATCTGTCAAATTACCAACCTGGATGGCTTTTAAAAAGCCATCAAGACGGATCTCTTTCGGCAGGCCTTCCCAGAATAAATCACTCAGCCAAAAATATCCCCACATAGGACAACGAGTCTGCCACTGTTATTGTTGGGAACTGTTGTTATTATTTATTTATTTTTAACTGTTTTATGTAATTTTAATCATATTTTGTTTAATTCCTTTTTAAGGGGGTTATTATATATATATTGTTATATGGTTTTAAATACTGTAAGCCACTTTGATTGCTGCAGCAAAAAGCAGGGTACAAAATAAAAGTTTTATTTATTATTATTATTATTATTATTATTATTGTCTGAATTCAAGGATCAAGGGAAGTAGCAGTAGTGTTAGGCTTTGGTTAGACCTTACCTGGAATCCTGTGCCCAATTATGGACACCAAAGTTCAAAAACAATTTTGACAAGCTGGAATATGTCCAGAGAATGGTGACCCAGAAGATCAAAAGTCTGGGAAACAAGCTCTATGAGGAATGACTGAGAGAGCTGGGCATGTTTAGCCCGGAGAAGACAGAGAGGTGACATGATAGCTAGGTTTAAATATCTGAAAGGATGTCATGTACAAGGTAGAGGCAAGTTTATTCTTTCTTGCTCTTGAGGCTACAATATGAACCAATGGATTGAAGTGAGAAGAAAAGAGATCCCACCTAAACATTGGGAGGAACTTGTTGTTTGTTTGATAGTGGAATAGATTGCCTCAATGGGAGACTGACACTGATATCACATTCATTTTGATGCTAATTCAAATCATATAAATAAAGAAAAAAAAATATTAAGCCATTCTATATGGGGTTTTTTAGTATCTCTGTTAACCTCATGGTTACTCAACAAAGACATCCAAAATATGTGGCTTTGGCTTTGTTGTGCTGAATTTGGCAAGACGCAAATCAGTAACTGAAAGAATGGTAGAACAGGTTCACTTTTGTCTTTTGTGTCCCTCTCAGGAGATGGAAGACTGCCAGGGCCAAGAAATACCAGCTCAGCTCTTAATTCTGACGTTCTGAGAACAGCTTCCAAGAGCTTGGATCAGGTAGGAGTAGGGTTTGTCATCACTCGCTAAAACTTGTAACTGGTAACTTGTGGTGTCACCTCCCATTCACTTTCTCCCATATCCAACCATACAGAATCCTCAATACTGTTTGTATTCATGTTACCCGTAAATTGGAATTTCTATATATCACTGTTTCTATTTCTATATATAATAGTTGTGACATTAAAAAAACTAGAAAAATTAAAATTGTATCTATAAATTACAGTATTATATGCACAACCTAAATGTATTTGCATGTACATAGTTTCATGTGTTTAATGTTAATACTTGGTAAAATGTGATTTTTTAAAAAGAAAATTTTAAAAGAATTGTAAAAATTAAAAATTAATTTAAAAATATTTGTTTAAGCCAAGGAGCTTTCCTTTCTCCTCCCCCAGAGCTTTGGTCCACACACCAGGATCTCCTCAATGTTTTAAAGGGACACAGGCAAATGCCACAGGATCCCTGGAGGGTCAAGAAGGGTTATCCTGTACCCTCTTCTTCTCCAAAGACCTGAAACAATTTTTGTCTTCTTCTGTCTTTCCATCAGACTTGCCCAGGGTGCCATTTTTAGCAAAACTAAACTGGGGGTAACAGTTACACAAGTTACACAGTTTTATGTTCTGATTGGGTTAGTAATTTTGCTCACAGATACTGTTTTTTCTCCCAGGTAACTTTTGAAGAGATGCCTGTGTCTTTCAACGAGGAAGAGTGGGCCTTGCTGGATCCGGACCAAAGGGCCCTTCACAGGGAAATCATGGAGGAGAATTTGGCAATCCTGGTCTCTCTGGGTGAGGCTCCCTCTTTCTCTTGGTTGATCCAATCTCTTTGCTGGTGATTCTGAATTCTTATAGCCTCTTCCTGCCCTCATGCTGTATTTCTGCAAGCTGAATCACTTTCTACCCGGTGGGCTGCCCCTGAGGATAAAATAACCAGTGGCTTAGCTCTCTGAAATCTGTCAGGATCTCATTTGATATGATTATTGTTAAATGTATATACAGTGGTCCCCGGGGATCCGAATCCCTCGGGGAACGAAATCCCCGGGACCCGAAACCGCCGGGGACGAAAAAAAGCCCCCGGGATCCGAAGAAAACCCCGGGTTGCAAAAAAAATTCGCAACCCGGAAGCCTTAAAACAGCGCGCTTCCGGCGCGCTGTGCATTGACGAAAGCGGTCCCTTGGGTAACGAATGACTTCCGGGATACGAAGGTAATCCCGGAATGGATTACCTTCGTAACCCGGGGGACCACTGTATCAACTTTACAGAGTGTGTTTCAAAGCAAAGAGCTGAGCTGCTGTCTCCACAGGCACTACGTTTCAAACCAATGATTTTCCATTGGTCCTATTAGCCTAATCTGTTCAGCAGCTGGCTAGCTGTCTTCTGTTTCTTTTTTTCCTGTGTTCTCACTGATAAAGGCAGGTTATTTCTTCACTGAAAATGCATGTCCATATGTTGTAGGACTGTAACTCCTACTGGTTGGGAGAAGTTGCACTTTTGGAGTCTCAAGCAACCAAGAGTCACATGTAGCCCACCTGACATACTGTAAACAGTTTTATTCAGCTTTGTTGCCAAAAATGCTCCTACAACTATTTACATGAGAAACAAAGCATAGGGATTGGGCCCTCAAAGATTACAATCTGAACAGGACAAAATGTTATGATAGTGCTAATCAATATAAACAAAATTAGTAAAATATTAAGGTTGTCAAATCTGTATAGCAAGCAGCTTTTCCCAACATTATTTAGAAGTGCTGAGGTGAGCTAGTGGTCTCTCAGGAGAGACACTGGAGGCCCACCTGCCTCAAATCCCTGCTCCAACTGGGGTACATTGATGTCAATAATATCTTTGATCCACGCTCGATTTTCTCTTGGCCTATTGATTAAATTGTTTCTCTCTTGTCAGGTGGTGATGGTCAAGAGAGAGAGAATGTAAGAGAACCAATGATGTGTTTAGAGGAAAGAGCGCAGAATCGCATATTACAACATCACCAGATGAAAGAGAAGGGAAGCCTAAGAATTCATACAGGACAGAAGCAATTTAATTGTTTGGAATGTGGAAAAAGTTTCATTCAGAAGACAGATCTCACTCGTCATCAAAGAATTCATACAGGAGAGAAGCCATTTAAATGCCTGGAATGTGGAAAAAGTTTCAGTCAGAAGACAAGTCTTATTCGTCATCAAAGAATTCATACAGGAGAGAAGCCATTTAAATGCCTAGAATGTGAGAAGAGTTTCAGTCAGAAGACAGGTCTCATTCGTCATCATAGAATCCATACAGGAGAAAAGCCATTTAAATGTCTGGAATGTGGAAAGAGTTTCATTCTCAAGGCAGATCTCACTTGTCATCAAAGAATTCACACAGGAGAGAAACCATTTAAATGTTTTGAATGTGAAAAGAAATTCAGTCAGAAGAGTGATCTCACTCATCATCAAAGAATTCATACAGGAGAGAAGCCATTTAAATGTTTGGAATGTGGAAAGAAATTCATTTACAAGAATTATCTCACTCGTCATCAAAGAATTCATACAGGAGACAATCCATTTAAATGCCTGGAATGTGGGAAGAGATTCAGGTGTAAGAGTGAACCCATTTGTCATCAACGAATTCATACAGGAGAAAAGCCATTTAAATGCCTGGAATGTGGAAAGAAATTTAGTCACAAGGGAGATCTCACTATTCATCAAAGAATTCATACAGGAGAAAAGCCGTTTAAATGCTTAGAATGTGGAAAGAAATTCTGTTGGAAAAGACATCTCACTCGTCATCAAAGAATTCATACAGGAGAGAAGCCGTTTAAATGCTTAGAATGTGGAAAGAAATTCAGTTGGAAGAAAAGTTTATCTTATCATCAAATAATTCATACATGGGAGAACCCATTTAAATGCCTGGAATGAGGAAAGAATTTCAGTCAGAAGAGGGAATTCATTCATAATCAAAAAATTCATACAGGATAAAAGCCACTTAAATACTTGTAATGTGGAAAAAGTATTAGCCAAAAGACAGGTCTTTCCAACAGGTTAACCACACAGGGAGAAACTATGGCTGGATCTGCTCTACAGAATTGGTGTAGTTTGACAGTGCTTCAACTGCTATAGCTCATTGCCATGTAACTTGTGATCCCAGAGCTCTCTGACAGAGAAGGCTAAATATCCCACCAAACTGAAATTCTCAGAATTTATAGCATTGAGCCATAGCAGTAAAAGCAGTGTCAAACCAGAATTTTTCTGCAATGTGAATGCAGCTTATTGAAATGTTTAGAATGTGGAAAGAGATTCAGTCCCAAGAGAAAGACCTCACATATTGGAGAAACCATTTAAATGCTTGTTCTGTGGAAAGACTTTCAACAGAAAGATAAACCTCACTTGTCATCATACAACTTCCAGAGGGCAAAAACCCTTGAAAGTTTAGAGAGTAAAAAGAGATTTAGTCAGAAGAGTAATCTCACTCGGCATCAGGCAAAACAGACTGGGGAGAAAATATTTAAGTGCTCAGAGTGTGGAAACAGCTTTGGTCAGAAGATGAGGCCCACTTTCCATTAAGGAAACCCACACAGAGAGAAACCATAGATATTTTTAGAGTGTGGAAGGGGTTCAGGTAAGAAGGTAAAACTTACTCAACATCAAGCTATCAGGAAATGACATGGATGTGACCACAAGATGGAGCTGTAAGCTTAGTAATGAAAGAGGCTAAGCTCCCGTGGCAGGTGTCTGTGGGTTAACTAGCTGGTAATATGCACACCTGGGATGGGTTATGCAATGAGCATTTCAACCACCTATATAAGGGAGATGGGAAATGTCTCCATTGTAGGTTGTTGTGGAGTGGTGGTTGGTGAAGCAGTTTGTTGGTGAGTGCGAGATAGAGAGTATTTGAGATGGCTGTCCAATATTCTATGTACATTTCTTTGTATATATTACAAACAAAGATTAAAGCCTTCATATTGAGTGAAGACTGGCAGTGGCTGTGTCTTTATTCAGCAGTTTCCTTCCTGGCCTGAAGACTGTTGCAGTTATCTCTTCAGAGACCTCCTTCTTGGCATCCTGTCCGCGTGGCTCTGTTCTGCAAGTGGTCGTAGTGGACACAGTGAGTCTCTGTACATCCCTAACACAAGCAACTCATGTATGAGGAGGAAACCGTTTCAGTGTTTGGAGTGTGGAAACAGTTTCATTTGAAAGATGATCCTCACTCATCATCAAGCCACTCACACAGGGGAGAAACTGTTCAGATGCTTGGCTCTTGGAAAAGGTTTCTGTTGAAAGATGTTCCTCACCCATCATCACCAAGCAATTAATACAGGAGAATCTCTGTGTCCCACAGGCAAGCCAGAGGATCTGTTTATTGAGAGTCGGGGATAAGTAGGCTGGGCAAAAGGAGCAGACAGAGACTGCTCTTGTCCTGATTGCTACAGGACTGTGGCATAATGTTTAATGGTTGGCATGGGTCTTTCTGTAACTCCCTCTTTGGGGAGAGAGTTATAATGGGTAGAAAAATAATAATAATAATAATAATAATAATAATGGTTTATTTATAACCCGCTCCTCTGTAGAAACACTCGGAGCGGGATACAGCATATTAAAAGACATGAATTGAAACAAGGTTAAAATTAAAACAATCCCATAACCCACATTCCAACCTCCCACCCATTAAAAATAAATCGGCAATAAATTAAAAACTGTAGGATCTAAAAACAGTATAGGTATATCCAGACCCCTCCTTATGCGGCCACATCATAAGTTGAGGGTCAGAGACATGGGAGTAGGCAAAAAGCATAGTCTAAGTCTGGAGCCGAGGGTCAAAAGGTTTCAAGGGAAGGCCTGCCGAAAGAGATGCGTCTTTAAGGCTGTTTTAAAGCAGTCTAGAGATGTCATAAGACACATCTCGTCCGGCGGACCGTTCCAGAGCTTGGGAGCGGTGGCAGAGAAAGCCCTCTGGGAGGTCTGTGTCAGCCTGGTCTTGATAGGCTGTAGCAGGTTTCTCCCTGAGGATCGAAGTGTGCGGGGAGGATCATACAGGGAGAGGCGGTCCCTGAGATAAGATGGACCCAAGCCATGTAGGACTTTAAAGGTTAAAACCAGCACCTTATACTGTGCCCGGAAACTAATAGGCAGCCAGTGAAGAGATTTGAGCACTGGAGTTATGTGCTCTCTTCTGGAAGCTCCAGAGACTAATCTGGCTGCCTTGTTTTGTACCAGTTGAAGTTTCTGGATTAAGCCTAAGGACAGCCCCATGTAGAGTGCATTGCAGTAATCAAGATGTGAGGTGACCAAAGCATGTACCGCAGTTTCCAGATCCCTCATCTCCAGGAAAGGGTGCAGCTGGCGTATCAGCCGAAGCTGATAACAGGCACTCCTGACTGTCGCGTTCACCTGACGAGTCTAGGAGCACCCCAGACTGCGAACAGGGTCCTTCGAGGAGAGTGTGACTCCGTCTGGGACTGGGAGCTGTATTCCTAAGCCTGGTTTTGGGCCGGTAACTGTCAGTACCTCCATTTTGCCTGGATTCAGTCTCAATCTGTTTTCCCTCATCCAATCCATTACCACTGCCAGGCAGTCATTGAGAGAGGAGACGCCATCTGAGGTCTGCACAGATGATCTGGACATCCACTTCCCTCTTTGCCTCACAGCTGAAGGGAGGAGAGCCAGATGGGGGCTGCCTTTAATAAGTATTGGATCCATGCACCTGGAATAAATAAACTGTTAAAGGATATAGTTAAAAATATGAAGCAGAATAACGTAACACCATTGGAGTGGATCATCAAAAAGATGCTAAATTAAGGCAAAGGTATCATTGTATTTATATTATATGGAGTAGTAATAATAATAATGGAGCTCAGTGTCTTCAGTATGCTGATGACACTCAGATATACCTCTCCATGACAAGATCATCTGCTCAGACTTCAGATGCCTTGCGGGGATAATGGATTGGATGAGGGAAAACAAATTGAAACTTAATACAGACAAAACAGAGGTACTCACAGTTACAGGCCTGAAACCAGGTCTGGGAATACTGTCTCCAGTCCTGGATGGAGTCACACACTCCTTGAAGGACCCTGTTGGCAGTCTGGGGGTATTTCTCAACCTGTCGCTCCACATGACTAGTCAGGTGAACGCGACAGTTAGGAGTGCCTATCAGCTTTGGCTGATACGCCAGCTGCACCCTTTCCTGGACATGAGGGATCTGGAAACTGTGATACATGCGCTGGTAACCTCACATTTGGACTACTGTAATGCGCTCTACATGGGACTACCCTTGTGCTTAACCCGGAAACTACAACTGGTTCAGAACATGGCAGCCAGACTTATTACAGGAACACCTAGGAGAAAACATAAGGCACCTGTGCTTAAGTCTCTCCACTGGCTGCTGATCGGGCACAGTACAAGGTGTTAGTTTTAACCTATAAAGCCCTACATGGCTTGGGTCCATCCTATCTTAGGGAGCGCCTCTTCCCATATGAAACCCCACACACACTGCGGTCCTCTGGGAGGAATCTGCTACAGCCCATGAAGACCAGGCTGGTGCAGACCTCCCAGAGGGCCTTTTCAGCGGTCACCCCTAAGCTGTGGAATGACCTGCCAGATGAGTTGCGTCTTATTTCATCCATTGATGGCTTCAAAAAGCCCTAAAGACGCATCTCTTCCGACAGACCTTCCCGGAAAATGTTTAACACCTCCCAGCTCCAAACTCTTGGTCGTAGAGTTTTCCAGCCTCTGCCCACCCACATAGCTCAAGGACTTTTAGACTGACACTGTTGATATTGTTTATTTTATACTATGTTTTAACTCATTGTTTGATTTAATCCTTTTATAGGGGGGGAGGTGGGGATGACACCGGATATTTTAACTGCTGTTGTTTTAACTCTTTTGCTGTACCCCACCCCGATTGCTCGTTCAGAGGGGCAGGCTAGAAATAAAAAAATATTATTAATAATATTATGTGGGTGCCGTCGACAATTTCTCTACTGCCACTGGTCCCAACAATGGTCCCAGTGCAGATTCTGGCAACTCCACTGAGGGCAAAAAGCAGAAAAAATAAAAGAAATTGTTTTAAGTCTTTGTCCACCTCCAATGTTTCTGGAGCACAAACAGGACCAAAGAGAGATGGAATGGGCAGAAGAAGTTGATTTTGATAAAACATAGAATCATAGAATCATAGAATCCTAGAGTTGGAAGAGACCACAAGGGTCATCCAGTCCAACCCCCTGCCATGCAGGAACTCCAAGTCAAAGCATCCCCGACAGATGGCCATCCAGCCTCTGCTTAAAAACCTCCAAGGAAGGAGACTCCACCACCCTCTGAGGGTGTTCCATTGTCGAACAGCCCTTACTGTCAGGAAGTTCCTCCTAATGTTGAGGTGGAATCTCTTTTCCTGCTATTTGTATCCATTGGTCCGCGTTCTAGTCTCTGCAGCAGCAGAAAACAAGCTTGCTCCCTCCTCAATATGACATCCTTTCAAATATTTAAACAGGGCTATCATATCACCTCTTAACCTTCTCTTCTCCAGGCTAAACATCCCCAGTTCCCTAAGGCGTTCCTCATAGGGCATGGTTTCCAGGGTAAAATTTAGGGGCATGGACAAGGAGCTAAAGGATGAAGCAAAGGAAACTGAACAAGTTACAAAATCCCAGCAAGCATAACTGTTTTCGCTCACCATAAAAGACAGAAAATGGAGAGATGGGGTGGAGGGTGTCAGTGCTTCCAGGATATATCACACTCTTGCCTTTCACCAGAGTATGGTTTCTTTTTTAAAAAAGAGTTGAAGGACAGCATTAGGAAGTCTCTCTTTCTTAGGGGGAATTACAATTTGTTCAAATATGGAGAGAGGAAGATCCTAACTGTTTTATGCTGAGATCGGGTCCCAAACTGTTTACTGGAGGTCCACCAACAAACTCAAAGAGAAGTGATGCTAGTCCAAATAAGTACAATAAAATACACAGTTTATTAAGTGGCATAAATATCATGCAGCAAGGGGGCACATACACACACATACTCAATGCTAAAGAAAAGGAATGGGTAAGAGTGGAGGTTATTGTTGATAGAAAGAGACCGCTGGAATAGCTACCATAGAAGTCTTCTCCTGGAAGCCGGATTGAGATGGATGATAATGTACACGACCGCCTAGATGAGAGGAGGTTGGCTGCGGGAGCTACAGGTAGAAGTCAAACTGGCGTGAACCAGCCTGTCCTCCGAGTATAGCAATTCAAAATGGGAACTTTATATAGTGCTGAACATATCCAGAGGCTATGTGTATATGCTAGACAAAGGTGTTGATTGCCTAGGCTTTCTTAAACCAAGAGCAAATAATCTATGTACAATACGCTTAGGTTTTGGACACAATTCGGAGGGGAAGCCGGCTTGATGGCTGAATGGTTAAGTGGTCAATCACTGGCTCATCAAGTATGAAGCCAAGGCTATTGTCTTTATTCTGGAGGACAGTGGTGAAACTGGTTTAGTGACTCCCGACTTCCTCTAGAGAGTTGCTTACTATGAACTCAATTCCTCCAAGCGGGGCCTGCCTACGTGACCTTCTTGCTTGGGACTTATGGAGGGCCTGGAAAGGGTCAAGCAGGGGTCATGATACAGTCCATATGTCTCCCAAAATTTTATATCAAATGTAGGTATTGTAACAGTCCCCCCACCCCGCAAGACCTATGCGCATGCGTGGGGATTGGTGACTTTTGAATTAAACCTTTGTCTAAAATTTTGGGGTGTCAATTTGGTAGGATCAGAGCTTGCTAAGGCAGTATTTCCTGTAGTGTAGAGGTACAACAATGTTAACCATTCGTCTGGAACCCATTCACACGGGGACAACAATAGCAACAACCATTCCAATTTTCAAATTTCAAAAGGCAATGACCAATACAAAGAACATATCAAGCAATTGGGGAAGAGGCAATGCAGTGAGCAATTGGTAAGACTGAATTCAATACAGACAGCACTCAATGTGCAACATGAAACAACTGAGTCCAATGTATCTGAGTCCAATGCTCAGGGAGCAACTGCAGTTTGAGTTCAATGACTACGGACAATAGTATGATCATGTGGGGTGATTATGAATGTCCTTATGAGAGTCTCTGAGGTATGCCTGGGAATGCGGGCATATAGCTGTACTGGGGTGGAGTAGTAATGTTCGTGGATGGCTTGCACAGAAAATACATGCAAGAAAACCATCACCATTCTATATTTACCAACATGCAAAATCTATGGACCTAAGGTCCTAAGAACAATAACAACAAATTTCTCTTGGGCTGAGAGAGTGTGTCTGATACACTGTCTCTGTACCCGGTGAAATATCTCTGTGTGCCTCAACGATGCAGTTACTGGCGCCAAGGAGTCTCTCCCTTCTCTGGGAAAGGCTTCACAAAATGGGGAGTCCAAAGGCGTCAAGGATAGGCTGAGTCCGGTCATATGGACTCTCAGGGACTCATTCCATAGGGTTGATCAAACTGTGGGCACTGAAGTTGGGGAGACCATTTCTCCTGTGGATTTTGGGGTTGGTTGGGAAAAGATGCAAATTAACCAAAACTTCCAGACAAAAACTGTGGATTGCGGGCAAACTAGGACGTTTTAGAAACTGCGACTAGGTGGACTTGGTGTTGTCTTATCTGGGGAAATGATCTGGGGTCTAAGAGGAAAATGTCCTTCTGACTTTAAAGGTGGTTGAAAACAATGGGGATGGGGAGGGCTGCATGTTTCTAATTGCCCTTTGGTGGGGCTCCCTGTAAAGGGACCCAGCCAGCCACACTGTGTTGAATGACTATCCTTGCTGGTAAATCATTGCACAAAAGGGTTCACAGCTGGGAACCAAGGCACGCTCGAAGGCTGGCCCAGACCTAGCAGAACTTTCTGCCTTTGTTCAGTGATCTACCTCCAAGGATGGTCGCTCTCCACAGATGGCACTAAAAAAAGAAAGAAAAAAAGATGGGGGACAGTCCCCCATCTCCTATTACCAGTAAAAGATAGAAAGATGCATGGTTCCATGCCTGGCTCTTTGGGACTGTGGAAAACATCTTACTGGGCTCAGTGATGGGTTAGGGCCATGTGGCTTGGCCTAGGAGCTATTTTTGTGGCCTGACTGTGACTTAAAAGAAGGTGGTGCCTAGTGAGGCGGGCTTCTAACTGTGGGAGAAAGTCATCTTGCAAGTGCTCTTGTGTAAGGGCCCTGCTTGGGAGAGCAGATCACCACATTCCTTGGTGATGATGGTGGTCATGTCTGGAGCAGCCAATCCTGGACATATTCTGGCTAGCTGACAGAGTGATTTACTTCCAAGGATCGCAATGGTCTTCTCTACAAACTAGGGTGGGGACTAGTTCCCCATCCAATTCCTTGGGTATAAAAACAGAAGCAAAACCAAAAGGGGTGCTATTTGGATAGGCTTTTCAGGAGAAGAGCATTGCTTAACACGCTGTCTCCATGTATCCATGGGGAAGGGGCTCATTACAGGTCCCCCCCCCCCCAATGGCTTTAAAAGTCTAATGGCTGCCAAGTTGGGCATTCTAGCAATGGTTGTGAGGCATCCTCCATTCGGTGGCAGGGGCCTCAGTGCCATCCAAATGACTTGTACAAAAACTGCTAACATTATAATAGCCATAACTATCGCCAAGGGGTGGGTGATGCTATGAATGAGGATCTGTATGGCAGCGGCTACGTTTATCTGGATCCGTACTCCTCCCATGTAAATGGAAAGTCTGTTCATATGGACGGTATCTGTAGCGTGTCTGTGGTGTATAGCTGAGGGCCTGGACATGTCATGTTGCGACAGTCTATACTACAATTTGTGGGAGTGCGGGTGAAGTTCTGGCAGGTGTAGAGCCTAGTCTTCCAAGTCCATGTAGGACGGCATTGAGAGTCTAGAATGAGGGCCGTGTAAAAAGAAGAGGGGGCTGTGCTTAGTGGGGGATCAAATCGATGTCTGTTCCAAAAACCGATGGAGAGGGGGATGCTGCCTGGATCTGCCTCTACCCAAGTGTGTCCATGAGGACCAAACATGATGACCGGGAAACTATGGAGTTATGCTTCGTGGTGTACATGCGGGTCTTGATTCTAATGGGAAATCCTTTATTAAACCAATTCGGTGCCTCTCCCATTGTTTCTAAAACTTCGAACATCTCTGGGTAAGGGGTGGCCCAGTGCCAAAGGGCCTCAATGTTAAATTGCCAGTCAGCATCAATATCCAAAGGGTCCAAGTGCCCTGAGCCATCTCCTGTCCCTGTAGGGAAACAGAGAGGCAAACTTATTACTGCTGACTTAGTGGGGGAACAGACTTACAAAAGTCTCAGACAGATTCACTAGTGGGGGAAGGCTGTGGATGGACCGGCTTTACCAGGTTTGGCCCTCCCTTCCATTCTTTTAACTGTGATGAGTGAAAGTACTTCAGCCGGGAGCCCTGACAGCCTGTCAAACGTACCTGGTACACTGCAGGGGACACCCTTTCTGTGATTTCTACGGGACCTAGCCATTTCACTGCTAGATTGTGCTTATTCTTATAAAAATTCCGGTACATAACTAGTTGTCCCATTTCTGAGGGTTTCAGACCCATCCCAGTCCTTTCCAGAGGTCAATTACTACCTTTCTAATTGCCTCCTTAAGGGTCCTTGCATCTCTCTATAAAGCCTGAACTCGTGGGGTGAAAAGGGATGTGAAATTGCTGCTTGATGCCTAAAGCCTTGCAAAGGGTCTGCATTACTTCTGATGTGAAGTGATTGCCCGAATCGTGATCTATGGTGAATGACTTGGGCATTCCCCAGCGGCTGAATACCTGATTAAACAACACCCTTGCAGTGGTGGCTGCTGTGTTGTCATGCGTGAGAAAGGCTTCTATCCATTTGCTAAAGGGGTCTATGGGGGCGATCTAGAAGCAGCGGGATGGGGCCAAGGCAGCCTCTGCAGCCCCAACCCGCCGCTTCCAGAGGCCGCGGAAAAGCAGCAAACTGCCGGTTCCCCACAGCCTCCAATCGGGGTGCAGCAGGTGCCCTGGGCACCCGCTGCACCCCACTTGTGGAGGCGGGGCTGAAGGGAGAAAGGGGCCGCCACCACGGGGTCGCTTAGCGAATTTACGTGAATTTGAATTGGCTCCATTCGAAATTGGGAGAAATTCCTCCTGTGTGATAAACTCCAAAGACTTCCCATTGCCCAAAAATGACTAATTTAGCGAATTTACGTGAATTCTAATTGCGTTCGGAATGTGTCCAGAATGACTTCCCGTTGCCCGAAAATGACCCCCCTCCCCATTGTCACTGCTCCGCTCTGGGCCCCACAACAAACTCCAACTCCCAGAATTCCATAGCCTTGAGCCAAGGCAATTAAAGCGATGCCAAACCGGGTTATTTCCCCAGTGTGGATGCACCCAAAGATGTGGAACAAATTCAAGGCTCCTCTGCTGTTCAGTCTCCTCTTGGCTTTCTCCTGGGGCACAGGAAGAGGAGGATGGAATTGTTATTAATAATATAAAATGTTAATTAATTAACCTTTAACTAAAACCCATCTGTGGCACAAAGAAGTTTGGCCTATTTTAATTTTGGCCCCTAACAGTAGGTCTAATCTAGTACTTCCCAAAGGCTAGGCCTCAGTTGTGTTTTGGACTCCAACTCCCAGAAGCCTCAGCCGTCTCAACCAAGGGCCGGGGATTCTGGGAGATTGAGTCCAAAGCCCCTGGAAGGCTATAGGACAGGACTAGGGCCCTCCCTTTTGCCTCTGCCCTCATCAGACAGAGGGGGAGCCTCTTTATCCGGGAGCAGGGAGGAAGGAAGGGCCCCAGAGCTCCATTGTCTCCCTCTTCCCTCCTCTATCAACATCCCAGCCCCTTAGAAGCAGGGAAGGAGAGGAGGAGGAAGATCTCCCCATATAAAATGGAGGAGAGGAGGGTCAGCCAGGTTTCACTTTGGCCCCAGGAGCCCGAATCCTGAGGAAGAAAAGAGAGGAAAGAGCAAAAGCAGCAGGAGGAAAGGTCTGCAGAGTAAGATGGGGGCCATGTTGGGGGAGATGGTTGGTGGATCTACAGGGAGAGAGGCTGAGAGAGTGTGGCCAGAAAGAGGGAGGGAGGCTGAGAGAGTGGGGCCAGAAAGAGGGAGGGAGGCTGAGAGAGTGAGGCCAGAAAGAGGGAGGGAGGCTGAGAGAGTGGGGCCAGAAAGAGGGAGAGAGGCTGAGAGAGTGGGGCCAGAAAGAGGGAGAGAGGCTGAGAGAGTGAGGCCAGAAAGAGGGAGGGAGGCTGAGAGAGTGGGGCCAGAAAGAGGGAGGGAGGCTGAGAGAGTGGGGCCAGAAAGAGGGAGGGGAGGCTGAGAGAGTGAGGCCAGAAAGAGGGAGGGAGGCTGAGAGAGTGGGGCCAGAAAGAGGGAGAGAGGCTGAGAGAGTGGGGCCAGAAAGAGGGAGGGAGGCTGAGAGAGTGGGGCCAGAAAGAGGGAGGGAGGCTGAGAGAGTGGGGCCAGAAAGAGGGAGGGAGGCTGAGAGAGTGGGGCCAGAAAGAGGGAGGGAGGCTGAGAGAGTGGGGCCAGAAAGAGGGAGAGAGGCTGAGAGAGTGGGGCCAGAAAGAGGGAAGGGAGGCTGAGAGAGTGGGGCCAGAAAGAGGGAAGGGAGGCTGAGAGAGTGTGGCCAGAAAGAGGGAGGGAGGCTGAGAGAGTGTGCCCAGAAAGAGGGAGGGAGGCTGAGAGAGTGGGTCCAGAAAGAGGGAGGGAGGCTGAGAGAGTGGGTCCAGAAAGAGGGAGGGAGGCTGAGAGAGTGTGGCCAGAAAGAGGGAGGGAGGCTGAGAGAGTGTGGCCAGAAAGAGGGAGGGAGGCTGAGAGAGTGGGTCCAGAAAGAGGGAGGGAGGCTGAGAGAGTGTGGCCAGAAAGAGGGAGGGGAGGCTGAGAGAGTGAGGCCAGAAAGAGGGAGGGAGGCTGAGAGAGTGAGGCCAGAAAGAGGGAGGGAGGCTGAGAGAGTGGGGCCAGAAAGAGGGAGGGAGGCTGAGAGAGTGTGACCAGAAAGAGGGAGAGAGGCTGAGAGAGTGGGGCCAGAAAGAGGGAGAGAGGCTGAGAGAGTGGGGCCAGAAAGAGGGAGAGAGGCTGAGAGAGTGAGGCCAGAAAGAGGGAGGGAGGCTGAGAGAGTGAGGCCAGAAAGAGGGAGGGAGGCTGAGAGAGTGGGGCCAGAAAGAGGGAGGGAGGCTGAGAGAGTGTGACCAGAAAGAGGGAGGGAGGCTGAGAGAGTGTGACCAGAAAGAGGGAGGGAGGCTGAGAGAGTGGGGCCAGAAAGAGGGAGAGAGGCTGAGAGAGTGGGGCCAGAAAGAGGGAAGGGAGGCTGAGAGAGTGGGGCCAGAAAGAGGGAAGGGAGGCTGAGAGAGTGTGACCAGAAAGAGGGAGGGAGGCTGAGAGAGTGGGTCCAGAAAGAGGGAGGGAGGCTGAGAGAGTGTGGCCAGAAAGAGGGAGGGAGGCTGAGAGAGTGTGGCCAGAAAGAGGGAGGGAGGCTGAGAGAGTGGGTCCAGAAAGAGGGAGGGAGGCTGAGAGAGTGTGGCCAGAAAGAGGGAGGGAGGCTGAGAGAGTGGGTCCAGAAAGAGGGAGGGAGGCTGAGAGAGTGTGGCCAGAAAGAGGGAGGGAGGCTGAGAGAGTGGGTCCAGAAAGAGGGAAGGGAGGCTGAGAGAGTGTGGCCAGAAAGAGGGAGGGAGGCTGAGAGAGTGGGGCCAGAAAGAGGGAGGGAGGCTGAGAGAGTGGGACCAGAAAGAGGGAGGGGAGGCTGAGAGAGTGGGTCCAGAAAGAGGGAAGGGAGGCTGAGAGAGTGGGTCCAGAAAGAGGGAGGGAGGCTGAGAGAGTGGGTCCAGAAAGAGGGAGGGAGGCTGAGAGAGTGGGTCCAGAAAGAGGGAGGGAGGCTGAGAGAGTGGAGCCAGAAAGAGGGAGGGAGGCTGAGAGAGTGGGTCCAGAAAGAGGGAGGGAGGCTGAGAGAGTGTGGCCAGAAAGAGGGAGGGAGGCTGAGAGAGTGTGGCCAGAAAGAGGGAGGGAGGCTGAGAGAGTGGGGCCAGAAAGAGGGAAGGGAGGCTGAGAGAGTGTGGCCAGAAAGAGGGAGAGAGGCTGAGAGAGTGTGGCCAGAAAGAGGGAGGGAGGCTGAGAGAGTGTGGCCAGAAAGAGGGAGGGAGGCTGAGAGAGTGTGGCCAGAAAGAGGGAGGGAGGCTGAGAGAGTGTGGCCAGAAAGAGGGAGGGAGGCTGAGAGAGTGGGTCCAGAAAGAGGGAGGGAGGCTGAGAGAGTGGGGCCAGAAAGAGGGAGGGGAGGCTGAGAGAGTGTGGCCAGAAGGAGGGAGAGAGGCTGAGAGAGTGTGGCCAGAAGGTGGTAGAGAGGCTGAGAGAGTGTGACCAGAAGGTGGTAGAGAGGCTGAGAGAGTGTGACCAGAAAGAGGGAGGGGAAGCTGAGAGAGTGTGACCAGAAAGAGGGAGGGAGGCTGAGAGAGTGTGACCAGAAAGAGGGAGGGGAAGCTGAGAGAGTGTGACCAGAAAGAGGGAGGGGAAGCTGAGAGAGTGTGACCAGAAAGAGGGAGGGGAAGCTGAGAGAGTGTGACCAGAAAGAGGGAGGGAGGCTGAGAGAGTGGGGCCAGAAAGAGGGAGGGGAGGCTGAGAGTGTGACTTGCTCAGTAGGTACTCCAGAGAGTCCCACAGGAAGGTAGATAATGTAATAGACTAGCTGAAAGTGGGAAGCTGGGAGGTAGGAAGAGGAGAAAGCAAAGAGAGGGAAAGCTGTTCAGGGCAGACCAAAGGAGGAGGAAAAGGTTTGGGTTCGAGGCCAAGGAGGGAAAGCAACTCCTGCCCCAAACCCAACAAGTAGAATTTTTAGTTGGTCTTTGAGTCCTAGCCATTATCTTCTGTACAGAAAAAGGAGCCAATTTCCAGCTTAAGAGTTTATTTTAAAGCATATCATTACCTTCAAAGAGTGTACATAATTGATGCTTCACAGAACATCTTGGTTTCTTTGTAGGGCTTGGTATTTGGCAGCAATTTGGCCAGTCTTTTGCCTGATCTGGGAAGAGGGGAATTCAGGGAAAGAGGAGCCATGCAGGAGGATCAGGAGGAGAAGGCGCTCTGTCCAGAGGCTCAATGCCAGGCCTTCAGGCAGCTTCGCTATGAGGAGGCTGAGGGGCCCCGAGGGATCTGCAGCCGACTCTCCAATCTTTGCCATCAGTGGCTGAAGCCAGAAAGGCACACCAAGAGCCAGATCCTGGACCTGGTGATCCTGGAGCAGCTCCTGGCCGTCCTTCCCCCAGAGATGGCCAGCTGGGTCCAGGAATGTGGGGCACAGACCAGTTCCCAGGCGGTGGCCCTGGCCGAAGGCTTCCTCCTGAGCCAGGCAGAAGACAAGCAGGAAGGACAGCAGGTTATTATTATTATTATCCTTTATTTATATAGCACTGTACATTTACACAGTGCTGTACATACAATCTTATATTTAGAAAGTTCCCTGCCCTCAGGCTTACAGTCTAAAAGAGACAACACAAAAGGAAAAGGGGAAGGTGGTGGGAAGGGGATGAGGTCCGGTGGTTCTTCTCTCCCTCTGGGGCCTGGACCAAGGCAGATGGACTGGAGGGAGGGCACGGCTTCTTAATACATAGTTAAAGGTAGGCATCCTTGGGCAGATGGCACAATCCTGGGAATGCTTCCCTAAACAATATAGTCTTTAACTTAAATTTGAATCTGGTTAGAGAAGTGATGAGGCACACATTTGGGGGAAGAAGGTCCCAGGAGTGAGGGGCAGCAAGTGAGAAGGGACGAATCCGGGACAGGGCAGTGGAAATCCTCCGCTGGGATAGGAGACCTTGGCTATCAGAACGGAGGGTACGAGTAGGAATGTAAGGAGAAAGAAGTTCAGACAAGTAAGGGGGGCCAATCCATGGAGGGCTTTGAAAGTCAACAACAAAAGTTTGTACTGGATGCGGAAGGGGAAGGGGAGCCAATGAAGGGAGGATAAGAGGGGAGAAACATGGTCAAAGCGGTGAGCAGATGTGATAATATGTTCGGCTGAGTTCTGGACAGAGATTAAAGGATGGAGGTGAGAGAGAGGAAGCCCTGTCAGAAGAAGGTTACAATAATCTAGTCGTGAGACCATCAGGGCATGGACCAGAGTCTTGGCAGTGGAGGCTGAGAGGAATGGGCGGATTTTAGCAATGTTGTAGAGAGAGAATCTATAGGTCTGGTGGTGGCCTGAATCTGGGGACTTTGTTTTTAAAAAATTGTTTAAATGTTTCAAAAATTAAATCCCTTCTAGTTCAGTGACCAATGTTTTCTAGAAATCATTGTTAGAAGGCAGATCCTCCTCCCTTCTAGCCATCTTTCTTTTCTCATCCTTTTCTTTCGAGTCCTTAATGCTGTTTTTGTCTCAGGATCTGTTTGAAGAAAGGGCCACTGAAATCCTGGAGACAGAGAAGGTGCCCTTAGACTTCGGACAGAGAGCACAATACATGTGGATCCTACAAAAAGGCTCAGGAAATGCCATCTCATTGGGTAAGGATGAAGGAAGGCATCCTTTGCAACCATCTTCTCCTGAGCCTTTATATAGGGGAGATACTGTTACCCAGAATGTTAGTGTCCTTGAATTGTATTCATTTAATTGGGTTTGCTAGGAAGTAGTGAGAGGGCTTCGGGTGATGCTTTAAAAGCTGGGGTTTAGCCTATGTATAACGGTTCCAGACCAAAGAATTCAAGACAGCAGGTGCTGTATTAGTTTAGTTTTATTTATAACTGTAAAGGGAAATAAACTTTCACTTAAAGATATTCACCCACACATGTACAAGAAGTAATAATGTCAAGGTGATCACTGATAGTGATTTCAGAAGGTTTAGCAGAGAGCGATACTTTACCAGATTCATGCATGGACCTCCGGTTGGGGAATACAGTGGAATAGTCTGGCTCAGTGGGCAGCCTGGAACCTGAGTGGGTCTGTGTGTGCTGAGGAGCAAAGGAAGAAATGGATAGGGTGTCTGTCTGAAATCAATGTAGACCAAATTGGGATTGCACCAAGTGGGCATATTTATAGGAGGAGACATGTACCAGGCAGTTTCTCTGGAGTTTGAGTGGATTTTTAACATGTTGTACCCTGCCCCGATTGCTTGCTCAGAGGAGCAGGTAAGAAATAATAATAATAATAATAATAATAATTATTATTATTATTATTATTATTATTATTTTCCAGGAGCAAGAATGGCCAGAGATGTGTGGAAATGACAGGGCAATTAATGCAGATGCCTCACACAAAGAGTTGTGGTCTTTGATTCCCAATTTTTTGGCAAATACCCAATGCACCACCCACCATCACTCTCTGGTGTGAAGGGATTATGAAGATTCCAGCCTCAAAGGACCTAGCCTATCTATGTGCGCTAGCACTTCTAAGCCAAGCTTTGTCGGATCTTTGTTAGATCTTGGGCAGGCTATTTGTTGGGCTGCCTTCATTGGGCTGTCTTCATTGGCTATATGACCAAACATCCCTTTTAATATTAACTTGATATCAAAGGTTGACTAGGGGGTGAAGTAGGGCTATTTTGTGGATTAACATAATCTTCTGTAGGTGTCTTGGTCCAACAGTTAAGACACTTATTTTTTAAAGCCAGCTCTGTGAAAGAGCCATTCTACTAGAGATTTCTATCCAATAGATATATATCGTGTCAAAAGATAGGTACAAAGGATTGGTGGAAGAGCTGGATCATGGGGTTGGTATTCTATTACTATTCTGTTTGGAAAAGACCCTGGAATCTGGAAGATACCACCATCTTATTATCAGAGCCAGAAAAACTTCTCTATCCTAACCTTCCCATTTGAGCATAAAAGAAATGGCAGTGAGTCTCTAATGATATTACCGGTATGACTGTGTGTGAGTTCCATCTGAAAACAGCTTTAATCAATAGCCCTGTTTTATATGAGAACCACTATGGTTTAGTGGTTTGTGCCACAACAACTTCCTTGATGTATTTGAAAGATGAGGGGGAATCATGATTGAGTGGCATCCTCTTGGTGATCTCTGTACATGTATGTCCCTTTTTGGACAAGGAACCTTGCTCCATCTCAAACCTTTTCTTACATCAGCTCTCAACCCTTTGAAGGGGCTTTGCGTCTTACTGGTGGAAAAGGGAGGGAGGGGAGATGCAATTCAGATACGGCTACTCTAGGCTCGCGAGGAAGAGAAAAGGAAGGATGCACGCCATTTATGAGTGCAGCCTCATTCCCCTACCACCATCAAAGTGACAACTGCTCCTCCATAGTCTGAAGTTGCGCCACCTTACCTACCAGTAAACTGTAGCAGCATTTACATTTGAGGCTTGACATCCGATGATTTGCAGGGGATAGGGAAGGACGAAGAAGTGTACTGTTAGAGCAGCACTTCAATGAAGAACTTCAGCTACTGTGTTAGAATGGTGCTGCCCCTATCTAGAGAGCAGCATTTGGAGAACTCCTGTTCATCCCTTTTGCTATTAAGCTGTCGGGTGCAATAGGGTCCCAGAGGCTAGACTAGTGAGCACAACGAAGAGGACATTTTCCATCTCTGCCCCTAGCCTCTGGAATGCACTACCCACCGAGCTCCGCTTGTCTCCCTCTCTCACCCAATTCAAGAAGAATCTGAAGACTTACCTGTTTAAGCAGGCATACCCTTGAATGGACCTCTCCCATTATCTGCCTTGTTATGTACGCCGCTTATTGTTTGCCACTGTACATAGCATGGGTGTTATTGTTTTATTGTACTTGAACTGTTTTAATCTATATTGTTTTATGATGTTTTATGATGTTTTAATGTCTGCATATGCTGTACACCGCCCTGATCACTGGAAGGGCGGTATAGAGATAAATTTTATTATTATTATTATTATTATTATTATTATTATTATCCCTCCCACTGTTTAACAGCTAGTGGTTCTCAGACAGTGGGGTGGGACCCCCCAGTGGGCATGAAAGCGTGATCTCTGTCACTGGAGACCCTAAGGGTCTCTGCAGCTCAGAATACTTGGCCAGCTTTCTCTGTTTCACTAACTGGCTTTTCCTACACATGGTCAACATGGCCACAGTAGTTCACACAGACTCACAATTAGATCGCTGATAACCTTGCAATTTGGTCACTGAAATGCATTCTGTGGGGCTGCCCTTGAAGACAACTCAGAAGCTGAGTTATTGCCCAAAATATTTAAACATTGCATGTGACATTAAACTAATTGCCCTGGATGCCAATGCATTTCTGGTCTGAATCCAAGGATCGAGGGAAGTAGCAGTAGTGCTAATATGTTCTGATTTGTTCAGACCTTACTTGGAATCTTGTGCCTAGTTATGGACACCACAGTTCAAAAGGGATATTGACAAGCAGGAACATGTCCAGAGAATGGTGACCCAGATGATCAAAAGTCTGGGGGGAAAGTCCTATTAGGAATGGATGAGGTTGGGTATGTTTAGGTTGGAGAAGACAGAGAGGTAACATGATAATTATGTTTAAATATCTGAAAGGATGTCATGTAGAAAATTGAGGTAAGTTTTTGTTGTTGTTGCTTCAGAGACTGGATCACAAACTAATAGATTCAGGTGTCAAGAAAAGAGATTCCACCTAAACATTGGGAAGAATGTGTAATAGTCATTTGATAGTGAAACAGTTTGCCTCCAAGCACTGATATAGGATTCATTTTGATGCCAATTTAAAATTTGTAGTTTTATTAAAAGCTTCAGTGACTAAGGATTTATATATGATTTTTTGTTTGTCTCTCATCTTCATGGTTACTGAACAAAGACATTCAAAATGTCTGGCTTTGGGTTTATTGGGCTGAATTTGGAAAGACACAATTCAGTAACTGAGGGAATGGTACAGAAGGTTCACTTTTGCCTTTTGTATCTCTCCAGGAGATGGAAGACTGCCAGGGCCAAGAGCTACTGACTCAGCTCTTAATTCTGGTGCTCCGAGAACAGCTTCTGAGATCCTGGATCAGGTAGGGGCAGTGGAGTCACTAGGGTTGTAAAAATCAAAACATTATTTAAATTTAAAATTAAGATTTTTAAAAGTTAAAAAAATTAAAGTAAAAATACTTAAGGGCTCTCCTTTCTTCCCCCACTGAGCTTTGCCTCCCCCCTCGACCATCTCTTCAGTGTTTTAAAGCTAGACACGCAAATATCACAGCCTGTTTCTACCAAAAGGCAGATGTAGGGGGAGCAGTGGTGTCACCCTGCCTTAGTGTGTCACCTGGTATAAATCCACACTGCCTGCACCCCCTAGTGACACCTCTGGATAGGGGACAGCATCCTTGGATGGCTAGGAAAGGTCCTGTCTCCTCTTCTTCGTTAAGGACCTGAAGCATTTTCTGTCTTTTTCTTTCCTTCCATCAGACTTGCCCAGCATGGTATTTTTAACTAAAGTAAACTGGGGGAAACCCAAGTTAAACAGTTTTGACTTCTGATTAGGTTAGTAATTTTGGCTCATAGATATTATTTATTCTTCTAGGTGACTTTTGAGGAGGTGACTGTGTCTTTCAACGTGGATGAGTGGGCCTTGCTGGATCTGGACCAAAGGGCCCTGTACAGAGAAGTCATGGAAGAGAATTTGGCAATCATAGCCTCTCTGGGTGAGGCTCCCTATTTCTTCTGGCTTATCCAATCCCTTTGCTGGTGCTCCTGAATTCCTGTAGCTTTTTCCTACCTTCATCCTGTATTTCTGCAAGCCAAGTCACTTTTTACCAGGTGGGCTCCTTAGGGATGTGCCCCTGAGCATTGGCATCCCTAGGGTTAGTGTCACATGGTGCGATAACTCATGATGTTACCCCGCCCCCAATTGATCTCCTCCCATTTCACACTGTACAGAATCCTTAGCAATGCTTTTTTGTACTAATGTTACTTATAAATTGGAATTCCCATGTATCTCTGAGTGTAATGCTAGTACATAAAGGTATTCCCCATTGATAAGGTTATCAAGTTGTGTCTGACCATAGGGGGTGGTACTCATCTCCCTTAGAGTGGAGTACTAAGACAAAGAGCCAGCATTGTCAAAGTGACTATGTGGCCAGCATGATTGCACAGAACACTGTTTACCTTCCCACTGGAGTGGTACCTATTTTTCTATTTGCTAATGCTAACGCTAATAGTTGTGACAAAAACACCTAGCAAACCTTCTGTGATGTTTTTAAAGAAAATTTTAAAAGAATATTTTTTAAAACCTTGAAAAATTTAAAATTTTGAAATTTGAATTTTAAAGAATTCCTCGCCTTTCTCATCCCACTGAGCTTCACCCCACTCCCACTATCTTTTAAAGCATTTTAAAGGTTAGGTGATGAATGCCACAGCTCATTTCTGCCAAAAAGGAACAGTGTTTCTGTTTCAGGAGCAGGGGTGGCACCCCACCCTTAGGGTGTCTCCTGGTGCAGTCTGCACACCCCATACCACCCTAGTTATACCACTACCCCTGAGAATAAACCAACCATTGTCTAGAGGACTAGGCCCCCAGTTCTTAGCCCTCACAAAATATTCCAACCCCATCAAATTTTCCTCTCACTTCAGCAGGTAGCACTCCTTTCTGTGGCCTCTTTGAGGGAGGGTTTTCTCTGTTACCTTTCTCAAGTTTGCAGTGGCTTATGCCAGGATCATAAATTCTTCTAAGCCACTGGGGGGGAACCACCCCCAAGGCTGTCTGGTTTACCTCCAGCAACATCCGATGTGGCTACATTTATTTACCAGGAAATATAAAATTGCTGGGATTGTTTATAGGCAAACGAGAGCAAAAATAGAGATCTACTTTTCCTCTTCAAGGAAATCTCTCCTTTCACCTCCTTGCTTTCTTTGGGTAGTCAAGTCCAGCTTCTTCCACTGAATTATCTGAAAATGCAGAAAGATGGGAAATATCCAAGAGGGAGAGAACATAGGAGTAGTGGAGAAACTCATTGTTCACATCTTGCCTAGGAAAAGAGGTTAAACCTGAGTGACTGTATGGAGGCAAGTGTTGGTGAGCAGTAATGGAGAATGAGTGGCCTTGGATAACATTATGGCCTTGGATAGCAGGGCTTAGCGCTCTGAAATTGGTGAGGATCTCATTTGATATAATTATTGTTAAATGTATATATCAGCTTTACAGAATGTCTTTCAAGGCAGAGAGCTGAGCTACCGTCCCCATGGGCACAACGTTGCAAGCTGCTGATTGTCCATTGATGCCAATGAGCTTAATCTGTTCAGCAGATGGCCACCTCTTTTCTGTTTCTTTTTTTCCTGTTTTTTCTCACTGACCAAGACAGGTTATTTCTTTACTGAATGTGCACCTCCATATGTTGTAGGACTGTCTCTCCCAGCATCCCCCATCTTTGATTAGAAGGAGTTGCACTTTTGGAGTTGCAGGCCAACAAGAGTCATGAGTAGCCAACCTGATTTACTGCAAACAGTTGTATCTGGTACTGTTGCCAAATATGCCCCTACAAGGGGCCCATATGTTTATATGCGAAAAAAGCAGAGGGTTCTTGCCCACAAGGCTTACAATCTTAACGGAACAAGAAAGCATTATGATAGTGTTAATCAAATTAGGCGCTCAACAGACTGCCCCTTTGGAGTGGCCTGCAGCCGGCCTTTCCTCACCGGATCGGGGGCCATGGCAACTACATGCTGCAACCCTGATCGGGACTTTCCGCGGGGCAAAAAGCACCCTAGCCACCATGGCAGCGACTATTCTTAGCTTTTTGGGTACAGCACTTGTAATCACTGTGCCAAAGATGCAGCATGTCACCGCATGCTGTCTAGTCAGGCAAGCAGCATGGAGGCAGAGTCAGGGTGGCTGGCATGTGGTCACTATCCCCTCACTCTGTCCCCACGCCAGCTCTTCATGCTGGTCTTTAGAGGCTCTCAATGAGATTAAGGTTGTCAAGTATAGCAAACAGCTTTTACCAGAACTGCTGAGAGGTACTGAGTGAAGCTGGAGAGACACTGGAGGCCCACCTGCCTCAAATTTTCTGCTCCAACTGGGGCACATTGATGTCAATAATGTATTTGTGTCCAGTATCATTTTTCTCTTGACCTTTGGCTAAATTGTTTCTCTGTTTGCCAGGTGGTGAGGGACCAGACAGTGAGCACATAAGAAAACCAATGATATCTATGCTAGAAAGAGTCCAGCATGAACAGAGGAAAGAGAATGGAAGCAAAATAGACATTCAGGAGAAGACGGTGAATATACCTTCTGCTTTTCAGACTGAAGACTTCGGCAGAATTTGCATCCAAGAAAAAAGACAAAAAGGAGAGGAAGAAAATAAATGCATTTGTCTTGAATGTGAGAGGAACCCCAGTTTTAAAGAAAGCTGTACTCTTCACAGTTTAATTAATGTAGAAAGAATTCACACACAAAAAACAAATTATGAGTTCTGGGGATGTGAAAATACTTTAAATTGGTGGTTAAATCAAAGCCCTCACACAGAGGAGAAATCATTTGTTTGCTTAGATTCTGGTAGGAAGATAAACCTATCAAGTCATCTAGTAGCTCATACAACAGAAAAGCAAATTGAATGTATGGGTTATGAAAAACCTTTCAATAGAAATAGAAATCTCGCTCGTTACCAAAAAATTCATAGAGGGGAGAAGCCTTTTAAATGCTTGGAATGTGGAAAGTGTTTCAATCAGAATAGAGATTTCATTCATCATCAAAGAATTCATACAGGCGAGAAGCCATTTGAGTGCCTGGAATGTGGGAAAAAGTTCAATCAGAAGACACATCTCACTCGTCATCAAAGGATTCATACAGGAGAGAAGCCATTTGAATGTTTGCTGTGTGGAAAGAAATTCAGTCAAAAGATGGAGCTCACTTGTCATCAAAGAATTCATACAGGAGAAAAGCCATTTGCATGCTTAGACTGTGGAAAGAAATTCAGTCAGAAGACACATCTCACTCTTCATCAAAGAATGCATACAGGAGAGAAACCATTTGAATGCTTAGACTGTGGAAAGAAATTCAGACAGAAGATAGAACTCACTCGTCATCAAAGAATTCATACAGGAGAAAAGCCGTTTAACTGCTTAATGTGTGGAAAGAAATTCAGTCAGAAGATAGATCTCACTCGTCATCAAAGAACTCATACAGGAGAAAAGCCATTTAAATGCCTGGAATGTGAAAAGAAATTCAGTCAGAAGATAAATCTCACTCTTCATCAAAGAATTCATACAGGAGAAAAACCATTTGAATGCTTAGAATGTGGAAAGAAATTCAGTCAGAAGGCACATCTCACTCTTCATCAAAGAACTCATACAGGACAATAGCACTTTAAATGTCTGGAAAGTAGAAAGAATTTCAGCTAACAGACAGGTCTCTCCATCAATACAGGGAGAAATGATGGCTGCATTCACCCTGCAGAATTAATGTAGTTTGATACTGCTTTAAGTGCTATGGCTCTTTGCTATGGAATTCTGTAAACTGCAGTTTATTGTGATCCCAGATCTCTCTGACAGAGAAGGCTAAATATTCCACCAAATTGCAGTTCCTAGAACTCCATAGCATTGAGCCATGGCACTTAAAGCCGTATCAAACCAGATTATTTCTGCAGTGCAAATGCAGCTGATTTATATGCTTAGAATGTGGAAAGAATTTCAGTCAGAAGAGAGGCCTTAATTCTAATCAATCAAGTTACTCATTGGAGAAACCATTTAAAATGCTTGCTCTGTGGAAAGATTTCAATAGGGAGGTAAACCTTTATCATCACAAAACTCACACAGGGGAGAAACCCTTTAAACATTTAGACAGTGAAAGAGATTTAGTCAGAAGGGACATCTCACTCGTCATCAGGCAACTCACATTGGGGGAAAACATTTAAATGCTCAGAGTGTGAAAACAACTTCAATCGTAGATGAGGCTTACTCTCCATCAAATAATCCAGATAGGGAGAAACCATCGATATGTTTAGAGTTTGGAAAGAGCTTCGATAAGAAGGTAAACCTCACTCATCATCAAGCAACTCATATGTGGGGAAAACCGTTCCATTGTTTGGCGTGTGGAAACAGCTTTATTTGAAAGATGAGCCTCACTCATCATCAAGAAACCCAGGGGAAAAACTCTTCAAATGCTTGGAGCGTGGAAAGAATTTCTTTTGGAAGATGTGCCTCACCCATCAGCAAGCAATTCATACAAGGGAATCCCTGTGACTGGCAGGCAAGCCAGAAGTAACCTATTTGTTAAGAGTCAGTCAGTACTGAGCCAGCCTTTATGTTGGTGTGTTAAAGAACCCTTTTATTCAATAGACCCCTCTGCTATTATTTTAAAAACCTCTGCCTAAATCTTGTTCATTTATAGTGTTTTGTTAATATATTGCTGATGTACACAAACCCAAACCCACAAGGAACTTGCAGGAAACACACTGGCTCATCGGTATATTTATCTTAGGGCTTTAAGGCAGCAAACCCAAGGTGTGATTTGAGGGAAAGGGCCAATGTAGGTGACAGGAGACCAGGATTAATTTCAGTGGGGCTTCACTGGGAGGTGCAGATGATCACATGTATTTGGTGCCAAGCAGTGTGATAGTGAGCAGACCTATTTGGCTTGGGAGGGCCTGGGAGAAGCCGCAATGTTAACAGTTGGCATAGGACTGTTTGTAGGCAATATGTGTTTTTGGGGGATAGAGTTATGAAAGGTAGAAGGCAGATACTTATGAGAAGGTGCCATGAGAAATCGGAAGGAAATAAAAGGCAAAAGCAGCAATTCCCAAGTTAGCCTTCAAAGGGGATGGGAAAGAAGGACAGGACAGGGCTGGTGTGATCTGGGCAACCATTTCCCTCCTTGCCCCACAGCTGAAGGAGTGAGGGCAGATGGGGCTCCTTGAGAGGAGTTCATTCACTTCCTTCCCTGCTACCTGATTGGGAAAACGCCTTCTCCACCATTTAGGAAAATTAATCAGGAAAAAAACTCTGGAACAGACAATGGAAAATGAGAGAATAAAGAATAAGAAATCCGAGATGGCTGCTGCCCAGTGTGTCTCTGAGGGAGGGCATGAAAGAAGGACTGAGACAAGTTTTCCAGTGAGACTGAGGAGAATAAAAATATAAGCTGTAGTAATCAGGACACCGAGGCTGGGCAAAAAAACGTGAGGATAAAGTCAAATTTGCAGATGACACGAAATCAGGAGGAGTAGCTAACTCTTCAGAGGAGAGGATCAAATTTCAAAATGGACTTTAATAGATTAGAAAGCTGGGCCAAAACTACTGCAATTAGGCAGGAAAAAAAATGAGATGTACAGATATCGGATGGGGACATCTGGCTTAATAAGACTACATGTGAAAAGCATCTAGAAGTCTTAGTAGACCACAAGCTGAACATCAGTCTGCGATGCAACAGCCAAGAAAGCCAATATGATTCTCGGTTGCATCAACAGGAATATAGTGTCTAAATCAAGGGAAGTGGTAGGACCAGTGTATTCTACTATGGTCAGGCCTCACCTGGAATGCTGTGTCCAGTTCTGGACACCACAGTTCAAAAAGGACGTGGACAAGCTGGAGCGTGTTCAAAGAAGGGCGACCAAAATAGTGAAAGGTCTGGAAGCTATTCCCTATGAGGAGTGGCTCAGTGAGCTGGGAATGTTTAGCCTGATGAAAAGAAGGTTACATGATAGTCATGTTTAAATATAAATTTGAAGGAATATCATATCATGGAGGGAAGAGGTCCCCCCCCCCCACTGCTCCAGAGGCTAGAAGAAGGAGCAATGGATTCAAACTACTATATAGGGGAGATTCCACTTATGTCTCAGGATAAAGTTCCTGACGGTCAGAGATGTGCAACAGTGGGATATGCGGCCTTGGAGTGTGGTGGAGTCTCCTTCCAGGGAGGTCTTGAAACAGAGGCTGGATGGCCATCTGTTGGGGGTGCTTTGATTGTGAGTTCTTGCATGGCAGAGGGTTGGACTTGGCTCCTGTAGTCTCTTCCAACTCTATGATTCTATGAAAGTGGAAAAACTGTAGGGGGAACCCACGTATTTTTAAAATCGTGAGAGAACACCTCTAGTAATCTACTAGATTAGTGGCGGCAGTGGTGAGATTAGCAAAGGCATATAGTGCATTCGGAAGGCTTCACAAAAGAGTCTGGAGTAACAAACACCTGAGGTGAAGCACAAAAATCAGTGTGTACAGAGCCATTGTATTGTCCATTCTCTATGGGTCTGAAACATGGGTCACCTATCGCCAACATCTACGACTCCTCGAACGCTTTCATCAGCGCTGTCTACACACAATGCTAAATATACACTGGACTGACTATGTGACGAATGTTGCTGTCCTGGAGCAAGCAGGGATCACCAGCATTGAGGCCATGCTATTGAAAACACAGCTGCACTGGGCAGAACATGTTTCTAGGATGGAGGACCACCGCCTCCCCAAAATAGTACTCTACGGTGAACTCGCCACGGGTCAGCGTAAGGGGCACCCCAAAGAAGAGATACAAGGACTCCCTGAAGCAACATCTCAAGCTTGGCCAAATTGATCACCAAAAAATGGTCTGCCCTGGCCTCACATCGGGAGGCATGGAGGCGCACTATCCACAATGCTGCAGCCTCTTTTGAGAACTCACGCCGAACGAGTCTTGAAGAGAAACAACAACGCAGAAAGAACCACAACTTGGGAACATCACCCAAGGAGGCTTTCTGCTGTGCTTTCTGTAACCGGACTTGCTTATCTCGGATCGGCCTTTTTAGTCATCAATACGCTTGTAGTAGTCCTTCCTGAATCTTCGTTAGGGAAGAAAAGCCAGAGAGGGGTGAGAAAGGAGGAAGAGGAAGGAAGAGGAGGTAGGTAGCAGTGGTGGTGGGGGAAGAGGAGGAGGACAAAGGCAGTGGGGGAAGAGGAGGAGGAGGAAGGAAGGGGTGATGGAGGAGGGAAGAGAAGGAGGGAGGGCTGCACTTGGGGGTCCCTGCATGATCCAAATCGATCTGATAGTCTGTTCTCACTTTCAGAGATTTGAATTGTTCTTTTTTAAAAAAAAGAACTGCTAAGAAATCCGGTGCTAAATTCACTGGTTTTAAGTGGGCTTTTCACACACACACACACACACACACCCTGCAAACTAAACCGATTGCAGTTGGGGAGAGTGCGAACTTCATGGAAATAAACTGGTTCCACACCAGTTTATTTCCATAGTGTGAATAAGGCCCATGAAGACAATATTGTGTCATGGAATGTAAGAAGTTTTATGATAAGGTTTTAAAGATTGAAATTTGCTGCATATGATTAATTCATCGGGAAAATATTCATGGTACGATCATGGTGATACACAGTTCCCTTCTACATCTACCTAAATTTTTGTATGTGTTCTGTCAGTGACTAATAATTGTTAGCTCAATATGTTCATGCAATAAAACTTTTGTTCTTGTCATACTTTTTCATGAATATGGAATATTACATGACTCCATCCTTTTTTTTCTTTTTTTCTTTTTTGGTCATCCCAACATTTTTGTCTCAAGGAAATATGGCCAGCCAAGTGCTGGAGAACATAGAAACAACTAGAGAATTATTCTCTCTAGGAATGCCTAGGTTCTCCAGCTCAGCTCCTGGTGAAAGCTGGCCATATAGCCATGCCTGGAGAGAACATAGTGATCAAATCCATGAATAATCAAATGTGCAAAAGTCAAAACCACAAATGTGGAGGGTCAACTGCATTCCCTGCTTAAGAAAACCCAACGACATTCATAAGGTTGCCATAAGGTGACAGGAGACTTGAAAGGACACACACACTTGTGTGCCTTCAAATCATATCCAACTTATGGCAACCCTAAGGTGAACCTATCTTGAGGTTTTCCTGGCAAGATTTGTTCAGAGGAGGTTTCCTTTCCTATTGCCTTTCCCTGAGGCTGAGAGAGTGCAGCTTGCCCAAGGTTACTGAGTGGGTTTCATGGCCAAGAGGGAATCAAACCCTGGTCTCCAGAGTCACAGTCCAACACTCAAAACGCTACTCCATGCTGGCTATCACACACACATTATTGTACAGTTGGCCCTTAGTATCCACAGGGGATCTATTCCCGATCCACCCATGGATACCCAAATCCGTAAATGTTTAAGTCCCAGGATCTGGGATCTGTAGTTTGTTCTGGAACCAGAGCACTCAGACAGAGGCTAAATATTTCACAAAACTACAGCTTCCAGAATGTAGTTAAAGCCATGGCAGTTAAAGCAATGTCCAGCTGCATTAATTCTGCAGTGCAGGTGCAGAATTTGTTTTCTAATTATCTATGGATCAAGGTAAGTACTGTACTTTAACTCTTATTAAAGAAAGCAACCATATTCTGGTGAAAGGCAAGAGGGTGATCTGTCCTGGAATCACAGATCCCCCTCCAACTCTCATCCACCTGGCCTTTAGGCTGAGCACAGTAGGCTTTGTTTTCCTTTGCTTCATCCTTTACATCCTTTTTTCCCATGTCCCTATGGAGTTTATCACACTGCAGTGCAATTTTACACCACTTTAACTACCATGGCTCCATCTTAAGGAATCCAAAGCACTCTGGCAGAGATGGCTAAATATCTCACAAAACTACATATTGCAGAATTCCATAGCAAGGAACCATGGAATTCAAAGTGGAATCAAACTACATCAGTACTGCAGTGCAGTTTAGCACCGCTTTAACTGTCATGGCTCCACCCTATGAAATTCTGGGATTTGTTGTTTGTTGTGGCACCAGAGCGCTCTGACAGAGAAGTCTAAATATCTCACAAAACTACAAATCCCAGGATTCCATAGCATTGAGCCATGGCTGTTAAAGCAGCATCAAACTGCACCAATTCTGCAATGTACTTTGACACTGCAGTCATGGCTCCATCCTAAGGAATCCAAAGATTTGTTGTTTGTCGTGGCACTCTGGCAGAGAAGGCTAAATATCTCACAAAACTACAAGTCCCAGGATTCCATAGCATTGAGCCATGGCTGTTAAAGCGGAGTTACCAGATGTCATCCGAACCTCAATGGAGGACAAGGTACTGAAACATGTAGTGCATTCAAGACGAATGTAGGATAAGACAAAATAAGAACTAAAAGCACTTGTATAAATGTCAAATCATGTTTCTTAAGTCATGCTGAAAAGTGAGGCCTTTTGGACATTCCTCCTGGGCAGAATGCGAAAATGTAACAACAATAATAATAATAATAATAATAATAATATTTATTTCCCACATTTCCAACAAGATCAAGGCAGCTTACATCAGTCAAATCCGTTTAATACAATAGAATAAAATCCCAAAATCCCCCTCCCTTCTTAACCCAAGATCAATAACAATAGGTACAACATAACAATAACTATAATAAAATACAATTAAGATCATTAAAATGATTACTAAAACAAAAATAAGACAGTCAATGACACGATCAATAAGTTGATCCGTGTCAGTGGGGGTGTCTGAGTCAATTATTCTGGGAAGGCCTGTTGGAAGAGATAGCTATAGCAATGGCCTTTACATTTCTATACTGTTAACCACTCTCTGAGCGGTTTACAAGGAGTTAGCCAGTTGCAGAAATGTAGGGCATGTCCAGGAAAAGGAGGACCTCTGGTCAACCTGTGTTACAGCGGTGTCAAACTGCATTATTTCTGCAGTGCAGACGTAGTCTCTGAGCTTATTCCTTTTTGTGATTCCTGCTCTGCATGTGATACACAATGCACTTGCTGTCAGGCCCAGAGTGATGATCAGTTCAGCCTGCTCATGGTTAAACTAAAGAAGATTAAATCCTAGAGAGTAAAAAAGGGACCAAAGTCTCAGCATGGCTCTGCCTCTTCCGGCAATCTGTCTTCTTGGTGACATGACTTTCCAGAGAAAGGTGGAGGTGGCTGCAGGAGAGGGATTTGGAAGAACCAGAGAAGGTGGTTCCTGCTTTCCAGAGAAGGGATGTGAGTTGATCATGTCCCTGTGCTCAGCTCCCCTTTCTGTGTCCAGAGGGAGGCTTGCTTTTGTCTTCCCTGCCCTGGCAGACTGAGATTCCCTCCCTCCAACCCCCCTCTCTGCATTTGAGTGGTGGAGGAGGAAATCCAGAGAGAGATGCAATTGGAACAAGGTTGGATTGGAAAAGCTTGAACAGCTGATGGGAGAAACTTCCCCCCAAAAAGATGAGAGGCAGTGGCCACAGTAGCATGACCCTACCAGCTGGCCACAGAGCTCCTCTGAAGGGAGAAAGGGTGCCATCTTTCCCTCAGAAAGAAAAATCAGAGAATCCTAGAGTTGGAAGAGACCCCTAAGGGCCATCCGGTCCAACCTCATTGTGCCAGAGGACACCCTCAAAGCCCTCCCAACAGATGGACACCCAGCCTCAGTTGAGTATCATGGGATCATAGAAACAAGTTTATCACATGGGACATATCCTATGCAGAAACTAAATTTAAACTGAAAACAACCCACATTTGCAGGTTGTTTTTCAGACAACGTCTGGGGTTAACCCAAACAGAAAATTGAAAAAACCCACATTTGTGGGACTTTTTTAGATGATGTTTGCATAATAAATAATGCGAAAATAATCTGAATGCAAAGTAGTCAAAACCAGCTCCTCTTTACTTTCGCTAAATTCCGAAATTACAAGGAGCTTTCCGTTTGGATTATTTTTGTGTTATTTCTCTTTCACGCAAACGCGTCTGACAAACACCTGGATTTTAAAATCCCGTTTCTGCATGGGATTATACCAAATCGCCCTCCGTGTGATAATCTCCTGGAGTTGGAAGAGACCACAAGGGCCATCCAGTCCAACCTCCTGCCATGCAGGAACTCAAAGCACCCCCTGTGACAGATGGCTATCCAGCCTCTGTTTAAAGACTTCCAAAGAAGGAAAGTCCTACACTCTCCTAAGGAGTGGAGTCCCACTGTCGAATAGCTCTTACTGTCAAAATCATAGACTCTTAGGGTTGGAAGAGACCCCCCATGAGCCATCCAGTCCAACCCTATTTTGCCAGTCACAAAGACACTATCAAAGCGCTCCCGACAGATGGCCCTTCAGCCTCCGTTAGTTCAGTAGTTGTCCTAGAGGTCTCTGTCTCCTGTTGCAGGCTGAGCCCTAATTGGGTAAATGTTTACTAAGATGTAAAGAATAATAGGAAGGAAATAAGTGAGTCTGTGCAAACTAAAAAATATTGCGTGTTTGTGTAAGATATAACAGTTTACCAGCTAGTTTTGGGCAGGGAGCCAGAAACCAAAGGAGCAGAGTGCAAAGGGATCTTGTAGCACCTATGAGATATTGTAGGATCTTGAAAGAAAAATATTATAAAATTACAAATTATAAAAAATGTATTTATGAACACACACACACACTCCCTCTTTGGTGAGGAACTTTGGGTGCATCTATGCTGTAGAAAGTATGCCCTTTGACGCCTCTTTTAAGTGCTGTAGCTCTTCCTACGGAATCCTGGGACTGGTAGCTTCATAAGGTCTTTAGACTTCTCTGCCATAATGTTGGTGCCACACAAAACTACAAATCCCAGGATTTAGTAGAATAGAGCCGTGGCAGTTAAAGTGGTATCAAAATGTATTATTTCTAAATATCGATGCACCCAAAGTTCCTCCCCAAAGAGAGTTGTGTGTGTTTGTGTGTTCATAAATAATTTTTTAAATAATAAATTAGCCTGCAAGATTATTAAACTGCCTACTCATTCTCCTATGGTAACAAATCATGAAAGCTCAATAATTTCAGTGCTTAAGTGGAGCATTGATGTTAACTCTGTCTATTTGGACTATACTCCTGATTGCAAGTTGGGGATCCAGGTAGCCACAAGTTGCACATAAAGATCTCCAAACAGATGCAGGTTAGCTATCAAATGGCAAAGAGCCTTAAATCCTTCAGAGGCTGCATCTACACTGCACAACAGATGTAGTTTGACACTGCTTTATTTGCTAGGGCGCAAGGTTATGGAATGCTGAGATTTGTAGTTTTCTGAGCTATATTTAGCCTTCTCTCTCACTACTCTTTCAAATGGGAGGAATTTCTCCCAACTTCGAATGGAGCCAATGCGGATTCATGTAAATTTGCTAGTTTAGCGAATTTACATGAACCCCTGCTCCGTTCGGAATTACTTCCCATTACCCGAAAATAACCCCCTCCTGCCCGAATTTGCATGCGAAGCTTTAATTCGCAATAACGTAAAACCCATTATTGCATTCGAATTGGCTTCCCTCTTGCCTGAATTTGCATGCGAAGAGTTAATTCACAAGAACGTAAAACCCATGATTGCATTCAAATTGACCTTAAATTATACTTCCAATTTAGCCTCGTATGAAAGAGTCCTCAGAGAGTTTGGGTGCCTTGACAAATTGCAAACCCCAGGTGGATGGAGCCACTGCAGTTAAAGCGGTGTCAAATTGCATCAATTCTTCAGTTTCACTACCAGATGTATAATTCAATATACATGCTAAAATGGGGAAGTGGAAAGGTAAAGAGAGGAAGAGTCGTTAGGGAAAGGAAAACTGCACTGTGGGAAATCTTTGCTCAAGTGATGTTATAGCTTAAATATCATTTTAAAAATTCTTAAATTTTTTTGAAAAATTAAATGTTAAATTTCCTTAAAATTTAAAAATTTTAACATTTTAAATCTCCTTAAAATTTAAAACATTTGTAGTGGCTCATTTGCAGACCTCCTTGCTTTCTTTTGTAGGATTTGGTTAAATTTGCCCGTTGATTGACTTAGGGGAGAATTCAAGGAGGAAAAAGAGCTTCTCCAGCTGCCTGGGAGCACCAACCAAAGATGGAAAAGCAAGACTCCACTGGGGCCAATTCAGGAAAGGCCTTGCGACCATTAAGGCTATAGGAGGAAAGGCGAATGCTGGGGAAAAACCATGCAGAAGAACCTAGCTGAGGACATGCTCCTTTCAGACATGCAGCAACAGCCTTTCAGGGAGGTCCGCTATGAGGAGACAGAAGGACCCCGAAAGGTTTGCAGCAAATTCCACACACTCTGCCAGGCTTGGTTGAAGCCAGAGAGACACACAAAGGCCGAGATGCTGGACCTAGTCATCTTGAAGCAGTTCCTGGCCATCATGCCCCCAGACATAGAGAGATGGGTGAGAGAATGTGGAGCAGAGACCACTTCCCAAGCGGTGGCCCTGGCTGAAGGTTTCCTCCTGAGTCGGACAGAAGAGATCAGGGAAGAAAAGCAGCAGGTAAGAAAGATCTTAGGCGTTTATCGCATGAAGGAGATGGGGAGTTTATCTCATGAATATCCCGGAAAAATCGTGTAATTGCATGAAACGATTTCACATGATGTCACTCAAAACCCACTGTTGGTCACAAAGAAGCATTAATGCACATCTTTTCAGCGACAATGCATTTCTGATATCACTTTATTTGTGAAATTGTGTGTGATAATCATTGGTGCAATTACTCGCCATTTTCGCTTTATTAGCGGGATGCTTTAAACGTGCTTTAATCTCTCTTTAATGCCAAAATTAGCCCTAGTGTGATAAACCCCTTAGTAGTATTGAATCATGGAATTGAAAGAGACCTCAAGAACCATCCAGTCCAAATACCTTTACCCTGTCTAGGGTTGCCAGAATGAAAACTGGAGAGGCCTCCAGTGTGGCATAGTGCTTTGACTGTTGGACTATGACTCTGGAGACCAGGGTTTGATTCTCATCTCAGCCATGAAACCCACTGGGTTACCTTGGGCAGGTCACATGCTCTCAGCCTCAGGGGAAAGCAATGGCAAACCTCCTCTGAACTAATCTTACCAAGAAAAAGCCTTTGTTGTTGTGTGCCTTTAAGACATTTTTGATTTATAACGACTCTAAAGTGAACCTACCATGGGGTTTTTGTGGCAAGATTTATTCAGAGGTGGTTTGCCATTGCCTTCCCCTGAGGCTGAGAGCATGTGACCTGCTCAAGATCACCCAGTGGATTTCATGGCTGAGCTGGGAATCGACCCCTAGACTTCTGGTTCAAAGTCCAGCACTGAAACCACTATGGAGTTTATCATACGACGGAATTTGGGGGTATTGCGAATGAGTGTATCTCACGTAATTTCAGGCAATGGGAAGTCATTCCGAACGCAATCATGGGGTTTCACGTAATTGTGTATTAGAGTATCTCACACAATTTTGGAAAATGGGGGGGGGGTCATTTTGGGGAAATGGGAAGTCATTCTGAATGCATTCCAAACGCAATCATGTTTCACGTAAATTTGCTAAACTAGCAAATTCACGTAATTGCAAATTGGCTCCATTTGCGATTGAGAGAAATTCCTCCCATGTGATAAACTCCATTGCCAGAAGGTTCATCATAAGTTAGAAATGACTTGAAGGTACCCAATAACAACAATTCCTGTACCTTTAATAGTTATTTCAGCAGGTATGTTTTGCCACACAACCAGGTAACAAGCAACACCTGCTGAAATGTCATCTTCTACACAAGTTTTAAAGCCGCAGAGGCCCTCTCCGGTTTTCACACTGTCAACTTTAGATTGGCAGATCTCCTCAGGATAAAACTTGGCCGAGAAGACTGCAGGAGAGAGTTCCCATAAGTCAGAGTTGACTGGAAGGCACATAACAACAAAGTCTGTGGTGTGAGGCCTAATTTTTAGTTTGTGCCCGTCATTTGTAGTCCGTAAGGAGCTCATGTGAAGGAATGGTCTGAGTGTTGTGTGTAGTGTGTGTGTATAGTGTCCCTACCTGGCAAATGGATTCCTCTGGCAAATTGAGGAGGGCCCAATACAGATCTCAGCCATCCACAGGTGTACAGCCCTGAAAGCTCCAATGTTCTTTTCCTCCCTTACCACAGATCCATGGGTGGCAGATTTTCCCAAGGTGTGGATCAAGAATAAGATTGAATGTGGCACAGTCAAAGATGCATGTGTTTTGATAGAGGGAAAAGATTCACCTACAGGTACCCCAGAGAGCAGAAGAAGGAATTGCCAAAACCATAGAGGGGCTGTTGAAATAGAATGCAGTCATTCTGATGAAGTAATGTGCCTCAATGGCCCATTTTGAAATTTGATGTTGTCAGTTGGAGAATGACTGTAGATTTCTCAATGCAGTCATACCCCCTCTCCCCAGTAGCTCCAGTGACAGCAAAATACAATGAAATCTTGGCAGCAATCACAGCCGGGGCGATATACTAGAATCATAGAATCATAGAATCATAGAATCATAGAGTTGGAAGAGACCACAAGGGCCATCCAGTCCAACCCCCTGCCATGCAGGAACTCCCAGTCAAAGCATCCCCGACAGATGGCTATCCAGCCTCTGCTTAAAGACCTCCAAGGATGGAGACTCTACCACACTCCGAGGGAGTGTGTTCCACCGTCGAACAGCCCTTACTGTCAGGAAGTTCCTCCTAATGTTGAGGTGGAATCTCTTTTCCTGCAGCTTGCATCCATTGCTCCGCGTTCTGGTCTCTGGAGCAGCAGAAAACAAGCCTGCTCCCTCCTCAATATGACATCCCTTCAAATATTTGAACAGGGCTATCATATCACCTCTTAACCTTCTCTTCTCCAGGCTAAACATCCCCAGCTCTCTAAGTCGTTCCTCATAGGGCATGGTTTCCAGACCCTTCACCATCTTAGTTGCCCTCCTTTGGACCCGCTCCAGTTTTTCCACATCCTTTTTGAATTGTGGTGCCCAGAACTGGACACAGTATTCCAGGTGGGGCCTCACCAAAGCAGAATAGAGAGGCACTATTACTTCCTTTGATCTAGACACTATACATCTATTGATGCAACCTAAAATAGCATTGGCCTTTTTAGCTGCTGCATCACACTGCTGACTCATGTTCAACTTATGGTCTACTTGGACTCCTAGATCCCTTTCACACATAGTTTCATTCAGCCAGATGTCCCCCATCCTATATCTGTGCATTTCATTTTTCCTCCCTAGGTGCAGAACCTTACATTTCTCCGCATTGAATTTCATTTTGTTAGCGTTGGCCCAGCTTTCTAGTCTATTCAGGTCATTCTGAATTTCAATCCTGTCTTCTGGAGTATTGGCTACTCCTCCTAATTTGGTGTCATCTGCAAATTTGATAAGTATGCCCCCAATTCTGTCATCCAAGTCATTAATAAAGATATTGAATAGCACTGGGCCCAGGACAGAACCCTGTGGGACCCCACTGGTCACTTCTTTCCAGGATGAAAGGGAGCCATTGTTGAGCACCCTTTGAGTTCGGTCAGTCAACCAGTTACAAATCCATGTAATGGTTACCTTGTCTAGCCCACATTTTACGAGCTTGTTTGCAAGAATGTCATGGGGAACCTTGTCAAAGGCCTTACTGAAATCAAGATATACTATATCCACAGCATTCCCTTCATCTACCAAACTGGTAATTTTATCAAAAAAAGAGATCAGATTTGTCTGGCAAGACTTGTTTCTCTGAAACCCATGTTGGCTTTTTGTGATTATGGCATTGGCCTCTAAATGTTCACAGACTCTCTGCTTAATGATCTGCTCTAGAATCTTTCCTGGAATTGATGTCAGACTAACTGGACGATAATTGTTGGGATCCTCTTTTTTCCCCTTTTTGAAGATGGGCACAACGTTTGCCCTCCTCCAGTCTGCTGGGACTTCTCCTGTTCTCCAGGAGTTCTCAAAGATTATTGCCAATGGTTCCGATATTACATTCGCCAGTTCTTTTAATACTCTAGGATGTAGTTCATCTGGTCCTGGAGATTTATATTCATTTAGGTTAACCAGGTATTCCTGTACTATCTCTTTACTTATTCTGTGCTGAGATTCCCCTATTCTGTCTTCTGCTCCATTATCCTTAGGTTGACCACCCTTTGCCTTTTCTGAGAAGACTGAAGCAAAGAAGGTGTTGAGTAATTCTGCCTTTTCTTTGTCATCTTTGAGCATTTTGCCATCTTCTGCACGCAGTGGCCCTACTGTTTCCTTCTTCTTCCTTTTGCTTCGGACATACCCAAAAAAGCCCTTTTTGTTGTTCTTAACCTCTCTAGCCAGCCTGAGTTCATTCTGTGCTTTAGCTTTTCTGACTTTACCCCTACATGTGCTGGCTATTTGTTTGAATTCCTCTTTCGTGATTTCCCCATTTTTCCATTTCTTATACATGTTCCGTTTAAAACTTAGCTCAGTTGAAAGTTCCTTAGTCATCCATCCTGGCTTCTTGAGACACCTCCCATTTTTCTTCCTCATTGGAACTGTTTGAAATTGCGCCTTCAGTATCTCCTTTTTGAGAAACTCCCATCCGTCTTGAACTCCCTTCTCTTTTAGTTTTCTTGACCATGGGATCTCCCCCAGTATTTCTCTAAGTTTATTGAAATCAGCTCTCCTAAAGTCTAGAATGCGTGTCTGACTATGCCTGGCTTCCCCTTTCCGCTGTATAACAAACTCCAGGAGAACATGGTCGCTTCCCCCTAAGGATCCAACCACTTGCACCCCATTGACTAGGTCATCCCTGTTGGTTAAGATCAGATCTAAAATAGTTGATCCCCTTGTTGTCTCTTCCACCTTTTGGACAATGAAATTGTCTTCCAGGCAAGTGAGGAATTTGCTAGACCTTGAGGATTTGGCTGAGTTTGACTTCCAGCAAATATCCGGATAGTTGAAGTCCCCCATCACTACTACATCTCTCCTTTCTGAGTGTGTGCTCATCTGTTCTAGAAAGGCATCATCCAATTCCTCTGCCTGAGTAGGGGGTCTGTAGTAGACTCCCACAGTAACATCCCTGTTGTTTCCCTCTCCTTTAATGTTTATCCAGATGCTCTCCACCTGGCTTCCAGTATTGACTTCCTGGATCTCTTCACTGGTGTAAATATCCCTGACATATAATGCTATTCCTCCTCCTTTCCTGTTTGGCCTGTTTCTCTTAAAAAGGTTATATCCCTCTATTTCTACATTCCAGTCATGAGACTCATCCCACCAGGTTTCAGTGATGCCTATTATATCATATTTGCTCTGTTGTGCTAGGAGTTCGAGTTCATCCTGTTTATTTCCCATACTCTGTGCATTAGTGTAGAGACATCTAAGAACATGTGTTCCCTTTACTTTCTGCCTGTGCAAATTTTTTTGCTTCCCACTGTTGGGTCCTTGCACTGTATCATAGATTTGACCAATGCATTTAATTCTATTCCACTACACAGGGGTTGCTATTATAAATTTGCATCCAAATTCAGGTGTATTCAGGATTGTTTCCCCCCAGCACCACTCCAAGGCAAAACAAGTATTGTCTCACAATCATTGATTCCTTAAGCAAATGGATAGAAGTGTTCCCTGTAAGGACAACACAGCCATTACCACAGCTCAAATTTTGTTTAACCATGTTCTTTGCCACTGGGGTATACCACGTACATTAGATCATGACTGTAGTGTGCACTTGTCTGGAAAAGTGATGCAAGAGTTGTACAAAGCCTTAGGAATTTCCCAAAGGTTTCACATAATGAGTTGCCATTAGGTTTTTCCAATCTAGCCAGGAAAAAAAATGTAGCCAGGAAAAGCCCAGGAATGAGTTGCTATTAGGTTTTTCCAAGAAAACCCTCAGCTTTAGAGCCAGACCAATGGTCTTTGCTAATGAAGATAATTCCCTGAATCCAAGGTCAGTGTTCCCTAAATTCACATCCCAGTTTGAGAACAATCTCTTTCACATAGAAAGTTTTCAAGGAGGGGAATATGTTATGAGAAATGCTTGAAAAATGGATTGTCTCCCATAGTTCTGGGTTTGTAGATTCTCTGGCATGACTCTTAAGCGGAAATGCTGGCTCAGCCATAGATTGTAAGCAAGAGCATCACATAGTAGACCAAGTCAATGTGCAGATCAAAGCATCTAGCTTGGGAAGTTGTAGGCCACAAAGATTCACACTTCACAGGGGAGATTCAGGTAATTTACAGCCCAGGATGTCTTCCTCAACATTAGGAGGAACTTCCTGACAATAAGGGCTGTTCGACAGTGGAACGCACTCCCTCGGAGTGTAATGGAGTCTCTGTCCTTGGAGGTCTTTAAGCAGAGGCTGGATGGCCATCTGTCGGGGATGCTTTGACTGGGAGTTCCTGCATGGCAGGGGGTTGGACTGGATGGCCCTTGTGGTCTCTTCTATGATTCTATGATTCTATGAAAGACCCCTGAGGAAGGAGACTCCACTACACTCCGAGGGAGTGTGCTCCACTGTCAAACAGCCCTGTCAGGAAGTTCCTCCTAATGCTGAGTTGGAATCTCTTTTCCTGCAGTTTGCATCCATTGTTCCATGATCTAGTCTCCAAAGCAGCAGAAAACAAGCTTACTCCCTCCTCAGTATGACATTCCTTCAAATATTTAAACAGGGCTATCATATCACCTCTTAACCTTCTCTTCTCCAGGCTAAATATCCCCTCGCTTCCTAGGTCATTCCTCATAGGGCATGGTTTCCAGCCCCTTCACCATTTTAGTTGCCCTCCCTTGGACACGCTCCAGTTTCTCATCATCCTTTTTAAATTGTGGTGCCCAGAACTGGACACAGGATTATTCCAGGTGGGGCCTGACCAAAACGGAATAGAGGGGCACTATTACTTCACTTGATTTAGACACTCTGCTTCTATTGATGCAGTCTAAAATTGCATTGGCCTTTTTAGCTGCCGCATCGCACTGTTGAGGGATGCTTTGATTTGGAGTTCCTGCATGGCAGGGGGTTGGACTGGATGGCCCTTGTGGTCTCTTCCAACTCTATGATTCTATGGCAACTCTAAGGGTTCTGTTTTAATTGTTATTGTTTTGATTCTGTTGTACTCTGCCCCGATTGCCTGTTCAGAGGGGCGGGCTAGAAATAATAATAATAATAATAATAATAATAATAATTTTTATTATTATTGGCAAGGTTTGTTCAGAGGAGATTTGCCAATGCCTTCCCCTGCCCTGGGCATGTGACTTGCCCAAGGTCACCCAGTGGGTTTCATGTCTGATTTTCTGGGGACCAGGATTCAAACCCTGATCTCCAGAGTCATAGTCCAACACTCAAACCACTCACTATGTTAGCTGAAGGTATATACAGACCAGGGTTTACATTCCTGTTTGGGCGTGAAAACCCACTGCGTGACCTTGGGCAAGTCTCAAGGCATGTCTGCGCAAAGCTAAACGCAATGGCCTGTCCTCATTTGTCTGGGAGGGAGCCTGGACGATGTATGGCCCAAAGTCCAGTTCTGGTGCAAGCAGGCCAGACAATGGCCAGCGTACTCAGCACCAGGTTTTACCCCTTTGCAGTGGAATTTTTAAAATCCTTGTTTGCTTCCACTCTTCCCAGAAGATTTCCCATTGCCCAAAAATACATGTGGTAGTCTCTCACACAATAATGTGAAACCCCATGATTGCATTCGGACTCTCATTGGATTATGCTTCCAATTTCTGTCATCTGATAAACTCCTATGGCTCTGGAGACCAGGGCTTGAATCCTGGCTCAGCCATGTAAACCCACTGAGTGACCTTGGGCAAGTCACACTCTCTCAGTCTCAGAGGGTGGCAATGTCAAACCACCTCTGAAGAAACGTGCCAAGAAAACTCCACTTTGAGTTGGAAACAACTTGAAGGCACACAAAAACAAACAACAAATGGGGTCCAAAAGACCAGGTTTCAAATCCTGGCCCAAATCCCATTTTGGGAGAAAGTTGTGATACTAATCTCCTAAATAATTAAATAAATAAACTCGCCGCTTGGCTGTGAAAACTGAAATTGAAATATCTTCCTCTGTTGTGTGTGTTGTGTGTCCTTGAGTCATGGTGACCCTAAGGCCATAATGAAGTTTTCTTGGCAAGATTTGTTGAGAGCAGGTTTGCCATTGCCCACCTCTGAGCCTGAGAGAGTGTGCCTTGTCGAGGGTCACCCAGCGGATTGCCATGATGAGCAGGAACCGTCTACAGAGTCATAGTCCAGCACTCAAACCACTACACCACAATGCCCTATACAAAGGCATTAAAGGTGCAAGAATCATCTCCCTTTTTCAGTATGGCAGCTCTGACCCTGTCCTAATTCTTGTCCTTCACATTTTTTTCCCCTCACTTTTCTCTTTTTGCAAACCACTGTGCTCTTTCTCTTCCAGGGCTTGTTGGCAAAAGAGGCCTCGGAAGAAGAGAAGCCTCTCTCAGACACCAAAGCGAGAGCACACACCAGGTGGATCCTAAAGCAGTACAACAGAGAAAGAAGCTCTTGGGGTAAGGAGGAAAGGGCCCTTTCCTCTTCTGTGCCTCTACACTTGGCAGACGGGACTTATGTTACCTTAAGCTCATGCTGGGGAGGTTCTAGTCTCAAACAAATGAAACAGTGGAAGGATTTATATTTCCAAAACAACTCTTCGGAGAATCTGGTATCATAGAGAGAGGTGGTGTTGGACACAGGCAGGAGGCCTATGTTTTATAAAATAAGTATAAGCTACTAGATCTCCAATGGTAGGATGGGACCTGCAAGGGTAGTGTTGCTCAAGGAGGATGCGAGATGTGGAGGCCCTAATCCCTCATTTTTCCTCCTCCTCCTCCTCCTCCTCCTCCTCCTCCTCCTCCTCCTCCCAAACATTTTTATGTGTAAAATGTACACATGCGTTGAGTTAAAAATTTAATTTCATAGTGACATATTCAAGTATTTTAGTCCAAGTCTCAAATCTCTACTTTCAAGTCTCAAATCGAGTCTCAGGTCTTTGCAAGATACTTTCAAGTCAAGTCTCAAGTCCAGGAGTCAATTTTTAATATGGGGAATATTTCCAGGACAGAAACATCAAACCCTATGGGGCTTAAGGTGAGGGTTGAAGTCTGCTTGGCAGGCTGTCCCCCACTGAAAAGCTTTAGAAGTCTCTTTCCAATTTATACCCATTGCCTAATACATTTCCTGGTCCCCTTCAAGAAACATGCTCCACAATTTGACGGTGGGTTGTGCCTGCCGCTCAAATTGAATGGCACCAGCAAGTCAGTCACTAAAAATATACAAGTATCAAGTCAAGTCAGTGTGTCCTTTTTGTCAATTCAAGTCCAAGCCAAGTCACTGAAGTGACTTAAATGTGAATTAAGTCTAATGAGTTAATCACACTGGGGCTAATTTCAGCATTAAAGACAGATTAAAGCGCATTTAAAGTGTCCCGCAAATAAAGTGAAAATGGCGAGTAATTGCACAAATGATTATCACAAGCAATTGCGCAAATAAAATTATATTGGAAATGCATTGTCGCTGAAATCCCGAAAGTAAAAAGATTATGCTTCTTTGTGACAACTTTAATGGTGGGTTTTGTGAGATGTGTGAAATCGTTTCATGTAATTACGTGATTTTTCCGGGATATTCACAGGATAAACACTCGATTTCGTTCATGTGATATTAGTCACTTGACTTGAGTCTGCATCACTGGAATTTACTTAAATGAAACTGTTCTAATTTGAACTGTTATTTCCTTATAAAATGGTTAAAATATGAGTATACATGAAGGTGTGAATGAACATATGCACACTAAATAAACAAAATAATTTTATTCATTATACTACATCAAGTGGAGGGACTTGCAGTGTCACCATGTAGAGGTACAGGGGAGGTCCCAAGAATAAAAAGTTTGAGTATCACTGGTTTAAGCGACAAACCATCATTGGAAGAGTAACTTTTGTAGATTGTTATCCTGACTATTGAGATTGAGATTGATGTAGTGGTTTGGATGTTGAACTACAACTCTGGAGACCAGGGTTCGAATTCCAAGCCAGCCATGGAAATCCACTGGATATCCTTGAGCAAGTCACACTCAGCTTGAGAAGAAAGCAAAGATTCTGAATGAATCTTGCCAAGAAAACTGTGTGATAAGTGAATGCCTTAGGGTTGCTGTTAAGTCAGAAACAACATGAAGGCACACAACAACAACAATCCTGACAACTGGTTGGCTTCAGAGCACCCGCCCTCCTGAGAGGAAGAGCCTGGAAACTGGACTGCAGTGCCCTCTACCAGAGCCTCTCCAGACCTGTGCTTAGGAAAGGAGAGATCCTGACATGGTGTCCTTGTGCGGACATTACTTGAAAACTGCTTTGGCTAATCTACCGTTGTGTACTTTTCCTGGGTTCTGTGAAACCTTTTGTACCCCTGCAGACTCTGGAGACCAGGGTCTGAATCCTGGCTCAGCCATGAAACCCAATGGGTGACCTTGGGCAAGTCACACTCTCTCAGCCTCCGGGGAAGGCAATGGCAAACCTCTGAACAAATCTTGCGAAGAAAACACAGAGATACATTTCCCTTAGGGTCGCCATAAGTTGGAAACCACAACAACAAAGCCAAATTTTCAGTTACTCTGAGTTTATCAAAATATCCCTGATTGATGGGGTTGGTTCTGTTTAAGAATATTGATCAGAAATAGAAATTTTTCTAAGGAGGTTTCCTTTTGCCTTTTGTGCCCCTCACAGGAGATGGAACAAGGACACAGCCAATTCATAATAGTCCCTCTTTTCATTTTGAGTCCTTCAGAACAACTTTTGTGAATCCGGATCAGGTAAGAGAAAAATCCCTGGAGGGTCGAGAAGGGGCAGACTGATTGTCCTTGAGCCTTGGTCATTTCCCAGGTCTGTCAGAACCTCTCTCTTTTCCTTTGTGTCCACCACACTTGCCCTATGTGAAGACATACATTTGTTGATTATGTCTTCACATAGGAATTTATCACATGAACCCTATATTCTCCACAATCACGTTCATAAAAGGAAATGCATACACACCTGTAACGGGATGCATAAATGCATGCATACCTGTTTGGCAACCTCCCTTTTGCATGTCTCTTCAATGCATGACTGGGCTGTTGCTGGTCCCACACACTCTTTTTTAAACTCATCTTTAACCCCACTTTCCTGCCCAATACCCTACCCAGGGTGCCTTTCGGGATTTTTAGTGGCGGGGTTTTTTAATACAATTCCAGAGTTATGCTAATGCAATTTAATAAAAAATTAAATACCTTTTAAAAAAAACATTACGCCATTCTGCAATAGCGAAGGGGACAGGGGGAGGAAGAGACACTGACACCATGATACCACTGCCAAAACTCACAACTGCAACAGGAGGAACTTATCACACCTGAGCACGTGCTGTTGTGCATGTATTGATGGTTTTTTCCTGTCAGTGCTAAGGTGTGGTCTAACAATGCTTTGAGAACAAGGCAGCAATAAGACAGAGGCAGCTTTGTGTAATGGGTATTGCCAAAGGTGCTATTTTCCAACTTTTATGGTGATTCAAAAGCCACGTTTGATAAAGTCCATAGTTTCCTTTACTTATTAAGGCTAGAATTCAAAGATATAGCCGTGCTAGTTTGTAGAGTTGGGACGTAGAGAGATCTTGTAGTACCTTTGAGACTAACTTCAAGAAAGAAGTTGGCAACATGAGCCTTTGTAGACTTCAGTCTACTTCCTCTGAGGAAGTAGACTGTAGTCTATGAAAGCTCATGCTGCCAACTTCTTTCTTTCACTATGGAATTTATCAGACGGAAGGAATTTCTCTCTATTTCGAATGGAAGCAATTCGAATTCATGTGAAATCCCATTGCGTTCGGAATGACTTCGTATTAGCCAAAAATGACCCCCCATTGCCCGAAATTGCGTGAGATGCTTTAATTCGCAATAACGTGAAACCCATGATTGAATTCGAATTGACTTCCCTTTTGCCCGAAATTGCGTGAGATGATTTAATACGCAATAACGTGAAACCCCATGATTGCGTTCGGATTGCCATTAGATTATACTTCCAATTTCCGTGGTCTGATAAACTCCTTAGTTTCAAAGGTGCTACAAGATCGCTCTACATACTTATTAAGGCTGGTATTTATAGTTTAGAGATAACATGTCTTTTTTTCAGGTGACCTTTGAGGAGGTAGCTGTGGATTTCAGTGAGGCAGAGTGGTCCCTACTGGATCCAGACCAAAGGGCCCTTCATGAAGAAGTGATGGAGGAGAATTTTAGGATGGTGTCGTCTCTGGGTAAGGATCCCTCTTTTTCATTGTTCATCATCAGTTTACATGTGTTAAAAAGCCAGACTCCCCCAGGTTGGGTGGTTTCTGGGATCAGGCTCAGATGTGTTTTAAGTAGAGACCACTGGGTGGAGTACCTCCCCACCCCCAAAACAAAGGTCTGTCCCCGGTCCACCCAAAAGGCTTGTTTTGCCTCCACCAACATGTTGTGGATGTAGTCTTTTAAGGAAAATGGGGAGCTAAAATGTGAAACACTCTATCTACTTCTCAGGAGCAGACATCTTTTCCTTGCTTACACCCACTGACACTTCTAATTCCTCTGTTTTGAATTGTTCAGAGGTTAAGCAAAAGGCAAAATGATCTTGTGGAAAAGAGGGGGTGAGCAGCTGGAAAGAATGACTGTTCAGACCTTCCTTTGACAAGAGAGAGAAGGGCTGGTGAATAGGAATGAAGAATGGTTGTCATTGAATCCTAGAGTTGGAAGAGACCACAAGGGTCATCCAGTCCAACCCCATTCTGCCACGCAGGAAGACACAATCAAAGCACTCCTGACAGATGGCCCTCCAGCCTCTATTTCAAAACCTCCAAACAAAGAGACTCCACCACTCTCCGAGGGAGCATATTCCACTAACAACTCTTACCAGTCAACTATGAATACTTTCTTTATGCTGAAGTCTATACTACAGCCTCCAACCAGTCAGGCTCTCATTTGATTTATTTGTTATCTTGGTAGTATTTGTCCTGTACTCAGTGCATTTAATGACTAAGAGTTGAGTCACACCATACCCGATTTCCATGAATGTTTGAGCAGGTACTTTGAGTAGAATCTTTGAGTAGGAGGCCACCTCACCTTGAAATCTTCTCTGTGTTTTTATTGACAAATTGTGATACATTCATTCCTTTCGATGTGCAGGGACTCCATTCTGGGGCCCCCTGCAAATAGGAAAAATTGCCAATATTGGGGTCCGATTGATTTCGATGGAGTCCTGTTGGAAAAGAAGATAGATTCCTCAGCCTGGACTTTTTGGGTTCCAGACTGAGCAAAAGAACCACACAAAACCCAGAAACCGACAACAAAGGACTGTTTGCTTGGTGGTAAGGCACAATGGAAACTACAAGAAAATGGAACATGTAGAGAAGCTACCAAGTTGGATATTTTGTATACTGTCAGTGACTTTATGGCCATAATGTATTTTGATAAGACCCTAGGATTATAGGATTGCCCCTGTAGCAATTCCAGGGTCCAGACCAACTAAGAAACAAAGTCACAGGTGCATCAAAATGATTGTTAATGCATTACAGAAAGGTGTTAAAAAGGGGTGCAGCTAGGGTTACCATATCTTAGGGCCTGGCTCTATGTCTCCAGTTTTTGTGTTTGATCTCAAGGTTGAAGATGAGGGTTCAGATTCTCTAGTTTTGCTGGACTCCACTCCAGGCAAGAAGAAAAGGCTGTATGCAGATCCTCAGCTCAGCTAGTAGAGCAACGGAATGCTACATTTCATTTTCATCTGGGAAAATCCCCTTTAGTTGAGTTTTCTCAGTTTGCAAACAGGACAGTGTGTGTGTGTGTGTGTGGGGGTATAATGATAATCTCTAAGTGGCTGTAGTTGATACTTGATGCATAATGCTTAATGGCACCATCACAGGCCATTCCTGGTTCCTCAGGTTTGGGTCCAGAAGCCAAATGAAATGGCTACCCTTAGTGATAGCATGTAAGGCAAGGATAGCTGACGTCACTTCAGCTGATTGAAGCTGTCATTCGTCACAGACACATCAAGGCTGATTACGGTCAAGATGCAACTTCTCTGGCCAAATTTTTCTTGTTCTTTAAATAGCCTTTCTCTCTTTCTCTGTAAAATGCTGACGTTATCAGTGGCAAGAGGGGGAAAGAACACCCCACTCTAACAAAGGAACAGTTTCTGATGCATTCTTGGATAGAAACCTGGTTATCTATCTCTACGAAGTGAGCTGGCTTAATATGGCCTGCTAATGAAATTGTAACTACTGAGAAGCTGATGTTTCTGAGAAATACGTGGTAGAAGCAGTACCAGCAACATCATCCTTTTAGTTATTTGCTAGAGACCTACTTCATGAACTAGTAGTAAATTGCTGGTTGCTATGTTATGCATCCCTTAAGCACATGGAACTGTCCAAAATTGAGTGACATATTTACATTAGCCAATTACACCAGTAATAGCTCTTTCTATCTCAGGGACAGAATTGGGAGCGTGCTTATCAAATTTGCAGATGACACAAAAGTAGGAGGAGTAACCAATACCCCAGAGGACAGGATTAAAATTCAAAATGACCTGAATAGACTAGAAAGTGACCAGTGGGGTGCCACAGGGCTCTGTCCTGGGCCCAGTGCTATTCAATATCTTTATTAATGACTTGGATGACAGTATTGAGGGCCTAGTTATCAAATTTGCAGGTGACACCAAATTAGGAGGAGTAGCTAATACCTCAGAGGACAGGATCAAAATTCAAAATGACCTGATGGGCCAAAGCTAACAAAATGAAATTCAATACAGAGAAATGTAAGGTTCTGCACTTAGGAAGGAAAAATGAAATGCACAGATATAGGATGGGGGGACACTTGGATGAATGAAATTACATTTGAAAGGGATCTAGGAGTCCAAGTAGACCATAAGTTGAACATGAGTTAACATTGCAGTGTAGCAGTTAATAAGACCAATGCAATTTTAGGCTTCATCAATAGATGCATAGTGTCTAGATCAAGGGAAGTAATAGTGCCACTCTATTCTGCTTTAGTCAGGCCCCACCTGGAATATTGTGTCTGTCACAATTGGAAAAGGATGTGGAGAAATTGGTGCGTGTCCAAAGGAGGGCAACTAAAATGCTGAAAGGTCTGTAAACCATGCCCTCTGAGGAATATCATAGGGAGCTAGGGATGTTTAGCGTGGAGAAGAGAAGGTTAAGAGGTGATATGATAGCCCTGTTTAAAAATTTGAAGGGATGTGATATTGAGGATGGAGCAAGCTTGTTTTCTGCTGCTCCAAGAACAGGAGCTGGAACAATGGATGCAAGTTACAAGAAAGCAGATTCCACCTAAACATTAGGAGGAATTTCCTGACAGCAAGGGCTATTCGACAGTTGAACACACTCCTTCAGATAGTGGTGAAGTCTCTTTCCTTGGAGGTGTTTTAAAAGAGACTGGATGGCCATCTGTTGGGGATGCTTTGAGAGTTTCTGCATGGCATGGGATTGGACTGGATGGCCCTTGTGGTATCTTCCAACTCTATAATTTTATGCTTGTTCTTGTGTTCAGTCTGAGCTGCTAAGTAAATAGCAGCTTTGTAAGTCCTGGGGTGCATCTACACAGCAGAAATAATGCAGCTTAACACCACTTAACTGCCATGGCTCCATCCTACAGTATCCTGGGATTTGTTCTTTGTGAGACAGCAGCATTCTTTGGCAGAGGTAGCTAAAGACTGTGTAAAACTACAAATTCCAGAATACCATAGGATGGAGCTACAGCACTTAAAGTGGTGTCAGATTGCTTTAATTTTATCATGTAGTAGATGCACTGTTAATGGAAGATCAGAAGTAAATATAGTGTTCTTATTCAGGACTGTGTACTTTCACCTGTTACAAATCTGCTCTGTAAGAGACAACTTCACCTTGCCTTACTCTGGAGAGTCCTCCCCCTCAAAGGACAGTGTCAGGATGCCAGACCCAGACCCCAAAACAAACTAGAAGTGGAGTTGAAGTCTTCAGCTTAACAGTTTTCCTCTGGCTCCAAGGAAGACTCGGGGGGGGGGGAGGGGGCGTATTCAGGCTTGGGCTCTGGGGGTCCCAGTTCAAATTCTTCAACCTAATCAACTTTGACCTATACAGGCTGAGTCTCCCTTATCCAGAATTCCAAAATCCAAAATATTCCAATGATTAAAACTTTCTTCATAGGTGGCTGAGACAGTGACAGCTTTACTTTTTGATGGTTCAGTGTACACAAACTTTGCTTCATGCACAGAATTATTAAAACATATTGGATAAAAGTACCTCCACCCATACAAATGAATTTTATGTTTGGATGTGAGTCCCATCTCCAAGTTAACTCATTATGTAAGTATACACAAATCGAGTACTCCACAATCAAAAAAAAAACCTGAAATCGAAAACACTTCTCCAAGCATTTTGGATAAGGGATACACATCCTGTACTTTGGGCCCTTTGTATATGCAGGGGACCTGTTCCAGACACACACACACATATGGCAAAAAAAAAAGTGAGATCTCATGTCCCATTGATTCCTATGAGTGCATGCTGTACATGTGCTATGGGCACACAGGCCATTTTAACTCCCCGACCTTGCTGTGCATGGAAGCTTGGATCCACATATGGCAAGTCTGCCTATAGTGCAGGTGCACTGTACATTGTCCTCTGGAATTCATTGGTTTTCCAATTGTTTACATATTTGAAGGGATGTTATAGAGGATGGAGCAAACTTGTTTTCTGCTGCTCCAGAGAATAGGACCCAGAACAATGGATGCAAGCTACAGGAAAAGAGATTCCACCTCAACATTAGGTCTGCACAGGCTGTCTGTCAGAGAGCTCTAGGGCTATAACGAACTACAGTTTACAGAATTCCTTAGCACTGAACCAGGACAGTTAAAGCATTGTCAAACTGGATTATTTATGCAGTGCAGATTGCACCTCAGACACCCATGTGGATGATTTTTGGATTATTCTGGATTTTGGGATTCCAGATGACGGAGATTCAGGATCGGATCTCTGAGGAGGACCAATGAAGAGGCTCAGCTGGAAAGGACTCATAATGCATATTAGTTAACCAATTCTATTATACCTTTGATTGGAGTGTCTGTTTCTCCCTTGAGCTTTAACCATTTGTTTCTGTCCTTTCAAGGTGGAGAGGTACAAGAAAATGAGGATGGAGAACCAAATGGGTCCTTCCTTCAAAGAACTAACTGCAAAAAGAAGGAAAGGCAGAGGACAAAAATTGAACCTCAGAAGAAGAAGAGGAGGAACAAAGCTCCTGCTTCTCAAAGTGAGAACATCTGTGGAATCTCAGCCCAGGAAATGACACAGATGGGAGAGGAAAGGAGTGAATGTACTCAAACAGGGAAGAAATTGATCAGAGAAGGTGAATGTGGAAAGACTTGCTTGACTTCCCACGAAAGAATAAAAAGAAAAGAAAAACCATTTAAGTGCTTATTGTGTGGAAAGAGTTTCAACTGGAAGAAAAACCTCACACTTCATGAAGCAGTTCACACAGGAGAAAAAAACTTTAAATGCTCAGATTGTGGAAAGGGCTTTGTTCAAAAGACACAGCTCGTTTCTCATCAAGCAACACACACGGACAAGAAACCATATAAATGCCTGGAGTGCGGGAAAAGTTTCCCTCGTAAAACAACACTCACTTGTCATCAAGCAGCTCACAGAGGGGAGAAACCGTTTAAATGCTTGGAGTGTGGAAAATGCTTCAGCTGGAGGATTCCCTTTTCTCATCAAGCAATCCACACAGGGGAGAAACCCTTCAAATGCTCTGAATGTGGCAAAAGTTTCAGTCGGAAGGCAAACCTCGTTTGCCACCAGAGAACTCATACAGGGGAGAAACCATTTAAATGCCTGGAATGTGGAAAAAGTTTCAGGTGGGAGAGGAGTCTCACACGTCATCATGCAAGTCACACTGGTGAGAAACCGTTCCAGTGCTTGGAGTGTGGGAAGAACTTCAGCCAGAAGATATACCTTATTTCTCATCAAACTGTCCATTTAGGGGATAAGCTGTTTCAGTGCTTGGAATGTGGGAAAAGTTTTAGTTGGAAGCGAAGCCTCGTTTGTCATCAAGCAACTCATAAAGAGGAGAAACCCTTTAAATGCTTGGAATGTGGAAAGACCTTCAGTCGGAAAAGATACCTCACTCGTCATCATGAAGTTCACCAAGCAGAGAAACCATTTAAGTGCTTAGACTGTGGAAAGGATTTCATTCGAAAGATATACCTTGTTCACCACCAAGCAATACATACAGGAGCAAAACCTTTTAAATGCTTAGAGTGTGGAAAGTGTTTCATTCAGAAGACGCAGTTGGTTTCTCATCAGATGTCTCATACTTGGGAGAAACCTTTTAAATGCTTGGAATGTGGGAAAGGATTCAGTCGGAAGACATACCTCATTCGACATCAAGCATCTCACACAGGAGAGAAACCATTTAAATGTCTGGAGTGTGGAAAAAGTTTCTCAGACAAGCCATACTTCATTCATCATCAAGCAATGCACACAGGCATGAAACCCTTTAAATGCTTGGAGTGTGGAAAGGAGTTCAACTGGAAGACACAGCTCACTCGTCATCAAGTAACTCACACAAATGGGAAGCCATAGAGGGAAACCACCTCTTTTACCACCAAGTGACACCTAGAGAATGAAAATGTTTTAGTCAAGATGTAATACAGGTTGAGCATCCCTAATCGTAAGTGTACACTTACAGCACTTTATAAATAAAGCTAATAATAATAATAATAATAATCCAAAAGCCTGAAATCTAAAATGCTCCAAAATCCGAAATGCTTTTCAGAGGTAACTGAGACAGTGACATCTTTTCTTTTTGATGGTTCAGTGTACACAGACTTTGTTTCATGCACAAAATTATTTAAAATATTGTATAGAATTACCTTTAGGCTATTTGTATAAGATATATATGAAACATAAATAGATTTCATGTTTAGACTTGGGTTCATATCCAAGTTCTCTCATTATGAATATGCAAATATTCCAAAATCCCCCCAAAATCTGAAATCGGAAACACTTCTGCTTCCAAGTATTTCAGATAAGGGAGACTCAACCTGTAGTAAGATTTGACAAGATATCTCAAAAAATCACAAACATATAAAGTCTGAAGTCAAACAAGTGAGCTGCCAGGATAAAGGGAATATGTGGTATATCAAGCTCTAACACCAGAAACAATATGGAGAACTAAGAATTGGAGGACTGGCACAGAAGAGTTAAGGAAAGATGGAATTATACATGAGTTGGGCGTCCTTTTTAAAACAGAACAGTCTAATTCTGTTTTAATGTTCACCTTTTGTATGTTTTTTGATGTATTGTATTTTTAAGTTGTAAACTGCCTTGTGTCCCAGTTTTGGGAATATTTAATAAGATAAATTGGAATAAGGAAAATAAATTGGTTCCTACAATAAAGGAAATGCTGATTGAACTTTGTGAGAAGTTAGAAATAAAGATCCCAGACAATGTTGGGTTTCTAAAGCAGGCATGGAGGGAGGAACTTAGTGGATTCTTGAAAACTGGTGAGTGATGAAAACAAGAAGCTGAACTGAAAGGATAAATTATACCTGGAATGATTGGATGTTGTCCAGGAAAGCTGCCAAGACTACTGATAATGGATCAAAACAGCGTAGCAGAGCTTGATAACCAAAACTAAAGGTCTTTACAAATGCAAGAAATAAAGTACAGTATCTAAGTACCAATTCAATGTCCAATAGAGAAGGGTCAAACAATCCAAGGGTCCAGGGTTCCAGAAAGGCACGTTTAGCAAGGCAATTCAGAGATCCAAAGGGCCTAGGTCAGTCAATAGTTTAAGAGGTAAGGTTTCAGGCCACAAAGTCCAGGCGAGTCAGAGAAACATGCTTTCACCAGGAAAATCAGATAATCTGATAAACCTGCATCTGTTTATATTGCCCAGTTCCTAATCACAGGTGCTTCCTGATTGCTGAGTGTTTCTCATAAAGCCTCCTGGACCGGCAGAGGTATGCCCTTTCAGACCTCACTAGCTGAAGGTAGGTACTTCATTGTCCTGTTTGTCCATATGTTCTGTGCCTGGAATCTCTGCTGGTGGAAGAGTGGGCTGCTGAGTTTCCTGACGCAGAACAGGCTCTGCAAAGAAAGGACCCGGCTCAGTTTCAGGTTCCCCCTCCACCTGGGGCTCAAACTCAGCCTCCTCATCTTCTGAGTCCTCAGCCTGGCTGAACATGACAGATATAATGCAAGAAACTGTGTTGTGATTACAGACAATGCATACAGTAACAATGTTTAGCCAGCTGAAGCGCAAAACCCAGTTAGCTCTTTTCTGTTTGTGAATGGTTTTCTCTTAATATTTTATCATGACAACCAGAAATAAATGATAAACAAGTGTTTAGATATATCAGCCAACACTTCAGAGACAAGTCTAAATTCAAATTACCTCTATTGGGTAGGCTGGCTGGAGTCAAACTTGATTCTTTATCAGCATTTCTCTTTCTGTTCTCACCTATCCCTTATTAGTACAGGAAGTAAAATTTAAGAAATGGCAGAAAACTCTTTGAGAAATGCATAGTGGGGGAACTTATTAGTAACAACTAGGAGTTTATCATACGGGATGGATCCTGTGCAGAAACTGAATTTAAACTAGGGGGGAAAAAACCCTAAAAGCGGGTAGAATTTCTGAGGATGTCAGGGGCTAACCCGAACAGAAAGTGGACAAAACCCCCAAAAGCGAGTTGATTTTCACATGAGCAATGACATGACATTAACCCAAACAAAAGGTACCGGTAGACAAAATCCGCTCCTTTTTACTTTTGGAAAATCCCGAAAGTAAAAAGGAGAGGGCTTTCTTGAGCTTCTGTTCAGGTTAATGTTGCGTTACTACTTATTAAGCCCGAATCAACACGTTTTTGCATTTTCCTCCAGATTTTTAAATCCCATTTCTGCATGGGTTCCATCCTGTGTGTAAACTCCCTAGTTGCATAACAAAAGAAGTTTCAGCTGTACCTAGTCTTGAGAAATATTATGACAGGTTACCATCAATTGATTCAAATGGCTAAATATATAATACATGATAGTTCACTAGCTTGGATTCAAATGGGACAGAATTACATTAGAATCATAGAATCATAGAGTTGGAAGAGACCACAAGGGCCATCCTGTCCAACCCCCTGCCATGCAGGAACTCCCAGTCAAAGCATCCCCGACAGATGGCCATCCAGCCTCTGCTTTAAGACCTCTTAGGAAGGAGACTCTACTACACTCCGAGGGAGTGCGTTCCACTGTCGAACAGCCCTTACTGTCAGGAAGTTCCTCCTAATGTTGAGGTGGAATCTCTTTTCCAGCAGCTTGCATCCATTGTTCCGTAGATATATTTTAATGTACTTTTAAAAAAATGAAATAGCCATCTCACTAACTGAAGAGATATTTAAATATGGTATATATCAGTGTATATATATATATAAGAGAGAGAGAGAATGAGAATTAACAAACAGAACTGAAAAATAAAACATGAGCAAAAATTGCATATCCTTGCAAACGTCCCGATTAATCCTCTCTGATTCCACTTTTTCATCTACAGTTGGCCCTCCACACTTGTGGCTTTTGTGGATTTGATTATTTGTGGTTTTGATTAATATGTTCTCTCTAATAATTTCTGAAGTCCTCCAACATGACTCTGTTAGAGGTTGACCACAGAGTTATGCTGGAGAACCTAGATGTTCTAGAGAAAAGGCTTCTCTAGGTATTTGTAGGGCCTCCAGCATGATTATATCTACGATCAACATCTGGCAGATGTAGACCATGCACTGGAGGACTTGGAGATTCCTAGAGAGGTGTTCTTTTAGGAAAACAGAATAGTGTTGTTTTTTTTTAATTTGTGGTTTTTCCACATTCATGGGGGGGGGGCCTTCACCCCTAACCCCAGCAAATGTGGAGGGATCACTATACTTTCAAAACGTCCCTGTTTCTCTCTCCCACTACCTTCTCCCTTTGTCTTCAGCTCACTTCAATTGTTGCAAAGTGAATCCAATGTACTAGTTTGTGATCCATTCAACAAGGGGATAGGATGAGGAGAAGCAGGACCTTGTCCTTCCCAGTAGGTCGAGGCAAAAGCAAACTGCTGGAGCCTCACCCAGCTTGTCTGTTCTTCCTCATTAGTACCATTGCCCACCTTGATCACACTTTGATGTTGCTTGGTCCTGGTTTTCATTTGCCACACACAAAGGAGGTAAAGGGCATAGAAAGTGTGGAGGAGATGGGAGACAAGGGCAGGATCCCTAGAGGGAGAGATTTTGCTAATGGGCTGGTTACAGACGAAGGTGAAAGAGATCCAGGGAGCTACAACAAGGTCCAAAACACACTCCAGAAGTTATATATACAAATAATAAATTGAACCACTTTAACTGCCCTGGCTTTCAATGCTAGGGAAGTCTAGGAACTGTAGTTTTGGGAGACATTTAGCCTTCTCTGTCAGAGAGCTCAGGTGCCACAACAAACAACAATTCGCAGGATTCCCTAGCACTGAGCCAAGGCAGTTAAAGTGATTTCAAACCAGATTATTTCTGCAGTGTGCGTTGGACCTATGGCAAGGATAGCGGATGTCACTTCAGCCAATTGAAGCTGTCCTTTGTCACAGACACATCAGAGTTTGCACAACAGACCAAGCTCCTGAGCTGGATTATGGCCAAGATGCAATTCCTCAGGCCAAATTTTTCTTGATCTTTAAACAGCCATTTATATATATAGAGAGATCCCACCTAAACTTTAAGAAGTGTTTTCTGATGGTGAGAATGGTTCGGCCATGACTGCCTCAGAGTGTGGTGGAGCCTCCTTCGTTGGAGGTTTTTAAACAGAGGCTTGGATGGCCATCTGTCAGGAGTAATTTGTTTATGTGTTCCTGTCTGGCAGAATGGGGTTGGACTGGATGATCTTTGGGGTCTCTGCCAACTCTAGGATCCTATTCTGTGATTCACTATGCTGGTTACAAAACTGAAAACTTAAGAGAGAAGTAGTGAAGAAGAGGGATTTTCAGCAGGTTTAGCTGGTCATGCAGTGTGGCGTAGTGGTTTGGGTGCTGGACTATGACTCTGGAGACTAGGGTTCGATCCCCAGCTCAGCCATTAAACCCATTGGGTGACCTTGGGCAAGTCACACTGTCTCAGCTTCAGGGCAATGCAATGGCAAACCTCTGAACAAATCATGCCAAGAAAACCCATGATAGGGTCACCATATGTCAGAAACAACTTGAAGGCAACAACAAAGCTGGTCATGCAACCAAGGAACATGCAACACCTGCTGAAGTTCCCCCTTCCGCACAACCATTACACAACTCATTTCAGCAGCCCTTTTGTGAAGCAAGCTGCAAAGAAAAAACAGATATGGCCTTAGGAGTTTGTCACACAAAGGAGATCGGGAGATTCTCCCGTGAGTATCCCTGAAAATTTGTGTACTTACGTGTAACGATTTCACACGATGTCACATAAAACCCGACATTAAAGTGGTCACAAAGAAGCGTTAACACACATTGTTTTATTTTTGGGATTTCAGCAACAACGCATTTCCGATATCACTATTTCTGCTTCATTTGCAGGATGCATTAAATGCATTTTAATCTCTCTTTAATGCCGAAATTAGCCCCTGTATGATAAACTTGTAAGGTTGCATCCAGACTGCAGAAATCACCCAATTTGAGGCCCTTTTATCTGTCATGGCTCCATCCTATGGAATCCTTGGGTTTGTAGTTTGTTGTGGCACCAGAGCTCTCTGACAGAAAAGGGTAAATGTCTTACAAAAAGTTCCCAGAATTCCCTAGCATTGAGTTAGGGCAGTTAGGTGTCAAACTGGATTATTTCTGCAGTGTGGCTGCAACCAGAAATGTCTAAACAACTCCACGAAACTATACCTTCCAGAATTCATAGTCTTGAGTCTTGGCAGAAGGGTTTTAAAGAACAGACTGGGTGTTGTATTCTTTTAAATGCATTTTAAACACCTTTATCTTTTGATCTATATTTTATTATTTTATATGCAATGTTATAACATTGTAATAATTTAATTCTGTTTTAATATAACACTTTTCTATGTTTTTAATTGCATGGTGTTAATCTAGTAGGATGCTCTGAGTTCCAGTTTTGGGAAAAGGGCGGGATATAAAGAAAGATGATGATGATGATGATACTAATAACAATTGGTAGTCAGAGTGTTGTCAAACTGGATTATTTCTGCAGTGTGGATGCAGCCAGAGAGGACTAAATAGCCCCCACAAAAGTATAACTCCCAGAGTCTCATAGCCTTGAGCCAGGGCAGTTAGAGTGGTATCAAACTGGATTAATTCTGTGGTATGTTTGCAGCCAGAGAGGGCTAAATAACCCCAGCAAAACTACAACTCCCAGAATTCCATAGCCTTGAGCCAGGGCAGTTGGAGTGGTATCAAACTGGATTAATTCTGTGGTGTGGATGCAGCCAGAGAGGACTAAATAGCCCCCACAAAACTATAACTTCCAGAGTTCCATAGCTTTGAGCCAGGGCAGTTAGAATGGTATCAAACTGGATTAATTCTGTGGCATGGATGCAGCCAGAGAGGACTAAATAGCCCCCACAAAACTATAACTCCCAGAATCCCATAGCTTTGAGCCAGGGCAGTTAGAGTGGTGCTAAACTGTGGAGGGAGCCAAAGGAGTACTAAATAACTACCACAAAACTATAACTCCCCGAATTCCACAGCTTTGAGCCAGGGCAGTTAGAGTGGTGTCAGACTTATTTCTCCAGTGTGGATGCAGCCAGAAGGGGCTAAATAACCCCAGCAAAACTACAACTCCCAGAATTCAATAGCCTTGTGCCAGGGCAGTGTGGTCAAACTGGATTATTTCTGCAGTGTGGATAGCAATAACTTGCTATTGCTATTGCTATTACTTCTGCAGTGTGGAATATGGATGCAACCAGAGAGGGCTTGATGAGCCCTACAGAACTACAACTCCCAGAATTCTATAGCCTTCATCAGTGGCAGTTAAAGCAGTGCAGAAAAACCGTTAGAAAGGGGGAGGGAATTAGGCCTGTCTGTCAGCAGCTGAGGCCACGCCCCTAATGTCTTTTAGTGTTACCTCACAATAATCTGTGTTCAGTACTTGAACCAAGAATTGTCAGTAAAAGAGGTCAACATAATATTTTCTGGTCATTTTGTCAAGTGTCCATTTTTTGTCTTGTTACCAGTCTTCAATCATATTCATCATGCTCAATCTTATGTTTGTTACAATGTTTTTCACACTTAGGTTGTTTAATAAATATACATTTTAAAAAAATACACAAAACAACAGGAATGGATTTTTCCACACACAACTCAACAAACACCCATTTGGTCAGTCCCTCCACCCCCTTTGTGTTTTGGGGGCAAGTCACACTCTCTCAGCCTCAGAGGATGGCAACGGCAAAGCCCCCTTTGAAGAAACCTGTCAAGAAAATCCACGATCGTCCTCTGAGGCTGAGAGAGTGTGACTTGATCAAGGTCACCCAGTTGGATTACGCACCCAAGTGAGGATTCGAATCTTGAAGTTTCTGGCTGTTGTTGTTGTTGTTGTGTCATTTCTTGACTTATGGCAACTCTAAGGCAACTCTTTTCCAGGTTTTTCTTGGCAAGATTTGTTCAGAGTTCAGCCTTTGCCTTCCTCTGAAGCTGCATCTACATTGAGGAATTAACGCAGTTTGATACTGCTTTCACTTGTTGTTGTTGTGTGCCTTCCAAGTTTCCAACTATGGTGACCCTAAAGCAAATCTAAAATGGGGTTTTCGTGGCACATTTCTTCGGAGGGAGCTTTGCCATTGCCTTCCCCTGAGGTTGAGAAAGTGTGACTTGCCCAAGGTCACCCAGTGGGCTTCCATGGCTAAACCAGAATTCAAACCCGGGTCTCCCAGAGATTGTCCAGCACTCAGACCATTACACCACACTGGTTCTCATACTGGTTTCACTGCCAAGCCTCCATGCCATCCCGGGATTTGTAGTTTTATAAGGTCTTTAACATTTTCTCTCACAGAAGGGTTAACATATTTTCATTGAAACAATCGTAAACATACAAATAAACACACACTCATTTCCAATATCTGAAAAACATACAAGGAAAGACAATCTAACAAAAACAAATAAAAGACTGAAAAAAATATTTAAAATCTAAATCTAAGGGAGCCAGCTTGGGGGCACTGGTTCAAGCATTGGACTAGGACTCTGAAGACCAGGGTTTGAATCCTGGCTTAGCCATGGAAACTCATTGGGTGACCTTGGTCAAGTCGCACTCTCTCAGCCTCAGAGGATAGCAAACTTGCCAAGTAAATGCCTTAGGGTTGCCATAAGTTCAGAAATGACTTGGAGGCACACAACAACAAATCTAAAAAGCATAAACACACTTGAAGTAGATATTGCTAGAGATATATAGAAAAGCTATATTATAAAGCTAATGGCTTATGTCTGCAACACATTGAACAGAGAAAACAATGGTTTCCAGCACATTTGACTGTGATTCTTCTACCTTACTTATCTAACTCCCCTTAGTTTATTCAAAAATAATTACAATATAATGGTGAAAATAACTTTAAAATCCCATTATCCTACTGCAAATAAAAGTCCTTATCAAGGGCCTAATAGTAATATAAAACTTTTTTTTTAATTCTGCAGTGTGACAGCATCCTGAGGATAATTATTCTCCTCTGTTTATTTATTCCACAGGGTTATATCCTCGTATTCTGTCTTCACAACAGCTCTGCGACTATGAAGAAAGGGAGAGCCTGTCTCGAGGCATTATGGGGTGAGGATACAAATCTTTCCAGGTTTAAATTGTTGGCCAAACCACTAAAGGACATTGCTTCTCAGCAGATCCATTAGAGACTGAGCAAATTTGTTCAGAAGAGGTTTGTATTTGCCTGCCTCTGAGGCTGAGAGAGTGTGATTTCCCCAACCAAGGTCACTCAGTGGGCTCACATGGCTGAGCCAGGATTCAAACCCCGCTCTCATAGTCATAGTCCAACGTTCAGATCACTACACCATACACCTTGAATACAAAAGGAGTCCAAAACACACTGCAGAAGTAATCGAGTTTGAGACCACTTTAACTGTCTTGGCTCAATGCTAAGGAATCCTGAGAACTATAGTTTTGTGAGACATTTACTTAGAGAGAGCTCTGGTGCCACAATAAACAACAATTCCCAGGATTCCCTAGTACTGAGCCGGGGCAGTTAAAGCGGTCTGAAACTGATTTATTTTCTGCAGTGTGTTTGGAACCAGACTGCCAGAGGCTTTTTGGAGAGCCAATGTGGTATAGTGGTTGAGTGCTGGACCCAATCTGGAGACTTTGGTTTGATTCCCTGCTTAGCAAGCGAAACCTGATGGATGAATTGGGGCAAGTCACATCCTCTCAGCCCCCAAAAAGCTGTCATAAATTCACCTTGGGGACTTGAAGGCAAAGCACAACAAAGAAGAGGCTTTTGGAAGTGCGCATCATCAGGGATAGTGAAGCAATTGCCTCTGGCACCAGAAGGTGGGAGGCAGCTGTGGCAGTTTCCCAGCTGTTTATGTGACTTATTTATTATTTTTTAAAATTTATTTATCCTGCATGGCGGAGGGTTGGACAGGATGGCACTTGTGGTCTCTTCCAACTCTATGGACCTTATCAGACGTTGGAAATTGGAAGTATAATCTAATGGCAAATAATGAAGATTATTGCGAATTAAAGTATCTCACGCAATTTCGGGCAAAAGGGAAGTCATTCCAAACGCAATCATGGGTTTTACGTTATTTCGAATTAAAGCATCTCACGCAGTTTCGGACAATGGGGGTTTCATTTTTGGGTAATGGGAAGTCATTCTGAATGCATTCCAAACGCAATGGGAATTCATGTAAATTCGTTAAACTAGCGAATTCACGTGAATTAGGATTGGCTCCAATTGGCTCCATTCGCAATAAAGAGAAATTCCTCCTGTTTGATAAGGTCCTATGATTCTAGGGAGCGATCTAGACCGCCCAAAAGGGGCGGTTAGCGATTGCCCCAAGAAGCAGCAAGATGAGGCCAAGGCTGCCACACCAGCAGCCTCCGCTGCCCCATCTCGCCGCTTCTGGAGGCCGCGGGGAAGTGGCAAACTGGCGCTTCCCCACGGCCTTCAAGCGGGGTGCCCTGGACGCCAGCTGCACCCTGCTTCCGGAAACAGGGCTGAGGGGAGAAAGGGGCTGCCACTGCGGCCCCTTTCTCCCAGGGTCTTTGCCGCGGCTGTTTAAAGACCCATCCCGTTTGGAGCTCCTTTTTTGCGCTGCGGAAAGGGCGCGATTGGTGCCCTCCTGCGGTGCAAAAGCATCATTATGTGCACAGCGTATCTAAACGCTGCGCATGTGATGACGCTATCACAGCGCGTCCGTAAAAGCTGCGCCCTCCCTAAACCTAAAGGCGGCGCAAAGAGCCGTTATTGCAGCTCTTTGCGTCCATCTAAATTGGGCCTATGATTCTCCACATTATAGCACTTGCACTACACTCTTATAGTGCTGCTATTCCACTTTTACTGCTCTGGCTGCCTTCTGTTTTATTCTGGAGTTTGTAGTTCAGTGAGGCCTAAGAACTCTCTGGCTGAGGATTCTAAATACTCCTCCTTAAATTGCAAATCCCAGAATGCAACAATAGGCAGACAGAGCAGTTAAAGTTGAATGGCAGCCCTATACTAATGTAGTGCTATGGTTTGCATCTATGGTTTGTATCCAGCCTTTCTCCCCAAACAGGACCTGGGGTTGGGCATTTGTATTAAGAGTCAGCCCTCCGCATCAATGGATTCTATCTTTATCCACAGATTCAAGCATTCGTGGCTTAATTTTTTTTTAAAAAATCTATACATTCCAAAAAAAGCAATCTTGCCATTATATAATTGTTGTACATAGTGGGACTAGGGCATCCATGGATTTGGGGGTCCTGGAACCAAATCCCAGGGAATACTAGGGACCCACTGTGCCTCAGACAGCAAAAGGTCTTGGGCAGACCCTGTAGCAATATAGACAGTTCAAAGCTGCACAATTTCCAGGTAAAGACATTTTTTTTCTTGATAGAAATCAGCAAAGTGAGGAAGAAGATGAGGGATGCCAAAAGGAAAGCAAGCAAGGAAGGACTTGTCAGGGGTTAAGGTGCTATAAGGAGGCTGAGTGGTACGAAGTTTACGTCTCTAGACAAGAAAGAAATTAAGGAACATGGCCCCCTTGGGCTTCTTCCTAACTCAGAGCCAGCTTAGGTCCAAAACACACTTCAGAAATAATCCAGTTTGAGACTGCTTTAACAGCTCTGGCTCAGTGGTAGGAAACTCTGGGAACTGTAGTTTGGTGAGACATTTAGCCCTTTCTGTCAGAGAGCTCTGGTGCCACCACAAACTAGAGTACTTCCTAGGATTCCCTACCACTGAGCCAGGGCTGTTAAAGCAGTCTCAAACTAGATTATTTCTGCAGTGTGTTTTGGACCTAAACTGGCCCTGAGTTAGGAAGAAGCCTGAATAGGATTCCAGCTGGGAGCAGTGCAGGATTCTGGGAAAGAAGAACCATGCAAAAGAGCATGAAAGAGTGTGTGTTCGCTTCAGGTGCAGAATACCTGCAATTTAAGCAATTCATCTATGAGGAGGCTAGAGGTCCGCGAGAAGCTTGCAGCCAACTGTACACCCTCTGCTGCCAATGGCTGAAGCCAGAGGCAAACACCAAGGCCGAGATGCTGGACCTGGTCATCCTAGAGCAGCTGCTGACCATCCTGCCAGTGGAGATATCAGCCTGGGTTCGAGAATGTGAAGCGCAGACCAGTTCCCAGGCAGTGGCCCTGGCTGAGAGTTTCCTCCTGAATCAGGCAGAAAAAGTAATGGAAAAGAAACAGCAGGTGAGAGAGATTTGTTCTACTAGATTTTTATTCTGTTCTGGGCACCACAATTCAAGATGACTGTGGACAAGCTGGAGGAGGAATAGAGCCAGGCAACCAAAATGGGGAAAGGTCTGGAAACCATGCCTTATGAGGAGTGTCTTAGGGAGCTGGATATGTTTAGCCTGGAGAAGAGATGGTTAAGAGGTGACATGAAAACCATGTTTAAATATTTGTGGGATGTCATATCGAAGATGGAACAAGCTTATTTTATCCTGCTTCTGAGACCAGGAGCTTAAAAGCTACAGGAAAAGAGATTCCATCTCAACTTTAGGAAGAACTTCCTGACAGTAAGAGCTGTTTGATAGTGGAAGACACTCCATTGGAGTGTGGTGGAGTCTCCTTCTTTGGAGGCTTTTAAGCAGATTCTGGCCATCTATCACAGAGAATGCTTTGATTGTGTCTTCCTGCATGGCAGATTAAGGTTGGACTGGATGGTCCTTGGGGTCTTTTCCAGTTCTGTGATTCTATACACGATTCTACGATTCTATACAAGTGTAATAGAATCTTTTGTACAGGTTGAGTCTCCCTTATCTGGAATTCTAAAATCCTCTGAAATCCACAATTGGCTGAGATAGTGATGTCTTTGCTATCTGATTGTTCAGTGTACACAAACCTTGTTTCATGCTTAAATTTAAAATGTTATGTATAGAATGAGCTTCAGGGTATGTTTATAAGGTATATACAAGTCATAAATAAATTCCATGTTTAGATTTGGGGTCCTATCTCCAAGATATATCACTGTGTATATGCAAATATTCCAAAATCCAGAATAATTTGAAATCCAAAACACCTGGTCCCATGCATTTTAGATTAGGGAGACAACCTGTATCAGCAAATACCACCAAAGGAAGAAATATTCCTACCCTCTCCCAGCTCTTGTCCTGCAATGTACCTTTTGTAATCATTCTTTTCTTTTCTTTTTCTCTCTTTCTGGTGCAGGAGTCATTTGTGGAGGAAACCACTGACTTTCCTGGGGCAAAGATAGTTTGTTCCATCTCCAAAAATGGAGTGCTCTTCAGGCAGATCAGTCAGGACAGTCAGGACAGTGTTGCCACTTCACTGGGTAAGAACAAAGAGGTCATTATCCAACTTCTCCCTCATTTCAGTACATCTAAAATATGTCAACTTCACATACTCTTGTCTCAACATATATTGCCTTCTGCTATACAGGTAAGCCTCAGTTAATGCTAAGTTTCTTCTTTGTCCCTTCTTTAACAGTCAATTTGATACCAAAAGCAGAAATAACATGGAAAGAACGGGAATAGGTTCCTGTACCACACAAAAAATGAGAGCATGTAAAATGTTTCAGCAAACTGTTTATTACAAACACAAAATATGCAGTTTATTGAGTTTATTAAAAGCTCAAAATTAAACAACCATGTTAGATAAGCCTTGAATTGTAAACAAAACATTTTTGAGACTTTTAGAGACCAGTTGAAGGCTTCTTCCAAAAAATACCTGGGCATTTATTTATTTTTATTTTGTTCACCAGCCTCCATTTTGGTGGCCATACTTAGAGATGCATGGTTTTTAAACACTCTTGAGGAGGCTGATGAAACAAGCTTATTTGCTCTCCCCCTTTCTCTCTCTTTGGCTAATCACACAGGCTCACTTCTTTAAGGCATGAGCCCCATTCTTGCAGCAATCATGTTATTTTGAAAGAAAGAAAGAAAGAAAGAAAGAAAGCATATCACTTTCCAAAGAGCCATCACCATACATCTCAATCGCGTAACTGAGGGTGCAATCCCCATCATGCTCTCTTCCTGGCTCTCTCTTAACCCCACCTCCCTGCCTTATACACTACCAAGCATGTACACTACCTTATACACTACCAATGTCTAATTAACAAATTGTAAGCCGCTCTGATAGCTTTGACTGAAGAGCGGGGTATAAATAAAAATTATTATTATTATTATTATTATTATGCCTTTCAGTTATTTTATTATTTCCCCCATCCCCTTTTCATTTGCATATAATTCCAGATCTCTGCTACTGTGAGTTGAGTAAAAAGAGAAGAAAAGAAATATGAAACAACAATAAGCAGGGAATCAGGCTGCTTAGGAATATTGGGGGAGCAGGGCACCTTGTGACTGAACTTAATGACTGCCAATCACACAAGTGGCCCAGCAATGACATTTCACACTTGAGGACTTGCACATTGTGAAGTCATTGATGGGCTTTCCCCATCAATGAAAAGGGGATGGGTCAGGGACAGAGCAGCTGGTGGGTCAGAGATATTATGTAATAAGTATCGTCAAAGCAGTTTTTTCCTGGCGCAATTATGGTTTAAAAGCCACTTAGTAATCCCTTTAGTAAGGGATTCTGGAGGCAGCTGCTATTTACCATGCATGTTGCAGGCAGGAACACACACAGTTGCAGTAGAATCAGCCTGAACAGAATCCTGCTAAAGCTAGTATTGCATCATTTACCATAGTCACACTGCTGCAACCTGTGTTTCTCTAACTCTGCGTCACCATCCTTCCAATGTGGATGATGCTATAAAACCTCCCAGCCAGACAGAGTACAAGGAGAAAATGAGGCCTTAGGGGAATAAAATGATTTTGTAAAAAAAAGGAACTTTTTTGTCAGAGGCTTCATTAGCCGAGGTGTTCATGTACACAGCATGTTTCATGGCTAAGAGCTGAGCCGCAGTCCTCATGGACACAACGCAACAAATCTACTGTAGAACCCACATACCGTAGTTATAGTAGAATTGGCTAAAGTAGAATCCCTGCATTATTTACTACAGACATACTGAACATCTGTGTTCTTCCAACCCTCCTTCATCATCCTCTCAGTGCCAATGCCATTTTAAAATCTCCAACTAGACAGAGGATGAGGAAATGGGGGAGCTGGAATAGGTAGCAAAAAGATTTTGTACAAAGGGCCTCCACTCTTGGAGGCTTTGTCAAATGAGGTGTGCCTGTCAGGACTCTTTCAAACGGGAGGAATTTCTCCCAATTCCGAATGGAGCCAATGCGGATTCATGTAAATTTGCTTGTTTAGCGAATTTACCTGAACCCCTGCTCCGTTCGGAAGGCATTCGGAATCACTTCCCATTACCCGAAAATAACCCCCCCTTGCCCGAAATCGCGTGAGAAGCTTAAATTCGCAATAATGTGAAACCCATGATTGCATTCGGAGTGACTTCCCTTTTGCCCGAATTTGCGTGAGAAGAATTAATTCGCAATAACGTGAAACCCCAGGATTGCGTTTGGATTGCCCTTGGATTATACTTCCAATTTCCCACGTCTGAAAGAGTCCTCAGTCTATCCAGACAGTTAGCTAACATCCAACCACTCTTAGATAAATCTAGTTTTTACCTTATTCAAGAATAAAAACAATGTTTATTTATTATTATTATTATTATTATTATTATTAACCTTTATTTATATAGCGCTGTAAATTTACACAGTGCTGTACATACAATCATAAATTAGACGGATCCCTGCCCTCAGGCTTACAGTCTAAAAGAGACAACACAAAAGGAAGAGGGGAAGGTGATGGGAAAGGGGGGTGAGGTCCAGTGGTTCTTCTCTCCCTCTGGGGCCAGGACCAAGGCAGATGGACAGGAGGGAGGGCATGGCTTCTTAATACAAAGTTAAAAGGAGGCATCCTGGGGCGGATGGCACAGTCCTGGGAAAGCTTCCCTAAATAATATAGTCTTTAACTCAGTTTTGAACCTGGTTAGGGAAGTGATGAGGCGTGCATGTGGGGGAAGAAGGTTCCAGGAGTGAGGGGCAGCAAGTGAGAAGGGACGAATCCGGGATGGGGCAGTGGAAATCCTCGGCTGGGACAGGAGACCTAGACTACCAGAACGGAGGGTACGAGAAGGAGTGTGAGGAGAAAGAAGTTCAGACAAGTAAGGAGGGGCCAGTCCGTGGAGGGCTTTGAAAGTCAACAGCAAAAGCTTGTACTGGATGCGGAAGGGGAAGGGGAGCCAGTGAAGGGAGGATAAAAGAGGAGAAACATGGTCAAAGCGGCGAGCAGATGTGATAATACGTGCAGCTGAGTTCTGGACAGAGATTAAAGGATGGAGATGAGAGAGAGGAAGCCCTGTCAGAAGGAGGTTACAATAATCTAGTCGTGATACCACTAGGGCATGGACCAGAGTCTTGGCGGTGGAGGCTGAGAGGAAAGGACGGATTTTAGCAATGTTGTAAAGAAAGAATCTACAGGTCTTGGCGGTGGCCTGAATCTGGGGAGTAAATGACAGCGAGGAATCAAAAATGAAGCCAAGACTGCGGGCTTGCTGAACCGGCTGAATAGAAATGCCGTCAACAGAAACAGAAAAGGAGTATTGAAGGGTGGGCTTAGGTGGGAAGATGAGAAGCTCTGTCTTAGACATGTTGAGCTTCAAGCGCCGATGCCGCATCCACTGAGAGATGGCAGCCAGACAAGAGGAGACTTGCTGTTCGAGCCCCGGCGAAAGGTCAGGGGTTGAAAGATACAGCTGAGTGTCATCGGCATACAGATGATAGGAGAAGCCAAAAGAACTGATGAGTTTACCAAGGGACAGTGTGTAAAGAGAGAACAGAAGGGGACCTAAGACAGAGCCCTGAGGAACTCCAACAGATAAGGGGACAGAGGAGGAAGTCTGACCACCTGTGATCACGGCAAAGGATCGGTCTGACAAGTAAGATTTGAACCAGTTGAGAACAGAGTCGGAGAACCCGAGGTCAGAAAGTAAGTCAAGCAAGAGACAGTGATCCACGGTGTCAAAGGCCGCAGACAGATCTAGAAGAATGAGAATAGAGTAGAGGCCATTTGCCTTGGCCTGCAAGAGATCAGTTGAGATTTTGGTGAGGGCTGTTTCTGTAGAGTGCCGTGGGCGGAAACCAGACTGAAACGGGTCCAGGATGGAATTGGCTTCAAGAAACTCAAGACAGCGAGAATAAACTATCCGTTCCAGAACCTTAGAGAGAAAAGGAAGAAGAGAGATCGGGCGGTAGCTAGACAGAGAAGAGGGGTCGAGAGAGGGTTTCTTCAGAATTGGGGAAACGAGAGCATGTTTGAAATCCGAAGGGAAGGATCCCGAAGAGAGAGAGAGATTAAAGATATAGAGGAGCGAGGGGAGAAAAGAAGGGGTTATAAAGATTAGAAGATGGGAGGGAATAGGATCAAGAGAACAAGTTGTAGGTTTGGAAGAATTTAGCAGTGTAGATAGTTCATCCAGGGAAACAGGTGGAAACACAGAGAGTTTATTAGTAGAAGGTACCAGGAAAGTAGTGGTAGGGGGCAAGTCAGGAGGAACAATTTCAGATCGAATAGTACTGACTTTTGTGAGGAAGTAGTTGGCAAAGTCAGTGGGGGAAAATGATGAAAAGACAGGGGGAGAAGAAGGTTTTAGCAGTGAATTGAAGCAGGAGAACAAGCGCTGCGGGCGCCTCTCGTTGGCAGAGATCAATGATTTATAGTAATTCTGTTTTGCCATAGACAAGGCACATGAGAAGGATGAAAGAACAAATTTATAATGAATAAAATCGGCCCAGTCCCTGGACTTTTTCCAAAGGCGTTCGGCTGCTCGAGAGCAGGACCGGAGAAACCTAACAACAGGAGAGAGCCAGGGCTGAGGCCTAGACACAGAGGAGGACGTGCGAACAGATACAGGGGCAAAGCTGTCAAGGGTGGAAGAGAGAGTGGAGTTGAATAAAGACATTGCTGAGTCAGCAGAGTCTCCAAGATTAGAGAAGAGAGAGAAGAACCCAAGGTCTGACTGAGATGATCAGAATTAACAGATTGAAGATTACGAAAAGTGCGTTGAACAACATTACGAGGAGGTGGGATGTAAGTAAGAGTAAAAGAAATTAGATGATGATCTGACAATGGATAGTCAGATGCCAAGTAGTCAGAGATGACACACCTAGAAGCGAGAACTAGGTCAAGGCAGTGACCAGAAGAATGGGTAGGAGAGGTGGAATGAGGTTGAAGATTGAAAGAAGCTAAGAGGGAGCTAAAGCAAGATCATAGAATCATAGAATCATAGAATCATAGAGTTGGAAGAGACCACAAGGGCCATCCAGTCCAACCCCCTGCCATGCAGGAACTCCCAGTCAAAGCATCCCCGACAGATGGCTATCCAGCCTCTGCTTAAAGACCTCCAAGGATGGAGACTCTACCACACTCCGAGGGAGTGTGTTCCACCGTCGAACAGCCCTTACTGTCAGGAAGTTCCTCCTAATGTTGAGGTGGAATCTCTTTTCCTGCAGCTTGCATCCATTGCTCCGCGTTCTGGTCTCTGGAGCAGCAGAAAACAAGCCTGCTCCCTCCTCAATATGACATCCCTTCAAATATTTGAACAGGGCTATCATATCACCTCTTAACCTTCTCTTCTCCAGGCTAAACATCCCCAGCTCTCTAAGTCGTTCCTCATAGGGCATGGTTTCCAGACCCTTCACCATCTTAGTTGCCCTCCTTTGGACCCGCTCCAGTTTCTCCACATCCTTTTTGAATTGTGGTGCCCAGAACTGGACACAGTATTCCAGGTGGGGCCTCACCAAAGCAGAATAGAGTGGCACTATTACTTCCTTTGATCTAGACACTATACTTCTATTGATGCAACCTAAAATAGCATTGGCCTTTTTAGCTGCTGCATCACACTGCTGACTCATGTTCAACTTATGGTCTACTTGGACTCCTAGATCCCTTTCACACATAGTTTCATTCAGCCAGATGTCCCCCATCCTATATCTGTGCATTTCATTTTTCCGCCCTAAGTGCAGAACCTTACATTTCTCCGCATTGAATTTCATTTTGTTAGCGTTGGCCCAGCTTTCTAGTCTATTCAGGTCATTCTGAATTTCAATCCTGTCTTCTGGAGTATTGGCTACTCCTCCTAATTTGGTGTCATCTGCAAATTTGATAAGTATGCCCCCAATTCTGTCATCCAAGTCATTAATAAAGATATTGAATAGCACTGGGCCCAGGACAGAACCCTGTGGGACCCCACTGGTCACTTCTTTCCAGGATGAAAGGGAGCCATTGTTGAGCACCCTTTGAGTTCGGTCAGTCAACCAGTTACAAATCCATGTAATGGTTACCTTGTCTAGCCCACATTTTACGAGCTTGTTTGCAAGAATGTCATGGGGAACCTTGTCAAAGGCCTTACTGAAATCAAGATATACTATATCCACAGCATTCCCTTCATCTACCAAACTGGTAATTTTATCAAAAAAAGAGATCAGATTTGTCTGGCAAGACTTGTTTCTCTGAAACCCATGTTGGCTTTTTGTGATTATGGCATTGGCCTCTAAATGTTCACAGACTCTCTGCTTAATGATCTGCTCTAGAATCTTTCCTGGAATTGATGTCAGACTAACTGGACGATAATTGTTGGGATCCTCTTTTTTCCCCTTTTTGAAGATGGGCACAACGTTTGCCCTCCTCCAGTCTGCTGGGACTTCTCCTGTTCTCCAGGAGTTCTCAAAGATTATTGCCAATGGTTCCGATATTACATTCGCCAGTTCTTTTAATACTCTAGGATGTAGTTCATCTGGTCCTGGAGATTTATATTCATTTAGGTTAACCAGGTATTCCTGTACTATCTCTTTACTTATTCTGTGCTGAGATTCCCCTATTCTGTCTTCTGCTCCATTATCCTTAGGTTGACCACCCTTTGCCTTTTCTGAGAAGACTGAAGCAAAGAAGGTGTTGAGTAATTCTGCCTTTTCTTTGTCATCTTTGAGCATTTTGCCATCTTCTGCACGCAGTGGCCCTACTGTTTCCTTCTTCTTCCTTTTGCTTCGGACATACCCAAAAAAGCCCTTTTTGTTGTTCTTAACCTCTCTAGCCAGCCTGAGTTCATTCTGTGCTTTAGCTTTTCTGACTTTACCCCTACATGTGCTGGCTATTTGTTTGAATTCCTCTTTCGTGATTTCCCCATTTTTCCATTTCTTATACATGTTCTGTTTAAGGCTTATCTCAGTTGAAAGTTCCTTAGTCATCCATCCTGGCTTCTTGAGACACCTCCCATTTTTCTTCCTCATTGGAACTGTTTGAAATTGCGCCTTCAGTATCTCCTTTTTGAGAAACTCCCATCCGTCTTGAACTCCCTTCTCTTTTAGTTTTCTTGACCATGGGATCTCCCCCAGTATTTCTCTAAGTTTATTGAAATCAGCTCTCCTAAAGTCTAGAATGCGTGTCTGACTATGCCTGGCTTCCCCTTTCCGCTGTATAACAAACTCCAGGAGAACATGGTCACTTCCCCCTAAGGATCCAACCACTTGCACCCCATTGACTAGGTCATCCCTGTTGGTTAAGATCAGATCTAAAATAGTTGATCCCCTTGTTGTCTCTTCCACCTTTTGGACAATGAAATTGTCTTCCAGGCAAGTGAGGAATTTGCTAGACCTTGAGGATTTGGCTGAGTTTGACTTCCAGCAAATATCCGGATAGTTGAAGTCCCCCATCACTACTACATCTCTCCTTTCTGAGTGTGTGCTCATCTGTTCTAGAAAGGCATCATCCAATTCCTCTGCCTGAGTCGGGGGTCTGTAGTAGACTCCCACAGTAACATCCCTGTTGTTTCCCTCTCCTTTAATGTTTATCCAGATGCTCTCCACCTGGCTTCCAGTATTGACTTCCTGGATCTCTTCACTGGTGTAAATATCCCTGACATATAATGCTATTCCTCCTCCTTTCCTGTTTGGCCTGTTTCTCTTAAAAAGGTTATATCCCTCTATTTCTACATTCCAGTCATGAGACTCATCCCACCAGGTTTCAGTGATGCCTATTATATCATATTTGCTCTGTTGTGCTAGGAGTTCGAGTTCATCCTGTTTATTTCCCATACTCTGTGCATTAGTGTAGAGACATCTAAGAACATGTGTTCCCTTTACTTGCTGCCTGTGCAAATTTTTTTGCTTCCCACTGTTGGGTCCTTGCACTGTTTGCCTTGTTCCCTCTATGTCAGTTTGATTATTTTCTCCAGCCCTTTTGCCTTCCAAAATAATGTCTCCCTCCCCCATATAACTCAGTTTAAAGCCCTCCTGATCAGATTTTTGAGACTTTTGGCAAAAATGTTTTTGCCAACTGGTGTGAGATGCAGCCCATCCCTTGCCAGAAGTCCCTCCTCATGGAACCGCAGCCCATGATCCAAGAATCCAAACTGTTCTTGGCGGCACCATCTACGGAGCCAGTTATTCACCTCTGCTATTTTCTTCTCCCTTCCTGGACCATGCCTTTCTACTGGGAGAAGAGATGATATGACAACCTGTGCATCCATCTCTTTCAGCTTCCTTCCTAGAGCCTCATAATCCCTTATGATATTCTGAAGGCTGTGCCTTGCAGTATCATTGGTTCCCACATGAACCAGAAGAAAGGGGTGTTGATCAGTAGGCTTGACAAGTCTTGTCAGCCTCTCAGTTACATGATGGATCTTTGCCCCAGGGAGACAACACACCTCCCGAGACATCTTGTCAGGCCCACAAACCATTGCTTCTGTACCCCTCAGCAAGGAGTCCCCCACAACCACCACACGCCTCCTCCGAGGCTTAGCAGCGGCTGTTCCCTTTCGTGGTACTCTCAGTCTCCCCTGCTCTGTCCCTGATGTCTGTCCCTGCTGCTTTTCCTCATCATCTCTGATAACAGAGAGAGATTCAAAGTGATTCTGTAGCTGCAAGCTCACAGAACGAACCGTGGTTTCCCTACTTCTGCGTGTAACTTTCCTCCAACCATCTCCTTCTTTTGTGTGTGAAGTGACCTCTTCTTCCTCAGCAACTTTCTCTGTGTGTTTCCTGTCCAGGACCATCTGGTCCTTTCTGTTCAAGAGAACCTCCTGCTCTCTGTGATGCTGAAGTGTTGACACCTGGGCCTCCAACTGCTGAACTCTTCCTTCTAAGAGGGCTACCAACCTGCACTTGGTGCAGGTGAAGTTCCCCACATCTATAGGCAAGAAGACAAACATCCCACAGGTGTTGCAGGTGACTGCTGCAGGTCCCTCAGTGTCCATAGTGAGAAGTCTTAAGGAGGCAATGAAACAAGACTGTGGGCTTCTCTTGTAAAACACCAGTGTAAAAAATCCCTGTGTGGCTGGCCTTTGTCCCCAAGCTCTGTTAGTGAGCTCAATCAACTGGGCCTATAGGTATCTAGAAAGTTCCTGGCTGCTAGCTCCTTCTAGAGGCAAGTCCCTGATTCACTTCCTCTGAATCCCCACAGCCCCTTAAGGGAATAGTGGGAAGAAAAGTATAAATATTGAATGACTTTGTCCTCACTGTGTTCAGGCTACCTTCTCCTCTGTACTTCCCCCCTGCCTTGGCTATCAAATATAAAAATGAGTATGAAAAGAAAAAATTCGCGCGCCGTTAGGCGCGCGCCTCTCCTAAAATGAGATTTCTCTTTCCTCCTCCCCAATGAACCAATGAAATGGCTCACAAATTCAAATTTTAAGGTCTTACCCAATCAAAAGGCACACAGAGAAGCACAGGTTTACCTTGAGGAAGGTATGGCCAGAAGCCTCTCCTAGCAGTTATATAAAATGAGATTTCTCTTTCCTCCTCCCCAATGAACCAATGAAATGGCTCACAAATTCAAATTTTAAGGTCTTACCCAATCAAAAGGCACACAGAGAAGCACAGGTTTACCTTGAGGAAGGTATGGCCAGAAGCCTCTCCTAGCAGTTATATAAAATGAGATTTCTCTTTCCTCCTCCCCAATGAGCCAATGAAATGGCTCACAAATTCAAATTTTAAGGTCTTACCCAATCAAAAGGCACACAGAGAAGCACAGGTTTACCTTGAGGAAGGTATGTTGAAGATGTTGAAAGATTCTTAGGATCATCAAGGTGGATATTAAAGTCACCTAGAATTAGAAAGGGAACTGAGTCTGAGAGAAAAAAGGTGAGCCATGACTCAAAGTCCGAAAGGAATTGGTTAGCAGAACCAGGAGGGCGATAAATGACAGCAACCCGAAGCTGCAAAGGAGAAAAGAGTCGAATAGAATGAGACTCAAATGAAGAGAAACTATAATTAGTGGGAAGAGAAAGGGGTTGAAACTGGCAAGAATTGGACAGCAAGATACCAACCCCACCTCCTCGACCCTCAGGGCGGCTTGTGTGGGTGAAAGAAAGACCACCAAAAGAGAGGGCAGCAGAGGTAGCAGTATCGTGGGCTGGGAGCCAGGTTTCAGTTAGAGCAAGGAGACTGAGTGAGCTAGAAAGGAAAAGATCGTTAATTGCCGCTGCTTTCGGAGCGGCAGAGCGACAGTTCCAGAGTGAGCAGAAGAATGGAAGCTGGGAGATAGGGAGAGGTCGGATAGGGATCAGGTTGGGAGAGATGCGGGGAGCCATGGGAAGGGAAGCCATCTCTCCCTGTAGATCAGGGTGGGGAATAACAACAGATCAACACATACGCATACACAAATTAACATCAGTTAAAACATATATGTTAATTTAAAAGAACAAAAAGACACATACATATTTAAACAAACCATATTTAAAATTAATAATTTAAAATTAACTATTTAAAAATAATCTTGATAGGCCTGCTGAAAGAGATTGGTCTTTAATGCTGTTTTAAATACAATGTATTCAGCTGTTGAATCTCTTCTGGCAGGCCATACCCTAGTCTAGAGGCGGCTGACAGTCACAATCCTAGGCTGCATCCACATGGCAGAAATGATCTGTTTTGACACTAGTTTAGCAGCCAAGGCTCAATGCAATGGAATTCTGGGGAGTGCAGTTTGTTGTTACACCAGAGTTCTCTTGACATCTCACAAAACTACAGTTTCCTGAATTCCATAACACTGAGCCAAAGTGGTGTCAATCTGGATTATATCTGCCAGGAAAATGCAATCCTCGTCCTGGATGACTGGAGTGTCCACCACGCTACAACATTAACATAAAAGTGAGATAAGAGAATAAAGAGATGAGTGGTATGATGATGAGAAGATCAGCTTCTCCAGTCTGCAGAAAAATATAAGTGAGAAGATCTAGCAGGACCGATCAATCAGACCTGCCATAAGGAATTAAGAGGTTTATCACACTAGAGGGCAAACAGGATTTAAACAGGAATTAAACAGGAATTAAACAGGAAATGCCCTATGTTAAACATAAGTATGCTAACAGACCTCCACAAAAACAGCAACACATAATTACAATGCAGGGTAACAGAGCATGTAACAAAATGCTTAAGTGAGGTACAACAGTATACATTCTTTCCTGTGCCCTGCTCCAACATCTGAACCATTTATATTTTCTGATTAGCATTTTTGAAAGATCCATTATGCTAGGGAAGGATTGTATTAGACATACACAGAGCCGTTCTAAATCCTAGTAAAACTACAAAGTCTGTAGAAGGAAGGAAAGATCTTTGCAAGGCATAATTCTGTGGGCTGACATCCTTGAACCCAGAGTGCTTCCTCCCTCCCTACTGTGAAGAAATTGTATTGCCAGAAGACTGAACTGAAAATCTCTTTACCTTGACCTGGTTGTTTATGCTGAGGGATGTACCAGTGAGTTTCAAGTAACATGGTTCTTTTGTGGAAATTGTATATTAACTAAACATCCTTTGTGCATTTTTCTTAAGGTTTTCTGTATCTTTTGATACCCCTGCCAACTTTCTAGTTAGAATGAGGTCTCGGTATCCGCAAGGGTTTGGTTGCAGGACCCCCTGTGGATACCAAAATCCCATTAAATACAGTGGCATAGTAAAATGTTATCCCTTTTATAAAATGCCAAAATGTTATATAAATGGAGTATTTTCAAACCATGGATGCTTGAAACCATGGATAAAGAATCCGTAAATAAAGAGGTCCAAGTGTACTCTGGGTCTACCACGATCTCTCTATTATGATGATTTTGGTTATGTTGACATGAGTTTAAAAATGGAGGGAATAATAAAGAATTTCGTATTTTTTCCCCTTGGTATCCCTCGCAGGAGACAGAACACGAACACTGCCAAAACATAGCAGCTCTTCTTTTCATTCAGCTTCTGTGGACCTAGATCAGGTAGGTGGCAGGGGCCCTGTAGGACCAGGAAGGAGCCATGCAGGTTGCCCTTTTCCCTTGGTCATTTCCTAAGTCTGACAGAATTTCTCTCTTTTCATGTCCGTAATAATAATAATAATGATACTCTTATTTTTATCCCACTTAAAACAAAGCGGCTAACAACAAGTTCAAACATCCACATACAATATTACATCATAACATCCCCCCTTTTAAAAGAATTAAGCATAATACAATTAGAATTGTTAATATCTGTTAATAATGAGCATAACACAGGTAGTGTGGTAGCATAGTACATGGTGTGAGGGGGCGGTCAAACTATAACCAGGCAGTTTTATTCGGGAACAGCCTCCCAGAAAAGATCCATCTTGACAGCTTTTTAAAAGCTGTCTAAGCTGGTCATTTGACAGATCTTACCCGGCAAGTCGTTCCATAGTTTAGGAGAAATTGCGGAAAAAGTCTCTGGGAGGTTGCAGTTAGTCTGGTCTTTAAAGGCTGCAGTAGATTCCTCCCAGAGGACCTGAGTGTTTGGGTCAGATTACAGTATATGAAAGTAGGCAAGCCCTCAAATAGGTTGAACCCAAGCCATGTAGGGTTTTAAAGGTAATAACCAACACCTTGTACTGCACGTGGAAACTAATAGGCAGCCAGTGAAGTGATTTCAAGACAGGTGTTATCCAGTCACTTCTCGTTTCTCCGGCGACCAGCCTGGCTGCCATGTTTTGTACTAGCTGAAGTTTCCAGACTAGGCACAAGGTTAGCCCCATGTAGAGTATATTGCAGAAATTGAGTCGTGAAATTAGCAGTGTGTGTACTGCAGTTTCTAGGTCCCTTACTTCCAAGAAAGGGTGCAACTAGCTTATCAGCTGAAGCTGATAACAGGTGCTCCTGACGGTTGCATTCACCTGATTTGTCATATGAAGCGACGGATCTAGGAGCACCCTCAGACTGCATTGATGACATATCTAAGAAATGCCATCAAGGCATCAGTGCCCTGGACGGACAGCCAAGATGGGCAGGGATCAAGGGGGCATGTCGTCTTTCCTTTCCAAGGATATTGTCCATGTCATCAGTACTCACAAGCTCAAATCAATCCAGTTTAATCTCAATAATGGGTTTACAGGACACTTCATCAGTCGATTCTATTATAATCCCAGTGTCCAAGTCAGCTCTTATCTGAGAGACTTTATTTGCAAAGTAGTTGTTAAAAATGTCACAGCAGGCCGCTGTCAGGTTAAGTAATGGGTTCTGCACAGGTGGAACCTGTCGGACAGGACTCTGCAAACGCAATATGTGCAGAGGAGAAAGATATCTGTGCTGTATGTATCCCCTCTCTATAGGAATAATTTTTTTTCCTATGACGAGTTCTGTTGGATAAGAGTCGAGTATCGTTCCAGATGTGCTCTAGTCGTTGTCCAACCTACTTCATTTTCCTCAGATCTTCAGTATACCATGGTTTATGGTTAGAAGCGAGTTGAAAAGAACGCTTGGGAGCAATCATGTCAATAGCCTTGGTAAGATCAGTGTTCCAAGTATTGACCAAAGCTTTGACAGAATCACCAGCGTTACCAACCAAGGAACCCTCTAAGGCTTTCTGGAATTGAATTGGTTCCATCAACATTCAAGGGTGGACCATTCTAATTGGTCCTCCACTCCTGACAGGGCAGATTGTGGCTCTTAGTTCACCCTTGACCAGGAAATGATCCATCCATGACAGTGCGGTGGTATTGATTACCTCTGTCCACAGATATTCCTGCTCCGTACTGATACCGCATTGAGGGTATGACCCGTGCAATATGTTAGCCTGGAAACCAAACGGGATAGGCCCATGTCTGTCATGGAATCCATGAACTTCTGAGCTGCACCTGTTAGACCGGTTTCGAGTGGGTTGGAACGGATCCTGTGCGTAAAGCAAGGGTCCACTGTAACACAAAATTTTAAAAATATAGATTTAATGAAGAAGAATATTTTGTTAAGGCAAGGAGCATGGGAATTATAGTCATAGAAATGCAAAGCTGTATGTGAGAACCAAAGTCTGTAAATTTCCAGCACGAGGTGAGATAGCGTAGTGAGACACGTACACAACAACAATAGATGTGGGTATAGCCATAACACACACGGAATAGCAACACAAGTTCCGGAAAGGAAGGTCATGGAAAAGGTAAACAACGACATCACTGAAAAACATCACATGAGTGATTAGGTCATAGTAAGAGGTTGGACTATAGTATGGGAAAGTGTGGAAATAACCAATAGTATTGTTTGTATACACCCAGTACACACCCAGTGCACACCCAGTGGGTGGTAACCAAATTGAACTATTTCTGTATTGTTCCGGTGAGCCATTGCACCTTGACCACACACACACGCACACATCCTCAACAATGTGAACTAGAAGGTGAACCTGAACTTGTAACTAAGCTTTTGTGCAGGAGGAGATGTGTATGTATATAGCTTGATTAGCATAGCCAGAGTGTGTTTAGCAAGAGCAAGAAATGTGTTGCAAAGATGTTTATTGTTTTACTATAGAGTTTGTATTATTCAAGTAGCTAATAAAGATAGTTTAGTGCACAGCTCTCGTGGTTTGTTGACTGCATGAAGGGGGAAGCAGCAACAGTGATTCCAGAAGTTCCAGAGCTGATGTTTTTGTTCCTGAGCCGCTTCATGGGCAACTCTGCTACCTGCAACACAACACACCATTGATCAGTTCTGATCAGCCCAGCTTTGACCAGATGGTGAGGATCTGAGCCTGGGTAGAGTGCACCACCTCCCATCATCCCCAACATATTTAACCAACCAGTTATTAAAAGCTACACAAGTAGCAATAGCTTATGGTTTTAAAGAGACATAAAGGTGGGATATATGCAGTGGAAACAATATGTCACAAGTGGGAAGGGGAATGGGAATTGGATGTACTGTATTTTAATGTTGTTAGCCGCCTCGATTGTTCTTGGAGGGGCGGGATACAAATAAATTATTATTAATGTTGTTAGCCGCCTCGATTGTTCTTGGAGGGGCGGGATACAAATCAATTATTATTATTATTATTATTATTATTATCTGGGAAAGAAGGGCAATATATATTGGTCAGACAATCATAGAATCATAGAGTTGGAAGAGATCACAAGGGACATCCAGTCCAACCCCTGCCATGCAGGAAATCACATTTAACAGGGCTATCATTATCACCTCTTAACCATTACAAGTTAGGATGTATGACCAAAAATTGGGGGAAACTGGTTGATTATGTGAAAGGGATAGAAGGGAACAAGGAATTGAAGGATTCAGTTAAAATGATTTTCCACTTGAAAGATATCAGATAATAAAATAAATAGGCTGTTCCTAAGGAGGAGCAGTGGGAGGGAGGGCTTAAGAATGGGAGAAAAAGAGATACATATGGAAATTTTGCTCAATGGAATATTGTGTGAATGATGTGTTATTGAATTCTGTATGTGATCAATTTTCCTTAGAAATGTGTAATAACAATATTTTTTAAAAGTATGTTTAGCTCAATGTTAGCATTTCTACTTTCAGCTGACCTTCAATGATGTGGCAGTGGAATTCACAGAGGAGGAGTGGGCCCTGCTGGATCCAGACCAAAGGGCTCTGCACAGGGAAGTCATGGAGGAGAATTTGGGGATCATCTCCTCTTTGGGTAAAGGTTCCTCTTTTTTGTGGTTGATCAAATCAGTTGACGAGTGATAAAAGAAATCATGCAGTCCCTTCCAGCTGGTTTCTGAAGTCACTGCCAGCTGTGTTGCTAAGTAAAGGGGTGATGAACTGTCCCAACCACCATGTGCCACCAAAAACGTCTGCTTCAGCTACTTCCAAGCACCCTTTCCTTTCCCCCTTTAAATAGCAATAGCAAGTACATTTTTAAAGCCCTCAGTTTTATAAGACTTTCTGAATAAATAGGTTTTTGCCTGCTAACAGAAGTACAGCAAGTAGGGAGCCATTCTAGCCTCCTAGGGGAAAGAGTTCCCAAAAGTCTAGGGGCAGCCACAGAGAATACTTCTCATTAACCTGGCGAGACTGAAACATGGTCATCTTTTGAGAATCTCAAGGTTTGGGCAATCTAATATGGGAAGATATGGTTTTTTGGATAGCCTGGACCTAAGCCATACAGGATTTCATAGGTTCTAACCTGCACTTTGGAATTGTGTCTGGTGTCAGGCCAACAGCTGTTAGAGCCATTGTAACAGTGGAATTACAGTTCCTGTAACCATATTGTTGTTGTTGTTATGTGCCTTGAAATCCTTTCTGACTTAACAGTGACCCTAAGGTAAAGCTATCATGGAGTTTTCTTAGCAATTTTGTTCAGAGGGGGTTAGAATTTGTCTTTCTCTGAAGCTGAGTGAGTGTGACCTGCCCAAGGTTGCTCAATGGATTTCCATGGTGAGCAAGGATTTGAACCCTGCAGTACCAGAGTTCAAAACACTACACAACATTGCTTGGTAATCATACTAAGCATATATATTTTCCAAATTTTAGGCTATGAATGAGTTAGTAGCAGGAAAGGAAAAAATGTTAAAATTAAAAGCTACATGAAGTATATGGACTTATATCCCATTCTGGGCTTTTAGTAAAGCTAAATAAGAGCATGGTTCAGCTGTCAAGTGTAGTCAATGTAGGCAGATCCACAAGGAGACCTAGAAGCCTTGATAGAAAACTCAGTGAAAGAGGCCACTATTTCAGCCAAGACTGTACCCCTGAGGGAACCCCCCAGCAGATACAGAATGAATGACAAAGGGTAATGAATGTGCAGATCCCTCATATTCAAGGACAGGAGTGGAGGAACCAAGCCTGTTTTATGAAGAGACGTAATGTAGAGAAGCACTGGTCACATGACTCTATCACACAAGGCTTTTAAACTGCCAATAATAATAATAATAATAATAATTTATATTTCCCACCTCTCCCACTGGATCGAGGCGGGATTACAGCAAATTAAAATACAATACACGCAGTACAATATAAAATCACAGTGTAATCTATATCGACAATTATACATAGAAAAAGTTATCTCCTAGCATAAAATCAGTTCAAAATTATCCAGTGCTCTTGGCTCTCTAGGCCCATTGGTATATCCAGTTCTCACATGGTCTTCTATGATCGTTATAGTAAATCAGGTGGGTAGGCCCGCCAGAAGAGATCCGTTTTAAGAGCTTTCTTGAAGGCCTCTAAAGATACTGTCTGATGGATCTCTTCCAGTAGGTCATTCCAGAGTTTCGGGGCTATTGCTGAAAAAGCTCTGTGGGAAGTAATAATAATAATAATAAATTTTATTTCTATACTGCCCTTCCTACGATCAGGGCGGTGAACAACATAAACAACATACATAGTTAAAACATTCCAATTAAAAAACTAAAACAAAGCTATATAAAAACAATACAAGATTAAAAATCAAATAAAACATGACATTAAAAATATAGCAGAGCAGCTTGTAGTATGGAGAGGGAGGGGGGGAAGGATCTCAGTGGGGGGGGGTTGGAAATCAGGGGTATGCAAGCTCAAATAGGTATGTTTTTAACCCCTTCTTAAATAAAGTAAGGGAGGCAGCCAGACGGAGCTCAGGGGGCAACGAGTTCCAAAGGCTGGGGGCTGAGAGAGAAAACACCCTCTTCGTGGTCATAGATAGTTTAGCCTTTGGAACTCTAAGTAGCTGTTGCCCAGAAGATCTAAGTGTGCGGGGCGGATTATGTGGGGAGAGGCGGTCCTTAAGGTACCCTGGGCCCAAGCCATTTAGGGCTTTATAGGCAATGACCAGCACTTTGTACTGAGCCCAGAAGCGAATAGGCAGCCAATGAAGATCTTTCAATATGGGTGTTATATGGGAGGCCCTGGGAGCACCAGTGACCACCCGTGCCGCCATATTCTGCACTAATTGCAGCTTCCGAGTGTGATACAAAGGCTGCCCCATGTAGAGCGCGTTGCAGAAATCTAATCGAGAGGTTACCAGAGCGTGTACTATCGTTTCAAGGTCCCTCCGGTCCAGGTAGGGACGCAGCTGGCGTATCAGCCGAAGCTGAAAACAGGTGCTCCTGACCGTCGCATCCACCTGAGAAGTAAGGTGAAGCGACGAGTCAAGAAGCACCCCCAAGCTGCATACAGTGTCCTTAACGGGAAGCGTGAGCCCGCCCAGGACAGGTGGAACCACTTCCATGCCTGGGCCGGGGGAACCTATCACCAGTACTTCCGTTTTCTCTGGATTCAGGCTGAGTCTGTTTTCCCTCATCCAGTCCATTACCGATTCCAGACAGGCCATGAGAGGAGCGACGCCATCCCTGGTCACTGCATCAGTCGGAGACATAGAGAAAACTATTTGGGTGTCATCAGCGTACTGATAACCCCGCGCCTCATGTCTCCGGATGATCTCTCCCAGCGGTTTCATGTAAATGTTAAAGAGCATGGGGGACAGAATGGCTCCTTGAGGGACCCCAGAAATGAGGGCCCTCTTATCGGAGCACACGTCCCCCAGCTGCACCATCTGGAACCTCCCAGAGAGGTAGAACCGGAACCACTGGAGCGCAGTGCCCCCGATTCCCACCTCTCCCAGGCGTTCCAGAAGGATACCATGGTCGATGGTATTGAAAGCCGCTGAGATGTCCAAGAGCACCAGCAGGGACACGCTACCCCTGTCGATGTCCAGACAGAGATCATCGACCAGGGCGACCATGGCAGTCTCAACCCCTTAGCCCACCCGAAAACCGGTTTGAAATGGATCTAGAAAATCCGTTTCATCCAAGATCGATTGAAGCTGGATCGCAACCGCTCTCTCGATCACCTTCCCCAAAAATGGCAGCAGTGATATTGGTCGATAATTGTTATGTATCAGGGGGTCAAGGGAGGGCTTTTTCAATAAAGGTTTTACGATAGCCAATTTTAGGCTATCAGGAAAATGCCCTTCCCTTAAAGATACGTTTAAAATCCGGCATAGCAGAGATGTAACCGCCGGCCCCCCTTGCACTGCTAGCCACGAGGGACAGGGATCAAGAGAGCAGGTTGTTTTCCTAACACTTCGAAGGATCTTGTCCACATCCTCGGTACTAACCGACTCAAACTGATCCAGTACAACCAAGTCCACGGAGGCTCTGGACGCCTCTACTCTAGTTCCTGCTGTAACACTGGCGTCCAGACCTTGGTTTATCCGAGAGATTTTATCCACGAAGAAGTTGTTAAATTGGTCGCAGCAGGCCTTAGTAGGTTCGAGGATCTGGTTCGGGGCAGGAGGGAGCTGAGTTAGCTCCCTCACTACCCTGAACAACTCTGCTGGATGCGACTCCGCGGACGCGATACGAGCAGAACAGAAAGAATTCTTAGCTGCTTGTATCGCCTCTCCGTAGTCCTTCAAAAGATGGTCTAGGAGAGCCTTGTCGGATAAACGGTGGTGTTTCCGCCAGGTGCACTCTAGCCGTCGCAGAACCCGCTTCCTGGCCCGGAGATCTTCCGTATACCAGGGCTTCCTTTTGGAAGCAGGCCTGAGAGGGCGCTTGGGAGCGATACTGTGTATAGCCCTGGAGAGATCCGTATCCCAGATGTTAACTAGGGCATCAACAGTGTCGCCGTCACTTCCAACCATATATCCCTCTATGACTTCTTGGAACCTATCAGGTTCCATCAGCCTACGAGGGTGGACCATTCTAATAGGTCCGCCACCCCCGGGGGGGATCTGGGTTGATGCCTTGATGCTTGCCTCCACCAGGAAATGATCCGTCCATGACAGGGCAGAAATGTTAGTAATTTCCGCCCACGGAGTTTCCATGTCCGTACAGAAAACCAAATCGAGTGTATTCCCCGCAAAATGCGTAGGACCCGTAACTAGCTGAGACAGGCCCATGGCTGTCATGGTATCCATGAATTCCCGAGCTGCACCAGATGGAACATTGTTGACCGCGAAGGGGATGTTGAAGTCTCCCAGGACTAAAAGCCTGGGAGACTCCAACACCAGCTCCGAGACCAACTGTGTCAGCTCGTTAAGGGAGTCTGTTAGCGCACGGGGTGGCCGGTAGACCAACAGAATCCCTAGACTGTCTCTAGCCTTCAGGGTCAGGTAAATACACTCGATATAGGTAGTCTGACAGACATGGTTCCTGGTCAGAGACAAGGTGTTTTTGTGGACCAAGGCAACTCCCCCCCCCTCGCCCACCTAACCTGTTCTGGTCCTTTACCGAGTACCCGTGAGGTAGGACCTGAGCCCACACAGCATCCCCTTCAGGCCCAAGCCAGGTCTCGGTTATGCATGCCAGGTCACAATTATTGTCCTCTATCAGATCGTATAAAGTGTGGGACTTGTTCTTAATGGACCTGGCGTTGCACAGGAGCAGAGACAGGGTTTGTGGTACGGTTGGAGTGACCCTCAGGTCCGTTTGGTTAGGAGAAGGGCTGGAAGAAGGGATAGGTATTAAGTATCGATCACTTCTTCCCTTGAAAAACTGGCCCTTTCTCCTACCGCCATACCTCCCCTTGCCCCACACTACTTGAATAGGAGCCCCATTTGTGTCTAGAGAGTTATTCTCTGCCATCTCGTCCAACCCTTCGTACGTATCCATAATCCCCTCCTCTAAGACTAAACAAACCAAAAAAAGTGCAAAGTGCAGTTGTTATTGACATCCCTACGCCCCAACAATGTCCTCTCTCAACGGATGGTACTGTGAGGAGTATAATCTCTATCATGCTGTCAAGCCCTATCCGCTGTCTCTGCCGGTGCCACTGATGTCTCTATGGCCGGCTTTAAGTCCCTCCGCTCAGGGGGCTCTTTCAAACGGGGAGGAATTTCTCCCAACTCCGAATGGAGCCAATGCGGATTTATGTAAATTCGCTTGTTTAGCGAATTTACATGAACCCCTGCTCCGTTCGGAATTACTTCCCATTACCCGAAATTAACCCCCTCCTGCCCGAATTTGCATGCGAAGCTTTAATTCGCAATAAGGTAAAACCCATGATTGCATTCGAATTGGCTTCCCTCCTGCCCGAATTTGCATGTGAAGAGTTAATTTGCAATAACCTAAAACCCATGATTGCATTCGAATTGACCTTAAATTATACTTCCAATTTAGCCTTGTATGAAAGAGTCCAGGGTGGAGCTAGAGCTGGGGATGGAGACCAGGAGAAGGCCTCTCCCCACTCTCTACCGCTGCTGCTGCTGCGCCTCTGTTTCCTCCTTTAAGGGCTGATGGAGTTGGGGCGGGCATATGAGGCCTCGCCCTGGCTCTCGCTGCTGCTGCTGCTGCTGCTGCTGCTGCTGATGGTGGGGGCAAGGAAGCCTCCCGCAGCCCCAGGACGCATTAGATATTAGTCTCGTATTATGTTCTTCCAGAAGGTTCTTCCCCGATGTTCTGAGAGTGTGGGGCGGATTATATAGGGAGAGACGTTCCGTCAAGTAACTCGGACCCAAGCCATATAGGGCTTTAAAGGTAACAACCAACACTTTGTATTGCGCCCGGAAGCTAATTGGCAGCCAGTGTAAAGACTTAAGCATGAGGGTGATATGATCCATTCTTGTGGCCCCTACTAGCAACCTGGCTGCTGCATTTTGAATCAGTTGAAGCTTCCGGACTTGGTACAAAGGTAGCCCCATGTAGAGTGCATTGCAGAAATCTAATTGAGAGGTTACCAGAGCATGTATCACTGTTTCAAGGTCCTCTTTCCCCAGGTAGGGACGCAGCTGGCGTATCAGTCAAAGCTGGTACCACGCACTCCTGGCCGTCGACTCCACCTGACAAGTCAGCTGGAGGGACAAGTCAAGGAGCACGCCCAGACTGCAAACTTTGTCCTTTAGGGGAAGTGTGACCCCATCCAGGACAGGTTGGCAAATCTCCATTCCTGGGTTAGGGGAACCTATCACAAGTACCTCCGTTTTCTCTGGATTCAACCTTAGTTTGTTTTCCCTCATCCAGCCCATTACCGACTCCAGGCAGGCATTTAGAGGGGAGGTGCCATCCTTGGTCACTGCATCAGTCGGAGACATAGAGAAATATATTTGGGTGTCATCAGCGTACTGATAACACCACGCCCCATGTTTCCGGATGATCTCTCCCAGTGGCTTCGTGTAAATGTTGAAGAGCATGGGGGACAGAATGGCGCCTTGTGGGACGCCAGATGTCAACCCTCTTCTCCAAGAGCAGCTGTCCCCCAGCGACACCATCTGGAACCTGCCCGAAAGGTAGGAATGGAACCACTGAAGCTCAGTGCCTCCAATTCCTAACTCCCTCAGGCGTTCCAGAAGGATACCATGGTCTACGGTATCGAATGCCGCTGAGATGTCCAAAAGCACCAACAAGTTCGATCATAGTGCCTTTGGCAATACCTATGGCACAATGCTGTCTCCCTTTCATCACTGTCTTATCTTCCAGTTGTGGTTAACCTGTACCTTGTCACTGACAGGGAAAACTCATAAATAAGCTCCCAGTTTAGCATTAGTCCATAAGTATGATAAATTATCCTATTGCAGTTCTGGGATTGTGCCGTCATGTGGTAACAGTGTCTCTTCCTCTTCTCTTTCCTTATTCCAGAGCATCCAGCTTTTCTTTCTTTTATTAAACCACATTAGCACAACTCCAGAACTGCATTAAAAACTAAACAGACAGAAATCATGCTGGCAGAGAGGCATGGTTAAGGACAAGGGCAGAAGAGAGCATGTAGGAACAGCAACAGCCTGGTAACACTAATGAAGGAAAGAGAGTGCTCCCAATACAGTACATATGCACTTCCCTTTGTTAAATCAGTCATGACAAGAGTGGAGGTCATGCAATAAAGTCCTAAATCGGTATCAGTTAATTAAGTGTATTATTTCTTTGATATGAGTCTCTGTTTCTTCCCTGAGTTCTATTTGCTTCTTTCCTTTCAAGGTGGAGTTGGGCAAGAAAAAAGGGATGGAAAACTACGTAGAGCTTTCTTTCAAAAAGTGAAACATAAACAGAAGAAAACCCAGGGAACACAAGTTGATTCTCAAGAGACAAAGAGGAAGAAAACACAGGGAACAAAAACTGATCCTGAACAGACAAGGAAGGAGAAAACGGAGGCAACAAAAACTGATCCACAAGAGACAAAGAGGAAGAAAACAGAGGCCACAAAAATTGATCCACAAGAGACAAAGAGGAAGAAAACAGAGGCCACAAAAACTGATCCACAAGAGACAAAGAGGAAGAAAACAGAGGCAACAAATACTGATCTTCAAGAGACAAGGAGGACAAGGAGGAAGAAAGCACAGGGATCAAAACCTGATCTTCAAGAGACAAGGAGGACGAAAGCACAAGGAACAAAAACTGACCCTCAAGAGAAGAGGACGGACAAAGTTTTTGCTTCTCAGGGAGGGGACATTGGTGGAATTTCAATCCAGAAAATTACCAAAAAAAACAGAGAAAACAAGTAAATATAATTGTCTTGAATGTAATAAAAACTTCCATTGTAAAAAAAGCCTTAATCTTCACAGTAGAATTCATACAGAGGAGAATTTCTTTAAATGTTTGGAGTGCAGAAAGAGTTTCAGGCTGAAGATGCACCTCGCTCGTCATCAAACAACTCATTTAAACAAGAAACCATTCACGTGTTTGGAGTGTGGAAAGGGCTTCATTTGGAAGACACTTTTCACTTGTCATCAAGCTTTTCATAGAGTGGAGAAACCACTTCAGTGGTGTGGCTTGGAGAGTGGGGAAAACACCCTTTCCAAGGTAATGGCCAGTTCTCAGCAAAGAACTCAGGACCTTATCACACTAGAACAGAATGGGATTTAAATTAGAATTAAATTAGAAAAAACCCGCAAATGTGGAGTTTATCACACAACATTATTGTCAAAGTGAAATAATGCACAGATAAAGTGAAGGCAAAAGGGACAAAAATGGCAGCTTTTTACTTTTGGGAAGCCAAAAGTAAAAAGCTGCCATTTTTGTCCCTTTTGTCTTTGTTTTATCTTCTGATTATTTCACTTTGGCAGTAACGTCGTGTGATAAACTGCATTTGCACGTTTTTTCTAATTTAATTCTAATTTAAACCCCATTTCTGTTAGGGATTCCATGAGTGTGATAAGGTCTTCAGTCAAGAAGTAGCTTTGGTGGGAAGAATAGTCTTACTTGTCATCAAGTATCTCACACAGAACAACATACCAAGGAGAGAAGCTCTGCAAATGTGTTGTGTGTGTAAAAAGTTTCTGTACAGACTAGAGAAGCCTCACAAACCAACTGGCAACACACAGGGGGGAGAAACCCTTTCAGTGCTTGAAGCATGGAAAGCATTTCTATCAGAAGACACACCTAACTTCTCATCAAATACCCCACGTAAGATAGAAAGCATTTAAATGCTTGGAATGTGGGGAGAACTTCATCTGGAAGACAAACTTCAGAAATCATCTTGCAATCCACAGAGGGGAGAAACCACAAGGCACACAATGTGGAGAAAGTTTCACCTGCAAGACAAATCTCAGGTCTCAGAAAAGAACCCACACAGGAGAAAAATTGTTTAAATGTTTGGAGTGTGGAAAGAGCTTTAGCTAGAAGACACACTTCATTTCTTATCAAGCAACCCATTCAGGGGGAAAGCCATTTAAATGCTTGGAGCGTGGAAAGGGCTTCATTTGGAAGGCAAGCCTTAGATATCATCAGTCAACACACCAAAGAAAGAAAACATTTCAGGTCTTGAAATGTCAAGGAGATGTTGCTTCCAAGATAAAAGTTATTTCTTAAGAAAGAACTCACTCAGGAGAGAAACCCTTTAAATGTTTTGAGTGTGGAAAGAGCTTTGGGAAGAAGACCTAAGTTAGTTGTCATCAGACAGCTCATTCAGGAAAGGAACTATTTCAGTGATTGGAGTGTGGAAAGACTTTGCCTGGAAGATAAGCCTCACAATTTCACAAAGTATCAAGCAGCTCACAAAGAGCAGAACAAAGCGTGGACTGTGGAAAGACAAACTGTACTTCTTGAAGAACTCCCACATGAGAGAAACTCTTCAAATGTTTGGTGTGTGAAAAAGAAAATTGCCTAAAGTCTAGTAGCCTTAGGCCCCATTCCCACTACACAATAAACCTTTTCAAACCGATCTGAACTAGTTTACTGTAAATGGTCCTTGTTCGCACTTGCACTGAATTTCTGGTGTGGTTTGCTGAGGGGGGGGGGACAGCGCTAAACCCATTTAAACTGATTCTTCTGTATCTGCAGGATTCTCTGCTCTTTTTTTAAAATGAATCGATTCAGTGCAAGTGTACGCGCTGCCTATTTAATTCTGTTCCTGTGGCGAAGTCCTTCTGAGGTGATTCCATGTTGAATCGATCCATTGCTGAATGTGAACACAAAGTGGGTTAAATTGAAACGGGTAGGTTCGATCATGGCTTGAACTTCTTGTTTTAAAATCTAGATTGTATGCCATAGGCAGGCTTTTTACATATTCTTGATTTTATTTCGTTTTTGTACAGTGCTGTGTACACTTACAGCGCTTTATAAATAAAGCTAATAATAATAAAAAAATAATAGTAATAACTGTATGCTGTATGCAGAATAGAATAGAATAAAATAAAATGCACCTTCCAGCGGCATACATTCTAGATTGCAGAAAATGGAATATAAAACAGAGTATCACTCAACAAAAAAATATACAAACAGATTAAAATAAAAACATCAAACATCATATGAACTAAGACCAGAGACAGAAAATGCAGGTTTCCCTATCACTGACATCTTCAATTTCTTTCTCCTGTTTGCCTGATGAAGAAGCCAGTGTGGCTCTGAAAGCTTGCAAGCAAGCAACATGGAATTGTGCATTTTGTTTGGTCCAATAAAGGTATCAGCAATAATCTCCCTTCCAACTCTATGATTCTACACATTCCTAGAGGAACTGAAGAAGATGGTCCTTTCAGGAACCAATGCTCCTCCCCTTCCGGCCATAGGTCTCTGCTTGGATCTTCCTAGAGTGGCCTTGGAGGGAACCCAAAAAGAGGCAAGGCATTGAAGGGAAGAAGGCCATCCCTCCTTCTGTGGGGAGGAAGCAGCAGGAGGCAGGCCCAGGGGGGCTTCTTCCACCCAGAGGGGCCTGGTGAGTCCCAGCAGAGACCCCCTTCTCCTCCTCCATCTTCTGGGCTTTGGGACAAAGGGAATGGGCCTCCTTGGAGCTGCCAAGAGCAGGAGGAGGAAGAAGGCTGGGGAGACTCAGGCAGGGGATGCTCAGAGGGGACCAGACTGGCACCAGAGAAGAGAGTTATCTTTTTGGGGGGTGGAGGGGGGAGGGATGAGAAGAAGGGGTGTACTAAAACAAATGACAGGACTGGCCCTTTGAGAAACCATACTGGCCCAGAGGAAATCCTAGAGTTGGAAGAGACCCCAAGGGCCATCCAGTCCAACCCCCTGCCATGCAGGAACTCTCCATCAAAGCATCCCCAACAGATGGCCATCCAGCCTCTGCTTAAAGACCTTCAAGGAAGGAGACTCCACTACGCTCCGAGGGAGTGTGTTCCACTGTCGAACAGCCCTTACTGTCAAGGAGTTCTTCCTAATGTTGAGGTGGAATCTCTTTTCCTGCAATTTGTATCCATTGTTCTGCATCCTAGTCTCTGGAGCAGCAGAAAACAAGTTTGCTCCCTCCTCAATATGACATCCCTTCAAATATCACCTCTTAACCTTCTCTTCTCCAGGCTAAACATCCCCAGCTCCCAAGTCGTTCCTCATAGGGCATGGTTTCCAGACCGTTTACCATCTTAGTTGCCCTCCTTTGGCTTGACCAAAAAAGAATAGAGTGGCACTATTACTTCCCTTGATTTCTATTGATGCAACCTAAAATTGCATTGGCTTTTTTAGCTGCTGCATCACACTGTTGACTCATGTTCAGCTTATGGTCTACTTGGACTCCTAGATCCCTTTCACATGTGGTCTCATTCAGCCAGGTGTCCCCCATCCTATATCTGTGCATTTCATTTTTCCTCCCTAAGTGCAGAACCTTACATTTCCCTGTTTTGAATTTCATTTTGTTAGCGTTGGCCCAGCTTTCTAGTCTATTCAGGTCATTTTTAATTTTGATCCTTTCTTCTGGGGTATTAGCTTCTTCTCCTAATTTGGTGTCATCTGTAAATTTGATAAATATGCCCCCCATTCTGTCATCCAAATCATTAATAAAGATGTTGAATAGCACTGGGCCCAGGACAGAGCCCTGTGGGACCCCACTGGTCACTTCTCTCCAGGATGAAAAGGAGCGATTGTTGAGCACACTTTGAGTTCGGCCAGTCAACCAATTACAAATCCATGTAACGGTTACCTTGTCTAGTCCACATTTTGCAAGCTTGTTTGCAAGAATGTCATGGGGAACCTTGTCAAAGGCCTTACTGAAATCGAAGGAAAGTAGCGACCCCACTGCCCACCCCATCCAGCAGACAATTGCTAGCTTCTCTTTAAGTCATGGCATTTTCCTTCTTTACAGGAAAAGACTACCTTTTCCAGCTTGATCATGATTGTAAAGCATCTCCCTGCCTCCCGCCTATCTCCCTAGACATACTGGTATGTTGTCTCTCATTCATAGAATGTTTTTGTTTCTTTGCAGGGCTTGCCATCTGCAAGATTTTTGCCCTCCCTTTTTTTCTTCTTCTTCTTTCTTTTCTTGAGAAAGAGTCTGGTGAACAATTAAAAAACTTCTGCAGTGCTGATATCTGCCTGGGAGCAGAGCCCAAAGATGGCAAAACAAGACTCGGCTAGCCCAGACTTAGGAAGAGGCGGTGCTGTCATTCAGGCTGGGAGCACTGAGGAGTCCTGGAAAAGGAGCACAAGGAAGAGTTTGACAGGAGATATGCTCAGCTCAGAAGTACAGCTACAGCTTTTCAGGGAGTTCTGCTATGAGGAGGCCAAGGGTCCCCGAGAGGTTTGCAGCCAACTTCACGATCTCTGCTGCCAGTGGCTGAAGCCAGAGCAGCACACCAAGGCTCAGCTTCTGGACTTGGTGATCTTGGAGCAGTTCCTGACCATCCTGCCTCTGGAGATGTCAACGTGGGTGCGAGAATGTGGAGCAGGGACCAGTTCCCAGGCAGTGGCCCTGGCAGAAGGTTTCCTCCTGAGTCAGGCAGAAGAGCTAAAGGAGAAAGAGCAGCAAATGGGAGAGCATCATTCTGGATATTTCAAAGATAAGGTAAAGATCCACTGAAACTAATGGCCCAGTATTTTCTGAAAGTCATCTTTCCTTCCTTCCAGCCATTCTCCTGTACCATTCTTTTTCATTTATTCATTTATTTATTTGGAGAATTTACAGATTGCTAATTAGACAGCTCCCTGCCCTCAGGCTGACAATCTAAAAAGATACGACACAAAAGAAGAAGGGAATGGTAGTGGGGAAGGGGATCCCATAACTCTCTCTTTGCAGTCCTTCCTGCTCTTTGTCTTCCAGGCCCTGTGTGCAGAAGAGGCCTCTGAAGCAGAGAAGCTTTTCTCAGAATCTGAACAGAGAAGCCAGTCCATGCGGATCATGAAAGAAGATGACAAAGATGCCAGCGTATGGGGTAAGAAAGAAAGGGGCATATTTCAGCTTTGTCTCTCCATTTCCTGATGTCTCCTATGCATGGCTTATCCACGATCTGGCCCCTGCATTTGTGTTACTGTATCTTGATCAAGTAAATAAGTAATTACTCAACAATCTATATAGAAAGAAAGGTAAAAGAAATATGAGTGGCAGGATTATAAGAAGAGCAACACCTCCTCCAGACTGCAGAAAAGGATAATTTGAGGAGAGCCAAGCTAGAGAGAGAAGTTCCGATTGGAACAAGCAGTAAAACCTCACACAAGGAGCCAGGCTTGTTTGATTGCTTCCACCTTTATGCACCAAGAACAACACAATTTGGGGCAACAGATCATATAACAAAATGTGCAAGCATGTTTTTTTTTTAAGGGCATAATAGAATTCAGCCAAGTCCTGATGAGAGCCAACATGGTGTAGTGGTTTAAGTGTTGGACTGCAACTCTGGAGCCCCTGATTCCTGGGTCAGCCATTAAACCCATTGGGTGACCTTGGGCAAGTCACACTCTCTCAGCTCATTGGAAGACAAATGCAAAACCCCTCTGAACAAATCTTGACAAGAAAATCCAAAGATAGGATCACTGTGGGCTGATCTAGACTGGCAAAACGGGGTTGTGTTAATGCCTGCATGAAAGTGTAGCCTTTAGATGACCTACACTGAAAGTTTGGTATGAACGCACTTCTTTTGCATTTTAGTGGGGAAAAAGCAGCTTTAAAAAGGACCTGCTTTTCCCAGTGTCTTTTTAAAAAGGGTGTAACAGCACAGCTGTGTCTAAATGCTGCAGTGCAACTGTGCAGTTTTTTAAAGCTCCCAAACCCTAGCTCCAGCCCTAATCCGAACCCTAGAGATGCGCAGTAGGGACTCTGGGATGCTGTAACTGTTATGTAACTGTGCATAAAATGTCAATTCATTCATAAAGTAAAGAAGTTTATTCATAAACTTAAATTGTAACGGATTTAATATCTTTTTAAGGGGGGAGGGATGCAGTTTGTTTTATTGATGTAGTAGTATTTTAATGTGTAAGCCGCCTCAATTGATAATAATAATAATAATAATAATAATAATAATAATAATGTTTTATTTATAGCCCGCTCCTCTGTATCCAATCGGAGCGGGTTACATCAATTAAAAAATGCAAGATAAAATATACATGACCCATACCCAACCACCCACCCCTTAAAATTAAATTAAACTAACATCAATTAAAATGACATAATAAAAATTTCAATTTAAAACGGCAACCCATTGCATGATCTCAAAGGGGTGGGGTATTAATAATAATAATAACAATAACAACAACAACTATTATTATTATAAAATAAAGGGGTTCATTCATGGTGCACCGATGCAACTGCGCACTTAAAAAAGGGAAGTGAAACCACAATGGTAATTTGACAGATCTTCATAACTTCACAGTTCATGTGTGATGTACTAGTGCAACTGCGCAGTTCGCAGCTGGCAATACAATTGCCTGTATGATGTACCGGTGCAAATGCGCAGTTCGCAGCTGGCAACAAAAAAAATATATATTAAAGGTTCAGTGCGGCCAAAAGCCCCGTTCATTGCCACCCATGCAGCTGCTCCACCTGTGTTTCTAGCATCATGACAGCTTCCAATGTAGTTGCTGAGCAAAAGAAAAGACTTCAGATAAGTAATCCCTACACCTCCTCAGTGTAGCTGCCCTATACTTTTTTATTGCACACCTGGGACTTGCAGTGTAGCTGCTAAGCATTAAGGAAAAGGCAACTTCATGTCGCCCTGTCCTGCCAATCTAGGAAGCCCCAATAAGTCAGAAATGGTTTAAAGGCAAAACAGAAACAAAAAGCAGTCCTGGAGCCTGCCAAGACTGGGCAGACAGCATGTCCAGCTAGATCTTGCTGCATTCCAGAATCTGCAATTCAATAATTTGAGTTTGTCATCAGTCTGAAATTGAAACCACAGGAGGCAACTGTGGACTTCCAGAGCTCATGATTCAGTGTGGTTTACTCTGGACTTTTCAAAAGAGTGGAAATCAAATTTCCCACAGCAGAGGTGCTTCTGCACACCCCCCAGTTGCCTTTTGCATAGTGAGAAGATACAAGATTGCTGGTGATTCATTGCCCTAGGAAAGTATGAAGCAACCCATGCTTGCAAAATGTGGCAGAAGGGTAGATAATATACTTCTTGAGCCCATTGCTATTAAATGTCTTTTTTCAACAGTTTAAGGATTTTTATTGCTAAACCAGTCCTTTGGCAGACCTGTTGTGCTAGACAGGTTGTGGTAGACACAACAGGTGACTTGAAGGCAAACACACACGTCTGACTTCCTTTTTCATGCTGAAGAGCATACCAGTGAGTCCTAAGTGATATTGTGCCTTCATGCGGATTTTACTTGAAAACTGCTCTGGTAGCTAAACTTCATTGGCATGTATTTGTTAAAGTTTTACCTAAGTTTCTTGCACCCCAGCCAGCCTTCTCCAGACCATCTTTCTCAGTGGATTTTTCTTAAAGATTTTCATACATTTTTATACCCCTGCCCAACCTTTTGGTTCCTTTGAGTCAGCCAAAGCCTCCCTAATACGATGGGTTTGGTCACATTTACTTGAAACTAGAAAAAAAGTTGAATCAGAACTTGAGGTGATGCTAAAGAACTTCCTTGTTTGCCATTTGTGTTTTTCACAGAAAATGGAACAAGTCCACAGCCGATATGCAGCAGCTCATCTTTTCAGTTTGAGGCCCTGAGAACAGCTTCAGTGAGCCTGGATCAGGTAAGGAACAGGAACCAAGGAAGATAAAGAAAGGGAAAACCTGGCTGCCCTTGTTCCTTGATCATTTTCTGGGCATCAATCAAAGTTGCCCAGTAAGATGTCTGTGAATGCCCTTTGTAAAGACATCAATCTTTATTTTATTTATTTATTTTTATGTCAGTTGTTGCTGTCTTTCTCCCAGAGTGGGACACAAGACAGCTCCCAAAAAGAATCACTTGAAAAATTGGAAAGGTCTTTACCTGCCAATGAAATTAAAGCAGCGGGTGGACAGCCTAGCCTCCCACAGAAGGGAGTTCCAGAGGGTGGGACTAGCTATGGAGATGACTCTCTCTTACAGTGCTTCCTTGGACTCTTTCAAATGGGAGGAATTTCTCCCAATTCCGAATGGAGCCAATGCGGATTCATGTAAATTTGCTTGTTTAGCGAATTTACCTGAACCCCTGCTCCGTTCGGAAGGCGTTCGGAATTACTTCCCATTACCCGAAAATAACCCCCCCTTGCCCGAAATCGCGTGAGAAGCTTAAATTCGCAATAACGTTAAACCCATGATTGCATTCGGAGTGACTTCCCTTTTGCCCGAATTTGCATGAGAAGAATTAATTCGCAATAACGTGAAACCCCAGGATTGCGTTTGGATTGCCCTTGGATTATACTTCCAATTTCCCACGTCTGAAAGAGTCCCTTGCCTTACACAAGGGATCTGTTCCAGACCCACCCACCCACTCCCTGTGTAAGGCAGATACCGCGAATGCTTGAGCCTCATTGAAAATAATGGGGTTCATGCATGTGATGTGCATACCATTGCTGGTTCCGTCGCATAGCTTTCAGCATATAAGCGTATCCACCTATGATGCAGGTGCATTGTATGTACTTGCCAAGCAAGCCTGTGATGATGGTAGGACTTCAGAGAAAGCCTTCCCCTGAAGATCTGCAAGCACTGGCAGGTTGATATAGGGAGATATGGTCTTTCAAGTAGTCTGAATCTCAGTCATATAGGGCTTTAGATTTCATGACCAGCACTTGGAATTGTGCCTGGAAATACATCAAAATTCATTGGGCATCTCCAAATTACCCTGTTTTCTTTTCAAATTGGGTTTAGTATTTATTTTTTCCCTAGGTGACCTTTAAGGAGGTGGCTGTGGATTTCAGTGAAGAGGAATGGGGCCTGCTTAATCAAGACCAAAAGACCCTCCATATGGAAGTGATGTCTGAGAATTTAGGGCTCCTGGCCTCTCTGGGTAAGGTTCCTTTTTCCTTATGGTTGATCAAATCAGTTTACAAGTGCTTCTTAAAGAATCACCGTGGCCCTTTCTAGATGGGGTGGTTTCTGGGGTCAGTCTGAGATTTGGTTGCTAAGTAGAGACCATGGAGTAGAGAACTCCTCAAAAACAAGTGCTCTCCCACTAAGGCCTGCTTTGCTTTGCCTGGAATACTTCTTCCGGTTCTGAGCACCATAGTTCAAGAAGGATCATAGAATCATAGAATCACAGAGTTGGAAGAGACCACAAGGGCCATCCATTCCAACCCCTTGGATGTTGAGAAGCTGGAGCATGTCCAGAGGAGGGCAACTAAAATGGTGAAAGGTCTGTAAACCATGCCCTATGACATGGCTTAGGGAACTGGATATGTTTAGCCTGGAGAAGTGGAGGTTAAGAGGTGATATGAAAGCCGTGTTTAAATATTTGAAGGGATGTCATATTGAGAATGGAGCGAGCCGTTTTCTGCTGTTCCAGATACTAGGACACAGAACAATGCATGCAAACTACAGGAAAAGAGATTCCATCACAGCATAGAACTTTCTGACAGTAAGATCTTTGAAATTAATGGACTTCCCTCTGAATTCTGCTATGTTGTGCCTTCATCTCAGAGACCTGATTCCCTGTTCATCTGCTGTGATTTAAGTAAAGATTTTGTTTCACCTATAAATAAGCAGAGCATTAGTATAGTGGTTTGAGTGCTGGACTATGACTGGAAACCAGGGTTTGAATCCTAGCTCAGCCATATAAACCCACTGGGTGACCTTGGCCAAGTCACACTCTCTCAAACTCAGAGCCTTAGAGGATTGCAGTGGCAAACCCCCTCTGAAGAAACTTGCCAAGAAAATCCTGTGATAGGTTCTCCCTAGAGTTGCACACAACCACCAACCATCAAATAACCTCACCACTGGAAAAACACACTTCTATACTTATTTTGTACCTATATCATACAACATAGTAAATATATGTCCAAAGTAAGTACAGAAGGTACTTACACCTAAAAAGAATCACAAAAATGATACAGTGCAGTTGAAAGAAGAAAAAGGACCTTCGCCATGAGTTCTCACAGTTGTGAAATTGTTTTATGCTGACAGCTTTTACCAAAAAAGTCGGTGAATACTCTGAATTGAGCTGGTCTCTCAGTAAAACACATGTAGAGGCTCTGTTCAAATGATTGCCAATTGTATCAGTTAACCAATTGTATTACCTTTTTGATATGAGACTCTGTTTCTCCCTTGGGTTCTGACTATGTGTTTCTTGCCTTTTCAAGGTGGAGATGGTCAAGAGAGTGAATATGAAGAGGAACCACATGGGGCCTTCCTTGAAGAAATTAAATTTAAGCAGCAGGGGGGAAAAACTGACCCTCAAGAGGAGAGGGTGAATGAAGCCCCTGGGAACATGTGTGAAATCTCATCCTGGGAAATAAAACAAAAAGAAGAGGAAAAAAGCAAATATCTTTGTCATGAATGTGGGAGAAGTTTCAGTTGTAAAACAAGCTTCAGTCTTCATAGAAGAACCCACACAGACGGGAGACCTTTCTTGGAAGATGAATCTCCAAAGACCTTCAGTTTTACGAAGTGCCTGCTTCCCCATAACATTGACACAGGAGAACAACCATTTATGTCACTGTGGTGTGGAAAGAACTTCAAGTGGAGCTCACAATTTTTGTCTCATCAAATAACCCACACAAGAGAGAAACCATTTAAGCTGGGGGAATGTGGGAGGATCTTCAGTCAGAAGGCCCACCTCACTCACCATCAAGCAACTTATGCAGAAGAGAAACCACTGCAAAGTTTGGAGTATGAAACAAGTTTCACTTCGATGATAAAAGTCACTTCTGAGCAAGGAACTCTCACAGGAGAGAAACCTTTTAAATGTTTGGAGTGTGGGAAAAGTTTCACTCAGAAAACACACCTTGTTTGTCATCAAAGAAGTCATTCTGGGGAGAAACCATTTAAATGTTTTGAGTGCGGAAAGAGCTTTGGTTGGAAGTCAAGCTACACAAATCATCAAGCAGCCCACACAAGCAAAACACCATTTCAGTGTCTGGACTGTGGCAAGAGCTTCAGCTGGAAGACAAGCCTCACAAATCATCAAGCAACTCACAGAGGAGAGAAACCATTTCAGTGCTTGGAGTGTGGAAAGAGTTTCAGATGGAAGACAAGCCTCACAAATCATCTAGCAGTTCACACGGGAGAGAAACCGTTTCAGTGCTTGGAGTGTGGCCAGAGCTTCAGCCAGAAGGCACACCTAACCTCTCATCAAGCAACTCACACGGGGGCAAAACCATTTGAATGCTTGGAGTGTGGGAAAACATTCATGCAGAAGATGCGTCTCATTTGTCATCAAGCAACTCACAGAGGGGAGAAACCCTTTAAATGCTTGGAGTGTGGAAAGAGCTTCAGTTGGAAGACAAGTCTCACAACTCATCAGGCATCTCACGCGGGGGAGAAACCATTTCAGTGCTTGGAGTGTGGAAAAAGATTTGAGCGGCAGATCCATCTTCTTCGTCACCAGGGAACTCACACAGGGGAGCAAGCGTTCCGGTGCTTGGAGTGTGGCAAGGGCTTCAGTTGGAAGACAAGCTTAATAAATCATCAAGCAACTCACACAGGAGAGAAACCATTTCAGTGCTTCCACTGTGGAAGGAGCTTCAGTCAGAAGGCACACCTCACGTATCATCAAGCAACTCACACAAGGGAGAAACCCTATCAGTGCTTGGAGTGTGGAAAGAGCTTCAGTTGGAAAGCAAGTCTCAAAAAGCATCAAGCATCTCACACAGGAGAAAAATCATTTCAGCGCTTGGAGATCTGAAAGAGTTTTTATCCAAAGACACACATCATTTCTCATCAAGCAACTCACAGTGGGGAGAAACCATTTAAATGCTTGAACTGTGGAAAGAGATTGAGTCAAACGAGAGATTTCAAACCACAAAGTGTGGAAAAGACTTCTGTTGGAAGCATTTGTCATCAAGCAACTCACACAGAAGAGGAACTATTTAAGCACTTCGGATTGTGGGAATATTTTTATGGACAAAATGAAAATCTCAATATGTAATCAGGTAACTCATGAAGGGGAGAAACCATTTCAGTGCTTCAAATGCGGGAAAGGTTTCAGTTAGAAAATAAGACTCATCTACCATAATGCAGGAGCCAATGTGGTGTACTGATCTGAGTGCTGGACTATGACCCTGGAAACTAGAGTTTGAATCCCTGCTTGGCCACAGAAACCCATTGGGTGATGTTAGGCAAGTCACACTTTCTCAGCTTCAGAAGATGCAATAGCAAATTCTCTCTGAAGAAACTTGCCAAGGAAACTGTATGATAGGTTCACCATAAGTCAGAATTGACCCAACACACACATCATAAAGCAACTCACATAGGCAAGAAGCCTTTTAAATGCTCTTTAATTGTAAAAAGAAATGTAATGGAAGAACTGTTTTTTTCTCTTTAAATGACTCACTAAGGGGCTGAATTTGTGTCAAAGAGAAAACAATAAAGCAAACAGATTTGCTCTATTGGAATTGTTGGGCTTGCTAACCTCCCTATCTGAAAACAATATAAGATGTCTTTTGATGAAATGTCAGAAAAGCACTTAACTGTTTTTAATTTGAATAAATAAATTGTGATAAAAAGAATTTTAAGCGCATAACATGAAACATGAAAATCAAACAATACAGTGATTTTTTTTTGGTTCATTGCAAGAATTCCTTCATGATACTGGGAATAACTGCAAATCTGATTAATCACTGTTCATGAAGATTTGCTGTGAAGCTCACTGTTTAAATTTTTGTATCTGTTTCCATATTTTTAAGGGATCAGACATCTACCTTAGCAAGTTTGTCTTTTAGCAAAATCTCATTTGGTGATTTATATGCCCATAACTAAGAAGGCCAGAATTAATAAAGGCAAAAATGAGAACTATACCCCTTTAAAGTAATGTGAATCTTTTTTCTTTTGCCTTTCATGTATTTTATTTTGCATGGATGTTTTTCATAGCTTATGCCCAGGCTCTGTTGAGTGAGTTTCTTTGAGCTAGACCTTGCAGAGTTTTCCACTGATGCATAATCTCAGTTCTTTAGGGAGATCTAGACGGCTATAAATGGCATTCAAACACTTGGATAGAGTCAGTTTCTATTTCAAAGAATCATAAAATCATAAAGTTGGAAGAGAGTCCAAGGCCTATCCAGTCCAACCTCTTTCTGCCATACAGGAATACATAAAGCATTCCTGACAGACATCTAGCATATGTTTAAAAACCTCCTAAGAAGGAGAGTCCATCGTAATGCTCCATCATAACATATTCCACTGTCCGTCAGGAGGTTTTTCCTGATGTTTCAGTGGAATTGCTTTTCCTGGATTTGATAAACATTGTAAAATTTTCTGCAGATGTACCAGTCTTCATTCCTACTGTGACTAATGGCAAAGGAATTCTTTGTTGGGTAGGTCTTGATGGGCACCTGCATAAACAGTGAGTTGACATAATAAGAAAGACCCAAAAGGTAACATTTTTCCCTTTGAGAAGCTTGTCTAGTCATGTCTGACTGTAGAGAGTGGTGCCCATCTCCATTACTAAGCCGAGGGAGCCAGCATTGTCAAAGATGGCTCCATGGTCATGTGGCCGGTATGACTGCACAGAACTCTGTTTCCTTCCCGCCAAAGTGGTACCTGTTTATCTGCTTGCCCTTTTACATGCTTTCAAACTGTTAGGTTGGCAGAAGTTGGGACAAGTGACAGGAGCTCACTCTCACATGGCATTTGGGTCTCGAACTGCTGACCTTGCAATCATCAGAGTCAGCATCTCAACTGCTAAGCCACTGCGTCCCTCAAGAAAGACCCTATTTCCCTCCAAAAGAGCTGAACGTTTTAACAATCCAGCCACATGTGTTGTAGCATTCCTCTGTTCTCACAACCACTCCAACAAGCAGGTGATGTGTTTTCATAAAATCATGACAACGGAAGAGGTTAAGGGTGCCATCGATGAGACAATTGGTCCATTCTCTCTCTCTAAAAGCTTCTTAAAATCCCATTTAGGTTAATTTTGTTGCATATGTACATCAAGACAGAGAAGAGCAGCAACTGAAGGTCCTGTTTATCTTTGCTTGGGATCAATCAACAGTATTCATTCTAAATCCAGTTTACATGGGTTTACATGAAGTATATTTTGTCTAGAATTTCCAATGATGAGCAGGAAAACTAAAGTCCTTTGAATTTATAGTACTAAATGAAATGAAAATGTGAAACAAGCATGGTTTCACCCACGCCATCTCTGTGGAAGTACTGAAAGTTTGTTCCTCCCCCCACCCAACCTGCATCTCACTGGAGTTCTTTCTTGTTTACTATTTTATTTACCTGCGTTTCCTAAGGTTGTAAATAGTGGTATTGTCCAGTAGGCAGGTTAACATCTATATTCCTCTTAAGATTCTCCTAAGGCTTTAGAATTTCAAAAGGTTTTATGATGGCAAAATAAGCAGCTGGCATTCAATAATCGCACATTCTAAGGATTGCATCCAGCTAAGAGCTTCTCCATGTGCTTCAGCTCAGGAAGTCTTAGGTAGGCATACAGGCCTGGATTTGATGTCTTTTCTCTTTGCAAATAGATTATTTACGTTTTCTGTCCATTAGATTATTATACTCCTCATTCGGAGACAGTCCAGGGAACCAAGAACTCAGTTGCACTGTCTTCCCGGAGTTTCCTTAGACAGGTTCAGTTTCCCTTATTTGGAGTTCCAAATGCTCTAAAATCCCACTTTTTTTCATGGGTGCAAAGATAGTGACGCCTTTGCTTTCAAACTTGGTTTCATGCACAAAATTATTTTTTAAATTGTGCATAAAGTTACCTTCAAGCTATGCTTATGAGATGTACAGGAAATATAAATGCATTTCATATTTAGGCTTGGGTCCCACTTCCAAGATATGTCAGTATGTAAATGCAAATATTTCAAAATCCAAAACACTCAGAAATCTAAAACAACACTTCTGGCCGCAAGCATTTCAGGTGAGGGAGACTCAACCTGTATTCCATTTATGTTTGTAGCAATAGTTCAAGCCAGTGTGAACTAATTTTCCACTAAAAAGGAGGATGCACAAAATATATCCTCCCCAGCATACCATCTTTACTAAGGACAAAAACAAAACAAAATGCAGGCATCTAACATCTCCAGTTGTGTTTTTCCTCCTCTTTGGTTTGTAACATCTCGCCTGATGAAGAAGCCCATGGAGCTTCGAAAGCTTGCAAAAAGTCTATTGTGCATTTCGGTTGGCCAAGAAAGGTATCACTGATGGATATTTGTTTGTATTTTTTTACTGTTTTGTATTGTTTTTAACTTGGGTCTATTGAAAATTTTGTTAGCCGCCTTGAGTCCCTGTAGTGGGAGGGAGCTGGGATGATGATGATGATGATGATGATGATGATGATGATGATGATGATGATTCTGTAGTGTGGACACAGCCTTAGTCCAACACTCAGCTCACTACATTTTACACAGACTTTCTCAACCAGTCAGGAGTTAAAGTGATGGAGAGAGGAGGGCTTCCTAGAGAGAAAGGAAGCTCAGAGAGGCTGGGCAGTTTGGTGTGCTTTCCTAGAAGGGCCCTGAAGATGGAGAGCTAGAAAAGAGGGATTGCAGTTTGCAAAGCAGAAATCATCCAGTTTGACACCGCTTTAACCGCCCAGGCTCAATGCTAGGCAAATCTGGGAACTGTAGTTTTGTGAGACCATTGAGTCTTCTCTGTTAGCTCTGGGGCCACAATAAACTGCTAAAGGATTCCCTAGCACTGAACCAGGGCAAAGTCAAAGAAGTCTCAAACTGCATCATTTCTGCAGTGTGGATTGGACCAGAGGAGGAGGTCCTTGCATCCAAGAGAAGAAGGGATAGGGGTTGGCCCCCCTCCAGTTCTGCTCAGACTGATGAAGCATGGAAAGTAAGAGATGAAAAAGTAACAATAGATGCATTTCTTACACTGAGTTGATATTTCTCAATAACCTTTTGCTTGGAATGGCAAATTGCTCATTGCTTTTGTCTTATAGGATAGGATTTCTTGTTTTTAACCTTACCAAGAGGAAAAAGCTCCCCAATTGTAAGTCCTGTTGTCTCATGAGAAATGTTAGTTTTGTTTCTTGCTGATGGGAAACATATGGATCTGTGCACTCTCCATTGTTTAAAATGTTGCCGCAATTAATGATGTAATAGGTATCCTGTAGATGCTTTTTGTGACATGTGCAACAGCAATTGTCTTTAAGAATTCAATGTATCATAGAATCATAGAGTTGGAAGAGACCACAAGGGCCATCCAGTCCAAGCCCCTGCCATGCAGGAACTCACAATCAAAGCATACCCAACAGATGGCCATCCAGCTTCTGCTTAAAAACCAACAAAGATGGAGACTCCTTCGCTCTCCAAGGAAGTGTCAAAAGTCAGTGGCAAGGAAGGAGAATGCCTTGCTCAGAATTGCATTATAATGTGCATTGGAGATTGGGATTTTGTTCTCTGCTATCTTAGGCTGCATCTGCACTGCAGCACAAGCAGACAGCATGGTGTAGTGCTTTGAGTGTTGAACTACGGCTGTGTTCACACTGGAGAAATAAACCGGTTTAATTGCCATGGCTCAATGCTGTGAAATTCTGGGAATTGTAGTTTGTTGTGGGGTCCAGAGTGGAGCTCTGCTCCGCTCTGGGCCCCACAACAAACTACAATTCCCAGAATTTCACAGCATTGAGCCATGGCAATTAAACCGGTTTATTTCTCCAGTGTGAACACAGCCTGAATCTCTGGAGATCAGGATTCAAATCTCAGCTTGGCCATTAAACCCACTGGGTGTCATTGGGCGAGTCACACTCTCTCGGCCTCAGAGGATGGCAATGGCAAACTACCTCTCATTAAACTTGCCAAGAAAACCCCATGATAGGGTTGCTATAAATCAGAAATGACTTGGAGGCACACGACAACAACAAACACTGCAGAATTAATTCAGTTTGATACCACTTTAACCATCATGGCTCAGCACTGTGGAATTCTCGGACTTGTTGTTTTGTGAGACATCTTCTCCATCAGAAGATCTCTGGTACCACAACAAACAACTAATCCCAGGATTCCAGAGCATTGAACCCTGAAAGTTGAACCACTACACCACTTAGTGGATTGGCCTGGGGATTGTGTGTGGCGTTATTTACAAAGTCTGCAACTTTTTTACATATTAAGGGGTAGCCCCACCATTAGTTAGAGTGAAGCTGGTGCCTTAATGTAGAAGGCACCTATCCACACAGCTCACAAGATTGTGAGTTCAATCCCAGGGCTCCCAGGTTGACTCAGCCTTTCATTCTTGTGTAGATTAGTAAAATGAGTACCCAACTTGTTGGGGGCAATTGGCTTACAGATTGTAAACTAGTTAGAGAGTTTTTCGGGTTGTGTGGCTATGTTCTAGAAGAGTTTCTGCCTGATGTTTCACCAGCATCTGTGGGTGGCATCTTCAGAGAATACTGGAATGGAAGAGAGTGGGTATATATATATTGAGTGACCCTGGGTAGGGAGGAGTGATTGCCATGTTAATCTGTGTATTGTTCTGTTGTTGACCGCAGAAAGCCCCTGACCCAGCAGACAATGATCACCAATTAGCAGACACTAATTCTTTCTTGTATATCCTCACATCCTGAGGCCCTGCCAATGCGATTTTAGGCTGCATCAATAGAAGTATAGTGTCTAGATCAAGGGAAGTAATAGTGCCACTCTATTCTGCTTTGGTCAGGCCCCACCTGGAATACTGTGTCCAGTTCTGGGCACCACAATTCAAAAAGGATGTGGAGAAACTGGAGTGTGCCCAAAGGAGGGCAACTAAGATGGTGAAGGTCTGGAAACCATGCCCTATGAGGAACGCCTTAGGGAACTGGGGATGTCTAGCCTGGAGAAGAGAAGGTTAAGAGGTGATATGATAGCCCTGTTTAAATATTTGAAGGGATGTCATATTGAAAAGAGATCAAGCTTGTTTTCTGCTGCTCCAGAGAATAGGACCCAGAATAATGGATGCAACTACAGGAAAAGAGATTCCACCTCAACATTAGGAGGAACATCCTGTCAGTAAGGGCTGTTCGACAGTGGAACACACTCCCTCAGAGTGTAGTGCAGTCTCCTTCCTTGGAGGTCTTTAAGCAGAGGCTGGATGGTCATCTGTCAGGGATGCTTTGATTGAGAATTCCTGCATGGTTGGACTGGATGGCCCTTGTGGTTTCTTCCAACTCTACGATTCTATGATTCTATGATATTAATCAAAACCATGAATGATTAGATCTGCAAAATTCAAAGCCACAAATATAGAGGGCTGACTGTAAAAAAGAAATCAAAGCTCTCAGCCACCCATGTGGATAATTTTACATTTTGGACCAATTCAATTCTGAATAAGGGATACTTCATTTTAAACTTTGGAGTAAGCAGCCGAAAAAAGGAAGGATGCCTTCCTTCCTTAAAAACACATTTAGATCATATTTAAGTGATGATGATTCTCTTCTTTACAGAAAAATGAAACAGTTTTCAGCCTGAATTTAATTGTTTTCCTACTTCATGAGAGGGTTCGTCATATCTCATTCTCAAAAACATTTTGGTGTCTTGCAGGGTTTTGCATCCTCAGTAATTTTTCCAGCTTTTTGAGAGAGAGACTGGTCAGACAGAGAGGGGGAAAAAAGTCTGTGGCTGGTTATCTTCTGGGAGCAGAGACTGAAGACCGAAGAACAAGACTTGGGTGCCCCTGATTTACGAAAAGACTGTGCTACTCTTCAGAATCTGAAGAGGATTCTGGCAGAGAATCATGACCAAGAGCCTGACAGAAGACGTGTTTCATTCAGATGCCCAGCAACAGCATTTCAGGCAGGTCTGCTATGATGTGGCTGAAGGACCCCGAAAGGTTTGCAACCAACTCCATGCTCTTTGCTGTAAGTGGCTGAAGCCAGAGCAGAACACAAAGACTGAGATCCTGGACCTGGTGATCTTGGAGCAATTCCTGACTATCCTTCCCTCCGAGATGGAGAGCTGGGTGAGGGAATGTGGAGCAGAGACCTGTTCCCAGGCAGTGGCCCTGGCAGAGGGCTTCCTCCTGAGTCAGGCAGAAGACAGAATTAAGAAAGAGCCTCAGGTGAGAGCCTGGGTGTTCACAGATAGGGTGAACATCATCTGTAATTTATTGCCCAATAAAAATAATCTGAGGACAGAACATCCGTATTCCATCCTTGCCCTTCTACTGCCTCTTTCCTTTTCTCATCCCTCTTTCTTTTGCAATCTTTCCTTCGCTTTCTGTTCCAGGACCTGTTAGCAGAAGAGGCTTCTGAAAGACAGAAGCCTTCCTCAGACTCTAGACAGAGAACACGATGCAGCTGGATCATGGAGGAGCATGACAGAGATGCCACCTCATTGAGTATGTAGAAAAAGATATATTTTGCAGTTTGGTTTCCTCTCATCAGTATGTCTTAAATATATCATCCCCAAACACATGCCAGGAAGGTTTTGGTGTCAAAGACATGGTGTGTTTCTATTTGAAGATGGGTGGCTGAGATGGAAAAAAGATCCTGTTGTTGTACTGCCTATCCTGCTGCTCAACAGTCTGCCTTCATGAGTTGGCCAAGTTGGGTCCAAAACACACTGCAGAAATAATCCAGTTTGAACCCACTTTAACTGCCCTAGCTCAATGCTAGAGAATTCAGGGAACTGTAGTTTTTGTGAGACATTGAGCCTTCTCTGTCAGAGAGCTCTGGAGCCACAACAAACTACAATTTCCAGGGTTCCCTAGCATTGACCCAGGGCAATTAAAGTGGCCTCAGACTAGATTATTTCTGCATTGTGTTTTGGACCTTGGTCTCTGCAGTGATGTAGAGTGCCCCTAGACTGTGCATATCTGTTGGTTCTTTGGATCTTTCAGCAGCATTCATTGTCACTGACCACAGTAGACTTCTGGACTGTTTGCTTGATATGGGTTGTTGTTGTAGTAGTAGGCTTTTTGTAAGCTACATGGGGAGGGAGGGGTGAAACACATGCACCAAATAAGGCAGTTTCAAACAGCTTTGACACACGCCTCTAAAGCAGATGGAGAATGGATTGAAGCTGTACTCTGGGACTAAAAACCAGAGCAAAAAGAAACCAGGATATTCTGACTTAGCCCAGAAAATGTTCACCTTCGATCCTGCATATAAAGGCTCCAATGTCAGAGCAGTTGTAAAGGAGCAATCCATTCTAACCCTAACCCTAATGCTGCATATAAATGGGCCCATACATTAAAAAAGGATGGAGCCAGCATACCCAAGCAGTTGAGGCAACAATGCAATGAAGTGAAAGTGTGTCATCTCCAATGGATATATGTACAACATACACAAAGCAGACAGTCCAAGAGGGGACATGAAGCCCATGAAGGGGGCATGTAGCCCATGATTGTGCTTTGCTCATGGTTTATTGGGCACAGCGATGCTCTGTACCATTGGAGGATCACAGGTGCAACTGTGTGCCTGATCAAAGGGGCAGCCATCCAGTGGGATGGCATCTAGGCAACCGGCAGCTGCTAGCTGTGTGTTTCTGTGATGGTGCGCATAGATGGTTGGGAGGTGACAAAAAGCAAAACAAAACAAAACAAAAAACAACAAATTACCCAGCAACATAGCTTTAAGCCAGGAATCTATCCTACAGAATCCTGGGATTTATCATTTGGTGAGGTATTCAGCCTGGTCAGTCAGAGAGCTCTGGTGTCTCACCAAACTCCAACCATTAGGATTCTGTTGAATGGACTCATGGCAGTTAAAGTAGTATCCAACTACTTTAAATCTGCAGTGCAGATACATGCTGAGACTATCAAGAGCTCCTTGGTATGACGGCTTTTGCTCTTTTTACCTGAGTCTGAAATTGAATTTGCCTTTCATAGGAGATGAAACAAGATCTTTTAAAGCTGAGGTCATGAGAATACCTTCTGGACGCCTGGACCAGGTAAGAGGAAGGATCCCTGGAAGCCCCAAAAGCAGTCATTCTGGGGGCTCTTGCCCTTGCTTGTCTCTTGGGCCTGACAGAATCTCTCCCTTTTTGTTTGCATCCATCAAGGTTAACCACTAAGGTGTATGTGAATGCCTGATGTGAACATTGAAATCCTGTTGGGCACCCCCAAGCTTTCTCCTTGGGGTTAGTATTTTTGCCTTAAAGGTAATGTTTCTGTCTTAGGTGGCCTTTGAAGAGGTGGTGGTGTCTTTTAGCAAGGAGGAGTGGGCCCTGCTGGATTTGGATCAAAGGAACTTGTATCAGGAAGTCATGGAGGAGAATTTGGCAATGGTGACCTTTCTGGGTAAGACTCCCTCTTCCTTGAGACTGAACAAATCAGTTTACAAATACTTAAAAAATACTGTAGCCTTTACCAGCTGGGTTAGTTGCTGAAATCAGACTCAGATGTGCTGCAAAGCAGAGACTGCTCCCCTCCAAAAGATATCTCTCCCTTCTACCCTGCCTCGCCTCGTTTTACTTCTACCAGTTTCTGCTAAGGCTATCTCTCAGAAGACAGAAAATATGCTTTTGTCAATGGATCAAAAACCATTTGTACCTGGAGGTGAAGCCCTCATGCTATTCTTTTTTCACATTTTGAATTTGCTGTTGGGTATGGGTTTGTTACTTCTTCCTGATTTTGATGGTGGAAGGATGAGTTTTTCTGAAGGGTTTCATTTTTCCAATGTAGAGTCTTAAATGGTTCAGCTTTTTAATTAAATTAAATTTCTTTTTCTTCTGTGGGGGATTAGTCTTCATAATAATAATAATAATCATAGGATTTATTTATACCCCACCCAATCACAGGGAATCCGGGCGGCTTACAATAGTGGGAATAATACAGGCAATAACAATAAACATGAAATAATAAGCAAATATAACATAGCAATACATAATATAATAAAAACAATTCAATAACAACAAAGCAATACAATAACAGCAAAAAAACCATAATATAAAATTTACATTCAATCAATAATTATTTTTAAAAATCCCCAATTCCAACCCCCTATTCAAAAATTAACAAAGCAGATACCAATAAACAATGAAGTAGTAGAACAAATACATCATACCATGTCGCAATTTACTGTTTAAAAATTAAAATTAAGAGATTACATTTTAACATCCTAAAAAAGGGGGAGACTAAAATTTAACTACGAGATAATACTGTTAATATTGCCCAAGGCTTTTATGGGCTGACACTCATGCTGAGATGGTCCGGGGCTGGAGGGAGCCAGATGTTAAAGGGGTCTCCTCCTTCATGACTACATCTTACGTTCTCCTCCCCCAACCCCCACCTGGACCTCATTAGTTTCTGCCTGGGCTAATTTTTCCATCTTAATTTTTCTGGTTCATTCAGGAACTGAGTCTGCAAGATCCTATGTTTTGGAATAAATAATGCTTATGTCCTTCTGGCTGGATCTTCAAGCAGAACTGCTATGAAGCTTGGGGCATGTAATGTGTGGAATGCTGGAAGACTAGGGTCAGAGGTTTATTAATGGCTAGCTATGGATAATTCTTTGCTATTGTTGCTGCTGTTATTTGCCATCAAGTGGATTTACAACAATCCTGTGAATGAGAGACTTCTGTAAGCCCCTGTCATCAGCAGCCGTACTCAGGCAAACTTGGGACAAGTTTGGCTTCCTTCATTAAATCTATCCACCTGTAACATGATATCTGTTGTTGACACATGCATATTTTTACATACATGTCAATATATGTATGTATGTAAAACTCTCTCAGACTCAGGGGATTGTCAAACTCCCTCTGAACAAATCTTGCCCAGAAAAGCCTCTCATAGTTTTGCCCTAGGGTCAGAAATCACTTGAAGGCACACAGCAGCAGCAGCAACAACAACAAAGCTAGACCCACATGAGAGATAATTGCACCCCTGTTGTTTAACTGCTCAACTTAGGCATGGACTCGGTGTCTTCAGTATGCTGATGACACTCAGATATACCTCTCCATGACCAGATCGTCTACCCAGACCTCAGATGGCGTCTCTCCTCTCAATGTCTGCCTTGCGGCGGTAATGGACTGGATGTGGGAAAACAAATTGAAATTAAATCCAGACAAAACGGAGGTACTCACAGTCACAGGCCCGAAACCAGGTTTGGGAATACAACTCCCAGTCCTCGATTTACCTTAGTCTGAAATTGAATTTCCCTTTCATAGGAGATGAAACAAGATCTTTTAAAGCTGAGGTCCTGAGAATACCTTCTGGACACCTGGACCAGTCCAGTCACACTCTCCTCAAAGGACTCTGTTTGCAGTCTGGGGGTACTTCTTGATTCATCGCTTCCCATGACTAGTCAGGTGAATGCAACGGTCAGGAGTGCCTGTTATCAGCTTCGGCTGATACGCCAGCTGCGCCCTTTCCTGGAGATGAGGGATCTGGAAACTGTGGTACATGCTCTGGTAACCTCACGGTTGGACTACTGTAATGCACTCTATATGGGGCTACCCTTGTGCTTAACCTGGAAACTACAAATGGTTCAGAACATAGCATCCAGACTTATTATAGGAACATCCAGGAGAGAGCACATAACACCAGTGCTTAAAGCTCTCCACTGGCTTCCAATCAGTTTCCGGGCACACTACAAGATGTTGGTTTTAACCTTTAAAGCCCTACATGGCTTGGGTCCATCTTATCTTAGGGACCGCCTCCTCCTGTATGAACCCCCCCCTGCACACTCCGGTCCTCCGGAGGAACCTGCTACAGCCTATGAAGAACAGGTTGAGATAGACCTCCCAGAGGGCCTTTTCAGCAGTTGCCCCCAAACTGTGGAATGACCTGCCAGATGAGATGCGTCTTATAACTTCCATCGATGGCTTCAAGAAAGCCTTAAAGACACATCTCTTCCGGCAGGCCTTCCCAGATACTAGTTAATACCCTCGGCCCCAAATCTGGGTATAGACCTTCCCAATCTCCGCCCGTATGCTCTTTCTTACTAGAGCTAGAAATACTTGTTTAGGCATTTTTTGGCCTAATTCATTGCACATGCTTTTATTGTATATGTTTTTAATCTATAGTTGATTTAATCCTTTTTTAAGGGGAGAGGTGGGGATGGATGGGAATATTTTAATCTGTTATGTTTTTAAACTCTGTTGTAATCTGCCCTGATTGCTTTGTTCAGAGGGGCAGATTAGAAATAAAATGTATTATTATTATTATTATTATTGAAGCAATAAAACAATAAAACCATCCAGAACACTGAATTCCAGTTGAAGATTCCCACCTCCATTTGGAATGGGTGACTGCTGCCCTGTGTGACAGATGAAATATTTTAATTATTTTACATTTCACATGTGGGGGGAGGGGGACGACATTAAATATATGTCCTGCCTTTCATCAGGGACGAGAAGAATTATGACAGCAGTTTACATCCCTAGAGGTTCATAACTCAGTTGCCTTTTGAGATCATTCACCCATAGTACTTCAATTGAGTAAAAGAAAAGCAACATGACAGTAACAGAATCTGAAGTCTGTTTAGTGCAACAGCTAAAAAGAAGAAATTCAAACTGATATTAAGAACTTCTATATAGAATATAGATCAGACATGATATCAGGTGTTAGGGGGTCACCTAGCTTAAGGAGGCTACGTGTGAAAGGGATCTAAGAGTCCTAGTAGGCCATAAGTTGAACATGAGTCAACAATGTGATGCGGCAGCTAAAAAGGCCAATGCAATTTTTGGCTGAATCAATAGAATTATAGTGTATAGGTCAAGGGAAGTAATAGTGCCACTCTATTCTGCTTTGGCCAGGTCTCATCTGGAATACTGTGTCCAGTTCTGGGCACCACAATTCAAAAAGGATGTGGACAAACTGGAGCGTGTCCAGGGGAGGGTGACCAAAATGGTGAAGAGTCTGGAAACCAAGACTTATGAGGAAAGACTGAATGATTCTGACTTCTGTGCTCAGTTGTATGTCTTTGCTCTTCAGTATGTTTTCCACTTGTTTCAGAGCTGCACTTCTCATTCCTAGTCTTCTGATTTCTTGACTGCAATCTCCAGTCTGGTCAATGTTTGATCCTAGATATGGGAATTCTTTGACTATTTCAATTTCCTCGTTGTCTCGATTGAACTTGCACATTTCATCTGTGGTCAGTATTTTTGTTTTCCTTGTTTGCAGTGCAGATTAGACCTCAGGTAACAGGCCCCAACTGGGCACCCTCCCCTAGGATCAGGGAAGAAAGTGTGTGTGTGGGTACAGGACTGGACACTTGCTGTCTCCGGGCAGATTCTTTAACCCCAACTTTTCTAACCACTGTATTTTGCTCTGAAATTCATTTATTTTGCTCTGAATTCTCCTGTATTCTGTCTTCAGCTCAGAGACCCGATTCCATTATCTGCTATGATTAAATAAATCTTAGTGGAATCTTTACATGTACCTGTAAAAGAAGCTTAATTTGTCTCTTACCTACCAGGTCAAATGCAGACACCCATGATCATTTCTTTATTCTGTTCCATCTTATGTTGTAGGGTTGCATCTCCCATTTTGTCTCATTGGCTGATGAGTGTTGTACTTATGGCTGGTGGGAGTTGCAGTCCAAAGACATCCAAAGAGCCACCCAGCTTATTGAAAATTGGCAATGCTGCTCCTTCAACAGCTTACACAAAATCAGGAACAAGCCAGAAAGTTCCTATGTAGCCTAACAATCTAAAAGGATCAAGAGAACTAAGTAACTGAGAGCGGAAAAGGAACATATTCACCAGTTGTTATGGTTCCCAAATGTCCATAGTAGTCAGTTTTTAGCAACAGAGTTCATGAAAATGCTGAGTGGGGACGGTCTTTCAAGAAACCCATGCGGAGACTGTAAATAAGTTAACCAGTTGTGTTATTTCTTTGATTTGAGAATCTGTTTCTCCCTGGGCTGTTAAACATTTGTTTCTCTCCTTTCAAGGTGGAGACATGCAAGGGAATGAGGATGAAGGAGAACCAAATGGGGCTTTCTTCCCAAGAGTAAAATGTAAACAGAATGGAACCAAAATTCATTCTCAAAAGAAGAGGGGAAACAAGGTCGCTGCTTCTCAAGTTGGGGACAACTGTGGAATCTCAGTTCACGAAAAAATACACAAAGAAGAGGAAAAAGGTAAATGTATTTGTCATGAATGTGGGAGAAGCTTCAACTGTAAAAGCAAACTTAATCTTCACAGGAGAATTCACACAGGAGAGAAACCCTTTAAGTGTTTGGAGTGTGGAAAGCATTTCAGTCAGAAGATACACCTTCTTTGTCATCACAAAACCCATTCTGGGGAGAAACCGTTTAAGTGTTTGTGGTGTGAAAAGAGCTTCAGATGGAAGATAAGCCTCACTTGTCATCAAGCTGCTCACAGAGGAGAGAAGCTATTTAAATGCCTCCAGTGTGGAAAGAGCTTCCGCTGGAGGGCAAGCCTAACAAATCATAAAGCAACTCACAGAGGGAAGAAACCATTTGAAAACATGGAATGTGAAAAAGGTTCTACTTCTAAAGTAAAATTCACTTCTCATTTGGGAACTCACACAGGAAACAAACTCTCTAAATGTTTGGAGTGTGGAAAGAGCTTCAGTACAAAGGTACACCTCACTTGCCATCAGGTCACTCATACGCGGGAGAGGCCATTTAAATGCCTAGAGTGTGAGAAAAATTTCAGCTGGAAGAGAAGCCTCACTCTCCATCAAGCTACGCACACAGGAGAGAAACCATTCAAATGTCTGGAATGTGGAAAGAGCTTCAGTCAGAAAGTACACTTCACTTCTCATCAGGTAACCCATACAGGGGAAAAACCCTTTAAATGCTTGGAGTGTGGGAAGAGCTTCAGGTGGAGGAGAACCTTCAGAAATCACCAAGCAAACCACACAGGGGACAAACCATTTAAATGCTTGGAGTGTGGAAAGGGGTTCTCTTTGAAGACATACCTTATTTGTCATCAAGCAACCCACACAGGAGAGAAACCCTTTCCGTGTTTGGAGTGTGGGAAAAAATTTCGTCAGAAGACGCACCTCACTCATCATCAGGCAACTCACACAAGAGAGAAGCCATTTGAATGCTTGGAGTGTGGTAAGAGCTTCAGTTGGAAGTCACACCTCACTCGACACCAGTCTACTCACACAGGGGGGAAAACATTTGAATGCTTGGAGTGCGGAAAGAGCTTTAGTTGGAAGACAAGCCTCACCCGTCATCAGGCAAACCACACAGGAGAGAAACCATTTAAGTGCTTGGAATGTGGTAAGGGCTTCAGTTGGAAGGCAAACCTCACTCGACATCAGTCTACTCACACTGCGGGGAAAACATTTATATGCTTGCAATGTGGAAGGAACTTCAATTGGAAGGCAAGTCTCACCCGTCATCAGGCAACTCACACAGGATAGAAAATAGGGGAAAAAATTCATTGAGAGGGAAAACTTTTTCCTTATACAGGGGGGCCTTGTTATCCATTGGGATTTGGTTCCAGGACCTCCCGTGGATAACAAAGTCCATGGATGCTCAAGTCCCGTTAAATACAATGGCATAACAAAATGGTATCCCTTATATAAAATGGCAAAATCAAGGTTTTCTGTTTGGAATTTACACTTTTTTGGGGGGGGGGGGAATATTTGAATCCTAGGTGGAGTCACACAATCCTCGATGGACCCTGTTCGCAGTCTGGGGGAACTCCTAGACTCGTTGCTTCATATGACTAGTCAGGTGAATGCGACGGTCAGAAGTGCTTGCTATCAGCTTCGGTTGATATGCCAGCTGCGCCCTTTCCTGGATCAGAAGGACCTGGAGTCTGTGGTACACACCTTGGTAACCTCGCGATTGGATTTCTGTAATGCGCTCTACTTGGGGCTACCCTTGTGCCTAACCCGGAAACTTCAACTAGTCCAAAACATGGCGGCCAGGCTTATTATTGGTACATCGAGGTGCGAGCACATAACACCAGTGCTTGAGTCCCTTCACTGGCTACCGATTAATTTCCGGGTGCAGTACAAGGTGTTGGTTTTAACCTTTAAAGCCCTACAGGGCTTGGGTCCATCTTATCTTAGGGACTGCCTCTCCCCGTATAATCCCCCTCACACACTCCGGTCCTCCGGGAGAAATCAGCCTTTGAAAACGAGGCTGTCATGGACCTTCCGGGGGACCTTTTCTGCTGCCACTCCCAGGCTATGGAACGACCTGCTGGATGAGATGTGTTTTATTACATCTCTTGAGAGCTTTAAAAAGGCCTTGAAGATGCATCTCTTCCAGCAGGCCTTCCCAGAAACATCTTAATGCCTGGCCCTGACACTGATTTTAAGACATTGGGATGTGCTCCCTTTCCAGTTCTCAGCACTTTTTTTACAAGTTTACATCTACAGTGTCCATAGTACGACTAGCTGTTTTTATGTTTTATGTTGTATATGTTTTTCCTGATTTTAACTTAATGCTGATTTAATTTAATTTTAAGGGGTGGGAGGTGGGATGTTGGACCATTGTAATTGTTTTATCTTGATGTTTTTTAATTGCTGTAACCCACTCCGATTGATGCCAGAGGAGCGGGCTATAAATAAACTTTTATTTTATTATATTATTATTATTATTATTTTCAAGCCATGGATGTTTATCTGTGGATAAAAAAATCCATAGATAAGAAGGGTCAATTGTAATGGAGAAACTTTTTAACTGAGACTCTCATGGCTACTCACTCAATATGAGGCTTTTTGTAAAAAAACTACAGCCCAGACTAAAGAAACCAAGACATATACATACAGGCATTTGCTAGAACACACATATGGAAGGGGCCAGCCTGTCCATTCTTTCTGGCAATTGGAATTAAAGCTATCAGTACCGTAATCCATGGACACCTATTTGATCCTCCTCCCATTTAAGTCTAGGTCACAAGGAAAAATTCATTCAGAATTATACATAGGTGGTATTCTATCAAAAATGGTACAGAGTCTCCCAATGAGCTGCTGGAGATGATGCAAGGACACTGGCTCCTGTATCCATATGTGGGCTGAATGCCTCAAGATACAGTTCTAGTGCCTAGTTCTACATCAAATTTCATGTATTACACACCAAACTCTGTACTTCTGTCTGGCCCTGATTTTACTCTCGATGTTTATAGATAGAAATGCCACCCTTAAATATAGAAAACTGATCACTTTATTTAAATCACAGCTGTGAGACTTGAGGTGGCCAAATGTTGGAAACATGGGAATCTGTCTATTGAGGGTTGGTGGGAAAGGATATGGAACCCATGGTTAATGGAAAGGCTTTCCACTACAATGAGATTTTGTAACAGACATTCAAAACAGGACACATTCTATGAGGACTGGAGGCTCTTTATTGAATTTGTAAATAAACCTTCACACCACCTCTAACCTCCGGACTCTCACAGCGACTTCTGGAAGGACATTTTACAATTCAACACAAAAACTAAACTGATTTCAGACTAATCCTATTCATGGAATCCTGAAAACTAATGATCACTGAGGAACATCACATCCTATGGTTATTGTTTTATTTGTTCTTATGTTGCACTGTAATGTTGGACTAACTTATAAAGACTTGAAAATCAATGAAAATATTTTTTTTTTAAAAAATTAAGTGCTTGTCATCAAGCAACTTGCATAGGAAAGAAACCATTGATTTTAACTGGTTTAAAAGGTGCTCAAGAAGAGCACTCCCACTTCAGGGAATTCACTGAGGTCCTAAATTATTGTTGTAAGGGAAGCAATTTTGGATTAGTTGGGGTTGTTGATTTCCCTCTCTGAAAACATGGAAATGTCTGTTAATGAGATGTGAAATAAAGAGTAACAGAACATGCCTATAGTGTTTTAATCATTATAAAAATTAATTTAAAATTGCTGGATAAAACATTATAACCAAGCATTACAGTATATTGCCTTTTGATTGTAAAAAAATCCTTCATTTTGTCTGGAATCATTGGAGGCCTGTTTGATTAATCCCTGTGAAGAATTAGTATGAAGCTCGTTTTTAAAAATTTTGTGTTTTTGTAATTTGCATCTTTACTTTCTTAGCAAATGTGTCTTTTTCAAAACCTAATTTGACTGTTTGAAGGTCTGTAGCTAAGATAGCCTGAATGAATAATGGCTTGCGGGGTTTGGAGGAATATAGGGGCCATATTCAAAATATTTTGAATATTTTTTTAATTGCCTGCCTTTTATTTTGTGTATTAAGTTTTCTGAAACTTTTATTCCTTAAAAAGCCCAGTATGTTTTAGTCTCATCACCAATTTGCCTTCTTCAAGGGGTATTAGAAAACAGAAAACCACATTTACTGTGTAATACTGAGGCAACACGTAAAACATATATACAGACTTTATTTCTCAAAAATTAAATAGTTTCTTTTATGCATATAAATATATGCATACCAATTTGTCTGGTGTTGCAGTCTGCACTCTGTAAAAGTGGATATTCTGAGTACAGTGGTCCCCCGGGTTACTAAAGTAATACGTTCCAGGATCCCTTTGGTAACCCGAAAACCTTCGTAACCCGGGGGACCGCTGTAAGTATAGGAAAGCACTTGGCGCGATTTGAATTTCGTGCCGCTTTCCTTTTGGAACCTGGGTTTTTTTCGCAAGCTGGGGCCGTTTTTCCGGCCCCGGCTCTTTCGTACCCCGGGGGATTCGTAACCCAGGGGACCACTGTATTGAAATATGTCTACCATCGGGTTCATATAATCTGTGGCACCATATTGGTCACTTCTCTCCAGGATGAAGAGGAGCCATTGGGGAGCATCCTTTGGGTTTGGCTGGTCAACCAATTACAAGTGTGGTCCTGTCAGGACACCCCTCACTCTCGAGATCCCACAGTGAGGGCGGGAGGGAGAAGATGAAAGGCAAGTCACCGCTTTGATTGTCAGTGCATTGAGAGACGCTCTTGAGAGAGGGAGAGAAAAAGGGAATGGAGCCATCCACAGAAAGAAGGGGGGGAAGGAGGTGAATGTGGGGGAATAAGGGGGGAGCCACACACAGAACCGACAAAAACCTTAACCCAGCTTAGAAAGCAAAGTGGAAAAAGGGAGAACATGGGATGGAAAGAACCTCACTCTCTTTACAAAATTATGAAACAGATCCACAGCTGGGCTTTGTTTTTGTTTGTATGCAATGGGAGCCATGCCAGGACGCATGTTTTGGTTGTCGGGAGGGTCACTGAGGCAGTGCTAAAAGGTAGGGAAATGGCAGATTTCCCCAAAATTTGGGGCAGGATGGTTTACACCCCTCTGCCAACCGTCTCCTATAGTCCCTCTCCTCCAGTGTGATGTACTTGAGATCCGAAAAGTCATTCTCATTTGTTGAACGTGCTTGAACACACTTGCAACCTGATTATTTTCAAATGAACCACTAAAAGATCTGTCTTCAAAGAGAGTGATTCTTTTGCATTTGCCTCGCTTTGCCTCAATTCTCCATGATTCTGACCAATTGCAGTTATGTCTGAAATTGTTTCCAGTGTGAACGAGGCACATATAAACTGGTCAGCAAATCAGTTTAAATCATAGTGGGACCAGGCCCTGAAACAGCTTGAAGGCACACAAACACCACCACAAATTCTCTTGTGTTAGGGAGTCATTTTCTACCCTGAATGTGATGGCAAAACACCTCCCTACTTCAAGACCATGTTGCTAATTCCTCCTTCCCAAAAACATCTAGTATCTTTGCAGGGTTTTGGTATCCCGAGTAATTTTGCCAGCCTTTTCCCTCGCAGAAGGATCTCCTAAACAACATTAGCTTGTAAGGCAGGGTAGGCCTAGACATTGGTTTTAAAAACAGCTTTGTGAGTCAAAAAGGTTGGGAACCTTGCTCTGGGGTTCTTCCCAGCTATACACTATATCTTTGCCTTAGTAATGGAGATGAGAACTGCCCCCTGCTGTTGGTTTTGACTAGACATTCATGTCAATGGACTATCTTTACCTTTTTACCTTTATTGCTTCATAAACCAGGCCTCACTCTATGGAGATTATCACATGGTAGCAAACCCCCATCCTTAAAGCATGCTAATAGCGTGATGAGGGGAAGATTATCACATCCCTGCACTTATCCTGTCCTTCAGCAGTCCAGAAAGAGTAATAGAGCCATCACTGAGTATTAACGGAAGTTCCCATTAATGCACAATGACAGCTCCATTACTCATTATGGATGGCAGAAGGCCAGGATAAGCACGTAGGGGTGTGATAATCCCCCCCCCCCCCAGTCATACTATTAGCATGCCTTTAGGATGGGAGCAAGCCACTTTTTCTCCATTCGGATAATCTCCTATAGCAGGCCAACATATGAAACAAGAACCGATGAAAAATGAACTGGATGTGGCTCCCACTTTGGAAGAAACCATTAAGGCCATAAAGCAGATGAAAAACGGCAAGGCAGCCAGGATTGATGGAATCCGACCTGAAGCTTGGAAACACGGAGGTCATGTACTCCATGCTAAATTCCACAAGCTCCTTGTGAGTTGCTGGGAGAAGGGTGAACTGCCATCATAGAATCATAGAGTTGGAAGAGACCACAAGGGCCATCCAGTCCAACCCCATTCTGCCATGCAGGAACTCCAAATCAAAGCATCCCCTGTTGTGCTAGGATTTCAAGTTCATCTTGCTTATTTCCCATGCTCTGTGCATTAGTGTAGAGACATCTAAGACCATGTGTCCTCTTTCATAGAATCATAGAATCATAGAAATTTAGAGTTGGAAGAGACCACAAGGGCCATCCAGTCCAACCCCCTGCCATGCAGGAACTCCCAATCAAAGCATACCCGACAGATGGCCATCCAGCCTCTGCTTAAAAACCTCCAAGGAAGGAGACTCCACCACCCTCCGAGGGAGTGTGTTCCACTGTCGAACAGCTCTTACTGTCAGGAAGTTCCTCCTAATGTTGAGGTGGAATCTTTTTTCCTGCAGTTTGCATCCATTGTTCCGAGTTCTGTTCTCTGGAGCAGCAGAAAACAAGCTTGCTCCCTCCTCAATGTGACATCCCTTCAAGTATTTAAACAGGGCGATCATATCACCTCTTAACCTTCTCTTCTCCAGGCTAAACATTCCCAGCTCCCTAAGGCGTTCTTCATAGGGCAAGGTTTCCAGACCCTTCACCATTTTAGTCGCCCTCCTTTGGACCCGCTCCAGTTTCTCCACATCCTTTTTGAATTGTGGTGCCCAGAACTGGACACAGTATTCCAGGTGGGGCCTGACCAAAGCAGAATAGAGTGGCACTATTACTTCCCTTGATCTAGACACTATACTTCTATTGATGCAACCTAAAATTGCATTGGCCTTTTTAGCTGCTGCATCACACTGTTGACTCATGTTCAACTTGTGGTCTACTTGGACTCCTAGATCCCTTTCACATGTTGTCTCATTCAGCCAGGTGTCCCCCATCCTATATTTGTGCATTTCATTTTTCCGCCCTACGTGTAGGACCTTACATTTCTCTGTGTTAAATTTCATTTTGTTAGCTTTGGCCCAGCTTTCTAGTCTATTCAGGTCATTTTGAATTTTGATCCTGTCCTTTGGGGTATTAGCTACTCCTCCCAATTTGGTGTCATCTGCAAATTTGATAACTAGGCTCTCAATACTGTCATCCAAGTCATTAATAAAGATGTTGAATAGCACTGGCCCCAGGACAGAACCCTGTGGGACTCCACTTGTCACTTCTTTCCAGGATGAAAAGGAACCATTGTTGAGCACCCTTAGGGTTCGGTCAGTCAACCAGTTACAAATCCATGTAACGGTTACCTTGTCTAGCCCACATTTTACAAGCTTGTTTGCAAGGATGTCATGGGGAACCTTGTCAAAGGCCTTACTGAAGTCAAGATATACTATATCCACAGCATTCCCTTCATCTACCAAACTGGTAATTTTATCAAAAAAAGAGATCAGATTTGTCTGGCATGACTTGTTTCTCTGAAACCCATGTTGGCTTTTTGTGATTATGGAATTATCTTCCAGATATTCACAGACTCTCTGCTTAATGATCTGCTCTAGAATCTTTCCTGGTATTGATGTCAGACTAACCGGACGATAATTGTTGGGATCCTCTTTTTTCCCCTTTTTGAAGATTGGGACAACATTTGCCCTCCTCCAGTCTGCAGGGACTTCTCCTGTTCTCCAGGAGTTCTCAAAGATGATTGCCATTGGTTCCGATATTACATTTGCCAGTTCTTTTAATACCCTAGGATGTAGTTCATCTGGTCCTGGAGACTTATATTCATTTAGATTAACCAGGTATTCCTGTACTGTTTCCTTACTTATTCTGTGCTGAAATTCCCCTATTCTGTCCTCTGCTCCATCATCCTTAGGTTGGGCACCCTTTGCCTTTCCTGAGAAGACTGAAGCAAAGAAGGTGTTGAGCAATTCTGCCTTTTCTCTGTCTCCTGTGAGCATTTTGCCATCTTCTCCACGCAGTGGCCCAACTGTTTCCTTCTTCTTCGTTTTGCTGCGGACATACCCAAAAAAGCCCTTTTTATTGTTCTTAACGTCTCTAGCAAGCCTGAGTTCATTTTGCGCTTTAGCTTTTCTGACTTTATCCCTACATGCGCTGGCTATTTGTTTGAATTCCTCTTTGGTGATTTCCCCATTTTTCCATTTTTTTATACATGTTCCGTTTAAAACTTAGCTCAGTTGTAAGTTCCTTAGTCATCCATACTGGTTTCTTGAGACATCTCCCATTTTTCTTCCTCATTGGAACTGTCTGAAATTGTCCCTTTAGTATCTCCCTTTTGAGGAACTCCCATCCATCTTGAACTCCCTTCTCTTTTAGTATTCTTGACCATGGGATCACCCCCAGTATTTCTCTAAGTTTATTGAAATCAGCTTTCCTAAAGTCTAGAATGCGTGTCTGACTATGCTTAGCTTCACCTTTCCACTGTATAACAAACTCCAGGAGAACATGGTCACTCCCACCTAAGGATCCCACCACTTGCACCCCATCAACTAGGTCTTCACTGTTGGTTAAGATCAGATCCAAAATAGCTGATCCCCTTGTTGCCTTTTCCACCTTTTGGACTGTGAAATTGTCTTCGAGGCAAGTGAGGAATTTTCTAGATCTTGAGGATGGCGCTGAGTTTGACTTCCAGCAAATATCCGGGTAGTTGAAGTCCCCCATCACTACTACATCTCTCCTTCCTGATTGCGTGGTCATCTGTTCTAGAAAGGCATCATCCATTTCCTCTGTCTCACTTGGAGGTCTGTAGTAGACTCCCACAGTAACATCTCTGTTGTTTCCCTCTCCTTTAATTTTTATCCAGATGCTCTCCACCTGGCTTCCAGTATTGATGTCCTGGATCTCTTCACTGGTGTAAATATCCTTGATATATAATGCTATTCCTCCTCCTTTCTTGTTTGTCCTGTTTCTCTTAAAAAGGTTATACCCCTCTATTTCTATATTCCAATCGTGAGACTCATCCCACCAGGTTTCAGTGATGCCTATTATATCATATTTCCCTTGTTGTGCTAGGAGTGCAAGTTCATCTTGCTTATTTCCCATGCTCTGTGCATTAGTGTAGAGACATCTAAGACCATGTGTCCCCTTTACTTGATGCCTGTGCATGTTTTTTTGGCTCCTTTTGTTGAGTCCTTGCACTGTTTGTCTTCTTCCCTCTATGTCAGTTTGACTATTTTTTCTAGCCGTTTTGCCTTCCAGACTGCTGTCTCCCTTCCCCAGATCACTTAGTTTAAAGCCCTCCTGATCAGATTCTTCAGACTGTTGGCAAAAACGTTTCTTCCAACTGGCGTGAGATGTAGCCCATCCCTTGCTAGAAGTCCCTCCTCATGGAACCGCAGCCCATGATCCAAGAATCCAAATTGTTCTCGGCGACACCATCTGCGGAGCCAGTTGTTGATATCTGCTATTTTCCTCTCTCTTCCTGGACCGTGCCTTTCTACTGGTAGAAGAGACGAGATGACAATCTGTGCGTCCATTTCCTTCAGCTTCTTCCCCAGAGCCTCGTAATCCCTTCTGATATTCTGAAGGCTGTGTCTTGCTGTGTCATTCGTTCCCACATGGACCAAAAGGAAGGGGTATTTGTCAGTAGATTTGACCAGTCTTGTCAGCCTCTCCGTAACATCACGGATCTTTGCCCCAGGGAGACAACACACCTCACGAGACATCTTGTCGGGCCCACAAATCACTGCTTCTGTACCCCTCAGCAAGGAGTCCCCCACCACAACCACGCGCCTCCTCTGAGGCTTAGCAGCAACTCTTCCCTGCGATGGAACTCCCAGGCTCTCCTGCTGTGTCCCTGAAGTCTGTCTGTGCTGCTCTTCCTGATCCTCCTTGATAAGTGAAAGGGCTTCGAAACGATTCTGTAGCTGCAAGCTCCTACAGCTATCCCTGATTTCTCTGCTTCTCTGTGTGACATTCCTCCAGCTGTTTGCCTCCTCTGTAGATGAAGTGACCTTCTCACCCCCAGCGACTTTCTCTGTGTGGTCCCCTTCCAAGATCGTTCCTTCCGTTGTGTCGAGGAAAACCTCTTGCTCCCTGACATGCTGAAGTGTCGCTACCCTGGATTCCAGCTGCTGTACTTTCTCCTCCAAGAGGGCTACCAACTTGCACTTGGGGCATGTGAAGTTCGCCACATCTGTAGGCAAGAAGACAAACATCCCACAAGTGTTGCAAGTGACTGCAGCCGCTCCCTCAGTGCCCATACCGAGAACTATTAAGGAATCACTAAAAGAAGACTGTGGGCTTCCTCCTCGAAGAATATTCCCCGGTAAACACTAATGTCAAAGCCCCTGATGTCCTCTCCTATTTCACCAATCTCTATCAGTGATTTCAACCTACTGGGAATGTTACTTTATACAGATGCCCTGGTTTCTAACTTGTATTCACTTCCTCTGAGGTGCAGGGGAACCCCTCAAAAGCACTTTTAAAAAGGGGAAGATCTAAAGGAGAACCTCTAAAACAAAGTTTACAGCTCCTCTGCTCCTAATGTTGTGCTTTTACCCTGTTTGGGGGGGGGGGGAATCCACACACTTACCACTTAAAATGGCTGCCAAAAAGTTGCTCTTCCTTCTTCTCTCTCTCACTCCAACTCTCTGCAGCTGGCTCTCTGAGCAGTTCTGTATAGCTAGTCTCCTAGCTCCTCCCACTTGTGACTCACAGGTGTGACTCACAGAAGCTCCTCCTCCTCCTCTGCAGCAGACACACTCCCCAAAGAGATTTTAAAAATCCACACACTTACCACTTAAAATGGCTGCCAAAAAGTTGCTCTTCCTTCTTCTCTCTCTCACTCCAACTCTCTGCAGCTGGCTCTCTGAGCAGTTCTGTATAGCTTTACTTGCTGCCTGCGCACCTTTTTTGCCTCCTACTGTTGGGCTCTTGCACTGTTTGCTTTGTTCCCTCTATGTCAGTTTCAGTATTTATTCCAGGCCTTTTGCCTTCCAAAATGCTGTCTCCCTTCCCCACATAACTCAGTTTAAAGCCCTCCTGATCAGATGCTTCAGACTGTTGGCAAAAACGTTTCTGCCAACTGGTGTGAGATGCAGTCCATCCCTTGCCAGAAGGAACTCCAAATTAAAGCATCCCCAACAGATGGCCATCCAGCCTCTGCTTAAAGACCTCCAAGGACGGAGACTCCACAACCCTCCGAAGGAGTGTGTTCCACTGTCCCACAGCCCTTACTGTCAGGAAGTTCCTCCTAATGTTGAGGTGGAATCTCTTTTCCTGCAGCTTGCATCCATTGTTCCATGTTCTAGTCTCTGGAGAAGCAGAAAACAAGCTTGCTCCCTCCTATTATTATTATTATTATTATTAAACTTTATTTCTAGAGCGCTGTAATTATACTCAGCGCTGTACAAAATTGGTAAAATTTAAGAAATATAAAAGCCTGCCGGATGCGTACAGTCTAAAATAGTAACAATTAGATAAAATTACAGAGAGAGGAAAAACAAGTTAAAACATCAGGGTCAATATGACATCCCTTCAAATATTTAAACAGGGCTATCATATCACCTCTTAACCTTCTCTTCTCGAGGCTAAACATCCCAAGTTCCCTAAGGCGTTCCTCATAGGGCATAGGGCATCAGATCTCCGAGATGCAGTTATCATCACCCTGTATAAGAAAAAAGGAGCAAAATCTGATTGCTCTAAGTATCGAGGTATGACTGCTCTCCTTTGCTGGAAAAATCCTTGGAAGGATACTCCTGAACAGATTAGTTCCTGCTATTGCAGAAGAACTTCTCCCTGAAAGCCAATGTGGTTTCAGAGCAAATAGGAGCACTACAGATATGGTATTTGCTCTTAGACAACTGCAAGAGAAATGTAGAGAGCAAAACAAAGGACTCTATGGGGCGATACATACCGCCCCAAAAGGGCGGTCTGCAGCTGCCCCTTTAAGCGTCAAGATGGGTCCAAGGCTGCCGCACTGGAAGCCTCAAGAGGCTCCATCCCATTGCTTCCGAAGGCTTCAGGGAAGTGGCAAACTACCGCCACAGCCCCTTTCCCCCCTGGGTCCTTGGTGTGGCCATTTAAAAGGCCGCACCAAGGGCCCGGTGCCAAAAAGGAACTCGATTTGCGAGCTCCTTTTGGCCCCACGGAAAGGGCACGTTTGGTGCCCTCCTGCAGAGCCATTGTGTCATGGCACACACAACGTTGTATAAACGTTCCGCACCATGACACAATTATGGTGCATCCGTATGTTGCTGTCCTTGAGCAAGCAGGGATCACCAGCATTAAGGCCATGCTATTGAAAATGCAGTTGCGCTGGGCAGGTCATGTTTCTAGGATAGAGGACCACTGCCTCCCCAAAACAGTTCTGTACGGTGAATTCACCACGGGTCAGTGTAAGAGAGGCACCCCAAACAAGGACTCCCTGAAACAACATCTCAAGCTTGGCCACAATTGGCCAGCAACAATGGTTTGCCCTGGCCTGACATCGGGAGGCATGGAGATGCACTATCCACAATGCTGCAGCCTCGTTCGAGAACTCACGCCGAACGAGTCTTGAAGAGAAACGACAACGCAGAAAGAACCACAACCACAACAGTGTCAACTGTTAAAACATTACGGCCTCTCCCAGGGCCTCGCGAGCCAAATAGGTCTGCTCACTATCACACTGCTTGGCACCACATACCCATGATCATGTGCACCTTCCAGTGTACCCACACCAAACAATCCACATTGCCCCTTTCCCTCAAACCACACCTTAGAGCCCTTTGATACCTATACCTATGGACCAGTGTGTGTGTGTTCCTCGGTGGTTTGGATACATCATCAATATATAAACAAAGCACTATAAATGAACAACAGTTAGGCAGATGTTTTTAAAACAACAGCAGAGTTTATGGAATAACAGGGTTCTTTAACACACCAACAACTAACTGATACTTAACAAAGATGTCCTATGGCTTGGCTGCCAGGCACAAGGATTCTCCTGTATGAATTGCTTGCTGATGGGTGAGGCACATCTTCCAACAGAAATTCTTTCCATGCTCCAAGTATTTGAACAGTTTCTACCCTGTGCCTCTTGACAATAAGTGAGGGTCATCTTTTGAACGAAGCTGTTTCCACACTGCAAACAACAGAATGGTTTCCCCTGCACATGAGTTGCTTGATGATGAGTGAAGTTTACCTTATTGAAACTCTTTCCAGACTCTAAACATATCTATGATTTTTCCTGTGTGGGTTACCTGATGAAGAGTGAACCTCATCTTCCAACAGAAGCTGTTTCCACATTCTGAGCATTTAATGTTTTCTCCCTAACATGAGTTAGAATCATTGAATCATAGAGTTGGAAGAGACCACAAGGGCCATCCAATCCAACCCCATTCTGCCATGCAGGAACTCTCCATCAAAGCATCCCCGACAGATGGCCATCCAGCCTCTGCTTAAAGACCTCCAAGGACGGAGACTCCACTACACTCCGAGAGAATGCGTTCCACTGTCGAATAGCCCTTACTGTCAGGAAGTTCCTCCTAGAGGTGGAATCTCTTTTCCTGCAGTTTGCATCCATTGTTCTGAGTCCTGTTCTCTGAAGCAGCAGAAAACAAGCTTGCTCCCTCCTCAATGTGACATCCCTTCAAATATTAAAACAGGGCGATCATATCACCTCTTAACCTTCTCTTCTCCAGGCTAAACATCCCCAGCTCCCTAAGGCGTTCTTCATAGGGCAAGGTTTCCAGACCCTTCACCATTTTAGTTGCCCTCCTTTGGACCCGCTCCAGTTTCTCCACATCCTTTTTGAATTGTGGTGCCCAGAACTGGACACAGTATTCCAGGTGGGGCCTGACCAAAGCAGAATAGAGTGGCACTATTACTTCCCTTGATCTAGACACTATACTTCTATTGATGCAGCCTAAAATTGCATTGGCCTTTTTAGCTGCTGCATCGCACTGTTGACTCATGTTCAACTTGTGGTCCACTTGGACTCCTAAATCCCTTTCACATGTGGTCTCATTCAGCCAGGTGTTCCCCATTTTATATCTGTGCATTTCATTTTTCCTCCCTAAGTGCAGAACCTTACATTTCCCTGTGTTGAATTTCATTTTGTTAGCTTTGGCCCAGCTTTCTAGTCTATTCAGGTCATTTTGAATTTTGATCCTGTCTTCTGGGGTATTAGCTACTCCTCCTAATTTGGTGTCATCTGCAAATTTGATAATTAGGCCCTCAATAATTTCATCCAAGTGATTAATAAAGATATTAAATAGCACTGGGCCCAGTACAGAACCCTGTGGCACCCCACTGGTCACTTCTCTCCAGGATGAAAAGGAACCATTGTTGAGCACCCTTTGGGTTCAGTCAGTCAACCAGTTTCAAATCCATGTAACAGTTACCTTGTCTAGCCCACATTTTACAAGCTTGTTTGCAAGAATGTCATGGGGAACCTTGTCAAAGGCCTTACTGAAATCAAGATATACTATATCCACAGCATTCCCTTCATCTACCAAACTGGTAATTTTATCAAAAAAAGAGATCAGATTTGTCTGGCAGGACTTGTTTCTCTGAAACCCATGTTGGCTTTTTGTGATTATGGCATTCCCTTCTAAATGTTCACAGACTCTCTGCTTAATGATCTACCTTGTTCCCTGTATGTCAGTTTCAGTATTTATTCCAGGCCTTTTGCCTTCCAAAATGCTGTCTCCCTTCCCCACATAACTCAGTTTAAAACGTTTCTGCCAACTGGTGTGAGATGCAGTCCATCCCTTGCCAGAAGTTCCTCTTCATGGAACCACAGCCCATGATCTAAGAATCCAAATTGTTCTCAGCGACACCATCTACGGAGCCAGTTAATCACCTCTGCTATTTTCCTCTCCCTTCCTTGACCATGCCCTTCTACTGGCAGAAGAGACGAGACGACGATCTGTGCATCCATTTCTTTTAGCTTCTTTCCCAGAGCCTTGTAATCCCTTCTGATATTCTGAAGGTTGTGTCTTGCTGTGTCATTCGTTCCCACGTGGATCAAAAGGAAGGAGTATTTATCCATAGGTTTGACCAGTCTTGTCAGCCTCTCTGTCACATCACGGATCTTTGCCCCAGGGAGACAACACACCTCCGGAGACATCTTGTCAGGCCCACAAATCATTGCTTCTGTACCTCTGAGCAAGGAGTCCCCCACCACGACCACACGCCTCCTCTGAGGCTTAGCAGCGACTCTTCGCTGTGATGGAACTCCCAGGCTCCCCTGCTCTGTCCCTGAAGTCTGTCCATGCTGGTCTACCTCATCCTCCTTCATAAGGGAAAGGGCTTCAAAATGATTCTGTAGCTGTAAGCTCCCACAGCTATCCCTGATTTCCCTGCTTCTCTGTGTGACATTCCTCCAACTGTCTGCCCCTTGTGTACATGAAATGACATTCCCATCCCCAGCAACTTCCTCTGTGTGATCCCCTTCCAAGATCATTTCTTCAGTTCTGTCCAGGACAACCTCTTGCTCCCTGATATGCTGAAGTGTTGCTACCCTGGATTCCAGCTGCTGTACTTTCTCCTCCAAGAGGGCTACCAACTTGCACTTGGGGCATGTGAAGTTCCCTACATCTGTAGGCAAGAAGACAAACATTCCACAAGTGTTGCAGGTGACTGCACCAGTTCCTTCAGTGCCCATTGTGAGAAGTCTTAAGGAGGCAGTGAAACAAGACTGTGGGCTTCCTCTTCAAAGAGAATCCCCTGGTAAACAGCAAGGCCAAAGCCCCCTGATGGCCTGGCCTATTTCACCCATCTCTGTCAGTGAGCTCAATTTACTGGGAATATAACTCTACAGAGATCTCCTGGCTGCTAAGTTGCAGTCACTTTCTTCTGGGGTGGGGGAATTAAATTCTCTGTAGCTGGTCTCCTAGCTCCTCCCACTAGTGACTCACAGATGTGACTCACAGAAGCTCCTCCTCCTCCTCTGCAACAGACACACATTTAAAATGGCCTCTGAGAAGCTGTTCTTCCCTCTTTCTCTAGCTCCAACTGGCCTGTAACTGGCTCTGAGAGGAGTTCTATGTAGCTGGTCTCCTAGCTCCTCCCACTAGTGACTCACAGATGTGACTCACAGAAGCTCCTCCTCCTCCTCTGCAACAGACACACATTTAAAATGGCCTCTGAGAAGCTGTTCTTCCCTCTTTCTCTAGCTCCAACTGGCCTGTAACTGGCTCTGAGAGGAGTTCTATGTAGCTGGTCTCCTAGCTCCTCCCACTAGTGACTCACAGATGTGACTCACAGAAGCTCCTCCTCCTCCTCTGCAACAGACACACATTTAAAATGGCCTCTGAGAAGCTGTTCTTCCCTCTTTCTCTAGCTCCAACTGGCCTGTAACTGGCTCTGAGAGGAGTTCTATGTAGCTGGTCTCCTAGCTCCTCCCACTAGTGACTCACAGATGTGACTCACAGAAGCTCCTCCTCCTCCTCTGCAACAGACACACACTTAAAATGGCCACCGAAAAGCTGTTCTTCCCTCTTCTCTCTCTAGCTGAGTTGCCTGAGGAAGAGTGAGATTTGTTTCTGATTAAATCTCTCTTCAGGCTCTAAAATTTAAAGGCTTTCTCCCTTGTGTGAGTTGCATGATGACAAATAGAGTTCATGTTCCTACTGAAAGCCTTTCCACACAACAAGAATTTAAATGCCTTCTTCAATGTGTGAGTTGCATAATAATTAAGGCCTCTCTTCTGATGGAAATTCTGTCCACATTCTATAAATATTTAAATCAGCTGCATCTGCACTGGAGAAATAATCCGGTTTGACACCGCTTTAATTGCCATGGTTCAATCCTATCGAATTCTGCGAATTGTAATTAGGTGAGACATTTAGCCTTCTCTGTCAGAGAGCTCTGGGCCACTACAAATTACAATTCCAAAAATTCCATTGCAATAAGCCACAGCAATTAAACAGTACTAAACTGCATTAATCCTAGTTTGACAGGAACCATAATTTCTCCCTGTGTCAGTTACTTATGGAGAGACTTGTCTTCCAGCTGAAACTCTTTCCACATTCCAAGTATTTAAATGGCTTCTCTTCCATATGAATTCTTTGATGATGAATGAGATTTGACTTCTGACTGAAACTCTTTCCACATTCCAGGCATTTGAATGGTTTTTCTCCTGTATGAATTCTTTGATGATGAACGAGATTTGTCTTCTGATTGAAACACTTTCCACACTCCAGGCATTTAAATGGTTTCTCTCCTGTATGAATTCTTTGATGACTAGAGAGCTGTTTCTTGAGACTGAATTTCTTTCCACATTCCAAACATTTAAATGGCTGCTCTCCTGTATGAATTCTTTGATGACAAGTGAAATCTCCCTTGTGACGGAATTCCTTTCCACATTCTAAGCATTTAAATGGCTTTTCTCCTGTATGAATTCTTTGATGATGAGTGAGATCTATCTTCTGACTGAAACTTTTCCCACATTCCAGGCATTTAAATGGCTTTTCTCCAGTGTGAATTCTTTGATGATAAGTGAGATTTGTCTTGTGACTGAATTCCTTTCCACATTCTGAGCATTTAAATGGCTTTTCTCCTGTATGCGTTCTTTGATGACCAGTGAGATTTGTTTTGTGACTGAATTTCTTTCCACATGCCAGACATTTAAATGGCTTCTCTCCTGTATGAATTCTTTGATGACCAGTGAGCTCTGTCTTCTGACTGAATTCCTTTCCACATTCTAAGCATTTAAATGGCTTCTCTCCTGTATGAATTCTTTGATGACAAGTGAGATTTCCCTTCTGACTGAATTCCTTTCCACATTTGAGACATTTAAATGGCTTCTCTCCTGTATGAATTCTTTGATGACGAGTGAAATCTGCATTGAGACTGAATTTCTTTCCACATTCTAAGCATTCAAATGGTTTCTCTCCTGTATGAATTCTTTGATGACAAGTGAGATTTCTCTTGTTATTGAATTTCTTTCCACATTCTAAGCATTCGAATGGCTTCTCTCCTGTATGAATTCTTTGATGGCAAGTGAGATTTGTCTTCTGGCTGAATTTCTTTCCACATTCTAAGCATTTAAATGGCTTCTCTCCTGTATGCGTTCTTTGATGGCAAGAGAGATGTATATTCTGACTGAAACTCTTTCCACATTCTAAGCATTTAAATGGCTTTTCTCCCTTATGAATTCTTTGATGACAAGAGAAATTTGTCTTTTTACTCAAACTTTTTCCACATTTTCTTTTTTGCGTATGAATTCTTTCTACATGAATTCCCCTGTAAAGAGTAAAGTTTTCTGTACAACTGGGGTTCCTCACACTTTCAAGACAAATAAATTCACTCTCTTCCTCTCCTTTATGTCTTATTTCTTGGATGGAAATTCCATAGAAATCTCCAGTCTGAGAAGCAGAAGATTTATTCGCCCTCCTCTCCTGGGTGTTTATTTTGCTTCTCTTCTCTTTCTTCAGTTGATGCTGGACTTTTTGTAGTAAAAACATCCTTGAATTTCTTACACCTTCTCTCTTTTGTCCATCACCACCTAGAAAGAGAGAAACAAATTCAGGCACAGGTGAATACAGAGAAAGATGTAACTGGACTCAAACACATTATTGACATCAATGTGCCTTACTTGGATCAGGGGATTTGAGGGTGTTAGGCTTCTGGTGTCTCTTCTGAGAGACCACCATCTCCACTCAGCACCTCTCAACAGTTTTGGTAAAAGTTGGTTGCTATACAGATTTGGCAGTCTTTAGAGCTTATTAACTTAGTTAATATTGATTAGCACTATTATACCTTTTTCTTGTTCCATTGATATTGTAAGCCTTGTGGGCAGGAGCCCTGTGCTTTGTTTCACATGTAAGCAGTCGTAGGTGCATTTCTGGCAACAGTTCCAGGTAGAACTGTTTGCAATAAGTCAGGTGGGCTACATGTGACTCTTGCTGACCTGTGACTCCAAAAGTACAACTCTCCCTAACCAAAGATGGGGGGGATGATAGGAGTGACAGTTCTACAACTATGGAGATGCACATTCAGTAAAGAAATAACCTGCTTTTGCCAGTGAGAACACACATATTGGATTGCAAAAGAGGGGTCCCTGTTGAGATGCAAATGGACTTTAAATTTCTTGGACTTTGAAGAACTCCCTATTGCCACATGGCCAGGAGGAGGAGGAGCCTGCCTGCCTACGAAAGATATCCTCCCAATCATAACATCTTTACGAAGGACTGAAACAACATGCAGACATCTGACTAACATCTCCAACTGTTTTTTCCCCTCCTGTTTGGTTGGTAACATCTTGCCTGATGAAGAAGCCTATGGAGCTTCAAAAGCTTACAACAAGTATATTGTGCATTTCAGTTTGCCAATAAAAGTATCACTGATGGATTTTTATTTGTATTTGTTAAATGGCCAACATCTACTCCTGAATGTTATTTACTAAATGGATTAGACTTGTTGGGGTCAATGGAGAAACAGTGGCTTGCAACATTGTGCCTGTGGGGACAGTAGCTCAGCTCTTTGCCTTGAAATACATTCTGTGAAGCTGATATATACATTTAACAAAAATTACATCAAATGAGATCCTGACAGATTTCAGACAGTTAAACCCTGTTATCTTGTTAATGCAGAAGGTTGCACAACACTCATTCTCCACTACTACTCACCAACACTTGCTTCTATACAATTATTCAGATTTAACCTTTTTTCCCAGGCAGAACGTGAACAATCAGTTCCTTCATTCCCTCACATCTTCTCTCCCTCTGGGATATTTCCCTTCTTTCTGCATCTTCAGATAATTCAGTGGGACTTGACTACCCAGAGAAAGCAAGGAGGTGAAAGGAGAGCTATCCTTAGAGGGGAAAAGAAGATTTCCATCATTGCCCTCTTGCTTGCCTAAAAACAATCCTAGCAATTCCATATTTACAGGTAACTGAATGTAGCCATAATGGATGTTGCTGGAAGTAAACAAGATACCCTTGGGGAGTGGTTTCCCACCCAATAGCCACACTCAGCGGAACATATGATCCTGGTATAAGCCATCAAACCTGAGAAAGATAACAGGGGAAACCCTCCTTCAAAGAGGCCAAAGAAAGGATCCCTACCTGCTGAAGTAAGAGGAAAATGGGATGGGGTGGGAATATTTCGTGAAGGATGAGAATTGGGGGCTCAGTCCTGCAGCCAGTGGTTGGTTCATCCTTAGGGGCACATCCCTAACTAGCCCACCTGGTAGAAAGTGACTCAGCTTGCAGAAATACAGCATGAGTGCTGGAAGAGGCTACAGGAATTCAGAAGCACCAGCAAAGGGACTGGATCAGCCAGGAGAAAGAGGGATCCTCACCCAAAGAAACCATGATTGCCAAATTCTCCTCCATGATTTCCCTGTGCAGGGCTCTTTGATCCAGATTAAGCAAGGCCCACTCCTCTTCGTTGAAAGACACAGTCACCTCCTCGAAAGTCACCTAGGAGAAGAAATAGTATCTGTGAGTCAAAATTACTAACCCAGTCAGCACATAAAACTATGTAACATGGATCTCTCCCAGGTTAGTTTAGTTAAAAATGCCACGCTGGGCAAGTCTGATGGAAGGAAAGAAGAAGACAGAAAATGCTTCAGGTCTTTAGAGAAGACAGGAAAGGATAACTCTTCCTGGTCCTCCAGAGAGCCTGTCCCCTATCCAGGGGTGTCACTAGGGGGTGCAGGGGTGAGGATTCACACCAGGCAGATGGTATGGGAAGAGGGCAAAATTCAGTAGGAGGAGGAAGGAGAGGCCACAGGCTTTATAAAATAAATGTTAACTTTTAAAAATTTAAATTTTAAATTTTTAAACAATTTTAACATTTTTTTTGGATTCTTTTAAAAATGTCCTTTAAGAAATCACATCTTACCAAATTTAATTTTCACCACATGAAACTACGTACATGTAAACACATTTAGCCTGTGAGTAAGATATTGTAATTTAGAGGTACAATTTTAAATTTCGTAGTTGTTTATGTCACTAAGATATTCAGTGGCATATGGAAATTCTGATTTATGAGGAACATTAGTATAAAAAAACAGTACTGAGGATTCTGTATGGTGTGGTGTGGGAGGTCAATGAGAAGGTGACACCAAATATAGCCAGTTACAAGTTGCACCGTGTGACACCAACCCTAGTGATGCCACAGCTACTACCTGATCCAGGTTCTCAGAAGCTGTTCTCAGAGCATCAGAATTAAGAGCTGGGTCAGCAGTTCTTGGCCCTTGCAGTCTTCTATCTCCTGGAGGGACACAAAAGGCAAAAGCGAACCTTCTTTATCACTCTTTCAATTACTGATTTGCATCTTTCCATATTCAGCCCAATAAACCGAAAGCCAAACATTTCAGATGTCTTTGTTTTGTAACCATGAGGGTGAGAGAAATAATTTTAAAAAATCATATATAAATCCTTAGTCACTGAAGCTTTTAATAAAATACAAATTTTGCATTGGCATCAAAACCAATCTGATACCAGTGCTTGGAGGCAATCTGTTCCACTATCAAATGACAAATTGCAAGTTCTTCCCAATGTTTAGGCGAGATCTCTTTTCTTCTCACTTGAATCCACTGGCTCACGTTGTAACCTCTGGAGCAACAACAACAAAAACTAGCTCTAGCTTCTACATGTCATCCTTTCATATATTTAGAGATAGCTATCATGTCACCTCTCTTCTCCAACCTAAACATACTCAGCTCCCTCACTCTTTCCTCATGGGGCTTAGTTTCAGACTTTTGAACATCTGCGTCACCATCCTCTTGACATGTTCCAGCTTGTTTATATCCTTTTTGAACTCTGATGTCGAGAACTGGACACAGGATTCCAAGTAAGGTCTGACCAAAGCAGAACACAGTCGCACTACTGCTCCTTCCTTAGAGGTCTTTAAGCAGAGGCTGGATGGCCATCTGTCGGGAATGCTTTGATTTGGAGTTCCTGCATGGCAGGGGGTTGGACTGGATGGCCCTTGTGGTCTCTTCCAACTCTATGATTCCTTCCCTCACTCCTTGAATTCAGACCAGAAATGCACTGGTATCCAGTGCAATTTCTTTAATGTTGCATAGGATGTATAAAAGTTCCAGGCAATAACCTAACTGCTGCATTTTGCACTAACTAAAGCTTCTCAGATGTCTTGAAGGGCAGTCCTACAGAGAGTGCTTATCAGTGAATGAACTAGGAAGTTAACAGTGATCTAATTGAGAGTAGTGGGTGAACTACTGCAGCCAGATTGTCCATGCACAGAAAACACCATAGTAAGCAATACCAAGAAAGCTGTCCTAATATTTTGAGCTAGAGACCCCTTGGGCCTCCAGTGGAATGGCAGAATGGCTTTCACAGTCCTGGCTTTAAAAAATAAATAAATGTGTCAATTGTGGGACCAAGACACTTGCAGAAGATCATGTTAACCTGCAAAATAGCCCTACTTCACCCCTAGTCAATCTTTGATATCAAGTTAATATTAAAAGGGATGTTTGGTCACATAATAAGAATAATAATAAAGATTTTTTTCTAGCCCACCCAATCACGAAGAATCCGGGTGGGTTGTAACAATAAAATACACCAAAGTTACCATTGAAAGCTCTCCAGTTCAAGGACAATGAAGAAGATCCGACAAAGCCTGGCTTGGAAGTGCTAGCGCACATAGATAGGCTAGGTCCGTTGAGTCTGGAATCTGCATAATCCCTTCAAACAGGAGAGTGATGGTGGGTGATATATTGAGTACTTGCCAAAAGACTGGGTATCAAAGAACATTTCCCTCAGGAGATGACATTTCTTTGTGTAAGGCATCTGCATTGATTGCCCTGTCATTTCCACACACCTCTGGCCATTTTTGCTCCTGGAAAAATCCACTCAGACTCCTGAGAAACTGCCTCAGGACACGTCTCCTCCTATAAATATGTCCATTTGGTGCAATCCCAATTGACTTCATATAGACACCCTTTCCATTTCTTCCTTGGCTCCTCAGCACACACACACCCACTCAGGTCTGGCTGCCTGCCAGACTAATCCACTGTATCCCCTAACCGGATATCCGGATATCCACACCTGAATCTGGTAAAGTATTGCGCTCTGCTAAACCTTCTGTAATCACTATCAGCAATCACCTTGACATTATTACTTCTTGTACGTGTGTGTGGTGAGTGTCTTTGAGTGAAAATTGATTTCCTTTTGCAGTTATAAATGAAACTAAACTAATATGGCATCTGCTGTCTTGAATTCTTTGGTCTGGAATCATTATACATAGGTTTAAACCCCAGCTTTTAAAGCATTGCCTGAAGCCCTCTCACTACTTCCTAATGAACCAAATTAATTCCCCCATTCAATACAATTGTGTGTTCCAGGGACCCCAACATTCTGGATACTAATCAGTATCTCCCCTATACACAGCCTCAGGAGAAGATGGTTGCAACCTGTCTATTATAGATATATTGAGAAGAGGAGATCAAAGTGAACAATGCCCTCCTTCTTCCTTACCCAATGAGATGGCATTTCCTGAGCCCTTTTGTAGGATCCGCATGGACTGCACTCTCTGTCCAGAGTCTAAAGGCACCTTCTCTGCCTCCACGATTTCAGTGGCCTTTTCTCCTAACAGGTCCTGGAACAAAAACAGCATTAAGGATTTGAAAATGAAGGATGAGGAAAAGAAAGAGGGCTAGAAGGGAGGAGGATTTGCCTTCTAATGATGATTTACAGAAAACATTGGTCAATGAACTAGAAAGGTTTTATTTTTTAAATAATATACAGTATTTAAAGTACCAGCATGAAAAACTCTCACCTGCTGCCCTTTCTCCTCCTCCTGCTTCTCTTCTGCCTGGCTGAGGAGGAAGCCTTCGGCCAGGGCCACCGCCTGGGAGCTGGTCTCTGCCCCACATTCCTGGACCCAGCTGGCCATCTCTGGGGGAAGGACGGCCAGGAGCTGCTCCAGGATCACCAGGTCCAGGATCTGGCTCTTGGTGTGCCTTTCTGGCTTCAGCCACTGATGGCAAAGATTGGAGAGTCGGCTGCAAATCCCTCGGGGCCCCTCAGCCTCCTCATAGCAAAGCTGCCTGAAGGCCTGGCATTGACCCTCTGGACAGAGCGCCTTCTCCTTCTGATCCTCCTGCATGGCTCCTCTTTCCCTGAATTCCCTATGCTCCGCACCTGGACAGCAGGTTTTCTTGATTCAGAGCCAGCTGAGTCTTTCTTTTCCAGATTTTGAGTTGGGCTTCTAGGCAGACCCTGTCTAAAGTTGAATTGTTTCTTTATTCTTCTCCCTTCTCAGGCAAAAGACTGGCCAAACTGGTGCCAAATATCAAGCCCTACAAAGAAAGCAAGATATTCAGTGAAGCACCCATTATGAACACTCTTTTAATGCTTTAAACCCAAGTTCAAGAATTGCTCCTTTTTCTGTACAGAAGAGAATGGCAGTGACTGAAAGAATGACTAGAATTTGGCCCTGTTGGGTTTGGAGCAAAGGGTTCCCTTCCCTCCTTGGCCTCAAACCCAAACCTTTTCCTCCTCCCTTGGTCTGCCCTGAACAGCTTTCTTTGCTTTCTCCTCTCCCTGCCTCCCATTTTCCCCCTTTCAGCCAGACTATTGCATACATGTCTGCATGTGAGACACTCAGTGCAGTCCGCACCCAGTGTTGCCGCTAATTAAAATGCATACCAGTAGTGAGACCTATTCCTGCTTTTCACATTTTCAATTTACTTCCAGTGGGAGAGGAGGTGATGGCGCAAAGCTGGAGCAGAGAGCTGGCCAACTGCTTCCTCTACATTAGACCTGCATAACGTGGCAGTAGGTAGGGGCCAACATTAAAACAGGTTGGACCTCTTTGGGCTGTAGATAGGTTTCTAGTGGCTCATTTTCCAACTTTCCACTTGAGAGGTGAGCATTGGTCCTTCCTCCGCTGCAGCCACCTGCCACTTTCCTGGGAGAAAGCTGGGCAGCAAATATCATCTTCATTTATATACCGCACTAAGCAATCTCTACACGGTTTACAGCTGTAAGCTAATTGCGCCCAGCAAGCTGGGTATTCATTTTAGCCACCTCAGAAGGATGCCAGGCTGAGTCGAACCTGAGGCCCTGGCTGGGATTGAACTCGCAACCTTGTAGGAAGTTGAAGGCTTTAATGGCTGGCATCCATAGTTTTTTGTGGGTTTTTTGGGCTATGTGGCCATAGAATCATAGAATCATAGAGTTGGAAGAGACCACAAAGGCCATCCAGTCCAACCCCCTGCCATGTTCTGGAAGAGTTTATTCCTGAGGTTTCGCCTGCTATTCCCTGAAAATGCCAGCCACAGATGCTGGCGAAATGTCAGGCACAAACTCTTCTAGGTGGCCCTCTGTTGGGGATGCTTTGACTGGGAGTTCCTGCATGGCAGGGGGGTTGGACTGGATGGCCCTTGTGATCTCTTCCAACTCTTGTGATTCTATGATTCTATGATTCTAGAACATGGCCACATAGCCCAAAAAACCCTTGTGGTATGTGAGTTAGAGGCTGAAGTACCGAAGGAGCCTTGAGGGGTGAGCCAGAGCCATAGCAGTGGAAGTGTTGTCAACCTGGGTTATTTCTGCAGTGTAGATGCAGACTGAAAGAAAGAAGCTGGTGGTATGAGCTTTTGTAGACTTGAGCTACTACTTCTTCAGATGCAAGAACTTTCAGTTAGTATCAAGGGTGCTAAAAGATCCATTTGAACTAACTAAAAGTTGCATTTGCTTTGATTATTGTAAGCTACCTCGAGGAAAAGGCTGGTGCCTTTAAATCCTAAGCATCTTCTGGTGACCTTGGGCAAGTTGAGGGAGGCATTGACAAAACCACTTCTGAACCAATCTTGCCAAGATTAGATAGATAGTTTTATTACAATCAATTGATCAGACATAATATTGCTAAGAAAACTCTGGGATAGACCTGTCTAAGGGTCGCCATAAATCAGAAACAACTTGGAGGCAAACAACAACAACCACCCATTAGGAAAGCAAGGGTGGTGTAAAGTGATCTTGGTCCAGTCACACACTCTCAGACTCGGAAGAAGACCACTCTAAATAAATCTTGCTCAGAAAAAGCCATGACAGGGTCGCCATTATGTCAGAAATAATTTGGAACTAGGGCACATAAAAAAATAATGGGGAAGGTCTCCATAAGTCTAAGGTCCAAACCACACTGCAGAAATAATCTAGTTTGAGACCGCTTTCACTGCCCTGGCTCAGTACTAGGGAACCCTGGAAACTGTAGTTTATGATGGCTGCACCAGGGTTCTCTATCTGGCAGAGAATGTTAAATGTCTCCCAAAACCACAGTTCCCAGGATTCCCTAGACCTGAGCCAGGGCATTGAAAGAGGTCTCAGGCTGGATGAACAAGTTGAATGGGGACAATGAACTACAACACAGCACTGCCAAAATTGTTGATTTTGGGAGGACACTTTGAGGCCTTTTGGGGAAAGAGGGAAGCGGGGTGGGAAAGCCCTCAGACCTCCCTGCCACACTTCATCTACATCTCCTCCCACTTTCTGGACACTCTCTCAGCCTCCCTTCCGTCTTTCTGGCCACACTCTCTCATCCTCCCTCCCTCTTTCTGGCCCCACTTTCTCAGCCTCCCTTCCGTCTTTCTGGTCACACTCTCTCATCCTCCCTCCCTCTTTCTGGCCCCACTTTCTCAGCCTCCCTCTCTCTTTCTGGTCACACTCTCTCAGCCTCCCTCCCTCTTTCTGGCCACACTCTCTCAGCCTCCCTCCCTCTTTCTGGCCCCACTCTCTCAGCCTCCCTCCCTCTTTCTGGCCCCACTCTCTCAGCCTCCCTCCCTCTTTCTGGCCACTCTCTCTCAGCCTCCCTCCCTCTTTCTGGCCACTCTCTCTCAGCCTCCCTTCCCTCTTTCTGGCCACACTCTCTCAGCCTCCCTCCCTCTTTCTGGCCACTCTCTCTCAGCCTCCCTTCCCTCTTTCTGGCCACACTCTCTCAGCCTCCCTCCCTCTTTCTGGCCACTCTCTCTCAGCCTCCCTTCCCTCTTTCTGGCCACACTCTCTCAGCCTCCCTCCCTCTTTCTGGCCACTCTCTCTCAGCCTCCCTTCCCTCTTTCTGGCCACTCTCTCTCAGCCTCCCTCCCTCTTTCTGGCCACTCTCTCTCAGCCTCCCTTCCGTCTTTCTGGCCACACTCTCTCAGCCTCCCTCCCTCTTTCTGGCCCCACTCTCTCAGCCTCCCTCCCTCTTTCTGGCCACACTCTCTCAGCCTCCCTCCCTCTTTCTGGCCCCACTCTCTCAGCCTCCCTCCCTCTTTCTGGCCCCACTCTCTCAGCCTCCCTCCCTCTTTCTGGCCCCACTCTCTCAGCCTCCCTCCCTCTTTCTGGCCACACTCTCTCAGCCTCCCTCCCTCTTTCTGGCCCCACTCTCTCAGCCTCCCTCCCTCTTTCTGGCCACACTCTCTCAGCCTCCCTCCCTCTTTCTGGCCCCACTCTCTCAGCCTCCCTCCCTCTTTCTGGCCCCACTCTCTCAGCCTCCCTCCCTCTTTCTGGCCCCACTCTCTCAGCCTCCCTCCCTCTTTCTGGCCACACTCTCTCAGCCTCCCTCCCTCTTTCTGGCCCCACTCTCTCAGCCTCCCTTCCCTCTTTCTGGCCACACTCTCTCAGCCTCCCTCCCTCTTTCTGGTCCCACTCTCTCAGCCTCCCTCCCTCTTTCTGGCCCCACTCTCTCAGCCTCCCTCCCTCTTTCTGGCTCCACTCTCTCAGCCTCCCTCCCTCTTTCTGGCTCCACTCTCTCAGCCTCCCTCCCTCTTTCTGGGCACACTCTCTCAGCCTCCCTTCCCTCTTTCTGGCCCCACTCTCTCAGCCTCTCTCCCTCTTTCTGGTCCCACTCTCTCAGCCTCCCTCCCTCTTTCTGGCCCCACTCTCTCAGCCTCCCTCCCTCTTTCTGGCCCCACTCTCTCAGCCTCCCTTCCCTCTTTCTGGCCACACTCTCTCAGCCTCCCTCCCTCTTTCTGGTCCCACTCTCTCAGCCTCCCTCCCTCTTTCTGGCCCCACTCTCTCAGCCTCCCTCCCTCTTTCTGGCTCCACTCTCTCAGCCTCCCTCCCTCTTTCTGGCTCCACTCTCTCAGCCTCCCTCCCTCTTTCTGGCCCCACTCTCTCAGCCTCCCTCCCTCTTTCTGGCCACACTCTCTCAGCCTCCCTTCCCTCTTTCTGGCCCCACTCTCTCAGCCTCCCTCCCTCTTTCTGGGCACACTCTCTCAGCCTCCCTTCCCTCTTTCTGGCCACACTCTCTCAGCCTCCCTTCCCTCTTTCTGGTCCCACTCTCTCAGCCTCCCTCCCTCTTTCTGGCCCCACTCTCTCAGCCTCCCTCCCTCTTTCTGGCTCCACTCTCTCAGCCTCCCTCCCTCTTTCTGGCTCCACTCTCTCAGCCTCCCTCCCTCTTTCTGGCCCCACTCTCTCAGCCTCCCTCCCTCTTTCTGGCCACACTCTCTCAGCCTCCCTTCCCTCTTTCTGGCCCCACTCTCTCAGCCTCCCTCCCTCTTTCTGGCCACACTCTCTCAGCCTCCCTTCCCTCTTTCTGGCCCCACTCTCTCAGCCTCCCTCCCTCTTTCTGGCCCCACTCTCTCAGCCTCCCTCCCTCTTTCTGGCCCCACTCTCTCAGCCTCCCTCCCTCTTTCTGGGCACACTCTCTCAGCCTCCCTCCCTCTTTCTGGGCACACTCTCTCAGCCTCCCTCCCTCTTTCTGGGCACACTCTCTCAGCCTCCCTCCCTCTTTCTGGGCACACTCTCTCAGCCTCCCTCCCTCTTTCTGGCCCCACTCTCTCAGCCTCCCTCCCTCTTTCTGGGCACACTCTCTCAGCCTCCCTCCCTCTTTCTGGGCACACTCTCTCAGCCTCCCTCCCTCTTTCTGGGCACACTCTCTCAGCCTCCCTCCCTCTTTCTGGCCCCACTCTCTCAGCCTCCCTCCCTCTTTCTGGCCCCACTCTCTCAGCCTCCCTCCCTCTTTCTGGCCTCACTCTCTCAGCCTCCCTCCCTCTTTCTGGGCACACTCTCTCAGCCTCCCTCCCTCTTTCTGGACCCACTCTCTCAGCCTCCCTCCCTCTTTCTGGCCCCACTCTCTCAGCCTCCCTCCCTCTTTCTGGCCCCACTCTCTCAGCCTCCCTCCCTCTTTCTGGGCACACTCTCTCAGCCTCCCTCCCTCTTTCTGGGCACACTCTCTCAGCCTCCCTCCCTCTTTCTGGGCACACTCTCTCAGCCTCCCTCCCTCTTTCTGGCCCCACTCTCTCAGCCTCCCTCCCTCTTTCTGGCCACACTCTCTCAGCCTCCCTCCCTCTTTCTGGCCACACTCTCTCAGCCTCCCTCCCTCTTTCTGGCCACACTCTCTCAACCTCTCATCCCTCTTTCTGGCCCCACTCTCTCATCCCCTCTCCCTTTCTCCCAATGGAGCCACTCACCATCTCCCCCTCTACAGACCTCTCCTGCTCCTGCTTTTTTCCTGCTCCTTCTTCCTTAAAGACTGGGCTCCAGGAGCCGAAGGGGAGCCTGGCTGACCATCCTCTCAATTTTATGTGGGCAGATCTTCTACTGACCACCTTCCTTCTCCTCCTCCCACTCCTCTGGCTGCTGAGGAAGGGGCTGGGCCTGGGATTATTTACGTAGGTTCCTGAAGAGGGGCGAGGCAGGGCCCTATGGCCTTCCAGGCATTTTGGACTTCAGCTCCCAGAATCCTCGGCCCTTTGCTGCTACGGCTGAGGCTTCTGGGAGTTGGAGTCCAAAACACAACTGAGGCCCAGCCTTTATTGGGAATGACTGTCAGTGGTTCTAAAACATTGGGCCTCCACTTCAATTCCCAGAGGCCCCAGTCCTTAATGCTCATTTTGCAGGAATTCTGGGAGTTGAAGTCTTAAAAAAATCTAGTAAAGGATCAAAGGTTGAAAACCACTGGACTGGATCCTCCTGGCCCCCTTCAGAGCCTGGAATGGGGACTCTGGACTGTGAAGTCCATTTTAGGATGTACCTCACAGCAAGGACATGAACTGTTTTTGTGATTTTTGTGGCCTCCAAGTTCAATGGAGGGTCTGTTGAGGCCCAGGGGAGATATATTTTAAAACAAGGGCTGCATCCACACTGGAGAAATAACCCGGTTTGGCACCGGTTTAATTGCCTTGGCTCAAGGCTATGGAATTCTGGGAGTTGGAGTTTGTTCTGGGGTCCACAACAAACTCCAACTCCCAGAATTCCATAGCCTTGAGCCAAGGCAATTAAACCGGTGCCAAACTTGGTTATCTCCCCAGTGTGGACGCAGCTGAGATGTAAACACTGGTTCCTTCCAGTTGTTAAACAAGGACTCCTCTGGGCCAAAAATGGCCTGAGGATAGGATGCTACTTTTAAAACTGGCTATTGCTTCTGAAAAGGATTATCACACTAGGGGGCAAACAGGATTTAAACATAAGGCATTTCCTGTTTAATTCCTGTTTAATTCCTGTTTGCCCCCTAGTGTGATAAACCTGCCAGGCCTCTCTCTATATACCAAGCCTCTGGCGGTTCCTGTGGAAGGGTAGGTTTATTCCATTGCCAGTCTTTTCCATGAAGCTTGGAGACTCTCATCTGCCTCCTTCTCCTTCTGGATCTGCCATTGCTCATCGGTTGTCCTTCCTCCTGGAGAGAAAGACTCCCTTGAGACCCTTGCGAAGGGAGGAGGGTGATCTATGGACAGAAACTGAAGCTGTTCCTCTAAGTGGTTTCAGCCTGGTCTTGTGTTGGAACATCTGCCATTAGCACCATCACTGGACTCACCTGCCTGTTGTTGTTGTTGCTGCTGCTGATGTTATGTTTATTTATACCCCGCCTTCCTCCCAGTACAGAGACTGAAGGCGGCTTACAAATCTAAAACATTCCAAGAGTAGTGAACACATTTTATAATCAATATTTAGTTAATGTTATGCTTATGCAGAGTGAACTAAAATGGCTGCTGAGCCAAAGTTTAGTACGCTGATTTCTGGGGAAACAGAAGAATCGAAGCTGACATATAAACTAGGGCTAAGTGATCGTCCTCAAGGAATGCTGAACAAACAGGAGAAAACAAGAGATTAAGTTTAGGTACAAAAGTGCCCTCTCACTCCACAGAGGCACCACAGTAAAAAGTCAAAACATACCGTAAACATCAGATAGTAGAAATTCAACTGTGTAACTGTGTGCAAAGGCTCCTGATTGCTTGAGATTCATTTGTTTAAAGATTAACCAATAGAAAGCATTTTTTGTAAATCCTTTGTGTAAAGATTATAAATCCCATCGTTTTGTGTAATTCTTGGTCTCAGTCTTGGGAAACTGAATTTCCCACTGTGGACTTTTGCTGGCAGAATAAAACCTGAGTTCTCAATCAGACCTCTGGGTCCGCTGTCTCCTTCCCTCTGTCATGCTGAGGACTGGGTAAGCAGTCCTAGCCGAAGTTAAAACACTATAAATATACAAAATACAAGTTTAAAAAAACAATTAAACAATAGAAACAATTAAAAACATTACATTACTAAAATTTAAAAGTCTATGAAGCAAGCAAACAAAACAAAACAGCATCCCTGTCATGGAAAAGCCTGGTGGCATAGAAACGTCTTTACCTGCCACCGGGAGAACAGCAGGGATGGAGCCATCTTGGTCTCGCTAAGGAGGGAGGCCCTTTCTGAAAAGGCCCTTTCTCTTGTTCCCACCAAACATGCCAGAGATGGTGGTGGGACAGAGAGAAGGGCCTCTCTTGAGGACTTCAGTGTTCTTGGGGGCTTGTATAGGGAGATACGGTCCTTCAAATAGTGTGAATCCAAGCTGTGTAGGGCTTTATAGGTCAATAACAAGCACTTTGAATTGTGCCTGGAAATGGACTGGCAGCTAACTGAGCTGTTGCAACAAGGGAGTTGTATGCTCCCTATAGCCAGCTCCAGTTAGTAGAAGAACAGGGTATATATATATACAACAAATAAATAAATAAACAAATGGGTGGCCATGGGATGTTATCAGGCCTCTTTCAAGGTGCTTTTCCGAATTCCCAAAAACATTTTGAAAACTGTTACAATGTTTTAAAAAGTTTTGGCCTTTATTGTTGGTCCTCAATTAAATATTTCTATCCCCCCTTTCCCCTATTTTACGATTCAATGTGGCTTTGTTGTTGTGTCCTTTCCAGTGATCTCCATCTTATAGAGACCTAAGAGCTTATCACACTAGCGAGATATGGGATTTAAAGTAGATTTAAATTAGAAAAAAACCCACAAATGCAGGAGGTTTATCACATGACGTTTTGCTGGAGCAGAAACAACACAAAGATAAAGCGAGGGCAAAAGAGACAAAAGTAAAAAGCAACCGTTTTTGTCCCTTTTGCCTTCGCATTATCTTTGTGTTATTTCACATTGGCAGTAATGTCATGTGAGAAACTTCCTGCATTTGTGTTTTTTTCCCCTAATTTATTTCTATTTCAAATCCCGTTTCTGTTTGGGATTGGACGAGTGTGATAAGGTCCTAAGTTTTGTTTTCTTTCTGCTAGAATTCAAAGATATAATAGCTGTGTTAATTTGGGAAAACCAGTCTGCAGTCAGGTCAGCCAGTGGGCTTCCACGGCAGAGTCGGGATTCGAACTCTGGTCTCCAGAGCCATAGCCAGGCCTTGGATGGAGAGAAGAAGGGCCCTCCCTCCATGGCTCCACCTGCCATGGCCTCCGAGGGAGAGAAGGACCGCTGGGCTTGGTCCCCTTCGCCTTTTGGGTCATGGCTTTTTCCACTGGAAGACTGAGGGCAGGGACCTGCCTTTTCAACCATCTGCAAGCTACTCTGACAGCATTTCTAAGGAGCAGGGCATAAATCCAGTAAATAATAATTAATAATAATAATAATAATAGGCCTTTAATTCTCCAACCCCTACGTCATATTATTATTATTATTATTTCTTGTGGAATAGCAATCCCTTTAACAGGTTCCCAATATTCTTTCCACCTGGGTTTTGGCAGCTCCTTCAGTCCCTCCTTCTTCCCTCATAGCCCCTTCCTCCCTTTATCCCCTCCTGCCTTCACCTCAATAGGCATTATTACAATACCATTTTTAAACTGAGCCTATACACACACACACACACACACACACACACATATACATGTATACATGTAATTTAAAAAAAAACATAAAAAGGCTAAAAGCACCTTAAAATCTTCAAAATCTTTGAATCCAAAGCCCTATCTCACCCCCTACAGCCTCCTTCTCCTGGCTCCATCCCTACAAACTCCTGCTCTAAGCGTCCCTTTTGGAGTCATTTTTGGGTGCCTTCAAGGGTGCATCCGCATTGTAGAAATAATGCCGCTTTCAGCGTTTGTAGTTCTATCCCTCTGGGATCCTGGGATTTGTAGTTTTACAACAAGGATGGAACTGCCACACTTTAAAAGGCTGTGTGTGTCTCAAGCTGCCCTTATGCCTACAATGTAGATTAATGTTTACAGATACATCCAATTCGTGGGATTTGTAGCTTTATACCAAGGCCTTTCACCTTGGTCCTATTGCCTCACAAAAACCACAAGTCCCAGGATCTTTTCGGATGGAGCTGTGGCAGTTAAAGGAGTGTCCAACTGCATTATTCCTACAGTGTCAATGCAGCCCAAGTCATTTCTGTCTTCTGGTGGCCCTAAGGTGAACCTCTCCCGGGGTTTTCTGGGGCTGAGACAGTGTGACTCGCCCAAGGTCACCCAGAGGGTTTCCATGGCCAAGTGGGGGATCTGACCCTGGCCTCCAGAGTCCTAGTCCCAGGCTCAGACCACTAGGCCACACTGGCTCCATCCTTTTTGAGCCCATGTCCACAGTAAAGCCTAGTCCTAAATCCTTTCACCTTTTCCCTTTGCTTCCAGAGGCAAAAGAGAAGATGGCACCCTTTTAGATGCACTAGGCTGCCTCACACTTTCTGACGCCTGAAGCAGTCATTGCCCTGCGCAAGAGTGGAATGAAACACCTCTTATATGGACTTCGACAGATAGAGAGATGTACAGTCAGCTCTTCATATCCACAGACCTTTTTCCCATCGCTTGCAAATATTTAAAAACATATCAGCTCCATAGTTTTTTTGTGGGGTTTTCAGGCTATGTGGCCATCTTCTAGAAGAGTTTGTTTCTGACATTTCGCAGGCATCTGGGGCTGGCGTCTTCACAAACACAAACCATTTTAAAAGTGATGCCAGCCACAGATGCTGGTGAAATGTCAGAAACAAACTCTTCTAGAACATGGACACATAGTCTGAAAAACCCACAAAAAACTATGGATATGTTTTTAAATATTTTCAAGCAATGGATAAAAAGTCTATGGAGTCCCTGGATTCCATGGAATAGAGCCAGGACAATTAAGGTGGTGTCAAACTGGATTATTTCTTCAGTCCGGATGCAGCCAAAGTGAGCAAAGCTTAGACTCTGGGTCTTCCTTTTTCGCGGATGCTCTCGCCCTCCCTGGTGCCAGGCGCTTCCTTCCCTGAGTTTTGGGGACCCAAGGGAAAGAGTCAAAGGAGGAAAAATGGCTTCGGTCCTGAGTTGTCGTCTCAAAGGCCTGCAAAACTGAGCATCACAAAAACCTTGCTTAAAAGTTATGCTGGTTTTAAAGGAGTTTGCCATTCTAAATCCAAAAATAACCTCCGGTTTATTGCATCATATACAGTTTTCCCAAGCTTGCTTCAATGTTTTTATGTTGTAATACTGAATGAAAAAATTGAAAATACTATTGGCATTTGAAAAACTACCCAGTGTTGTGTGGTACAACACTTGTACTGTGGTTTTCAAATTCGTATCCCAAAAACACCTTAGAAACAGCTACAATATTTTAAAAAGTTTTAGGCTCTATTATTGGTACTCCATGTATTTCTCTCCCACTTTTCCCCTAGTTTTAGATTCAAGGCAGCTTTGTTGCAGTCGTGTGGCTTTAAGTCATTTCCAACTTATAGGAGAACCCATCCCAGGGTTTCTTGGCAATATTTGTTCAGAGTGGGTTTGCAGAGAACAGCCCATCTCTTCTTCTTGTTGTTGTTATTGTGTACCTTCAAGTCCTTTTCCAACTTATGGTAGATCTAACGTGACCCTATCACAGGGATGTCTTGGCAAGGTTTGTCCAGGGGGCAGGGATCACCATTTCCCTTCCTTGAGGTTGAGAGAGTGTCACTTTCCAAAGTGGCTGAGCAGGGATTAGAACTCAGTCCAGCACTCCAACCACTACACCACACTGGCTCTCTTCTATTGTTGTTGTTGTTGTTGTCTACCTTGCATTGACTTATCCATGGGTCAAGGTAAGGACTGTTCCTGACCTATTTTTTAAAAAAGGAATCATACTTTGTTGAAAGGCGAGTGTGATCTTTCCTGGAAGCACTGACCCCCCTCTACTCTCTCATCCATCTGGCCTTTAGGGTGAGCGGAAACCGTTATTCTTGCTGGGATTATGTAAAATTTTGGCTTTGGTTTCCTTTGCTTCATCCTTTACCCCCTTTGTTCCATGCCCCTAAATTTTACACCTGACTTATCCATGGGTCATATGAAAATTCATCAATTTGGTCCAAAACCTGCCCTCAACTTATGCATGAGGTTGATTTAATGTTCAGTGTATATGGTATATTGTTGGTTTAATTCAATTTTTACTTCCAAATGTGTTCTTACATTTGTAGGCCACCTTGCGTCCCATGATACATATATATATAAAAAAAATTCATGCAAACAAAAGGTAAGCCTTCCACTTCTTCTGCTCATTCCATTTCTCTCCTGGGGGCTGATCTTGCTCCAGAAACGGTATGCGGTAAACCCCTGCAGTTCTAAAGGTCCGCAGATTTTCAATGTCGAGGATCTTAGATTCACAAGATAGGAGGGACGATGTAGTAGTTTAATTCAATTTTAATGCTCACTTTTGTATGTTTGTAACAGTACTGTTTTTAATCTGTAAATTGCTTTGCGTAAGTAGGATATAAATACAGTTGGTACCATCTATCTTTGAGCTCCCCTTCTATGGATTGGAGCATCTGTGGGAGACCTGCCCCATTCTCCCTGATCGCGGCACATGCGTGTGGCTCCACCAACAAAAAAGATCTCACTCATCTTCAATAAACACCATTAATAAGAAACAGGACATGCAGACCCACAGTTTTTGGCATCTGTGGGGTGTTTTTCTCCAGAACAAACCCCCACAGATATGAATTCTCTCTTTTGACAGCACTCTGGGGAACATCAGAAGCCAGACTCTTCATTCCATTGCTTTAACATCTTAGTGAAGTGGTGGTCTGAGGCCAGGAAGAGCTCTTGGGCCTTTCTTTCCTTTTCCTCTCCTCTCAGCAATGTCTCCTTTTTGCTATGCAAGGCCCACTCCCTCATTTATTTCTGAGGACCATTCACAGAAGGCAAAGACAGGAGAGGAAATGATGAGGATGATAGGTTTCACAGCAAACCAAGTATTACTCATGGGAGTTTGGAACCATTAACTCTATTCATTCTAGTCAAGAATCTTGAAATCAGTGACCTTTTATTGGGTAATGTGGCATGGTTTTTAGATGATGATGATGATAATGATGATGATGATGATGATTTAAAACAAGCTCTACAGTCAAGATCTCAGGGCACTGAACAAGAAGATCAATTTAAACCGCTTTTTATTTTATTTTTAAATAGCAATAAGTGTAGAAATGACAGTTTAAAACAAGTGAAAGCAGTTAACAGCATGTAGAAATTGGGTAAAACCTAACATTTTTATCACTCCGTAAAACTGTGTTACTTGAAAACCCCATTTAGAACTGATTCAAAATTAAATTTTAATTGATATAAAATTTAAATTCAATCCAGAAAGGACCTTTTGTTAAAATCCTTGAGTGGGGGTTGTCTTTGCCGCACACTATCCCTCTTGGAAACAAACTCACAAAATCTTCTGCTTGCACAGCAGCGGAGGAGAGAGGAAGGCAATAGATTTCTCTCAAGGAAATGAAAGGCAGCCCCCATCTGGCCCTCCTCCCTTCAGCAAGGAGGGAAGTGGATGTCAAGATCGCACCTAGACCTCTCCTCTCTTTCTCCCCCATCCCTGCTTCCCCTTTGTAGGTTAACTCGGGAATTGCTGGTTTTACCTTTTCTTCCCTTAAGACCTCATAGCAGCTTTCCATATATATCTGCCTTCTACCTTTTATAACTCTCTCCCCAAAAGGCACACATTGCCTACAGAAAGACCCATGCCAACTATTAAACATTATGCCGCAGTCCTGCAGCGATCACTCTTGACCCATTGCATTACTGGGAGCAACTGCTGGGAGAAGCCAAACCTCTTAAGCTACACAAGGCTTGGAGAGGCTGCATTTTCCTTTAAGAAAGGAGAAGAAGGAGGAGGAGGGGGCTTTAGTCCATGTGCTTGGGTGAGATCTAATCTAATTTACACTTGAGCCCATTGCATTGCGCGCGAATTTTCATTTTTCTTATCTAGTCAAGGAAGTTTTTAGACAATAGAAGGGAAGCTGGCCTGAAGCATCAGAGGAAGTGAATCAGAGACTTGCCTCTGGAAGGAGCTAGTAGCCAGGAGCTCACTACATACCTATAGGCCCCGTGACTTGAACTCAGTGACAGAGCTTGGGAACAAAGGCCAAGTCTAGCAAGGGAAGCCCACAGTCTTGTTTCAGTGCCTCTTTAAGACTTCTCAGTATGGACACTGAAGGCCCTGCAGCAGTCAGCTGCAACACCTGTGGGATGTTTGTCTTCTTGCCTACAGAGGTGGGGAACTACACCTGCCACAAGTGCAAGTTGGTAGCCCTCTTGGAAGAGAAAGTACAGCAGCTAGAGGAGCAGATATCTGCACTCCAGCATCATAGAGAGCAGGAGATTCTCCTGAACAGATCAGACCAGAATGTCTTGGGTGGGAAACAGACAGAGGAAGTTGCTGGGGTGGGGGAGGTCATTGCACATAAAATAGAGGTAGATGCTTGGAGGAAGGTCACACACAGAAGTAAGGAAACCAGGGAATGTTCTGTGAGCTGCTTGCAGCTGCAGAATCGCTTTGACTCTCTCTGTTGTCAGAGATGATGAGGAAAAGCAGCAGGGACAGACATCAGGGACAGAGCAGGGGAGCCTGAGAATAGCACCAAAGGGAACGACCACTGCTAAGCCTCGGAGGAGGCGCGTGGTGGTGGTGGGGGACTCCTTGCTGAGGGGTACCGAAGCAGTGATTTGTGGGCCTGACAAGATGTCTTGGGAGGTGTGTTGTCTCCCTGGGGCAAAGATCCATCATGTGACGGAGAGGCTGACAAGACTTGTCAAGCCTACTGATCAATACCCCCTTCTTTTGGTTCATGTGAGAACCAATGATACTGCAAGGCACAGCCTTCAGAATATCAAAAGGGATTATGAGGCTCTGGGAAGGAAGCTGAAAGAGATGAATGCACAGGTTGTCATCTCATCTCTTCTCCCGGTAGAAGGGCATGGTCCAGGAAGGGAGAGGAAAATAGCAGAGGTGAATAACTGGCTCCGTAGATGGTGCCGCCTGGGCTGCGGTTCCATGAGGAGGGACTTCTGGCAAGGGATGGGCTTCATCTGACGCCAGTTGGCAAAAACATTTTTGCCAACAGTCTGAAGAATCTGATCAGGAGGGCTTTAAACTGAGTGTTGTGGGGGAGGGAGACAGCATTCTGGAAGGCAAAAGGGATGGAGAGAATAGTCAAAGTGGCATAGAGGGAACAAGGCAAACAGTGAAAGGACCCAAGAGTAGGAAGCAAAAAACCATGCAAAAGCAGCAAGTAAAGAGGACACATGGTCTTAGATGTCTCTACACTAATGCACAAAGTATGGGAAATAAGCAGGATGAACTTGAACTCTTAGCACAACAAGGGAAATATGATATAATAGGCATCACTGAAACCTGGTGGGATGAGTCTCATGATTGGAATGTAGAAATAGAGGGATATAACCTTTTTAAGAGAAACAGGCCAAACAGGAAAGGAGGAGGAATAGCATTATATGTCAGGGATATTTACATCCAGGAAGTCAATACTGGAAGCCAAGTGGAGAGCATCTGGATAAAAATTAAAAGAGAGGGAAATAACAGGGATATTACTGTGGGAGTCTGCTACAGACCCCCAACTCAGGCAGAGGAATTGGATGATGCCTTTCTAGAACAGATGACCACACACTCAGAAAGGAGAGATGTAGTAGTGATGGGGGACTTCAACTATCCTGATATTTGCTGGAAGTCAAACTCAGCCAAATCCTCAAGGTCTAGCAAATTCCTCACTTGCCTGGAAGACAATTTCATTGTCCAAAAGGTGGAAGAGGCAACAAGGGGATCAGCCATTTTAGATCTTATCTTAACCAACAGGGAAGACCTAGTTGATGGGGTGCAAGTGGTTGGATCCTTAGGTGGAAGTGACCATGTTCTCCTGGAGTTTGTTATGCAGTGGAAGGGAGAAGCTAGGCATAGTCAGACACGAATTCTAGACTTTAGGAGAGCTGATTTCAATAAACTTAGAGAAATACTGGGGGTGATCCCATGGTCAAGAATACTAAAAGAGAAGGGAGTTCAAGATGGATGGGAGTTCCTCAAAAGGGAGATACTGAAAGCACAATTTCAGACAGTCCCAATGAGGAAGAAAAATGGGAGATGTCTCAAGAAGCCAGGATGGATGACTAAGGAACTTACAACTGAGCTAAGTTTTAAACGGAACATGTATAAAAAATGGAAAAATGGGGAAATCACCAAAGAGGAATTCAAACAAATAGCCAGCACATGTAGGGATAAAGTCAGAAAAGCTAAAGCGCAAAATGAACTCAGGCTTGCTAGAGAGGTTAAGAACAATAAAAAGGGCTTTTTTGGATATGTCCGCAGCAAAAGGAAGAAGAAGGAAATGGTAGGACCACTGCGTGCAGAAGATGGCAAAATACTAACAGGGGACAGAGAAAAGGCAGAATTACTCAACACCTTCTTTGCTTCAGTCTTCTCAGAAAAGGCAAAAGGTGCTCAACCTGAGGACAGTGAAGAAGGGGACAAAGTGGGGGAATTTGAGCACAGAATAAGTAAAGAGACAGTACAGGAATACCTGGTTACTCTAAATGAATACAAATCTCCAGGACCAGATGAACTACATCCAAGGGTATTAAAAGAACTGGCAAAGGTGATATCGGAGCCATTGGCAATAATCTTTGAGAACTCCTGGAGAACAGGAGAAGTCCCAGCAGACTGGAGGAGGGCAAACGTTGTCCCCATCTTCAAAAAGGGAAAAAAAGAGGATCCCAACAATTATCGTCCGGTTAGTCTGACATCAATACCAGGAAAGATTCTAGAGCAGATCATTAAGCAGAGAGTCTGTGAACATTTAGAAGCCAATGCCATAATCACAAAAAGCCAACATGGGTTTCAGAGAAATGAGTCATGCCAAACGAACCTGATCTCTTTTTTTGATAAAATTACCAGCTTGGTAGATGAAGGGAATGCTGTGGATATAGTTTACCTCGATTTCAGTAAGGCCTTTGACAAGGTTCCCCATGACATTCTTGCAAATAAGCTTGCAAAATGTGGGATAGACAAGTTAACTGTTACATGGATTTGTAATTGGTTGAGTGGCCGAACTCAAAGGGTGCTCAACAATGGCTCCTTTTCATCCTGGAGAGAAGTGACCAGTGGGGTCCCACAGGGTTCTGTCCTGGGCCCAGTGCTGTTCAACATCTTTATTAATGATTTGGATGACAGAATTGGGAGCATACTTATCAAATTTGCAGATGACACTAAACTAGGAGGAGTAGCTAATGCCCCAGAGGACAGGATCAAAATTCAAAATGACCTGAATAGACTAGAAAGGTGGGCCAATGCAAACAAGATGAAATTCAACACAGAGAAATGTAAGGTTCTGCACTTAGGGCGGAAAAATGAAATGCACAGATATAAAATGGGGGACACCTGGCTGAATGAGACCACATGTGAAAGGGATCTAGGAGTCCAAGTAGACCATAAGCTGAACATGAGTCAACAGTGCGATGCGGCAGCTAAAAAGGCCAATGCAATTTTAGGCTGCCTCAATAGAAGTATAGTGTCTAGATCAAGGGAAGTAATAGTGCCACTCTATTCTGCTTTGGTCAGGCCCCACCTGGAATACTGTGTCCAGTTCTGGGCACCACAATTCAAAAAGGATGTGGAGAAACTGGAGCATGTCCAAAGGAGGGCAACTAAGATGGTGGTCTGGAAACCATGCCCTATGAGGAACGCCTTAGGGAACTGGGGATGTTCAGCCTGGAGAAGAGAAGGTTAAGAGGTGATATGATAGCCCTGTTTAAATATTTGAAGGGATGTCATATTGAGGAGGGAGCAAGCTTGTTTTCTGCTGCTGCAGAGACTAGGACGCGGAATACTGGATATAAATTGCAGGAAAAGAGCTTCCAGCTCAACATTAGGAGGAACTTCCTGACAGTAAGGGCTGTTCGACAGTGGAACACACTCCCTCGGAGTGTAGTGGAGTCTCCTTCCTTAGGGGTCTTTAAGCAGAGGCTGGATGGCCATCTGTCAGGGATGCTTTGATTTGGAGGTCCTGCATGGCAAGGGGTTGGACTAGATGGCCCTTGTGGTCTCTTCCAACTCTATGATTCTATGATTCTAGGACAGGAGCAGCCTCTGCCCGCTTCTTTAGCCCAGCCTACTTGACCCCTGACTCTTTATAAACAGATCCTATGACTTGCCTATGGGGCACAGGGATTCTCCTGAATAAATTGCTTGGTGATGGGTGAGGCACATCTTCATAAAGAAACTCTTTCCATGCTCCAAGCATCTGAACACTTTCTCTCCTGTGTGAGCAAATTGATGATGAGTGAGGAACATTTTTCAAATGATGCTGTTTCCGCATTCCAAACATTGAAATGGTTTCCTCCCTGCATGTAAGTTGCTTGATGATGAGTAAGCTTTACCTTCTTATCTAAACACACTCTAAACATATCTATGGTTTCTCTCTGTGTGGGTTCCTCGATGGAAAGTGAACTTCATCTTCTGACCAAAGTGGCTTCCACACTCTGAGCATTTAAATATTTTCTTCCCAGTGTGATTTGCCTGATGCGAAGTGAGATTTCTCTTCTGACTAAATCTCTTTTCACTCTCTAAACATTTAGAGGGTTTTTGCCCTGTGTGAGTTGTATGATGACAAGTGAGGTTTATCTTCCAGTTGAAAGACTTTCCACACAACAAGAATTTAAACGGTTTCTCAGATTTGTGAGTTGCTTGATGAGCATTAAGACCTCTCTTGGGACTGTCTCTCTTTCCACATTCTAAACATTTAAATCAGCTGCATTCACATTGCAGAAAAAAATCTGGTTTGACTCTGCTTTTACTGTCATGGCAAGTTTGGTGCAATATTTAGTCTTCTCTGTCAGAGTGCTCTGGGAACAAGTTACAAATCCTGGACTTTCATAGCAATGACCCATAGCACTTAACCGCTGTCAAACTGCACTTAATCTGCAGCGCAGATCTGCAGCCATAGTTTCTTTCTGTGTGGGTAACCTGATGGAGAGACCTGTCTTCTGGCTGATGCTCTTTCCACATTCCAAGTATTTAAGTGACTTTTATCCTGTATCAATTTTTTGATGATAAATCAAATTTCTCTTCTGACTTAAATCCTTTCATTTCAGGCATTTAAAGGGCTTCTCTTCTATATGAATTCTTTGATGACGAGTCAAACTTTTCTTCCAACTGAATTCTTTTCTACATTCTAAGCATTTAAATGGCTTCTCTCCTGTATGAATTCTTTGATGATGAGTGAAACCTGTCTTCTCACTGAAACTCTTTCCACATTCCAGGCATTTAAATGGCTTCTCTCCTGTATGAATGCTTTGATGACGAGTGAGATTTGTCCCCTGACTGAAACTCTTTCCACATTCCAGGCATTTAAATGGCTTCTCTCCTGTATGAATTATTTGATGACGAGTGAGATGTGTCTTCCAACCGAATTTTTTTCCACATTCCAGGCATTTAAATGGCTTCTCTTCATTATGAATTCTTTGATGACAAATGAGATTTGTCTTTCTATTGAAACTCTTTCTGTATCCCACACATTTAATTTGTATTTCTCTGGATAAGCATATCTTCCTATTTCCTGAGCAAGGGCTTCGATATGATCTCCCTCTTAAAATATTTCCACACACTGAAAACTCACTTTTTCGTTTTTGTGTGTGAATTCTTTCTACATGAATTTCCCTGTGAATGGCAAGACTTTTTTTACAACTGGAGTTCCTCCCACATTCAAGACAAATACATTTACTCTGTTCCTCTCCTTTCTCTCTTTTTTCTTTGATGTCAATTCCAGAGAAATCTCCAGCCTGAGAAGCAGAAGCTTTATTCACCTTCTTTACTTGAGTGTCAATTTTACTTTCCTTCTCTTTCTTCTGTTGATATTGTAATATGTGATTCTGAGCTCTTTCCTCTAAACACATCCTTGGTTCCTTTACATTCCCTCTGTCTTGTCCATCACCGCCTGGCAAAGAGAGAAACAATTTAGGCACAGACCAAGAGAAAATCAAGCCTGGATCAAAAATATTATTGACTTCAATGTACCCCAGTTGGAGCAGGAGATTTGAGGCAGGTGGGCCTCCAGCATCTCTCCTGAAAGACCACTAGCTAAACTCAGCACCTGTCAACACTTTTGGAAAAAAGCTGGTTGTTGTATAGATTTGACAACCTTAATATCTTATTAATTTTGTTTATATTGATTAACACTATCATAACATTTTTTGTTCTCCTGAGATTGTAAGCCTTGTGGGCAGGAACTCTTTGCTTTGTTTCTCATGTATAGTTGTAGGAGAATTTTTGGCAATAGAGCAGGATCATAGAATCCTAGAGTTGGAAGAGAACCCAAGGGACATCCAGTCCAACCCCCTGCCATGCAGGAACTCCAAATCAAAGCATCCCCATTGACAGATGGCCATCCATCCTCTGCTTAAAGGCCTCCAAGGAAGGAGACTCCACCACCCTCCGAGGGAGTGTGTTCCACTGTCGAACAGCCCTTACTGTCAGGAAGTTCCTCCCAATGTTGATGTGGAATCTCTTTTCCTGGCACTTGCATCCATTGTTCTGGGTCCTGTTCTCTGGAGCAGCAGAAAACAAGCTTGCTCCCTCCTCAATATGACATCCCTTTAAATATTTAAACAGGGCTATCATATCAACCTTCTCTTCTCCATACTAAACATTCCCAGCTCCTTAAGTCGTTCCTCATTGGGCATGGTTTCCAGACCCTTCACCATCTTAGTTGCCCTCCTTTGGACATGCTCCAGTTTCTCCACATCCTTTTTGAATTGTAGTGCCCAGAACTGGACACAATATTCCAGGTGGGGCCTGACCAAAGCAGAATAGAGTGGCACTATTACTTCCCTTGATCTAGACACTATACTTCTATTGATCATATTCCCTTGTTGCCTGGGTTGGTATAAAAGTAGAGCCTTCTGGGTCATTGTGTTGGTTTGTGTGTGTGTGTATGGGTGTTCAGCCACAAGCCTACTTTTGCACTTTCTTCTTCGACTTTCCTTAGTGATTGTTCCAAGTTTGTGATGCTTTCTGCTAGTAGTACAGTCTCATCTGCATACGCTTTCGACTAGTAGTACAATGTCATCTGCATATGCTTCCCACTAGCAGTACAGTATCATCTGCATACACTTTTCGCTAGTAGTAGAGTGTCATCTGCATATGCTATCCACTACTAGAATCATAGAATCATAGAATCAGAGAGTTGGAAGAGACGTTGTCATATGCATATTTTAGATAGTTGACATATTTTAGATCTGCATATTTTGAATCCTACAGTGGACCCTCCACATTTGCTGGGGTTAGGAATGAAGGACCCCTGGAAACAAATTAAAAATGGAAACAAATTAAAATTAATTTTTTTAAAAAAGCATTATTCTTTTTACCTAAGGGAAGTGGGAACACCTCTCTGGAAATCTCCAGGTCCTCCTGTACATCCAGAATTTGATCACAGACTCATGCTGGAGGACCTACAAATGCCTAGAGAATTTTTTTCTCTAGGAACATCTAGGTTCTCCAGCACAACTCTATGGTCAGCTTCCAGCAGAGTTGCGCAGAACTGTTTACAGTAAGTCAGGTGGGCTATGTGTGAATCTTGATGGCCTGCGACTCCAAAAGTGCATCTTCTCCAACCAGTAGGAGTTACAGTCCTACAACCTATGGACGTGCATATTCAGTAAACAAATAACCTGCCTTTGTCAGTGAGAACACAGCGTAAAAAAAGAAATAGAAGAGAGCTAACCATCTGCTGAATAGATTTAGCTAATAGGATCAATGGAAAATCATTGTTTTGCAATGTTGTGCCTGTGGGGACAGTAGCTCATCTCTTTGCCTTGAAACACAATCTGTAAAGTTGATATATACATTTGACAATAATTATATCAAATGAGATCCTGACCGATTTCAGAGAGCTAAGCCACTGGTTGTTTTATCCTCAGGGGCACATCCCTAAGCAGCCCACCTCGCAGAAAGTGATTCAGCTTGCAGAAATTCAGCAAGGGGCAGAAAGAGGCTACAGGAATTCAGGCACACCAACAAAGAGATTGGATCAGCCAAGAGAAAGATGAAGCCTCACCCAGGGAGATCAGGATTTCCAAAGACTCCTCCGTGACTTCCCTGTGAAGGGCCCTTTGCTCCGGATCCAGCAAGGCCCACTCTTCCTTGTTGAAAGACACAGTCACCTCCTCAAATGTCACCTAGGAGAAGAAATAGTATCTGTGAGCCAAAATTATTAACCCACTCAGAGCACAAAACTGTGTAACTTTTTCACAGTTTAGTTTTGCTAAAAATGGCACACTGAGCAAGTCTGATGGAAGGAAACAAGAAAGCAAAAAATGTTTCCAGGTCCTTGGAGAAGAAGAGGGTGCAAGATAAGACTTCTTGACCCTCCAGGGATCCTGTCCTCTATCCAGGGGTGTCCCTAGGAGGTGCAGGGGTGCAGATTTGCCCCAGGCAACACCTTAAGGGAGGGTGACACCACTGCTCCTAACACCTGTCTTTTGGCAGAATCGGGCTGTGGTATGTGGAAGCATCGCTTTGAAGCACTGATGAGATCATGGTGTGGAACAAAGCTCCATGGGAGGAGAAAGGAGAGCCCCCTGGTTTTTCAAAAATAACTTTTAAAATTTTTAATATTTAAATCATTCTTTAATTTTTACAATTCTTTTACATATTTCTTTTAAAAATTCACATCTTGTTAACATTAAACACATGAAACTATGTATATGAAAATAATTTAAATTGTGTGTGTGTGATATTGTAATTTATAGATACGATGGCTAGTTGTTTATGTCACAACTGTTACCAATACATTCAGTGTTATACAGGAATTAGGCATTAATATTAATACAAAGAACAGTTTTTTGTGGGGTTTTCAGGCTATGTGGTCATGTTCTAGAAGAATTTCTTCCTGACATTTTGCCAGCATCTGTGGCTGGCATCTTCAGATGTCAATCACAGATGCTGGTGACATGTCCGTTAGATGTTCTTCTAGAACATGGCCAAATAGCCCAAAAAAACCCCACAAAAAACTATGGATGCCAGCCATGAAAGCCTTCAACTCCACAAAGAACACTACTGAGAATTCTGTGTGGTTAGATATGGGAGGATGTCAGTGGTAAAGGTGACACCACAAGCTACCAGTTACAAGTTACAACCAGTGCCGACAACCCTAGTGATGCCACTGTTTCTACCTGATCCAGGCTCTCAGAAGTTGTTCTTAGAGTATAGGAATTAAGAGCTGAGCCAGTAGTTCTTGGCCCCGGCGGTCTTCCATCTCCTGGAGGGACACAAAAGGCAAAAGTGAACCTTCTTTACCATTCCCCTCAGTTACTGATTTTGGTCTTTCCAAATTCAGCCCAATAAACCCAAAGCTAGACGGTTTGGATGTCTTTGATATAAAGACATTTAAAAGTTTTAAAGATCATCTTTTTAAAAAATTGACAGAAAGTTTGTTTTGATTTGTAGTTGTTAACTTATCACTGTGTAGGCACTATCTAGATTTAAACATTTTCCCCATCATATCTTGACCCTCCGAATACCTGATATTGTAGAAGCCTGGAGATTAAGCCTGATGAGCATTTTACACTTTAGTCACTTCTGGCATAGCCAGTCACAAGAACAAAGGACGCAATGAGCTGATTTTCTCCCCAACGTGCACTTAGGGACCAATGATGACACTGACATCAATTTGCCATAATAACTTCCGGGTGATAATTATTACTTTGCGATACCCCCTCTTAAGGAGCAATCTGCAGACTTCTACATATCAGGTATTCGGAGGGTCAAAATACGCTGGGAAAAATGTATAAATCTAGATAGTGACTACATAGAGATAAGTTAACAACTACAAACCAAAACAAACATTTTGTCCTTTTTTTAAAAACGTGAACATTAAAACTTTTGGATACCTTCTCATATATAGCTGACAGAGATACACACACACACACACACACACACACATATAATGGCCTAAGAATGTTTTTCTTTATTTATCTGATTAAAATATTTATATTCTACTCTGAATTATAGGAGCTTTGGGTGCTTCACAATGAAATCAGTGTGAACAAGTTAAAATCAACATCAGTAAGAATATTTGAAAAAATAGTCTAAGAACATAAGAATTGAATGATTCCAAAAATTAAACAGTCTAAAACTATAGATTTAATGTCTACATGAAGCCACTGGGTGAGATCATTCAGAGGCATGGAGCTCAGTGTCTTCAGTACACTGACAACACTCAGATATACCTCTCCATGAACAGATCGTCAGTTCAGACTTCAGATGGCATCTCTCCTCTTAATGACTGCCTTGCAACGGTAATGGATTGGATGAGGAAAAACAGGCTGAAACTCAATCCAGACAAAACGGAGGTACTAGCTGTTACAGGCCCGAAACCAGGTTCGGGAATACATCTTCCGGTCCTAGATGGAGTCACACTCTCCTCGAAGGACCCTGTTCGCCGTCTGGGGGTGCTCCTTGACTCGTCGCTTCACATGACTAGTCAGGTGAATGCGGCAGTCAGGAGTGCCTGTTATCAGCTTCGGCTGATACGCCAGCTGCGCCCTTACCTGGATCAGAGGGACCTGGAAACAGTGGTGCACACTTTGGTGACCTCACATTTGGATTTCTGTAACGCGCTCTACATGGGGCTACCCTTGTGCCTAACCCAGAAATTCCAACTAGTTCAAAATATGGCAGCCAGGCTTGTTAGCGGTACACTTAGGAGAGAGCACATTACACCTGTGCTTAAAGCTCTCCACTGGCTGCCGATTAGTTTCCAGGCGCAGTACAAGGTGTTGGTTTTAACCTTTAAAGCCCTACATGGCTTGGGTCCATCTTATCTCAGGGACCGCCTCTCCCCATATGAACCCCCCCACACGCTTCGGTCCTCTGGGAGAAATCTGTTGCAGCCCATGAAGACTAGGTTAGCGCAGACCTCCCAGAGGGCCTTTTCCGCTTCTGCTCCCAGGCTTTGGAATGGCCTGCCGGACGAGATGCGTCTCATTATATCGCTAGACTGTTTCAAAACAGCCTTAAAGACGCATCTCTTCCAGCAGGCCTTCCCTGAAACCGTATAATCTACCTGGCTCCTAAAATCTTTCAGCCAATTCCCAACTCCTTATCCCCCCTTCTGTATTTTGTTGCTACCCATGCTGTGGCCAGCATTGCGGTTTTTATTTGTGTATTATGTTGTGTTGCATTTTTATTGTCAGTAATTTACTTTATCCTATTTTAGGGGGGGGGGGAGGTTGGGATGGAATTCTTGAATTATTTTAATCTGTAATCTGTTTTTTAATCTTGTTGTACCCCGCCTCAATTGTTTTACAGAGGGGCGGGTAAGAAATAAACATTATTATTATTATTATTATTATTATTAGATATGTACAGATTTGGATGAAATCCTCAGTCTCCAAAGCTTTTTTGAATTGGCATCAGAATGAATACGGTATAATTGCCAATCTCTCGTTAAGGCAATCTGTTCCACTATCAAACAATTACAAGTTCTTTCCAATGTTTAGCTGGGATCTTTTTTTCTTGTAACCTGAATCCATTGGTTCATTTTCTAGTCTCTGCAGAAACAACAACTAAAAACTTGCCTCCATCTTCTACTTGACATCCATTCAGATATTTAAACCTAGCTATCATGTCACTTCTCTGTCTTCTCCAAACTGAACATATCCAGCTCCCCTCAGTCATTCCTCAGAGGACTTGTTTCCTAGACTTCTGATCATCTGGGTCACCGTTCTCTGGACATGTTCCGGGCTGTCAATATCCTTTTTAAACTATGGTGGACACAGGATTCCACGTAAGGTCTAACACATAGGCTCTATGGCTACTTCCCTCGATCCTTGAATTCAGACCAGAATGCATTGGCATCCAGTGCAATTTATTTAATGTTGCATGAAAAATATGAATGTTTCGGGCAATAACCTAACTGCTCCATTTTGCACTAGCTCCAGTTTCTAGGTTGTCTTCAAGGACAGCGCCACAGAGAGTGCATTTCAGTGAACAAATTACAACGTTAAGAGTAATGTGTGAACTACTGCAGCCTTGTTGTCCCTGCACAGGAAATGCAGCGGATAATCGGAGCTCCATGCCTGAGTATCACTCTCTGCTAAAACCTCTGAAATCACTATCATCTCCCACCTTGACGTTGTTTGTTCTTGTGTGTGTGTGTGTGAGTATCTTTGAGTGTAAGTTGATTTCCCTTTGCAGCTCTAAATAAAATGAAATGAACGTGGAATCCGCTGCCTGGAATTCTTTGGTATGGAACCATTATACACTATACATTATACTCCAGCTTTTAAAGCAGTGGTTCCCAAACTTTGGTTCTCCAGATTCTTTGGAATTCAGCTCCCATATTTCCATACTCTTGGCCAAACTGGCTGTGGCTTCTGGGAACTGAAGTCCAAAACACCTGGAGGACCAAAGTTTGGGAACCACTGTTTGAATCATTACCTGAAGCCTTCTCGCTACCTCTTATTGAGCCAAATTAATTCCCCCAATGAATATAGTTTTGGGTGCCCTCCCAGGAACTGAAAGAATCTCCCTGATATACAAGCCCAGGGCAAGATTGCTGCAACCTGTATATTATAGGTATATTGAGGAGAGGAGACCAAAGTGAAGAATGCCCTCTTTCATCCTTACCCAATGAAATGGCATTTCCTGAGTTCTTCTGTAGGATCCGCATGGACTGCGCTCTCTGTCTTGAGTCTAAGGGCACCTTCTCTGCTTCCAGGATTTCAGTGGCCTTTTCTCCCAACAGATCCTGGGACAAAAACAGCATTAAGGATTCAAAAGAGAAAGATGAGAAAAGAAAGATGACTAGCAGGGAGGAGGATAATTCTTCTAATGATGATTTACAGAAAACATTGGTCAGTGATCTACAATGGATTTATTTTTAAAACAATGGGGCTTTCTAGATTGGCAGGAAAGTGTGACATGAAGTTGTCTTTTCCTTAATGCTTAGCAGCTGCACCACAGCCTTTAGATGGAGCTGCGCTGTTCTGTAGTTTTTAAAAAAGAAGCTGGGAAAACCAGCACCTTTTTAAAGGCGCTTCTTCTCCCCTAAAACGCAAAAAAAAAAGTGTTTTCATGGTACACTTTCCCTTTTCCTCATCTAAAGGCTAGACTTTCATGCAGCCATGAACACACTTCTTTTTGCCAATCTAGATCAGGCCAATATTTCTAAAGTACCATCCTGAAAGCCTCTCACCTGCTGCCCTTTCTCCTTCTTCTTCTCTTCTGCCTGGCTGAGGAGGAAGCCTTCGGCCAGGGCCACCGCCTGGGAGCTGGTCTGTGCCCCACATTCCTGGACCCAGCTGGCCATCTCTGGGGGAAGGACGGCCAGGAACTGCTCCAGGACCACCAGGTCCAGGATCTGGCTCTTGGTGTGCCTTTCCGGCTTCAGCCACTGATGGCAAAGACTGGAGAGTCGGCTGCAGATCCATCGGGGCCCCTCAGCCTCCTCATAGCGAAGCTGCCTGAAGGCCTGGCATTGACCCTCTGGACAGAGTGGCTTCTCCTCCTGATCCATGGCTCCTCTTGCCCTGAACAACCCTCTCCTCCAAACCTGAACAGTGCAGGGACGTTTCCTTGATTCAGAGTTGAGTCCTCATTTCCAGATTTTGAGTTGGACTCCTAGCCAGTCCCTTCCTGAAGTTGAAGCATTTCTTTGGTCTTCTCCCTCCTCAGCCAAAAGACTGGCCAAATTGGTGCCAGATATCAAGCCCTACAAAGAAGTCAAGTTGTTCTGTGAAGCACCCATCATGAACACTCTTTTAATGCTTCAAAATCACACCTAATATTTTAATTGGCTCTTTTTTTCTGTACAGAAGAGACTGGCTGTGACTCAAAGAGAATCTATCCCTGTTGGGTTTGGGGCAGGGATTCCTTTCCCTCCTTGACCTCAAACCCAAACCTTTTCCTCTTTCCTTGGTCTGCCCTGAATAGCTTTCCCTTTCTTTGCATTCTCCTCTCCGTACCTCCATCTTTCCCCTTTCAGACAGTCTACTACATTATCTGTCTTCATGTGGGACTCTCTGGAATGGGTACTGAGGAAGTCACACTGTTTCAGCCTCAGGGGAGGCAAGGGCAATCCTCCTCTGAAAAAATCCTGCCAGGAAAACCCCATGATAGGGTCATCAGAAGTAAACAACAACAACAACAACAACAACGTAAAGGCAAACAACACATACACACATGTGGTAAATTCTTTTTTTTCCTTTTTTTCCTTTTTTCCTCATTTTTTTCATTTAAGAACATCACTTCTTTATTTTAAAAGGGAAAATAAATGACCTGCCCAACCACTGAATTAAAAACCAACCCCCAATAGGAATAGTAAAAAATAAACAATAAAAGTGTGACCAAGGGCATTTGCTTAAAGTATTTAAAGGGCTACTTCAAAATCCTGGATAATTTTTATGTAGCATGGTTCTCTTTGGATGCAAATCTTATTATTCCTTAAGTGTACAAAAATAAAACACCAATTTGGAGCACACCAATGGGCAATTTAAATTATGGCTCAAAACTACTGTACTAAACCAGTTATGAAGAACAAAAGACATTTACATGAAGCATAACAAAGATTAATCCACTGATTAATCCAGTGCACATCGGTACCGTGATGACCCTCTAATGCTACTTTGAAACCTGACCACATTCCATGTCCAAATGTATAGCTTCAGGGTGGCTTTCTCTAATGAAAGACCAATGCAATGCATGGAACTCCCTGGATCTGTTGCTGAGTTTGTTTGTTTTTCTAACCTAACATCCCCACTCTCTCCCTAAAACCTGTTCAATTTTTTGGCTAGGGATTTGAAGTAGAAGAGTTAACTATATACAGTGGTAAATTCTATATAGTACCTACTGAGCCAGCCCAAGACATTTTGCTGCCAGACTAGATGGCCCCCCTCACAGCAGAGTTGTCACCACCACCACCATCATAATATTTTATTTTGTTGATGTTATTTTTACCCTGCCTTTTTCCATATCCATCACTCAAAGTGTCTTACAACAAATGAAAATATATCCACACATGCCATACCGTTCCTGCTTTGCTGCGGAGGGACAATCTCTTCTTGGGAATCTGAGGCAGCACTTCTCTGGATGAACTATGACAAAAACTGTCCTGAGAGACAGTTTATAAGTCACCACCTGTGCGGAGGGACAGGTTTCACCGATAGGTTCAAGTGGAAATGGGTTGCCTTTTCTGTAGAGGAGACAAAATAATGTGATGGAAGGGTTTTGATAATTAATATTGCCATAGTAGATTTGTAGAAAATGGAACCTGAGTCAGAGTGTAATAGTCTGCAGAGCATGGAGGCTTTTGGGAAAAGAATGCCAAGCGGGAGAAAGAGCAAAGGGTGTTTGTAGTTCAACATGACATGCTAACAGTCTTGCTTAGAATGAGAACAGAGAGTCTTGAAAAAGTCAAAATAATTTATTAGAGATAAAGGAATGCAAGGGTAGAATTGTAGACTCATAGAATCAGAGAGTTGGAAGAGACCACAAGGGGCATCCAGCCCAACCCCTGCCATGCAGGAACTCCCAATCAAAGCATCCCTGACAGATGACCATCCAGCCTCTGCTTAAAGACCTCCAAGGAAGGAGACTCCACCACCCTCCGAGGGAATGTGTTCCACTGTCGAACAGCCCTTACTGTTAGGAAGTTCCTCCTAATGTTGAGGTGGGATCTCTTTTCCTGCAGTTGCATCTATTGTTCCTTCTTCTAGTCTCTGGAGCAGCAGAAAACAAGCTTGCCTCCTCCTCAATATGACACCCCTTGAAATATTTAAACAGGGCTGTCAAATCACCTCTTAACCTTCTCTTCTGCAGGCTAAACATACCCAGCTCCCTAAGTCACTCCTCATAGGGCATGGTTTCCAGACCCTTCACCATCTTAGTTGCCCTCCTTTGGACACGCTCCAGTTTCTCAACATCTTTTTTGAATTGTGGTGCCCAGAACTGGACACAGTATTCCAGGTGGGGCCTGACCAAAGCAGAACAGAGTGGCACTATTACTTCCCTTGATCTAGACGCTATACTTCTATTGATGCAGCCTAAAATAGCATTGGCCTTTTTAGCTGCCGCATCACACTGTTGACTCATGTTCAACTTGTGGTCTACTGGGACTCCTAGATCCCTTTCACACGTATTTTCATTCAGCCAGATGTCCCCCATCCTATAACTGTGCATTTCATTTTTCTGCCCTAAGTACATCCTCTGTGTTGAATTTCATTTTGTTAGCTTAGTCCCAGCTCTCTAGTCTATTCAGATCGTTTTGAATTTTGATCCTGTCTTCTGGAGTATTAGGTACTCCTCCTAATTTGGTGTCATCTGCAAATTTGATAAGTATGCCCCCAATACTGTCATCCCAGTCATTAATAAAGATGTTGAATAGGACTGGGCCCAGGACAGAACCCTGTGGGACCACACTGGCCATTTCTTTCCTGGTTGAAAAGGAGCCGTTGTTGAGCACCCTCAACGAATTTCTGGGTCCTCTCGTCTACTTCACTATGTCAAGCTAAGAATTTTATAAGTTCATTTACAAGTTAATTCTTAGCTGAGCCCATCATCCACTACAATACCATGAGTCAAAAATAGAAGACAATGAGGCTTTACAGACCGTCCCAAAAGGTCGGTCTGTAGCTTCCTCTTCTTACAGCAGAGCTTCGCTCAAAGGTACGCAGTTAAAAAGGAGCGGGGTTTTTAGCATCGCAGTTGCAACGCACTAAAGGGGAAAGGCGCCATTGGGCGCCTTTAGTCTGCCGCAACTGCGCAGCTCCGTATAGAAGCTGCACAGTTGTGACGGCATCGTTACGTACACCGTATAAACGGGGTTATGTAATGATGCCAGCGTCGTTATGTGCAAGGGCTGGAAAGCGTGCGAATGCTGCGCACACCCCTGCCCTAATCACGCCCCGGGGACAGCCTTTTTGGGCCGTCTTTACCGGGCCAATATTTAACTACACTGTTAAAGCACTATTATTCCACTTTTGCTGCTATAGCTGCTTCCTGTGGCATTCTGGAATTTGTAGTTTAGTGAACCCCAAGAGGTCTCTGAGAATACTAAATTCTCTTCCCTGAACTGCAAATCCCAGGATTCCACAGGAGGCAGATCTAGCAGTAAAGATGGAATAATATCTCTACAAGAGTGCAGTGCATTGGGTTGTTTCTTTTCTTGTCCACAGAGCAAAATCTTCATACCGCATAACTTCACCCTACAAAATCCAAGGTCCCCCTTCTACAATCCTTCCTTGGATATGAAGTGACTGTAATCTTGCCAATTTCAATGGATTACTTTGGTTTCTACTGTTATCTTCCAGTTATTTTTTCTGTGTAGTGTTTGGTACATTCGGCTGGGTATGAAAAGAATGCTCTATTTTTGCAGAGATGTCATATCTGTTAATATACAGCTTCTGAAATCCCCCCTTCCATCGCCATTTCATGTATTGTGGGAAGCAGGCAGGGTTGTGGAAATGTCTGGCTATGTCTTTGAAGCCAGATGCAAAACGATTACTTCAGTGCTGAGACACAGAAGGGTCCTCTGGAGGTTTCAAGGCTGAAGGTATAATTTCATGCTGACTACAGGTACACACTCAAATAATTTTCCAATTCTGCCCACTCCCACAAGGTATAAAAATAGTCAGATGGGAGAGCTTCAGAGGCTGAATAGTAAGTCTTTGGGTGCTGTGAAGGGAGGAAAGGAATACCAACCACCTGAATGCCCCCAAAACCGCATACATTAGTGTAGGGTAAGCAGAATGGTGATCGATGACTGATAAGTCACAAAAGAAAGTGCACCTTAGCACACAAGGTGGTGACTTATATACCTCTGCAGAGAATAAAGGAAACTTCTATCAACAGCCAAGAGCAAATCAGAGATGGGATGAAAAGCATTATTAGAATCATGGAAACACACAGTTGGAAGAGACCTCAAGGGCTATCCAGCCCAACCTCCTGCCATGCAGGAACTCTCAATGAAAGCACCTCTCCCTGAACAGATGGCCATCCAGCCTCTGCTTAAAAACCTCTAGAGGAAGGGGCTCCACCACTCTCCGAGGGAGGGTCTTCCACTGTCAAACAGCCTTTACCATCAGGAAGTTCTTCCTTATGTTGAGGTGCAATCTCTTTTCCTGCAGTTTACACCCATTGCTCTGTATCCCAGTCCCTGTTGCTTGAGTCCTTACTTTCTGGCCTAAATTTTTGAGAGTAAGTCTTGGTTTTTCCTCACCTTTAACTACTCTAGCTACAGTTGGACTTCCACATTTTTTGGCTTTGACTTTTGAGGATTTGATTATTCACAGATTTGGTTCATATGTTCTCTCTAGGTTCTCCAGCATGACTCTATTGCCAACTTCAGTCAAAGGTCATGCTGGAGAGAACACTTCTCTAAGTATTTGTAGGTCCTCAGGTTAATTTTATGGTCAACTTTGGGCAGATCTTGACCACAGAATAGCCCTGGAGGACCTATAGGCCTGATCTAGATTTGCAAAAAGAAGTGTGTTCATGGCTGCATGAAAGTCTAGCCTTTAGATGAGAAAAAGGGAAAGTGTGCCATGAAAATGATTTTTTTTTGCGTTTTAGGGGAGAAGAAGCGCCTTTAAAAAGGTGCTGGTTTTCCCAGCTTCTTTTTTAAAAACTGCAGAACAGTGCAGCTCCATCTAAAGGCTGCAAGCTTTTAAGGAAAAGGCAACTTCATGTAACACTTTCCTGCCAATCTAGAAAGCCCCATAGATTCCTAGAGAGACGTTCTCTCAGTTTAAAAAAGGTGTTTTTTATTTGTGGTTTTTACACTCTCACAGGTGTCCTGTGCCGCTAACCCCAGCAAATGCAGAGGATTCAGTATATATTTAAGAGATGTTATACAATAATGTTTCTAATCTACACATTAGACATATGGTCCTATGGCATCGCTAGGGTTGGCATCACCTGGTGCAGTAATGCACGGTATCCCCCACCCCATTGACCTCCTCCTCCTCCTCCCAAACCATACCATGCAGAATAAAAAAATAAATACTTGTAATTTTAAAAATCTTGAGGCCATTCCATTCTCCTCCCATTGAGCCTTGCCCCACTCACACCATCTGGTCAGTATTGTAAAGGGATGAAGGTGTACATCACAATGTGTTTTCTGCCCAAAGGCAGATGTTTTGGGAGCAGTGGTATCACCTTCCTGCCTTTAGGGTGTCACCTGGTGCAGTCCATAGACCCCACACCTCCTTGGGATGCTCTCGCTTTGGTCCCTGAAAAGAGTGGGAACTGAGGGACTGTTTCCTCTACATCAGACCTGCACAACGTGGCAGTAGGTAGGGGCCAACATTAAAACAGGTTGGACCTCTTTGGGCCACAGATAGGTTTCTAGCGGCTCACTTTCCAGCTTTCCACTTGAGGGGCAAGCATTGGCCCTTCCTCCACCTCATCCACCCCTCTCTTTCCTGGAAGAAAGCCAAATGGCGAAGGAGCCTTGGCAGTGAAAATGTTGTCAACCTGGATTATTTCTGCAGTGTAGACACCGACTGAATGAAAGAAGCTGCTGGCATGAGCTTTTGTACACTTGAGCCAGCTACTTCCTCAGATGCAAGAATGAACTTTCAGTTAGTCTCAAGGGTGCTACAGGATCCCTTTGTGCGCTAACTTTAAAGCTATATTTGTTTTCATTATTCTAAGCCACCGTGAAAGGCAGGACAGACTTAAATAATGATGATGTGATGGGAGTTGTAGTCCAAATATATCTCCAGCATCTTGCCCTTCTTGGGAGTTCTTCATTTCCTTTTGTCATACCAAGTTTGGCATTTTAAGCTAAAGGTATTTTACTATCTGTCCCTTTCAGGTAGAGAAAATTATACTCAGGATTTATAATTGTGTGCATCCATCTGTACCTTCAAGTTGCCTGCCAATGTAGTTAAGCTACATATTGATTATTGAAATTAATCTATCACAGAGTCACTCCATAAATTTCACAAGGTAAACTAAGCAGTCCTCCATCCAGGTCTTAACCAGGCCTGAGCATGCTTACCTTTCCAGATTGCTTTTCAGGCCTCTGGAAAAAATCCCAGCTGGCTGGAAATAAAGCTGATTTTCATGTTGAAATCCTGTGGTCCCTTGACTGAGTGTGAGAGGGTGCCACATTCCCTAGAACTGTGAGAATGCTGCAACATTCCCAGCAGCCACACTCTCTCAGCCTCTCCTTCCCAGCCAGGTAGCTCCCCCAAGAAGATGGTCCCCAGAAGGAAGGGGCTTAGCTTTTGTGATGCTTCTTCCTCCACAGACCTCTCCTCCTCCTCCTCCTGTTTTTTCCTCCTTCTTCCTGGGGAACCAGGGGCCAAAGGGGACCCTCCTCCTCTTCCTTAACCACTAAGCCATTGCATCCCTATTAATTTCACACATACACACACTATATCAGAATATCATATGGTATGATTTTGCCTGTGCTTTCCAAACCTTGGTCTTCCAGGTGGTACTAGTAGTACAGTCAGGCTTCAGCTCCCAGAATTCCTGTTGACCAAACTGGCTGGGGCTTCTGGTGGGAGTTGTAGTCCAAAACACAAGGAGGATCACAAAGTTTGGGAATCTCAATCTTGCCTCCTGGGTATCTAAAGGTTAAACTGCAAGAGGTGGATTGCTAGAGAGGCAGGAAGGGGCTGGGGACCAATGGCTCTGAGTCCTCCAAGAGGAGGTCAATCCCTCCCCCTCCATATGTTTGGAGAAACACATTGCTCAGTCAGCAATCCTTGTCTTCCATTCCCAGGGAGAGAAAGAGAGAGAGAAAGGGAGGAGGGAGGAACCATTTCCAGGAGTGGATGGGTTTGCAAAGCATCCTTCTGTTCTGTCCTCCAGGCAAGTGTGGGCAAAGAGCTAAAGCCAGAAGAGAGAGCCAAGAGAGCAGCAGGTGAGAGAGTGTTGCATCCTCCTGAGCCCCTCCTTTTCCAAGTCAGTCATGTTCCCAAGTGACCTTCTCTTTTTAAAGACTCAGGTTCATTCCAAGCCTCTTTGACTTCCCTGGGTGGATCTACACTGCAGAAATGATGCAGTTTGGCCCCACTGTAGATATAGCATATCTTGATTTCAGTAAGGCCTTTGACAAGGTTCACCATCACATTCTAATAATAATAATAATAATAATGAAAATGATAATAATACTATAAGATTTATTTGTACCCCGCCCTATCAACAGTTAATCCGGGCAGCTTGCAACAGTAGAAAATAAAATACAAAGTACAATAAATACAAGTCAACCCATTACAGTCCCTAACCAATGCATATACGACAAATGCAATTCATTCTTGCAAAGAAGCTTGTAAAATGTGGGCTAGACAAGATAACTGTTACATAGATTTGTAATTGGTTGACTGGTTGAACCCAAAGGGTGCTCAACAATGGCTCCTTTTTATCCCAGAGAGAAGTGACAAGTGGGGTGCCACAGGGCTCTGTCCTGGGCCCAGTGCTATTCAACATCTTTATTAACGATTTGTATGACAGAATTGGGGGCATACTTATCAAATTTGCAGATGACGCTAAACTAGGAGGAGTAGCTAATATCCCAGAGGACAGGATCAAAATTCAAAATGACCTAGAAAGCTGGGCCAAAGCTAACAAAATGAAATTCAGTATGGAGAAATGTAAGGTACTGCACTTAGGGCGGAAAAATGAAATGCACAGCTATAGGATGGGGGACACCTGGCTGAACGAAACTACGTGCAAAAGAGATCTAGGAGTCCAAGTAGACCACAAGTTAAACATGAGTCAACAGTGTGATACGGCAGCTAAAAAGGCCAATGCAATTTTAGGCTGCATCAATAGTATAGTGTCTAGATCAAGGGAAGTAATAGTGCCACTCTATTCTGCTTTGGTCAGGCCCCACCTGGGATACTGTGTCCAATTCTGGGCACCATAATTCAAATAAGATGTGGAGAACCTGGAGCATGTCCAAAGGAGGGCAACTAAGATGGTGAAGGGTCTGGAAACTGTGACCTATGAGGAGCGACTTGGAGAACTGGGTATGTTTAGCCTGGAGAAGAGAAGTTTAAGAAGTGATATATTAGCCCTGTTTAAATATTTGAAGGGATATCAATAGAGTTGAATATCAAGTTGAACATGACGTCATATTGAGGAGGGAGCAAACTTGTTTTCTGCTGCTCCAGAGAACAGGACCTGGAACAATGGATACAAGCTCCAGGAAAAGAGATTCTGCCTCAACATTAGGAGGAACTTCCTGACAGCAAGGGCTATTCGACAGTGGAACACACTCCCTCGGAGGGTGGTGGAGTCTTCTTCCTTAGAGGTCTTTGAGCAGAGGCTAGATGGCCATCTGTCATGAATGCTTTTGATGTGTGCTTAGAGTACTTTCTCATTTATGGAGACTCTAAGGTGAACCTATTGTGGGGTTTGCAATATTTATTCAGAGGAGGTTTGCCATTACTTCCCCCTGAGGCTGTGACTTACCTAAGGTCACCCAGTGTGTTTCATGGTTCAGCCCAGAATTGAATCCTGCTTTCCAGAGTCAAATCACTATTCCACTTTAAAGCCGTGTCACACTGCATTATTTTTTTTAGTGTAGATGCATCCGGGGTGTGCATTTGTGGGTGCCCCACAATTATTACTTTAAAATGCCTTGAGAGTTGCACAAGCTACCACTCTTCATGGGGAGCTGAAAGGTATCCACACTGCAGAATTAAAGCTTTTGGAACCACTTTAATTGTCGTTGAGTCCATCTTCCAGAATCCTGGGTTTTGTGTTTTGGTGAAGTATTCTGCCTGGTCTGTCAGAGGGTTCTGGTGCCTCACCAACAACAGATCCCAGGATTCTGTGGGGTAGAGTCATGGGAACGACGGAATTTGGGGGTATAATGCAATGGCAATCCAAACACAATCATGGGGTTTCACGTTATTGCATATTAGAGTATCTCACGCAATTTCGGGCAATGGGGGGGGGTCATTTTCGGGAAATGGGAAATCATTCCGAACACATTCCGAACGCAATCAGGTTTCACGTAGATTCGCTAAACTAGCGAATTCACGTAATTGCGAATTGGCTCCATTTGCAATTGAGAGAAAATCCTCCTGTGTGATAAACTCCATGGCAATTAAAGGGGTATCAAACTGTTTTAATTCTGCAGTGTGGATAGGGTGAACACTCTTCCCTATTTCCACCCTTTCCCCACCATCCTTAGAAGGGCTTGAGACACAAGTGTCCCTTTACGTGTGTGTGTGTGTATGTGTATATATATATATATATATATATATGATATGTGTAATTTTGGTTGCATGTTCACCTGTACAGTGATTAAAATCAATTGTGTCAGTCAGTAGCTATAAACAGTATTTTTGATTGAAGAAGCAACTAAAATCTGAAATCAAGTATCTTATATAGGTTCACTTCACATTCAGTATTGGTTACGGGGGGGGGGGGTGTTACTTTAATAGTAGTAGTAGTCGTAAATTTTAATTTCCCACCAGCTCATCTCAAGGTGGGGTACGTTAAAATACAAAACACAGTTCAAAAAACAAAAACAAAACAAAACATAAACATATATAAACATTGTATACTTGCTGTATTATTTTAGAGATGTTTTAATTTTGTACGTTAATGTTTTGGACTGTATGCCAGTTGGCAGATTTTTCATTATCAATTGTTGTTATTTTATTGTGTTTTGATTCCTACTATGTAAAGCAGTGTGCAAATTTTACAGCGCTCTATAAATAAATGATAATAACAATAATAATAATAATAATAATAATGCCAACAGTTCGGATGCAATACTGTAAAACCATTAAGATACACTGACAGAACATGTTCTTTTAAATACTTTATGATAAAACATCTCTCTGTGGCCCAAAGGTCTTTGCAGGGAGCCATTCACCAATCTTCTTGCTTTCTTACAGGGCAGTGATCCCCCACCCCACTTTTCTCATTGAGGGAGAATCCTATCAGGAGGGAGATGGCACTTTTGGCCCTATTGGAGCTTGCCTGGAAGAACAGGTTGCAGGTGGGATCACGAGACTTCTGTGGCCCCGAGTTTGGAGACGACTCTCCTAATTTTCAGGCTGGCAACGGAGGGCAGTGCTGGGAAAGAAGACTTTGGGAGAACATCCTGGCAGGGGATGCCCTCCATCCAGAAGCAGAGGGCCAGCGTTTCAGGCATTTCCAATACCAGGAGGCCCAGGGGCCCCGGGAGCTTTGCAGCCGCCTTCATACTCTTTGCTGTCAGTGGCTGAAACCAGAAAGACACACTAAGGCTGAGATGCTGGACCTGGTGATCCTGGAGCAGTTCCTGACCATCTTGCCCCCAGAGATGGAGAGCTGGGTCAGGGAATGTGGGGCAGAGAACAGTTCCCAGGCAGTGGCCCTGGCCGAAGGTTTCCTCTTGAGCCAGGCAGAGGAGAGGAAGCAGGAAGAGCAGCAGGTAAGAGAGCCAGGGCAGTGGCATCACTAGGGAGGTGTAGTGGGTGAAGATCACACTGGTGACACCCCAGAAGGTTGGTGACACCTGGTCTGGACCTTCTCCCCCTGTGCCCTCCTGACTTTGCTGCAGTGTTGGTGGCCTCCTAATGAGGAGATGTCCACCACCACGACTAAGGAGATGGCCCAGTGCGCCCTCTTGGCCTCTGTCACCAACGCTGACAGCCCACTCTGCACTGAGTGACACCAGGGCTGGGGATGCCACTGAGCCAGAGATGTTCATTTTGAAGAAAATGAGCAATAGCAACCATTTACATTTCTATACCACTTAATAGTGAACTCAGCAGTTTCTAAGCAGTTTACAATCTATACTTTTTTTGGTGGATTTTTCAGGCTATGTGCCATGCCATTCAACAACAGACCAACATGCAGATTAACATGTATAGGTGGCCCTCCATAACCACAGATTTTTTCTTTATCCACAGATTCAAGCATCCATGGCTTGGAAATATTTAAAAAAATTATAAATTCCAATGAGCTAACCTTGATTTTGCCATTTTTTATAAGAGACACCAAGTAACTATGCCACTGCATTTAATAGGACTTGAGTATCCACAAATTTTGGTATCCATGGAGGGTCCTGGAACCAAAACTCAGCAGATACCAGCAGATTACAGCAGATACTGTAAATCACTTTGTCCTAACCAAGGATCACACAGTACTGTAAATATATTGCATACACATCCATACCACCACCCTCTGAAGATGCCAGCCACAGATGCAGGCAAAATGTTAGGGACACATTCTTCCAGAACACAGTCACATAGCCCAAAAAACTCACAAAAAACTATGGATCCTGACCATGAAAGCCTTCGACTTCACATTGGTTTACAATCTGTAAGCCAATTGCCCCCAACAAGTTGGGTACTCATTTTACTTACCTACTGAAGGATGGAAAGCTGAATCAACCCTGGAGCCCCGAGATCGAACTCACAATGTTGTGGCTGCAGTACTGGCATTTAAATAAACATCAGAGTCTCCACCCACACTTTGTTTGTTTCCTTTAAAAAATGTTTGGTAATTTTTCTCTTTGCTTTTTGACATTCAGATGGCAGACTTGTTTGAAGACGAGGCCACTCTCTCAGAAAAGTCTCCTCCTTCGGCCAGCTGTATGTTGCAGCCTGAGTGGATCCTGCAGGAGAATGATGAAATGCCAGCCTCCCTGGGTAAGGATCTAGGAGCTCTTTTGCTGCTTGATCCCCTCCTTTTGAGTTTGCCTAGACTTAATGGAGGAAGCTACAGCCCTGGATTGGTGGGACCTGAGCAAGGCTGTTAGGATGATTGTGTCTTTGAGACTTTTAATCCATAGAGTTGCTGTTGGTCAAAGCCAATGTAAGAGCAATTAACAACAACAGCAGCACGTCTGGCCAAAGCACCTTAGCCATTTTATATTTTCTAACTGACAGCTATGTAAAAGAGAAAAGATCAGTGGAAGGACTGAATTTGTATCCTAGCTACCAGACAGCCTGAGAGTGCAACCATAGCACTTTCCCCTCCCTGGGCAAGGAATAGCTTGGAACACATGACTGACAGTCCATCTACGCTGTAGAAATAGTGCAGTTTGACACCACTTTAACTGCTATGGCAGAGAATCTTGGAATTTGTAGTTTGGTGAGACACCAGCAATTTTTGGCAGAGAAGGTTAAAGATATTGTAAAACTACAAGTCCCAGGATACCACTGGATGGAGCTACAGCACTCAAAGTACAGTGGGCCCTTGATATCCATTGGGATTTGGTTCCAGGACTCCCTGTGAATACCAAAATCTGTGGATGCTCAAGTCCCATTATATACAATGGGATAATATGATGTAGTGGTTTGGGCACTGGACTGTGATTCTGGAAACCATAGTTTGATTCCAGCTCAGCCATGAAACCCAGTGGGTGACCTTGGGCAAATCACACTCTCTCAGCCTCAGGGGAAGGGAATGCCAAGAAAACACGTATGATAGATTTGCTTTAGGGTCGCCATAAGTGGGAAATGATGTGAAAGCACAGAACATACACACAGTAAAATGGTGTCCTGAATATATATATATATATATATATATATATATATAAAAGGGGGGGGAAATCAAAGTTTGCTTTTTGGAATTTATATTTTTAAAAATAATTTTAAGCTGTACAAAGTGGTTCTATGTTGGGTTCCCTTCCCTTCCCTCATTCACTGCTTTACTCTTTCCCAAAACAGCCTTGCAGCATCTCGATCCTCATTCAGCTCTTTGAGGAAATTTCTTTTCCCCATTTATCTCCCATCTGTCATATAAAAATAGGCTCTCAGTTCAAACCAGGAGGTGACCCAGCTGGGCAAAAAGATGCTTTTTTCTACATTTGAGTCTCTTCCCCTGATTCTTCCACCCCAATGATTCCCAAACTTTGGTCCTCCAAGTGTTTTGGGCTTCAACTCCCAGGAGCCCCAGTCAGCTTGGCCAACAGTCGGAAAATCTGAGAGTTCAAGTCCAAAACTTTTAGAGGATGAAAGTTTGGGAACTGCTATTTTACATTAACGCCATTGCTTTCCCTTGTCAACCCCATTTCAACTCCTTTCTTCAGTGAGTTAAAATTCTGTGACCATTTATGTTCTCCTGAGCTGTTTGCTTGCTTTTCCTTAGCTCCCTCCCTCTTTCCTGATTTGACTTCACCTGCATTTCTCAGGCTTGCATCTGCACTGCAACAACAATGCAGTGAATACTGCTTGAACTACCATGGCTCCTTCCTACAGAATCCTGGGATTTGTAGTTTGTTGTGGTACCAGAGTGCTCTGACAGAGAAGGCTAAAAAACTACAGATCCAATAAGCTATAAAAATTAAAGTGGTGTCAGATAACATTATTTCTGCAGTGCAGATGCAGCCTAAGATTTTTTTTTTTTTTTTTGCTATATCAGCCAGCCTTAGTTACCTTAAATTTACTGCTGCTTCCTGTAGGTTGGATGCATATGGTTTTTTTCCCCCTGCATTTGAAAGAGTATGGAAAAACTGAACCAGAAACAGAGGCAATGGTCAATGACCTTTCTGTCTTTTTCCTTTTCCGTTTCTTACAGGAGACATTACAGAACCAATATATACCAGCTCACCTCTTCTTTTTGAAGTCCTCAGCCCAGCAGAGATGGCATTGGATCAGGTAGTTGCTAGGATCCCTGGCGGGCTCCCTGTATCCCCTGAAATGTGTCCATGGCCCTGACAAAAACTTGGCTCTTTCCCTCTCTTTCCATCCAAGAGGCCCACATCAAAGGTCCGGTTTAGATTTAAATCTAGATAAGCAACCATAACCACCCCGTTTACTGATGGGGTCAGGATTTCCTGTTTACCAGTAATTTTCTTTGTCTAGGCCATCTTCAAAGAGGTGGCGGTGTATTTCACAGAGGAGGAGTGGGCCCTACTGGATCCAGACCAAAGGACCTTGCATCAGGAAGTCATGGAGGAGAATTTGGGGACTGTGTCTTCTTTGGGTAAGGCTCTTTCTATCTTTTTTTCCTTTTAAACTTTAGTAAATTATTCACGACAAGACACAGTGGCGTAATGTAGCTGTTTTTAAAACAGAACAAACAACAAAATCACCAGGCTTTGCATATGTTTTCCTCCAAAAGTAAGGTTTTCAAGGTTTATATGGAAAAAGAGGCTGGACAGCTGCCTTTTGAGAAGGCTTTAGTTGAAGATCCTGCGGAGAATGGGTGGGGAGTTGGATTTGATGACCTCTGGGGAATCCTTCCAACTCTATGATTCTGTGACATTTAAATAATAATAATAATAATAATAATAATAATAATTATAATTATTATTATTATTATTTACATAGCACTGTAAATTTACACAGTGCTGTACATACAATCTTATAATTAGACGGTTAACTCTGATTTCAGTCTCCCTTTCTCTGTTGGGCTCTGACCAATTATTTCTGTCCTTTTCAGGAGCTGATGGTTGGGAATATGCAAAAGAAGAACCAATCATGCCATTGGTGGAGAGAGTCAGATGTACAGAGATGGAAAACAGACTTGTCACTTTCCAGACAAGCATGGAAAATGGTCAAGAAACATCAGGTAAATTGGTCAAAGAGTCACAGATTGTGATTAAGGTTGCATCCACATTGCAAAAATAATCATGTTTAACACCACTTTAACTGCCAAGGCTCAGTGCTATGGAAACCTGAGAACTGTAGTTTGTTGGGGCACCAGAGCTCTCTGACAAAGAAGGTGAAATATCTCACAAAACTACAATTCCCAGAATGCCATAGCATTAAGCCACAAACAGAACCCAGGGAAGAGCCATGAGTGAAAGGAAGGAGATAGGGTTCCTGCTGAAAGCTACTCAACTCTAGAATATCCCATTCCATTTGTGGCTCTGCACAGGTACACAAACTATTTATGTAAAGGCACACACAGATGACCACTCAAATAACGACAATGAGGCACAGAGACCACAAAGAAGAAGAAGCATTTGAATGGAGACTGGGGAGTTGCAAAAGAAAAAGAGACAAACTGTAAAAAAAATTAAAATGTATATTTACGGCCGCAATAAATTGGAAATGACAACAACAACAACAAATATTTGTTTCTGTCCTGCCTGTTTCCCAACCTGGGACTCAATGTGGCTTATAACAATGGAAAAACATTGTTAAAAATCCACAAAATTCAAAAGTTAAAACACAGTTAAACAATCAGAAAGCATTAAAACCAGGGTTTGTTGGTTTGTTTATTTTACTTACCCATATCCCATCTTTCTCCCAATATAGGAACTCGAGGTGGCGAACGGAAAATTTAAAACTATACTATTTAAAAAGAGTACAAAAGCATTAGAATGTTTAAATATAAAATTTAAAAACCAATTAAACAATTAGAAAATTTAAAACAGTTATGCATTAAAATGCAGTGTGTTAAAACATATCATTAAATAGGGCAGGTTAAAACATATATCATTAAAACTCACACACCAACACAACATTTAGCAATATCCAGCAGCAACATTGTAAGATGGCTCTTATATAATCACTCATCAAATTCTTATTGGAATAGAAAAGTCTTTGCTTCTCTGCAAAAAGAAAGTATGGAGAGAGGCAGTGTAAATTCTTTGGGAAGGGAGTTCAATAGCCAAGGGGCAGCCACTGCGAAGACTCTGGTTCATGTTCCCACCAGATGTACCTGTGAAGATAGTGGGATGGAGAGACGGGCCTCTCTGTCTACAATGATCTACAAATGGTAGACACGTGTCTTTGTGTTTTTAAAGAATAATTATATTGTAGTTTCCAAACTGATTTCATAGCAGTTAAGCTTTTTGGTGTAATTTTAAAATGTGGCTTTATAATTTATCAGCTGCCCAGATTCCTCGTTGATTGGGCGGGATACAAATAAATTAGTTATTATTACTACTACTACTACTACTACGTCTACTACTACCAAAATGGCAAGCCATTTGCCATCATTTAGAGCAGGAGAACACAACTTTGGCAGGTCTCAGCAGATATGAGAGATCGCATGGACTTTTAAAAATATACACTGAGTCCTTGGTATTCGCTGGGGTTTGGTTCCAGGATGCCCGGCGGATACCAAAATCCATGGATGCTCAAGTCCCATTATAGACAATGGTATCCATTGTACAAAATGGCACAATCATGGTTTGCTTTTGAAAATTTATATATTTTAAAAAATATTTTCAAGCTGTGGATGCTCAGATCCGTGGATAAAGAATCTGTGGTTACGGAGGGCTGACTGTATTGTTAAAAAAGGGGGGGGGGGCTAAAACTGAGAGTGGCCACTTCTGCATTGATAACATAGGGTTTAAAAACTTATTAAATTGTGCAAGAGGTCTATGCCACAACCTTTTAAAAAGGTGAGTTGGTGAGGGCTTTTGTCCTTCTTTGGTTAGACAAAATACAGTCCAGTGTCCTTGGTGTCCGCTGGAGTTTGGTTCCAGGATCCCCATGGATACCAAAATCTGTGGATGCTCAAGTCCCATTATATACTTCCCAGACTGACCTCCCATTAAAGGATAGCCCCATCTGCCCCAAGTTGTCCTCCTCCATTTGCCTGTTTTTTAAAACTATTTTATATCTATTTTAACTATGCAATTTGTAACTGATTGTTATTATTTTGTTGATGGTGGAGGCTTGGGAGATTGTGTAATATGTAATGATGATCATGTTGTGTTCTGTATTTTTATTCTTATGATAACCCGCCTCGATCCATAGGGAGAGGTGGGATATAAATAAGTTGTTGTTGTTGTTCAGTGACATAGTAAAATGGTGTCCCTTACATAAAATGGGGAAATCAAGGTTTGCTTTTTGGAATTTATATTTTTTAAAATATTATCAAGTAGTGGATAGTTGAATCTGTGGATAATGGATATGGAGGGCCAACTTTGCAAGCGAGTCCATAAGGTGCTGGGTTGAACAAACAGCTGTACTTTTTCCACTTCTAGTTTAGACATTATTTATTCCTGTATTTGAATCTTGGTATAATTTTCGGTGCAATATCAAAAAAAAGATAACCACAGTTAATAGTCAGTTAATAGTTAAAAAGAGGTCGTACTGAAACCTTGCCTTAACTAAAAATTATGTTTCGTGTAATTGTAAACTATTTAATTAGAACTTTAATCTAAACGTAACCAATTCATGGCTTTTCTAATATGTGTTTACATTTTCCTTGTCATCAAGCAACTCACAGAGAGCTATCTAAACACCTGGAAAATGGAAAGAATCAGGAGACATGTCTCTCTGGTCATCAAGCAACTTATACTAGGGAGAAACCATTTCAATGCTTGGAGTGTGGCAAATGTTTCAGTCAGAAGATAAGTATCGCTTGTCATCGAGCATTTCACACAGGAGAGAAACTGTTTACATGTTTGGAGTGTGGGAAAAGTTTCAGTCGGAAGAGAAGCCTCACTTGTCATCAAGCAATTCACACTGGAGAGAAACCATTTAAGTGTGTGGAATGTGGAAAGAGCTTCAATCAGAAGATACATCTCACCTATCACCAAGCGACTCACACAGGAGAGAAGCCATTTCAGTGTCTGGAATGTGGAAAGTGTTTTAGCCGGAAAGAATACCTCATTTCCCATCAAGCGATTCATACTGGGGAGAAACCATTTAAATGCTTGGAGTGTGGAAAGAGCTTCTGTCAGAAAAAACATCTCACCTATCATCAGGCAACTCACACTGGGGAAAAGCCATTCAAATGCTTGGAGTGTGGAAAGACTTTCATCCGGAAGGAACACCTCACTTGTCATCAAATAACTCACTCGACGGAGAAACCATTCAAATGCTCAGAGTGTGGCAAGAGCTTCCGTCGGAGGGAACACCTTGCATCACATCAAACAATTCACACAGGGCAAAAACCGTTTAAATGTTTGGAGTGTGGAAGCACTTTCACGGAGAAGAGAAGCCTAACTGATCATCAAGCAACTCACACCGGGGAAAAGCCATTCCACTGCTTGGAATGTGGAAAGCGCTTCCGACGTAAGACCCACCTCACAGAACATCAAAGAATCCATACAGGAGAGAAACCATTTAAGTGCTTAGAGTGTGGACGAAGTTTCAGTCTGAAGACAACCCTACTTCTTCATCAAGCAACACACACGGGGGAAAAACCATTCAAATGCCTTGAGTGCGGAAAGAGTTTCTTTCGGAGGACACGACTCAATGCTCATCAAGCTGTTCACGCTGGAGAAAAACCATATAAATGTTTGGAGTGTGGGAAAAGTTTCTGTTGGAGGCGGAGTGTGATTCGTCATCAAATAACTCACACAGGGGAGAAGCCATTTACATGCTTGGAGTGTGGGAAGAGTTTCCTTCGGAAGCCGGATCTCGCTCGTCATCAAACATCTCACACAAGGGAAAAAATGTTGACATGTTTGGAGTGCGGAAAGGGTTTCTGTCAGAAAATTCGTCTCACTTCTCGTCAGGCGACTCATTGCTCAGAGTGCAGAAAGAGCTGTAGAAAGAAAAGCACCCTTGTTTTCCCTCAGCCAACCCACCTAGGGCCTGAACTTTTATCGTAGAGAAAGCTGGATTTAAAATAATATTTATTTACAATTTTTAAAGAACTGTTGGAATTTAAAACCTTCCTCTCCGAAAGCACTATATTACTTATTTTGATAAAATATCAAATAAAAAGTAACTGAAATTCTTAATACAGAGGATAGAAGGAGGTTTCAAGTTGTCCTTTACCAGTTAATGAACAAATAACATTCACAATTCACAAAATAGCAATACTTTTATTGGCCAACCAAAGTGCACAAAATACATTGGAAGCTTTCGAAGCTCCGCTGGCTTCTTCATTAGGCAAAGATTCTAAAAATTCAAGTTGCAGTAATAACTGGGCATTAGTCATTGTCAGGTCTATGAAGTAGAAACAGTATTAGAAAAATATCTAGAAAAGTTTATATATTTAGATTTAAATACTGTAAAATATTTTCAGTTGTTTTCTTGAAAGACAGGAATCAGAATTAACCTAGTTTTGCCAGAAGGATATATGTTTACAATTCTGAGCCTCTTTTGTATGTTACAATTTTAACAAAATATTCTTGAAGTTAAATCTATGTGCCCAAATATATGTAAAAGAGGGTTAACAGCAACCAGAAGTGACTGTGGGAATCAAGCCCATTAGTTATTCATAGCAAAATCCCAACCAAATGTGGATTATGTTTGTATCTGTTGCAGGCCAGTTGGTAGTTACCTCAGTTGTTGTTGTTGTAATATTTATTTGTATCTCATTCTTTTCCCAGAACTGGGGCTTAGATTTAGATTTACTGGGATTTAGAATGTTAGGTTTGGAAATTAATTCAAGAGTATTAAGTGTTAGAAATTGGAGGGATGAATTTATTGCCAGTAACATTAATAATTGATATCATTTATTTGGTTGAATTGTCCTTAATTAACTTGTTATTTTGAAATCGTTAGCAGGAAAAGGGATTTTACCAAGAACGGCAAAAAAATTGTCATCAGTGACTGTAGGGACAAATTTTATTGTTGCTACTTGTTTAATAAACAATATCTTGTTTATTAAAAGTTAATAAGGAATTGTGATAAAAGCTGGTGAGCCACAAAAATGAATGGGAAGGGGACAGTGAGGAAAAATTTCAGCATAATTATTTAAGTGCCTAACACTGAGCGTGTAATGCTAAATACGCTAAGGGACTGAAAACAGGTTTTGGTGTGATTTACTTCTGAGTAGTCATGGATTTAATTAAATGACTCTTCCGGCCTCAGATTAATAGGCCCAGCCTCACCAAATCCCTCAAAAGTATGTGACCCACTGAATCATAGAGTGGATAGAAAAGAGAATTGTGACGGGAAAGGAGGGATCCGAGAGAGGAGGAAATGGGTTGGTTGAGGAAAACTTTTCACTTAATTATCCAAGTGCCTAGTACTTTTTCAGCCACAATAAACACACTAAAGGATTATGAAAGGGTTCATTGTGCCTCTTCACAAATAATAATATGTGATAATTGTGTTTTATAATATAACATAGGTTAGAAATTGTATAAAATTTCTGATTTGAATAAAATTATGATGAACTACCGTACTGAATTAAATCAGCAGGAGACTGAAAAGAGTCACAAACCACCTCCCAATCTGAAGAAAGCTACAATATTGTGAGGGGTCCTTTCGGACCTAAAAGTCCTGACATCTGCAATGGACAATGGCTGCTTCAGGGCTAAGCAAACGAATCACTCTCCTGCTCCATTCTGTTCCTGATCCGGAGTCATCCTTCCTTATACTTCTTCAGTTTGCTTCTTAGACAAACTCCTGTTAGGCTTCCAAAACTTTCTCCCTTATTACTCACAAGGGCAGCCATGAAGCAGCAGCTGTGCTCTTTTCCAGTAGTAGGCGTTTGAATGTTACTGAATCTGAGCCACCCACCCTAACATCATTAAATTCTAAAATAATCAAAACAATCTAATGGTAGGATTGTTAGGGTAAAAAAAAACTTCAATAAAGAAAACTCCATGCCAAAATTCAGTTTCTCAGATAACTTTATGGCATGCCTTGCTCATTGGGAATAGCTTCTCCATAAATGAGCACAGATCATCATATGGTGCAGGCTGGTTTTATTAAAATACAAAATCTGGGCATGTGCAGTTTAAAAGTCATCAGCATCAATTTAATTCTTTTTTAAGGGAGGGTGGTAAGGGTAAGGAAGGGGTATTTTAACTTGATATTGTTTTAACCTCTGCTGTACTCCGCCCCGATTGCTTGTTCAGAGGGGCAGAATAGAAATAATAAGAATAATTATTATTATTATTATCTATATCCCCTATCTAGCTGCTGCATTTGCTGGCTGAAACTGCTTGCATTGGCTGGCTATGAATTTCCTTCCATGAAAACATTCTGTTACACACACACATTCCTGTTCTTTTAGTATCACTCTGCTTTTTGGGAAATGGGATGCATCCAACAATGGGCCTTGACTATTTCAGCTCAAAGCCTTCCTTGTTTTCACTAAGCTTCCCCTCCTTTCTGAACTTGTGGGCTTCTCACCCTTCTCCTTTCTCTGCTCAAGTGAAACCTCATTTTACATTGCATTTTCCTTTCTGCTTCTCCAGCCATCTCTATGCTCCTTGTATTGTTATTTATGGTACAGATTATTGTTTATTTACTCTAACGGGATTAACTTCACTCGTACTCAGTGAGTGAGTTAAGCCATATTAAGAGAAAAGTCCAATGAGTTGGTTTTTATTTTATTTATTTATTTAGAGTATTTATACCCGGCTCTTCAGCCACAAAAGCTCTCCGAATGGCTGAGAGATTGTTAATTTTGACAGTACCTTGCCCTCAGCTTTACAATCTAACAAGATCATATGGCACAAAAGGAGAAAGGAATGGCAGTAGGGAAAGTGATCAGGTCACTGAGTGATCAACTTATTATTTGTAAGATCTTACCTGATTTTTGGAATTAATTTAAGATTTCATCACCATGTCACTTGTTACAATTGTGGGGTATTACTTTTAAATCAACGTCTTCACTAGTTTGAAGTTATATTTCCCTGTTATAATTGTTTGTAAGTAAATTTATATTCCTTTTGAGTACTTTTACTGGAAGGCAGGTGGCCGTCCAGTCTCTGCTTAAAGACCTCCAAGGAAGAAGGAGACACCCATCACTCCATATTTGCAATTTTGATATTTGCGGATTTGATTATTCACAGATTTGATTAATACAGTATGTTCTTTCTAGCAATATCTAGGTCCTCCAGTGGTCAACTGTCTCTCTCTGGCTTTTCTTCGCTAACAAAGATTCAGGAAGGACTCATCCCACACTTACTACAAGCGTGTTGATGACTAAAAAGGCCGATCCGAGATAAACAAGTCCGGCTACAGAAAGCACAGCAGAAAGTCTCCTTGGGTAATGTTTCCAAGTTGTTCTTTCTGCATTGTTGTTTCTATTCGAGACTCATTCGGCGTGAGTTCTCAAAAGAGGCTGCAGCATTGTGGATAGTGCGTCTCCATGCCTCCCGATGTGAGGCCAGGACAGACCATTTTTTGGTGATCAATTTGGCCGAGCTTGAGATGTTGTTTCAGGGAGTCCTTGTATCTCTTCTTTGGGGCGCCCCTCTTACGCTGACCTGTGGCGAGTTCACCATAGAGTACTATTTTGGGGGAGGCGGTGGTCCTCCATCCTAGAAACATGCCCTGCCCAGCGCAGCTGCGTTTTCAGTAGCATGGCCTCAATGCTGGTGATCTCTGCTTGCTCCAGGACAGCAACATTCGTCACATAGTCCAGTTTATGTTTAGGATTGTGCGTAGACAGCGCTGATGAAAGCATTCGGGGAGTCGTAGATGTTGGCGATAGGTGACCCATGATTCAGACCCATAGAGGAGGATGGACAATACAATGGCTCTGTACACACTGATTTTTGTGCTTCGCCTCAGGTGTTTGTTACTCCAGACTCTTTTGTAAAGCCTTCCAAATGCACTATATGCCTTTGCTAATCTGTGATGGATTTCTTTATCAATCTTGGCGTCTGAGGAGATGATACTTCCCAGGTAGGTGAACTCCTGTACGGACTTAAGCACAGATTTGCCGATGGTGACGTGGGGGTGATAGTGCTCTTCCTGTGGTGCAGGCTGGTAGAGAACTTCAACTTTAACCAAAAGTTGCACCAAAAGACCTAGAGATTCCTAGAGAGGACACTCCACTAGGCATTTGTAGCTCCTCCAGTGCAATTCTATGGTCAATGTCTGGCAGATTTTGACCACAGAGTTGCACTGGAGGACCCAGAGATTCATAGACAGGTGTCCTCTTAGATAAAAATGTGGGTGTTTTTTTTTTATTTGCGTTTTTTCCATATCCATGGGGGTCTTGTGCCCCTAACCCCAGCGAATATGGAGGGACAAGTGTATTTCGTTTTCTAAGGCTGTTTTATAATTTAGGTCTTACTGTATGTATATTTTTTTACAACTTTGTATTTTTAAATGCGTGAGTCGCTTAATTTTGTACAGTTTATATTTTATGGCTTTTTAAGATTGTACGCCATCCGCAGGTTATATGCTGTTTGGATGATGCCTGTAAAGTGCCATGTTAATAAATAAACACCAATCAATCAATCACTCAATCAATCAATCATGAGGGTGAAAACCAGAGCCTCCCAAAGTAGCCTTCTAGGACAGTGGGCCCCAAGAAACTGTGCTCTTTAAGGGATTGTGGACTTCATTTCCCAGAATCCCAGACTATTGGCCAACATGGCTGAGTCTTCTGGGAGCTGAAGTGCAAAATCTCTTATTAAAGGGCACAGTTTGGGGACCCCTGTTCTAGGGGTTTTTTGTGGAATTCATCTCCCAGAATTCCAGACCATTGGCCATGATAGCTGAGGCTTCTGGGGGCTGGAGTACAAAAGAAAAAAGCCTGGTTTCTGGGGGGAAAGAAGATGCTACTGCTTGGTTGTCTTAAGGGTTAAAACCAAGGAGGTGGAATTTCTAGAGAGGCCTTAGATAGTCTCCAGGAGGATGGGCCACACTTTTGGGAAGAAAGGCTTGAAGAGCCAGCTGTTCCAACTGCTTTTGTGGGGCTGGGTTTTCTCAATTGGGGGCTAGATTGGCTTAGCTATATTTGGCTTTTAATTGGTGTTTAAGGTTGGGAACAGTTTAATTCTGACTTAATGTTGACATTTGCCATGTTGTTGTTATTGTCTGACTTATATTTCTGATTATACATTATATATGTTTTATATGTACTATATATATATATATATATACAACATATAATATGCATTATGTAATATATTACATTAATATATAATTATATAGACACACATATAAAGTGCCATGCAAATTTATGGTGCTCTATAAATACACAAATAATCAGATATAATGTGTATGCATATATATATATATATATATATATAATGTCGTGTAAACACACACACAATACATTGTTGCACACAATTCATTATATATGCGTGTGTGTATATTATTATATAAATATTATATATATATATTTCTGGGAAATGAAGTCCAAAATATTATATATATATATATATATATGTATGTATATATATATATATTCATATAATTTTTAATGTTTAAATGCAATATACTATATTATTATATGTTTTATTTATAATATTATTTTTTACATTTAAATAATAAATATTATATAAAATATAATATATGTGTGTGTGTGTGTATATATATTTGGACTTCATTTCCCAGAATATATATAATATAATATATATTATTTTATTATAAAACAGTACAGTACAATATGGTGTGTGTATATATTATTAACCTTTATTTATATAGCACTGTAAATTTACACAGTGCTGTACATACAATTTTATAATTAGACAGTATATATTTATAAATATTTTATATAACACTTAATGTTATATATAATATAAAATATTATGTAATATATTAATATAATAATATTTAATAATATTATTTAATAATATAACATTAAATATATAACATTGTTATACAAAATATTTCTATTATATATGTGTGTGTGTGTATATATATATATATATAATATTTTATATAATACTTAATGTTAAATATAATATATGATAATATATAGAGACACAGTCTATATAATTGCGTGTGTGTGTGTCTATAGTCATATATAGTATTATATATAATTCTGATTAATAGCCACCTATGGCAGCCTGTAGAGTGCAGTGGTTGGAGGCTGAGAGCATGTGACTTGCCCAAAGTCACCCAGTGGGTTTACATGGCTGAGTCAGGATTCGCACCCTGGTCTCCCAGTGTTTTTCATAGTGCAGCACTCAAACCACTACACCATGGACCAGGTCTCCCTCACGGCTTCACTAAGGCGACCCATAGAGTGTAGTGGTTTGAGGCTGAGAGGCTGAGAGCATGTGACTTGCCCAAGGTCACCTAGTGGGCTTCATCAGTATACAAAGGGATCATGCAGCACCTCTGAGACTGTTAATCTAAACCAACCTGGTTTAAACCAGCTAACCTTGCTCAGTGGAGCTAAGCAGGGATTCAAAACTTGGTCCTTGATTGTGAGTTCCTGCATGGTAGGGGGGTTGGACTCAATCGCCCTTGAGCTCTCTTCCAATTCCATGATTCTAAACCCACCTGTTTTAAGCCCAGAACTAGACACAGTATTTCAGGAGAGGCCTGACCAAGGCAGAATAGAGTGGCACTATTACTTTCTTGATCTAGACACTATGCTTCTATTGATGCAGCCTAAAATAGAATTGGCCTTTTTAGCTGCCGCATCACACTGTTGAACATACTTGGCAGTTCTGGGCTTTCAAGACAAGACATGATCAGAGTTGTTTTGCCAAAGCCTTCCTCTGAAGCCTCAGGTCAGCCAGAGGGTTTCTAGTGCTGAGTAGGGATTTGAACCTTAAACTCCCACAGTCCTGGGCCAGCACTCCAGCCGCTAGAACACACTGACTTTGCTTTTGTTTTTGTTTTTTTAATACTGCAGTTATTTTAATTTACAACCTGCCTTGAAGCTCAAGCTTGGGGGAAAGGCAGGGTATAAATCAAGGCATTGATTGTTGTTCTTTTCTTTCTAGGCCTTGTAATTTTGTCAGTCCAGGACTTCAGGCAAAATCTGGTGGCAGAGGGAGACGTTTCTTCAGCCATTTTTAAGGCAGTCTAGGAGCACACAGCTGAGATGAAAAAACTCAAATCAGATGGGCCTGTGTTAGAAATGTGTACCGTTCAGGATGGAAGGAGTGGAGCATTCTGGGAAAATACTGTGGAGAGCCCTGCGGGAGATATGCACAGTCCAGATGTCCAGCAACAGTATTTCAGGCAGTTCTGCCACAAGGAAGCTCCGAGTCCTCGGGAGGTTTGCAGCCGACTCCACACTCTCTGCTGTCTGTGGCTGAAGCCGGAGCAAAACACCAAGGCAGAGATGCTGGATCTGGTGATCCTGGAGCAGTTCCTGGCTGTCCTTCCCCCAGAGATGGAGAGCTGGGTGAGAGAGTGTTGCCCAGAGACCACTTCCCAGGCGGTGGCTTTGGCAGAGGGTTTCCTCCTGAGCCAGGAAGAGGAGAGGGAGCAGGAAAAACAACAGGTGAGAGAGATTGGTCTTGGTGGATTCAAGAAGCCAAGAATGATTATTTTTGAGTACGTTAAAGTTTGCAGTGACTTTTCCACATTTTCTAGATGCTGTCAGTGGGGATGGCCTATCCAGACCTTGTCTTCTCCCATTATTTGCATAGACTCTTACAGTTGGAAAGGTCTGAGAGGGCCAGATAGTTAAATCCCTACTGCAGCTTTCATTTATGTTGACCTTTTTGGCCTCCTCATTGCTCTTCTATCTCATGTTACGGTTGTGGTCTGCAAAGTTCGTTTCATGTCTATTGTTACCAAGCCAGATCCTGTCTGATCTTGGAATTTAAGCAGGGTCAGCGCTGGTTAGTACGTGGATGGGAGAGCACCAACAAAACCCAGGGGCTTTAGGCTCTATTTTCACCGAAACAGAGCTTCCTCTTTTCTAATCCTTCTTTTTCTTTGTGATCCTTGTTCCTTCTTCAGGTGCTGGACTCTTTTGCACATATGACCAGTGAGGGGGAGAAGCCTCCTTCAGAGACAAAGATGATTGTCCAGGACAGAGCTGGAGCATCTGTTATGATTGGTAAGGGCTATTGGGATCTTTTGCTTGCCTGACTACTTCTTCTCAAGTAGACAAGAAATGTCCGGGCTTGTGGGTTGCCATTCTGTGACAGCTTATGTGTCCTAATCATTACTTGGAACCCTCCTGGAATGCCCATGTTATCGTTTTTTATCCAAGCCAGAGATACTACATTCTTTCCTCTTTCACTCCCCTCACTGTCTGCTTCCCTCTTTGCCCACTGAGCATTGCCTTAGGGAAATTTCTTTTCCTCTACAGTATTTCATTATTTTTTGTTCTGGGGTTGGGGTGAACACTAAACGTAAGATCAATATAGGCAGCAGTCCCAGGTAACATTTAAAAACTGATTGTCTGGGTGAACCAAGAGATTACTTTAGACAGCAATATGAGTTTCTCTCCATCTGTGTATGCGCCTTCAAGGTGCCTGTCAGCGTAGGGCAACCCCATGAATTTCCTAAGGTTTTCTTAGACAAAGACTGCTCAGAGGTGGTTTTCTCCAGTTCCTTCCTCTAAAATATAGCCTATGACTTGGTAACTCTGCTTAGCTTCCAAGATCAGACGAGATCTAGTGCTTTTAGGATGTTGTACTGCTGCATCTTTTTATATCTATGAACCTTTTCTCCAGTCTTTCTCCTTTCCAGATCAAGGGAAGTAATAGTGCCACTCTATTCTGCTTTGGTCAGGCCCACTTGGAATACTGTGTCCAGTTCTGGGCACCACAATTCAAAAAGGATGTGGAGAAACTGGAGCATGTCCAAAGGAGGGTGACTAAAATGGTGAAGGGTCTGAAAACCATGCCGTATGAGGAACGACTTAGGGAACTGGTGATGTTTAGCCTGGAAAAGAGAAGGTTAAGAGGTGATATGATAGCCCTGTTTAAGTATCTGAGGGGATGTCACATTGAGGAGGGAGCAAGCTTGTTTTCTGCTGCTCCAGAGAACAGGACCTGGAACAATAGATGAAAGCTACAGGAGAAGAGATTCCACCTCAACAGAAGGAGGAACTTGCTAACAGTAAGAGCTGTTCGACAGTGGAACACACTCCCTTGGAGTGTAGTGGAGTCTCCATCCTTGGAGGTCTTTAAGCAGAGGCTGGATGGCCACCTGTCGGGGATGCTTTGATTGGGTGTTCTTGCATGGCAGGGGGTTGGACTGGATGGCCCTTGTGGTCTCTTCAAAGTCTATGATCCTATGATTCTCCTATGTGAAGGGAGGGAAAACATTTAGGTTTGGGGACCACAATGGGCACATAGTTGCTCTTGGAGGGCCCCAACAATCTTTTTTTTAAATCTTTTTGTTTTTTTAATGTTTGCTCCCAAATGCTAGAATCTGCATAGGACATTGTAGGTCTAGGAAGAGCATTCTAAAAAACTGGAACTGCTCTAGAAACCAGTATTAGGAATTGTATCCTACACCACCTAAAGGACATTTTGTGGCAATTTAAATCCACATTTAAAATGTTATATTAATGGTTTAAAGATGTTTGAAAGATGATTTTCTTTAAATTGCTTCCAAATGGCCCTCAGGTGGTGTAGGTACAATTCTTAATACTGGTTTCTAGAGCCTGGGGGGACTCAAGAAAGACCGTGGCAGCTTGATTCCATTCCCTTATCCCACACATTTCAATCCACTCCCCAGGCTGTTAACATTGTGTGGCTATTTAGTTCTTCCCAGGCTTCTTCATTCATTATATATATATATATATAATTTTTCGGGTATCTGTGTCAACCTCAAGGACACATTGATTCTTATCCTGTCAGAGTTTTTGTGATGGTGGATATTCCTTTGCTGTATTGTTGGGTTCCTTCAGGTCATTTCTGTCTCCTAGCAACCCTAAGGTGACCATATCATGGGGTTTTCTGGGCAAAATTTGTTCAAAGTGGGTTGCCTTGCTCTGAAGCTGAGAGCACGTGAATTGCCCATGGGCACCCAGTGGTTTTCCGTGGCCATGTGGATGTTTGAACCCTCAGTGCTAGTTCAGCACTCAAACCTTTACACTACACTGGCCAAACCTGCACCAACAGAGAAAAATTTGATGAAGAAAGAGAGAATAGCCAGTAACCATCCCTGTGGTCTTTTCTCTCTTTTACAGGCAATGGAACACAGGCAAAAGGCACTAGCTCATCTCTTCAGGTTTCTGTACTGAGAAGAGCTTCTGCGAGACTGGATCAGGTAAGCAACAAGATCCCTGGTTCACCCAGAAAGGAAAAGTTCACCATGTCCCCTGTGCATGGCCCTGACCGAACCTCTCTATTTTCCATTCATTCCAACCAAGATGCCCATTGTTAATGTTCTCTTTAAAGATGGGAATCACAAACTGCATAGTTTTCTTATGTGAGTGGATTTCTGTTCTCTGCTTACAGACAATGTGTCTTTCGTCAGGTGAGCTTTGAAGATGTAGCTGTGGATTTCACTGAGGAGGAGTGGGCCCTACTCAATCCAGGCCAGAGGGAACTTCATCGGGAAGTCAAGGAGGAGAATTTAAGGATTTTGTCCTTTCTAAGTAAGGTGGCCTCTTTCTTGGCGTTGGTCAAATCAGTTTACAAGTCCTATTTTTGTATCATGCGCAAACTTGATATGCCATCCATCCTGGTGTCTGTGTCATTGCTAAAAATGTTGATAATTAATCGTCCTAGGACAGTAGACAAGACCTTTACAAGTAGATTCATCCTTGCAACTTTACAGCAATTTAGCTCAGTCAGTCTGGGATTGATTTAAACACAGCCTTGCTTCAGTGTGTAGTTTTTACCCAACTGCAGACAAACTTCACATTGTTGGCTGAGATAGAAGATTCCTAGTAGTGCCTAATTGTTGGGGTCAGGCTTATGAAGCAATGTAAAAAATTTAGGTTTTGCCTCCTGCCTCTGCTTTTAAAAAAATGCCTGAGAAAAGAAGCCAATATGGATATAAGAACATTTAATCAAAATGAAGTGAGTGTCAGAGAGAGAGAGAAAAATCAATGTTTATTTACCTTTATGTCATCGTTTTTTAAATACCACCTGTTTTAGTTTCCAAACCTCTAAAATTTTGATTGTAGGAATATTCAGCAACATTTAAGCTTAGATGAAAATTATAATGTGCCTTTAGAAATAAATCAGAAGTGCAATTTCTTCAGTGTCTTCATGTTTAGAACAGGCATAAGCAACTTTGGCAGGTTTTGGGCCACATGGGCTGTTAATGCCAGAAAAATGGAACAAGCAAAACTAGGAGTTGCTACATCCGCTTTAAAACGACTGGGTTTACACTTATAAAAGTATACAAGTGGGTTGTATATCCTGTTTAGAAGGTGAGTTCCTGCCCTGGAATATTCCAGGAGAGAGCTTTTACCCTTCTTTTGCCAGAAAAAAAAGGTAGTACAGTGGAGTGCAGAGGGGGTTAGGCTAAACAAACAACTGTGTTTTCCCCTGGTTTAGACATTATTTATTCCAGTCTTTCCATTTTGGTATAATTTTTGGAGCAAAGACAAAACAAACATTTCTTCACTTAACAGTCAGTGTAGAAAGAAGCTTATCATGAGGCTCCAATCTGGACAAAAATGCACATTGCAGTTTGTGTAGTTTTGAACTGTTTGATGGGAATTTTAATCTAATAATAACCCTTTTAACCCTTTTTTTCCACACTTGCCTCACTGTCAAGTAACTCAGATGAGGAAGAAACCATTTAAATTCCTGGAATGTGGAAAGACATTCATTCAGAAGGAAAATCTCACATGCCATGAAGCAACTCATGCAGGGAAGAAACCCTTTAAATGCTTGGAGTGTGGAAAGAGTTTCAGTCGAAAGGTACATCTCACTCATCATCAGGCAACTCACACTTCTGAGAAGCCATTTAAGTGCATGGAGTGTGGCAAGAGCTTCTGTCAGAAGATACAACTGATTGGTCATCAAGCAAATCACACAGGGGGAAAGCCATTTAAATGCTTGGAGTGTGGAAAAAGCTTTAGTCTAAAAATGTATCTCACTCATCATCAAGCAACTCACACTGGTGAGAAGGTATTTAAGTGCATAGAGTGTGGAAAGAGTTTCAGTCATAAGAATAGCTTCACTTCTCATCAAACAATTCACACTGAAGGTAAACCATTTAAATGCCTGGAGTGTGGAAAGGGCTTCAGTCGAAGGGAAAGTTTCAATTCTCATCAAAAAATTCACATGGAAGACAATCCCTTGAAATGCCTAGAATGTGGAAAGATTTTCAGTGGGAAATTACTCCTCACTCATCATCAAGCAACTCACACTGATGAGAAGCCATTTAAGTGCATGGAGTGTGGAAAGAGCTTTGGTCAGAAGATACAACTGACTGGTCATCAAGCAACTCATACAGGGGAGAAGCCATTTAAATGTTTGGAGTGTGGAAAAAGTTTCAGCCTAAAGATGTATCTCAGTTGTCATCAAGCTACTCACACAGCAGGGAAACCATTTAACTGTGTGGAGTGTGGAAAGAGCTTCTGCCAGAAGAAAGCCCTCTCTCATCATCAAGGTATTCACACTTATGAAAAGCCATTTAAATGTGTGGAGTGTGGAAAGAGCTTCTGTCAGAAGAAAGTCCTCACTCGTCATCAAGCAACTCACACTGGTGAGAAGCCATTTAAGTGCGTGGAGTGTGGAAAGAGTTTCTGTCAGAAAATGCAACTGACCGGTCATCAAGCAACTCATACAGGGGAGAAGCCATTTAAATGTTTGGAGTGTGGAAAAAGCTTCAGTCTAAAAATGTATCTCAGCCGTCATCAAGCAACTCACAGAGCAGGGAAACCATTTAACTGTGTGGAGTGTGGAAAGAGCTTCCGTCACAAGAAAACCCTCACTCGTCATCAAGCAATTCACACTGGTGAAAAGCCATTTAAGTGTGTGGAGTGTGGAAAGAGCTTCTGTCAGAAGAAAGACCTCATTCATCACCAGGCAGCTCACACAGGGGGAAAACCACTTACAGTGGGCCCTTGGTATCCTCTGGAGTTTGGTTCCAGGACCCCCCATGGATACCAAAATCTGTGGATACTCAAGTTCCATTAAATACAGTGGCATAGTAAAATGGTGTCCCTTATATAAAATGGCAAAATCAAGGTTTGCTTCTTGGGATTTGTATATTTTAAAAATATTTTCAAACTGTGGATGCTTGAATCCATGGATAAAAAAATCCATAGATATGGAGGGCTCAATGTAAATGCTTGGAGTGTGGAAAGAGGTTATTTCAGAAGAAAGACTTCACTCATCATCAAGCAATTCACACAGGGAGGAAACCATTTAAATGCTTGGAGTGTGGAAAGAGTTTCAGGTGAAAGATAAACCTCACTTGTCATCAGGCAATTCATACAGGGTGAAATCCTTTAAATGACTCCTTTGTGGAAAGAGCTTCTGTCAAAAGATACAGTTCACTGGTCATCAAGTGACTCACACTGAATTTAACTGAATGGAGTATGGAAAGAGTTTCTGTCAGCAGATAACCTTCAATTTTCATCAGGCAACACTCACACACATAAGTGAAAAGAAATAGGTTCACTTGTCATCAAGCAACTGACACAGGAGAAACACAATTTAGATGCCTGAAAAAACTTCTGTCAGAATATACCGCTCGCTTACCATCTAAGCACACACAAGAGAAGACATATTGAAATAATTCATGTGGCAATAGCTTCTGTCAGGAGAATCATGTCACTTTTCATCAAGCAACTCAGGCGGGGAAACAAGTATTTAATTCTTCAGAGTACAGGAAGAGGTGTAGGAAAACAACCTCTCTTGTTTTACAGCAGAGAACTCAGAGAATGCCTGAAACTCGGTCAAAGAGAAATCGAATGCAGCATTCATTTTGACTTTAAATTACTGACCTCCCTGTATAATAATAATGACAGGTTTCCTTTGATAAAATATCAAATAAAGCATAACTGAAAATATTTCATGTTGTGAGCAAAAGGATCATTCATGTCTTTCTTATTAGCTGATGTGCAGAGATTACTAAGAAAACTGTCAAGTGTCATGTGTATAATATATAAATTGTAGAACGCCTGTCAGAGAGCTATTAAAGATTATATATTCGAGAATAAAGGATATATTTTTATTTAATTTCACCTGAATTAGTATATCTATTTGGAGCCTTTTTTTGTATGTCACAATCTTAATGGAATTTTTTTGCAGTGAGTCTGTGTGCTTAGGTTTAGGAGATAGAAGTGAATTATTAACAATTACTAGAGCTGACTGTGGAAGTTAAACCTATTAATCCTCATGTTAAATTTCCAAAAGAATGTGTAGATCAGTATTGCAAGCCAGCTGGTGTTGGTTCCTGAACTAGCAATGTTGTGGCTGAAAATTATATTGATACTGTTTAATTTGATAATCCTAAAATGGGGGAATTAGGTTATTCCCACTTACACTAGTACCATGGGCTATTGATATCTGCTGGTGGTTTGTTCCAGGACCCCCCCCCCCCCCCTGTGTAAACCAGACCCTATTGCTGCTCAAATCCCATTAAATATAATGGCAGAGTCAAATGGTATCCATTATATAAACTGGCAAAGTGAAGATTTGCTTTTTGGAATTTTTTAAATTTTTGATCCTCGATGGTTGAATGTGTGGATGAATAATTCATGGATATGGAGGACTGACTGTACTGTTTTTGTACTTGAAAGGTGTCTTCCCCAACTTGAATTTTTTCCTCTAGATAGTCTAGAAACCAAATAATGTAGTTTTATAGAATCAGAATCATAGAGTTGGAAGAGACCACAAGGGCCATCCAGTCCAACCCCCTGCCATGCAGGAACTCAAAATCAAAGCATCCCTGACAGATGGCCATAAAGCATCTGATTAAAGAACTCTAAGGAAGGAGACTCCACCACCCTCAGAGGGAGTGTGTTCCACTGTCAAATGGCTCTTACTGTCAGGAAGTTCCTCCTAATGTTGAGGTGGAATCTCTTTTACTGCAGCTTGCATCCATTGTTCCACGTCCTAGTATCTGGAGCAGCAGAAAAAAAGCCACTCCCTCCTCAATATGACACCCCTTCAAGTTTTTAGACAAGGCTGTCATATCACCTCTTAACCTTCTCTTCTCCAGGCTAAACATCCCCAGTTCCCTAAGTCGTTCCTCATAGGACATGGTTTCCAGACCCTTCACCATCTTAGTTGCCCTCCTTTGGACATGCTCCCGTTTCTCCACATCTTTTTTTGAACTGTGGTGCCCAGAACTGGACACAGTATTATTCCAGGTGGGGCCTGACCAAAGCAGAATAGAGTGGCACTATTACTTCCCTTGATCTAGACACTATACTTCTATTGATGCAGCCTAAAATTGCATTGGCCTTTTTAGCTGTCACATTGCACTGTTGACTCATGTTCAGCTTATGGTCTACTTGGATTCCTAGATCTCTTTCAGACGTAGTTTCATTCAGCCAGGTGTCCCCCATTTTATATCTGTGCATTTCATTTTTCTGCCCTAAGTGCAGAACCTTACATTTCTCTGTGTTGAATTTCATTTTGTTAGCATTGGCGCAGCTTTCTAGTCTATTCAGGTCGTTTTGAATTTTGACCCTGTCTTCTGGGGTATTAGCTACTCCTCCTAGTTTAGTGTCATCTGCAAATTTGATAAGTATGCCCCAATTCTGTCATCCAAATCATTAATAAAGATGTTGAATAGCACTGGGCCCAGGACAGACTCTCTGTTTAAGGATCATCTCCGGAATCTTTCCTGGAATTGATGCCAGACTAACTGGACGATAACTATTGGGATCCTCTTTTTTCCCCTTTTTGAAGATGGGGACAACGTTTGCCCTCCTCCAGTCTGCTGGGACTTCTCCTGTTCTCCAGGAGTTCTCAAAGATTATTGCCAGTGGTTCTGATATTACATTTGCCAGTTCTTTTAATACCCTTGTATGTAGTTCATCTGGTCCTGGAGACTTATATTCATTTAGGTTAACCAAGTATTCCTGTACTACCTCTTTACTTATTCTGTGCTGAAATTCCCCCATTCTGTCTTCTGCTCCATTATCCTTAGGTTGGGCACCCTTTGCCTTTTCTGAGAAGACTAAAGCAAAGAAGGTGTTGAGTAATTCTGCCTTTTCTCTGTCCCCTGTGAGCATTTTGCCATCTTCTGCACGCAGTGGCCCAACTGATTCCTCCTCCTTCTTTTTGCTGAGGAAATATCCAAAAAAGCCCTTTTTATTGTTCTTAATCTCTCTAGCAAGCCTGAGTTCATTCTGCGCTTTAGCTTTTCTGACTTTACCCGTACAAGTGCTTGCTATTGAATCCTCTTTGGTGATTTCCCCATTTTTCCATTTTTTATACATGTTCCGTTTAAAACTTAGCTCAGGTGAAAGTTCCTTAGTCATCCATCCTGGCTTCTTGAGGCATCTTCCATTTTTCTTCCTCATTGGAACTGTTTGAAATTGCGCCTTCAGTATCTCCTTTTTGAGGAACTCCCATCCTTCTTGAACTCCCTTCTCTTCTAGTATTCCTGACCATGGGATCACTCCCAGTATTTCTCTAAGCCCTCCTAATTCCTCCCTCCTAAAGCTATGGTCTACTTAGACTCCTAGATCCCTTTCACATGTAGTTTGATTCAGCCAGGTGTCCCCCATCCTATATCTGTGCATTTCATTTTTGCACCCTAAGTGCAGTACCTTGCATTTCTCCACATTGAATTTCATTTTGTTAGCATTGGCCCAGCTTTCTAGTCTATTCAGGTCATTTTGAATTTTGATCCTGTCCTCTGGGGTATTAGCTACTCCTCCTAATGCATAGCTAATGTTTCCAAGTCAAAAATGACTTGGAAACACATAACAAAACCTCCTCAAAGTCCTGACCCAACAACACCCAAACACCACAGCTGGCTCTGTTATACACAACCACAACTCAGAGCCCCCCCCCCCCCCAATTTCCACTGTGGCAGAAGAACTGGAAAGTGTTGCTGTTCTCATTATGTGTTTTTTGTGCCTTTAAGTCCTTCATGACTCTAGTGCCAGCCTGTGATGATGGGTCTTTCTTGGCAAGGTTTGCTCAGGGGAGGTTTGCCATGGCCTCCCCTTGAGGCTGAGAGAGTGTGACTGCTTGCCCAAGCAAGGTCTCCCTCACTGGGTTTCCTCATGGCCCTGGAAAGGAGATGGTGCTTAAACCACCCCAAGGAAGGAGAGGGAAGCTGCAGTGCCCCACTTTCCCAGCAGAGAGTTCCTCCTTTGCTAAGGACCAGAGGCCTGGTTCCAGGGGGCTTTGGACTTCAGCTCCCAGAATCCCAAGCCATGGGCCAAGAGGGCTGAGGCTTCTGGGAGTTGAAGTCCAATAATAATGTAGCCGGCCAGAGATTGGGAAACAATGGGTTAAAACAAACAGGAGATTCCTAGAGAGGCGCTGAGGTGGCCCCGCCTTTTCCGGCTATAGAGGCGCGGGACTGGGAGTTCCTAGAGCGGTCTTCAGGAGGACCAGATTTTGGGGAACTGGGTTTCTCCATTGAGGGTTGGCTCTGGTTGCTTACATTTTGGTTTTAATTGGCCTTTTGTGATGTTGGGTTAATGTTGTTTTTTATTGCCATGCTGCTGCTGACTTCTGACTGATACTTCTGGTTAAACATGATATATATATATATATATATATATATATTCTCTCTGTCTGTATGTGTATATATGCAGCGTGTATATATATATATACACTCATCCCTTCATATTTGTGGCTTTGATATTTGAGGCTTTGATTATTCACAGGTTTGATCAAAACATGTCCTCTCTAGGAATATCTAGGTCCTCCAGTGGTCAACTCTATGGTCAACTTTAACTAAAAGTTGCACTGGAGGACCTAGAGATTCCTAGAGAGGACACTCCACTAGGCCTTTGTAGCTCCTCCAGCCCAACTCTATGGTCACGGACCACAGAGTTGCACTGGAGGACCTAGATTTTCCCAGAGAGGTGTCCTCCGCTCTCAGATAAAGACATGGCATTTTTGTTATTTGTGGGTTTTTTCCATATTCATTTGGGGTCTTGTGCCCCTAACCCTAGCGAATATGGAGGGACAAGTGTATTTTCTATGTGTGTGTGTGTGTGGACCCCCATTTAGATGAATGGGGCGCATTCTCATGCGTGGCGTATCAATCATCTAAATGGGGTTTCCCATCCGCATGACCTCAAGTCTGCATATGGGGCAGGCCAACTATAAATAAATATATAAATAGATATATATATATAGAGAGAGAGAGAGAGAGCAAGTATGTTCCTGTACTACTTATCAGTGCACTTAAGCACTCCCTAAACAATTTACAAACTGTAAACTAATTGCCCTCAACAAACTCATTTTAAAGACCTCGGAAGGATGCAAGGCTGAGTTGCTCATGAGCCCCTCTCTGGTATCGAACTTTCAGCCTTCTGGTTTGTGACTGAGTGGGTGCAGTACTGATGGTTAACCACACACTCACACACACACACAATATTATACAGTATATATATATATAGATATATATTACTGTATTTTTGATTTACAGTAACCCTATGTCAACCTGTAGACTGTAGTTACTTGAGTTTGAGAGCGTGCGGCTTGTCCAGAGCCATCCAATGGGTCTCTATGGCTGAACTGGGATTCGAACTCTGGACCCCCGGTGTCCTTAATAGTGCAACACTAACCACTACGCCATGCCGGCCCCTCCACTGGAAAGTAATTGTTGTTCTTGGGTGCCTTCAGGTCATTTCTGACTCAAGGCCACCCTAAGGCTACCCATAGAATGAAGTGGCTTGAGGCTGAGAATGTGTGACTTGTCCAAGGTCACCCAATGGGTTTCAACAAAGGGGCTTTGCAGTACCTGAGAGAATAAAGGTTAATCTAGGCTGCAAGAATGAGAGTATATGTCTAGATGAAAGGAAGTAATAGTGCCACTCTTTTCTACTTTGGTCAGACCTCACCTGGAATCCTTTGTCCAGTTTTGGACAACAAAATTCAAAAGGGATGTTGAGAAACTGGAGCGTGTCCAAAGGAAGGCAGCTAAGATGGGGAAGGGCCTGGAAATCATACAGCTCTGTCATGACAGACTTAGTGAGCTGAGTATGTTTAGCCTGGAGAAGAGAAGGTTAAGAGGTGATGTGATAGCTCTCTTTAAGTATTTGAAGGGGTGTCATGTTGAGGATGTAGCAAGCTTGTTTTTTTTGCTGCTCCAGAGAATAGGACCAGGAACAATGGATGAAAGCTAAAGCAAAAGAGATTCCACCTCAACATTAGGAGGAATTTCCTGACAGTAAGAGCTACTTGACACTGGAGGACTCTCCTTCAGAGAGAGGTATAGTCTCCTTCTGTGAAGGTCTTTAAACAGAGGCTAGATGGCCATCTTTCAGGGTTGCTTTGATTGTGTATTCCTGCATGGCAGAATGGGGTTGGACTGGATGGCCTTTGAGGTCTCTTCCAGCTCTATTTCTCATTCTAAACCACCCTGTTCAAACCAGCCAGCTCTGCCCAACAGGTTTGCAGAGCTGAGAGGGGGTTCAAACCATGATCTCCAGAGTCCTAGTCCAACGCTCAAACCACTACACCACACTGGCAATTTGGGGGGTTTTAGACAAGATTTTCTCAGAGTGGTTTTGCCATGGCCTGCCTCAGGTCACCCAGAGGATTTCCAGGGCTGAGCAGGAATTTGAACTCTAAACTCCCACAGCCCTTGGCCAGCATTCCAGCCACTAAACCACACTGACTTTGTTTTTACCAATATTGCCATTGTTTTAATTTGTAAGCAGCCTTCAGTCTCAATGTTGGGAGAAAGGCTGGGTATAAATCAAGGGGTTGATTGTTGTTGTTGTTATTTTTTCTTTCTAGGCCCAGTTGTTCTGCTGGTTTTGGCCTTCAGACAAAAGCTTGTGGAAGAGGAAGGCATTTCTTCAGCCATTTTGAAGGCAGCCTAGGAGCCTAGAGCCCAGATGGAAAAACACAAATCGGCTGAGCCTGCCTTAGGAGAACTCTTGTGTGCCTTTCAGGGAAGGAGGAATGGAGCATTCTGGGAAAATACTATGGAGAAAAGCCCAGCCAGCGATATGCTTAGTCCAGATGTCCAGCGACAGCATTTTAGGCAGTTCTGCTGTGAGGAAGTTGTGGGTCCTCGGGAGGTTTGCAGCCGACTTCACACTCTCTGCTGTCTGTGGCTGAAGCCGGAGCAACACACCAAGGCTGAGATGCTGGACCTGGTGATCTTGGAGCAGTTCTTGGCTGTCCTTCCCACAGAGATGGCGAACTGGGTGAGAGAGTGTTGCCCAGAGACTAGTTCCCAGGCGGTGGCTTTGGCAGAGGGTTTCCTCCTGAGCCAAGAAGAGGAGAGGACACAGGAACAGCTGGAGGTGAGAGATTGGTCTTGGTGTTTTCAAGGAACCAGGAATGAATATTTTTGAGCAAATCAAACCATAATCCTCCCTGGAAGCCAAAACAACCAAACTGAGACTGTTGTACTTCAGACATATCATAAGTAGGGAGGACTCATTGGAAAAGACAATAATGCTGGGAAAGGTGGAGGGAAGTAGGAAGAGAGGAAGGCCACATGCCAGATGGATGAATTCTCTTAAGGAGGTCATGAGTTTTATGGGATTGCAGGAATTAAGCAGAGTAGTGGAGGACAGAGGGTCTTGGAGATGTCTCATCCATAGGATTGCCATGGGTCAAGATCAACTCAAAGGCAGTTAACAGCAACAACAAAGCTTTCACTTATGTCCACCTTGTTGGCTTCCTCATTGCTCTGCTATCTCATGTTAAGCTTGTGGTTTGCAAAGACACCCAAATTGGTTTCACATCTACTATTGCCAAGCCAGATCCTTTCTGATCTTGTAAGTTTAGCAGGGTGAGCCCTGGTTAGTATTTGGATGGGAGAGCACCAACAAAACCCAGGTGCCATAGGATCTATTTTCACTGAAACAGAGCTTTCTCTTTTCTAATCCTTCTTTTTCTTTGTGTTCCTTGCTACTTCTTCAGGTGCCGAACTCTATTGCACATAAGATCAGTGAGGGGAAGAAGCCTCCTTTGGAGACCAAGTGGCTTGTCCAGGATGGAGATGGAGCATCCATCATGATTGGTAAGGGTTAATGGGATTTAATACTACTTTTCTTGGATGACAGAATTGGGGGCATACTTATAAATTTGCAGATGACACCAAGTTAGGAGGAGTAGCTAATATCCCAGAGGACAGGATCAAAATTCAAAATGACCTGAATAGACTAGAAAGCTGGGCCAACACTAACAAAATGAAATTCAACACGGAGAAATGTAAGGTTCTGCACTTAGGGCGGAAAAATGAAATGCAGAGATATAAAATGGGGGACATCTGGCTGAATGAAAGTACATGTGAAAGGGATGTAGGAGTCCAAGTAGACCACAAGTTGAACATGAGTCAACAGTGAGATGCAGCAGCTAAAAAGGCCAATGCTATTTTAGGCTGCATCAATAGAAGTATAGCGTCTAGATCAAGGGAAGTTATAGTGCTACTGCTTTGGTCAGGCCCCACCTGGAATACTATGTCCAGTTCTGGACACCACAATTCAAAAAAGATGTGGAGAAACTGGAGCGTGTCCAAAGGACGGCAACTAAGATGGTGAAGGGTCTGGAAGCCATGCCTTATGAGGAGCGCCTGAGGGAACTGGGGATGTTTAGCCTGGAGAAGAGAAGGTTAAGAGGTGATATGATAGCCCTGTTTACATATTTGAAGGGATGTCATATTGAGGAGGGAGCGAGCTTGTTTTCTGCTGCTCCAGAGACTAGAACACGGAACAATGGATGCAAGCTGCAGGAAAAGAGATTCCCCCTCAACATTAAAAAGAACTTCCTGACAGTAAGGGCTGTTTGACAGTGGAACACACTCCCTCGGAGTGTGGTGGAATCTCCTTCCTTAGAGGTCTTTAAGCAGAGGCTGGATGGCCATCTGTCGGGGATGCTTTGATTGGGAGTTCCTGCATGGCAGGGAGTTGGACTGGATGGCCCTTGGGGTCTCTTCCAACTCTATGATTCTATGATTCTTCTTTCTCTCTCCTCACTGTCTGCTTCCCTCCTGGGAAGAGTCAGTCAACATTCTTTGCCCACTGAGTATCGCCTTAGGGAAATTTCTTTATTTTATTATTTTTTGTTCTGGGGTTGGGAAGAACACTAAATCTAAGATCGATACAGGCAGCACTCCCAGGTAACATTTAAAAACTTCTTGTCTGTGTGAACCAAGAGATGGCTTTAGCAACAACTGTGTATGTGCCTTCAAGTCACTTGTCGACTTATAGCAACCCCATGAATTTCCTAGGGGTCTCTTAGAGAAGGACTTTTCAGAGGTGGTTTTCTCCAGCTCCTTCTTCTGAAATATATACAGCCTATGATTTCTGGTATTCATTGGCAATCTCCCATCCAAGTACTAACCAGGGATAACTGCTTAGCTTCCAAGATCAGATGGGATCTAGCACCTTTAGGGTCTTGGGCTGCTGCATCTTTTTATAACTATGACTCTTTTCTCCAATCTTTCTCAGAAGGGAGGGAAACATAGCCTTGGGGATGACAATGGGCACATAGGAGTTCTTGGAAGGCCCCCACAACCTTTTTTTACAATCTTTTAAAAATGTTTGCTCCCAAATGCTAGAATCTCCATAATATATTGTAGGTCTAGGAAGGGCTTTCTAAAAAACTTTAATTGCTCTAAAAACCAGTATTATGAATTGTACCCTGCACCTCCTAAGGAGCATTTGGTGGCAATTTCAAGAAAGTCACCTTTAAAATGTTAAAGTAATGGTTTAAAAATGTTTTAAAGGTGGTTTTCTTTAGATTGCCTCCAATTGCCCCTAAGTGATGTAGGGTACAATTCACAATTCTGGTTTCTAGAGCCTGGGGGTATCAAGAAAGACCTTTGCAGAATGTAATTCACCCCTCTTCTCTTGGCTTTATTGTTGGGTTCCTTTTGGCAACCCTAAGGCGACCATATAATGGAGTTTTCTTGACAAATTTGTTTGGGGTGGGGGCATTTGCCTTTGCCTCCCTCTGAGGCTGAGAGGATGGGACTTGCCCATGGGCACCCAGTGGGTTTCCATGGCTAAGTGGGGATTCAAACCATGAGTCCTAGTCCTGCACTCAAACCATTACACTACACTGGCCAAACCTGCACCAATATAGAAAGTTTTTATTAAGAAAGTGAGAGAAAAGTCAGTAACCCTCCCTATGGTCTTTTCCTTTTTTCACAGGGAAGGGGACACAGGCAAAAGGCACTAGCTTATCTTTTCAAGCTTCTGCACTCAGAAGCGTATCTGCGAGGCTGGATCAGGTAAGCAACAAGAGACCTGGTTCACCCAGAAGGGAAAAGTTCACTATGTCCCCTGCACATTGCTCTGTCCCTACTGAATCTCTCTATTTCCCTTACGTTCCATCCATGGTGCCCACAGTGAATGGAGGGAGTGAAAGGACAGGCCTAGCAACACCATCAGGCCTCCTGGCCTCAAGTAGAAGAGCCCTCCCTCCATGACAACACCATCTGACCTAGGAGAGAGTAAAAGGACAGGCCCAGCAATCATTGGGCCTGGCCTCAAGTTGAAGAGCCCTCCCTACATGACAGCACCATCTGGCCTAGGAGGGAGTGAAAGGAGAGGCCCAACAATGCCATCGGGCCTGTCCTAGATTAAGAAGCAGAGCCCTCTCTCCATGCCATCTGCCTTTGTCCAGGCCTCAGAGGGAGAGAAGAACTGCTGGACCTGATCCCCTTCCCCACCACTATTCCCTTCTCCTTTTGTGTCTTGTCTTTTTAGATTGTAAGCCTGAGGGCAGGGAACCGTCTAATTAAAATAATAATTGTAGGCCGCTCTGATAGCCTTTAGGGCTGAAGAGAGGGGTATAAGTAAATTATTATTATTATTATTATTATTATTATCCTCTTTAAAGATGGCAATCACAGACTGCTTAGTTTTCTTATTTGAGTAATTTCCATTCTCTGCTCACAGATAATGTGTCTTTCGTCAGGTGAGTTTTGAAGATGTAGCTGTGGAGTTTGCTGAGGAGGAGTGGGCCCTACTCTGTCCAGGCCAGAGGGCCCTTCATCGAGAGGTCATGGAAGAGAATTTAAGGATTTTGTCCTTTCTAGGTAAGGTGGCCTCTTTCTTGGCATTGGTCAAATCAGTTTGCAAGCCCTAAAAGCGGTTTTTATGTCATCTGCAAACATGATAAGGACTCCATCCTCACTGTCATCTGAGTCATTGGTTAAAATGTTGTAGATTAATAAAGGCCCAAGTTTAGAAGACTTTCTTCAAGGCAAGACCTTTTGACCTCCAAAGACCATTTGGCTTAATATGAAGGTCATTCCATAGTCAGGGTGCCACAGCAGAGATGGCAATCTCCTTTTGCAAGTAGTGTATTTCTCCCACTGAAGGGGTAGAGGAAAACTCTTTCCATTGGATCTCTATGTTCAGATAGGTCTGTACAGGACAGTGAAAGAGATCAAGCCCCCAGGCCATTTAGGGCTTTAAATATCATCCTCAGCAACTTCCATTTAGACTGGAAAATGTTTAAATGTTGGTTTTGTTTGGCTTAAATAGAAGAACTTAGTAAACATCTGTAAAGAAGAGCCAACATGCTTTCCAAGACACTCAATAATTTAAGCAATAGTTTTAATTTAATTTAGTATATGTAGTGGTTTGAATATTAGACTAGAATATTAGTCCAGGAGAGCAGCATTCGAATCGCTGCTCAGCCATGGAAACCCACTGGGTGACCTAGGGCAAGTCACATTCTCTCCTCAGAGGAAGGCAATGGCAAACGTCCTCTGAATCTTTCTTGTCAAGAAAACCCCGTGAGACCCCAAGGCACACAACAATAAAGAGTAGCAAGATGTCAAAGTGGTCTTTAAAGAATATAACAAGAAAAAATCTCCGATAAGCATGTTTCCTGTAGTCCTCTTGACTGTCTTAGTCTTAACTGATGGGAGTCTTTGGTGTCCATGGATGAGAGACTTTGGATTAGGCACCAAAATGCCACTGGTATAACTCTGTACATTTACAAAGTGGCACATCCACAACAAAAAGAGAAGGGTTTTGTAAACAAAGTTGCTGGATGACAGGAATGGTCAAAATTCAAACAACTGGAAGTTATTTGGAATCGAAAGATTCATCCTATTAACTTTAAATCAGTCTGGCTCAATCAATCTGGGATTGATTTAAGCACAGCCTGGCAGAAGTGTGTAGTTTTTATCCAGCTGAGGACAAACTTTACATTGCTGCTGGGACAGAAGTTTCCTGGTAGTGCCTAATTGTAGATCCTTGGCTCTCTGTGTGTGTTGGGGTCGTGCTTTCAATTTTTATTTTTATTTTTTTGAGAAATTAAACACAATGAGGATGATAAGAAGCCGAGGTGGAAGGAATAACTTTTAATCAAAAATGAAGAGAATGGCAAGAGAGAGAGAGAGAGAGATCTTAGTATCAAGATCTGTGTACCTGTATGTCATCATTTTTTAAACATCGCTGTACTCCAGCTTCTAAACTGAATTTTGATTGCAGATTCAAATGATAAGGGAATATCCAGCAACATTTAAGCTTAGATGAAAATGTTAGTTGCCTTTAGAATTAGATTTAAAATGTCTTTTCTGGAGTTTATTGTTGTTTGGAGCAAGCATGAGCAACTTTGACAGGTTTTAGGCCACATGGACTGCTAATAATGCCAGAAAAATGGAATGAACAAAACTGGGAGTTGCTACATCTGCTTTAGAAAAAGAGGTTTTAATTTTTTTTAATGAATGTAAGGGGATATTATATTCTGTTTAGAAGGTGAGTTGCTCTCCCGGAAACTTCCAGGAGAGAGCTTTTATCCTTCTTCTGTCCAAAAAAAAAAAAAAAAAAAAAAGACAGTACAGTGGAGTCCAGAGGGAACTGGGCTAAACAAACAGCTGTATTTTCCCCTGATTTAGAGATTATTTATGCTGATACTTCCTTCTTGGTAAAATTTTTGGAACAAAGAAAAAAACAAATGTTTCTTCAATTAACAGTCATGTTGTAGAAAGAAGCTTATTTTGCAGCTCCTGTCTTGACAAAAATGCATATTACAGTTTGTGTAGTTTTGAACCATTTAATGGGAACTTTAATCTAATATAACCTTTTAAACTTTTTTTTGTTCACACTTGCCTTGTTGTCAAGCAATTCAAATGGGAGAGAAGCCATTTAAATTCTTGGAGTGTGGAAAGAGTGTTCGTCAGAAAACAAACCTCACTTGTCATCAAGCAACTCACACAGGCGAGAAACCGTTTAAGTGCTTGAAGTGTGGAAAAGCTTTTAGGCAGAAGATTGGGCTTACTCGTCATCAAGGGACTCACACAGGAGAGAAACCATTTAAATGCTTGGAGTGCGGAAAAGGTTTCATTTGTAAGAGTATCCTCACTTATCATCAAGCAGTTCACACAGGGGAGAAACCATTTAAATGCTTAGAATGTGGAAAGAGCTTCATTCAGAAGATACATCTCACCAGTCATTCAAGAATTCACACCAGGGAGAAACCCTTTAAATGCTTGGTGTGTGGAAAAGGTTTTCAGCAGAGAAGGAGTTTTACTCGTCATCAGTCAATTCATTCAGAGGAGAAGCCATTTAAATGCTTGGAGTGTGGAAAGAGTTTCCATCGGAAGACAAACCTCTCTTGTCATCAAGCAATTCACACAGGGGAGAAGCCATTTAAATGCTTGGAGTGTGGGAACAGTTTTCATCAAAGAATGAATCTCACTCGTCATCAGTCAATTCATTCAGGAGAGAAGCCATTTAAATGCTTGGAGTGTGGAAAGGGTTTCAATCAGAAGGCAAACCTCACTTGCCATCAATTAACTCACACAGAGGAGAAGCCATTTAAATGCTTGACATGTGGGAAAGGTTTTAGAAGGAAGATACACCTCACATATCATATAGGAACTCATGTAGTGGAGAAACCATTTAAATGCTTGGAGTGTGGAAAAAGTTTCAGTCAGAAGTTGAACCTTATTTATCATCAGGCCTCTCATGCTGGGAGAAAAAAATTTATATGCTTGGAGTGTGCAAAGAGCTTTCGTCGAAAGACAGAACTAGTTCGTCATCAAGCAGCTCACACAGGGGAGAAACCATTCAAATGCTTGGAGTGTGGAAAGAGTTTCATTTGGAAGAAAAGCTTCAGTTATCATCAAGCAACTCACAGAAAAGAGAAACCATTTAAATGTCTTGAGTGTGGAAAGAGTTTCTGTCTCAAGACTCAGCTCACTTCACATCTTACCGTTCATATCAAAAATAAATCATTTAAATGCTTGGAATGTGGAAAGAGTTTCACTTGGAAGATAAGCTTCATTCGTCATCAAGTAATTCATACTGGGGAGAAGCCTTTTAAATGCTTACAGTGTGAAAAATCTTTCAGTCTTAAGAAATACCTTGCTCTTCATCAGACAACCCACACGTGTGAAAAACCGTTTAAATGCTTGGAGTGTGGAAAATGTTTCAGTCAAAAGAAGAGCTTTGCTTCTCATCAAACAATTCACACTGGAGATAAACCATTTAAATGCTTGGAGTGTGGGAAGAGCTTTTGTCAAAAGAAAAGTTTCAATTCTCATCAAACAATTCATGCTGAAGACAGCCCATTTAAATGCCTAAAATGTGGAAAGATCTTCAGTCGGAAGTTAGGCCTCACTCGCCATCAAGCAGTTCACACTAGAGACAAGCCATTTAAGTGCATGGAGTGTGGAAAGAGCTTTGGTCAGAAGATACAACTGACCGGTCATCAAGCAACTCATACAGGGGAGAAGCCATTTAAATGTTTGGAGTGTGGAAAAAGTTTCAGTCTAAAGATGTATCTCAGTCGTCATCAAGCTACTCACACAGCAGGGAAACCATTTAACTGTGTGGAGTGTGGAAAGAGCTTCTCTCAGAAGAAAACTCTCACTCGTCATCAAGCGGTTCACACTGGTGAGAAGCCGTTTAAATGCTTGGAGTGTGGAAAGAGCTTTAGTCTAAAGATATATCTCACTCATCATCAGGTATCTCACATGGGGGAGAAAACCCTTTAAATGACTCCAGTTTGGAAAGAGCTTCTGTCAGAAGATATAATTCACTGGTCATGAAGCAACTCACACAGGGGAGAAGCCCTGTGTGGAATATGGAGCTGCTGCCAGATTATCACCTTCACTTGTCATCTGGCAACACACACACACAAGCAAAAAAGCACAAGAAAAAGCATTCAAATGCTTGGAGTATGGGAAATGTTTCAGTCTGAAGAGAAGCCTCACTCTTTATCAAGTAATGCACAGAGTAGAGAAACCATTCCATTGTTTGCAATGTGGACAAAGCTTCAGTGTTAAGAAATAGATCACTCGTCATCCAGTAACTCACATAAGAAAGCTAACCATTTAAATGCTTGAAGTGTGGAAAGAGCTTCTGTCAGAAGATACCCATCACCATCTAGCACATTCAAGGAAAAAACATTGAAATAATTTATATGGAAATAGTTCCTGTCAGAAGAGTCATCACACTTTTCATCAAGTGACACAGGTAGGGGAACAAGTACTGCATATACTCAACAATAAGTTGACCTCATGTATAAATTGAGAGCAAGTTTTGGGACCAAAATTATGGATTTTAATATTACCTCTGGAGAAGTCGAGAGTAAAACTTAGGAACGTGTAAAGGATGAAGCAAGGAAAAATGATGCCAAAATTTTTACAAAATTCTGGCATGCATCACTGTTTGTGCTCACCCTAAAGACTGGATGGATGAAAAAGTAGAGGCGGATCAGATAAGAATTAAAGTACAATACTTATATTGACCCATGGATAAGTCAACTCAGTTTTTGTGTGTCAGTTTTTTGATCTAATTTTCTAAACTTATACATGAGTATATACAGTATTTAATTCCTCACAATGCTGGAAGAGCTGTAGAAAGACAACCTCCCTTGTTTTACAGCAGAGAGTGCCTGAATCTATGTCATAGAGAAATCAAACACAGAGTTCAAAATAATAGTCATTTTGACTTTATTGGAATTACTAATCTCTTTCTTTGAAAATATTGACAGGTTTCCTTTGATAAAATATCGAACAAAGCATAACTCAAAATATTTCATGTTGAGAGCATAAGGACCTTTCAGTTTTTTCCTACGAGTTGATGTGTAGTGATTACTAAAATATTTGTTGTCATGCTTTACAATATATAAACAATAGAACATCTATCTTAAAAATTATACATTCAGGCTAAAGGATACATTTTATGTTGTTTTCTTGAAATAATAACAATATACCCCGCCTCTCCATTAAGATTGAGGCGGCTAACAAAATTAAAAACATTAAAACACAATAAAATGCAGCTCGTGTTGGTTCCTCAGCTTGGAATGTTCTGGTTGAAAATTAATTTGATAATGTTTAATTTGATAATTTGAAATCTGAAACCCACTCATCCACCAAAGAAAGATGTGAGTGGAAATTTTGTGCTGGTCATTGACTGTAAGAAAAGATCAAGAAGAAGTAAGTGAGGATTTGATATAGTTTTGCTTGAACTACTATATCTGTTTAACATTCGGAACCTTTTTTGTATGTTATCATGTTAATAGAATGTTTTTGCAGTGGATCTATGGCCCAATACAGACAGGCACTAAAAGGCGCCTGGGCGACGCAGAATTTGCACGCTTCAGAATCCTAACCTGTAATGGCGGTGGTGTAATGCCGTTTAGATGGAGTTTGTAATGATGCAGGTGAACAGTTGCGGCTGCGGAAAGGCACCCAATGGCACCTTTCCCCCCACTCACACTGCAACTGCTTCGCAAAAAAGCAGCGCAGTTGCTCCACAAAAAGAGGTGGCGTCAGACCGCCCCTTTTGTGTGGTCTGTATCGCCCCTATGTGTTTAGGTTTAGGGGATAGAAGTGAATTATTAACAATTACCATAGCTGACTGTGGAAGTTAAACCCATTAATCTTCATGTTAAACTCCTAACAGAATATGTAGACCAGTATTGCAGACCAGCTCGTGTTGGTTCCTGAGCTTGGAATGTTTTGGTTGAAAATTAATTTGATAATGTTTAATTTGATAATCCTTCAAACTGGGGAGATTAGGTTATTCCCACTTACACTAGTACAGTGGTCTCTTGATATCTGCTGGGGTTTTGTTTCAGGCCCCCCCTCCCTGTGTACACCAAATTCCATGGCTGCTCAAAGCCTATTAAATACAATGGCAAAGTACTGTAAATGGTATATAAACTGGCAAAATGAAGGTTTGCTATTTGGAATTTTTATTATTTTTTACTGTGCATGGTTGAATCTGTGGATAAATAATCCATGGATAGGGAGGACTGACTGTACTCTTTTTGTACTTTAAAGGCATCTTCCCCAACCAGAATTTTTTTTACTCTAGATGGTCTAGAAAACAAATAATGCAGCTTTCCAAGGGGACTTTGCGATTTCAACATATCTGGAAACTTTCAGTTTAAATTGGTTTTTGTGAATGATGTTTATCTCTTCTCTGTTTTCTTCTCTCCACCATCCTTTCCTGTATGGGTGTCATTTAGTTGCCTTTCAGATATCCTGCTTGTTAAAATGTGGTGTGAAGTACTGTGGTTTCAAAGGAAGGGTACTGAGGAATGTTCCAGTGATTTCAGATGGATTGCATACAGGTCCCTTAGATGCATATGAATTTAGCTACTTGTATATTTTGGATCCCAAAGTGTGGGAGGGAGAGTGGAAGGAGAGATAGGAACCAAGAGAAAAGGCAGTTTAGTGGAAGAGCAAATACAGGAAACTTGCAACATGCTTGTCCAAATGCCTAGCAGTAGATAACCAATGCTATATACAGGAAAGGACTGCAAGAGGTTCAGTGGAATTTACAGTGATCCCTCCACATTTGCTGGGGCTAGTGGTGAAGGGCCCCTGTGAATGTGGAAAAACCAGAAATAAAAAACAAACAAAACACTATCCTTTTTACTTCAGAGAACACCTCTCTAGGAATCTCCAGGGCCTCGAGTGCAACTCTGCAGTCAATATGTGTCAGAGGTTGACCATAGAATCACGGTGGACAATCTACAAATTACTAAAGAAGTGTTTTCTCTAAGAACATGTAGGTTCTCCAGCACAGCTCAGTGGTCAACCTCTGGCGGAAATGCACTGGAGAACCTAGTGATTCCTAGAGAGAACATATTAAGCAAATTCACAAATAATCAAATGCTCAAAAGTCAAAGCCGCAAATGCGGAGGGCTGACTGTAGAATCATAGTATCATAGACTTGGAAGAGACCATAAGGACCATCCAGTCCAACCTCATAATGCCATGCAGGAACTCCAAATCAAAGCATCCCCGACAGATGGCCATCCAGTCTCTGCTTAAAGACCTGTAAGGAAGGAGACTCCACTACACTCTGAGGGAGTGTGTTCCACTGTCGAACAGCCCTTACTGTCAGGAAATTCTTCTTAATGTTGAGGTGGAATCTCTTTTCCTGCAGTTTGCATCCATTGTTCCGCATTCTAGTCTCTGGAGCAGCAGAAAACAAGCTTGCTCCCTCCTCAATATGACATCCCTTAAAATATTTAAACAGGGCTATCATATCACCTCTTACCCTTCTTTTCTCCATACTAAACATCCCCAGTTCCCTAAGGCGCTCTTCATAGGGCATGGTTTCCAGACCATTCACTATCTTAGTTGCCCTCCTTTAGACACGCTCCAGTTTCTCCACATCTTTTTTGAATTGTGGTGCCCAGAACTGGACACAGTATTCCAGGTGGGGTCTGACCAAAGCAGAATAGAGTGGCACTATTACTTCCCTTGATCTAGACACGATACTTCTATTGATGCAGCCTAAAATTGCATTGGCCTTTTTAGCTGCCGCATCACACTGTTGACTCATGTTCAACTTGTGGTCTACTTGGACTCCTAGATCCCTTTCACACATAGTTTCATTCAGCCAGATGTCCCCCATTTTATATCTGTGCATTTCATTTTTCCGCCCTAAGTGCAGTACCTTACATTTCTCCTTGTTGAATTTCATTTTGTTAGCATTGGCCCAGCTTTCTAGTCTATTCAGGTCGTTTTGAATTTTGATCCTGCCACCCATTAGGTGCCTTCCTTCTTCTCTTTCAGCCTAAACCAGTCTCTTGGTCTTTGAAGCCAGAGAGTACAGAAAACTATATCTTATTCTAGCCACCCTTTTGAGGCGCCTGACAACCCCTGAGCCCTAACATCCATCTTGCAGTTTTGAACATAGTGATCAGAGAAAGAATCACACAGAACCAATCTATGTCAGTGATGTCACTAGGGGTTTGTGGACCACACTAAGTAACACCCTAAGAGGGATGGCACCACTGTTGCTCAAACACCTGAATTTTTGCAGAAACATTTTGTTGTTTGCCTGTATCTCTTTGAAATGCTTTACGAGGTGGTGGGAGTGAGGTGAAGCTCAGTGGGAGAAGAAATGAGCGCCCCTCCAAATTTTTTAAAATTAAAATTGAATTTTTTTAAAAAATATTCTTTTAAAATTTTATTTAAAAACATGTCATTTTAACCACATTTTCACTATGTATATGTAAATATGTTTAGGTTTTGCATGTGATATTGTAATTTGAAGGTATAATAATTAATTTTGCTAGTTGTTTATGCCACAACTGTTAGCGTTGCATTCAGTGGTATATGGAAATTATGATTTACGAGTAACATTAGTGCAAAAAAGCATTGTTAAGGATTCTCTTTGGTGTGAAACAGGAGGAGGTCAATCGGGTGTGTGTGACACCATGAGTGACTGAACCGGGTGACACCAACCCGAGGGATGCCACTGGTCTGTGTGCTTTGGCCCTACAAAATGGCTCCTTAAAAACTCAATTTTAAGTATTCCTCTCACAGGTTGATTCCTTGCCTCTCTCAGACTGAGAGTCCATCCTCGCTGGGGAGAAAAGCTTGAAGCTGGCTGCGTCCTTTGGTCCACTGCTGAAGAAGGGTTCAGACTCCTTCCTCACTGGATAGAGGCTTCTCACTTTGCACCTGGTCACCTTAGGAGCAACAAAAGAGCTGCGACCAAAAGACCTCTTGCCTGCACCAACAAGAGGATTCCTGGTTGCTGCTTGGTTGCTGCTCCCTTTGCACCCGGATGCCCTGGGAGCAGCAACCAAGCAGCTGGCCTTCCTTTTGCTGAAAGGCTGGCTCAAGCAAGACAGAATTGCTGGCCTGGACGGCTGCTATATTTGCGCATGAGAGGCTGAGATAAGCTGGGCACAGCTGAGAGAGATCCAGCTGGCTGCTGTACAAACAGGAGACATAATATCAAGAAAGAGGCATTGTAGGGACACTAGGGTAGTTGCACAAGAGGAAAAGGGGCAGTAGCCCCCTGAAAAGTTTTCTTTCATAACAGAAATGGAGGTGCATCCCTTTCCCCAAAGGGAGAGGTAGTGTGGTTGGGGCTGCCTCTCTATCCCCCTCTGAACAAATCTTGCCAAGAAAACCCTGTAATGTGTCCCCTTTAGGGTTGCCGTAAATCCCGAAACTGTGCTCTCTAAGGGATTTCGGTCTTCAGCTCCCAGAATCCCAGAGTATTGACCAACATGGCTGAGGCTTCTGGGAGATGAAGTCCAAAAGAAAAGGAAAAATTGAGCAGTGGTCCCGAAACTGTGCTCTTTAAGGGATTTTGGTGTTCAGCTTCCAGAATTCTAGACTATTGGCCAACATAGCTGAGCCTTCTGGGAGATGAAGTCTAAAATCTCTTAAAGGGCACAGTTTGGGGACCATTGCCATAAATCAGCAATGGCTTGGAGGCACACAAGCACAGCAACAGCTACGGTCCAAAACGCACTACAGAAATAATCCAGTTTGAGACTGCTTTAACTGCCTTGGCTCAGTGCTAGGGAATCCTGGGAACTGTAGTTTACGGTTGCAGCAGCAGTGCTCTCTATGACAGAGAAGGCTCAATGTCTCTCACAAAACCACAGTTCCCAGAATTCCCTAGCACTGAGCCAGGGCGGTGAAAGCAGTCTCAAACTGGATTATTTCTGCAGTGGGTTTCATATATTTTCTGTAACCCTCCCTTCCATTTTCAGTCCTGCCCCATTATTAGCTCTTAATGGGCTCCCCTCCAAAGTAGCCTCCACTATAGGTCTTCTGAGAGGTTTTTTTGGGACTTCAATTCCCAGAAGCCTCAGCCATGTTGGCCAATAGAGTGGGATTCTGGGAGATGAAGTCCAAAAACCCTTAAAGGGCACACAGGGGACAACAGCTCTAGATTTTTCATTTTCTTTTGGACTTCAACTCCCAGAGCCATGTGGGCCAATAGTCTGGGATTCTGGGAACCTAAAGTCCAAAATCCATTAAAGGGCACAGTTTGGTGCTCCAGATTTTAATTATTTCTTTGGGACTTCAACCCCCAGAATCCCCAGCCATGTTGGCCAACAGCCTGGGATTCTGGGAGCTGTAGTCCAAACTCCCTTAAAGGGCACAGTTTGGGGACCAAAGCTTCAGATTTTTCTTTTCTAATTTGGGACTCCATCTCCCAGAAGCCTCAGCCATGTGGGCCAAAACTCTGGGATTCTGGGAGCTGAGGAAAACTCTGGAGCAGTGGGCCTTTTAAGAGATTTAAGTCCAAAATCCCTTTATAAACCACTCTATATTGGGGGGTCACAGGTTTATATTTTTTTATTTGGGACTCCATCTCCCAGAAGCCTCAGCCATGTGAGCCAACAGCCTGGGATCATGGGAAATGAAGTCCAAAAAAAATTCCCTCAGAAGAGCACAGTTTGGGCTTAAAACTAGAGAGTTGGATTCCTAGAGTGGCAGGAAAAATAAAAGTAGAGGGTTAGTGGATTCCTAGAAGGGAAGGAGGAGCACTTCCAGTCATAGAGTTGGGGGAGAATCTTCCTAGAGTGGCCCTGGAGGGGAGGACCAGGAGGGTGTTGGCTCAGTCAATCAGCTGCTGGTTCCAAAGCAGAGAAAAGGCTGGAGAGCCTAGTGGTGAGGGGCTTCTGGAGCCAATACTGGATAAAGGGTCTCCCAAGGAGGGTGGATGGATGTCTTGAGGTTGCATCTGCACTGCAGAAATGATCCAGCTGGACACCACTTTAGCTGCCATGGCTCCAGGCTATGGAATCCTGGGATTTGTAGTTTGTGGGGGCACCAAAGGTGCCCCCACAAACTACAAATCCCAGGATTCCATAGCCTGGAGCCATGGCAGCTAAAGTGGTGTCCAGCTGGATCATTTCTGCAGTGAGGATGCAGCCTGGACCACAAAAATTGTAGGATACTAGAAAAATTGTTGTTGTTATTGTGTGCCTTTAAGTTATTAACCTTTAATTTATTAACATTTATTTATACAGGGCAGCAGGACCAAGCGCGGCGCTTTACGTCGTAAGGGATCGAGAGAAAACAGGAATTTAAAAAACTGCTACGGTCTAAAAAAACCAAACAAACTAAATCGAACCCCGCACCCCCAATTTATTTATTGTTATTATTAATATTTATTTGTACCACGCAGTAGGATCCGCGCAGCGCTTTACGTTGTAAGGGATCAAGATAAAGTAGGAATAAAACTGCCGAACGGGGTACGGTCTGAAAATTAAAATGAAAACTAAGTCAAAAGACCCTAAATTTATTTATTGTTGTTATTAACATTTATTTGTACGGCGCAGTAGGATCTGTGCGGGGCTTTACGTCGTTGGGAGTGAGATAAAATAGAAATAAAAATCTGCAGAATGGCGTACGGCCTGAAAAACAAAACAAAAACCAAATCAAAAGACCCAAAATTTATTTATTTATTATTGTTATTAATATTTATTTATACAGTGCTGTAGGATCTGTGCGGTGCTTTATGTCATAAGGGATTGAGATACAATAGGAATAAAAAACCTGCTAAAACGGGGTACGGTCTAAAAAACCAAAACAAACAAAATCTAAACCCCCAACATTATTTATTGTTATTATTAATATTTATTTATATGGTGCAGTAGGGTCTGCTTTACATCGTTGGGATTGAGATAAAATAGAAATAAAAAACCTACCGAACAGGGTATGGTCTAAAAAGGAAAAGGAAAACTAAATCAAAAGACGCTAAATTTATTTATTTATTGTTGTTATTAACATTGATTTATACAGCGAATTAGGATCCGCACGGTGATTTACATCGTAGGGATAGAGATAAAACAGGAATGAAAACCTGACAAATGGGGTACGGTCTAAAAAAACAAACTAAATCAAAACATCCAAAATGTATGTATGTATGTATTAACATTTATTTATACAGCGCTGTAGAATCAGCGTGGTGCTTTACGTTGTAGGGATTGAGGTAAAATAGAAATAAAAACCTGCCAAATGGCATAGTCGGAAAAAACACACACAACCGCATTACAAAATTAAAAATGTCTTAAAATATTCATTTATTTGTTCTGCCACCTTTCTCCCCAAAAAAGGGTAGCCAAGGCTGCACACAAGATTTTAAAAAAAATTACCTTAGAAACAATTTTATAAAAGCAATTAAAACAACCCAGTTAAAAGAGTATAAAATTAAAAAAACTTAAGACAAAATGTACATGTAAATTAATTCCTTAGGGTTGATTTACAGTTATATGACATAGACTATATTTTGTTAGGTACTCAGCTGTATTCTTTTTGTTGTTGTTGAATGCCTTGTTGGCTCACAGTGTACTTATAAAACTCAGAAGTAAGACAAAGGCTTAAAATTGGATTTTGCTAGCAAGAAACTCTTGACCAAATCTTGTACTGTGTGCCTTCAATTTCCAACTTATGGTGACCCTAAGGCGAAACTATCATGGGGATTTCTTGGCAAGTTTCTTCAAAGGGGGCTGGCCATGTTGCCATCCTTATATGTGATAGTGGGGCCAAAAGTGCCCAAAAGTCATGTTCAAAAAACGTTTAGCTCATGTGTGTATGTGTGTTGTGTGCTTTCAAGTCGTTTCTGACTTGTGGCAAACCTAAGGCAACCCCTATCAAGGGTTTTTCTTGGCAAATTTTTTCAGAGGGGCTTTGCTGTTGCCAACCTCTGAAAATGAGAGTGTGTGACTTTCCCAGTGTCATCCCATTAGATTTACATGTCTGAGAGTAGCATAGAATCTTCTTCTTCTTCTTCTTCTTCTTCTTCTTCTTCTTCTTCTTCTGTCTTCCTCCCAATACAGGGACTCAAGAATCATAGAGCTGGAAGAGAACACAAGGGCATCCAGCCCAACCCCCTGTCATGCAGGAAGTCCCAATCAAAGCATACCTGACAGATGGCCATCCAGCCTCTGTTTAAAGACCTCCATGGAAGAATACGCCACCAAACTTCAAGGGAGTGTGTTCCACTGTCGAACAGCTCTTACTGTCAAGATTTTCTTCCTAATGTTGAGCTGGATTCTCTTTTCCTGTATCTTGACTCCATTGTTCTGTGTTTTAGTCTCTGGAGTAGCAGAGAGCTTTGGTGCTACAACAAATTACAATTCCCAAGAGTCCATAGAGTGTGTAGGTCTACACTCCAGATTGGTGCAAGAGATTCACCATCCACACTGCCAAAATAATCCAGTTTGAGACTGCTTTAACTGCCATGGCTCAGTGCTGTGGGATTCTGGGAATTGTAATTTCTTGTGGCCCCAGGGCTCTCTGACAGAAAAGGCTAAATGTCTCACAAAACTACAATTGCATAGCATTTAGCAATGGCAGTTAGAGAGGTGTCCATCTGCATTAATTCTGCCGTGTGGGTGCAGTTTAGGTCTCCCTCATCTGAAATAGTCCAAAGTCCAAAATTGTCTACATGGATGGCTAAGACAGAGACACCTGAGCTACTCCAAAATCAAAAATTGTCCACACAGGTGGCTGAGACAGTGACATCAGTTGGACTAGAACCCTGGAAGACCAGGGTTCGATTTCCAGCTTGGCCATGAAGCTCACTTGGTGACCCTGGACAAATCAGACTCTCTCAGCCTCAGGTGAAGGCAATGGTAAACCTTCTCTGAAGAAATCTTGTCAAGATTTGAAGGTGGCTAAAAACAAAGGATTGCCATAAGTCAGAAATGACTTGAAGGCACACATCAACAGGAACAGCAGTAGCAATCCAAAATTATTCAGTTTAATCTGCTCCTCTGCAATGTCAGGTCGGCCAAAGGTAAGACCCATATCACCCACGATCTTCTCGTGGATGAACAAGCCGACCTGGCATGCTTTACTGAAACCTGGCTGGGAGATGCTAGTGCAGCAACATGGGCGCAGGCTCTCCCAGCTGGCTATACGGTCAGTGAGCAGATAAGGGAAAGTGGGCAGTGGGGCGGTGTGACCATAGTCCACAAAACCAACTTGACCTTGATCAGGAAGCCTGTCTGAAAAACGACCCCCATTGAGTGTATGTACCTTAGCCTGAAGACCAGGGATAGTTTGGGGATTCTGTTGGTATACCGGCCACCCCGTTGCCTAACAGACTCCCTAACCGAGCTGACTCAGCTGGTCTCCGAGTTGTTGTTGGAGTCACCCAGACTTCTTGTCCTGGGCGACTTCAACATTCCTCTCGAGACCAGCCCTTCTGATTTATTTGGAGCGGCTCGGGAGTTCATGGAATCCATGACAAGCATGAACCTATCCCAATTGGTCAACGGGCCTACTCATTGTGCGGGTCATACACTTGTTCTAGTAAGACAGTGGGAAAACACTAATACCGTGGGCCATTGGTATCTGCTGGGGTTTGGTTCCGGAACAAACATACTCTGTCCCATGGATACCAAAATCTATGAATTCTCAAGTCCACTACATACAATGGCTTAATGAAATGGTGCCCCTTATATAAAGTGGCAAAATCAAGATTTGCTTTTTGAAATTTATATTTTCTGAAATATTTTCAATCCGTGGCTGCTTGAATCTGTGGATAAAAAAATCCATGCTTGTGGACGGTCGACTGTAATAGCCAGACTTTTAAAAAAATGAATAATTAGTTTTTTTTAAAAAAAGGGAGTGGATTTGTTTTTTGTTTAAAGACCTTTGGTTTAAGCCAGCCAACCCTGATATGCTGTGAAACATTTGGTTCTCTCCCTGAGTCTTGTTTTTTGTCTTCTGTACAGATTGAGAAGGCAGTTTCCTATTAAAAATTCATGGTAAAATGCTATCCTGCCTCAAATGACTTTGTTCATCTTGTTTTCTTTCCAGGCCCTATTTAGTTTTCTCCATCCTAACCTTCAGATAAAAACTAGCAGAAGAAAGAAGGCTTTCTTCATCCACTTTGGAAGCAGCACAAAACAAAGATGGAAGGCCAAGAGTGGGCTATTCCCAGGTTAGGAATACACTCTTGCACCATTCAGGAGGAAAGTAGTGGAACCTTCTGGGAACGCACCATTCAGGAGGAGAGCAGTGGGGCATACTGGGAAAGGACCATTCAAAAGGAGAGCCGTGGAGCTTTCTGGGAAAGCACCATTCAGGAAGAGAACAGTGGAGCATTCTGGGGGAAACCGACAAAGGACAGCCTGGAAGGAAATCTGCTCAATTCAGATATTCATCGACATTTTTTCAGGCAGTTTGGCTATGAGGAGGCTCAAGGGCCCCGAGAAGTTTGCAGCCACCTCCACACACTCTGCCATCTGTGGCTGAAGCCAGAACGACATACCAAGGCTGAGATCCTGGACCTGGTGATCCTGGAGCAATTCCTGGCCATCCTTCCCCCAGAAATGGAGAGCTGGGTGAGGGAATGTGAGCCAGAGACCAGTTCCCAGGCGGTGGCCCTGGCTGAAGGTTTCCTCCTGAGTCAGGCACATGAGAGGAAGCAGGAAAAGTATCAGGTGAGAGAGATTCACCTTGGTAGTTTCAAGGATCCCAGAGTGATTATTTTGAAAATTTATCCAAATTCTCTCGACATCATCCAAAAATGGATGGTCTACTGCAGTAGTTCCAAACTTTTTCTATGCCCCACACCCCTAGGAAATGTTTGCTTCATAGTTTTTTGTGGTTTTTTAAGGCTATATGGCCATGTTCTAGAAGAGTTTATACCTGACGTTTGCCAGCAACTGTGGCTGGCATCTTCAGAGAAGATCTCTGAAGATGCCAGCCACAAATGATGGTGAAATATCAGATATAAACTCTTCTAGAACATGGCCACATAGCCCAAAAAACCTGCAAAAAACTATGGATGCTGGTCATGAAAGCCTTCGACTTTACATGTTTAGTTAATGTTCACACTGCTACAAAATAAATACTTAAAGGATGACAAAGGCAAGCCCCCTCTGAACAAATCTTGCCAAGCAAACCTTGTGGTAAGGGTTGCTATAAGTCGGAAATGACTTGAAGGTACACAACAACAACTACCACCTGTGGAACACTGGGATTTGCAGTTTAGGGAAGAGTATTTAAATTCTCAGCCGGAGAGGTCCTTTAATGCCTCTCGAAATGACAAATTACAAATATGAAAAAGATTTCATAGGATGTGGTCATGTCAGTTAAAAGTCTAATCATGGCACTACACTTGTGCAGAGTGAAAGGCTGTCAAAGCACTTAGGAAATCAGGAACTGCATTATGCATCTTGCTTACCATGGATTTAGTATAAATACATACCTGTGGGAGTAATGTGTGTTAGCATACTTCAGTAATGGGATGGGATATGTAGAGGGGCAGTTGATCACATCCCTTTGTGTTGAAGTAACAGAGAAAAGGGAGGTATGGCTGTCTGGAGACCACTCCAAAGTCACTTCTGAAGGAAAGTAGATGGAAGAAAGGGAGAAGTGGAACAGTATGGGAAAATGAGGGGAACAAAGTTGTTTTGCCTTTCTAATGAATAGGAAAATAGCCAGCCAATTATTCAAAATTCTGTATGATTTAATTAGAGATTGTTTTTATAATTTTTGTGGGGCTTTCAGGCTATGTGGCCATGTTCTAGAAGAGTTCCTTTCTGACGTTTCGCCAGCATCTGTGGCTGGCATCTTCAGAGAAGAAGATGCCAGCCACAGATGCTGGCGAAACATCAGAAAGGAACTCTTTTAGAACATGGTCACATAGCCTGAAAGTCCCACAAAAAACTATGGATGCCGGCCATGAAAGCCTTCGACTCCTAATTAAAGATCACTAATGTTTGCTGTCTAATTATGACAATGAATTTCTCTTGCTCTAAATCTAGTTACTAAAAGGTTTTCTGGGTTTACGACTGAAGTTTCTGAAATTTGGCTCCTTTTTTTTCTGCAGAAATAATCCAGTTTGACACCACTTTAACTGCTGTGGCGCAATGTGATGGCATCCTGACTTTTGTAATTTGTTGTGGCATCAGAGCTCTCTAAGAGAGGAGGCTAAATATCTTACAAAACTACAGTTCTCAGAACTCCATCACATTGTGCCAGGGCAGTTAAAGTGATGTCAAGCAGGATTATTTCTGTAGTGTGGATGCAGCCTTTGGGAGATACTAGTTTTGACACAGGAGCAGGTCACCCAAGCAGAGCTTTTCTTTTTCTGATCTTTCTTTTTCTTTGTGATCCTTGCTACTTCTTCAGAGGCTGGACTGTTTTGCAGATGAGACCAGTGAGGAGGAGAAATCTCCTTCGGTGATCAAATGGCTCATCCAAGATGGGAACAGATTATCCATCGCAATGGGTAAGGGCTAGTTGGACAATTTTCCTCCTCTTCTCTCAAGTAAACCTAAAATCTCTGTGCTGTGTGGGTTGCAACACTTTGAAAGTTTTTAAGGTCCTAACCAGTACCTTGAATCCTCATGTGTGTAAGAAAATACCTGCAGAAGGGCTGCTTTGTGGGTTGGTATCCTGCAGTGAATCTGCACTGTAGAAATAACGCTCGGACACCACTAACTGCCATAGCTCCTTCTTACAGAATCCTGGGATTTGTAACTCTGTCAAGCGCCAACTCTCTTGGTCAGAGAAATCAAAAGACCTTGTAAAACTACAGATCCCAGGGTTGCATAGGATGGAATGACAGCACTTAAAGTGGTGTCAAACTGCAATACTTCTGTAGTGTAGCTGCTCCCCTAGACACAGACACTCACTTCTTTTGCCCTTTGTCTCCCTGCAACCTTCTACTTCCATCCTTGTAAGAGTCAGTCAGCATTCCTTGCCTATTTAGCATTTCCAGTCTGCTCTGGGGAATTTATTTTTCCTGCATTTCGTTATTTGTGTGTTTTTGGGTTTTGGAGAGAAAACTGTATGGTATTTAAACATGGGTTCTCTGTGTGAACTGGAAAATGGCCTGTTCATTTGTAATAAGATGCTTGTTTGTCTGTGTCTTTTAAAATTAACTTTGAGTCTTTCTCAAAGATGAGGTGAGCAAACATTGAGTTAAGGGGACACACTAGCTCTCAGGGGAATCATAGAATCATAGACTTTGAGGAGCAGCACCCACCCCCCACCCCCAGTTTTTTTGCAACTCAACACAGTCCCAATGTTCCTTAGGAGCATGAATGTTAATTCTGCCATATTTACAGATTCACATACCCTTGGCCATTTTAGGCCCAAGAGAGACAATAATAATAATAATAATAATAATAATAATATAATGATGTTTATTTATTTATATCCCGCTCTTCAGCCCTAAAAGCTATCGGAGCGGCTTACAAATATTATTTTAATTAGATGGTTCCCTGCCCTCAGGCTTACAATCTAAGAAGACATGACACAAAAGGAGAAGAGAATGGTGGTGGGGAAGGGGATCAGGTCCAAACGTTCTTCTCTCCCTCTGATGCCTGGACCAAGGCAGATGGACTGGAGGGAGGGCTCTGCTTCATAATCTAGGACAGGCCCGATGGAGTTTGGACTGTCCTTTCACTCCCTCCTGGGAAAGATGGTGTAGCATGGAGAGAGGGCTCTTCTACTTGAGGCCAGGCCTGATAGGGTTGCTAGGCCTATCCTTCACTCCCTCCTGGATAAGATGGTGACTTTACTTTCAACATGATATGACTTGGAAGTCATTGCCTCCTGGGTTTTTTCTTTCTTACATTTCTCCCCAGCTCACTTTACATAAATTATCTATTTATGTTTTGTTCATTTATTTTATTAAGTTTCCCCCCCTAAACCTTCCAGCTCCAATATTACTTCCTTTCTCTTGCTGCCTTCTAGTAGTTGGTGTGTATTACATTGTTTTGTCTATATATGTGCACATATGAAAAGATTTGAATAGAAAAATAGGAGTGGTTAATAACCCCACCTGTTGCCTTTTCCATTCCTCACAGGAGGTGGAACATCGCCCATACATACTAGTTCATCTCTTCATCCTGATGTACCCAGAAGAGCTTCTGCGAAACTGGTAGGTGATAGGATTCTCCATGGGTCAAGAACAGGGAATATTGCAGGTTTAATTTTCCTTTCATATAGAAGTCAGCATTTCCTCCATCCCAGCTGCCACTGTCCTAACTACAGAGGAAGAAAAGAAGAGGCAAGCAGAACTCCATCATGCCTGGGCCCAGAAACAAATGAAAGGCTTGTCTGCCACTGTTTTTTTCCCATAGTCATTTACCATTCTGTGTCCAGTTATTGCTTGCTTGGTTCATCCTCCATCCAACCTACCACTGCTTTGGCATCAGAGGGAGAGAAGTGACAGGCATTATGCCTCAATATTGGGAAAAACTTCCTGACAGTAAGAGCTGTTCAACAGTGAAACACACTCCCTTGGAGAGCGGTAGAGTCTCCTTTGGAGGTCTTTAAACAGAGCATGGGTGGCCATCTGTCAGAGGTGCTTTGATTCTGTGATTCTGCATGCAGAGGCGAGTTGGACTGAATGCTCCTTGGGGAACTCTTCTATGCCTAGGCCCAGAAGCAGATAAAAGGCCCTCCCTTCATTCCAAATGCCACTGCCATGGCTGCAGCGGGAGAAAAGAGGAGGCAAGCATGATTCCATCACGTCTAGGCCCAGAAGTAAATAGCTGCTGCCCTACCCTCAAAGGGAGAGAAGAAGAGGCAGTATCTGCTGGACTTTATCCCCTCCCACATTGCCATCCCCTTTTCCCCTCATGTCATGTCTTAATTACATTTCAAGCCTGAGGGCAGCAAACCATTAAATAAATGATAATAACAAAAACAACATTCCTTTCTTCAGATGACTTATGAAGAGGTGGCTGTGTATTTCACAGAGGAAGAGTGGGCCCTCCTGGATCCAGGCCAGAGAGACCTTCATAAGGAAGTGATGGAAGAGACTATGGAGGTTCTGTCCTTTCTTGGTAAGAATACCTCTTTCTTGCAGTTAATCAAATCACTTTACATATGCTAAAAGCAATGGAGTCTGACTATACATCTGTAAGCTGAAAAATGCTGTTCCAGTCTACCCATTTTCTGAGATCTCTTTCCACAAAAACCCTAAGCTGAGAGATCATTATCAGCCATATAACAGATGGTGCCAGACTCAGAGGCACTGCTGTGCAAAGATGGGGAGGAGGACTGGCATCTCCAAAAGATACCCTCATTCAGAGGGCTTCCTTTACCTCCACTGACTGTTGCTGAGGTGATTTTAGACAAGGACTGTTCAAAATGACAAATTGTTTAAGAGCAGGTGAAAAGTAACGAAAGGGAACTCCTTTCGTTACTTAAGCCTCACATCTTGCAGTCTTACTCCAACTGAGCATCTGGGTCCACTTGTTTTCTCTTTTGTCACCCAAAGATGCAAAAAGAGGCTGAGTGTTCTAGAAGGAAGGCCAAATGATTCCCTCATTTCCTCTACCTTTCCTTCAAGAGGAAGGAAAGAGGTGAGCAGGGATGGGACAGCATGGTGTAGTAGTTTGAGGGTTGGACTATGATTCTGGAGACCAGGGTTATCCTTATATTTCTATCTTGTTTGGTTGGTGCAACATCAAAACAGATGTTTTGTTAGTTAACAACATAAAAAGAAGCTGATATTGGAGATCCTGGGTTTTAAAAAAAGCATATTGAGGCTGTAATTTTCAGTCTTTAATGAGAACTTTAATCTAACTCAGCCTTTTTTTCTCTCCATGTGATCACACTTCTGTCATGATCAAGCAACTCACAAAGATGAGAAACCATTTAAATGCTTGGAGTGTGGAAAGACTTACTTTCGGAAGGAACACCTCACTCGTCATCAAGCAAACCACATTGTGGAGAAACCATTTAAATGCTTGGAGTGTGGAAAAGGTTTTAGTCAGAAGGTCAGGCTTACTCGTCATCAAGCGACCCACACAGGGGAGAAACCATTTAATTGCTTGGAGTGTGGAAAAGGTTTTGTTTGGAAGAGAAGCCTAATTTGTCATCAAGCTACTCACACAGGGAAAAAACCATTTAAATGCTTGGAGTGTGGAAAAAGTTTCATTCAGAAGATACATCTCACATATCATCAAGGAACCCATGCTGGGGAGAAACCATTTAAATGCTTTGAGTGTGGAAAGAGTTTTAGTTGGAAGGGAAGTCTCACTTTTCATGAAACAACTCACACTGGGGAGAAACCATTTAGTTGCTTAGAGTGTGGAAAGAGCTTCAGTCAGAAGATATATCTCACTTCTCATCAGTCAACTCACACAGGAGAGAAATCATATAAATGCTCAGAGTGTGGAAAGAGCTTCAGCCGGAAGATGAATCTTACATATCATCAAGCATCTCACACGGGGGAGAAACCATTTAAATGCTCAGAGTGTGGAAAGAGCTTTTGTCGGAAAACACACTTTGTTTATCATCAGGCAATTCACACCGGGGAGAAACCATTTCAGTGCACAGAGTGTGGAAAGAGCTTCAGCCGGAAAACACACCTCACTCGCCATCAAATAATTCACACAAGGGAGAAACCATTTAAATGTACTGAGTGTGGAAAGAGTTTCAGTCGGAAGATACACCTCACTTGTCACCACAAAACTCATGCTGGAGACAAATCATTCAAATGCCCGGTGTGTGGAAAGAATTTCTGGCTGGAGCAACATCTCATTGATCATCAAGCAACTCACACTGGGGAGAAACCATTTAAATGCTTGGAGTGTGGAAAGAGCTTTTGTTGGAAGAAAAGTCTCACTCATCATCAAGCAATTCACACAAAGGAGAAGCCATATAAATGTCTTGAGTGTGGAAAGAGCTTCTTTCAGAAGACACGACTCACTACTCACCAAGCCATTCACAATGGACAGAAACAATTTGTATGCTTGGTGTGTGGAAAGTATTTCACCTGGAAGAAAAACTACATTCATCATCAAGTAACTCACATGGGAGAGAAACCATTTAGATGCCTTGAGTGTGGAAAATGTTTCAGTTTTAAGAGATATCTCACTCGTCATTATGCAACTCACACACGGGAAAAGACGTTGAACTGTTTGGAGAGTGGAGAGAGCTTCCATATGAACATTCATCTCACTCCTCCTCATCAAGCAACTAATGTAGGGGAGCAATCATTTGATCCCTCAGAATATGGAAGGAGCTGTAATAACACAGACTTCTTTTAGCATTGAGTTCAAAATGATACTCAGTTATTTGGATTGCTTACCTCCCTTTCTGAAAATATTCACCAGTTTCCTTTGGTGAAATACCTAATGAAATATGTAGAGAGATCTTGTAGCACACTTGGGGCTAACTAAAAGAAAGTAGTTGACAGCATGAGCTTTCCTAGACTCAAGTCTACTTCCTCAGGTGCTTTTGAATTCTACCTAATAAAGTGTGATTGAAAATACTTAATATCAAGGAAGAAAGGATAATTCAAGTTTTTCCTCTCAGTAAATGCATAATTACTGGACAATATTTATTACCATGTCTAAAAATATAAGCAGTAAAGAGGTTTAGATAGATGTCTCAAATCCTGTATAGGTTTAAATAATACATTAAGTGTTGCTTTCTTGAAAGATAGGAGTTGAGAGTTTTACCTAGTTTAGTCAGAACAATGTGTGTTTGAAATTCTCTTTTGTATGTTATGATCTTAATGTATTCATTTTGCAGGCCACTCACTCGTCTGCGCTACCACTGGCTGCTTAATGTATTCTTTTTGCAGTGAAAACTGTGTGCTCCTATTAAGGAAAAGAAGATAATTACAGGTTGAGTCTCCTGTATCTGGAATTCTAAAATCCAAAGCACGACAAAATCCAAAATTGTCCACATGAGTGACAGGGATGGTGACACCTTTGCTTTCTGATGGTTCAGTGTACACAAACTTTGTTTTATGTACCAAAATATTTAAAATATGTTGAACATGAGTCAACAGTGTGATTGCATTTTTTTGTAGGTGACTTTTCCAGCTTCTAACTGCCTTCTGTAACATTCATTGTCTTTTCCCCTTTTGCTGTAAGTCTCCAAGAGTTGTGTCATTTTTTCTGTCAGCGCTATGTTCTCACTTTTGAAGAATGCAGATTCTCTTAGCATTCAGTACTACTGTTTCAGCATCACTAAGAGATTGTTTCATTTGCTGCATTTCATCCAGCCCTTTCTTTGACATTTGTATTGAAAAGGACCTATCTCTCTTTCCATTTTCAGCATTTATATCTTCCATGAGATTTTTTAGCTCAGCAACATTGTTCTCTAGCACCTTCATTTTATTTGCCTGCCTTTCCGCTGTGTGTCTTTTGACTTTACTTCCTCCTCTTGTTCTTTTGCAGTCTCATTTTCAAGAGCCATAAACTCCTGAACTGACATTTTCTCCTTCAGTTCTTTGAGCTCATATCTCAGCTGATCATTCTCCAATTGTAGATGATCTAGTTTTGTTCTCATAGCTTGCTGTTCAGTGACAGCATTATCCCGCTTTTCTACAAGGGTTTTACACAGCTGGACAGATTCTGCAAAGTTTTTTGTACAAAAGTTGATTTCAGATCCTGGAACCCACTCTTCTTCAGATAGTGCAACACTGGCTGTAATGTCTGAGAAATCCGAGGACACAGGGTTCTTCCATCTCTACAAGAGAAGAGAAAGATGCTTTAAATAGTTTGCCTCTAATAGGAAGGTCTTCCAAGAAACAGTCCTGCATCCTGGCTTATTGCTCCAGGAGCCCAGGTAGCTCTCCTCTTCCTTTTAGTTTTTAACTCTTGTTCTCAGTTAGTACTCTTATCCTGTCCTCCTGCTGCTTTTTATTTATTATTAGAGTATTTATACCCTGCCTTTCAGCCTTAAAGGCTATCAGAGCAGCTTACAATTATTATTTTTAATTAGATGGTTCCCTGCCCTCAAGCTTACAATCACAGAATCAAAGAGTTGGAAGACACCACAAGGGCCAGCTAGTCCAACCACTGCCATGCAGGAACAACCCACTGCCATGCAGGAACTCCCAATCAAAGCATCCCTGACAGAGGGCCATCCAGCCTCTGCTTAAAGACCTCCAAGAAAGGAGACTCCACTACACTCTGAGAGAGTGTGTTCCACTGTTGAACAGCCCTTACTGTCAGGAAGTTCTTCCTAATATTGAGGTGGATTCTCTTTTCCTGCAATTTATATCCATTGTTCCGCGTCCTAGTCTCTGGAGCAGCATAGAATCATAGAATCATAGAAATTTAGAGTTGGAAGAGACCACAAAGGCCATCCAGTCCAACCCCCTGCCAAGCAGGAATTCCCAATCAAAGCATCTCCAACAGATGTCCATCCAGCCTCTGCTTAAAAACCACCAAGGAAGGAGACTCCACCACCCTCCAAGGGAGTGTGTTCCACTGTCAAACAGCCCTTACTGTTAGCAAGTTCTTCTATAATGTTGAGGTGGAATCTTTTTTCCTGCAGTTTGCATCAATTGTTTCAAGTCCTGTTCTCTGGAGCAGCAGAAAACAATCTTGCTCCCTCCTCAGTATGACATCCCTTCAAGTATTTAAACAGGGCGATCATATCACCTCTTAACCTTCTCTTCCCCAGGCTAAACATCCCCAGATCCCTAAGGCGTTCCTCATAGGGCATGGTGTCTAGACCCTTCACCATCTTAGTTGCCCTCCTTTGGACATGCTCCAGTTTCTCCACATCTTTTTTGAATTGTGGTGCCCAGAATTGGACACAGTATTCCAGGTGGGGCCTGACCAAAGCAGAATAGAGTGGCACTATTCCCTTGATCTAGAAACTATACTTCTATTGATGCAGCCTAAAATTGCATTGGCCTTTTTAGCTGCTGCATCGCACTGTTGACTCGTGTTCAGCTTATGGTCTACTTGGACTCCTAGATCCCTTTCACAAGTAGTTTCATTCAGCCAGGTATCTGTGCATTTCATTTTTCTGCCTTAAGTGCAGAACCTTACATTTCTCTGCATTGAATTTCATTTTGTTAGCATTGGCCCAGCTTTCTAGTCTATTCAGGTCATTTTGAATTTTGATCCTGTCTTCTGGAGTATTGGCTACTCCTCCTAATTTGGTGTCATCTGCAAATTTGATAAGTATACCCCCAATTCTGTCATCCAAGTCATTAATAAAGATTTTGAATAGCACTGGGCCCAGGACAGAGCCCTGTGGGACCCCACTGGTCACTTCTCTCCAGGATGAAAAGGAGCCGTTGTTGAGCACCCTTTGAGTTCGGCCAGTCAACCAGTTACAAATCCATGTAACAGTTACCTTGTCTAGCCCACATTTTGCAAGCTTGTTTGCAAGAATGTCATGGGGAACCTTGTCAAAGGCCTTACTGAAATCGAGGTATACTATATCCACAACATTCCCTTCATCTACCAAACTGGTAATTTTATCAAAAAAAGAGATCAGGTTTGTTTGGCATGACTTGTTTCTCTGAAACCCATGTTGACTTTTTGTGATTATGGCGTTGGCTTTTAAATGTTCACAGACTCTCTGCTTAATGATTTGCTCTAGAATCTTTCCTGGAATTGATGTCAGACTAACTGGATGATAATTTTTGGGATCCTATTTTTTCCCTTTTTGAAGATGGGGACATTTGCCCTCCTCCAGTCTGCTGGGACTTCTTCTGTTCTCCAGGAGTTCTCAAAGATTATTGCCAGTGGTTCCGATATTACATTTGCCAGTTCTTTTAATACCCTTGGATGTAGTTCATCTAGTCCTGGAGACTTATATTATTTAGGTTAACCAGGTATTCCTGTACTACCTCTTTACTTATTCTGTGCTGAAATTCCTCTATTCTGTCTTCTGCTCCATTATCCCTAGGTTGAGCACCCTTTGCCTTTTCTGAGAAGACTGAAGCAAAGAAGGTGTTGAGTAATTCTGCCTTTTCTCTGTCCCCTGTTAGCATTTTGCCATCTTCTGCATGCAGTTGCCCAACCGATTCCTTCTTCTTCCTTTTGCTGCGGACATATCCAAAAAAGCCCTTTTTATTGTTCTTAACCTCTCTAGCCAGCCTGAGTTCATTCTGCGCTTTAGCTTTTCTGACTTTATCCCTATATGTGCTGGCTATTTGTTTGAATTCCTCTTTCGTGATTTCCCCATTTTTCCATTTCTTATACATGTTCCATTTAAAATTTAGCTCAGTTGAAAGTTCCTTAGTCATCCATCCTGGCTTCTTGAGATATCTTCCATTTTTCTTCCTCATTGGAACTGTTTGAAATTGCGCCTTCAGTATCTCCTTTTTGAGAAACTTCCATCCGTCTTGAACTCCCTTCTCTTCTAGTATTCCTGACCATGGGATCACCCCCAGTATTTCTCTAAGTTTATTGAAATCAGCTCTCCTAAAGTCTATAGAGTGCATGTCTGACTATGCCTGGCTTCTCCCTCCCACTGTATAATCAACTCCAGGAGAACATGGTCACTTCCACCTAAAGATCCAACCACTTGCACCCCATCAACTAGGTCTTCCCTGTTGGTTAAGATGAGATCTAAAATGGCTGATCCCCTTGTTGCGTCTTCCACCTTTTGGACAATGAAATTGTCTTCCAGGCAAGTGAGGAATTTGCTAGACCTTGAGGATTTGGCTGAGTTTGACTTCCAGCAAATATCAGAATAGTTGAAGTCACCCATCACTACTACAGTTCTCCTATCTGAGTGTGTGACTAACTGTTCTAGAAAGGCATCATCCATTTCCTCTGTCTGACTTGGGGGTCTGTAATAGACTCCCACAGTAACATCTCTGTTGTTTCCCTCTCCTTTAATTTTTATTCAGATGATCTCCACTTGGCCTCAAGTACTGATGTCCTGGATCTCTTCACTGGTGTAAATATCCCTGACATATAATGCTATTCCTCCTCCTTTCTTGTTTGGCCTATTTCTTTTAAAAAGGTTATATCCCTCTATTTCTATATTCCAATAGTGAGACTCATCCCACCAGGTTTCAGTGATGCCTATTACGGTGGTCCCCCGGTTTACGAATCCCCCGGGGAACGAATTCCCCGGGGTCCGAAACCGGCGGGACCGCAAAAATTTCCCCGGGATCCAAAGGATCCCCCGGGGAACGAAAGGGAAAAACCGCGCAGCCCCTTTAAATCAGCCGCGCGGTCCGTCCCTTCAAGCGGTCCCCCGAGATACGAGCATTTCCGGGTTACGAAAGGTACCTTCGTAACCCGGGGGACCACTGTATATCCTATTTCCCTTGTGGTAGGAGTTCAAGTTCATCCTGCTTATTTCCCATACTCTGTGCATTAGTGTAGAGACATTTAAGACCATGTGTCCTCTTTACTTGCTGCTTTTGCACATTTTTTTGCCTCCTACTGTTGGGTCCTTGCACTGTTTGCCTTGTTCCCTCTATGCCACTTGGACTATTCTCTCCATCCCTTTTGCCTTCCAGTATAATGTCTCCCTCCCCCACATAACTCAGTTTAAAGCCCTCCTGATCAGATTCTTCAGACTGTTGGCAAAAAGTTTCTGCCAACTGGCATGAGATGCAGCCCATCCCTTGCCAGAAGTCCCTCCTCATGGAACCACAGCCCATGATCCAAGAATCCAAACTGTTCTTGGTGGCACCATCTACGGAGCCAGTTATTCACCTCTGCTATTTTCCTCTCCCTTCCTGGACCATGCCCTTCTACCGGGAGTAGAGATGAGATGACAACCTGTGCATCCATCTCTTTCAGTTTCCTTCCCAGAGCCTCATAATCCCTTATGATATTCTGAAGGATGTGCCTTACAGTATCATTGGTTCCCACATGAACCAAAAGAAAGGGCTAACGGTCAGTAGGCTTGACAAGTCTTGTCAGCCTCTCTGTCACATGATGGATCTTTGCCCCAGGGAGACAACACACCTCCCGAGACATCTTGTCAGGCCCACAAACTACTGCTTCGGTACCCCTCAGCAAGGAGTCCCCCACCACGACTACACGCCTCCTCTGAGGCTTAGCAGTGGCTGTTCCCTTTGGTGCTATTCTCAGGCTGCCCTGCTCTGTCCCTGATGCCTGTCCCTGCTGCTTTTCCTCATCATCTCTGACAACAGAGAGAGATTCAAAGCGATTCTGTAGCTGCAAGCCGCTCACAGAACGTTCCCTGGTTTCCTTACTTCTGTGTGTGACCTTCCTCCAAGCATCTACCTCTGTTGTATGTGGAGGGACCTCTTCCACCCCAACAACTTCCTCTGTGTGTTTCCCACCCAAGACATTCGCTCCAAAGGCAAGTCTTTGACTCACTTCCTCTGATGCTTCAGGCCAGTTTCTCTTCTATTCTCCAAGAACCTTGCCTAGATAAGAAAAATTTAAATTCTGCAAGCCTTCTGTAGCCTTAGAGTTCTGGTTTCTCCTAGCAGTGACTCCCAGAATGCAATGGCTCTAGTATAAATTAGTTAAGATTAGATCTCACCCAAGCACATGGACTCCTCCTCCTTCTCCTTTAAAGGAAAATCTTTAAGAAAAGGAAAAGGAACAATCTAAAAAGACATGACACAAAAGGAGAAGGGAATGGTGGTGGAGAAGGGGATCAGGTCCAAAAGTTCCTCTCTCCCTCGGAGGCCTGGACCAAGGCAGATGGACTGGAGGGAGGGCTCTCCTTCTTAGTTCAGGCCAGGCTCGATGGAGCTGGCGGACCTCTCTCTCCCTCTGATGATGTCGATGTGCTCTAGAATGTGCTCTAGAAATAGTCTGGAGACGTAGTCAATAAAAAAATAATTTGACTTTGACTTATGAATATGCTTTATACTTGAGGCCTTAATACCGCTCTGTGTTGCATCTGAAGAAGTGGGTTTATATTGATGAAAGCTCATGCTAACATAAAAACACCACCACATTTCCCTTCCTTCTCCCTTACTCCTTTTTATGCCTAGAGACCTATGTAAACCCACTGGGTGACCTTGGGCAAGTCACATTCTCTCAGCCTCATGGGAAGGCATGGCAAACCCGTTCTGAGGAAACTTGCCAAGAAAAAACTGTGACAGCAGTTGTCTTTGGGTTGCCATAAGTCGGAAAGAACTTGAAGTCACACACTGTAGAAATAACGCAGTTTTAGGCCACTTTAACTGCTATGATGACTCCCATCCTGTGGAATCCTGGGATTTGAAGTTTTGTGTGAGGCACCAGCACATTCTTGGTCAGAGAAGGCTAAAGACCTTGTAAAACTACAAATCCCAGGATTCCACAGGTTGGAGTGACACACAAGAACAACATTTTTTTGAAACATGGTGCTATGTTTCAAGGGTGTGTGTGCATGTTGTGTGAAAATGCAGGAAAAACCTGGAGAAAAAGTTGTGTGTGTGTGTGTGTGTGAAAGGGCGGGAAAAACTTTGAGGAAAATGTGTGTGTGTGTGTGTGTGTGTCAAAGTGCATAGAAATCTTGGAGAAAAAGAATGTGCCTGTGTGAAAGTGCATAGAAAACCCTAGAAAAAAGGTGTGTGTGTGTGTGTGTGTGCGCGCGCGTGTGTGTGTGTGTGTCAAAGTGCAAGGAAAACCTGGAGAAAAAGTTATGTGTGTGTTGTGTGAAAATGCAGAGAAAAACCTGGAGAAAATGTGTGTGTGTGAAAGGGCAGGAAAAAGTTTGAGGAAAAGTGTGTGTGTCAAAGTGCATAGAAGACCTGGAGAAAAAGTGTGTCTGTGTTTGTGTAAAAGTGCATAGAAAACCTAGAAAAAATGTGTGTGTGTGTGTGTGTGTGTGAAAGTGCAGGGAAAACCAGGAGAAATTGTGTGTGTGTGTGTGTGTGTCAAAGTGGACTACCTGGAGGAAAAAATGGGGGGGGGGGTTGTGTGTGTGTATGTAAAAGGGCAGGAAAAACTTTGAGGAAAAGTAAGTGTGTGTGTGTGTGTGTGTGTGTGTGTGTCAAGGTGCAAGGAAAACCTGGAGGAAAAAGGTGTGTGTGTGTGTGTGTGTGTGTGTTGTGGAAATTCAGGGAAAAGTTGGAGAAAAAGTTTGTGTGTGTGTATGTGTGTGTGTGTGTAAGGACAGGAAAAACTTTGAGGAAAAGTGTGTGTGTGTGTGTCAAAGAAGAAGAGTGTGTGTGTGAAAGGGCAGGAAAATAGTGTGTGTGTGTCAAAGTGTAAGGAAAAACCTGGAGGAATGTGTGTGTGTAAAAGGGCAGGAAAAACTGAGGAAAGTGTGTGTGTGTGTGTGTTTGTGTGTCAAAGAAGTGCATAGAAAACCTGAAGAAGAGTGTGTTTGTGTGAAAGTGCATAGAAAAAGGTGTGTGTGTCTGGGTGTGTGGGTGTGTGTCAAAGTGAAAGGAAAACCCTGAGGAAAAAAAAGTTGTGTGAGTGAAAAAGTTGTGTGGGGAAGAGAAGGGGAGGCTCTGGCCCCCCCCCCCCCCCAGAAAAACCCAGTTCCTCCTGGTCTTGGGTACGAATCCTACCAAACCTAGGGGAAAAAAAATTATTTGATGTTGTTTTGATTTTATATATGTGTGTCTGTATGTGTCTATGTGTATATATATTTCACTTTGGGAGAAAGGCGGGATAAAAATAAACAAATAATAATAATATTTATTTGTATGTCCCGCCTTTCCTTCAGATCAAGGTGGGATTACAGCAATAAACTATGCACAATACAGTCAGCAATAATAAAGTCAGCAAATAATAAAGACAAAAACCTAATGCATCATCATATAAATGCCTACAGTATCACAAATATTCACAATATCACCTATGCATAACATCAATACAAGCTTGTACAATACAATATCAACGAGCAGTTTACAATATAAACGTAATCATTTACAATTACAATCCCACAAATAAACACACACACACACACACACGTGTTGTTGTTGTTGTATTTGTTTGTATCCTGCTCTTTTCCAAGAACTGGGACTCAGTGTGTGTGTGTGTGTGTGTGCATATATGTATATATATACTGTATGTGTGTGTGTGTGTGTGTGTATAGTATTTGTTATTAACTGCCTACATAGTATGTATATGTGTGTGTGTATAGTATTTGTCGTTAACTGCCTATGTATATATATGTATATATAGTATGTATATGTATATATGTGTATGTGCATATATATATATATAGTATTGGTAACTGCCTATGTATATATATATATGTGTGTGTGTGTGTGTATGTATATGTACTGGTATATATGTGTGTGTGTGTGTGCATGTATGTATGCATATGTACATATAGAAGTATTTGTTGTTAACTATGTATGTGTGTGTTTATATACGGTATGTATGTTTATGTGTATAAATATATATGTTTGTGTGTGTATATATGTGTGTGTGTGTGTGAGTACATGCGTATTTATACAAGTATTTGTTGTTAACTGCCTATGTATATGTGTGTGTGTGTGTGTGTGTGTGTATATATATATATATATATATATTTCAGATAGATGGATAGACAGACAGACAGAATGGTTATTTACATTCTGCTACATGCATCAATTTGTATAGCTCTGGTCCAAAACACACTTCAGAAATAATCTAGTTTGAGACCACTTTAACTTCCCAGGCTCAGTGCTGGGGAATCTGTCTCTGGATTTTTATCACATGGAATTTCTCTCAATTTCGAATGGAGCCAATTCAAATTCCTGTAAATTAGCTACTTTAGTGAATTTACTTGAAACCTGATTGCGTTCAGAATGCATTCAGAATGATTTCCCATTTCCCGAAAATGACCCCCTGTTGCCCGAAATTGCGTGAGATACTCTAATATGCAATTACATGAAACCCTATGATTGTGTTTGGAATGACTTCCCATTGCCCAATGATAGCCCTGTTTAAATATTTGAAGGGATGTCATATTGAGGAGGGAGCAAGCTTGTTTTCTGCTGCTCCAGAGAACAGGATCCAGAACAATGGATGCAAACTGCAGGAAAAGTGATTCCACCTCAACATTAGGAGGAACTTCCTGACAGTAAGGGCTGTTCGACAGTGGAACACGCTCCATCGGAGCGTAGTGGAGTCTCCTTCCTTGGAGGTCTTTAAGCAGAGGCTGGATGGCCATCTGTTGGGAATGCTTTGATTGGGAGTTCCTGCATGGCAGGATGGGGTTGGACTGGATGGCCCTTGTGGTCTCTTCCAACTCTATGATTCTATGATTCTACCATCCCTTCTCCTTTCTTTCCACTATCTTTTCCCTTTTTCTTCATAAAAACAGTTTGACACCCCTTTGAGTGGCATAGTTCCAGCCAATTAGATCTTGGGATTTGTAGTTTTACCACAAGGATGGAACTACAGGTCTCAAAAAGGGTATCAAACTGTGTTTATTTCTACCTTGAGAGCCAGCCTGGTGTAAATTGTTTGAGGGCTGGACTAGGACTCAGTAGACCTGGTTCGAATCCCTGGCTTTATTTCCTGGGTTTTTAAAATAAAATATAAAAATAAAATATAAATAACATAAAATGGGGGGAAAAAAGGAGAGCCTTCATGGTGTAATAGTTTGAGCATTGGACGATGATTCTGGAGACCAGATTCTGGAGTTCATATCCCATCTCAGCCACTGGGTGACCTTGGGCAAGTCACACTCTCTCAGCCTCAAGGGAAGGCAATGGCAAACCTCCTCTGAACAACAATGATAAGTTTGCCTTAGGGTCACCACAAGTTGGAAATTTCTTCAAGGCACACAACAACCAGCAGAAGAATCACCCTTACAGAGAATTTTGAATCTTGGGAGTTGTACTTTTACCAAGGTCTTTAGCTTTTTCTGCTGGTGCCTCACAAAAACTACCAATCCCAGGATTCTGTCGAATGAAATTGTGGCACTTAAAAGTGGCAGTATTTCTACAGTGTAGATGCACCCTCGGTCTACAATGGAGAACTACAGTCGTCCCTTCACGTTTGCGGCTTTGATTTTTGTGGATTTGATTATTCGCAGATTTTATTAGTATGTTCTCTCTAGGAATATCTAGGTCCTCCAGTGCCACTCTACGGTCCACTTTAATCAAAAGTCATACTGAAGGACCTAGAGATTCCTAGAGAGAACACTCCACTAGGCATTTGTGGCTCCTCCAGTGCAACTCTATGGTCAATGTTTGGCAGATGTTGACCACAGTGTTGCACTGGAGGACCTAGAAATTCCTAGAAAGGACACTCCACTAGGCATTGCTGGCTCCTCCAGCACAACTCTATGAGCAACTTTAACCAAAAGCTGCACTGAAGGAGCTAGAGATTCCTAGAGAGAATACTTTGTAGCTCCTTCAGTGCAACTCTATGGTCAATGTTTGGCAGATATTGACCACAAAGTCACATTGGAGGACCTAGAGATTCCTAGAGAGGTGTTGTCTCAGGTTAAAATAATAAGAGTTTTTATTATTTGTGGTTTTTCCACATTCATGGGGGTCCTGTGCCCTGAGCCCCAGTGAATGTGGAGGGACCACTGTAGTTTAAAAAAGTTAAATGCCCTGGCAGAAATGAATAAATTATCAGAGAAAAAAGTGGATAGAGGTATTTACAAGTGACTGGAAACCTCTGAGTGGTTTTTTCAAAGGTGGAGGTTGCTGGAGTCTTGGCATCAATGCTTATTTGTAGCTCTGTGTTTTTCTTGAGAAGGGGTGGTCAGTGGCCGTTTTTACAGAAGCGTTGGTTATCTCTATGGTCATTTGGTCAGTGTGACTCTGTTAGAAGGTCACTTTCTGTCCGGTTTGGAAAGTTTTATTGCTCTTTGTTCACTGTGTGCATTTCTTCAGCCAGCATGGATGCACAAACCAGGCAGAGCTTCTAAGGTCCTTTTCTTCTTACTTACGCAGGCCTCGCCTGGAATAATCCTGTCTCCAGTTCTGGGCATCACAATTCAAAAAGGATGTTGAGAAACTGGAATGTGTCCGAAGGCGGGCGACTAAAATGGTGAAGGGTCTGGAAAACATGCCATATGAGGAGCAACTTAGGGAGCTTGGGATGTTTAGCCTAGAGAAGAGATGGTTAAGGGGTGATATGACAGCCCTGTTTAAGTATTTAAAGGGATGTCATATTGAGTTAGGAGCAACCTTGTTTTTCTGCTGCTCCAGAGATTAGGACACAATCTTCCAACTCTATGATTCTGTGATTCTACTTACACTCTTGGGAGTCAGCTCTAGGGACTCTTCTACTTTTCTCTACTATTTTTGTAGAACCTAGATTTAACAATAAAGTAAGTTTCTTTTACCTACCTATGTATCCTGTTTATTTACCAGTAGCTCAGCTGTAGCCCTTTTAATAAATACCTGTGGGGTATGCTTACTGCAACTGCTGCTGAACTAAGATTGCCATTTTTATTAATAGTCTTTATTTCATTATTTGCATAGAATTACATAAATTTATGCATACATTATTTCATTCATACAGTCTTTCATTCTTCTTCTTTTTTATAACACACACATACTACCAGTAGTCCTTATGTTCTCATTTAACCATTGTGTCTTTCTTCTGTATAAATACAGTAAAGCCACCCAACAGTTTGAACATAATTATAAAAGATCACTCTGCTTTATCACACTAGGGGGTAAACGAGTTTTAAATGAGAGTTAAATGAGAAGACCAGGAAATGCCTAATGTTTAGCACATGACATTTCCTGGTTTTCTCTAGTTTAACTCTTGTTTAAATCCCATTTGCCCCCTAGTGTGATAAAGCAGACTATGTCTCTAGTATTAATAAAATCTCATTCATAGAACATCTTTGGTATTTCGTCCATTTTGTAGGCTGCTTAGGAACCCGGAATAAAGATGGAAAAGAAAGGTACACGTAGACCTGTTTTAGGAAAATAAGACCTTCCTACTGCTCAGGTTGGGAGCCCTGGGTCATTCTGGGGGAAAGCTATGGAGAAAAGTCTGGTTGTGCATCTTCTCTGTTCAGCTGTCCAGAGACAGAATTTCAGACAATTCTGCTATGCAGAGGCTGAAAGGCCCCGAGAGCTTTGCAGTCTACTTCACAATCTCTGCTGTCTGTGACTGAAGCCTGACCAACATACAAAAGCTCAGATCCTGGACCAGGTGATTCTGGAGCTGTTGCTGGTTGTCCTTCCCCCGGAGATGGAGCTGGGTCAGGGAATGTGGGGTAGAAACCAGTTCCCAGGTGGTAGCCCTGGCTGAAGGTTTCCTCCTAAGTCAAGCTGAGAAGAAATTGGAAGAACAGCAGGTGAGAGTTGTTCAAGTATTTCTTTTGAAGTACAACCATTTGCCCACTTGTTGTGTACCTTCAAATCATTTTGGTGACCCTAAAACGAACCTACCATGGGGGTTTCTTGCAAGGTTTGTTCAGTGGAGGTCTGGCATTGCCATCCTCTGAGGCCGAGAGCGTGTGACCTGCCCAAGGTCAGTGAGTTTCACAGCTAACCAGGACATCAAACCCTGGTCTCCAGAATCATAGTCCAATACTCAAACCACTACACCACCCTGGCTCTCACCATTTGCTTACATTTTTCTATAAATCCTACAAAAAGGGATGGTCTCCCCAGACCTTGGCTGCATGTCCACTGCAGAATTGATGCAGTTTGATAACTCTTTAACTGCCAAGACTCACTGCTGTGGAATTCTGGGATTAGTAATTTGGTAAGGCACCAGAGCTGTCTGACAAGGAAGGCTAGACTTCTCACAAAACTGCCAATCCCAGAATTGCATAGCATGGAGTCATGGCAGTTGAAGTGGTGTCAAATTGCTTTATTTCTGCAGTGTAAATACACCCCATGTCTGTTTTCTTTCTTTTTCTAACCTTTCTCCTTTTTTGTGATTTTCATGGCTGCTTCTGGTGCAGGCTGTGTTGGAGAGAGAGGCTGCTGAGGCAAAAGAGCTCATTTCAGACTCCAGTCCGAAGCTGCAGCCTGAATGGATCATGCAGGACAGGGACAGAAGCACTACTCAAGCAGGTAAGAATAAGGTACCCACTCTTTTGGATTTTTTTAAAACTTCTCTATTGAATGCCCTTTTTGGAAAAATACAAACCAGAATCTTTTGGGGTTGTTCAAGAGAGTAAGAAAAGAGGGTCATCATGATATGCATACATCATATTCCCTTCAAGTTTCCAATCTATTCAGATAGGATCATTCAATCATACCTGAATTACAACTCAAAGATTGTATAGAATTATTGTTGTTGAGAAAACAAAATACATTCCTATTTTTCTTAAGATTTGTTGGTACCCTTTGCTATTACACCAGGTTTCTTGTTGTCTGTGTATAGAAAGACATTTGATTGGTTTAACATTTTCCAAAGACTGGAAACCTTTTCTAGACTTTGTGCAGAAAAAACAAAGAAAATGACTTGGTAACTTATCGGTTTTGATGATCAGAAAGAATAAGCCATTGAAAGAAGAGACTATGAACTCTTTCAAATGGGAGGAATTTCTCCCAATTCCGAATGGAGCCAATGTGGATTCATGTAAATTCGCTTGTTTAGCGAATTTACCTGAACCCCTGCTCCGTTCGGAAGGCATTCAGAATTACTTCCCATTACGCGAAAATAACCCCCCCTTGCCCGAAATCGCGTGAGAAGCTTAAATCCGCAATGTTAAACCCATGATTGCATTCGGAGTGACTTCCCTTTTGCCCGAATTTGCGTGAGAAGAATTAATTCGCAATAATGTGAAACCCCAGGATTGCGTTTGGATTGCCCTTGGATTATACTTCCAATTTCCCATGTCTGAAAGAGTCCTATGATTCATGTCATTCCTGACTTATGACGACCCTATCAAGCAGGTTTCTGGAGATGAGAGTGTGTGATTCACCCAAGGTCAGCAGGTTTCCATGGCTAAACAGGAAGCTGAACCCTGATCTCCAGAATCAAAACCCAACATTCAGACCATTAAAGCATGCTGGCTCGCTAATGTATTATTTACTTGTGTCTTAATAAACCTCTGTTTATTTGTTTTTTACAATTGTCTCTGACTATTAAGTTGGTGGAGAGTCTGGTCATGCTTATCAAAGCAAACCCACCACAACAACGCATCCACTGGTCCACCACACAGAGTCACCTTGAGGCCGAAGGAGCCATTCCAGGAAGGGATTAGGGGTGGGGGGAAGGCCAAGGGGAGTGATAGGAGGCCTAAACCTGGGACTGTAAGGCCAACCTGGAAAGGAAATGTGGATGGGCACTGCAGTCCAACAACACATCAATAGGACTAGTTGCCCCAACCTGAAATAAAGAGGCAAAAATGCTTGAACTTATGTAACTGGGCAGAAAAAAAGAGGAGCGTCAATTGAGGTGGACAGATCAACATAATCATAACCATCTTTGTTTGTATTCCACATTGTTCCCAAACCTAAGACTCAAAGTGGCTTACAAAATAAATTGATTAATATATTATAAATTGATTATATTATACAATGAACAGGAAGAAGCTTCCATGATTTCTGACACCTGCAACTGATCAACCTGTAGTTAATCAGTGAGAATAAAGGAAGAAGCTATGATTCTCGCATTCTCCTCCATGACTTCTCTGTACAAAGCCCTTTGGTCTGGATCCATGAAGGCCCGTTCCTCCTCTGTGAAATACACAGCCACCTCCTCAAAGGCCACCTGTAAGTGGAAAGGTCACTGATTGTCAAGTCCAGCAGGACATCAAGTTCAGAAATTCAGGCTACAGTAGTTAAAACTCAGTAAACTTTTATTCAGTAACTATAGATCCATTGTTAAAACTGAATAGCAAGCATCAACGTTGCCTAATTAAACTACACACGTTTTCAAATTCCTGGTTCAATTCTTATTTGTTATAATTCATAAACTCACACCATCTCTTCCTTATTCTTACCACTAGGCACTTCCCATAGGGACAACTTTAAACAGGCCTAACTCATGCCTGACTACCCACCAGAGTTACCTCAGAACCTGTGGTTGAAATTATCAGGCTTCTGCAAAACTATTTTATTACTACATAACCCATGACTTAACTTCCCCAGTAAAACATGGCAGGACAGTTGCATGTAACTTCCGACACCTAAGAGCAAAACACACTAACTAAAAAAAACCTACTAACACACTAACCTCAATCAAAAAAGAAAAATATGTAGCAGCGTAGGGTAGCCAGAATGGCTTCATATCTTTGCACAGGGTATTCACTGATCATGCAATGGGAAACTTTGACAGAGGCAAAAGTGAAAAGTGCACTTCCTCCAGACGCAGAGATTTGAATGGGGCCACAGGCAGGCAGCCTGATCTTTCATGGTTTCTTAAAGATCATAGAATCATAGAATCATAGAATCATAGAGTTGGAAGAGACCACAAGGGCCATCCAGTCCAACCCCCTGCCATGCAGGAACTCCAAGTCAAAGCATCCCTGACAGATGGCCATCCAGCCTCTGCTTAAAGACCCCTAAGGAAGGAGACTCCACTACACTCCGAGGGAGTGTGTTCCACTGTCGAACAGCCCTTACTGTCAGGAAGTTCCTCCTAATGTTGAGGTGGAATCTCTTTTCCTGCAGTTTGCATCCATTGTTCCGTGTTCTAGTCTCTGCAGCAGCAGAAAACAAGCTTGCTCCCTCCTCAACATGACATCCCTTCAAATATTTAAACAGGGCTATCATATCACCTCTTAACCTTCTCTTCTCCAGGCTAAACATCCCCAGCTCCCTAAGGCGTTCTTCATAGGGCAAGGTTTCCAGACCCTTCACCATCTTAGTTGCCCTCCTTTGGACATGCTCCAGTTTCTCCACATCTTTTTTGAAATGTGGTGCCCAGAACTGGACACAGTATTCCAGGTGGGGCCTGACCAAAGCAGAATAGAGTGGCACTATAACTTCCCTTGATCTAGAAACTATACTTCTATTGATGCAGCCTAAAATTGCATTGGCTTTTTTAGCTGCCGCATCACACTGTTGACTCATGTTCAGCTTATGGTCTACTTGGACTCCTAGATCCCTTTCACATGTGGTCTCATTCAGCCAGGTGTCCCCCATCCTATATCTGTGCATTTCATTTTTCCGCCCTAAGTGCAGAACCTTACATTTCTCCGCATTGAATTTCATTTTGTTAGCACTGGCCCAGCTTTCTAGTCTATTCAGGTCATTTTGAATTTTGATCCTGTCCTCTGGGGTATTAGCTACTCCTCCCAGTTTAGTGTCATCTGCAAATTTGATAAGTATGCCCCCAATTCTGTCATCCAAATCGTTAATAAAGATGTTGAATAGCACTGGGCCCAGGACAGAACCCTGTGGCACCCCACTGGTCACTTCTCTCCAGGATGAAAAGGAGCCATTGTTGAGCACCCTTTGAGTTCGGCCAGTCAACCAATTACAAATCCATGTAACTGTTAACTTGTCTATCCCACATTTTGCAAGCTTGTTTGCAAGAATGTCATGGGGAACCTTGTCAAAGGCCTTACTGAAATCGAGGTATACTATATCCACAGCATTCCCTTCATCTACCAAGCTGGTAATTTTATCAAAAAAAGAGATCAGGTTCGTTTGGCATGACTTCTTTTTCTGAAACCCATGTTGGCTTTTTGTGATTATGGCATTGGCTTCTAAATGTTCACAGACTCTCTGCTTAATGATCTGCTCTAGAACCTTTCCTGGAATTGATGTCAGACTAACTGGACGATAATTGTTGGGATCCTCTTTTTTTCCCTTTTTGAAGATGGGGACAACGTTTGCCCTCCTCCAGTCTGCTGGGACTTCTCCTGTTCTCCAAGAGTTCTCAAAGATTATTGCCAATGGCTCTGATATTACATTTGCCAGTTCTTTTAATACTCTAGGATGTAGTTCATCTGGTCCTGGAGATTTATATTCATTTAGGTTAACCAGGTATTCCTGTACTACCTCTTTACTTATTCTGTGCTGAATTTCCTCTATTCTGTCTCCTGTTCCATTATCCTTAGGTTGAGCACCCTTTGCCTTTTCTGAGAAGACTGAAGCAAAGAAGGTGTTGAGTAATTCTGCCTTTTCTCTGTCCCCTGTTAGCATTTTGCCATCTTCTGCACGCAGTGGCCCCACTGTTTCCTTCTTCTTCCTTTTGCTGCGGACATATCCAAAAAAGCCCTTTTTATTGTTCTTAACCTCTCTAGCAAGCCTGAGTTCATTCTGCGCTTTAGCTTTTCTGACTTTATCCCTACAAGTGCTGGCTATTTGTTTGAATTCCTCTTTTGTGATTTCTCCATTTTTCCATTTCTTGTACATGTTCCGTTTAAAACTTAGCTCAGTTGAAAGTTCCTTAGTCATCCATCCTGGCTTCTTGAGACATCTTCCATTTTTCTTCCTCATTGGAACTGTTTGAAATTGTGCCTTCAATATCTCCCTTTTGAGAAACTCCCATCCGTCTTGAACTCCCTTTTCTTTTAGTATTCCTGACCATGGGATCACTCCCAGTATTTCTCTAAGTTTATTGAAATTAGCTCTCCTAAAGTCTAGAGTGCGTGTCTGACTATGCCTTGCTTCTCCCTTCCACTGTATTACAAACTCCAGGAGAACATGGTCACTTCCACCTAAGGATCCAACCACTTGCACCCCATCAACTAGGTCTTCCCTGTTGGTTAAGATCAGATCTAAAATGGCTGATCCCCTTGTTGCCTCTTCCACCTTTTGGACAATGAAATTGTCTTCCAGGCAAGTGAGGAATTTGCTAGACTTTGAGGATTTGGCTGAGTTTGACTTCCAGCAAATATCAGGATAGTTGAAGTCACCCATCACTACTACATCTCTCTTTTCTGAGTATGTGATTATCTGTTCTAGAAAGGCATCATCCAATTCCTCTGCCTGAGTCGGGGGTCTGTAGTAGACTCCCACAGTAACATCCCTGTTATTTCCCTCTCCTTTAATTTTTATCCAGATGCTCTCCACCTGGCTTCCAGTATTGACTTCCTGCATCTCTTCACTGGTGTAAATATCCCTGACATATAATGCTATTCCTCCTCCTTTCCTGTTTGGCCTGTTTCTCTTAAAAAGGTTATATCCCTCTATTTCTACATTCCAATCATGAGACTCATCCCACCAGGTTTCAGTGATGCCTATTATATCATATTTCCCTTGTTGTGCTAGGAGTTCAAGTTCATCCTGCTTATTTCCCATACTCTGTGCATTAGTGTAGAGACATCTAAGAACATGTGTTCCCTTTACTTGCTGCCTGTGCAAATTTTTTTGCTTCCCACTGTTGGGTCCTTTCACTGTTTGCCTTGTTCCCTCTATGCCACTTGGACTATTCTCTCCATCCCTTTTGCCTTCCAGAATAATGTCTCCCTCCCCCACATAACTCAGTTTAAAGCCCTCCTGATCAGATTCTTCAGACTGTTGGCAAAAAAGTTTCTGCCAACTGGCGTGAGATGCAGTCCATCCCTTGCCAGAAATCCCTCCTCATGGAACCGCAGCCCATGATCCAAGAATCCAAACTGTTCTTGGCGGCACCATCTACGGAGCCAGTTATTCACCTCTGCTATTTTCCTCTCCCTTCCTGGACCATGCCCTTCTACCGGGAGAAGAGATGAGATGACAACCTGTGCATCCATCTCTTTCAGTTTCCTTCCCAGAGCCTCATAATCCCTTTTGATATTCTGAAGGCTGTGCCTTGCAGTATCATTGGTTCCCACATGAACCAAAAGAAGGGGGTAATGGTCAGTAGGCTTGACAAGTCTTGTCAGCCTCTCTGTCACATGATGGATCTTTGCCCCAGGGAGACAACACACCTCCCAAGACATCTTGTCAGGCCCACAAATCACTGCTTCGGTACCCCTCAGCAAGGAGTCCCCCCCCACCACCACATGCCTCCTCCGAGGCTTAGCAGTGGCTGTTCCTTTTCATGATACTCTCAGGCTCCCCTGCTCTGTCCCTGATGTCTGTCCCTGCTGCTTTTCCTCATCATCTCTGACAACAGAGAGAGATTCAAAGCGATTCTGTAGCTGCAAGCCGCTCACAGAACGTTCCCTGGTTTCCTTACTTCTGTGTGTGACCTTCCTCCAAGCATCTACCTCTGTTATATGTGGAGTGACCTCCTCCGCCCCAACAACTTCCTCTGTCTGTTTCCCACCCAAGACATTCTGGCCTGTTCTGTTCAGGAGATTCTCCTGCTCTCTATGATGCTGGAGTGCAGATATCTGCTCCTCTAGCTGCTGTACTTTCTCTTCCAAGAGGACTACCAACTTGCACTTGTGGCAGGTGTAGTTCGCCACCTCTGTAGGCAAGAAGACAAACATCCCACAGGTGTTGCAGGTGACTGCTGCAGGGCCTTCAGTGTCCATACTGAGAAGTCTTAAGGAGGCACTGAAACAAGACTGTGGGCTTCCCTTGCTAGACTTGGCCTTTATTCCCAAGCTCTGTCACTGAATTCAAGTCACAGGGCCTATAGTTATGTAGAGAGCTCCTGGCTAAAAGCTCCTTCCAAAGGCAAGTCTCTGATTCACTTCCTCTGATGCTTCAGGCCGGCTCCTCTTCTATTCTCTAAACACCTCCTTGACTAGATAAAAAAATCAAAATTCAGCCTCCTCCTTTTCTTTCTCCTCCTTAAAGGAAATGAAGCTTCTGCTAGCCTTGAGTAGCCTTAAGTAGTCTCCCAGCACTGGCTCCCAGAATGCAATGGCTCAAGTGTAAATTAAATTAGATCTCACCCAAGCACATGGACTACAGCCTCCTCCTTTTCTTTCTCCTCCTTAAAGGAAATGAAGCTTCTGCTAGCCTTGAGTAGCCTTAAGTAGTCTCCCAGCACTGGCTCCCAGAATGCAATGGCTCAAGTGTAAATTAAAATTAGATCTCACCCAAGCACATGGACTACAGCCTCCTCCTTTTCTTTCTCCTCCTTAAAGGAAATGAAGCTTCTGCTAGCCTTGAGTAGCCTTAAGTAGTCTCCCAGCACTGGCTCCCAGAATGCAATGGCTCAAGTGTAAATTAAAATTAGATCTCACCCAAGCACATGGACTACAGCCTCCTCCTTTTCTTTCTCCTCCTTAAAGGAAATGAAGCTTCTGCTAGCCTTGAGTAGCCTTAAGTAGTCTCCCAGCACTGGCTCCCAGAATGCAATGGCTCAAGTGTAAATTAAATTAGATCTCACCCAAGCACATGGACTACAGCCTCCTCCTTTTCTTTCTCCTCCTTAAAGGAAAATGCTAAGGGCTGTTTGACATGCCCCTTACCTGATTCATTCTCAAAGAAGTGGCACCCCATACATTGCAGCAAAGATATGAAGTAGCAGATATTGGCTGCATATGTCTTCCATCTCCAAAGAAGTACAAGAAAGATTTAAAAAAGTAAGTTACATACTGTTTCCTCTCTGTCAGATTCAAGTCTTTCCATACTCTTCTTTTTAATATACTGTGTGTGTGTGTGTGTGTGTGTATTCATTAAAAGTTTTAAAATACTGTGCTTTAAAAATTACAGAAATTAAGAAAAAGAAATAAAAGGAAGAAAAAAGTGAATTCCTATCTTCCTTTTGGCAATTAAATATACATAGTCATCCCTCTCTCTCTAACAAATTACGACATTGAATCATTCGTTATTGCGAATTAAAGCTTCTCATGTAATTTCGGGCAAGGGGGGGTCATGTTCAGGTAATTGGAAGTCATTCTGAACGCATTCCGAACACAATGGGGATTCACGTGAATTTGGTAAACTAGCGAATTCACTTGAATTCGCATTGACTCCATTCGAAGTTGGGAGAAATTCCTCCCGTGTGAAAGAGTCATAGAATCGTAGAGTTGGAAGAGACCACAAGGGCCATCCAGTCCAACCCCCTGCCATGCAGGAACTCTCCATCAAAGCATCCCCAACAGATGGCCATCTAGCCTCTGCTTAAAGACCTTCAAGGAAGGATACTCCACCAACACTCTGAGGGAGTGTGTTCCACTGTCAAACAGCCCTTATTGTCAGGAAATGCTGCAATATTCATCAAGCTGCTCACATAAGGGGCAAACATATTCAGTGCCAGGATCACGTGACACAAGAAAAATTCTCAGAGGGGAGAAACCTTACAATCTAAATGAACTGACTATCAAAAGAGTTGCAGTCAGCCCTCATACCTTATAAACCACTACAGAATCATCACTGTGGGGAAAACATTTACATTCTCACAGTGTGTGAAAGGTTTCCTCTGAAATTATCATCCCCCTTAAAGAGAGAAACCCCTTAAAAGTCTAGAATGTGGAAAAAGGTTTAGTGACACAAAACATCCCAATTATTAAGCAACTCAAAAAGCGGAAAAAGTCTTCTAAAAGCTTGGAATGTGGAGATAGATTTCTCAGAATGCTATTTTATATGTAGTAATTCACAATAAGAGAAATTAGTGTCAGTGTGGGAAAAATTTAGATACCATGTGGAATAATTTGCTATGAAGAGAATAGTGGTCTAAATACTCAGTAGGAATTTTTGTTACAGAGTGGCAACACTGAGATGAATTTTCTTTTAATGGCTGAGAAGGCTACACAGAATGGGATCTTTGCTAACGACCTCTCTCAAAACAGTGTTTCTTTTTGATGAAATTAACCATACTGATTAAAATATTAATGATAGGCAAGCAAAAATTTAGAGATGTGAAGAAGAGATAAATTAATATTATATGCAGGATGCACAAAGGCATGACCAGGTTCACAATGAACAGTTTGGGGAACAGATAACAAAATCTAGAATCATAGAATCATAGAGTTGGAAGAGACCACAAGGGCCATCCAGTCCAACCCCATCCTGCCATGCAGGAACTCCAAATCAAAGCATCCCTGACAGATGGCCATCCAGCCTCTGCTTAAAGACCCCTAAGGAGATTTGCAAAGGGGTCTTGAAATTATCTAAAACAGAAATGCTGAAAAGTCCATCTTACAAGAGAAGATATCATTTGAGAATTATAAAATGTACAACTATACCTCAGTTAACAAAGTAGTGCATTCTTGGACTTTACTTCTTTAACAGAAACTTTGGTACCAGAGGTGGAAATATCAAGAATAGGGATAGGTATCTACACTGTTAAAAAAGAGGGAAGTTTGGCATGTTTCAGCAAACTTTTTATTCAGAACATTATGCACACATGAAATGAAACAACCAGGTCAGGCAAGCCTTGCGTAAGTAAACAATTTTATTTATTTTTTTACTCTGGGGACCGCTTGAAAGCTTTATCCAAAATGCATCACAGGATGATTTTCTTCCCTTTCATCAGCCTCTGCTTTTCTTATGATTTCCATTTTGGTGGCAAAACTTATAGATCCATGCTTTATCAACATGCCAGGGTAGCCAGTGAGTCAGGCAATCCTTTCTCCATTTAGCTCTTCACAAATGCTCAGTAAGTGATTCTGGAGGTAGCTGCTGTATACCTTGCCTGTTGTACATAAGCACACACAGGTTCAGTAGGATCACTTAGAATGGAAACCCTTTCTTTCCCAGGTCAGGCTTTCGTGCATTGTTGATTCAATCCAACACTGGAAGTCCGTCTTCTTTCAGTCCCCCTCCATCATCATCCCCCCACTGCACTGCCCAACTAGAAAAAAGACAAGAAATATGGCAAATGCTCTAGTCTCCTGCAAAAAATTTTTTGGAAAAAAAGGAACTTCCTTTTTTCAGGCTTTGGTAACTGAGGTATGACTGTAATGTCTGGTGTCAAGGTTTATCTAAACAGTGGGGAAATACAAAATTTATTCTTGTATTCATTGACAAAAGTTACGTTTATAAGGCTTTTTGTCAATTAATCACTAATGGGAATAGACTTGATATAAACTCCAGACTATCAAATACAGAGAATTCTGGAAATGTTTACAAAGCTGGCGTGGGATAGTGGTTTGAGCGTCGGACTAGGACTCTGGATACCAGGATTTAGATCTTGGTTTGGCCATGTAAACCCACTGGGTGATCTTGGGCAAGTCACATGCTCTCAGCCTCAGAAGATGACAATGGCAAATCTGCTCTAAAGAAACTTGCCAAGAAAACCCCATGATAAGGGTTCTTAAGCCTTAGAGTTGCCATAAGTTGGAAATGATTTTAAGGTACACAACAATGATTGCATAGTTTGCTTTCAGTAATACACTTTCAGTGAGTTTCTGAAAGAGATAATTCAAAATTATTGCCCCCAGATCTGCTGTATCCAATTCCTGATCTGTGTTTTGTGAGTGAGTGGCTGCAGTACAGGCATTTAACCACTGCGCCACCAGTGGAAATACAGTCAGCCTTCCTTATCCAAGGATTATTTTATCCACAGATTCAAGCATCCACAGGTTGAAAATATTCCCCAAAAGTATAAATTCCAAATAGCAAACCTTGATTTTGCCCTTTTATATAAGAGATTCCATTTTATTATGCCATTGTATTTAATGGGGCTTGAGCATCCATGGATTTTGTTAACCACCTGGGGTCCTGGAACCAAACCCCAGTGGATAGCAAGGGCCCACTGTAATGGTTTTTAGTGGGATTTACCTCTGTAGGAAAAAGGTTATTATCACAGTATTTCACCAGTTTCAAGGGGAATACGTTAAACCAGTGGTTCTCAAATGGTGGGGTGGGAATCACGGGGGGGGGGGGGGATAAGACTTGGAGGCCCTGATCCTTCCTCGCTTTATATGTGTAAAATGTATACATGTATTGAGTTTAACATTGAATTTACTTAAATAAAACTGTTCCAGTTTGAATGAAGTTACAGACAGCCCTCTGTATCAACAGATTTTTTTATCTATGGGTTCAAGCATCCATGACGTAAAAAATATTTTAAAAATATATAAATTCCAAAAAGCAAACCTTGATTTTGCCATTTTATATAAGGGAGGCAACAACGGATTTTGTTATCCATGGGGAGTCCTCGAACCAAACCCCAACAGATAATAAGGACTGACAATACCTTTTCTTATTAATACAAAATAAAAGATTCAGTGGCACAGGTGATCAATTAGTTTAATAAATAGAATATTTTAGTAAAAATATTGCAGTATCTTTTAAACTGACACTTCCAAATCGGTCTTTTATTATGGCTTTGATCCACAGAGCAGCAGTCCACCATCGAGAAGAACCTAAATTACATGAACAAATAAGTAGCATCAGAAATCATACATCTTCCAAAACAGTAACATAAAATTGTTCAATTTTTTTTTGAGTAAAATATTTATATCTCACTATGTATTATTATCTATTTTATTTTACTTATATGCTGCCATTCTCCCAGAGTGGGAACCAAAGTAGCTTAACAGAAGAAATCAGTTAAAATCAAACACAATTAAAATCCTCACAGTATAAGTTAAAAAGTATAAAATTATTTTTAAAACATATGAAAGTTAAAAAAATAAATTAACAAAGCACATGAGTTAAGACAAACCCTTCCTGACAGCAACTACATATTAAAAGATCGCAAGATCTCAGGGTGGCATACTCCTTCAAAAAAAAGTAACAATATCAGTGATATCACTGAAATGGGAAAGGGTACAAGTTTCCATTTTAATGAAAACTATGTGTATCTAAAGCCAACAGTCACCCTGTTTTAAAAACAAATCCCCTGTTCATGCATGAATTTCAGCAGTTAATTAAATCAGATTTTCTATACTCACATTGAACTATTTTTTCTCCCACTTGATAGGGTCTGGTAATCTCATAGCCTTAGCTAAATGTTCAATTTTGCTATCTTGCTGAGAAAAACTGGGGGCTGATCCATTGTTGCTATACTGTGTACCTAGATCCACTAACCTGTTCATAAGTCTTCATCCATAATGTATCTTTTCTTTAGCAGGTGTTCCTTCACTTCCTTACTCTCAATGTAAATTTCAGACACCATGTGGCAAGGAATATACCCTTGTTTTTCTTCACATTCACCTCTATAAAAACCCTTGTCATCTTTGTCTCCAGTCACTTTTAGAATCTGTCCCTCTTTAAAGGATAATTCCTCTCTAGCTGCCTCAGAATTAGGAGACATTATTACAGGATCATAGTCAAAGAGTGCTACAAACAGTCTTTCTGAGTCATTGTTAAATGTATCTCCTAAAATTAAGCTTCTTTGAGTGCTTGAATTAGGCACTGAAAGCGTGGTTTGGCTGTTTCTCAAAGCGAGGGTTATAACCTCATCTTTTGTCAGTTCTTCCGGAGACATTGGCCTCTCCTGCAGCCTATCAATTCCTTGACCCTCATAATTCACTCTGTCCTCCTCCTCTTTCTCCATGTCTGAGAGATCAGAACCATGACTGTGGTCACCAAGAGAAGACTGCCAACTTTCAGCTCTTACTTTCTCTGTTCCAACTTTAGACACCTTTACGTTAGAGAGTTCTTTGCATAACTGCTTCATCTGCTTAATTTGTTTCTTATTGAAGAAACTACTGGGTTCTTCCTGAAGGCAGGCGTTATATGACGCTGCTTGTCTATAACTACCCTTCTTTGGTATAAACCCTGTTGAAGAGACACTAGACTCAGGACTCCAGAAACCTGCGCCAGAATTCTCAACATGCTGCAAAGATGAATCTTTCGCTATTTTATTGCTACACTGGGTGACGGGATAAACACGGATCTTTTTGCTGTCTGGTTGTCTTTTAAACATGGGGTTTCTACTGTGCAAATATTCTTCCGACCATACCTTCTCAGTGTTTTCAGCAAATATGTGTGATGCTGCTTTGATGGAATTGGCTGATTCCCCACATCCCGATGCAAGAAAGGTATGTTCTGAAGAAAGCTTCCAAAGAGAGGTAGGTGGATTGGAATAACCCTTATCCCCATTCCTTGCACAGTGAGAAGTTGCCCACGTAGAAGAGGATGCTTGATTCTGAGAAATGTTGCCTGGTATGGAAGTGTTTGGCTCTTTGCTTTTAGATGTAAAGTGAATGGTGAAATTGTTATCTGCACTGGGCAGGTGGGAGTAAAAAGGTGAAGATCTACTATTTGTCAAAGCAGTGCGTCCATCTTCAGACTCAGGGGCCTGGAGGCAGGCAACAGGTTTTGGCAATAGAGAATGAGGTATGTTTAATAAAATGGGTGGAATTAAAGTAGGCACAGAATCCACAGACTCTCCAAAGGGGGACAGCGTCCTTACAGAAACCTTCAAGGATCCATGAAACATAAGGAGCTGAGATGCCGCTAGTGAAACACTTCCAGCAGTTGGCGACATAACTTGTGTTACCTTATTTCCATTTATATAAATAGCATAGCCAGTGACTTTTACCCCGTTGGATGATCCCAATTCATCAATTGTTACTGGTAGCCAGCTAATAATGAGAAACCCTGCAGAAGAACTAGGCTGAACTTGGACATCCAGGGGAGCGTTAGGTGGCCCTGCCAACCGGGTAGTAAAAGTAATTACGCTAGATTTCTGTTCCAAATGGCCTCGAGGAAACAACTCTTCATGAGGCACCCGAGTTTCTACTTTTATATTGTACTGGCTGTTGGGTTTCAGGTTCCGGAAAGTGTACCAATGGACCCCTTCCTTTGTTACATCATATTCTTTTTCATTAAGATATATTGTATGAGTATAATTACTATTGCTTGGCAACCAAGTGATTTCTGCAGATGTTGCAGTGTAGTCCCGAACCTCCAAGAGGGTGGGTGCAATATGGAAACTATTTCCTACAAGGAAAGTACATTGGTACTTATCGGAATTTCCTTTGTCTGTCACACTCTGCACTGAAATCCGATAGGAATGAGACTTTATGTCCAGGTTCTCAATCAAGGCTTTCATCTGGCTGCTGGGCTTCACACTGCAGCATAAATCTCCATTTATATAGATGTTATAGCTATGCACTTCTGCACAGTTGTCTATTATATGGGGTGGATCCCAGCCTATGACAATGGATTTAGCGAACTGTCTGATAAGAGTCAGATTCTGGGGATAAGGCACGGCTGTCTGGTCACCACACAGTCCTCTTCCCAGTCTGCTGGACAAGGGATTAACACACACGTCTTCATCAGGGCTGTCGCTCTTTTCTTCACTGCTAGCATTTTGGCAGGAGCAACCCATTTCGTGACAGCAACGATAAGATAGGTCAGTTGCCTCCAAGGGAACAAAACTTATTAGTTCATTACCCGAAACTTCTTCTACCAAATTTGAAGGTACCATGCCTCTTCTGCCATCCATCAGCTCCCCTTCATAGAAGCCATCTTCATCCATTTCTCCACAGATATAAACATACTCTCCAGCTGTAAGGGGAAGCTCTGCCTCGGGATTCTTGTTAGGGCCGTCAAAAGGATCATAGCTGTACCGTGCTAAAAAGACGCGAAGTTTTGAAGGGCCTGGGTTTTCCAGCTCAAGGTTTATAGAAATTTTATCTGTCTCCAGTTCTTCTGTTTCGTCACCGGCTGTATTTTCTTCTGGATTAGGACAGGATTTAGAGTTATTCTGCTTGGAATCAGATTCAGATGAGTCTGAGTGTGATTCTTGCTCTTTAGCCGTTTGTGGCAAACCAGTACAATCTATAGATGCAGAATGTTTATCATTTATGTTCTTTCCACAGTGGAAATTGTGGCAGCTATCTTCTCTCCATTTTTCTTGGTAGATTACTGATGTAGAACTGTAGGTTGCATGCAATAACCCTGATTCCAGAGACCCAGATTTCTTATCTTGCAGTTGCTCAAGTTCTTGAGCCAGAAGATTAAAGTGTTCAGTCTGACTATGATATTGGTTTTTTAATTCTTTCACTTGAGCTTGAAGTAGTTGTACTGCTTCTTCATTTTCTCTTTTTGTTTCTGTTTGGATTTTCTGGAGCTGTCGTATTTCTTCCTCTTTCTTCTGCAGCACTAATAAGGTTTCCTCATGTTTGGATGCTAATTGTTGCCGTCTTTCTGCTATCTCTTTCAAGTTGTTAATTACTTGTTCTAAATTCTCCACTTTGCTTTCGAGTCCCTTAGTCAACTGGATAGCAGAATTGTGATCATCAGTTGCCTGTATTAGTTTCATCTTCATCTCAGCATTTTCATTTTCAATCTTCTCAATCCACTCATTCTTCTTTTGGAGTTGGGAATTTTCCTCAGCAATCCTGATGTTTTCCTTCAATACTTCTTTAAGCTGCAATTCCAAATCATCATATCTCTTTTGCTTTTCCTCCATTTCGTGTTCAAGAGTTTCACACTGTTTGCTTTTTTCAGAAAGCTTCTCTTTTAATACTCGTAAGAGACATTCACTATCTGAATCTGTTTGTAAAAGGCTGTTTCCATCGTTCTGAGTGTCATTTCCAGCCGGCTGCAATTCTAATTCTATGTTTTTTACCAATGTATTCTCTGTTTGTGATACCTCCTTTGGCAAAGATGCGTCCTGTAAATGTCTCTCTAATGGTGTTTCCTGTATGTTACCAGAACACACTTTAGACTGTTGGAGAGATTCTCTCAGATTCTTAAGCATAATCTGTCGCTGTAATCGCAGGATTTCTCTCTGAGATTCTCTCAGCAAGCGATCAAAATCATAGACATTGAGCAAAGAGCTGCTCTCCTTGCCTGCAGACAGTTTGGCATGCAGCTCCCTACATTCCCTCTGTAAGGCACCTAATTGTTGGTCTTTAGTCAACAGGACACTGGCTTGCTCACTCAGGTCTTTGGCCCGCTGCTGAGCAAAGGATGTCTTGTAAAGGTCCATATCTGAGTAATTCACAGTCAATGGGATCGGGCTGTGGCCAACTCTGAGGCTGGACTCTTGGAGTCTCTTGGCCCTTTCCTCCAGCCTCTTGGCGATGCTCGCCAGCTCAGCATTCTTCCTCTTCAGCCGCTTCACTTTGTCCTTCATTTCGGGGAAGCTGCTTTTCCTCAGCAGGCTATTCTCCTCCTTGAGGCGGGTGCAGCTTTGCTCCAGGTCCGCCAGAGCTTCCAGGAGGTCCGCATTCTGCCTCATCAGCCGGTCGTAATTGCTGCTGGACAGCCACTCCGAGGTCTGATCCTGAGCAACATCTGCAGGCTCTAGGACACTAACTTTCCCTTCTGGGGGCGCATCCACAGACTCCTCTTGCTCAGCTGAGTCCTCCACAGGTGCCTCTTTTTCTGAAGCTTCCCCAGGCACTGAGTGCTGCTCCTGGGAAAAGTCAGACTTGCTCTCTGTCTTGTTCCCTTTTTGTTGGTGGAGCAAGGCCTGCTGTTGCTCTTGTTGCTCTTGAGGAAAAGTGTTCAGGTTGCTGTCCAGAGAGCGGGATTTGGAAGCTGCACAACAGGCCTCCACCAGGCTTTCCAGGGACCGAGGCCTACGCTTGGTGACTTTGGGGCTGCTGTTAGAAGAGGCCTGTTTGGTGGTGGTTTTCTGATGGGACCCTGGTGCTGAGGTCTGGTCCCCTTCAAAGCGCTGGAGGATGTACTTGAGGAAGAGGCTCCTCTCCAGCTCCAGCTCAGCCTTGAGGTGTCGGATGCGGACAGTCTGCTCGCTGTCGACCTCCCAGCGGAGCTTCCCCAGAACTTCTTGGAGCTTGGCACGACCTTCGCCGCTCAGGCCAGGCCCGGGACCACCTCCTCCACTTTTCCCGCTTCCTCCTCGGCTGACCAACTCCTCGGCCAATTGGCGCTGGAGTTCCCGGGCCTGTCGCATGGCGGCATCCCTCTCCCTCTGGAGCAGCTCCTGGGCCTCCCTGAGCTCGGCCTCCTTCCAGCGGAGGAGCTGCCGGATCTCGGCCTCACGTTGCCTCATCCCTTCCTCCCGCAGCTGGTGGAGCTCGCGAGCCCTCTGCTGCTCCCACTTGGAACGGAGCTGGTCAGTCAGGCGCTGGCGCTCCCGTTCGGCTGCCTCACGCAGCTCGCGGGCCTCAATGGAGAAGCGGCGGCGGGTCTCCTGAGACCGGAGGCGCTCGGCCTCCAGCTCTGAGCGGAGGGACTCCAGCTCACGGCGGTGATCCTCGTGGGAGCAGGTGGAGGAAGATAGCGGTTGGCCACCTCCTCCTCCTCCGGCCACACCGCCACTGTTGGGTTGGGACGAGGCTCTGCTGCGAGGGGATGAGCGGGACGTGCCCAAAGGAGGAGGAGGAGGAGGAGGAGGTCCACCTCCGCCTCCTCCGCCACCTGAAGAGGGACCGTCTCTAGTCATGCTGTCTGTGCGCCTGAGGAGAAATTTGGCAGGAAGAAGGAGGCCAAAAGCAGCACGCATGTGTGGGCCTGACTCCTCCTACTCCTTCTCTTCTTCCTTCTCTTCCAACCGTCGCTTTTTGACCATTGGTCACCTTCTGGAACATTCCGTGTCGCTCCGTTCTGAGGGCCCCTCCCCTTCCCCTGCCATTGTGTGTTTGTCTCTCTGTTCCCCCCTCCCTCAGTGAAGGAGGACTAGTTCCATTGTTTACAATAGAACAATTCTAGTCCACTAGGATTTTTATTATTAATTTTTTTTTCTTGGACTTCATCTCCCAGAAGCCTCAGCCTACTCAGTCAATGGTGAGGGATTCTGGGAGCTTAAGTCCAAAAGACCTGGAGGAACATACTTTGGGAATCACTGTGCCAAACTTTGGTCCACTAGGGTTTTGTTTTTGTTTTTTTGGACTTCGGTTCCCAGAAGCCATCTTAGCCAGTGGTCAGGGGTTCTGGGAAATGGAGTCCAAAACATCTGGAAGGCTTGAGTTTGGGAAAAACTGGCAAACACTGGTCTACTAGGGTTTTTTTGGACTTCACTTCCCAGAAGCTTCAGCCATCTTAGTCAATGGTCAGGGGTTCTGGGAGATGAAGTCCAAAACATCTGGACGACCAAAATTTGGGAATCACTGGTTCACTAGGTTTTGTCGGACTTCATCTCCCAGAAGCCCCAGCCATCTTGGCCAATGGTGAGGAGTTCTGGGAACTGAAGTCCAAAACACCTGGAGGACCAAATTTAGGGAATCACTGGAGCAATGATTCCCAAACTCTGGTCTGCCAGGTGTTTTGGACTTCCGTTCCCAGAAGAATCCTCAGCCATCTTGGCCAATGGTCAGGGATTCTGGGAGATGAAATCTAAAGCTGGAAGGCTTGAGTTTGGGAATTACTGTATGTAGAGTTATTGTGGTGCTGCTGGTGTGCCTTCAATTCGGAACTGACTTAAGGTGGCCCTATCATGGGGGTTTTTTTTGGGGGGGGCAGGATTTCTTCAGAGGTGGTTTGCCATGATCTCTCCCAAGGTCACCCTCAGTAGGTTTCATGTTGTTGTAGGGTGCCTTCAGGTTGTTACTGACTTAAGGCGACCCTATCATGGGATTTTCTGGGCACGATTTCTTCAGAGGAGGTTTGCCATGGCCTTCCTCTGAGGCTGAGAGAGTGTGGCTTCTCCAAGGTGGGCTATATGTTAAGGTGTGTTCGTCATTCCTGAGCCTAAGGCAAGCCTATTATGAGGTTTTCTCTGCAAGATTTGGTCAGAAGGGGTTTGCCATGGCCTTCCTTTGAGGCTGAGAGAATGTGTCTTGCCCAAAGTCATCCTCAGTGGGTTTCATTTTGTTTTGGGTTGAGGCTCTCTTTTTAAGCACAAGATGCAACAGGAACTTCCATTTTCTTGTAGCATTTCCTGGTAATAATATTTTCCAGCAACCTGCTTCAGTTATATCCTGCCTTTTCTTCTTGGGCCTTCTCAGTGGCTCCTTTATGGAGATCTGATATCCATCCTTACATAGATCATAGAATCCCATTGTGTCATGCAGAAATACGCAATCAAAGCACCCCCAACAGTCATGTTTGAAACAGTGCATATGACCAACCTGCCCCAAATGATATCTAGAAGGTTATTAAATAAACTTTAACGATAATAATAATACTAAAGGTTCCAAATGTTTTTGTTCATTTATACAAGGCCTGGTTGTTTTATTTCACATGGGCACCCAAGTGAGTTTTTAATAAAATGTTCCTGTAACATGTTGACTTGGGCTCCATCTACACTGCAGAATTCATGCAGTTTGGCACCACTTCAATGCTCTCCATGCTATGGAATTCTGGGATCTGTAGATTTGCAAGATATTTAGCCTTCTCTCTCAGGAAGCTCTGCAGCCACAACCAACTTTCTTCAAGACAGATCTTGTAGCACCTTTGAGACTAAGGCCCTGTAGAGACCAGCACTTTGAGCCAGCTGGGGGTGTAGCATCTTCACAATGGATGCCCCAGCTTCACTCCCAGGGCACCATGACGCCACGGGCCGCTCCACATGGCATGAGGCATCATGGCGCTCCTTTGGTGCTGCATCTGGACAATGCAGCACTGAAGGAACACCATATAGCCACGGCGCCATGGCTATTGCGCCCTTTCCAGGGTGCAAAATGGAAGTGCTTTTTGTGTCCCCTTTTCGCACGCTGGAAAGGTCAGATCGGTGCACTTGCTGCAGCCCCAATCTGGCCAAAAAAGGAGCGGCTGGAGGCCACCCCTTTGGGACGTTCTGCATAACCCGTAACTGAAAGAAAAAAGTTGGTAGCATGAGATTTTGTAGACTTAAATCTACTACTGAGGAAGTAGACTTTAGTCTAGGAAAGCTCATGCTGCCAACTTCCTTCTTTCAGCTAGTCTCAAAGGTGCTACAAGACCTCTCTACATACTGATTCTGCAGTCTAACATGGCTATATCTTTGATTTCTTCTAGACACTATGCTTCTGTTAATGCAGCCTAGAATCACATTGGCCTTTTTAGCTGCTCCATTACACTGTTGACTCATGTTTAGTTTGTAATTACTAGGATTGTTGACTCATGTTCAACTTGATGTCTACAAGTTGGTCATTTTATTAAAAAAAATTGCTAAAAGAGTCATTCCAGGTGTCTTCTGTCATGTGTGTTCCTGTGTTCAGTAAATTCCTACACTGGTGTAATTATTGCACCATTTAAAAATACCAGAGTGTATTCCTTCTGTTTGCAGTTTATTCCTCACTGGCAAACCATCAGAGCCAATCGATAGTAAGACAGTGCAGCTATGTAGAGAGATAACCCAGTGCCAAGTCTCTGTGAGGAGTTGCCTTCATCAAGGGATCACAGGTCCCAGGATCTTGATGCCAGTGAGTGGCATAGGGTTGGCTCCCTGGCATCCCCTGATTCAGAGGCAGCTGCTGTCTTTCATGTTTATGACATAGTGAATCTGTACTGGGGTTTAGCGTAAAGATGAAATGAGCTTTCAGAAGCCCTATTTCCTCCCTCAATTCAGGACCTTGGATAGTTCAAGTTTAGACTGAAAACCAAAGCAGGTTCATTGCCTGACTGGTATGGGTGGCATCACTACCTGATCTGAGGTGTTGAAGGGTGGATGGGTGCAGAACATCTTTTTTACTGGGTGGTTACAAAAATTACAAGTCTTCTGATTTCCTTTCTATTGGATGTCTCCATCCAGTACTCTAAGCCAAGGGCTTTAGGTCTACCAGATGTTGTGGACATCCACTCCAAGCTGCAAGTGGCATGGGTCGGTGGTCAAGGATTCTCGAGGATGAAGGCCCAAACCTCTGACATCTGTTGAGAACCCCTGCACTAATTCTCCTGAGGGTCTCCCACATCCTATCGTTTGCCAACATACTTCACCCTGTGAAGATATCTGAACTCACATCCCTTCTGAAACCAGATCCACGTTCAAAGACCACACTGCAGCGATATTGTGTCCCTGTGGCAGGGAAAGGGCTGCCTCTGAGTTCATACTGGCAAAGATGCATGTCTTCTTGTGTCAAGTAAGCTGATGAAGGTGCTCCTGATTATAGTTAGAATATCAGAGGAGCTATCCAAGTAACCAAACCTATTTCTGGAGGATCCAGGTTGGATGCCACTGGTTGACAGTAGTCCATACTGTTTATAGGAAAGCTCAAAAGGATGAGATGTGTATGCAGAGATGCCCGCAAATGTTTACCACCTGAAGGTCGTGCTTCCCAACCAATGTTTCTCCAGTTCTAAATGTGGCAGTGAACTAGACTAGATCTTACTCCAATACTGGCAATAGGACAGTGTTGCCACTGAGGCCAACCAACCTGAGGGTAACTAACTCATTTAGGATTCAAAGATGTATCCATGCTTGTCTGGAAAATCAGTATTCGAAGGGATCTTACAGAGATGAACATTACAGTTTGGACTATAGCTTCCTCAGCTATCATGGTCACAACTGGTTTGCTGGTCAGGATGTGTGTGTGATTCTCAGAGTTACAATTCCAAAGGGTAACTTTTTGAGCCCTTGATTTAGACCAGGGTTAGATTTAAATAAAAATTACTTAACACCCCCCCCCCCTTTTAAGGACAGTTTTAATGATTTAAGTTGACTTGCCGGTAAATTGTTAGCAGAAGTACGTTACTGCTTCATATAATCTTTGAAATATATATTCAGAGATTTGGGTTTTAATTAATAGGTACACACTATTTTGCCTTTTTATCCAGATTCTTCTTCATTATTCAAATCTCCCCAAATTCTTCCCTTAGTGCTCTTCTCTGTTTTTATACTCAGAGAGAGAGATAAATGAGAGAGGGGGGAGAGAGATAAAACACAGTGTACACGACCTTCAGAATAGGAATGGTCAGGTTATCTTCCATCTCCCTTAGATGACTAAAACACACTGCAGAAATAATCCAGTTTGAGACCGCTTTAACTGTCCTGGGTCAGTGTTAAGGAATCCTGGGAACTGTAGTTAATTGTGGCTCCAGAGGTCTCTGATAGAGAAGGATAAATCTGCTGTTTTAACTTGTTTCTTATGATGTTTTCAACTTGTTGTTTTAATCTCTAGATTGTACACCATAGGCAGGCTTTTTACATATTCTTGATTTTATTTGTTTTTTGTACAGTGCCATGTACACTTACGGCTCTTTATAAATAAAGCTAATAATAATAATATTAATAATAATAATAATAATAAAAATGTCTCACAAAACTACAGTTCCTAGGATTCCCTAGGACTGGACCAGGGCAGTTAAAGCATTCCCAAACTGGATTATTTCAGCAGTGTGTTTTGGGCCTTAGTCATGGAACATGGGAGCCCTGATGGTGCAGTAGTTAAATGCCAGTACTGCAGCCAGTATTGCAGCCACAAGGTTGTGCGTTCAATCCCAGGGCTTTAGGGTTGACTCAGCCTTGCACCCTCCCATAGGTCATTAAAATAAGTATCCAGCTCAATGGGGGGGAAGTAGCTTACATGTTGTAAACCGCTTAGCGACTACTTAATTCAGTATGAAGAGGTACAGTAATGTAAATGCTATTGTTATGGAATATGAGAAGCCTCCCCCCATGTTTCAACTGCCACTACTTTGGCCTCTGACGGAGAGGCAACCAGGCACAGCTCTATTGCATCTTGGCCCAGCAGCTGGTGAGAGGTCCTCTTTCCATGTTTGAGCAACCATCACTCCAGCCTCAGAGGGAGAAAAGAGCAGCCAGGCACAGCTGTATTGTGCTTTGTCCCCAGCAGCTGGTGAGAAGTCCTTTATCCATGTTTGAACAACCATCACTCCAGCTTCAGGAGGAGAGAAGAGCAGCCAGGCACAGCTCTATTATGCCTTTCTCCCAGTGGCTTGTGAGAAGCTCTTTCTCCATGTTTGAACAACCATCACTCCAGCCTCAGAGGGAGAAAAGAGCAGCCAGGCACAGCTGTATTGTGCTTTGTCCCCAGCAGCTGGTGAGAAGTCCTTTATCCATGTTTGAACAACCATCACTCCAGCTTCAGGAGGAGAGAAGAGCAGCCAGGCACAGCTCTATTATGCCTTTCTCCCAGTGGCTTGTGAGAAGCTCTTTCTCCATGTTTGAACAACCATCACTCCAGCCTCAGAGGGAGAGAAGAGGAGCGAGGACCAGCGTTATCATGCCTTGGCCCAACAGCTAGTGACACACCATTCTCCATATTTGAACAACCATCACTCCAGCCTCAGAGGGAGAGAAGAGCAGCCAGACACAGCTCTATCATGCCTTTTCCCCAGTGGCTGCTGAGAGGGCCTTTCTCCATGTTCCAATCGCCGTTGCTCTGATCTTTGGAGGGAAAAAGAGTAACCAACATCTGCCAGGGAAAAAGCAGGATACAAACAAACAAAATACTAATAATGGCCAAAAGATCCCACATGGGATACATAGCTATACTCTGTCCTTCAATCTGACCATGCTCAAACCCACCATAAAACTCAAGCAGCCATATTAAGTGAAGTGCTGTCACACTAGCGAGCAGGAGGCCGACGGATGACATGTCCCCCATAGTGAGCTGTTGTGTGATGAGCAGAAGCAAGGAGCCCTCCACACTGCACTGTGGTACATCATCCGTCAGTATCCTGCTTGTAAGCACTCTTTTGCTTGGTATGGCTGCCTGGCTTTTAGTTGCATTTGTAGTCATGGCAATTGTGCCCAAACAATTGTGTGCCTTCAAGTCATTTTTGTCTTATGGTGACCCTATCATAGGGTTTTATTGGCAAGATTTGTTCAGAGGAGGTTTGCCCCTAAGGCTCAGAGTATGTGACTTGCTCAAAATCACTCAGCGGGTTTCATAGCTGAGTGGGGAATTGAACCATGGCCTCCAGAGTTGCAGTTCAACACTCAAACCAATATGCCATGCTGGCTTGTCACAACAGTCACAAGGTTGTAAATCTAACCAACCACATCACTAACTGCCTAAAAAGATTTTAGCCGATGATGACAGTGATTATGATTATCATGTTGCTGGTATATTGCCATGCTGTCTGTATACCTAGGGGTGGGAATAGTTTGGCCTTCCAGATATTGTTGGACTGCAGCTCTCAGGCTATCCTGGCAAGGGCTGCTGGGAGCTGTAGTCCAACAACATCTGGATGGCCACACAATATCCACTCCTTCTGTACATATTTAAATACGAGCCCCACTGAATGGACGGTGGCACATGCAGAAATGGTTGCAGGGCAAATAAGGAAACCCAAAAGAATGCTGGATCACTGCCATAGTGTTGGGATTTGGATCCTGCACAATGTAACAGAAGCCAGAGAATACACTCCCTCGGAGGGTGGTGGAGTCTCCTTCCTTGGAGGTTTTTAAGCAGAGGCTGGATGGCCATCTGTTGGGTATGCTTTGATTGGGAGTTCCTGCATGGCAGGGGGTTGGACTGGATGGCTCTTGTGGTCTCTTCCAACTCTAAATTTCTATGATTCTATGATTTTGTTGACAAATGAATAATGCCAGGCATCTGTTTTTGCTGCCTCCAATCATGTCTTTCCCCCAAAACACATATTTACAAGATACTGGTATGAAGTGGTAAGTTTTATTTATTTGAGATTCCCCCCAGGTTTCTACAAACATACTCGACGGGGCTTACAACATAATAAAAGAATTAAAACATCATAAAAAAACTATCAGAACTGAGCTTAAGAAGAACAGTCAAATCAAAATCACAATTAAAAGAAACTAACTTTGAGAATGTGGAAAAACTACCTAAAATGTTCACTGAATAGACATACAACTTAGCAGGCTGGCAAAAGGGGCGTTGCAATGTTATTTAACCTCCCTTTGGCAGGGCAATCTATATAATGTGTTGGTGTCACAACACAGAGGCCTCTGCTCCATGGTGCTCAGCTGCTGCATTGTAGCATCTCAGAAGATGATCTGAAGGCTTGGCAGATGGGCTTCTTATGGAAATCTAGTGGTTCAGGGCTTTAAAAGGAAAAATTCACATTTGGAATAGAGCCTCTGATAATCAAACAGCGACCCAATGCAAGTGATAGAGAACTGAAATTATATTCTTCCCTTCCGTCCTCTCACTCCAGTCAGTAACATGGAAGTCTTGGACTAAAGCAGTGATTTAAAAAAAATATGGGGTGGGACTTACAGGAGGGAGAGTTGCTTAAGGGTTCTTCTTCCAAACCATATATATATATATATATATACACGAATGTATTCTGCTCTTTTCCCAGGACTGAGACTCAGAGCAGTTTCACAGCATTAAAAACAGTATAATTAAAACATTTTTTTAAAAAAAGGTCCAACATCCCCATCTGCCCTCATAACAATTCCTTAAACACCTGTGTGAACAGGTAGGTCTTAACCTGCCGGTGGAAAGCCATCAAGGAGGGAGCCATTCTGATCTCCCTAGGCAGGGAGCTCCAGAGTCTCTCGCGTTCCCACCAACCATGTTTGTGATGATGTTGGGACAGAGAGAAGGGTTTCTCCAGTGGATCTCAGACTCCGGGCCAGTTCATACCATGAAAAGCGGTCTGTCAAATAGTGTGGACCTGAGCCATGTAGGGCTTTATAGGTGACAATTAGCACCTTGAATTGTATCTGGAAACAAACTGACAGCCAATGAAGCTGTTTCAAGAGGAGGTTGTATGGTCTCTGTAATCTGCCTGTTAACAGCCTGGCAGGAGCTCTTTGAACCAGCTGAATTTTCCGAACACTTTTGATAGCCCATTACAGTAGTCCAAACGGGATGTAACCAAGGCATGTACCACCATGGTCAGATCTGGCTTCTCAAGGAATGGGCGCAGCTGGCGCACAAGTTTTAAATGTGCGAAAGCACTCCTGGTCACAGCAGAGACCTGGGCCTCGAAGTTCAAAGCTGAGTCCAAGAGCACTCCCAAACTGTGAACCTGTGTCTTCAGGGGGAGTGTGACCCCATCTAACACAGGCTGGATCCCTATTCCCCGATCTGCCTTCCAACTGACCAGGAGCACCTCTGTCTTGTCTGGATTTAGTTTCAACTTGTTTGCCTGCATCCAGTCTATTACTGAAGACAGACACTGGTTTAGGACCAAGACAGCCTCCTTGTCCTGTGGGAAAGAGTTACACAAGGAGGGCATCTTAAGCCTCTGCCTGAGGAGAACAGCTTTTTCCTGATGTAAACTAATGTGTGAACTAAAATAAGCAATTCAAACAAACAAATTATTTTTATTCAAACACTACGTATATAAATGGGGAGGGGAATGTCTGATGTAAAGGGGTTACAATGGTAAAAAAAATCTGAGAACCATAGGACTAAAGAGTAGTTTTCAGGTTGATCCTATGTAGACTGTACTACAAAAACGTATCCTAGGAGGGACTGTAGCCTGAAGCAATAGAGACCAGCTATAGTTGCTCACTGAAAGATGAAGCTTACAACAGCCAAAGCTACTATTAACACACTCCTAGACACCAATAGTATCTCCTCCTCTGGGAGCAGGGCTGTATCAGGTACAGGCTGCATACAGAGGAATGAGGGTCTCACTGAAAAAATGCTAGGTACCTAGATGTACTACTGGAGATCTAGCTCACCAGTAGTACATCTAGATTTCGTGGAATGTCAATGTGTTTACCCACTGAAAATTGTTCTACAATCCTTGCACACCTATGATTCCTTCTCTGTGGGTTTGTTGATGTCTGCTGAAGATTCAACTTTGACTGGAGAATTTTCTACATTCCCACTGATGGATTCATTTGGCTTTTCCACACGATGGGTTCTTTCATGTTTACGGAGACTTGTGCTCACACCAAAGCTCTTTCCGCACTGCAGGCACTGATATGGCTTGACTCTTGTGTGAGTTCTTTGATGATTACTAAGGTGTGCTCTGTGACCAAAGCTCTTTCCACATTCTGGACATTTATACGGCTTCTCCCCTGTATGAGTTCTTTGATGTGAAGTAAGGTTTGTTTTATGGCTAAACCACTTGCCACACTCCAGACACTTAAATGGTTTCTCCCCTGTGTGGATTCTTTGGTGCGAGGTGAGATTGGTACTCATACTGAAGCTTTTCCCACATTCCAGGCATTTATATGGTTTCTCTCCAGTGTGAATGCGCTGGTGTGATGTTAAAGATTTTTTACTGCTCAAGCTTTTCCCACACTCTAGGCACTGGTATGGTTTGGCCCCTGTGTGGATGGCTTGATGTGAAGTAAGGCTGGTGCTCTCACAAAAGCCCTTTCCACACTCTAAGCATTTATAAGGTTTCTCGCCTGTGTGAAGTCGTTGATGTAAAGTAAGGGCGTTAGCCCAACAGAAGCTCTCTCCACATTCCAAGCATTTGAATGGTTTCTCTCCAGTGTGGATTCTTTGATGATAACTGAGGTATTTGCTTGTGGTGAAATCCTTTCCACACACCAAACATTTATAGGGTTTTTCTCCTGTGTGAAGTCGCTTATGGTCAGTGAGACTCACAATATGACCAAATCTTTTTCCACACACTGCACACTGGTATGGCTTTTCCCCTGTGTGGATTCTTTGATGGTAAGTGAGATTAGTCTTCTGGTGGAAGCTCTTGCCACACTCCAAGCATTTATGTGGTTTCTCTCCAGTATGGGTTCTTTGATGACACGTGAGATTTGTCTTCTGACTGAAGCACTTTCCACACTCCAAACATTTAAAGGGTTTCTCCCCTGTGTGAGTTCTTTGATGGACACTGAGGGCTTTGCTAGTACGGAAGCCCTTGCCACACTCAGAACATTTAAATGGTTTCTCATCTGTATGGATTCGTTGATGGAAGCGGAGATTTCTGCTAGTTCGGAAGCACTTCCCACAGACAGGGCATTTATATGGTTTCTCACCCGTATGGATTCTTTGATGTGAAGTCAGGCTGGGACGCTCACGGAAGCTCTTTCCACATTCCAAGCAGGTAAATGGTTTTGCTACTGTGTGAATAATTTGAACATACAGTTAAATCACCCTGCTTAACACATTATTTTCATATTCCCAGCTTTTTAAATGAATTCTCCCCTGTGTGAATACTCCTGTAAAATTAGCTTTTTTTTTTATTTCTGAGGCTCCTTCTACACTGAGAACAGAGAGACTGCTGGTAAATTGCCCAAGAAAGCAGAAAACCTAATGTTAGTTGTTGCAAATGACAAAATGAAAACAAAAGGAGAGGACAGCATTTTGCTACATACAAAAAAGAGGTTCTTAATTAAACTAACATTGTGTTGTACAATCGCTCCTCCATACCCAGAGTTTCTGAATCCAGAGATTCAACCATCCATGGCTTGAAAATATTTTTTAAACATTCCAAGAATCAAACCTTGATTTTGTCATTTTATATAAGAGACACTATTCTACTATGCCACTGTATATAATAAACCTTGAGTATCCATGGATTTTGGTATCCATGGGGTGGTCCTGGAACCAAATGTTAGTGGATACCAAGGGCCCATAGTAGTAGACTGAAATCAACTCCTACAATGAAGGTTTTTGGACCAAAACTTGGAAAACACTGAGTGAAAGAGAGTTGTACAGTAGGCCCCTTGTATCTGCTGAGGTTTTGTCCCATGACCCCCCCCCCCCCATGGATGCCAAAATCTATGGATGCTGAAGTTCCATTATATATAATAGTGTAGTAAAATGGTGTCCTTTTAGTCCAAAAAAATGTAATGTTTCCAAGCACGGCTTTGGCAATCTTCAAGCTCTTCGTCCTTCTTCAGACCTTCTCTTAGCAGACTGTTCTGCACTTACATTAACCTCACAGATGCTACCCTAAACATATAAGAATCAAACACATAAGGGGGGGGGGCTTCATTCTAGGTCATGGTCCCATCAGGCTTCAAGACTGGGGTACAACAATCAGGAAAGCAGTGGCTGACTGGCAATTTTCTTGAAAGGTTTGGAGCTATCTAAGGCATTGAAGCCACTGGCATAGGGTTTGTCTATCTATTGTGCTGAACCAATTTAGGAGATAGATTTCAGTACCTTGGATAGCTCCATTAAAGTCTGCACTAAAACTCTGAGTACAGTCAGCCCTTCACATTTGCAGCGTTGACTTTTGTGGATTTGATTATTTTGCAGTTCGATTAACATATTCATTCTAGGAATCACTAGGTCCTCAAACAAATTCTGTGGGAAGTTGACCACAGAGTTGCTGGATGACCTAGAGATTCATAGAGAAAATATTCTACAAGACATGCTTATTCTCACAGTATTTGAGCAGTTTCAAGGGGAATATAGTTGACCTTCCACATTTGTGGCTTTGTCTTTTGAGGCTTTGATTATGTGCGATTTGGATTAACATGTTCTCTCTAGGAATCTCTAGGTAAAAGTTTCCAACATCTGCTCCATGGAGCCGGGCTCCATGAGTCAAAAAGGTTGGGAACCCTTGCTCTAGGTTATCTAATGCAACTCTGCAAGAAGTTGACCATAGAGTTGTGCTGGAGAACCTAGACGCTCCTAGAGAATGCATTTTTCTAGGCATTTATAGGTCCTTCAGCATGATTCTATGGTCAAATTCTGGCAGATGTTGACCATAGGGTTCTGCTAGAGGACCTAGAGAGGGGTTCTCTCAAGTTAAAAAGGTAATGTTTGTTTATTTGCAGTTTTTCCGCTTTGCTCCTAACCCCAGTGAATGTGGAGGGCCTAATGTAGATTCAAAGCCCACTCTGTAACACGGAGTCTCCATGTCAAAGAAAGTCCTTGTACCAGGACTAGACAAGGAAGAAAGTGGGCAGATGCTCCTCCTGGACAGATCTCCTTTTCTTTGTCTCTGCTTAATCCTCAGATTGAATCAGATTGGCTCCTCTGGGGCAATTTGATTTATCAGGAAGTGAATCAGGATGGGAAGATAGGCATGCCACCTTTCAGCTAAAAACTGAGATGGAGTGGGATGGCAGGGGGTGGGGGAGGTGGGGTACAGAGATGTTTAGGATAAAAACATTGCTCCAGGAAGCATTGAAAGATATACTGCGTATCATTTTTTGGCAATAGGAAAAATGCTGGGATGTAGTGAGTCTATCAGGTGGATTGGTTTGAATTCTTGCAAGCAACATGGCCAAACATTAACAGCTATCCAGTGACCTGGGGGAGACAACTTCAAGGTAAGTATCTCATCTGATATTTTTACTCATTAATTAGTTTGGCAGTTCAAGGCTGGGAAAAGTGAGGAGGGCTGAGAAATCTGCACGGAAAAGTCTCACAGCTTTGTGGGAGGGGGATGGGTCATGCTTGCATACTTGATTCTGCATGTCCATCTTCCTTTGGCCTTTCCTGGGGGTGACGGGACCCCTTATACCTTCAAGTGGTGAAGTCATTGGAACCTACCAACACACATATGCTTGGTAATAAACTGTTAAGACATGGCCCTTTAGACTTGTCATTCCCCACCATTGTGGAGTTTCAATGGAAGGGAAAGGGCTTAACAGAACATGTAAAATCAAATAATTTCTGTTCACTGGATACTTATATTTAGGTTCTTAGGCAAGGATTGAGGGAACCTTACCCACTGGGGCCACAGTCTCAGAATGCTCTTCTGTGACTTCCTTTTGGCCTTCATCTTCTGTTTGTGGCTCCTGCTTCATAAGGGGCTCTAGATGACTGGAGATACCAGGCTCTGAAAAACCAAGAAGATATTCTTTCAATGGGCTCCTTGAGCCAGGACATTCGTATTCCAGGGAGTGACTAGACCTTCTCCCATAGGAAAAGGAAACTGTTCCTGTTATTGTGTGCCTTTGCTCCCTCATTATGACAACCCTATCATGGGGTTTTCTTGGCAACGTTCAAACCTTGATCTCCCAGAGTTGTGGCCCAGCGCCCAAATCACTACATCACATCAAGGAAACTTAAGCAGAAAAAGAGTGATGCATGCCAGCATGAGCTTGATGGAAACATGGGAGAGGGCCTTCTTGGTGGTTGCCCCCAGGCTCTGGGACATCTTTCAGAGAGAGACTCAAGTCTTTGTACATTTGTTGACAGGTGAGGATCCAACAGGTCTTTGGAATCTGTTTCTATATGAAAAGAGATTTTCTAAGTCTGCTGTATTATTTTTATTCTTTGAATTTTAATAAAAATATTTTGGATGGTTTTAATTCTATAAGACAGTTTAAAGCCCTTTTTTGCATTTTTCTTTCTTGCTGTTGGCAACAACAACAACAAAAGTCTGTCTTCTTCTGCTGTTGTTGTGTGTGCTTTAGCAACCCAAAGATGAACATACCATGAGGTTTTCTTAGCAAGATTTGCTAAGACAAGGTTTGCCACTGCCATCCACTGAAGCTGAGAGCACGTGACTTGCCCAAGCTCACCCAGTGGGTTTCATGGCCGAGCTGGGAATTAAACCCTAGTAGCCAGAGATGTCATCCAGTGCTCCAATTCTGCATCAAAATATTTTACTTGCTTGCTTTTTACATTGATTTTTACATGTATTTCTTTTTACTTCCAAGCTGCCTAGAGCCTCAACTTTGGGGAAAGGGAAGGAAGTAAATACATTAATGAATTGCCATCCAGTTCAACACAGTCCATTGAAATGCAATGCAATGCAATGCAATACTGTACGATACAAACACATACATTTGCTGACTTTTCCTTCCCTGACCCATATAAAATTTAAAGAGGGACTTCTAGCCATTTTTAAAGATATTCTATCCTCCCCCTCCCCATAGACTACATGTTTCTGAAGTTCAGTTGAAGCACTGAATTTGGACAATTTCTCTATCTGCATAGCATCTTTTGGGAAATGTTGAATTAGAACATAGGGAAGATCTAGTTCAAGCTTCACCCAAATTGGAAGTTAAAGGTTTTATTTAAAATGTAGGACTTGGGAAGTTTTACACAACAGTTAGATGGTCTATTGCTTAGTGACGATTTAGCTATGGATTCCAGCATTGCTAAGGGGTTGGATTAGATGACTGCATGGGATCTGACCCCATGATTCTATAGAAAATGATCGCCGCAATGCTGTCCTGAACCTCACAGTCTAAATACCGGTAAGTATGTAGATAGATCTTGTAGCACCTTTCAGAATAACTGAAAGAAAGAAGTTGGCAGCACAAACTTTCCTAGACCTGAGTCTACTTCCTCAGATGCATTTGGTCAAATACATCTGAGGAAGTAGACTGAAGTCTAGGAAAGCTCATGCTCCTTTCTTTCAGCTAGTCTCAACTTCTTATTCTCAGTTAGTCTCAAAGGTGCTGCAAGATCTCTCTGCAAGATTCTACAGACTAACATGGCTATATCTTTGAAGTCTAAATCAGAATTTTAGTCCTAACTACTGAATCAATGGGAATGTGATAGGTCAACCTTTAGGCAAGCCCCATTGATTCAATGGGCCCACTTGAGTTGGGAATAACAATTGGATTTAAGCTGCCATATCAAACAGTACACATCTTGCTTCTACCATGGGTAATGTGGTGTTCACACCGGAACTACCTTGGCCTCTGTCCTGCCAATTCTCAGAGTTTAGCAAAAAGGCAAGATTCGTTAAAACAGTGGTGGAACGTAGTCACTGGACAGACTGGGTTTCCTGACAGTCAATCCAAGTTCATGCAGAATGTGAGGCTGCAGGGAAAGGAGGGAATATAAAAGGAGGAATGAGTGGCTTTGAGTTTAGTTTGGGGGAGGTTTGAATTCAGCGAGAGTCCTTGAGGGAGAGTCTTTGAGAGATGGTCAGATAGGGAATCTGACTGGGCCTTAGACAAAGTCAGAGAGGTATTCTAACAAACCAGTAGAAGAAACTGGGATGAAAGACAAAGGGTCTCAGTACAGTCAGATAAGGATTTTGACTATGTGAGGAAGTGTACTTGAATCAGTAAAGAGGAAACTGTGAGAAGCCTGCAAGTGTTATTTTAAATAACCACACTAAGCTGAACTATTTTACCCAAGCTACTTTCTTACTAAATATTATTCAATAAAGTTACTGTTTATTTGTTATCACAGAGGTCTGTCTGAGTGAATTTTAGACACTTTAGGCAAAGACAAACATGCTACCTATTATGCTGAATTAATAAGAAGAAGACTCTTGGGACCCTAGCCCTTATACACTTAGGTATACACTTATACACTGCAGAAATAATACAGTTTGAGACCCCTTTAACTGTCCTGGCTCAGTGCTAGGAAATTCTGGGAACTGTAGTTTTCTGAGACATTTAGCCTTCTCTGTCAGAGAGCTCTGGTATCAGGCCCTCCCTCCAGTCCATCTGCCTTGGTCCAGGCCTCAGAGGGAGAGAAGATATGCTGGACTTTTCCTCTTCACTGCCCTTCTCTTCTCCTTTTGTGTCTTGTCTTTTTAGATTGTAAGCCTGAGGGCAGGGAAATGTCTATTTGACCATTTGTATGCCAAATAAATAAACTACCATTCCCAGGATTCCCTAGCACTGAGCTAGGGTAGTTAAAGCTGTCTCAAACTAGATTATTTCTGCAGTGTGTTTTGGTCTTCAGAGAGACTGTGTAAAGGGTACAGTAGAAACAGGATGGTATCAATGACCAGGGACCTTTGGTAAAGAAGAGGAAAACTCAAGGTGTATAAGGGCGGTCCCGTGAGTCCCGTCACAAGTGGTCTTCCACTTTGGTTTGGGGCCTCCACTACCAGAAGCCCTAGGAAGCATGTCCTAATGGTCAAAGGCTCTGGGAACTGAAGGCCAAAACACCTGGAGAGTCCAAGATTGAGAACTGGAGCCAGCCTGGCATAGTGGTTTGAGTGTTGGACTATGACTCTGGAGACCAGCGTTCAACTCCCTGCTCGGCTATGAAACCCATGAAATGGGTGACCTTGGGCAAGTGACACTCTCTCAGCCTCAGGGGAAGGCAATGGCAAACCTCCTCTGAACAAATCTTGTCAAGAAAACCCCATGATAGGCTCACCTTTGGGTTGCCATAAGTCAAAAACACCTTGAAGGTGCATAACTACTACTAGAACAACAGCAGCAGCTTTAAAATGGGTGAGGGGTTTGGACTGTATGATCTCTCAGACCTCTTCCAATTCAGCTTCACTTGCAGAGAGGCATAGATTTCATGCAAGTGGCAGCTGATAACTTCCATGTCAGTAAGGTAGTGAACTCATTCCATGTTTTAGTCTGAACTGTAAAAGAGCTATCCAAGGAAGGTGCTGAAGCTATTTTTGGGAGGTGGAGGAAGGCTCAGCAATTTGGGTAGTTCAGACTAGAATCCAGTGGATTCACTGCCTGTTGAAATGTGAACCACCATCTGCTGACTGCATGGTTTGTTTGTTTTTTGGTTTGTCATTTGAAAATATAGTGCTTGTAAACAGTTTTTTCTCAACCAACAGCAAAAGAGGACCCTACCTGTCGAATTCTCCTCCTTGGCCTCCTCTGGGTCTTCCTTATCCATCTTTTGTGTGTGCTCCAAAGGGGGGAAAAGCCTTCAAACAGAGCAAGCCCTGAAAAAATAACACAGCCTTCAGTGAATAAGTAGCAATTCCAACTCTTAAAATGGGACTAAGCTTAGTGGAGGCTGGTAGATTCAGTGTTAGAGGAACAGGGAATCCACTCTGGTCTGTAGTTCAAACTTCAGAGGAAATGCCTAAGGTGCTGAACCCCATTTCTTTTAAAGAAGTTCAGCATTTTAGATAGCACTGATAAGGGAGAAAATGGTAAGCCAGCATGAGAAACCAGTAAAAAGAATCAGTCTGGAAATGTCATACTAATATAATAGAATAGAAAATAGATACTTATTTCTGCCTGCCCTTTCCTACAGTTTTTTAAGTGTCACAAGCAAGCCTGGTAATGTCAACTTGACAAGAAATGCAAAGAATGGAATGCAGAGAGTATAGAATCATAGAGCTGGAAGAGATCTCTGGAAGAGGCTATGCAGTCCAACCCCATTCTGCCATGCAGGAACTCTCCATCAAAGCATCCTTGACAGATGACCATCCAGCCTCTGCTTAAAGACCTCCAAAGAAGGAGACCCCACCACTCTCTGAGGGAGTGTCTTCCACTGTTGAACAGCTCTTACTGTCAGGAAGTTCCTCCTGATGTTTAGGTAAAATCTCTTTTCCTGTAGTTTGAATCCATTGCTCCGTGTCCTATTCTCTGGAGCAGCAGAAAACAACTCCCACAAGCAAACAATACCAGCCTTAACCCCACGACCACCAACAAAAAGTTATCCCAAAAGATTCTCCAGGTCTGGGGAGGTTTAACCCAATAAGATGCAACTGTACTTTATACTGTGCCTTCCACCACACCCACACAACACACTTGTTGGCCTTGCCTGTTAGCTAAGCTCCTGCTCAACTCTTCTTATGACCATTCATGCTGCTCCCCATCACCGACTGAGATGAAAGCTGGAGCGCTGCTACCCATCATCAGAGACTGAAGTGAAAGCTGGAAAGCAGTTATATAGAGCTACGCACTTCTAGCTCTGCCCCCATGGAGTCACCATAATTTGAATCAGCTATATGGGAAAGAAAAACAATAAAGGGCTTCAAAAGTGAGAACTAAAGACAGCCCTTGTACATTTCATGGTTGGGTAGGAGGGAGAGTATCAACAGTTGTTTCTTGCCATCTGGTTGATTCAATCCAGGAAGCTATGGTCGACTCCAATTTGCAAGACCTGATCAGGGAGGGCAGTTGAAGAACTGGAGTTGTCTCATTCGTAAGGCTAGTGTAAGTCGAAAGTGACTTAAAGGCAAATACTGTACCAACAATAAGAAGTACAACAAGCATACCTTTACTACTAGTACTACATAGAGAGCTGGAAATCATAACTTTTAAAAGGTATGTCCTCTTGTGAGTGTATTTTACAGATGTTATAGTGTTGTATTTTAACTGTGGGTTTATGTGTTTTTAACTGTGTTTGTATTTTAGAATCATAGAATCATAGAATCATAGAATCATAGAGTTGGAAGAGACCACAAGGGCCATCCAGTCCAACCCCCTGTCATGCAGGAACTCCCAGTCAAAGCATCCCCGACAGATGGCCATCCAGCCTCTGCTTAAAGACCTTTAAGGAAGGAGACTCCACTACACTCCGAGGGAGTGTGTTCCACTGTCGAACAGCCCTTACTGTCAGGAAGTTCCTCCTAATGTTGAGGTGGAATCTCTTTTCCTGCAGCTTGCATCCATTATTAGAATCATAGAATCATAGAATCATAGAGTTGGAAGAGACCACAAGGGCCATCTAGTCCAACCCCCTGCCATGCAGGACCTCCAAATCAAAGCATCCCTGACAGATGGCCATCCAGCCTCTGCTTAAAGACCTCCAAGGAAGGAGACTCCGCTACGCTCCGAGGGAGTGTGTTCCACTGTCGAACAGCCCTTACTGTCAGGAAGTTCCTCCTAATGTTGAGGTGGAATCTCTTTTCCTGCAATTTATATCCATTGTTCCGCGTCCTAGTCTCTGCAGCAGCAGAAAACAAGCTTGCTCCCTCCTCAATATGACATCCCTTCAAATATTTAAACAGGGCTATCATATCACCTCTTAACCTTCTCTTCTCCAGGCTGAACATCCCCAGTACCCTAAGGCGTTCCTCATAGGGCATGGTTTCCAGACCCTTCACCATCTTAGTTGCCCTCCTTTGGACCCGCTCCAGTTTCTCCACATCCTTTTTGAATTGTGGTGCCCAGAACTGGACACAGTATTTAAGGTGGGGCCTGACCAAAGCAGAATAGAGTGGCACTATTACTTCCCTTGATCTAGACACTATACTTCTATTGATGCAGCCTAAAATTGCATTGGCCTTTTTAGCTGCTGCATCGCACTGTTGACTCATGTTCAGCTTATGGTCTACTTGGACTCCTAGATCCCTTTCACATGTGGTCTCATTCAGCCAGGTGTCCCCATTTTATATCTGTGCATTTCATTTTTCCTCCCTAAGTGCAGAACCTTACATTTCTCTGTGTTGAATTTCATCTTGTTAGCATTGGCCCAGCTTTCTAGTATATTCAGGTCATTTTGAATTGTGATCCTGTCCTCTGGGGTATAATATGTTGTACCTCCACCTTGAGCCTTGAGGAGAGGCAGAAAAGAAATCATCATCATCATCATCATCATCATCATCATCATCATCATCATTATCTTTGGATGCACTGTCTTTGGATTTATTTTATATGCTGCCAGTTCACAGAAGGGAATCAATTAAAATGTACCAGTGCACTTTTGAACAAGTAAGATAGACAGAATTAATATAATATAAAATTATTTTAAAACATACACACACAAAAACCCACACACCTAAAGCACACCCCAAAAACACAGACAATTATCTTGACACTGATTGTTTTAAACAAATTGTCCCTTCAATGGGCAGTTCATTAAACATTTAAGATAACTATCAATGTTTTGTACATTTGCTTATCTGTTCCTCCACACTGATTTATACACTGGTGGGGTTAGGGATTGGTCTAGAGGACCTCAGGATATCTTCAAACCCTACCTATTTTATTATTTCTCCACCCATGATGCAAACAGAAATAATTTTCAAGGTAAGCAACTTCTCATAGAATCATAGAATGATAGAGTTGGAAGAGACCCCAAGAAGGGCCATCCAGTCCAACCCCATCCTGCCATGCAGGAACTCCCAATCAAAGCATCCCCGACAGATGGCCATCCAGTCTCTGCTTAAAGACCTGATGAAATGGGCAGCAGCCTGCAAAAGCATCTGGCAACTTAATGGTTTGTTTTTAAAGTACTACTAGCTTATTCACAGACAGCCAGCGTGGCATAGCGGTTTGAGTCTGGAGACCAAGGTTCGAATCCCAGCTTGGCCATGAAACTCAGTGGGTGACCTTGGGCAAGTCACACTCTCTTAGCCTCATAGGAAGGCCATGGCAAACCTCCTCTGAACAAATCTTGCCAAGAAAACCCCATGATAGGTTCGCCTTATGGTCTCCGTAAGTCAGGAATGACTTGAAGGCACACAACAATAACAACAACAACAGCTTCTTCGTTGGCTGTGGTGTAACAGGCCAACACAATTATTCCCTGGATACCAATAATATAAGTATTCTTCAGTCTCCCAAGATACAAGGAAGACAAGGGCAAGGCTTATAATAATAATTTTTATTTATAGCCCGCCCCTCTGAACAGGCAATCGGGGTGGGGTACAACAAAATTAAAACATTAACAGTTAAAATTATCTGGATTGGGTCTCATCTGTAGGAAGATTGCTGAAATTTTTCCATGCTTCTCCAATCTTTCGAGTTGACTTTTTTTTTTTTTAAAAAAATGCAATTCGAGAGCTGCATTGGACCTTGAAGGAGTCAATAAGCATGGTACTTTATTCAAAGACATTGATGTGTTAGTCTGGAAAATTAGTGTGCAAAAGGATCTTGCAGCACCTTTGAGACTAACTAGAAAGAAGCTGTAGCACGAGTTTTTGTAGACTTGAGCCTATTTCTGAGGAAGTAGGAAAGCTCATGCTACCAACTTCTTTCAGTTAGTCTCAAAGGTGCTGTTAGATCCCTTTGCATGTGGTACTTTATATAGGAGCAAATTCTCTAAACCTGCATTTGATCACTTGAGCATCCTCCCCACTGCCATGCAAGAGATTTTTCTAAAACTCAAATCTCCCTTTCTGTCTTTTTCCAACACACCCCTGGCTCAAAACTCCATCTTTGTTCCTTTTTGGGTACAGAGGGTTGTTTTCCTTTGTTCATTTGAGAGGGCAGAGAAAGAGCTAATTTACATTATAAACATCAGGCTCAGCCTTCCAATGGTCCACCCCCAGCCCCCTCCCATCCTATTTGGACCTAAATCATTTCCTTATTTATTTGGCAGAGCTTGGGAAGTTACCTTTTTAAAATAGATAATATATCCCAGAATACTAAAAGCAGGCTTGGACACAGAAGAATGGGGAGTGAAAATAGGAGGAAGGAATATGAACAATCTTAAGGAATGCAGAGGACACCATACTACTAGCAGAAAACATTGCAGACCTAGAGCAACTACTGAGGAAGATCAAGGAAGAAAGTGCAAAGGCAGACTCATTGCTGAACATAAAGAAAACAAAAATAATGACCATGGAGAACTTGCACAAATTCATAATAGATAAAGAGGAAATAGAAATAGTAAAAAAGCTCTCATATTTGGGATCAAACATTGATTGGAGCGGGGACTGAAGTCAAGAAATCAGAATAAGAAGAAGAATGGGGAGGGCAGCTATGAAAGAACTAGAAAAGATCCTAAAATGTAAAGATACACAACTGAGCACAAAAGTTAGAATTGTACAAACCACTGTATTCCGTTACCATGTATGGATGTGAAAGCTGGACAGCTAAGAAAGAAGAAAATCAATTTGTTTGAGATGTGGTGCTGGAGAAGAGTGCTGAGAAGACCATGGACAGCCAAAAAGACAAACCAGGATGACTAATTCAAAGATATAGCAGTGTTAGTCTGTAGAATCAATACATAGAGAGATCTTGTAGCACCTTTGAGAATAACTGAAAGAAAGATATTGGCAGCATGGGCTTTTGTTGACTTCAGTCTACTTCCTCAGATGCACCGAAGAAGTATGCTAAAGTCTATGAAAGCTCATGCTGCCATTTTTTCCCCTTTTAGTCAGTCTCAAAAGTGCTACAAGATCTCTCTACGTTCAGGATGACTAAACTGAGGCTGGTGTACTTTGATCACATCATGAGAAGGCACAACCCATTAGAAAAAAAACACCACAATCCTAGGAGAGGTGGAGGGAAGCTCTCACATCCACATATGGTGATGAGAAATAGAATTACTTGTATTATTCATACACGCTTCACAACCATACATAGAAATGGGATGTAATGATGATATGGACAATCCTAATTGTAATATTCAATGGTACACCTTGACACTGCTATTCTGCTTTGGTCAGACCTCACTTTGGAATACTGTGTCCAGCTTTTGGCACCATAATTCAAGAAGGATGTGAGCAAACTGGAACGTGTCCACACTGTATATAATAAGACTTGAGCATCCATGGATTTCGATATTCATGGGGGGAGGGATTGTACCTGGATCCAAACCCCAGCAGATACTAAGGGCTCACTTGGTAACAAAGAGGTTTGTTTTCTGCTGCTGCAGAGACTAGGACACAGAGCAATAGATTCAAACTACCAGAAAAGAAATTCTACCTAAACCTTAAGAAGAACTTCCTGACAGCAAGATTTATTCAACAGCTGAAAATGCTGCCTTGGAGTGCAGTGGAGCCTCCTTCTTTGAAGGTTTACAAACAGAAGCTAGGTTGCTATCTTTTGGGGGTGCTTTGTGTGTTGGACCGGATGGCCCTTCGGTTCTCTGCCAACACTATGATTCTTTGATTCTATATTGCAACAACAAAATATAGCATTTTGTGTTAGATATGATTTAAAAAACAAAACAAAACTAGGCTGCTCTCCATGGTAGGATGTGCATGTGTTGGTGCCTTGAAACAACAAAATGCATGCATGTGTGTGGTGGTGGTGGTGGTGGTGGTGGTGGTGGTAGGGGGGAGATTCCTTGCCCCTCCAAGAGCTTCTCAGTATTCAAGGCACCAGGTACTTGCTGGTAGTGGAAGCTAAGCAAGTTCAGCCCTAGTTAGTCCCAGATGGGAGGCCGCCCAAACATCCCAGATGCTGCAGGCTCAATTTCAGAGGAAAGAATGTGCAAAATCCATGTCTGAGGATTTCTTGCCTAAGAAAACCCTGTGAATATTCCTGGGGCCACTATACAGGTGACTCGAAAGGCAGGCAGAGGGACACCTACCCACCCACCCAGCTGCTTTCCTGCCTTGCACTTCTCTCCCCTCTCCTTCCCTTGCAGTTCTGTGATGACTCCCTTTCAGCCAACATGCTCAGGGAGCTGATGGAGGGGGAGAAACTCACCAGATCTTGCAGCCTTGGGGGAAACAAAGGGCACCACTCCCTCCTCTCACCACCCCACAGAAAGGGGGCAGGCAGAGGCTCTCAGAGAGGCAGGCTGGCTGCTCAGCTGTGTGGGGATTGGGGAAGGAAGCAGGAAGCCACCTCCCAGTGCATCTGCTGCAGATCATGTCCTTCTTCCTCTCTCAGAAGAACCCACCTCCTTTCCTTCACGTCACCTAGCCTTCTCCCCCCCAAATCTGTCCCTCTCCAGCTGTGTGTGTGCATGGGATCACAAGTCCTATTATCCCCCACCTGCAGCATCACTCCAGATCTCTCCCTTTACCTCCTCCCTGGTACCCAGATGACCTTGAGAGGCACTGAACTACACCTCCCATGATTCTTCAGCCATCCCCATGCCCCCATAATTCATCAGCCACTCTACCTGGGGCTGATAGGAGGAGATGGAGTCCTACCTGAGGCTGATGGGAGATGGAGTCCAAGGTTGGGAGGACAAAGCAGTAGAGGAAGGCAGATTCCATCCATTCCAGCAAGACCAAGCTCAGCTGAAAGGAAACACAACAATGTCAACTCAGGAAGAACTGGACTACATCATTTCCCATAGTTCCTCTGCTCTGCTCTAGGGAGGGTGGGGATTTGGGTTCAAAACATGGCCCAAGTTGATAGGATGGGAGGGATGGGGCGGGAAGGAAAAGGCTGAGTTAACTCTTAGATGACCAGAGCTTGGGAAAATTCCTTTTTGAGATGACAGCTTACAGAATCCACAGGAGAAATCTGTGTTTAGGAATGAAAAGAGGTCATCTCATCAGGTGCTATGGTGACATCAGTAAATACAAAAAGAAATTAAGTAGGCACTGAAAGCTGGATATAACATGAAGCCAGAGCTTGGAAAAGTTACTTTTGTAGAGTACAACATCCAGAATCTATGGAAGAAATCTCTTATCTTTAGGAATCCGACCCTGCAATTCCACACATAGTTTATTGACTTTAGCAACCATGGCCTCTATTTCAGAGTAAGTATGAAATGAATTAGTAAAAGCAGGATGCAACTTGAAACCAAATTTTGCAAAAGTTACTTTGATTTTGGATGACAGTTCCCAGAATCTCCAGCAGCCAACAAGTTACCTTTTTGGACCACACTCCCAGAGTCCCTCAACCAAGTAGGTAAGTGGATTCTGACAGCTGTGGTCCAAAAAGTAACTTTCCCAAGCTCTAAATGGAGAACGCTTCCTGCTTTCTGCAGCATTTTCCTCTCATCAGGGTAAACAAAAAGAAACTTGGGATTCCAACTATCTTCTGCCCTAGCAGAACCTCATCCCAAATCTGAACCCACAAGTTGAACTGTTCTGTTGTTGTTAGCTGTGAACAGACCTTAGGGCCGTTGTAAATCAGAAACAATGTGAAGGCACACACCAACAAGTTAGCATTGTGTTAGCATTGTGTTAGTGAATCTGTAGGTCTGTCAAATATGTTTTAATTGATACTGTAAGCCCTTTGGGTTGGGATAGAAAATAAAAAACAAATGGCTGCAAATGAATACTTTCCCCCGCCGTATATCAATGAGACACTCAATTTCTCAATGCCTCTTAAAAATGGCCAGTTCTGTGCAGAAAAGAGATTTAAATCCACAAAAGTGGCATCATTTTCAGACGCACTGTCCACAGAAAGTGGACAAATCCTGCAAAAGCAGGATCATTTTCAGACACATTGAGCATTAATCTGACATTGACCTGCACAGAAAGTGGACAAAATCAACCACTTTTTACTTTTGGGATTTTCATGGGTTAATGTCGGATTAGTACTTAATGCCCCCGATCTGTCTGAAAACAATCCCACTTTTGTGGGATAGTCCCGGAATTTAAATCCAGTTTCTGCACAGGATTTGGGTACTTAGCATCCCATATGATAAATTCCTTTGAAAAGTTTGTTTTCAGAAGTAGTAGCTTTGGACGTTTCGCATTACGGGCACTTACAGTCATCAGAACTAGAAAATAAGGGTACAAGTTCCCAATCTCCAGAATTTCACCTATGGAATCCAAGGGCTCTCCATTTCCAAGTCTGACCTACAGTTGTAAGCAATAAAAAAGACTAGGTAACTTTGAAGCTTTATTCTCCTACATTTTTCAGTACACTCATGAACCATCTCCTCAGTATCATTTCCTTCTGCCAGTCCACATGCAGCACTAGGAGGAGAGCGGACTTGCGTCAACTATACATTCACCAGATACAATAGCACCAGTATTCCCAGAAGTTCTGCCCTGGACAGCTACTAGTCATTTCACTTCGGGGATTGTAGATTTAGAAAGTAATTTTTCCAAACACCGCCTTTGTTTTAAACCAAATGACTTAAACAAAAAACATTCCTAAGATTTTAAACTGATCATTCTTTTTTTAAAAAAATTCTGGCTATTATTACTACAGTGGGACCATGGTATTGGCTGGGGTTTGCTTCTAGGATCCCCCCCCCCCCCCCCGATACCAAACTTGGTGGATGTTCAAGTCCTATTAAATACAAAGGCATAGTGAAATTGTGTCTCTTATATCAAATTGCAAAATCCAGGTTTGCTTATTGAAATTTGTTTATTTTAAAAATATTTTCAAGCCAGGGATAATTGAACTCGTGGATAAAGAATCTGGATATGGAGGGCTGGCTGTATTTTCCATCCCTCTTACTGGAACGGCAATTACTGTTTGCATTTAAACATTTTAACAGTTTATTGGCAGTTGTTCCTTGTTAGGCCAGTATCCAGTGTCAGTTGCTTCTTTTTAATCACCCTATTTTATAGTGTAAGAAATGCCCTTCAGAAACAAATCCTTGCATCGACTTAAGTTCAACCAAAACAACCTCCTTTAAACATTTTAAACAATTATTAATTAAGTTAGTGGCCATAACATTAGAAATATGTTTTGCAACTACATTTTCTGATTTAGTCCTATACTGGTGTAATCCTATACAATAATGGGGGGGGGGGGGGGAGACACCTGGTTTAAACCAACATAACCAGTTTATACAGACAAAAAGTACCCAATAAAACTGTTTTCCCACCAACCCAAGCAGTGAGATCGTTCATAGAATCATAGAATCATAGAGTTGGAAGAGACCCTCTTTGAGCACTACAGTTCCTAGAATCTCTTCTGCTGGCTCGGGAATTTTGGGAAGTGTAGTGCTTACTTTGAAGCTTCCCAGTGAATGTCACCACGGATGATGCTAGAATAATTTCTAAAGTAGTTTATTCCCACTGTAATGACTTGCTGCATTGTTTGTGGCCTGCAAACCCAAGTGTGGTGGGATTGAGAGAAGCCAAGGGGACTGGAGAGCTATGAGGGCCCAGCCCAGGACCACCATAAAGGAAAAATATTGCAATCCTGTAGAGGTGGAGAAAGCGTTACTTATTGGCTGCATGGGACCCTTGGGACTCAGTTTCAAATTCTTCCTCAGAGCCCAGTCCCATTTTAAAACATCCACGGGCAATTTTCCATAGGGTTGGAAGGGATCCCAAGGATCATTTAGTTCATTCCCCTGCCATGTAGGAATATATAATGAAAGCACTCCTAAGAGATGCCCCTCCAATCTCTGTTTAAAGAAGATGGAGAATCCACCACCATCCAAGGCAGTGGCGATCGTGCAACTGTGACAGCTGGTGACTTCCATATCAGTTGAGTGATGAATCCACTCCTGACTTTAGTATGAACGTGGGCAACAAAAACGGTGAAAAGTCTGGAAACCATGCCCTATGAAAAGTGGCTTAGGGAACTGGGCATGTTTAGCCTGGAGAAGAAAAGGTTCAGAGGTGACATGATAGCTCTGCTTTAATATTTGAAGGGATGTCATATTGAGAGGATGGAGTGAACTTGTTTCTTGTGTCTCCAAGACTAGGACACAGAGAAACAAATTCAAACTACAGGGTAAGATATTTTATCTGAACATTAGGAAGAACTTCCTGATAGTAAGAGCTGTGGAATAGGCCGCCTCAGCTGGTGGTGGAGTATCCTTCTTTGGAGGTTTTTAAACAGAGGCTGGATGTCATCTGTCAGGGGTGCTTTGACTATGCCTTCTTGCATGGCAGGGAATTGGACTGGATAGGCCTTACGGGTCTCTTCCAACTCTATGAGTCTAGGAACTTTAAAAGTATTATTGTTGAATTAGTTGAACCAAAACAAATTCAGCTCTTTCAAGCTCTCCTTTAAAGTCTGGATTGGATCCACTCATTCACTGTCCCCCTACCATGGAAGCCAACAAGTGCTTCTGTTACATAATCCAGGTCCAAAGCAAGTGCAAAGCTGGATCAGAGACTGATAGGAGCTTGGACAGAACCTCATGTAATGTGACTATAATGTGAAGGATCACTGAAACCACAATCATCAAAGGACCTGGAAAAGGTACAGAAAAAAGTAAACATCATTATCAAGGATATGTCAACTAAAAATATAAGAGAGTAAAGGGAAAATATTTAGAGCAGATAGGTTGCCAATGACCTTCAGGCATGTGACCTATCAGCTTCTTTTGCTTTTATATAAGTAGACTTTTGAGCATTGGACCATGAGTCTGGAAATCAGGGTTCAAATCCTGGCTTGGCCATGGAAACCCACTGAGTGACCTTGGGCAAGTCACACTCTCTCAGCCACAGGTGATGGCAACAGCAAACCCCCTTGGAAGAAACATGCCAAGAAAACCTCACGATAGGTTTGCCTTAGGGTCACCATAAGTCAGAAATGATTTGAAGGCACGCAACAACAATTTTTAAATAACCTGCACAGACAGGGCTGTGCTTTTCAGGCAGTAAAACTGTTGGAGAGAACTGAGCTGTGCTTTGGAGACAGGCAAGTTGCTGTAGTGGGGCTTATTGTTGCAGCGAGGACATAAGAGCATAAGAAGCTCCCTTATGCTGGGTCAGTCCCTCACATCTATCCTAGCACTATCACCTCTAATTGGCAGTGGTTCACTAAGATTTTACATAGGATTCTTCCTAAACTTTCCTGGACATACCCAGGGTTCTCCTAGCATAGCACTAACAAATTCAGACTCTGCTTAACTTCCAAAATCCTGTGAAAACAGGTGTGTGGTTCAGTGGTTTCTAGTAGTTATGTATACTACTGAGCAGTGCTGTGCAGATGCAGTAAAGAAAGAGCCAAAATAACGAGAATTTTATGATGTCCTGCCTCTTTTGCTTTGGCCTACCTACTTGGCATCACCCTATGCCTCTTAGTCCCACCCAGTGCTGGAATTTAGCCACCAACCAGCCCTTCTCTACTGGAATCCATGCCATGGGCCAAATAGGTTTCCTACTTCTGGTTTAGAATGAAGGCAAGTAAGCAGCTAGAGGGGCATTACAGAAGCACAGACATTTATTGTTTGGACACAGTCAAAATGTCTCCATCTCCTGTGATCTTAAAATCTGACAAAGATGAACAGATATAGATTCAAGATCACAGAATCATAAAGTTGCCATGAAGGAAGGCACAATCAAACCACTCCTGACAGATAGCCATCCAACCTCTGTTTAAAAACCTCCAAAAATAAGACTTCATCACTCTCTGAAGTAGCATGTTCCATGGTTGAACAGTTCTTACCATCAGGAAGTTCTTCCTAATATTTAGGTGGAATCTCTTCCTTGTAGCTTAAATGCATTGCTCCGTGTCCGAGTCTCTGGAGCATCAGAAAACAAGCTTGCTCCATCCTCAGTTGATGGATTGGGAGAACATGGTTCTGGAAGATGGAGCAAGCTTGCTTTCTGTTGCTCCAGAGACTAACACATGGAGCAATAGATTCAAACTAAAGAAGATATTCCACCTACACATCAAGAAGAACTTTCTGACAGTGGAATAAACTGCCTCAGAGTATAGTGGAGTCTCCCTCTTTGGGGGTTTTTAAGCAGAGGCTGGGCATCTATTGGGGGGTGGTTAGATTGTGACTTGCCCCATGGCAGGGTGTTGGATAGGATGGCCCAACGCTGTGATTCTATAAAAGGCTTCATTTATATACCACTTCATACTGCCTACGCCGTGTCTAAGCAGTTTACAACTGTAAGCTACTTGCCCCCAACAATCTGGGTACTCATTTTAGCGACCTCAGAAGTATGCAAGCCTGAGTCAAACTTGAGGTCTTTTGCTGGTATTGAACTCACAACCTTATGGTTTTGAGTGAGTGGCTGCAGTACAGGCATTTAACCATGATCACAATTGTGAAAGCCAACATAAATGGCTGTGAAAGGGGTTTAGATAGATTCATGGAAGATACAGCTTCCAATCAAGATGCTATCCCTTACTTCCAGTTTCAGAGACAATATGCTCCCATGTACTATTTGTGGTGTGGATGAGTGGGAGAGTCCTATTGCCAGTTACCCAGTGCATCCACCTGGACACTGTAGATAGATGACGGACCAAAGAGAACCTTGCTGTGCTCCAGCATGACTCTTCTTACATGCTTATGATTTACTACTAAAACTTTCCAACACACAACATGCTCACCCCATTTCCAATTTACTGTCTGCTGCCCTCTATTTCCTGATGTTCCTATCCTGAGCTACAGAGATGCATCTTTTCTGAGTCTATTTCAAAAAGAAGCTTGTTCTCTATCCTCCATTCCCGACAATTCTAGAGTTTCTCTGCTAGGTGAGTTCTTCGATGCCTAGTGAGGTTTGTCTTCTGATTGAAGCTCTTTTCACATTCCAGGCATTTGTATGGTTTCTCCCCACGGTGGATTCTCTGATGTGAATGGAGGTTCTGGCTGTGACTAAAACACTTCCCACATTTCAAGCATTTGTAGGGTTTTCCTCTTGTATGATTGCGCTGATGTCTAGTCAGGTAGGACTTTCGACTATAGGTTTTCCCACACTCTGGACACTTATATGGCTTCTCCCCTGTGTGACTTCCTTGATGAAAAGTGAGGGTTATTTTTTGGCTGAAGCTCTTTCCGCACTCTAAGCATACATATGGTTTCTCGCCTGTGTGGATTCTTTGGTGTGATGTAAGGTGTGCGCTCTGACCGAAGCTTTTTCCACAGTCCAAGCATTTATATGGTTTCTCCCCTGTGTGTGTTCTCATATGAAGATTAAGGCTCGATTTACTACTGAAGCTTTTCCCACACACAAGGCACCAACTTCCTTCCTTTCCTTTATTGTTTTTTTCCTGAGTGCAGGTTTCAGAGATATTATCACCCTGAGCAGCAGACGTTTTGTCCCTCCTTGTCTCTTTCGTTTCAGTTTTTCTGCTCTGATTTTCCCACATTGTACTTCTGGCTCTTTCCAAAATCATCCTATGTAGTTCTCCTTTGTTCTCACTCTCCTGACCATCAGTTTCTGGGGAAAAAAAGAAAACAAAAGCCAAATGGGGCAAGATTTTTTTTTAAAGTGAAATAATTGCTGTTGGAAGCAACAAAATAAGAGAATGTTATCAGGTATTAAACTAGGGGTTCCCACTCTGGGGTGCCTCCACCCCCAGGGGGTGAGAGAGAGAATTTCAGGGGGTGCGAGAGCGACAAACAATGTTTGGTGTTCTCAGTCGACAATTTGCAAATCATTACTCAGCCAGTTTCCACTGTGCCTTGAAATTCGGTAGTAGGTGGCTGTGTTGCACAGACAGTTGTCACATTGTTTATTTAATCCAGAGGAGAGAATTTTACAATTTAGAATCATAGAGTTAGAAGAGACCACAAGGGCCATCCAGTCCAACCCCCTGCCATGCAGGAATTTACAATCAATAAACCTGTTTAAACTTTGGTTAAAAACCTCCACATAAATTAAAATCTAATTGCTCAGTTTAGATATTTTATGCACTGCAAATATAATATTGCAAATATTATTCAAACATTTCCTTGGGGTGTGGAGCATATAAAAATTTGAGAACCACTGCATTATAGTAAGAGTGGGGAAAATGTAACCCCCCAGGGCTGATTCTGTCATCCAGTTCCTGATTCAGCAATTAAAAAAAACCCTCTCTACAGAGGATAGGGAGTGGTGATTTCGCTATGTCGACCAGGCCGTTTTAGATCCAGGGGAGGTCTTTCTTCTAGCTGGAAGTAACTTGAAAGTTGGGCCAAAAAGCTAGTGAAAGTGCCCCCACTCCAATTTTTTAGGGGTGGAAATATTTTTTGCAGAAGGTTATAGCTAGGGAGGAGGTTTCCCAAGGATTGCACAGTCCTGCATTAAATAATCAGTTGCACAGTCCTGCATTAAATAATCCTTTCTGTTTTGCATGTTAAATAAGAATGAACACTGGATGATGTTTATGAAATTCTGGTTATGAAATTTAGCATGTGGCCTTAGAAGTAGGATGTTTCCAAAGGGATGGTGGGCAGCTAAATCAGAGATGGGCAATTGTGGGAGACCTTGAGGGCGGAATTACACCTCCAGACCATAGAGGGCTGCACCTCCACATCCCCTACCTACATAGACATCTTTCTAGAAAATTCTCAGAGAGTACCCTAACTAGCAGTTAGTGGCCATGCCTGCAGTAGATTCTGGGAACTGTAGTTCAAAAAAATTGCTTCATCTGGGCTCTGCAATTACTAGTTTCTTCCTTGTAAACTGGTATTATCTTCCAAGAGAAATACAGGAATCTTACCCAGAGAGGCTGTTTTTCTCCACTTCTCCTCCACACCTTCCCGACAGGAGATCTGTTGGGCCAGACTCAGCTGGCCCCAGTCCTCCTTACTGAAGTACACAGCCTCTTGCTTGCAAAGTCCCAGATCCTGAAAAAGAACAAAATGCCCTCATACACATTGGTTCATTTCACAATTCTCATCTTCAGGGAAGACAATTAAAGAGAGTCGAAGTGGGTCCTGTCCTTAAGATTTCAGTTGAAGATGAACTATGTGGCCTTTCTGATGTTGTTTGATTGCAACTCCCATCAGCCCTGACCAGCAAAACCAAGTGAAGAAAGCTGGGAGTTGCAGTTGCACAGTACCCAGAGAGCCACATAATTCTCACCTGTTTAAAAACATTGACAAGCGGAGAGTTTTGATGGCATCAAGAGGGGAAGAGAAAGGATCTTTCAAGTCCAGGGAAGATGTGCAAGAAATAAAGCCACACAAATAACGTCTATGAAATCTTTAGATAGGGCTGGCTCAAGGCATTGTGGTGACTGAGGCAGAGCTTCAAGTGGCACCCCTCTGTACAAGTCACGAAATGCACTACCATAGCCAAGGGAGGATTTGAACCCTGGTCTCCAAAGTCATAGCCCAATGCTCAAACCACTACACTATGCAGGCTCTCAAAGTTAAAAGGAGTGGCTGCCCCCAAACTGAGACGGCTGTCTTCCATGACCTCACCAAATGTGCCTGTGATGGCTGTGAAAACGAAAGTAATCCCTCCCACAAGGACTGTAGAACTTTGGAAGGCTTTACAGGAAGATACAGCTCTTTAAATAACCTTGACCCACGTCATGCATGACTTTGAAGCTCATAACTAACATTTTGAAATCTGCTAGGAAATGGATCAGCAGCCCGAGGAGCTGTTTCAGTTATATGCTCCCTATAACAAAGTAAATAACTTGCTGTCCTTTCTATTACCCTCCAAACCTCTTGTATATGGCACCTGCCATACTTTCCCCAATGGCAGGGACTGTGTTGTTGCTGGGTGTTGTCCTGCCTTGTTTGAACAAAGAGCATTCAGAGTCTCTTTTGTTAACAGCTTCCATAGAAAGAAAAAGATAGATTCTTTCAGGTAGATGTGAAGGGCATCCAGCCTTCTCCACTTTAAGCTCACAAAAGTTACTCCACCTACCTGATACGTCTGTTTAGAAACCACTTCCACTCCACCACTATGAAGAGATGGTATCACTGGTGTACACGGAAGATTCTCTGGCTCAGGGAGATCAGTGGACATTTCCAGAAATGCGTCTGGCTCCTGAGGAGGTCAGTGAGCATCCCATGGAGCAAATTAAGAGAGAGAGAGAGAGAGAGAGAGAGAATGATCAGAAAAGGAATGAGTACAGATCAAGTCTTGGTGTTCAGACTATAGAAGGCTATAGCCTCCCCAATCCCTGCTCAGCTTTCCTCTTACCCCTGCTTCCAGATATGCCAACCCCCTGGCAAGACCTCTGCAAAATTTTTTTTTGGTTTTCAAAGACATCTGGAAGTGGGGAGAAAACTGGTTGAATTATTTGTTCGCCCCTGCAGGAAGAAATAATTTAACACAGTACATCCCTATAACTCTTGTGGAAGAGCGGGGGCAGCAGGCAGCAAGCAAGGTCATACTATTATATTCTTTGAAAATGTCAGAAATTAGAAAAACTCAAGTAGTATCACATTGCCCTTCTTGCCTTTGAGGAGTTTGCACTGGGGGGCTGTAGAGCTGGTATGCTGGGCTCCCAATGTGTGAGAGCATTTCTGAAAATTTGAAAATCCACATTTGAGCATTTAGAGTCATGACAGGTCTAAACAATTGCAAGATTTTCAACTACAATTTTGTTATTGTTATTTGCTGTCAAGCTGACTTGGATTTATGGATCTCCTAGGAATGAGAGACCTCTAAGACCCAGTCATCCACTACCGTGCTCAGGTCCTGCTAACTCAGTCCATGGCTTCTTTTACTGTATTTATATGTTATATGTTCTTCCTATTTTTCTATTGCCATCCATTTTATTGGACATTATTGTATTTTTCAGTGAGTCACATCATCCCATGATATCTTCAAAGTGCAACAACCTCAGTTTTGTTATCTTGGTTTCTAGTGAGAGTTCAGGCTTGACCCATTCATTTGTCTTTTTAGCAGTCCATGATATTGGATTCTTTTTAAAACTGGAGGTTTTTGGTGCTACTTTAAAGCTAAATGCAGTCACTTAAAAAAACAACAACATAATTTGGAAATGTTGCTTTTTTGGGCTGCAACTCCCAGAATCGCTCATGATCCCAAAAAACAACATTTCCAAGAACAAGCACTGTCAGGTTGTAAATCTAGATCTATAGCCATCTCTCACACAGTGAAAACCCTCCTGGTTGGGCCCAACTAGAAACCCCCCATTGAATCCACTGCTGAATAGTGAATCACTATGGAGGGAAATCTGATTCAATGGGCCTAGCTTAGCTGGAACTAATAATAGGGTTCGGGCCTGTATGTTTTCAGAGCAAGAAAAATACAGGTTGAGTCTCCCTTATCTCAAATGCTTGGAACCAGAATTGTTTTGGATTTCAGATTTTGCGGGGAATTTTTGAATACCTATTTTTGCTACTATGTACATGAGATATTTTTGAGACGGGAATGAAGTCTATTAAAACAACATTCATTTATGTTTCATATACAGCTTATATACATAGCCTGAAGGAAATTTTATACAATATTTTTAAAATAATTTTGTGCATGAAACAAAAGGTCTACACTGAACCATCAGAAAGCAAAGGTCACAATCTCACCCACTTATGAAAAATGTTTTGTTTTTTGGAATATTTTGAATTTCAGAATTCTGGATAAGGGAGACTCAACCTGTTTTTTAAAAAAGATATTGTATTTTAAAGTAATAAATAAATAAATAAATAAATTGTGTTTTAAAAAAGAATAAACATCCAGATGGTGTCCAAATAGTGTTCACTGTGTGTGTGTGTGAGAGAGAGAGAGAGAGAGAAGAGAGACCATCTAGATGTTTATTCTTCTAAAAATAGGACGAAAAGATGATTGGGTGATCAATGTCAGTCTCAGCATCCCAATGTTGGGATGGGTGCTGACACTAAGCACATTTATTACCACCTTCTCATCTTTTGATTTCTGGGTAGTTATGTGGGCTGCCTCCCCAAACTGGCTCCAGAGCCCTAGATTTCAGCCCAGAGGTCCAATCCTAGCTGCATCATTCAATGTATCCAGACACACAATAAATACAAGAGAGCACTTTGGCAGCGCATGAATCACAGAAAATATTTACCAACTCTGAAATTCTCTTATGTGGGCCATTACCCCCCCCCCCCCCCCCCCCGTTCCAGGGCCCTAGATTTCAAACCAATAATCCAATCCTAGCGGCATCATTCGGTGTATAGAGAAGAATGAACAAGCATGCAGTAAATAGAAAAGTGTCCTTAAGCAGCATATGAATCACAGGGAATGTTTACCAACTTCAAAAATCCCCAGCCATCACTGTTTGTTCTACCACGATCTACAAGGATGGGATGCTCTCACCTGCTTAACTTTCCATTTCATTTCCTGCTTCTTCTCCTCTGCCTGACTTAGAAGGAAACTTTCGGCCAGGGTTACTGCCTGGGAACTGGTCTCTGCCCCACATTCCCTGACCCAGCTCTCCAGCTCTTGGGGAAGGATGGCCAGGAACTGTTCCAGGATCACCAGGTCCAAGATGTGGTTCTTCGTGTGTCGCTCTGGCTTCAGCCACTGGTGGCAGAGACTGCGGAGTTGGTTGCAAACCTCTCGGGGTCCCTTGGTCTCCTGGTAGCGGAACTGTCTGAAGCGCTGGCGCTGTATGTCTGCGGGAACAGTGTTATTGTCCAAGGCTTTCTGTACCGTTCTTTCCCAGAATTCTCCACCGCTGCCAACCTGAACGATATGGAGGCCTATGCCTACGTCGGAGCAAGCCTTGTCTTGCTGTTCCACTTTCAGCCCACAATCCAATGTAGCTTCCAACATGGCTGAAGGAGTGATTTCCTTTCTTTGGCCAGATTCTGCAATAGTGATAACTCATCTGAGTGAGGACACCAAGTACTGAGGAGAAAAGAAAATATGAGCCCTTGTCAATATGCTAAGAGTAAGACAATATTTTAGTCAAAACACTCCTTGGCAACTGGCTCTTCTCTCTGAAAAGAGAATGAAAAACAGAATGAGGAAGACCAATATGGCTTCTGTTCTCTTGGTCATAGAACTTAGAAAAACACTGGCTTACATCTTTGCAGAACTATGGGGCTTTCTAGATTGGCAGGAAAGTGTGACATGAAGTTGCCTTTTCCTTAATGCTTAGCAGCTGAACCACAGCCTTTAGATGGAGCTGCGCTGTTCCACAGTTTTTAAAAAAGAAGCTGGGAAAACCAGCACCTTTTTAAAGGCGCTTCTTCTCCCCTAAAACGCAAAAAAAGTGTTTTCATGGCACTTTTTCTCATCTAAAGGCTAGACTTTCATGTAGCCATGAACACACTTCTTTTTGCCAATCTAGATCAGGCTTGTGTGTTTCAATGACTTTTCTCAAGAACAACAATCTGACATTGTGAAGGCTACACCAAGTATATTGAATTCCTTCCTGACACATAACTATTAAGGGCTTTCTGTTAGAAAGTATGGGGACTGGGACTGCTGCACAAGGGAGTGTGGACTGTGCCAGGTGACACCACTGCTCTTCAAACACTTACCTTTTGGCAGAAACTGTCTGTGGCATTCACCTGCTTCCCTTTAAAATGCTTTAAGAGATGGGGGGAGTGGGGCGAAGCTCAGTGGGAGGAGAAAGGAGAGGTCCCAGGATTTTTTAAAATTAAAATTTCTAATTTCAAAATGATAAATTGTAATTTAAAATAATCTTTTAACATTTTCTTCAAAATTATTATTATACCTTTATTTGTATAGCACTGTAAATTTACACAGCGTTGAACATACAATCTGTAATGAGATGGTTCCCTGCCCTCAGGCTTACAATCTAGAAAGACAGACACAAAAGGAGAAGGGAAAGGTGAAGGGGAAGGGGATGAGGTCCAGCAGTTCTTCTCTCCCTCGGAGGCCTGGACCAAGGCAGATGGACTGGAGGGAGGGCTCGGCTTCTTAATACATAGTTATTAAGTTAATACATATGTATTAATAACTTAATACAGTACATAGTTATTAATACATAGTCATTATGTATATGTAAATACATTTAGGTCATGCATACGATATTGGACAGGAGACCATGAGCAAATCCTGGGTGCTATAATATAGATTTCAGAAGAAGGAACTGGCAGAACATGAAGGCAACACAACAAACACAAACACACTTTTTAAAACTAAACACCCTAAAGTCACCAGATCCAGTCTCATATTGGGTGCTGAGCAGGGTCAGCCTGGTTAGCACTTGGATGGGAGACCGTCAATGAATACCAGGTGCTGTAGGATAGATTTCGGAGGAAGGCACTGGGAGAACACAAGAAAAACAACAAGAACAACACACACACATACAAACTCCTCAGCGCTAAAGGCCCTAAAAGCCCCAGATCTCATCTAATTTTATAAGCTAAGCAGGGTCTGCCCTGGATAGCACTTGGATGGGAAACCACTAATGAATCCCAGGTGCTGTAGGAGAGATATCAGAGGCACAACATTAAGGCAACACAACAAACACAGACACACCCCTTAATAATAAACTCCCTAAAGTCACCAGATCCAGTCTCAAATTAGAAGCTGAGCAGGGTTAGCCCTGGATAGCACTTGGATGGGAGACCACCAGCAGAATATCAGGGGATATTTCAGAGAAGGGAAGTGGCAGAATTTGAAAGCACACAACACACACAGACCCAAAGCTAAATACCCTAAAAGCCCCAGATCCCACCAAATTTTTGAAGCTAAGCAGGGTCAGCCCTGGATAGCACTTGGATGGGAGACCACCAATGAACCCCAGGTGCTGTAGGACAGATTGCAGAGGAAGGAAACTGGCTGAAATTGTGAAGAAGGGACACAACAAACACAACCACACAGCCCTTAATACTAAAGATAGTACCTTCCCCCCCAAAAAGGCAACTCACCAGAAAGAGTTAAACCCAGCTCCCTCCTGGGCTGGAAGAGGAAGCACCGCTCTAGCCCTCCTCTCGCTGGCTTCTAACCGGAAGAGGAAGTGCATGGGAGAAGAGCGACTTCCGCTTATGCCTCCTCCACTTCCGCTCCCATTTCCCTTCCCTTCTAGGAATCCCCCACTCTCTCATTTTCACTTTTAAAGTAGTGGTTGCCCAGACTTTGGTCCACCAGGTTATTGCTGTTTTTTGGACTTCAACTCCCAGAAGCCTTAGCCATTTGGGCCAACAACCAGGAATTCTGGGAGATGAAGTCCAAAAAAATCTAGAGGACCAAAGTGTGGGAAACCCTGTATCTTAAAGGCTTGTTGTTGTTGTTGTGATCCTTCTTCAAGTGACTCTGCCACAGGCTTTTCTTGGCAAAGTTTCTCAGAGGGGGGTTTGCCATTGCCACCCTCTGAGGCTGAGAGAGTGTGACTTGCCCAAGGTCACCCCATTGGGTTTCCATTATTAATATTGTTATTATTAGACGGCTGGAAGAGAAATGTAGAGAGCAGAACTAAGGACTCTATGGAGTTTATCACACTAGGGGGCAAACAGGATTTAAACAGGAATTAAACAGGAAAGAATCCTGGGCCGCATTCACACTGGAGAAATAAACCGGTTTAAGTGCCATGGCTCAATGCTGTGAAATTCTGGGAATTGTAGTTTGTTGTGGGGTCCAGAGCGGAGCTCCGCTCTGGACCCCACAACAAACTACAATTCCCAGAATTTCACAGCATTGAGCCATGGCACTTAAACCGGTTTATTTCTCCAGTGTGAACGCAGCCCTGCTGGTAGACTTCTCATCAGTAGTTTTGACGGACCATCAAACTTTGTATCACTCATCTCGGTTCATTCTTCTAGAGCTCAAACAAGCTGACTTTTAAACTATCAGCCCATTTCAAGCCAAGCCAGGCTTAATTCTGGCCCAAGGTTTTGCTCTTTTGCCATCCTTCATAAACAACTCAGAGCAGGACTTTTGAAAAAGGTCTGATGAAAACAGCAAAGAAAGGGATAGCTTGCTTTGTGGCCCCCAAACCACGTGGTTTAGTTTGGAGCCTTCAAGGAAACCAAAATGTTCCCTCCAGAAGGGAAGCAAGCAGATGAACTTCATCCAACTTGTGAGCTTCCCATAGGCAACAGTCTGGCCGTTTTGAGAACTGAGTGAGGAACCAGAGAACCCTTGGTCTCTTGGCAGCAGTGAGAAAACTGCAATTCAGCATCCAGATCCCTCTGCCAATAAATCCATCTTTTCTGGGCAGAGGGGCTGATGGTGCATTGCTTTCTTATTTCTGACTTCCCACTGGTGTTGTAACCAGATGGCCACAGACCAACCTCTCCCCAGGAGACAGGCCTTGGGTTGTTTGGGCTGATCTACTGTTCCCATCACTCAGCCCCATGGGATCCAGAGTCCTTTGGGGTGAGCCCAGCATTTTCCCACAGGTCAACTGCCAAATAGCCATGCTCCAACTTCTCCACTCCCAAAACCTCATATAGGGGTGCAAATGTGAAAAAAAGGTTAATGAAGAGAGAGAAAAGATACTTATTTTATTAGGTTTTCTTATTAATTTTATTAGGAACCAGAGACATACATAGTTTTGAAAAGTGTCACATTTTATTAGGTTTTATTAGGAACCAAACACATACATAGTTTTAAAAGATGTCACAGAACTGCAGCATCTGCCATCTTCTTTTCCATTTCATCTTCCTAAGAGAAAAGCTGAAGAAGCCGGACCCACGTTTCCTTTGTTCCTCGGTGTTTCTTTTTGGTGGATTCCAAAATACTCCCACTAAGGTGGGATCATCTCTCTATAGTCTAAAATTAATGAATCCCAAACGTTCCGCGTCCAGGGGTGTTGGGCCTCCCAAATATCCGGAGGACCAAAGTTTGGGAACCATTGTACATAAACTGTACAAAGGTTTGTGTACAATGTACAAAGGCAAACCTACTCTGACCTGAAGGCTCTGATCTAAGGGAGCTCCAAGGCCAACCAAAGCTAAGCAAGCAGAGGAAGATGTTTGATGTGTCCAATTTCTTCTGAAGGCAGTATACAAAAAGGAATAAAATACAGCTCTGATATTAAAAGCATATGACATCAGCCTAAGGTTGAGAGAGACAATGAGCCACAGAACCAGAGGCAGAGACTCTACTTCCTAACGTCCTATTCCATAAAATTACCTGCTCAGAATCATATCTCACCACGTCCCCAGAAACCTCTGCCATAAGAGTAGGAGCTTCACTTGGGACCATGGGCTTCATGGATCCTCCTTTGGTTTGTGTGGAGCAAAAGCACTGGGTCTATGTTACACCATGATTCTCTCCTGTACAGATTCTCCTCTTCAAAAGGTCTTAATTCAACCCCTCAGTTCTTCCTATTATGTGAGACTTGTGTGTGTTCCTTTCCCTTTAGATGAGAATGCTAAGGGCATTGATTATTTGCTTTGAGGTGGCATCTCTACGTTTTTTGCACATTTAAGGGCTCTCTGTTCTATGAGTCTTTTTGTGTTGAATAAAGGTTGTGAGGTGTCTGAAGCTATTCCCACATTCTTCACATTCATAGGGTTTCTCTCCAGAGTGAATTCTTTGATGTCTTTTAAGGGATGTGCTCTGACTCAACCTTTTCCCACATTGTTCACACTTATAGGGTTTCTGTCCAAAGTGAATTTTTTGATGTATTTTAAGTAGTATGTTCTGACGGAAACTTTTCCAACATTGTTCACACTTACAGGGTTTCTCTCCAGAGTGAATTCTTTGATGTTTTTGAAAGTCTAAGTTATGACTGAAGCTTTTTCCACATTCTTTACACTGATAGGGTTTCTCTCCAGAATGAATTCTTTGATGTCTTTCAAGGAGTGAATAACAACTTAAGCTTTTCTTAGAAGTTTCACATTGATAGAGTTTCTCTCTGGAATCAATTCGTAGGTTATTTTCTTGGTGGTAACTACTATTGATGGTGCCCCTCCATTCTTGAGATTGATAGGTTTTTGTTCTTTCTGGCTGTAATGTTCCATGTAGGCCTCCATCATCCTCACTCTTCTGAACATCATCTGCTGCAACCAGGGAGGAACACAGAAGCCATGGTGAAAACATGAGGGAATAATGTTTAAGGCAGGGCTTCCTATTGGGTCCTTTTACACTCAGCTTGCATCTCCTCCCTTCTGCCTCAGATCTTTTGACTTCCACAGGAAGACGATTCATTGACCAATGACTCTCAAATTTCTCTCTTCCCTGTCCATAGAAACCATTAAATAATAATGGTTATAGAGAAGAAAGTAGAACTGTGCATAAACCCCTGGCTCCTTGATTTGGATCTGGGCCCAAGTTGGTTGCAGACTGCAGTGTCTTGGCCAATCTATCATTCCCTCCTAGAACATCAATTTGCTAAGTTGGCCAAAGTTTAACTATAATAATTGAATGGACAGCACCCTTTGCTTTACTCCATCAAGAAAGAATTTGTTGAGATTCGAAAATGGGGCATAAGAAAGAGCGAAAGCAAGAGCATGTTTTAATAATCAGATCCTTCCATTATTACCTCTCCTCTCCTTTATGGTATTTGTATCACCCCACCCCCTTCTGACAGCTGCCACTGCTATGACCCTTTCTTCCTATCCCATGGGTTTTGCTCTTGTTCAATACTGTCTTAAGAAGTTACAGTAAAGCACTGTGTTTACTGTTGCCCAAAATGCCAGGGTCCCAGAGAGCACCCGCAACCAATTTTATTGGCTCACATGAAGCTGCTGAGAGGGCTTTGAGCAACTAAAAGGAGGGATCAAGGTTGTGTATACTGGTTACAGGAAACAGAACTCCAGAGTACAGGGACCAAATGTAGTTTTAAAGGGAAATCCGCTTTCACACTAAAGCATACACTTACACAGATATACAAGAACTAAGATATAAAAGGTATTGGTGGGGGGGGGGTGTATGTATGTGTGGGTGGGTTCTGTGTTCACTGTTCTGTGAAATGAAGTGGCTGAGCAGTTGCTGAAGAGTCAGGTGAGACAAAGATACAGTGTCTGACCTCAAAACAAGAACAAACGCTTAGTTCCTGAGCTAGTACACTTATGGGGCAAAAGGTATCCCAAGACAGATTTAGGATTATGGTGAAGTTCCTAGGAGGGAAGATTAGAACTGGAAGTCTGTAAATGGCTGGAAGCAGAACTGTGGCATTTCAGTTCAGGACCAAGATGTCTGTATTCACAACATGTACAGATAGCTGGGAATCAAGACTGATTCCTTTTGGTACTCACAATATGGCCAAACACATTGCAGAGCCCTGGAAGAAATCACTGCTTGAAAACTATACAGTTCACTCTAGGGAAGAGGGAACAATTCCTAAATAAATAAATAAACCTTTTATTTGTTACCCCGTCTTTTCTGTGCCTGAGCAAAGATCCATTCAGATCCCCAAACAAGAAACCCCCTTGATGGACTTTAAAAAATTGGAATAGGGCCATTGCCCTTTCTTGTGGGCTCTGAGAAGGACACCTTATGCTACAATGCAGAAAACATGGCGCACTGACCTCTTCCATCTTGCAAACACTCCATGCTCTCTGGGATGATTGAGTTCAGGCAGAAGCTTTGACCAGAAAGGATGCCTTTGCCTTCAGCTTCATTGGCATTGATATCTCTTAGGATTCTGGGTTCCTTAGGGACAGTAAAGACACCAGTGATGTAGGAAGGAACTGGCTCACCGGCCCCCACCATGGATTGGGTTTCTTCAAGGCCGTTGTCTCTTTCTACATCTAGGGAGGCATTTCTTCCATTGTTATATGGGGAAAATGACTCTTCTGTCTCTGAAAAGAAAGATAGATGTGATGTTCCTCCTTCCAATATCTGCTGTGGAAAAGAGAGCAACTGAAGGAAGTTACGCTTTGGACAAGAGAAAAAGAATCTGAGGAAATATGAACAATGATGATAGAATTGTTAGATTCCTATTCTGATAAAGTTACATGGAGGAAGGTGCTGGAAAATGCTTCTCAACCAAGCATTTGCTGTTAAGGCAATGGGGCTCTAGACAGTTAAGGGTTTCCCACATGCCTCTACCCTAGACATGATGCCTCCAAAACTTTCACCATTTGCTCAGACCACATTGTCCCCGAGTAGGGAGACACCTTCTTCCCAACCACCTTCTGTCCTTTCCTGACAGACTAAAGCTAACAAACCAGGAAACACTGGGCACCTACCTCTTCCATACGGCCAAAACTGAATGCTCCCTTTGATGGTGGGGTTTGACGAGAAGTTTTGTTCAGGTGAGATCTCTTGGTACTTATTAGCTTCTGTAAAGGTGAAGACCCTGGTTTCCTTGGGGCCTTGGTAACTGCCATCCCAGGAAAGACCTGCTCCTTCAGCATCTCCCCCTGAGTGGGTTTGCTGCCAACAATTTTCTCTTGCTTGACTGAGAGGGGCATTTACTGGTACACAGTATGGGGAAGGCCCCTCTTCCACCTCGGAGATTCGAGAGGGATGGGATCTTTCTGGTTGCACTATTTCCGGAAGGCATTCTTCCCAACTCTGTGAGGTCAATCTTCCTTCCTCTGCAGGGGAAAAGCGAAACCCAGGGAAGAAGAGGAAATGAAGTAAGGGTTATGGCTAGTCAAAGATCCCAAATATATCTTCTTTGTATTTAGATATTTTCAAAAGCTGTAGTCTTTTGCTATATTACCGGGGTTATGATTTCCCTTCAAGTCAACTCCAACTCCAACCAATGGTGATGCTGTCCTAGGGTTTTGTTGGCAAGACTTATTCTGAGGAGGGTTACCATTGCCTGCCTTTGAGGCTGAGAAAGTGGGACTCGCAAAAGGTCAACCAAGGCAAGATGACCAGATGTCATAACTTCAAATTGGAATAAGGCACCACAAAATGTAGCACATTCAAGGGAAATGTAGGACAATAGCAAAAGAAACTAAAAACTTCAGCCTTCTTCATCAAGGGCTAAATGGAGGACATTTTCAAATTCTTCCTGGCCAGAAGGTTGAAATGTAGCACATGTTCCGGAAAAGGAAGACATCTGGTCACCCCCATGCCTCAGCAAGTGTTCAGACCCTGGACAGAGAAGAGCACAAAAGCTGCTTTAGTATTTGGCTTTTTGAGCCATTTCTTGGAGATCTCAGAAAAGATACAAGGAAGCACAGTGTGGCTTTCCCTCTCTCCCAGTGGAGTAATGCCATGTTTCTCTAAAAGATACAATACTAATGCACAGAGGAAGGGCCATGGATGAATGGGAGGGAAAAGAGGCCATAGGCCAAGAATTATACAAGCATAGAACCGTAGAGTTGGAAGAGACCACAAGGGCCATCCAGTCCAACCCCCTGCCATGCAGGAACTCCAAATCAAAGCATCCCTGACAGATGGCCATCCAGTCTCTGCTTAAAGACCTCCAACGAAGGAGATCGAATAGCCCTTACTGTCAGGAAGTTGCTCCTAATGTTGAGGTGGAATCTCTTTTCCTTGAGCTTGCATCCATTGCTTCATGTTCTAGTCTCTGGAGCAACAGAAACCAAGCTTGCTCCATCCTCAATATGACTCCCCTTCTAATAATAATAATAATAATAATAATAATTTATAAAGCACTGTAAATTTACACAGCACAGTACATACAATCAGTAAAATAGATAAAATAAGTAAAAATAAGCCTGCCTATGACATACATACTACAAAATAATGAAATAATACAAAGGAGACAACAAAATTAAAAGCATCATATAATAATCATGCAATGCCTGAGAACAATTAATATCATATATCTTAATATCATATCACCCCTTAACCATCTCTTCTCCAGGTTAAACATACCAATCTCCCTACATCTTTCCTCGTAAGGCATGGTTTCCAGACCCTTCACCATTTTGGCTGCCCTACTCTGGACACGCTTCAATTTGTTAACATCCTTTCTGAATTGTGGTGCCCAGAGCTGGACACAATATTCCAGGTGAAGAATACAGTGGCACTGTATTCCCTTGATCTAGACAGTATACTTTGATTGATTCAGCCTAAAATCGCATTGGCCTTTTTTGTTACCTCATTACAGAGTTGACTCATGTTCAATTTGTGGTCTACTAGGACTCCTAGATCCCTTTCACATATAGTCTCCTTAAGCCAGGTGTCCCCCATCCTATGTCTATGCATTTCATTTTTCCGAAGTGCCCCAAGTGCAACACCTTACATTTATCCATGTTGAAATTCATTTTGTTGGCTTTGGTCCAGCTTTCTGAACTATTGAGGTCTACTTGAATTTTGAGCCTGTCCTCTGGGGTATTAGCTACCCCTCCTAATTTGGCGTCATCTGCAAATTTGATAAGCATACCTTCTATTCCTTCATCCAATCCGTTGATAAAGATGTTGAATAGCACTGGGCCTAGGACAGAACCCTATGGGACCCCATTGGTCACCTCTCTCCAAGATGAAGAGGAGCCATTCTGACCACCCTTTCAGTTCAGCTAGTCAACCAATTACAAATCCACCTAACAGTCACATTGTCTAGCCCACATTTTACCAGCTTGTCTACAAGGATATCATGGGAGACCTTGTCAGAGGCCTTACTGAAATCCAGATTTGCTATATCTACAGCATTCCCTTTGTCTATCAAGCTGGTAATTTTATCAAAAAGGGAGATCAGATTAGTCTGGCATGACTTGTTCCTCAGAAATCCATGTTGACTTTTTCTGATAATGTCATTACTTTCTCAATGTTCACAGACACTTTGTTTAATGATCTGCTCTAGAATCTTTCCTGGTGTTGATGTCAGACTAACTGGACAAGAGCATTTGGAAAAGTATCTCAGGCTTGGTACAGACAGGCAAAAAGAGGTGCTTTCAGGCTGACTTGAAAGCGTGGCATTTAGATGACACATGCCTTGAAGCCAGCAGAAAAGTGCCCTTATGCAGAGAAAAGCCATTTCAAGAAGAAGTAGTTTCCCCCTGCTTCTTCTGGTTGAAGCCATGTCATGTGGTGATCACATGAGCACTTGGGAGACGGCGGTGCAGTTGGTGAGGTTTCAATGTGGCTTCAGAAAAGGCAGCTTCAAGCCACTTTTTCCTGCCCATCTGTTTCACTCATCTATCTTCCATGTCAAGATGCCTCAGAGCTTTTATTACACGAGGGCAATTGGAAGTATAAATGGTGTTTGTCGTGTGAAAATCATGCATTCGCAATTAAAATTTTCATTATTCCGAGGATATTCCGTGGAAATTGTGCAATAGAAATAAAGTTTTGCACACAACAGACTTTATCACACGGAGATTATTGGAAGTATAAACTTGGATTATCTTGTGAAAATTGCATATTTCCAAGTACGATTTTCACATGACATCACAATTAAACAATCATTATCCCAGGAAGATCCTGTGAAAATTGCGCAAGTACGATAAAATATCTCAAACGATATCACGTCAGAAAGCAATTAATAACCAGGCAATAAACAGCAACAAATCATTCATAGGATTTTCCTGAGCATGCTTTGTTTCTGCTTATTACCTTTTTATTCTCTGGTTATTCGTGGGAGAATGACCACTGTGTGTGAAAATCTTAATGGTGATTTAATAGTAATTGTGCAATTTTGACAGGATAAACCCCATTTAAATGTTTTCCTCCAATTTTCCTCCATGTGATAAAATCCTCAGATTGGTTTGATCATATTGTACTTGTGGATTTCTCACATAACTGTCATTTGTGTGCATTTCACAATTGTGCAGTTTTCAACATGTGGTGGAGAAAAAGCAAGAGCCTTCAGGGGTTTCAGTTCTTACCTGGCCCCCAAAATGGCTGAATGGCGAGTTCTGCTGAAGAATTCAATTGACCTCCATAAGGATAATGTTGACTCAAGTTTGTTCCTGGAAGGGTTTGTTGCTCACTCCAAGGACTTTCCTGAATGACTGAGGCTGTTTCACCATGCCATGGCATTGGCAAATGTCTCCCTTCTGCTTCCAATATAGGTGTCTTATATGATCCTGCGGTCTCTGTTCCTGTTTGCTCAAATTTCATATGGTCATTGAAGGTCAACCTCTCCTTCCTAGCTGGGATAGAGAAAGCAATGACATTTTATTTCCCTTTCTACCGTAGAAATAAGGAATGACACCAGGGAGACAAGAAATAGATATAGCCATAGATATAGATATGATTATGTAAAAGAAAATATGTTTTCCTTGAAACAGGCACCCATTTCTATAGGATGGTGTTAAAACTGCACCCAGTGAGGACATGAGCAAGAATCCTTCCAATGCTGCCATAGATGATAAAGGCACACAAAGCATTTACCAGCTTAAGAGATCTAGGGCCCGCTCTGAACCTGATGCTAGTTGAATGCCTTGTATTTCATTTGAAGGAGAGATGAAACAAGGAACTATTCCCAAAATATATAATATTGTCAGCAAGAGAACCAAGGCAAATATTCTTGCTATTCTCCTCTATTGTTGATGTTCTGATAAATACCTTGCAGATGTCTAGGAGCCTCAGAGCTTCCTGAAAGGAGAGAATAATGTTCATACTGGTTCCAGGGAAAGTAATTCAAAGTAGAAGTGGCCTTTGGCATATGAAAGTATGTCTCCTTAGGAATCAGGACAGCCAACCTGGCAGCATCCTCCTGACCATTTGCTCTCCACTCCTGCATCTGTTCAATATCTGGAGGAGCCTGGCCTTCTGTGGATGAGCTCAGAGCTGCCTCCTCACACGAAACCTGCAACAGGAGAAAGGAGACCCTTGAGGGATGGAGAAATATCACCATGCCTTGGATGGGGTGGATATGTGGCCTCCTACATCTAGACATCTCCATTTTTTATTCCTCAATTGAGACAGAGTCCTGAATATGAAAAGGACACCCAAGATCTGTGAGTCCACGCCATTTGGGTGATAAAAACCCAGCAAAGAGAAAGGAGGGGAGACCCTGCAACCCAAGGTCTGCCTGTCCCTAGTGCAGAAAAGTTCCTCCAACAACAAGCCATCTAGTCTTCCAGGCATCACAAAGACATTTTACGGATATGAACCAGCCCAGACAACCATTCTGGAAGCATGAATAAAAACCTTTGCAAATCTTCTGGCTCTGCCTATTGTAGTCTCTGGTGCATCTCCTCCAAAGCTCAAGTTTATCAAATGTTCTTGGGCAGACTCTCCCCAAACTCACTGCAAGCATGCCAGATGCAGAAATCTACTCTGTTTCTACTGACTTGTTGTTTCCTCCCTTGCAAACACAGATGATTTTCCTCTCCATCTATTTCTTTCCGTAACATATCCCTACAGCCAAAGAAGGTTCACAATTCAGCCACAAAAGAGAAGCTGCTTTGGGAAAGGAAGCCAAAAAGACTCTGGAGTTTATCACACAGGAGGAATTTTTCCCAATTTCTAATTGAGCCAATTCGAATTCACATAAATTTGCTAGTTTAGCCAACTTACCTGAAATCTAATTGCGTTCGGAATGCGTTCAGAATGACTTACCATTTCCCAAAAATGACTCCTCATTGCCCGAAATTGCATGAGATACTCTTATACGCATTAACATAAAACCTATGATTGCATTCGGAATGACTTCCCTTTTGCCTGAAATTGCGTGCGATACACTCATATGCAATTACCCCATGATTGCATTTGGATTGCCATTGCATTATACCCCCAAATTCAGTCATATGATAAACTCCTCTGCCACACAGTGAACTAATTCTAGAAGGAAAACATCTTGATGCTACTTACCTGGAATTCTACATTTTCCCTAGCAAAGCTCCCTTGGCAAATGTAACTCTACCTCTCCAGATGAAAAAATGCCTGGCTTTCTTTTTTCCTCCTTATATCTCCTCCAGCCTTGCCTTCACCTGGTTGACTGTGCCCAGCTGTTGATTATTTCTCTGATGTTTGGAATGGGCTCTGGGAATTGTAGTTCACAGCTGGAAGAACCTTTTCCAAACTCTGCTGTGAAAAGAAAGCAGGGTTTTACTTTCTCTTGTTTTTTCTAATTTCCCCACAAATCTGCCAGTTCTTCTTTATTTGGACTGCATGCCCAGTGGAACTATATTTCTTAAAAAGGATTCAAATGCCTTAGTAACTAGAAGGAGAGAAGTCAGATTAATTTCTTCCCTTAGGGTTCATGTATGAGATTCTGCGTTGAGGAGGGAAGGCTGAAAGAATAGGTGTGGGCCATCATGTGCCACAGGCGGTGTTTTTTGCCCAGGCCCTGAGATGAACCAAGTTTTCCCCCATTGTATTGGAGAGGCTGTGGAAACCGAGGCACACTCATGCACAAATGGTGAGTGTGCCCTTTGTTTGCACATCCATTTGAAAGGGAAAAAATGAACCCCTGAATCTTTCATTGCATTATTAAGAAACCTTGCAAAACCAGATCTTTTGCAAAAGAACCTGTTTGACAGTTGTTGATAAAACCTAATAATAATAATAATAATAATAATAATAATAATATTTATTTCTTACCCGCCCCTCTGTAAAACAATCGAGGTGGGGTACAACAGGTTAAAAAACAGATTACAGATTACAATAATTCAAGAATTCCATCCCAACCTCCCCCCCCCCTTAAAATAGGATTAAACTAGTTAAGTTTAAAATTAAATTACTAACAATAAAAATACAATATAACATAATACACAAAAACCGCAATGCTGGCCACAGCATGGGTAGCAACAAAATACAGAGAGGGGTGGGGATAAGGAGTTGGGAATTGGCTGAAAGATTTTAGGAGCCGGGTAGATTATACAGTTTCAGGGAAGGCCTGCTGGAAGAGATGCGTCTTTAAGGCTGTTTTGAAACAGTCTAGCGATATAATGAGACGCATCTCGTCCGGCAGGCCATTCCATAGCCTAGGAGCAGAAGCGGAATAGGCCCTCTGGGAGGTCTGCGCTAACCTAGTCTTCATGGGCTGCAACAGATTTCTCCCAGAAGACCGAAGCGTGTGGGGGGGTTCATATGGGGAGAGGCGGTCCCTGAGATAAGATGGACCCAAGCCATGTAGGGCTTTAAAGGTTAAAACCAACACCTTGTACTGCGCCTGGAAACTAATCGGCAGCCAGTGGAGAGCTTTAAGCACAGGTGTAATGTGCTCTCTCCTAAGTGTACCGCTAACAAGCCTGGCTGCCATATTTTGAACTAGTTGGAGTTTCCGGGTTAGGCACAAGGGTAGCCCCATGTAGAGCGCGTTACAGAAATCCAAATGTGAGGTCACCAAAGTGTGCACCACTGTTTCCAGGTCCCTCTGATCCAGGTAAGGGCGCAGCTGGCGTATCAGCCGAAGCTGATAACAGGCGCTCCTGACTGCTGCATTCACCTGACTAGTCATGTGAAGCGACGAGTCAAGGAGCACCCCCAGACGGCGAACAGGGTCCTTCGAGGAGAGTGTGACTCCATCTAGGACCGGAAGATGTATTCCCGAACCTGGTTTCGGGCCTGAAACAGCTAGTACCTCCGTTTTGTCTGGATTGAGTTTCAGCCTGTTTTTCCTCATCCAATCCATTACCACTGCAAGGCAGTCATTAAGAGGAGAGACGCCATCTGAAGTCCGAACCGACGATCTTGTCATGGAGAGGTATATCTGAGTGTTGTCAGTGTACTGAAGACACTGAGCTCCATGCCTCCGAATGATCTCACCCAGCGGCTTCATGTAGACATTAAATAGCATCGGGGACAGAATGGCGCCCTGAGGGACGCCGCAGTTAAGCTCAATCTTGGAGGAGCAACTGTCCCCGAGCCTCACCCTTTGAGATCTCCCAGAGAGAAAGGACCGGAGCCACCGGAGTGCGGTGCCCCCAACCCCCAACTCCCTCAGTCGACTCAAGAGGATGGAGTGATCTATTATTATACCGGAAAATCTTATCTTAAAAAAGAAAAACAGTCACAAGCTTGGTAGATAAAAGGAATGTTATGGATGTAATATATCTTTATTTACATAAGGCCTTTCAGAAGATCTCTGGATAGAGAAGTGTCTAACAGGCCCAAGAGTTCTGTGCTGAGCCCAATGCTACTCAACATCTTCATCAGTGACTTGGATGATGGAATAGAAGGCATGCTTATCAAAATTGCACCAAATTAGGAAGGGTAGTCAGTACTCTAAAGGATAGGCTCAGAATTAAAAATGACTGTAAGTAGTTAGAGAGCTGGGACCAAAATAGCGAAATTAATATCAAAAGGGAAAGATGTAAGATATTACATTTAGACAGAAAAAATTAAAGCCTCAGATATAGGATGAGTAACACCGGGCTTGACAGCAGTATGTGTGAAAGGGATCTAGCCTGTCAACTTCTGATGACCCTAATGTCAACCTCTTATGGGATTTCCTTGGGAAGATTTGTTCAGGAGAGGTGTGCCATTGCTTTTTCCTGAGGCTGAGAACATATCACTTGGCAAGCTCATGCAGTAGCTAAAACATTATTTTAAACATCATCCAGAGGAGTGTAGTTTCTAACCTGAGGGAAGTAATAGTAATCTGCTATTCCACCTTGTTCAGGCCTCATCTGGAACACTTGTTGGGGATGATGGGAGGTGGTGCACTTTACCCAGGCTCAGATCCTCACCATCTGGTCAAAGCTGGGCTGATCATAACTGATCAATGGTGTGATGTGTTGCAGGTTGCAGAGTTGCCCATGAAGCGGCTCAGGAACAAAAACATCAGCTCTGGAACTTCTGGAATCACTGTTGCTGCTTCCCCCTTCATGCAGTCAACAAACCACGCGAGCTGTGCACTAAACTATCTTTATTGGCTACTTGAATAATACAAACTCTATAGTAAAACAATAAACATCTTTGCAACACATTTCTTGCTCTTGCTAAACACACTCTGGCTATGCTAATCAAGCTATATACATACACATCTCCTCCTGCACAAAAGCATAGTTACAAGTTCAGGTTCACCTTCTAGTTCACATTGTTGAGGATGTGTGCGTGTGTGGCATCGTGGAGGGATAGGGCGGAAAAGATGCAGGGATAGGATGCAATGGCTCACCGGAACAATACTGAAATAGTTCAATTCTGGTTACCACCCACTGGGTGTGCACTGGGTGTGTACTGGGTGTATACAAACAATACTATTGGTTATTTCCACACTTTCCCATACTATAGTCCAACCTCTTACTATGACCTAATCACTCATGTGATGTTTTTCAGTGATGTCGTTGTTTACCTTTTCCATGACCTTCCTTTCCGGAACTTGTGTTGCTATTCCGTGTGTGTTATGGCTATACCCACATCTATTGTTGTTGTGTACGTGTCTCACTACACTATCTCACCTCGTGCTGGAAATTTACAGACTTTGGTTCTCACATACAGCTTTGCATTTCTATGACTATAATTCCCATGCTCCTTGCCTTAACAACACTGTGTCCAGTTTTGGGCACCACAATTTAATAGGGTTATTGCTGATGCATTTCAGAGGAGGGCATCCAAAATGGTGAAAGATCTGGAAACCATGCCCTATGAGCAGAGACTTAGGGAGCTGGATATGTTTAGGCTGGAGAAGAGAAAGTTAACAGGTGATATGTTATTGTTAGTTTTGTTGTTGTTGTTGTGTGCCTTCAAGTCATCTCTAACGTATGTCATTCCTAAAGTGACCCTATCATGGCGTTTGTTTCAATATTATTAGTACTCCTTGCATACCCTGCATTATTTTGGGATACAAATATTTTGTTATATATAGTTATAATAGCAGTTACACAGAAGCCAAAGAGCCTGGAAAGCACATGATGACCTCTAAGTGAACTACTCATGAGTGGTCACTTAAAACCTGAGGGCATGTGGAAAGGACCTGCGTAACCTAATGGGTGGAAGTATTGCTTCTTGCTAACCCCCTGCAACGTACATTTCCTTTGGAAGGTCAAGGAAGTCTTTCAGCCTAAAGCAGTAAGCCAATCTCCCTGCAAGACTCCATTGTACTTCCCAACATCTCATCCTGTTTTAAACTCTCTGGGGTTGTCCTGATTTTATCACTGCTTGGGTAAATCAATGTCACTGCCATCAACCAAAAATATTGCTTTTGTAACCCTGAAGTTAACACCATCAACCAGGTGAAAAATAAGAAGCAAGCATAAGAACAGTTAGCAGCATATAAAATTCATGGCCGATTTGCAGGGATCTAACAAATATAGAAAAATATTCACACCACCAATAATTGTTTAGAAACATAGGAAATGTGTGATAACGTTCCTTAAACCTTTTGCTGTTTTCAAAGGGCATATCCCTGGCAGCTGGAGATTCTTTGATATAGATAACAGAAGGGTCTGGGCCTATTCTAAGCCTCAACTAAAGTAGACCCATTTAATCCAAAGGATTTACCTACATGTTGACTCTTCATGGAACAATGGACTGAATGGGAGTAGCAAATTGAGAGAGCTTGAAATCTCCATAAAAGCTAAAATGATTAAACGAAAGCTTTTGTATTTTGGACATATCATGAGAAGACAGGATTCTCTAAAAAAAAAAGGCAATATAGTTTGGGTATCCTGTGACCACAGCTGTGCCCTATTTTTTCAGATTTTGGAGGACCTGTATGTACAAATATGTACATAATGAGATATTGTGGAGAGAGGATCTAAGCCTAATCATGAAATTTAGTTATGTTTCATATACAGATGGTCCTGGGGGTCATTCTAAACATTTTAAATAATTTTGTGTATGAAGCAAAGTTTGTGTACATTGAGCCATCAGAAAGCAAAGATATCACTATCTTAGGCCCCCATGAAAAAATATTTGGGTTTCGGAGTATTTCAGATTTCGGAATTCTAGATAAGGAAGGCTTGGCAAGGTGAAAGGCAGGAGGAGAAGAGGAAGACCACATTGCAGATGGACAGCCTCCATCAGGGTGAAGCCATGGCCCTGAGTTTGCAAGAGCTGAGAAGGGCTGTTGTTGACAAGGGGACTTGGAAGTCTCTCATTCACAGGGTCACCATGAATTGGAGGCAACTTGACAGCACTTAACAACAACTAGTAGGCCAAATGGTTTGTAGTCATCCTTCACAGGCTGAATACCCAATTAGACTAGGGGTTATTGGAGATGGGTAAAAACATATAAAACTGAAGGGGAAAACTTCAAACATCTCTTTCAGTTTTTCCCTCCCTCCCTCCCTCCCTCCCAGTCCCAGTTGGTACTGTATGCACTCATGTATAAGTCTAAAAAAATTAGTAAAATAATTAATTAAAAAAACTAGGTCAACTTATCAACGGGTGAGTGTATGTACTGCACTTTAACTCTTATCAAAATAGAAACTATCCCCTTTGCTGAGTAATAAACAGGGAGAGGTTAGTTCATCCTGGGCGAACCTAAAAGAAGCAGCAGCCCCCTCTGCTCCTTCTATTGCTGCTAAAGCTTCTGGCCCTTTTTTAAAGCCTGGGTGGGAAATGGTGATGTCTTTAGGTTTGATTTTCTTTGCTTTGTCCTTTATATCCGTTGTTACATGTCCCTCAACTTATCCACAGATCATATCAAGATCCATAATTTTGGCTCCAAAACTTGCCCTCGACTTATACATGAGGTATAAAACTCCATCAAGGAAGCTATGGCCCTGAGTCTGCAAGAGCTGAGCAGGGCTATTGATGACAGGGAGACTTACGTCTCTTATTCACAGAGGCACCATGCATTGAAGTAAACTTGACAGCAGTTAACAACAGTCAGGTTAAGCCCTGTTGTTTGTAGTCATCCTTCACAGATTAAGAATATCCAATTAGATTGGGGGTCTTCTTGCCCAGGCCCTGAGATAAACTGTGATTTCCCCTCATTGCATCTTACCATATTTTTCCACCTTAGCCACATAAAACAATGTACATGTAAATACATTTAGGCTGTGCATATATTATATAGTCAGCCCTCTGTATCGACAGATTTTTTTTTTAAATCCATGGATTCAAGCATCCACAGCTTGAAAATATTTTAAGTATATCAATTCCAAATAGCAAACCTTGATTTTGCCATTTTATATAAAGGACACAATTTTACTATGCCATTGTATTTAGTAGGATTTGAGTATCCATGGATTTTGGTATCCACAAAAGGTCCTGGATCCAAACCCTTGTTGATACCAAGGGCCCACTGTAATTTAAAGGTATAATTTTAATTTTGCTAGTTGTTTATATCACAACTATTGCCATTACATCCAGTGGCATATGGGAATCACAATTTACAATTAGAATTAGTGCAAAGTAGAATTAGTGCAAAAAAGATAACGAAAAACTCTGTATGGTGTGCTATGGGAAATGGTTAATGGGGGGAAGGTGACACCATGAGTTACTCCACCAGGTGATGCCTACCCTAGTGACGACACTGCTAATAGTTGTGAATTGGAACAAGAGAGAATTCTTATGGCTCAAAGTTCAGAAGACTTCCATGTACTCTCGGAAGTTCCAGTTGTCTGGGCAAGCAAATTCAGAATGTGGTCAACATGGCAAAAGCTATTACCTGTAATAAGAAAGAAGTGACAAGCAAGAAAAGATGCAGCACAGAATTACAGGCTGCATCCATATTGGAGAAATAACCTGGTTTGACACTGCTTTAACTGTCCTGCTCCGTTCTTGGCCCCACAACAAACTCCAACTCCCAGAATTCCATAGCCTTGAGCCAGGACAGTTAAAGCGGTGCCAAACCGGGTTATTTCTCCAGTGTGGATGCAGCCTTACATGGAAATGAGTGTGGATGCAGCAATAGTTTGCTTTTGCTTGAGCCTACTGAGAAAGGTAAGATTCTGCCCTTCTTCTACTCCATCTGCTGTTCAGTTTGTTGAGTGCAAACAAGACCTGCTCTTTGAGCTCAATTTGCAGCCAATGAAGTGCCCCAAGGACATAGGAGAAGAAAATGGGAGAAAGAAAATGGGACATTTTAAAAACAGCTGAAAATGAGATGACAGAGGATTAATTGGGATTGTCCCTGGTGGGGCCTTCAAACAGTTTTACCCAGCAGGGCCAGTGGTGAGGAATTCTGAGGCTTGTGTAGTCAAATATCCGAAGAGTGTAACAGTAGAAACCTCTCCCTGGGAATCACAGGCTGCAGTCCATCATCCACAACAAACTAACAGTCTTTTGGGCTATGTGGCCATGTTCTAGAAGAGTTTATTCCTGACGTTTCACTGGCATCTGTGGCTGGCATCTTCAGAGAAATATTCCCAGCATGTTTTTAAAAATACACATATTTTGGTTTGGCCACCAAAATAAAAATCCCTGGATGCATTTTTAAAGAAGCCTTCAATTGTACTCTAGAAGGTTCAGAATGTTTTTTCTTTACTTGTGCAAGGCTTACCTTATCTGTCTGTTTCATTTCACATGTACCTTCCATATATACTTGACTATAAGTCAACCTCATGGGCAGGTTTTGTGGCCAAAACTATGGATTTTGCTATGACCCATGGATAAATCGAGAGTAAAACTTAGGAGCAAGTAAGAAAAGATGTAAACGATGATGCAAAGGAAAATGATGCCAAAGAACTTAGAAAATTCTGGCAGGCATAAAGGCTGGATGGATGAGAGAGTAGAGGGTATCCATGCTTCTTTTTGGTGCTCATGGGATGCACTAAGCTCTTGCCTTTTTCACTCTATGGTTCCATATATATATATATATATATATATAGAGAGAGAGAGAGAGAGAGAGAGAGTGTTAAAGTACAGTACTTACATTGACCAGTGGATATGTCGACCCAGGTATTTTGGGTCAATTTTTTGACTAAAATTTCTAGACCTATATGTGCGTGTATACAGTACATATTTTTAGTTTTGGATAAAAAGTATGCTGAGATAGGCTGACCTGCTCTTCTTTTTTCTTCTTTTTTTTTTTTTTTTGGTAGTAAAGGAACCTATCCCTATTCTTTCCATGTTATTTCTGGCTTTGGCACTAACAGAAGTTAATCAAGTCTGTTTTGTTCACTGAAGTAAACCCATATAACCAAAGCTTGCTATCATTTGGTTCATTTTCAACACAGGAATCAATGAGTCTACTACATTTTTTAAAAAAGTTTTATTTCACCCTTCGACCAAGAAGGGTGGTCGCTCTCCAAAGCATTTTTTAATCTTCACAACAATCTTTTGAGGTAGATTAGCCTGAGACATAGTTACTGGCTCAAAGTCAACCAGTAATTTTTCTGATTTAATGTGTTTTCAACCCTGGACCAAAAACACCATTTGAACCGCTATACTGCCCCAACTTCCAAATGTGTGAGAACACCCAGAAAGTCAGAAGGGTATTCAGCAGTAGTGTTGTATTGCTTCTCTCAATATGTAGGCATGTCCTTGACTTTGTTCTGTTTATACAGGTTGAGTATCCCTTATCCTAAATGCTTGGAACCAGATGTGTTTGGGATGTTTTGAAATTTAAAATTTTTTTGGATTTCATTTTTTTGGATTTTGGAATACTTCCAAAAACACAATCTTGAGGATGGGATCCAAGTCTAAGTCTGTTTTATTTATTTCATTTTTATGTCACCCTTATCCCAGATGAGAGCCAATAAATGAATAAACATTCATTTCAATTTCATATATACCTATGCACAAAGCCTGGAGGCAATTTTATACCAATACTTTTAATAATGTTCTGCATGTTTGTGTATACTAAACCATCAGAAAGCAAAGGTGTCACCTTCAGCTGGAATCCTGTGTCTGGGCCCCACAATTCAAAAAGGATGTTGACAAGCTGGAACGTGTCCAGAGGAGGGTGACCAAAATGGTGAAGGGTTTGGAAACTATAAAGCCCTATGAAGAGAGACTTATGGAGCTGGGAATGTTTAGCCTGGAGAAGAGATGTTTAAGAGGTGATATGATATCTCTATTTAGGTATTGAAAGGGATGTCATATTGAGGATGGAACACGCTTGCTTTTTGCTGCTCCAGAGACTAGGACACGGAGCAATGGATTCAAGATACAGGAAAAGAGATTCACACAAGCTGATTATGGAGTACCAGCAGTCAACATCTTCTAAGATGTCTTTAAGGGGCATGTAGAGAATGTTACAGAGGCTGAAAAGGCTATCCGTGGCTATCTGTCAATGTAGCTACATAGAACTGGGGCAAGATGACCCTGTGTACTTACAAAGAAAAGTCATGCAGGATCGAGTCTACAGCCTTCCATGTCCAGTATTCTGTTTTACACAGCAGCCAATTGTGTGAAACCAGTTGCTGATGTGAAGCCCATCAACTACACACGAGGGCAAATATAGCTCCTTCTCACACTGTTGGCAACTCATACATGAAAACATCATGCCTTTGGCAGCAAAGGAAATTTATATCAGCTGTGATAACTAGGTATTAATAGCCACCAGACATTGCTGGCTACCTTGTGGTAGCAAAATCCACCATTCTGAACATGTGTTGTGTGAAATAATCAGTTCAATTTATTATCAGACTCTTGCTACAGAATGGGCTTCTGTATTGTCTCTTTCCTGTATGTGTGCCAAGGGATGGTTTGGGACAGACAGTCTTTCTTCTATGTGTATGTATTTGTGTCTTCTAAGGTTTGAACTATGACTGAAGCTTTTCCCACATTCTGAGCATTTGTAAGGTTTCTCACCAGTGTGCATTCTTTGATGTACATGAAGGTGTTCACTGCGCCTGAAGCTCTTCCCACACACCTGACATGTGTGAAGCAATGAATTCTGGCTGAATCTCCTTTTCGATTCCAAGCCTTTGCATGGTTTTTCATGTAAAAATGATAGAAATGCTTGGAGCATTGAACATTTTTCAGGGATGTTGCTTTTTGCAAAATCTGAGCTTTGAATAGTTTCACTCTCTGGAGAGATTCTCAGAAGAGCATTAGAGTACTCTTCATGTGACATTTCTGTTTGTTGTTCTTGTCCAGATAGGGGCAGTCCTCCCAAAGAGGGAAGCAATTTGTCTTTCCTGTTGTCTGTGTGGTTTCCCTCCAGCCTTGTTGGTACACCATGAATGCAGAAGTCCTTTATCAATTCTTTGTCTGCTTCTGCTGATGCTTTGTGTTGATCTCCTTCATCCTCATGTGCACCATCTGCTGGAATAGGTATACACAGGTCAAGCCAAAGTTTGGGATTAAAATAGAAAAAATGTATATACATTTGTGAGTTTGAACCCGCTCTCTTTCCTGTCTTAGAAGGCAATTGATCTTTGTATCACTTCAAAAATACTATAGAACTATAAAAGAGATAATAGAACAAAATCCTGACATAGTTATGTTGCAATACACACTAAAGCAAAAACATAAATTGGCATTACCTCACAAACTTTCTGGGAAGCAATTTGTTGCACAGGGGACATAAAAGGCGGTGGAGTGACCATTTTATTAACTAAAATCTGTTGCTTTCTGGTGACCAAATAATTAAAAAATAAGGGGAGATAACTATAGTAGGCTGTCATTATGCTACAAATAAGCAACAGCAACAAAAAATCCTTTATGTACATTCTGCTGTCTAAGAGCTAGAGGAGTCACTGAAAGGCATGTTATTTTATCACTTTAATGTGATATTTTATAATAAACTGGACAACTCATCTAGTCATACCAGAAAAGACAATAAGGAGTTGGAAACTGTTAAACTGCTAGATAATTATTCATAGGTAGATTCCTGGAGATTTTTGTAGCCAACTGTTAAATATTATATCTGTCCCTTAGATAAACAGCAGATGTAAGGGACAGATATAATATAATGCAGTTAGTCCACATCTGTGGGAGTTAGGGATGTAGGCCCTCACAAAAATGGTCTTGGTCTCTGCTGGGGTTTGGTTCCAAGACCTCCCATGGATACCAAAATCTGTGGATGCTCAAGTTTATTTAATAGAAATACAGTCACATATTGAAATGGTGTCCCTTATATAGAATGGCAAAGACAAGGTTTGCTTTTTGGTTTTATATTATTTTTTAACATTTTCAAGTTGTGGATTGTTGAATACATGGATAAAAAATCTGTGGGTACAGAGGGCCATCTGTACTGCAAATATCCCTAGGCTTCCCCAAAGATGTGGCTGGAGATTGTCCAGGGAGTGGAGATGGGGTGCCACCACCACCATGATCCTTGAGGGACTTGCTCTGGCTGCCCCCCACCTAGATTGGGGTGCCCTGTCTGCCCACCCTCCCTGCTTCTCTCTCCTATATGGAGACACTGGGTGCAACGGTACTAGGCAAACTATAGGGCATACTGCTCTTTCTCTCTGTCTAGCTCTTTCTCATCACTCTGTCCCTCACCCTGCTGTCACTCTCATTCATTCTCACTCTCCCTTTCTTCAGCTCCTGGAAAGAAGAGGAAGAATAAAGGCCTAAAGGAGTCTGAAATTCAAACAAGCAAAACCCAATAAACCCAAACTTTGAGTGAGAGTTAACAGAACTGGAAAATAAAGGCAGGAAAGGCCTTGCTCTGTACTAAGCAGAGGATGATGGGCATTAACTCCAAACCATTCAAACAACAAATATTGGACTTGGTCCATGTAGACTAGAACTAAGCAACTGGCCCATAGAAACATATCCAGTTGACTCATAGAGGTTGCTGTCACTCATATCTTATGTTCATATATCCAATCTATTCTCTTTCCAAAAAGTGGTGGATAGAGCGTGCAGAGGTCCTAGGAGTGATGGAAAATGGAGTTGGAGGTCATCCCCGAACACTCCCTAGTTGCTTTTCCCTGAGCTAAGGGCTTATTCAAAAAACTCTAGAAGCAACTCAGGATAAAAGCAGATGGTGCTATGTCAAAGTAAAAAAAAAGTAAATACTGATAATATTTTTAATGCCTTGTTAATAATAGTAATAATTAATAATATATTTTTAATTTTCTTACACTCTTCTTCCCAAGGCTCAAGGCATGACACAACATAGATTAAAATACAATATATAACTAAACACATCAAACTATTTACATACACAGGTTAAAACACATAAACATAGGATTGGGATGGCCACTAAACATTATAATCATCCAGACATAAAATTAAAAATATACCAATTTAAAATGTATAGTTTAAAATCAACTGGGTTGATTCTCAGTGGAGTCTGCTCAACCCAAGAAAGGTTACAAATCTTACCCAGAAAGACAAAGTTCCCCAAATTCTCTTTCATCACTTCCCTGTGCAAGGTCCGCTGGTTCTGATCCAGGAGGGCCCACTCCTCGTCGGTGAAATAAACAGTCACCTCATCAAAGGTCATTGACTCCTGAAACCAGAAGAAAAGGTTTTCTATTTACAGGTAACTTGATACAATCTTCTCCTTAAAATAATCCAAAAGATCACTTGAGTTGATGTGGTGGAAGCAGCCTTTATGAACTTCACAGTGTGAAACTAAAAGGTACAGACACTTCCAGGCACTGGAACTGGGCAAAGTACTGAGGTACACAGACTGTTGCTCCCCAGGTCCATTTTCAAGCCCCCAGTGACACCTCCCCCAGATTTGTTCCAGCAATTTTTCAAATTTATAAATTCACATCTTTCATTCTTGTTTAAATGAAATACATGGTTTATGGAGAACACACATAATTTGTGTTATTGTTGTTAACAGCCTTCATTTCAGCCCTGATTCACAGGGCTGGTATAGATAGCCTTGAAGGGGGATTTGATGCCACCCATTTAAATGCTTGATTGGGGCTGTAGCAACCACACACCACAGCCCCAATCCAGCTATTTTGCCCCATAGTGACACAGGCTCTCCATTTAATGATCTGCTCTAGAATCTTTCCTGGTATTGATGTCAGACTAACCGGACGATAATTGTTGAGATCCTCTTTTTTCACCTTTTTGAAGATGGGGACAACGTTTGCCCTCCTCCAGTCTGCTGGGGCTTCTCCTGTTCTCCAGGAGTTCTCAAAGATGATTGCCAATGGTTCCAATATTACATTTGCCAGTTCTTTTAGTACCCTCAGATGTAGTTCATCTGGTCCTGGAGACTTATATTCATTTAGGTTAACCAGGTATTTCTGTACTATCTCTTTACTTATTCTATGCTGAAATACTCCTATTCTGTTCTCTGCTCCATTATCCTTGAGTTCAGCACCCTTTGCCTTTTCTGAGAAGATTGAGTAAAGAAGATACTGAGTAATTCTGCCCTTTCTCTGTCCCCTGTTAACATTTTGCCATCTTTTCCTCACAGTGGCCCTCCATTTCGTTCTTCTTCCTTTTGCTGCAGACATACCCTAAAAGCCCTTTTTGTTGTTCTTAACCTATCTAGCAAGCCTGAGTTCATTCTGCACTTTTCTAACTTGCTGTGGCTCAATGCTATGGAATTTTGAGATTTGTAATTTTGTGAGATATTTAGTTTTCTGTGTCAGAGAGCTCTGGTACCACACCAAATTATAAATTGCAAAATTGTATAGCATTGAGCCATGGCAGTTAAAATGTTGCCAAACTGCATTATTTCTGTAGTGCAGATGCAGCCTGAGTCTAAATCTGTTTTGAATATGTTATGTTGCACATAGAATTAAACAGATATGGTGATAAAATATAGCTTTGCCTGACCCCTTGCCAACTGCAAAGGTATTGAAATGGGCTTTTAATACCTGATCCTTTTGTATAGATGCTGTTTCTGCTGAACCATGAAGAAGAGATACGCCAGTACATCCTACTGATTTCTGTGGTCCATATCCTGTGTGGAAGATAAAGGCAGAGGGAGTGTGTAGTTAACATTCATATCTGGATCTTGTTTTAGCCTTGAACTGCCTCCCAAAGCAGAGTACCACTGAAACTGTTTTTGGTGCTTTTTCTGGCTTCAGATTCATTGGACATGCCAGCATGCCTAGCCAGGCCACAGTTTGGAAAAGTTACTTTTTTTCTATTTCTGGGGTCATCCAAACTTGTGGGGTCTGGGAGCTGTTGTCCAACAAATACAGCATTTCCTTTTTGTGTGTGTGCAATAATTTGAATTACAACAAATATACAACAAATATGTATAACTTAAATTGTTTAAAATGAACTATTTTAGGAAGGTTAACATTTACCCTTCTGCAACTCAATATTAAAAGCAGCTATCTCACATTCATGGCATATTTATTAGGGAGAAAAACCAAATGGAAACTTCCCCTCAATGCTTACCCAGGCAGGCAATATTACTATCATCCTCTTGTATCATCCGCCTGAATGGCTGCCTCTCTCGGATGTAGTATGGAGACACCTCTGCCTCAGGGACAGCCGTGGCCTCTGCTACAAACAGGTTCTTCACAGGATTCAGGAAAAATGAGAGAAGGATTAGACTGAGCTAAGATAAAGTCAGGAAGGGAGGAGCGAAGGGTATATCCCCCTTTTGAATGGTTACTACAGGTTGAATCTCCCTTATCCAAAATGCTTGGGACCAGAAGAGTTTCGTTTTTTGAAATATTTGCATATATGTAATGAGATCTCTTGGAGATAGGACCCAAGCCTTAACATGACATTTATGTATGTTTCATATACACTTTATACATATTTTTAAAAATAACGGTGTGCTTTTAACAAAGGCTGCATCTGCACTGCAAAAATAATGCAGCCTGGCAATGCTTTAATTGCCATGACTCAATGCTATGGAATTTGTGGGCTTTTAGTTTTGTGAGCTATTTAGCCTTTTCTGCCAGAGAGCACTGGTGCCACAACAAACTACAAATACCAGGATTCCACAGTACTGATCCATGGCTGTTAAAGTGGTGCCAAACTGCATTATTTCTGCTGTGCAGATGAAGCCAAAGTTTGCATACGCTGAAGCAAAGCTGTCACGGTCTCAGCTCCCCATGAAAAATGTTTGGGATTTTGGATAAGGGATGCTCAATCTGTAGAAGGGGGGAAATGTTGAGGATATCTTTTAAGCTTCTACCTTGTAGCGGCCTCACCTTCTCTTTCTTCTGCTCTGCCTGGCTCAGGAGGAAACCTTCAGCCAGGGCCACAGCCTGGGAACTGGTTTCTGCTCCACATTCCCTGACCCAGCTCTCCATCTCTGGAGGGAGGACAGCCAAGAACTGCTCCAGGATCACCAGGTCCAGGATCTGAGCTTGTGTGTGTCTCTCTGGTTTCAGCCACTGGCAACATAGCGTATAGAGTTGGCTGCAAACTTCTCGGGGTCCGGCAACCTCCTGGTAGTGGAACTGCCTGAAGCGTTGTTGCAGTATATCAGAGCTCAGGGTGTCCTCATCCACAGCTTTTTTCATTAATGTTTCCCTGGATTCTATACTGTTACCAGCCTGAACGGTACAAGAGTTTTTCCAGAGTTCAAATCCAACGATGCCCTGATCTCCCATTTTCAATGGATGTCCCCCAGGGCCAAATGAGTGGCTGGATCCGTCCCTACAGCAAGGGCTACACAAAGTGAAGAAGCAATGAGGGCAGGAAGATACAGAAACCTGCAATGCCAAAAAGAAGATCTGTAAATGTGTTTGCGCGCGTGTGTTTAATGGCATAACCTGGTTTTAATTTTGTCCCAGTTGTTTAATTGTGTTTTAAATTTTTGCATTCTGTGGATCTTTAACAACTTTTTCAGTAGCCGCTAAGCCATTTTGAGTCCAAATCTGGAATAGAAACAGAAGTAGTAGTAGCAGCTGCTGCTTCATTTTTGAATACTGCGGCTGCGTTCACACTGGAGAAATAAACCGGTTTAAGTGCCATGGCTCAATGCTGTGAAATTCTGGGAATTGTAGTTTGTTGTGGGGCCCAGAGCGGAGCAGAGCTCCGCTCTGGACCCCAGAACAAACTACAATTCCCAGAATTTCACAGCATTGAGCCATGGCACTTAAACCGGTTTATTTCTCCAGTGTGAACGCAGCCTGCATTTAGTGGTCCCTATGTAGACTTGTCAGCAGCTGTAAGGAATGTGGTAAAGTCCTGCGGGTGTGAGAGGGTCTCTCCTGTCCTTTGCTGAGTGCAGCATTTGCTGGATTTTCTTGGTCAGTTTGTAGACCATTTGGAGGTTGTGTTTCCTCACCATTTCCCTATTCTGTCTGCGACTCCTTTGATATATGGCAAAAATAACCTTCCTTTTCTGTGGTTGCTTGTCTTCACTCCTCTAGGTTTTTCTGGATTTTATGAGCAGAGAGATGGGGTAGCAACGGGAAGCCCTCTGAGCCCTGGGATAGCAAACTTTTACACGGAACACTTTGAAAAGCAAGCCCTGGAAACAGCACCCAAAAAGCCCACAACTTGGTTCCGATATCTGGATGATGCTTTCACCATATGGAGCTACAGAGAAGAAGATCTGGCCGTGTTTTTGAACCATCTGAACAACACCCACCCTAACATCAAATTTACAATGGAAAAAGAAAAGGAAGGAACATTGTCATTCGTGGATGCCCTGGTCATCTGCAAACTGAATCAACGGTTGGGCAACACAGTATACAGAAAACCTACACATGGACAGATACTTGCACAAGAACTCCAACCATCACCCAGGACAAAAAAAGAGGCACAATAAAAACACTGGTAGGCCGGGCAAAAAGGATCTGCGTACCCCACGTCCTGGAAGATGAATTGAAGCACCTAGACTGGGCTCTACAGGCTGATGGTTACTCCAATTCACATAAAAAGCACATAAAAACTCACAAACCCTCATAAATGCACAAAGCACTCCTAGTGCAAAAACACCCTGCAGAAACAACCCAGTTTGACAGACTTGAGACTAAGGTGCAAAACACACTGCGGAAATAATAACCCAGTTTGAGGCGGCTTTCACAGCCCTGGCTCAATGCTAGGGAATTCTGGGGACTGTAATTTTGCAAGACCTTTAATTTTATCTGCCAGAGGGCTCTGGGGCCACAACAAACAAACTACACTTCCCAGGATTGCCTAGCCCTGAGCCAGATCAGTGAAACTGGATTGTTTCTGCAGTGTGTTTTGGACCACAGACATGTCAAACCCATGCTCCTGAGTCCTGTTCCAAATGGAGGAATTACTTTAGGGATTCCTTCTGGACAGAAGATGGAAATGGAGGGCAAGTCCTGGAAAAAGGAGGACACCTCTTGCAGCCCTTCCTTTCCAAATGCACACTTGGGGAAGACTCACCAGATCTTTCCAGGGTGGGAAAAAAGAAAAGAGAGGTTTAAACCCTGCAGAAGGGCTGAGCAAAGGTGGATCAGATCCCTCTCTTTGCTCCAGTTGCTTCAAGCTGGAAGGAGAAGGTGGTGGAACCAAAAAATTCCCAGGTCCTTTTTCCAACCTGATGATCCTCCTCCCCTTTCTACTTTTCTAGGTCCTCTCTAGTAGGAATCCTTATCCTCCCTCTCCTTGCTGATTTTAACCCTTGGAAGACCCAGAGGATTGAAGACTGTTGCCAAGAAATCAGAGGAAGGCAATCTGGGATGTAGCCACATTGTTGCAGAATTAAGGGATATTCAGGAGTAGCCCTGCTGGCCATATAACCAAGTACAATAACATCTTGTACATAGTATATCTTGATTTCAGTAAGGCCTTTGACAAGGTTCCCCATGACATTCTTGCAAACAAGCTTGCAAAATGTGGGCTAGATAAGTTAACTGTTACATGGATTTGTAATTGGTTGACTGGCAGAACTCAAAGGGTGCTCAGCAATGGCTCCTTTTCATCCTGGAAAGAAGTGACCAGTGCTATTCAACATCTTTATAAATTACTTGGATGACAGAATTGGGGGCATACTTATCAAATTTGCAGATGACACCAAATTAGGAGGAGTAGCCAATACTCCAGAAGACAGGATTGACATTCAGAATGACCTGAATAGACTAGAAAACTGGGCCAACGCTAACAAAATGAAATTCAATGCGGAGAAATGTACTGCACTTAGGACGCAAAAATGAAATGCACAGATATAGGATGGGGGACATCTGGCTGAATGAAACTATGTGTGAAAGGGATCTAGGAGTCCAAGTAGACCATAAGCTGAACATGAGTCAACAGTGCGATGCGGCAGCTAAAAAGGCCAATGCTATTTTAGGCTGCATCAATAGAAGTATAGTGTCTAGATCAAGGGAAGTTATAGTGCCACTCTATTCTGCTTTGGTCAGGCCCCACCTGGAATAATACTGTGTCCAGTTCTGGGCACCACAATTCAAAAAGGATGTGGAGAAACTGGAGCATGTCCAAAGGAGGGCAACTAAGATGGTGAAGGGTCTGGAAACCATGCCTTATGAGGAACGACTCAGAGAGCTGGGGATGTTTAGCCTGGAGAAGAGAAGGTTAAGAGGTGATATGATAGCCCTGTTCAAATATTTGAAGGGATGTCATATTGAGGAGGGAGCAAGCTTGTTTTCTGCTGCTGCAGAGACTAGGACGCGGAATAATGGATATAAATTGCAGGAAAAGAGATTCCACCTCAACATTAGGAGGAACTTCCTGACAGTAAGGGCTGTTCGACAGTGGAACACACTCCCTCAGTGGAGAGTGCTGGAGTCTCCTTCCTTGGAGGTCTTTAAGCAGAGGCTGGATGGCCATCTGTTGGGGATGCTTTGATTTGGAGTTCCTGCATGGCAGGGGGTTGGACTGGATGGCCCTTGTGGTCTCTTCCAACTCTATGATTCTATGATTCTATGATTCTATCCACATCCACAAAACAGTGATCCCTTTATCAGGCCAGCCAATATTCAGAGCCCTGTTCATTTGTTACTATTACTGTTATTATCCAAACAATGATACCTTTATGGAACCAACCAAAATGCACAATTACATGTTGTTGCAAGCTTTCGAAGCTACACTGGCTTCTTCATCAGGCAAACAGAAAAGAAAAAAATGTAGATATTATTATTTATTATTATTATTCTTTATTTATAGAGCGCTGTAAATTTACACAGCACCGTACACTGTATACAATCAATTAATAAAATAAAATAAAACTGCCTATGGCATACATGCTACAAAAATAATTAAAACATAATATATATTATAACATTAAATAACAGCCACAGGCCTGCATTTTCTGTTTCTGGTCTAAAGTTCAAATGGTAAGGAGGGCTATCTGACAATAAATACTCTAATAAAATAAATCTGCAGGCTATTACTATTATGAGAGGCAGGATAAAAATAAAATAATAAAATAATATTATTATAAGGCAGGATAAAAATAAAATAAAATATAATAATAATAATAAATTGTTATTATTACTATTTTATTTTTATCCTGCCTCTCATAATAATAATTTATTATTATTATATTTTATTTTATTTTTATCCTGCCTTATAATAATATTATTTTATTATTTTATTTTTATCCTGCCTAATAATAATTATTATTATATTAATAATAATTATTATATTATTTTATTTTTATCCTGCCTTATAATAATATTATTTTATTATTTTATTTTTATCCTGCCTAATAATAATAATAATAATAATAATAAAATTAATAATAATAAATTTTTATTATTACTATTTTATTTTTATCCTGCCTCTCATAATAGTAATAGCCTGCAGATGATGATGATCCCAAATACTTAGGACCAGAACATCAGCCTGCATCCTTCCTAAAGGTGATGGAAGGCCTGCCGTCCAGCAGGTGGCGCCCGCGGCACAGAAAGGATGCCACTCCCAGGAAGGCAATGGCCATTAAAGAGGAGGAAGATTAAGGAGGAATGGCTGCAGCAGCAGCAGCAGAGGTGAGGCTGCAGTGGTGCTCCTTGTTGAGCCTGGCATTGCCCAAGCCCTTTGAGTCCAAGAGGTCGTGGGTTCGATCCCAGGCCTCTCCAGTTTGGACACTGGATGCCTTTCAGGAAAAGGTTAAATTAAAAAAAAAAAAAAAACAACATATAGGAGAATAACAATAGATGGGTGGGTATGATTTGGATTAAGCTAACCTTCTGGCTTATTCCAGTTTGGGATCATTCTGGGAAAGAGAAGGGTGTTTTGCATGCAGTGGGGTGTTCTCTGTGCATTGTCCATCCTGTGTTGCAATGTGTTTGTGCCACATGCATTTGTAATGTAGTTGTGTTTCTGTGTTGAATCTGTTTCCACATTAGCCATGCAAACAATTTAGGCTGCATCTGCACTGCAGAAATAATCCAGTTTGACACTACGAAAACCTGAGAACTGTAGTTTGTTTGTGGCACCAAAGGCAAAATGTCTCGGGACTCCATAGCACTGAGCCAGGGCAGTAAAAGCGGTGTCAAGCTGGATTATTTCTACAGTGCAGATGCAGCCAAAAATGATCCTAAATGATTTCTCAGGATCCGGCTGCAAAATCCCCCCCCCCCCAAAAGAGGTTACCCTGCCCTTTTTCTGCTTTCTCTGGGGGTGCATCTACACTGCAGAAATAATGCAGTTTGGCATTGATTTAACTGCCTTAGCATCCTGGGGTTTGTAGTTTGTGAGCTACGTAGCCTTCCCTGTCAAAGAGCTGTAGTGCTACAGCAAAGTACAATCCCCAGGATTTCATAGCCCATCGAGCCATGTCCGTGAAAGTGACATCAAATGGCATTATTTCTGCAGTGCCGATTAACATTAGATCTTGGAGCATTTTGGCATTAGCCTCACCAAACTACAAAGCCCAGCATTCCATTGGATGGCACCGTGGCAGTTAAAGTGGTGTCAAACCACAGTGTAGATGTCACCCTGCTTCTGGGGTGTCACCCGGTGTGGTTCGCAAGCCCCCTTAGTGATGCCGCTGACCATCCGAATGTTGGATCAGAAAGGCCTTTGATCTTATCTAACCTGGCTCTTCTTTTTGATCTCAACCTTCACTTCTCTTTTTTGCAGGAGAAAATCCCACTCAGAAGAAGCTTCTTGCGGCAATGCAGTTTGATAAACCTGAAGCCATTACGGGCTCTTGATCGTCAGCTGTGATAGGGAGGGACGCAGCCTACTCAGTTGTCACTACATACCACCACTTTGGAAACTTCACTCTCATACATTGAGAATAAGTGGGACCTTGTTATCCACTGGGGTTTGGTTCCAGGACCCCCTGTGGATAACATAATCCATGGATGCTCAAGTCCCATTAAATCCAGTGGCATAGTAAAATGGTGTCCCATATATAAAATGGAAAATCTAGGTTTTCTGTTTGAAATTTATACTTTTGGGGAACATTTTCAAGCAGTGGATGCTTGAATTCGTGGCTAGAAAAACCGTGGATAAAGAGGGCTGACTGTAATAAGAATTTGTCAACGCCTTTGGAAGTGGGGAACTAAGCCTCTGAAAGGCAGGCATTATGGCTGCAAAGAAGGATGAAGTGGTACCTTTGGCTGATCCATTTTGGGCTGATCGGGACCGGTGGATGTACTCCAAAATGGACACTGAGGAGCCGATGTCAAGTCAGAAGATTCTAGAAGAAACAGAAACTGCTGGTTGTATCAAATATTACATTTGTGGCAGTCTGGAGAATGGCGAGGGGAAAGACCAGGGAAAGGTAACCGTTGCAAGCGAAATGGAGGCTCAACGGCAGCGTTTCCGGGATTTCTGCTTCCATCAGGCCGAGGGGCCACGGGATGCTTACCTCAAGCTCCAGGAACGTTGCCATGCTTGGCTGAAGCCAGAGTCACGCACCAAGGAGGAGATTCTAGACTTGCTGATCTTGGAGCACTTTGTGGCCATCCTTTCTGGAGAGATGCAGAACTGGGTCAGAGAGTGTGAACCACAATCCTGTGCCCAGGCTGTGGCTGCTGCTGAAGACTTTGTGCTGTTCCTTGAACGGCAGGTGAGAAGGTTGTAAAAGGGCTGTCCCTTAAGATTTGCCAACCATATTATAAGCAACCAGTGGCACCTGGTAGCTTCCACGTCTATGGTATGGCAAAGAGCTGGCCTAGAAGTAGCAAAATAAATTTCAGCAGGAAAAAATGTAAGGTATTTCATTCAGGGAGAAAAAATGAATGTATAGGTAATAGAATTTGGGAACACCTGGCTTGGCAATAGTACATATGAAAGGGATCTGAGAGTCTTGGTAGACCACAAGCTGAACATAAATCAACAGTGTGATGCAGCAGCTAAAAAAGCCAATATGATCCTAGCCTGCATCAATAGGAGTGCATTGTCTAGACTCATGGAATCATAGAGTTGGAAGAGACCTCAAGGGGGTTCCATGCAGGAACTCACAATCAAAGCACCCCTGACAGATGACCATCCAGCCTCTGTTTGAAAACCTCCAAAGAAGGAGACTCCACCACTCTCTAAGGGAGCGTCTTCCACTGTTAAACAGCCCTTACTGTCAGGGAGTTCCTCCTCATGTTGAGCTGGAATCTCTTCCTGTAGCTTGCATTCATGAAAAGAGATTCTGCTCTTTTAGATCAAAAGAATAATGCCACTCAATTCTGCTTTGGTCAGACCTCACCTGGAATACTGTGGCTAGGACACAGAGCAATGGATTCAAAGTACAGGAAAAGAGATCCCACCTCTACATCAGGAGGAACATTCTGACAGTAAGAGTTGTTCGACGGTGGAATATGCTTCCTCAGAGTATGGTGGAGTTTCCTCCTTTCGAGGTTTTTAAACAAAGACTGAGCTGTAGGGAATGCTTTGTGCATTCCTGGATGGCAGGGGGTTGGACTGGACTGGATGCCCTTGGGGGTCTCTTCCAGCTTTATGATTTTATGACACAAATATAGCACTGATCCTGGGCACACTGGGAAAAAAAATTCCCAGTTTCTCCCATCAGAGAGCCTGAGAAACAATACTGTGGGAAATATAGATCTTTCCTGGTGTGATCTGCATCCCACCCCCTGCCCCCACCCCCCAGTGATGCCACCAATTGGGTATGTACTTTGGCCTTTGCCCCTTCCAGAGACTTTAACAAAGCACTGTTTGAGCTCCTTTCCTGCATTGTGCCAATTGTGAGGAATATCTTTCCACAACTGTGGTGTCAAGGATACCCTAGAAGATTGTGTTATGTAGGTGTGTATTTTTCTTTCTCTTCCAGGGCCTGGTGACTTTTGAGGAGGTGGCGGTGTGCTTCACCCAAGAGGAGTGGAATCTGCTGAGCCCAGACCAAAAAGCTCTACATCGAGATGTCATGCAAGAGAATCATGCCAATGTTGCATCTTTGGGTAAGGAGCACACTTTTTGCCTCAGCTTATCAATATGTATGCTGAAGATGGGCAAACTGTGACCCACCAGGGGCCACATGTAGCGCTTTGGGTCCTAAGGAGCAGCTTCAGATGCTCTTTCAGACCCAGTCACCCCAATTTTAAATGTTCAAGCCAATGTTCAAGCAATTTTTCACACAAAACAACCCCCTGTCAAAAGCATTGAAGTCCACCTGCAAATGTGGTTTGCTCTCCCTCCCCAAATTCTAATATTTTTAAAAAAAAATAGCCCAAAATGATAGCCAAATGTGATGCCATGTCATGTCACTTCCAGCATGCCACAATGCATCACTGTGGCCTGTTGGGTGGGGGTGGGGGTGGGGAGAATGACCCAAGCCTCCTTCACCTATCTGATTATACACTCTTTCTGAGGCTGCATCTACACTGCAGAATTAATGTTGTTTGACACCGCTTTTTCTGCCATTGTTCAAGAATGTGGAATTCTGGGATGTGTAGTTTCGTGAGGTACCATATATACTCGACTATTATTATTAAATTTTATTCGGTCATTGACCAGCATAAGTTAACCTCATGAATAAGTCGAGGGTAGGTTTTGGGGCCAAAATTATGGATTTTGATATGGCCCATGTATAAAGTCGAGGCTAAAATTTAGGGCCATGTGACAAAGGATGTTAAGGATGAAGCAAGGAAAACAATGCCAAATAACTTACAAAATTCCAGCAGGCTCAACTGTTTGTGCTCATCCTAAAGGCTGGATGGATGAGAGAATAGAGGGAGGTCAGTGATTCCAGGACAGATTATGCCTTTCATGGTTCCCTTTTAAATAAGAGTTAAAGTATAGTACTTACATTGGCCCATGGATAAGTCGACTCAGTTTTTTTGGGTTCAATTTTTTGACTAAAATTCCTAGACTTATACATGACTATATACAGTATTTAGACTTCTTTGTCAGAATTGTTCTGGTGCCACAATGAACTACAAATTCCAGGTTTCTATAAGATGGAGCTGTGACAAATTCTTTTCAAGCTATGTCTATAAGGTCTATACAAAACGTAAATGAATTTCATGTTTAGACTTGGGTCTAGTTGCTAGGTATCTCATTATGTGTATGCAAATATTCCAAAATATGAAAAAATTCAAAATTCAAACCACCTCTGGTCCCAAGCAGTGGTGTCCCTGCACCTGGTGTCACCCTGTGGTGGTGGTGGTGCTGCTTCCAGGGATGGGTTTTCTGGGGATAGCTCATGCTCCCTCCCCCATGCCACCTCAGATGAGACAGCACGGGGGGGGGGGAATCCTATGCGAGGATGGCACAGGAGAGAAGGACCTGACCGGGTGACACACCAGAAGATGAGTGACATATAGTGCAGACCACACCACAGTACTCCCGTAGTGATGCCACTAGTCCCAAGCATTTTGTATAAGAGAGACTCAACCTGTATAACATTTTAATATGGTTTACCATAAAAGAACATATTATAAAACCATTAGCTTAAAATAATAAACTGACTGTACCAACAAGAACCTAATTTCTTCCATGTCACCTTAGGAGACAATCTCACGGAGAAAATCAGTGGATTAAAAAGGCATTTTCCTGGGAAAGTCGTGTGATTGCAGCTAAGATTTTCAGATGACCTCACAATCTAAGAGGACTTATCTCAGGAGGAACCTGGTTCTTCCTGGGATAAGTCCTCTCAGGTTGAAATGTGTGTGAAAATCTTTGCCATGATTGTGCGACTTTCCCGGGAAAATGCCTTTTTAATCCCCTCTCCCCGTGTGATAGACTCTCATGTCAACACTTCTGGAGGACACTAGATTGGAGACAGATGGTCACTTGTAAACCAGTGATCCCCAAATATGGCCTTCCAGGTGTTTTGGACATCAGCTCTCAAAATCGCAGACCATTGGCCAAGATGGCTGAGACTTTTGGGAGCAGAAGTCCAAATTAATGGAGGACCAGAATTTGGGAGTCACTGCTGTAGACTATTGTTCACATTTAAATGGTTTCTTTTTTCATTCCAGTGGCCTATGCTCACACCAGTCACTTTGAAGAGAAAATTAATCAACAGGAATGCTGTGCTCCGGTAGAACCAAACCAGACATCCCAAAGAAGATCAATAAAATGTATTTCCTTGCAACGTGAAGAAAACAAAGCCACTAACAATCAGCACTGTACGAAGAGAAAGCAGAAAGCCCAGTTAAGAGGTGCCCCCAAGAGGCAGAAAAACCCTGTGAGGAAAAGAAAGAGCAAAACTATTTCCAGTATTGAAAATTCTACCCTTGGGGAGGAAGAAACACGTGCTGCATGTGATGAAGGCTGCAAGGAGAAACCATGTCTTCCTAAACCCAAGAGAATATACAACCAGGAGACCCCATTTCAGTGCACCGATTGTGGGAAATGCCTGAGCCGCAAAGACTGTTTGACGCGCCATCAGCGACTCCACAAGGAGGAGAAGCCCTACAAGTGCTCTGACTGTGGGAAAGCCTTCAGCCAGAATTCCCAACTGATCACGCATGGGAGAACTCACACTGGGGAGAAGCCATATGAATGTCCGCAGTGCAGGAAACATTTCCGTACATGTATAGGCCTTGTCCATCACAGAAGGATCCATGTGGGAGAAATAGTCTACACTTGCTCTTACTGTGGGAAAAGTTTCCGTCAGAATTCAGAGTTCGTTCGCCACAGGCGGACTCACACCGAAGAGAAGCCTTACAAATGCTCATTCTGTGGGAAAACCTTCACTCAGAGTACTCACCGCCTTGCACATGAGAGATTGCACACAGGGGATAACCCATATAAGTGCCCAGTGTGTGGGAAGCGCTTTAGTTGCAATTCACACCTTGTTGTACATCAAAGAATCCACACTGGGGAAAAACCATTTAAATGCTTCGCCTGTGGGAAGAGCTTTGGTTCTCGGTCGCACCTTATCGTACATGAAAGAATTCATACGGGAGAAAAACCATACAAGTGCTCAACTTGTGGTAAGGGCTTCACTTGCAAGTCATACCTCATTCTCCATGAAAGAACCCACACCGGGGAGAAACCCCACAAATGCTCTGTCTGCGGGAAGAGCTTTGGTCGTAACGCAAACCTTGTTATACACAAAAGAACCCACACAGGGGAGAAAGTGTACCACTGCTCTGCCTGTGGGAAAGGCTTCAATCGCCACAAACATCTTGCTACACATGAAAAGACCCACAGGGAGGTGTTCACATTAAACATAAAATAATCCATGGAGAGATAAAAGTTCTGAGACCGTGGGAGGAGACTTTTATCCACAATTCACAACTTGAACCCAGGTTGGGGCAGGATGGTCTTAGCACAGTTATATATAGTACAGAAGGTTTCAATGGTTAAAGTCCCAGAAAATGTCTACTTAAAGCAGGGATGTGCAACCTTGTCAAGGACCATGTACCTTTTGGGATGATCTGTCGAGGTCCATATCATATATGTGGATAGACCTAGATGCAAATATAGGCAAGCTCACACATTTTTTCTCCTTTCCCTTTTCTCCCTCCTTGCCTAGTAGGCAACTGAGGAAGGGATCAATCGCTGTTACAGAGTCATGAACTGATTTCTTGGGAAATCTTGAAATTTGGTCAAGGGACCCTTGAGGTCAGGTAGACGGCCACACATGGCCTGAATCTGCAGGTTGAACACCTTAAGGTTGTCCTAAGTCAGAAATGGCTAAGTCAAAGCACCCAAATAGGGATGTGAAGGCTTAAGGGGAGAAAACACCATTTTATCTCCATGTTTTTCCTGAAGCATGCTAAAATAAAATACTCTATAATCTATTTTCTTCCTTTTTTTCAATTTTTTTCTTGTTCCCCCCATCTCTACACCCAAAAACAAACATACACATAAAGAGAGATTTTTTAAAAACATAAAAACCGGTGTCAGAAATGCGTAAATGGCAACCTTTAAAATATATGGGGAAAGAAAAAGAATTTAGAATTTGCGACCATTAAAAACAACAAGAAGATACATTTTGTTAAAAGATTTTTTTTATAGAAAGGAAAATGTTGAAGAAGAACTGGGACCCATTAAAAAAAACACAATACAATTGGAAATTGACTTCAGTGTCAACAGATTTGCTATCCACGGCAGGTCCTGGAACCAAACCCTAGCAGATACCAATGGCCCACTGTTCCATTGCACTCAAACACACACACACACAAACAGATATATATATATATATATATACACACACACACACACACACACACATTATTTATTTATTATTATTATTAACATTTATACAGCACTGTAAAGTTTGCACAGCGCTTTACATAGTAAGGGTAAAAAAAAGAAGAATTAAAACCTGCCAAGTGACATACAGTCTAAAACATATACAGTATATAAGTTGTTGAGGTCCTAAAAGACTTTCATAGCTACAATGTGTTCGGGTGCTGCAGGAGAGCAGAAACATGGGATTTGCAAATGCATTAAACACAGGACTCTTTCATACGGGAGGAATTTCTCCCAACATCGAATGGAGCCTAGTTTAGCGAATTCACATGAATCCCCATTGCGTTCGGAAGGAGTTTGGAATGACTTCCCATTACCTGAAAATAACCCCCCCTTGCCCGAAATTGCGTGAGAAGCTTTAATTCGCAATAACATGAAACCCATGATTGCATTTGGAGTGACTTCCCTTTTGCCCGAAATTGTGTGAGAAGCTCTAATTCGCAATAACGTGAAACCCCAAGATTGTGTTTGGATTGCCCTTGGGTTATACTTCCAATTTCCCACGTCTGAAAGAGTCCACAGTGTATCTGATGAAGTAGGCTGCAGTATATGGCAGCTTGTGCCGAATCATATTGATTAGTTTTTACGCTAAAATTAGATTCTTTGTTAATGTTGATTTTTTTAGTGTGACAAGCTAACGTGGCTAGCCCTGTCTCAATAAATTTCTGCAATGGAAGGTGCGAATTTAAGCCGTATTAAGTGGAAGTCCTCATGAACAAGGTCGTCCAGATCCAAACAGGTACAGTGGTCCCCCGGGATACGAATCCCCCGGGTTAAGAAAACCCCGGGATCCGAAACCTGCGGGACCGCAATTGTATCCCCTGGGATCCGAAAAAAAGGGACGTCCCTTCTCCTCCGAGGGCAAGCTTCGGAGGACAAGGGACGGCCTTTCGTTCCTTTTCCTCCGAGGCCAGGCTTCGGAGGACAAGGGACGGCCTTTGGTCCCTTTTCCTCCGAAGGAGAAGGGACGGCCTTTGGTCCCTTTTCCTCCGAAGGAGAAGGGACGGCCTTTGGTCCCTTTTCCTCCGAAGCAAGGCTTCGGAGGACAAGGGACGGCCTTTCATCCCTTTTCCTCCGAGGCCAGGCTTTGGAGGAAAAGGGACAGCCTTTCGTCCCTTCTCCTCCAAGGCCAGGCTTCGGAGGAAAAGGGACAGCCTTTCGTCCCTTCCCCTCCGAGGCCTGGGGGTCCCCCGGGTTATGAAAATTTTCGGGTTACGAAAGGTAATCCGGAACAGATTACTTTCGTAACCCGGGGGACCACTGTATCATCTTTCTAACAATGCAAACAGAAGGATCATATGCCTTCATATTTTTTCACATCCCCTTTCAACCCTAGCAGGTGTATCAATATCTGCAGAAGCAAACATGCAGAGGCTAAATCCTTAAAAGGTCGTACAGTATCAGATAAAACATGATCATACTTAAAGTGCCACTCAATTAATTGTGAAGGGTTGCTTTGTGGTGGTTCACTGCCGCCAATTAACCACAGTTGCTTGTCTCCCACAACTGAACTTTAAAATTATCGCACAGTCCTAATGGCCACCCAGTTCTTGGTATTCTTGGGAACTCTAGGTACTTAGTGCAACTTGGGATGCCAGGCCAAGATATGTGTGTGTGTGTGTGTGTGTGTGTGTGTATGTATGTGTATGTATATGTGTATATATAATTTGGCCTGGCATCCTAAGCTGCACCAAGTTCCTAGATCTGTTCATGCTCTGCCTGATCTACTGATGTTCTGAAATCAAATGAGTTCAAATGAAATCAAATGAGTTCAAATGAAATCAAATGAATGAAAGATTCTAGAGCAGATAATTAAGCAGAGAGTCTGTGAACATTTAGAGGCCAATGCCATAATCACAAAAAGCCAACATGGGTTTCAGGGAAACAAGTCTTGCCAGACAAATCTGATCTCTTTTTTTGATAAAATTACCAGTTTGGTAGATGAAGGGAATGCTGTGGATATAGTATATCTTGATTTCAGTAAGGCCTTTGACAAGGTTCCCCATGACATTCTTGCAAACAAGCTTGTAAAATGTGGGCAAGACAAAGTAACCGTTACCTGGATTTGTAACTGGTTGACTGGCTGAACTCAAAGGGTGCTCAACAATGGATCCTTTTCATCCTGGAAAGAAGTGACCAGTGGGGTCCCACAGGGCTCTGTCCTGGGCCCAGTGCTATTCAACATCTTTATTAATGACTTGGCTGACAGAAGTGGGGGCAAACTTATCAAATTTGCAGATGACACCAAATTAGGAGGAGTAGCCAATACTCCAGAAGACAGGATTGAAATTCAGAATGACCTGAATAGACTAGAAAGCTGGGCCAACACTAACAAAATGAAATTCAATGCGGAGAAATGTAAGGTACTGCACTTAGGACGCAAAAAGGAAATGCACAGATATAGGATGGGGGACATCTGGCTGAATGAAACTACGTGTGAAAGGGACCTTGGAGTCCAAGTAGACCATAAGCTGAACATGAGTCAACAGTGCGATGCGGCAGCTAAAAAGGCCAATGCTATTTTAGGCTGCATCAATAGAAGTATTGTGTTTAGATCAAGGGAAGTAATAGTGCCACTCTATACTGCTTTGTTCAGGCCCCACCTGGAATACTGTGTCCAGTTCTGGGCACCACAATTTAAAAAGGATGTGGAGAAACTGGAGTGGGTCCAAAGGAGGGCCACTAAGATGGTGAAGGGTCTGGAAACCATGCCCTATGAGGAATGCCTTAGGGAACTGGGGATGTTTAGCCTGGAGAAGAGAAGGTTAAGAGGTGATATGATAGCCCTCTTCAAATATTTGATGGGATGTCATACTGAGGAGGGAGCAAGCTTGTTTTCTGCTGCTGCAGAGACTAGAACGTGGAACAATGGATACAAATTGCAGGAAAAGAGATTCCACCTCAACATTAGGAGGAACTTCCTGACAGTAAGGGCTGTTCGACAGTGGAACACACTCCCTCGGAGCGTAGTGGAGTCTCCTTCCTTGGAGGTCTTTAAGCAGAGGCTGGATGGCCATCTGTCGGGGATGCTTTGACTGGGAGTTCCTGCATGGCAGGGGGTTGGACTGGATGGCCCTTGGGGTCTCTTCCAACTCTATGATTCTATGATTCTATCTGTTTTCATCTATAAAATGTTAGAAGGTATGTCACTGATCCTAAAATATCATCACAGAAATCCCTATTTCAGAGTCATTACTTCCTTCTTCCCACTAATGGCTGGCAACAGAGGAAGACAGCTGCTGTCTATAGGCCCAGTTTGTGGTCCTTGTAGAAGCATCGTCTTGGCTGTGGCACAAGAAGAAGGATGCCGGACTATACCTTTAAACTAATCTAGGAGGATTCTTCCTGTGTTTTCAAATAATGAATGTTTTTCCCTGTCCCATCAAAATTAAATTTGCTGATTTTGGCTGCTCTAATCTCTGTTAAACCAATGGGAGGCCTTCAGCCTTGCATGATATATTTATTTTCTTTCATTAAAAATATATTTATAGAGCCATCCACAAGCTCCAAAGTACGGCAAGGATAACGGTGAGCACCAGAGAATTCCAAAAGAGAATCTACATGTTTTTATTGACGACAGCCAAGGCTTTAACTGCATAGACCCCAAAAAGCAATGGAATGCTTTCACAAATGGGAGTGCCACTACATCTGATTTTCCTGATGCGTAACCTGTATTAAGGACAACAGGTTTCCGTAAGAACTTAGTATGGAGAAACAGAATATTGAGGTTTATCACACTAGGGGGCAAACAGGATTTAAACGAGAGTTAAACAGGAATTAAACAGGAAATGCCTTGTGTTTAACATAGGACATTCCCTGTTTAATGCCTGTTTAAATCCTGTTTGCCCCCTAGTGTGGTTCCTATTTGGCAAAGAGGTAAGCAAGGCTTCATACTGTCACCCTATCTATTCAGTTTGTATATAGAAAATATCGTATGCATAGCAGAGGAGTAAAGAGTGGAGGAAGGAACATTAACAACCTAAGATATGCAGATGACACAATACTACTAGCAGAAACCACAAAGAGCTGGAGCAATTACTAAAGAACTACAGTTGCCCAAAGTTCCTTTAAAAAAAACAAAAACCCTACATTTCCCTCAAAGTTCCTTTTTTGGATTTCATCTCTTCCAAACTTTCTTGTGCTACAGTGCTGGCAAAGTTTCTTTCTGGACTCTTTCAAATGGGAGGAATTTCTCCCAATTCCAAATGGAGCCAATGCGGATTCATGTAAATTCGCTTGTTTAGCGAATTTACCTGAACCCCTGCTCGGTTCGGAAGGCATTCAGAATTACTTCCCATTACCCGAAAATAACCCCCCCTTGCCCGAAATCGCGTGAGAACCTTAAATTCGCAATAACGTTAAACCCATGATTGCATTCGGAGTGACTTCCCTTTTGCCCGAATTTGCGTGAGAAGAATTAATTCGCAATAACGTGAAACCCCAGGATTGCGTTTGGATTGCCCTTGGATTATACTTCCAATTTCCCACGTCTGAAAGAGTCCTCTTTCTTTCTTTGTTGTATTTTGGATGACACAGTTCCCCACAAAAGAGTTTATCATATGACAGAATTTGGGGGTATAATGTGATGGCAATCCGAATGCAATCATGGGGTTTCACGTTATTGCGAATGAGTGTATCTCACGCAATTTCAGGCAATGGGAAGTCATTCTGAATGCAATCATGAGGTTTCACATAATTGCGTATTAGAGTATCTCATGCAATTTCGGGCAATGGGGGGGTCATTTTCGGGAAATGGGAAGTCATTCTGAACACATTCCAAACGCAATCAGATTTCACGTAAATTCACTAAACTAGCGAATTCACGTAATTGTGAATTGGCTCGATTTGCAATTGAAATAAATTCTTCTGATGTGATAAACTTTTTTCGACTCTGTTGTTGTTGTTTGGTGTCCTGACTTATGGCGACTTATGGCGACCCTATCCTGACGTTTTCTTGGCAAGCTTTGTTCAGGGTAGGTCATTGCTTTTCCCTGAGGCTGAGAGCGTGTGACCTGCCCAAGGTCACCCAGTGGGTTTCATGGCTGAGCTGGGAATCGAACCCTAGTCCCCAGAGTTATAGTCCAACACTCACATACTGGCTGGAGGATTTGAGGAGCTGTAGTTCCAGCATGGTGTTATGGTTTCCGAATTGGACTAAGACTCTGGAGACTAGGGTTCGATTCCCAGCTTGACCATGGAAACCCACTGCACAAGTCACACTCTCTCAGCCTCAGAGGAAGGCAAATCTTGCCAACAAACCCCCTCGATATATTCGCCTTAGAGTCGATGTAAAGGCAAGTTACACTCTTTCAGCCTCAGATGATGGCCATGGCAACCCCCTCTGAAGAAACCTCCCAAGAAAAACCCAGGATAATGTAGCCTTAAGTTTGCCATAAGAGTCACACACTCTCAGCCTCAGAGATGGCAATGACAAGCTAAAGAAACTTGCCCCCCCCCAAAAAAAACCATTATAGTTTGCCTGAAGGACACCATAAGGGCAAGTCACATTTTCTCAGCCTCAGAGGATGGCCATGGCAAACCCTTTCTGAAGAAACCTTCCAAGAAAACCCCAGGATAGTTTGCCTTAGGGTTGCCAGAGGAGCAAGTCACACTCTCTCAGCCTCAGAGGATGACCAGGGCAAAACTTGCCAAGGAAAACCCCATTACAGTTTGCCTTAGGGTCTCCATAAGGGCAGGTCACACTCTCTCAGCCTCAAGGGATGGCCATGGCAAAGCTCCTCTGAAGAAACTTGCCAATAAAAACCCAGGCCAGCTGGGCTGCCAGAATCCAAGCTGAGGGAGGGACTTCAAGGAGTTAAACCTATAGAGTTCCAGGGAGGATTTTAAATAATGCCTAGAAAGGAGAGAGCAAAAATCCTCCTAGAACAGCTGCCCCAGGATGTAAACAGTAAAAGCTGGATTTTTCCATCCTGTTTATCCCTCTCCTAGAAACTGATTTAATTAATATATATACATGCATGCATGTATATGTATAAATAGACATAGATATGGGATTTTGAATAAATTTAGGAGGTGATTTTATGCCTTACCTGCAATAATCACAGGGCATGTTCAGATTGGGATTGGAAGTCTTGAGTGAGAAACCTGACTCTGGCAAATTTGGTGAGTTTTTTTTCTTGTTGTTGATCTTTAAGTAAGGTATTTGGGGCTGGAGAGTCAAAGGAGAAAGTTGACATCTCCAAAGAGAGCTTTACTAGAGTGCATCTACACTGTAGGGATAATTCAGTTGGACACCACTTGAACTGCCATGGCTCCATCCTACAGAATCCTGGGATTTATAGTTTTGTGAGCTACCGTCACTCTTCGGCAGCCAAAGCTGAAGGCCTTGTAAGACTACAGATCACAGGATTCCACTTAAAGTGCTGTCAAACTGCATTATTTCTACAGTGTAGATGCACCTAATGTGAGCCAGTGTGGCATAATGGTTTGAGCATTGGACCATGATGTAGAGACCAGGGTTCGATTCATGGCTTGGCCATGAATCCCATTGGGTGACTTTGGGCAACTCAAACTCTCTCAGCCTCAGGGGAAGGGAGTGGCAAACTTCTGATCAAATTTTGCCAAGAAAACTCCATGATAGCCTTAGGGGCGCCATAAATCAGAAACGATTTGAAGGCACATGACATAATTTATACAGTATGCATTATTTTTACAGTATATAGAGGCTCACTGAGAAAAATGTAGGCCTGTGACTTGACTTTCCCTCTCCTGTATGATTGTAAACATCTTTGCCTGACGAAGAATCCAGTGAAGCTTCACAAGTTTATACGACGCATTTTCTACTTTTTGGTTTTCCAATGAAGTTATCACTTTTTTTTGGTGTGGATTTTGTAGTGTTTTGTTGCATGGTCAACATGAGCCCCTTTGAATATGTCTCCATCATTGGTGGCTCAAGTGGAAAAGAGTGTGTACAAAACTCCAGCTCAACTTGCAGTAATTTGCAAGGCTTAATAGATGTATTGCTCCAATAGTTCCTCCAAGGGATCTATGTACAGTGGAACCCTTGGTATCTACTGGTGTTTGGTTCCAGGCCTTCGCATAGATACCAAAATCCAAAGATGCTCAAGTCCCATTATATACAATGGTGCATATAATGTAATGATATAATAACATGATATAATAACATTTTGTATCTACAATTATATACAAAAATTCCCCAAGTCGTGAACGGTTGTTGATGAATGCAGAATCTGTGGATATAGAGAGCCACCTGTACAAGGATGAGGATGATGGGGCAGCCTGGTGATAGCATTAAGCATGATAACTAAAGCATCAACCATTTACACAGGGTAAATGTGTAATCCCGTTCCAATTACCAAAAAAGGTAATGAGGAAAATAAACACACACTTTTAAAGACAGTGCTCTATGATTCTAAGTGGAGTGTTTTCACCAACATCTCAAGGTGGACACCTAGGTGGCCAGAAGGTGATAACAGGACCCTAGACAGAATCTAGATTAGTTGACAAATGACAAAGGACCCTTAATCCCTCAGTCCAAAGAGATAGAGATGGGGAACCATGTCACAGTCTAACTTCATTTGACATGCTATTGTTCTATATGCAGGTGTTTCCCACATCTAGGACTGCATTTGATGCAGCAGCAGAGGTCTGCTTATGGAGGCCTCTACTGCCAGGGCAAAGTCAATGGTGGGGCTTTCAGCCCTGTCTCTATCACATAAGCAGAGTTTGCCTCATAGAATCATAGGAGCCCTGGTGGCACAGTGGTTAAATGCCTGTACTGCAGCCACGCACTCAAAACCATAAGGTTGCGAGTTCAAGACCAGCAAAAGGGCTCAAGCTCGACTCAGGCAATCCTTCCGAGGTCGCTAAAATGAGTACCCAGATTGTTGGGGGCAAGTAGCTTACAGTTGTAAACCGCTTAGACACTCCTTAGGCGGTATGAAGCGGTATATAAATGAAGCTGTTTGTGTTTGTTTTTGTTTGAGTTGGAAGTGACCACAAGAGCCATCCAGTCCAACTCCCTGCCATGCAGAAACTCCCAATCAAAGCATCCCCGACAGATGGCCATCCAGCCTCTGCTTAAAGAGCTCCAACGAAGGAGATTCCACCACACTCCAAGGGAGTATGTTCCACTGCACTGTCAAGAAGTTCCTCCTAATGTTAAGGTGGAATCTCTTTTCCTGTAGCTTGCATTCATTGTTCCGTGTTCTAGTCTCTGGGGCAGCAGAAAACAAGCTTGCTCCATCCTCAGTGTGATGAGGAGGTCTCCACTATTGCAGCAAAGCCTGGAGAGGCGTAATCCCTTTCCTTGACCCCAGTAGTGAAGGCCTCTGTTGTGGCAAAGCCAGGAAGGGTGCTGTAGAAGGAGGACTGACCAGCTGTCACCCCTCTTCTGGGATGTCACCCCCCCCCGTACCCCGCTATGGATGCCATCATCTGAAACTTCACCGTAAAGGTTGTGAAAGAGCAACAGAGACTGAAAGCTTTCATCTATGTTTTGTTTTTCTGTCATCCCCAGCAGGATAGCAGCTTCTTGGTCTCTGTTATTTCCTAGATGCCCATCCTCTGAGAGGCTCTGAAGCAGTGGGGGACTGCTGCCGCCATGGAAAAACCTCTTGTAGGCCTCAGATTGGTGGAAGGATTGGAAGGCACCGTTCGAAACCCTCATGTCATTCCGACTGGAAGTACAGGGAAATTTCCCAGGAGGATATTGGGGCAGCAAAAAGTTAAACAAGAACCGCGCGAAGGGATCCTTCAGCGTTGGGAAGCTCAATGGCAGCAGTTCTTGAAGGAAGTGGACTCTCCTCACTCGGGATGGAGGATTCCTCAATCACTGGATGATCCCATGCCTTGGGATGACGCCAAGGCCTTCCTGGCATCCTTTGAGCAAGTAGCCACAGCCTGCCAGTGGCCCAAAGAAGAGTGGGTGATCCGGCTTCTGCCGGCCCTAAGTGGACAAGCTAAATGGGCTTTTGGTGGCCTGGAGGCAGCAGACAGAGAGGATTATGGGAAGGTGAAGGAAGCCATATTGCGGGGGGATGCCCTCAGCAGGGAAAAGCAGCGCCAGCATTTCCGGCGTTTCTGCTACCAGGAGGCCGATGGTCCCCGTGGGGCTTACAGCCGGCTCCAGGAGCTTTGCCACAAGTGGCTGAAGGTCGAGAGGCACACAAAAGAGCAGATCCTAGAGCTGCTGGTTTTGGAGCAATTCCTCAGCATTCTGCCTTTGGAGATCCAAAATTGGGTCAGCGACTGTAGCCCTGAGAGCTGTTCCCAGGCGGTCGCGCTGGCTGAGGATTTCCTGCAAAGACAGCAGGAAACAGAGCGATGGGAACAACAGGTGAGCCAGCTTCAGCTAAGGCTGCTGCCTTACTGTAGGATTAATACTTTTTTCACACCGCTTTAACTACCCTGGCTCCATCCTATGGAATCCTGGGATTTGTTGTTTGCTGTGGCACCTGAGCTCTTTGACAGAGAAGGATAATCATCTCACAGAGCTGCAAATCCCAGCATTCCAGACTTTAAGCCACAGCACTGAAAGCAGTGTCAAACAGCATTAATTCTGCAGTGTAGATGTTCTTGCCCAGGCATCACTCAGAATGACTTATAATGTGTTGTTGTTGTGTGACTTCAAGTTGTTTCCAATCATCATGGGATTTTCTTGGTGTGAGTTGTTCAAAGGAGGTTTGCCATTGCTTTCCTCTGAGGCTGAGAGCATGTGATTTACCCATAGTAACCCAATGGGTTTCATGGCCGAGCTGGGAATTGAACCCTACTCTCCAGAGTCATAGTCCAACACTTAAATCACTATGCCACGCTGGCTCTTTGGTTTATTGTAATATAAGACTATAATAAAATATGTAATAATAATAATAATAATAAAATTTATTTGTATTTCCCGCCTCTCCGCAGGGATCGAGGCGAGATTCCAACAAGCAAAATCTACAGAGTCAAATACAATTGCTAACAACCAGTTATGGTCATAAAATCATTAAAATCATTAAAATCAATTAATCTTAATCTAGCATACGTCGGGTACCATTGTCCGTTATTGGTCTCATTTTTCAGTGAATAATTACAACAAGTCGGATGGAAAGGCTCGCCAGAAGAGATCCGTCTTTAGTGCTTTCTTAAAAGCATCTAAGGTGGTAATGAGACGGATCTCTTCCGGGAGGTCATTCCACAATTTCGGAGCCATCGCAGAGAAGGTTTTGTTGGAAGTTGATATCAGCCTAGTGCTCAAAATTTCCAGGGTGTTATTTCCTGAATTTCTGAGGGTGCAGGGTGGATTGTGCAGGAGAAGGCGTTCCTTCAGGTAACTCGGGCTCAAGCCATATAGGGCTTTAAAGGTAATAACCAACACTGGTACATTTCAAGTACAATGTAAAAGCAGAGTAAAATGAGATAGTGAGCCATTGTGGTATAATGATTGTAGTGTTGTACTCAAGAGACTGGGGTACAAATCCCTGCTTGGCCATGGAAACCCACTGGGTGACCTTGGACAATTCACACACTCTCAGCCTCAAAGGAAGGCCATGGCAAACTCCCTGTGACCAAATCTTGCCAAGAAAACTCCATGATAGGTTTGCCTGAGGGTTGCCACAAACCAGAAACTATGTGAGGCAGACAACAATAAATAAATAAGGCTAACACTTATCTAGGTTGTGGATTTTGTGGAAGCATCATGGCTGTCCACCACTGGAAACAGAATGTTGGTTGCAGACTAGGTCAGAGGAGAGTACGCAATGGAGCCCAGAGAGCTATATGGGCCCATTTCTTGGCTTCTCTTGAGCTCTCAAGGGCCACAACCTATCAGTATGGCCACCATGTTGGAGCAGTTGGAATTGACACTTCCAGTACATTCTCATGGGAACGGGGAGTTAACTGTTCTTGGGTAGGGAGTCCCCCAAAATAAAATTCTTCAGCCCCCACAAAGTGGTTCTTCAGTATTTGGTTCTGGGTGTTTTTGGATATAGCATGGAAGGAAAGTACCAGGCATAGGAATGTCATAGGTTGCATGAGATTCCCATGGGCAACAGGAGTTCTACCTCTGGACTGGATGGAGCAAGGCAGTCCCCATGTTCTTGGCCATTCTTTGCTCCTGGTGCTAAAATGGATCTTCCCTGCTGTCTCAGGAGCCACTGGAAGAGGTTGCTGTAGGAGAGGAACACGGACAGAGCCAGCTACACAGAGAAGCCAAAAAGGAGAATGAAGACCTCAGCCTTTTAGGTACTGATTATTTCTACACATAGTTCTTGGGATACTCGTGAAATCTTAAAATCTTTGATTTGGGAGGGAGCCCAAGGACTATTTAGTAAAATGCTCTGCCATGCAGAAAAATACAATCAAAGCACTCCTGGCAAATGGCCATCCAGCCTCTATTTATACCCGTGTATAAGTCAAAATTTTTATACCAGAAAATTGACCCCCAAAACCTTGGTCAACTTATACACAGGTCAATATGATAATAGGCTCATTCCCAGCTGGGCTGCTTCCAGAAGGGACAGCCAGGCTGGGAAGAAGGAGAAAGACTGAGCAGGATATCCATTACATCCTTCATTACATGCCCTTATGTTTTGCCCTTGACTTATCCAAAGGTAATATAAAATAAAAATCCATAATTTTGGTCCAAAAACCAACCCTCAATTTATACATGGAGTGTCCAGTGTCCAACCTCTAAGAGGCAAAAGAAAAGATGCATGTGTTTTCCCCTCCTTCTGCATGATGTCCTTCTCTTACATTCTCCTCCACTTGTAAATCCATGGGACAGTGTCAGAAAAGTGTCCCATTTGTCAAGCTGAAAAAATCTGTTTGGCAAAAATGACACTCTTACAACACTCTGCCATGCTTTTATAACCTGAAGAGAATGAGAGTCATGCGGAGGGAGAAAAAAACACACACAACTTTTCATTTGCCCGCTGGGTTTGTTTAATAATGCAATAAGACTGTAAAGGTCTCTAAAATCCCCTCCAAGGCAATCTGTTCTACAACTCCTATAGTAAAGAGATTCTTCTTAATGTTGAGGTGAAATCTATTTTCTTATAATTTGAACCAGCAGAAAACAAGCTGGCTCCATCCTCATTATACATCCCTTCCAATATTTAGAGATAGCTATCATGCCACCTCTTCGCTTTTCTAATCTAAATGTACCCAGTTCCTTCAGTCATTCTTCATAAAGCTTAGTTTCCAGAGCTTTGATAATCTTGGTCAACATTCTCTTGATATGTCCCAGCTTGTCAATTTACCTGAACATCAAACTTTTTCTGAGCTTTGACTCTGCCACCCTTTCTGTACTGGAATTTTGGAAGATTCAGGAAATTTGCCAGGTTTCTTTATTATTATTTTTTTCTGAAAAAAAATTCCAGTGGCCTAAAATTGGTCAAGATCTCATTCTACATTATATATTTGATTTCTGTATGGCAAACTGTCATGTTCTCAAACTGGATGTTCTCAGGTTTGGAGATTTGATCTTGCTCCCCACTGGACCGCATCTCATAAGAATTTCTAAAACTGAATTTGGCTCCCTGGTTGAAAGAGGTTCAGTGCCCTTGATTTACATATAGGATTGCACCCTTAGCCCACATACGCTGCATGTATACCATAGAAATAATGCAGTTTGACACCAAGTTAACTGCTATGGCTCTATCCTGCAGAATCCTGGGATATTTAGTTTTGTAAGGCACTAGCAGTCTTTGGAAAACAAAACAAAATACCTTGTAAAACTACAAATCTGAGGATAACATAGGATGGCGCTACAGCACTGATAGTGGTATCAAACTGCATTATTTCTATGGTGTAGATGTACCTCCAAGTATAGAATTATCTCCGCTATGGACACAATGGGTAGAATGAATCATTCAGGGTCCAGTTCTACCACTTAGTGCTTGGGAATTCTGGGTCCTATAAGCTATAGGTCTGTTGTGTTTCCTTTATCGTAAACTAGTCCTGCATCCATTTACCACCAGTTAAGCTTATAGCAGTAATGCGTAAAAAGGAGGAAGGGAGAGGGAGGGAGGGAAAAAAGGAATGTGGCTATAAGACTAACTGATTTTTATTTTAGCATGAGCTTTCGTAAATATAAACCCACTTCTTCTGATGCAGTGCTTCATGCTAAAATAACCAGTTAAAGGTGCTGCCACATTCTGTCCCCCCCCCCTTCCCTCCTTTCCTCCTTTTTATGCTGCAAGGGACTAACATGCGTACTTCTCTAAACACAGTGATGGTATCAGTTTTCAGTACCAAGCAAAGTCTCAGGAAGGCTTGAAATTACAATCCAATCCAGCTCAGAACACTCTCTTTTCCTATTCCAGGAGACTGCAGGGCTGAGAATGATCATGAAGTGAGAGTTACCTTGCGGGAAAGACTTGAGGAAGTGGAGCCATTCCGGACATCCCAAAGAAGATTTGCCGAGAGCGGCTCCCAAGACCCTGAACACAGAAGAGAGACTCAAAATCTGTACCGACCAAAGACACAGCAGGAAAACCATTTAAAGAACAGGATGGTAGTTTCCATTTCTTCAGTGCCAAACAGAAAGGTCCTTGGTAAAACCCCATTGCTCCAGACGCAAAAGATAAGCAATGTATCTGGGGAAGGATTCCTGCCAGCTTTGGGTGGAAACACCCCCATTCAAAAGAGAACCTACCACAGATGTTCTGTCTGTGGGAAGACTTTTGGTCAGAGCTCACATCTGCTCTTCCACCAGCGGACCCACGATGTGGAAAAGCCGTACAAGTGTACACAGTGCAGGAGCAGCTTCCATTCACGCCAGGGCCTCATCTATCACCAGCGGAGCCACGCAGGGGAGAAGCCATACAAATGCTCCTTCTGCGGGAAGACCTTTAGGCAGAGTTCGCACCTTCTTGTCCACAAGCGCAGCCACACGGGGGAGAAGCCCTTCAAATGCTCAGCTTGTGGGAAATGCTTCAGCCGCAATTCTCTGCTCACCATCCATGAGAGGACCCACACAGGAGATAAGCCCTACAAATGCTCCCAGTGTGGCAGCCGGTTCCACTCAGGCTCTGGCCTTATTAATCATAAGAGAATCCATGCGGGAGTGAAGCCGTACAAATGTGCCAAATGTGGACGGGATTTCACCCGTAAGGCACATCTCACGCGGCATCAGAGTGTCCACAGCGAAGACAAGACTGGCACCTGATATGATAGCGGGCAGGGAGAGGCGCAAGACAGAAAAAGAATCCATCCTCTCACAAAACATAAAGAATCCAGAGGAAGGATTAGCCATCACTTTTGTCTGAGCTAACTAGCATAGTTCACATGGGGTGGAAGAAATGTTCTTATAGAATCATAGACTTCTGAACTTGACAGGAGATGAGAGAGCTTTCTCAAATCCGCCAACAAATGTTAGTGAACATAACCCCCCCCCTTAATGTTGCTAGTCACCAACAATTTTTGCTAGCCTACTAAGGTGTGAGCAACCTGTGGTCTCTTTCACACTACACAATTATGGCACTTTGATGACTGTAATTGCTATGGCTGCATCCTCTGGAATCCTGGAATTTGTAGATATGGGAGGAATTAGAATCCTCTGCCAGAGAGAATCTAGTGGGTAAAGTTTGACATGTGGGTCACATGCAATTCTTGGACAGTACTTTTTGGTCTCTAAAGCCTCCCACCGGTCCCAAAACATCCTCAACCCCCCATTTATTTTTTATAGAAAGATGCCCCCAACCACAGCTTGGTGTGTGTGTGTGTGTGTGTGTGTGTGTCTAAGGGGGAGAGGTGGAGTCCACAGAAGGAGTGTCGGGTGGAATGTTGGTCCCTGGTCCCCATGCTGTCACCTAGCTCCAATCTAGTGCCTCATCAAACTACAAATCCCAAGTTTATCTAGGAAGAAGCCATGGCAGTTAAAGTAGATTGAACTGCTATAATTGAGCAAAATCACCACTCCGCAGAAATTGGAGCCAACAGCGTGCTTTGGCTCCATGGCTTGGAAAAATTACTTCTTTGGATTGCCTTTCCTGATATGCTGACTGGCAGATTCTGTAATTTATAGACCAAAAAGATAACTTTTCCAGGCTCCAGTATTTCTCTGTCGGTCATGGAGGAAAAGGTTTTCTGTTGAGCTGGCATGATAGACCTGGCATGAGAACTGGGCTAATAGAGCCAGGACCTGCAGTTCTCCTCTAACAGAAGGCCTGTGTGAAATTTCTGGTCACGGTAGTGATCATAGAATAACAGAGTTGGAAAAGACCCCAAGAAACATCTAGTCCAACCCCATTCTGCCGTGCATGAAGACGCTGTCAAAGCACTCCTGACAGATGGCTATCCAGTCTCTATTTACAAACCTCTGAAGAGGGAGACTCCACCACACTCCGAGGCAGTTTATTCCACTGTTGAACAGCTCTTCCTCTTCTTGATGTGTGCGTGGAATCTCTTTTCCTGTAGTTTTTAGACATTGCTTCATTTCCTAGTTTCTGGAGCAAATCAGTTTGATCAGATCATTTATAAATGACAGGGTAGGCTTAGGTTTATTTTTAAGATGCTCATTTCTTCTTAGCTGTCAAGAGGTTGTCCATCTGACTGAGGATGCTGAACTCTCCAAAGTTAGCCAGGACAGTTCTGAACAATATTCTGCTGCATTGTGAACTTCACAAATTCAGTCTGAATGTTGATTCTAGATTCTCCAAGAGTTTGCAGAAGAGTGAAACATTCCTTCAGGAAATTACCAGCGCCAAGAGAAAGGCCTCTTAGCAGTCATTGTCACTCCAGAGAATGAGGGATAGAATAAAGTTTTATGAATACTGTGTAACAGCCACCCACAAGTAATGTGAGAATGGGGAAAGTAAGGTTTGTAGGGGGCTAGGATTGGCTTTGCATTTGGTCATTGCCGTGGGTTGGTGGTGGTGACAGAACAGGAGACTGGCTTTCTAAAAGTTAAACTATTGGAATTAGGACCAATTTTTACAAGCGTGTAAGCTTCCCCACGGTAATCTGATTGGAGTTTCTATGTATGGTAAATGTTGGCATTGAGGGTAATATCCATCTATGGACTTAGACTAAGCAAAGAACTTCAAGGCAAACAGGACGAACTTGTCCGCAATCCAAAGTGTGCCTGGTGCAAAGCTTTTGTTTATTATTTGCTTGTTCTTTTATTTATTGATATCCCAGCTGTGAATGAAACTGGGGAAAGGATATAGCAGTGACTGCTCAGTAGGCTGGTGTGGGATGCATAGAAATGCAGAGAATCTCCCATCAGTTGACCTTCAATAGCATAGCAAGTACATTTCTATATACCACTTATCAGTGAACTAGCACTCCCTAAGCAGTTTACAATGTGTAAGCCAATTGCCCCCAACAAACTGGGTATGCATTTTACTGGCCTACGAAAGGATGGCAGGCTGAGTGGACTTTGGAGCCCTGAGATAAAACTCACAACATTGTGGTTGCAGAACTGGCCTTTAACCACTCCACCACTAGGACTCCCTCCAGGTATTGTCCAGGCCACCTTTAAACAAATTGCACAAGGATGTCTGTACCAGCAGGTCACATTTAAATAAATTCCACGAGGACCTCTGTTCCAGAACCTCATCTTTAAATAAATTGCACAAGGACCCCCGCATTATTTAATATACATTTTTTTAAAAATCCATTTTTTCCACTCAAAAGCAGAAGTGGACTTCCAGCTGCTATCATGGGGGCATGTTGTTCATGATATGAGAAACAGAAAACCTGCTTTCAGACTCACCTGCATTGCCCATCTGTTCTAGCCCTCTGCCCTCCAAAACACACTGCAGAAATCATCCAGTTTGAGACCGCTTTAATTGCCTTTGCTCATTGCTAGAGAATACTGGGAATTGTTTTTCAACTGCTTTGAAAACGTTGTGGATGGGGCCATTCAGACTACCATATAAACCGATTTGTAACCCGGTTTAAAATCAAGAAGTTCATACTGGTGCCAGTTTTTTCACTAGGGAATCCAGATCTTGCACACCTGTTGCGGTGCAAATCCCCCTAAACCCGGGTTTTCCGAAAGCGGGGTATTTACTGTTTCTTTTCGGAAAAACCAGTTCAATTGAATGTGAACTTGGCTCTGATCATGATCGGGTCAAGTTCAGGGGAGGGGTAAAGGCCAGGCGGTGGAACATGCTTCCTCTTCCTGCAACCACTAGCTTTGATCTGGTGCTGTCTGAATTTTTTTAAAATTATTTTTACAATTTGACAGATTATGCGCATTCTACATGGGGCTCTTTAAACGAGAGGAGGAAAGAGTCCCATTCACATTGAGCATTCAAACGAAGGGAGAGGGAACCCCAATCCATATATGGAAGCCAACTATCCATATATGGATTGGGGGTTCCCCCTCCCGTTTAAAGAGCCCCATGTAGAATGTGCATAAGCTGTCAAATTGTAAAAATAATACAAAAAAATTCAAAAGTGCCCGGTGAAGCACTCTTGGTGCTGAGAAAAACGGAGGAGGAGGAGGAGGAGGAGGTGGTGAAGGGATTCCCCACAAGCTGCACTGCTCCCAGCCCTATGCTCCATGCGCATAATATGTCAAATTTAAAGTATTAAAAAAAGCGAAGCGCGGATGGAGCACTTGTGCAGCCAATGGCTGCATCAGACGTCCTCATGACATCATTTGATTGACAACTAGGAGGCTCCATCTTGGATTGTTACTTTTGCGTGTATGAACTTCAGTGGGGTAAAATGCAACCGGGAAGCATCGATCGGGGCAAAGGGTAGTATGAACTTCTTTCCGGAGAGATTCGGTAATGGCATGCACGATCTGATCCGGATCTAACCAGGGCAAATGGGCTAGTATGAATGGGGCCAAGGTAAAGTTGGCTGTAGCCATACTTCAGAAATAATGCAGTTTGACACCACTTTATAACTGTCATGCTTCAGTGTTATGGAATACTGGGATTTGTAGTTTATTGTGGCAACCAGGGCTTTCTGACAGAGAAGACTAAATATCTCACAAAACTACAAATCCCAGGGGTCTATAACATTGAACTATGACCATTAAAATGGGGCCAAACTGCATTATTTCTCCAGTGCAGATGCAGCCGTTAAATTATTTCGGTTTGTTCTGCCATTCTTGAGTATGAGGTGAACTGGGTCATTCTCTGACTACGTAGTTCACAAAATTTGGATTTTTTTGTTTTTGTTTTTTAATTAAGATGCGATTTTTAATTTGGGCACTTTTGAGAAGCCAATGAAGAGGGCAGTTCTCACTAATTCCCCCAGTTACAGCAGGAAACAATACAGGAAACTTTAAATTAAAAGCATAAATACTCAGACATATGTTCATAATATTTTCCTTGCCTGCATTAGACGAGACGGTGAAACAATGGTGTTTTATTATGTAAGGTGGGGAGAATATGAACCATAAGCAGCCCCCAAAGACATTTTTGAGCTGCCCTTGTGTGAGTTCAAGCCGTTTTCAATTTCATGGCAACCTAAGGTAAACCTTTCATGGGGCTTTCTTGGCAAGATTTGTTCAGAAGGGCTTTGCTTTTGCCTTCCTTTGGGGCTGAGAGAATGTGACTTGCAAGGTTGCCATAAGTTGCTCCATCCTCAACTTGACAGCCCTTCACATACTCAAACAGGGCTATCATATCACCTCTTAACCTTCTCTTCTCCAGGCTAAACATACCTATCTCCCTAAGGCGTTCCTCATAAGGCATGGTTTCCAGACCCTTCACCATTTTAGTTGCCATCCTTTGAATACGCTCCAGTTTCTCCACATCTTTTTTGAATTGTGGTGCCCAGAACTGGACACAGTATTCCAGGTGGGGCCTGACCAAAGCAGAATAGAGTGGCACTATTACTTCCCTTGATCTAGACACTATGCTTCCATTAATGCTGCCTAAAATCGCATATGCCTTTTTAGCTGCTGCATCACACTATCGATTCATATTCAATTTGTGGTCTACTTGGACTGCTAGATCCCTTTCACATGTAGTCTCCTTAAGCCAGGTGTGTTCCCCATCCTATATCTATGCATTTCATTTTTGTGCCATAAGTGCAGTACCTTACATTTCTCCCTGTTGAAGTTCATTTTGTTAGCTTTGGGCCAGCTTTCTAATTTATTAAGGTCCATTCTGAATTCTAATCCTGTCCTCTGGGGTATTAGCTACTCCTCCTAATTTGGTGTCATCTGCCCCATCTTTTCTCCTGTGTGATAGAGTCCCTGGCACAGTGCTCCAACTATTTCACCGTGTTAGCTCTTTTTGAGCTTTGGACATCTTAAAAACATCACCCCACATCTCCTAAGAAGTCTGGGGCAGTTTGTCTGTGGGAGAGAGGCTATTGTAGGTCCAGGGAAAGGCCTTTAAAAGCAGGAAATAAATCAGAAAACTTTTGATTTATTTTTGTGATTCCAGAAAGACACCTGCTGGTTCTTAAACACTCTGGACCTTATCAAAAGTTGGAAATTGTAAGTATAATCTAATGGCAATCTGAACGCAATCATGGGGTTTCACGTTATTGTGAATTAAAGTATCTCACACAACTTTGGGCAAAAGGGAAGTCATTCCAAATGCAATCACGGGTTTTATATTATTGAGAATTAAAGCATCTCATGCAATTTCGGGCAATGGGGGGTCATTTTCGGGTAACGGGAAGTTATTCTGAACGCATTCCAAATGCAATTGGAATTCACGTGAATTCACTAAACTAGCAAATCCACGTGAATTCGAATTGGCTCCAATTGGCTCCATGAGCAATAAAGAGAAATTTCTCCCGTCTGATAAGGTCCTCTGTCTTCCTCTGTGGCAAAATTGCCCACCGCAGAGAAAAGCAATAGTCGTGGTCTTTGTATCCTATGAAGGAAATCAGGAGTTTATCCTGTGCATATCGTGGGCAAATCGCGTAATGACGCAAAACAATTTCACACAACATTGCACAAAACCCGCTATTAAGGTGGCCACAAAGAAGCATTAATGTGCATCTTTTCCTTTGGGGATTTCAGTGACAATGCATTTCCGGTGTCACTTTATTTACACAATTCTGTGTGATAATCATCCACGCAATTACCTTTTTTGCTTTATTTGCAGTGTGCATTAAATGCGCTTTAATCTCTCTTTAATGCCGAAATTAGCCCCAGTGTGATAAACTCCGTTGAGAAAAAGGGAGGAAAAATCAGGACGGAGGGTATGATAAGGAACGCAGCCATATCTGGAAGAAAAATAAAACACTGGATGTGAGAGAAGATTCTGGACTGCTATGAACCAATCTACAGCCAGCCCTCTCCATCCCCGGATTTTTTATCCGTTGATTCAACCATCGGCAGCTTGAAAATACTAAAATATAATATCACCAATGAAAATTGGGATGTGTGCGGCCAAGCAAACTCGAGTTTGGTCAAGATGGTCCCAACCACAACGGAGGACAAGGCACCTAAAAATGCAGGGCATTCAGGAAAAATGTAGGGCATGACCCAATGAAAGCTAAAACCACTTGCATATAGATAAAACCATGCTGCTTAGGCACATCCTTCCAAATGGAGGGTATTTTGGAATCCCTCCTGGACAGAAGGTTGAAATAAGAGGGCAAATCCTGGAAAAGGAGGACATTTTTTTGCAATTCCTCCTGGACAGAAAAAGGTTGGAAAAAGTAGGACAGGTCCTGGAAAAGGAGGACTGCCTTGCAATCATACTTTCTCTGCTCTAATTGCTCTGCAAAAGACTCTTCCCTAGAAATCCATGCAAATAGAATAATAGAAGTCACCACAAGGGGGCCACACTGAGAGGCCATGGAAGGCGGCTTGTGTTGGAGGCGGACGGCCAGCAGAGGGCGCGGGGGCTCCCTTTCTGTGGTCACTGGGACGCATGCGCGGTGCAGACTAAGGGGGCTGCAGCAGCAGCAGCAGCAGCAGCAGGCGGCCTGGGAAGAAGAAGCTCAATGCTGCAGGTAGGAGCAGTTGCAAGCTTTATTGCAGCAGCCTTGTCTCCTTGCAAGGGCTGCAAATGCAAATAGGACCTTTTGCATGCAAATAGGACTTTTGCATGCAAATAGGTCTTTCCCTCCCAGTGTTGTTGTGGTTATAATGTGCCTTTAAGTCCTTTCCAACTTTATGCCCACCCCATCATGTTTTTTTTTTCCTTCTTGGAAAAGATTTGTTCAGAGGGGAGGGTTGCCATGGCTTTTTCCCCTTGAGGCTGAGAGAGTGTGACTACCTGGCTCAAGGTCACCTGAGTGAGCGGCTGCCATGGCTGAGCTGGGATAGGTCCTCCAGAGCCATCAAGAGTCCCAACACCCAAACCACTGTAAATAGACATTTATTTGATTTAAGATCCACACTGCAGGAAAAAATCCAGTTTGAGACTGAGTTTAACTGACCTGGCTCAGAATACTAGAGGATGCTGGGAATTGTAGTTTGCTTTGGCACCAGAGCTCTCTCTGACAGAGAAGACTCAGTGTCTCAAAGAACTACAGTTCCCAGCATTTCCTAGCATTGAACCAGGGCTAAATAATAATAATAATACAGGTAATATGCATTTGACTAGGATCCACACTGCAGAAATAATCCAGTTTGAGACCACTTTAACTACCCTGGCTGAGTGCTATTGGATTTTGGGAACTGTAGTTTGCTGGGACCCCACATCTTTTGCTGGGACCCCAGATCATTTCTACAGTGTGTTTTGTACCTATTTATTTGTTTATTAGATTAGAAAACTGGGCCAACGCTAACAAAATGAAATTCAATGCGGAGAAATGCAAGGTACTGCACTTAGGGCACAAAATGAAATGCACAGATATAGGATGGGGAACATCTGGCTGAATGAAAGGGATCTAGGAGTCCAAGTAGACCACAAAGTTGAACATGAGTCAACAGTGTGATGCGGCAGCTAAAAAGGCCAATGCTATTTTAGGCTGCATCAATAGAAGTATAGCGTCTAGATCAAGGGAAGTCATAGTGCCACTCTATTCTGCTTTGGTCAGGCCCCACCTGGAATACTGTGTCCAGTTCTGGGCACCACAATTCAAAAAGGATGTGGAGAAACTGGAGCGGGTCCAAAGGAGGGCAACTAAGATGGTGAAGGGTCTGGAAACCAGGCCCTATGAAGAACGACTTAGAGAGCTGGGGATGTTTAGCCTGGAGAAGAGAAGGTTAAGAGGTGATATGATAGCCCTGTTCAAATATTTGAAAGGATGTCATATTGAGGAGGGAGCAAGCTTGTTTTCTGCTGTTCCAGAGACTATGGACACAAATTGCAGGAAAAGAGATTCCACCTCAACATTAGGAGGAACTTCCTGACAGTAAGGGCTGTTTGACAGGGCAACACACTCCCTCGGAGCGTAGTGGAGTCTCCTTCCTTGGAGGTCTTTAAGAAGAGGCTGGATGGCCATCTGTCGGGGATGCTTTGACTGGGAGTTCCTGCATGGCAGAATGGGGTTGGACTGGATGGCCCTTGGGGTCTCTTCCAACTCTATGATTCTATGATTCTATCTCTTTGACAGAAACATCTCACAAAACTAAAGTTCCCAGGATTCCCTAGCATTGAGCCAGGGCTGTTAAAGCAGTCTCAGACTGGATCATTTTTGCAGTGTGTTTTGGACCTATTTTATTTGTTTATTTAATTTCTATCCCGCCTTTCTCCCCAAATAACAATTTAAAAAACATATTGCAACAACAACAACAATAACAACAGTTAAAAACAATATAAAATTACAAATATTAAAACCACAATAAAATTACAATACCCATCCCACATAAACCTACCGTACCTAGGGCTTTGGAGACCAGGGTTCGAATTTTGGCTCGGCCGTGGGAAGCCTACTGGGTGACTTTGGGCGAGAAGTCACACTCTCTCAGCCTTCCCTGGAGAAATCATGGTAGGAAAACTCCATGACAGGTTTGCGTTAGGGCCGCCATAAGTCAGAAATGACTTGAAGACACACAACAAACAAATACGCGTAGGAATACAGGTTTAATTTCAGGGTCACCCTCCCAATGAACAAATGAATAAAAAGGTAAGGAGAGAAAAGTATTGTTGTTGTTGTTACTGTGTGCTTCCAAGTCACTTTGGACTTAGGGTGACCCTAAGGAGAACGTTCATAGGGTTTTTCTTAGCAACTTCCTTCAGAGGTACAATGCCAAAGATATCAAGTGAAAGAGGATAATTTTAAATCCTGACGTATAATCTGGATTTCTCCCCTGTAAATTCAAGCCCAACCTCTGATACATCCATCAGTGGTGGATTTTTTTTTCTTAATTGCTCCATTTGATACATAAGCAGATTCATATGTTCAAATTTGTTTCAAGTGATATATTGGACTGAGACCAGGGAATGAGGTGTCTCCACTTTTCATGATCACAGCGGTTGTTAAACCACAAGTTGCTGTGATGTTTGAGCTAGGTAACTATGGATTGAGTGTTTCGTACAAACCAGCATCACCCTGTTGTTTCTAATTCTGGTTCATAGCAACTGTTCAGACCACCAACTTTGGATAAGTTGTGGTTTAATTACTCAAAATACTTCCTTTGCGCAGCCTTGTGGATGGATTGATGGAAGAGGAAAGTAATAAAATGGCTACCAGTTCAAACCATGATTGAAAATGTTTTCCTATAGAAATTAATAGTATTAGTGGTTTGATAGTATTTAGCAATGCTGTACATAGTAAAGGCCTTGTGTGCTGCGTTTGGACAAGGCATTGTTCGGAACAACTAATGAGTGTCTTTTGTATGATTCGAACAGGTGGGATGGATACTTTCATCGTCGAATTCTGTTATAAAAATGTCACTGTGAAAGAGGATGGGAACAACTTCACTGCCAACTGCCGAATTTGCCCAAACAAGACCATCTCGGGGAGCATAAGGAGTTCCAGCAACTTTCTGAAACATGTCAAAGTAAGTGAGCCTCCCAACACAAGAAAACATAATATTTAATGATTTTAGGGTTCAAAAGCTAACTCTCTGTCATTTATCCCTCCGATCCAGGCCACAGCCAAGGTCTGTAGATTTTTTTCTTTATGACATTTCCAAAATCCGTCCATATCTCTCGGCTTCTGCTGCAAAGACTTTGGTCCATGCCCTAGTGGTCTCACGTTTAGATTACTGTAACCTTCTCTTGGCAGGGCTTCCTCTCTCTCTCCTCCACCCATTAATTTCTGTTCAGCACTCAGCTGCTCGTATTATCTCTAGACTGTACGCCATAGGCAGGCTTTTTATATATTTCTGATTTTATTTGGTTTTTGTACAGCATCGTGTACACTTACGGCGCTTTATAAATAAAGATCATCATCATCATCATCATCATCAGCTCAGGATGGCCTACATTGGTTCTCCTGCTCCTGCCTTTTTCATCCTCACAACAACCCTGTGAGGTGGGTCAGTTAGTAGAGAATGAGTGGCCTGGGTTTATATTTATTGATTTATTACATTAATTTGTATCCTGCTTTTCTTCCAAAATTGGGACCCGGAGTGGCTTGCAGTCTTAAAAACTGACAATTAAAAACTTACAAAAATACAATTAAGACAAATAAGATAAAAGGTAAGATATTCTTCGCAGGAGCAGGAAAATAGGAAGGAAAAGGGGGGGGGGGGAGATTAAAAATAATTACAATGTATGAAAAAATATGAAACAGAAGAAGGAAGTAGATTAGAAGAGATAGTTAATGAACAGCAAAATAATATTAAAAGTTAAAGAAAGAAAAACGATTAAAAAGATCTGAAAGAAAAAAAAGAGGTATTGGCACTTGTTTGGAAAATATTGTGTAATACAAAGATACTCTTTGTTTGTTTGGACTCTTTTTGTTTGGAAAATTATAAGAAAAGTGATGATGACAGAGGATATAATAACAACAATATGTATATTGTGGTATTTTTAAATAAAATAAAAAAATGTAAAAATACAATTGAAAATGTCCAATAAAAAATAAAATACAGTCGTTGCAAAATTAAAACAGATCAATTGTTCAAAAATAGAAAAGATAAAAGCACTGAAAAACTATATACATTAAAACAACACATCACCCCCCAGGATGTTGTTTAAAAGCTTTCTGTTTTATACGTCTGTCTAAACCAAAAGGTGAGCTTAGTGGCTATATCCTTCTTAAAATATGAATTCAACGCAGTATTCCGGATGAGGCTCAAGGAATGCAGAATATAGTGGAACTATTGTTTCTCTCAACTTGGAAACTATGCTTCTATTAATGCAGGCTAAAATAACATTCACCTTTTTTGCTGCAGTATCATACTGATGGCTCATGTTCAGTTTATGATGAAGAATAATCCTGAGGTCCTTTTCCAGGTACTGTTGCTGAGCCATGTATCCCACCCCTATCCTATACCTATTGCTACACAGGTACATTGAATGTGGTTTTGAATTTGGGTCTTTTGAGGGTGCATTTGCACTGTAGAAATAATGCAGTTTGACACCACTGGAATGATCATGGCTCCATCCTACAGAATCCTGGGATTTGTAGTTTTGTGAGATAACTTCACACTTTTTGCAGAGAAGGCTAAACCACGTTGTAAAACTATAGATCCCAGGGTTCCAGAAGATGGAGCTACGGGGCTAAAAATGGTATCAAAACTGCCTTATTTCTACAGTTTATAATGAATCCCCTGTCCTATCCTTTTGCTTTTTCCTTAGGCTGAGAGAGTGTGACATGCCCAAGGTCCCCATTGAGTGTTCAAGGATGAGCATGAATTTGCACTCTGGTCTCCCAGTCCTGCACCAACAAAAAGCACTATATCACAGGGATTCATTCATATATACACCTAGGTACATGTACACTGTAGAAATAATGCAGTTTGACACCGCTAAGTGCTGTAGCTGTCTTTGGCTTTCTCTGCCAAAGGGTGCTGCTGGTGCCTCACAAAATGACAAATCCCAGGATTCCGAGGGATGGAGCCATGACAGTTCAAGTAGTGTCAAACCGCATTATTTTTACAGTGTAAATGCATGCATATACATATATGCTTACCCACACAGTTTGTGTTTGAGTGATTTTAAAACAAACAACGCTTTGGAGAAGTTTGTTCTGGATCCCAAAAGGATGCGGCTAATCGCTTAAAATATATTAGAGTGATTAACAAACCAGACCTCTGGCTGCATCCACACTGTAGATATACTCCAGTTTGACAACACTTTATCTGCCATCATTCAGTGTTGTGGAATTCTGGAAGGTGTAATTTGTCGTGGCAACAAACAACAATTCCCAGAACTTAATAGCATTGAGCCAAGGCAGCTAAGGTGGTGTCGAACTGGAGTATTTCTGCAATGCGGATCCAGTCTTTGTCACCCAGGCTTCAGTCCAACACTGTAACCACGGCCCCGCATTGCCAGTCAGCACTTCGCATTATTTTAAATAATGATGTTCAAAGACTCCCACTCGCTTGCCCTTGTGCTTACCATTTAATTTCTCTTTGCAGGTGCGACACCCCCTCCGATTCCAGGAGTACGAAAGGAGGAAGGATATGACTTGGAAGAAGAAAAAGCGGGTATAATAGAAGGTTGAATGCTAGAGGGTCATACTAATTTTTTTTTACACAAATTGGATGATGAAACCAAGGGAGGGGGAAGGAAAAAAGTTTAGAAAGAGATATTATGTTGATGTCCATGCTATCGAGAAACCAAGTTCACCCCCTTCCTTTGTGTGTAGTGTGGGGAATGAATCAGGGGAAGCAAGTATAAATTAAGACTGAATATTACTAAAGTAGAGTTGTAAGGGAAAGTGTAGTAATTACTGATGGAAATGAAAAGGGGAAAGTTTTCCTTCCAAACCTGCTATGATTAATTACATCATAATTTTGAATATGTCTGTTCAGAAGGTTTCTGGACATCTCTCCTCCCTTTGTTTTCAGTGGAGCTTACTTTCCGGTACATTGGGAAAAGTACATAAAATATAACAAAAAACAGTATTTGGGGAAACAGCCCTCTTCTCCTTTCATTAATATAATGCTTATATCATTAGAGAGGGAGAGCTCTGGTGTTGCAGTGGTTAAATGCCAGTATTGCAACCATTCACAGCCACAAGGTTGCGAGTTCAATCTCAGGCAGGGCTCCAGGGTCCACTCAGCCTTGTATCCTTCTGTAGGTTGCTAAAATGAGTACCCAGCTTGTCGGGTGCAATTGGCTTACACATTGTAAACTGCTTAGGGAGTGCTTAAGCCGTATAGAAATGTACTTGGTATTGCTATTGTATTTAATAATTATATATACTAGTTGGAAAGGATCACAACGGTCATCTAGTTCACTCTGCTTACCATGCAGGAAAACATACCTACTGCACTCCCTAAAACATGCTTAGACCTTTGGTTTTTATAGTGTAAACAGCACACAGGCAGCCCGGGAAGAATTAGGGGTTTATAAATAATGTATACAATCCCTGAGACAAAAGTGAGATCCTCTTCACTGGAGGTATTGAAGCCACCGCTCATCCATTGCACCAAAAGGTCCAGCAGTGGCTTTTGACCCTACCAACCCTGCTTTGATGCCAATACCGCTATTTGCCATGCTCTAAAAAGAGGGCCTTGCTGTCGTTTTAGATGCTGGCTGAATACGAGGAGGCAGCTGCGAGTTCCACCGAGACTGAGGCCTCACCGTCTGTTTCCAGAGACAGGCACCTGCCCAGAGATGTCAAGAGGGAAGAGGATGGAAGAAACTCCATGTACCTGGGTAAGGTGCCTGTGTCCTTGGGATGCTTTTGAGCTTTGAAGCTTCACATCAACTGTGAATCATTCTTTGGACCTTGCAAAGGACAGTATAGCTAAGAGATGATGGGAGCTGCAGTCCAAGCAGAGCTTGGAAAATGATTATTTTCTTAAGAGGTGGTCTGAGAGAATACCAAGTTCAGAAATCCAGGCTCCAGTAGTTAAAACTCAGAAAGCCTTTATTAAGCAACTACAGTGGTCCCTCCACATTTGCTGGGGATAGGGGTGAAGGACCCTTGTGAATGTGGAAAAATCGCAAATGAACAAACACTAATCTTTTTACCTAAGAGGAGACCTCTCTTGGAATCTCCAGGTTCTCCATTGCACTTCTGTGGTCAACATTTGCCAGAAGTTGATCATAGAATCATGCTGGAGGACCTACAAATGCCTAGAGAAGTGTTTTCTCTAGGATCTTCTAGGTTCTCCAGCACAACTCTACAGCCCAATTTCCAGCAGAGTTGTGCTGGAAGACCTAGAGATTCCTAGAAACAATATGTTAATCAAAACTGCAAATAACCAAAGCCGCAAAAGTCAACACCGCAAATGTGGAGGGCCAATTGTATAGATCTGGTCCAGTGGCATTCAATTCCAAAACTGATCATCAAGCGTTAACGTTGCCTAATTAAACTGTACACAATTTTAAAATCCAGGCAGGCTAAATTATTATTCATTATAATGACAGAATCATAGATAAACACATTTTGCCTCTTGTTTCCATATTGCCCTGTCTTGGTTGTTACAGCTGGATTCTTTAACAGAAATGATCTTGAATAAGCTTAACTCAGGCCTGTTTCCCCTCTGTTATTCTCCCAGCACCTGTGCCTGAGATCACCACATCTCAGCCTTTTCTACTGTATAACCCATCGTATTAACTTCCCAATGTTTTATGGCAGGCAAGGTGCATGTGCAGCTCCTGTCGATTAGGAGAAGTTTGTGAGACCTCTGTGGCTCACAAATTTTATTTCATGGATTATGGCTGCATTTGCACTATAGAATTAATTCCGTTTGGCACAGCCAGGGCTCAATATTATAGAATTTTGATAAGTTTTCTGAGATATTGTCCTTTTCTTGTTGGAGAGCTCTGGGGCCACAACAAACTACAAATCCAGGATTCCATAGGATGCAGCCATGACAGCCAAAGCAATGTCAAATTGCATTAATTCTGCAGTGAGACAGAAGCCTTAAGTTCACGTTCTCAGGTGGGTTGATGGAGTCCTGTATTCAAGCCTAGGTTTATATGCACAGTTACTTAGCTGTGGGTGCGATCAGTGAAAAAAGGTACAGAAAAAGACAACTGTAGGAGCAACAAATTACTCTGTTAAGGAAGAATAAATAGTCATTCTTCCAAAATCCCCAGATGGAATTAGCCATTGTTATTTCCCCAGTTCTCAAAAGTAACTAAAATAATTACCAACCATAACTGAGAATAGTTACTGCAAAATAACTGACAATTACTTTTTAAAAAAACTGAATGCTGCAAGTTACTAGCCAGTCATACAGAACAACCTTTCCTACCACTTTGTGCTTTTGATTGTTTTATTAGATATCAGGTGAATGATCCCATTGTGAATGAAATGGCTATTTTTAAAAAGTTGAACTGTTTTTAACACTTCATAGGAGTCTGTTGAGAGCCAGCCTTGTGTAGTGGTTTAAGTATTGAATTATGACTCTGCAGACCAGGGTTCCCTGCTCAGCCATGGAAACCCACTGTGTGACCTTGCACAAGTCACACAGTCTTGGCATCAGAGGAAGGCAAAAGCAGCCCCCTCTGAACAAATCTTGCCGTGAAAACCCTGTGATAGGTTCACCTATAATTTAATTTAGAAGTGACTTGAAAGCACACAAAGATACTATTAGGTTGTTTTGTATGTTGCTTGTTGGGAGTTTGTTTGTGACCTCTACCTTTGGGTAGAAAAATGTGATATAAAAATATAAATAGGTAGGGAATGTGCCATGCAACCTCAGTTTCCCCCTCTTCTTACATAGCCTGATGTATGTTCCTATTATTGAGGGAAGAAGGAGAGCTGATTTTCTTCAGCCACTCCTAGACTGTGGAATGACTTGCTGGAAGAGGTTTGACAGCTGAATAACGCCGTTGGTTTAAATTTAAAACAACATTGAAGACCAGTCTTTTCCGGCAGGTTTATCCAACAATTTTTAAATTGTGAATTTGGATGCTGAATTTTAAATATGGACTGTTTTATTTATTTATTTATTTATTTACAATATTTATACCCTGCCCCTCAGCCCTAAAGAGTCTCAGAGCGGCTTTTAATTATTATTATTATTTTTAATTAGACTGTTCCCTGCCCTCAGGCTTACAATCTAAAAAGACACGACACAAAAGGAGAAGAGAATGGTGGTGGGAAAGGGGATCAGGTCCAGCAGTTCTTCTCTCCCTCTGAGACCTGGACCAAGACAGATGGACTGGAGGGAGGGCTCGGCTTCTTAATCTTGGCCAGGCCCGATGGAGCTGAGCCTGCATCTCTCCCTCCATGGCCAGATGGCATCAGATGAACTGGAGGGAGGACTCTGCTTCTTAGAAGGCACTTGGAAAGCAGAGGTCGAAGTAGCAGTAGAACCAGCTGTTGTTGTTATTGTTGTTGTTATTGTTGTTGTTGCTGCTGCTGCTGCTGCTGCTGCTGCTTCTTGCCCCTGATGACAGATAGTCACTGTGGTCATTCCATTCTCTTTGCTGGGGAGTTTTGCAGCAGAGCCCTGTCAGGTCCTGGTTTTATAGCCCTAGCAGGCAAAGCAGCTGTGAGTGATGGCAAACACAGTGCCGACTGAGTCAGGGCCTCAGTCCTGAAGAGAGAGGAATCCATCTGGAAGGCAGAGGTCCAAGTACCAGATGGCAGCTTCTTCCTCCCCCCTGGACTTCTGATTGTCACTGTGACCTTCCTTCTCTCTCTGCTGGAGTATTTTTCTCTTCCTCAGAGCCCACATCAGTGGCAGTTGGAATGGAGGGAAGGTGCCTCACCAGCTGCTGGGGCTGGCGACAATGACTCTCCCCTCCCTTTTAAATTGTATATGTCTTATATCTCCTTTTAAATTGTTGTGTGTTTTAATTAACATGTTTTAATTGATGTTGTTCATTGTTGATTTGTTGTTCTCTGCCTCAATCCATGAAGAAGATATCAGATCTCAGAAGTCGTCATCATCATCATCATCATCATCATCATCATGATAGAATCGTAGAGTTAGAAGAGACCTAAAGGGCCACCCAGTCCAAGCCCTTGCCACCCAGGAATACACAATCAGATGATGATGATGATATGATGATAATTTTATTCAGTGGGTGAAAATTTAATAATGGGTTTTGGAGTTCTTTTAAATGATATTTCAGGGGGCCTGTTGTAGCCTTGTGTCTATGAAACAGAGGATGTGTTGTGTAACCCAAGGGTCACATCCAGAACTACCTAGGGTATTTTGTGGTCTGGAGTTCCTGAAGGTTTACACCAAATACAACTTGCCAAATGTTTCCCTGTTGGTTTTGCTGCAGCAAACTAACATGGCTACACTTCTCCCCCAGTTTTATTTGTTTTTTAAATTACTTGGTTCCTTTTGTCTTGCTAAAGGCAGTGGCACTGCTGAGGCAGGCTCCAGCCTGCTAGATCCTGAGACACCACTGGTCGTATGCAGCGCTGACAAGTCACCAACTGCTGCAGAGGTGATACGGAACCAGGACTCAATGTACGAACAAGACATAGAGCAGCTGTCCATACCCACACCCATCATCCAGCAAGTGCCCTGGTCGGGCTTCGAGAAGGCCTTTACCTTTGTGCGTCAAAAAGGGAAAAACGTAATTGTGCAGTGCAATTACTGTCTGCCGGCTATCAAAAACGTGAGCTCAGCCATTACATCTGCCTCCAATGTGAAGAAACATCTTGAGGTAAGCATTCAGAAGGTTCTGGGGGGAAAAGCTCATTCTGCATAAGCACATTTGATGTAACCAAGGACGAGTTCAAATTCAATTGAAACAGTTCAGTTTGAATATAAAATCAAATCTTGGGTGCAAGAACACCATCTTTCTTTGCTTAGAAACTGATCTAGTAACTGCCTCAGATTGGACAGGCAGGAAGATGAATCCTGGTGCAATACAGCTACATAACCACAAAAATTCAGGTACCCAGAATAAGAACAAGAACAAACTGTATCCAAATTTAGTAATACATAAATCTAAACAATAAAAAGGTAATATTTATAAAGAAAACAAATACATTACATTTTTATTTTAATTACAGTCACTGCCACAGCAGTGTCTTATGCTTTATTTTATTCTAGGTTTCCCAATATTTTGTGCTAATATGAACATAGGATCCATGTTGAACTAATCTAGTCCAATGTTGTGTACACGTTGTGTCAGCCACCAGAAACCCTCCCGTGTGACATGAATGCAACTTTTTACTGTGTTCATAATGAGTAGTCACTGTGTTTTACTGATTTCTTGATACTGGTCTGTTTGCTTTGCATTTTAAATGTTTTCAATGCTGTCTTGTTTGTTTTAAATTTTGATGTGCCTTTTCATTGTTTTTTTTCTAGGACTAATGACTTTTTAATTCCTTTCCTCCTCAGAGGGCACACCCTGATAAACTGAGAGCAATTGAAATTGCAAGGAAGGCCAGGAGACGAGGCCATATTGAAAAACCAGTAGATTATGATGATGACCCATCTCCTGTCAAAATACCAAAGCAGGAGCAGGAGGCCATCCTTGAGAGGGGGGGATCAGGCAGAGAGCTGGTCACACAGAGGATCCTTGACCGAAAAATCATGGATTTCATTGTAGAGGAGACATTGCCTCTTCAGACAGTGGACAAATCAACATTCATTGGGCTGGTTCGCCTTGGCCTTCCCAAAGATCTCACTGTTATGTGTGCCAAAACCCTAAGGGACCGAATCGAGAAGAGGACAGCCGGTATGCAAGAAACCCTGGCACATCGGATGGGTGCGGTAGCTTATGTAGCCACTACCGCGGACTGCTGGACTGATGGAAAGAAGAGTTTTTTGGGGGTGACAGCCCACTGGATCTGCCCAACAACTCTGAAGCGTGAATTTGGGGCCTTGGCTTGCAAGCGCCTCCAAGGCTGCCCCACATATGATGCCCTGGCCAAAGCTCTGCATGATGTCCATGTCCAGTACAGGATTCATAATAAAGTTGTCTCCACAACCACGGACAGCAGTGCCAATTTCGTCAAAGCTTTCCGAGTTTTTAAGGCTAAAGAGCCAACAGATGCTGCAGACACCAGTGCTGATGATGATGACGATGATCAGGAGGAGGCTGAGGTGGACTTTGTGCCCATCTCTGAGATCCTGGACACAGGTAATGGAGGACAGGGAGAATCTGTTGACACAGAAGATTTTGGTTTGCCACCACACCAGCGGTGTGCTAGCCACACCCTGAACCTGGTGGCCACCAAAGATATCCAAGCCATGGTTTCAGACTCCCCTCCAAATAGCCCTCTGGGCTCGTTCAGAAAACTCTTTTGTTCCTTCATGGGAAAATGCAGCAAGCTCTGGTCCAAGCAGAGTGAGTCAGCACAGATTGTGGAGTATGTCCATGAACAGTGTGGCGTGTACCTGAAGATTCCAAGCAAGGCGAGATGGAGTTCCACTTTTGAGGCCCTGAAGCAGCTGAACGAGCTCCTCTCCACCATGCCAGAAAAAGTGGATGCCATAATGGACCAGTGCTCCTTGGCCAGGATCACACCTGCCGAGAGCCTGGCAGTGCAGGAATACACGGAGATCATGGGGCCACTAGCCCAATCATTAGACATCCTGCAGCGGGAGAACGGCATGTTCATGGGGTACCTGCTGCCAACACTATACAACCTGGATCGCAAGTTACAGGGCCTAGAGAACAAACCTGTCAGGTACACCTACTGCCTCCAACTATTGAGGGGTGTGCGGGAAGCCCTAAGAAAGCGGTTTGCACCAATCTGGGAAGACAAGAAACTCCTTCTGGCAGCCTGCCTACACCCCCGCTTCAAAGTGGACTGGTTGGAATCAGCCCAAACTTCTCAGACAAATAGGTAAGAAATTAAGCGGAAACCTCCTAGTGGATCTGACTAAAGGATTATCTGCACAAAAGCTCATGTAACCCTCAGCATTGCATTGTCCTGTTTGGACGACGTAGGCCAAAATTCCAGGGCCAAGATTTGGAAAGATTCTGGCACACCAGACATGGATCTCATGGATCTGTCCTGATCAACCCTTAACCTGGGTCAATTTGACCCCAGGTTGGACATAGACTTTCCAGGAAATTCCACAACAAACCCTGGCTGTTTAAACATCCCCCACATTCTCCTTACTTTTCTGCACCATCGCTCCTACTGAGAAGCCCCTAGCACCACGTCTGATGTAGAAACAGGGTCCCTGGCTGCATGGATGCAGCAAGGTGTCCTGTTTCCTTATCAGACATGGTGACGGGGAGCTTCTCAGTAGGAGTGATGGTTCAGAAAGATAAGGAGTGTATGCTGATGCTTGGATAGGTGGGTAAACACCTGCATATCCCCATGTCAGTCTAGGAACAAACCCAGTGGAGCACCTGGGCCAGAATATCATGGGCTCAGCCCATGCTATCTTGGCCTATCTGTTCAGCCCCTAAGGCAAGCATTGGATACCTGTAATTTGACATTATGTTTCATTTCAACAGCAAGCCATCGGTCATTTTTTGTTGCTTGCCCCAAATAGGTGCAAAACAGGCGCTTATCATATTCATGAACTGGACACTCCAATGGCTCTTAGGAGGTGGTAGTAGACATGGAGCTTGTGGATAATGTCAAGCATTCTGTGATGTGTACATATATGTCTCTTTTAGAGCAAGGCCTGAGGGCTTTTGTGCTCCACACAAAAGCTCCCCTTTGGCACAGGAGGGATAGGTTCCTACCACAAAAATGAAGAGCAGTTCAATATGTTTCAGCCAAAAAATTAATCAATACTAAGAATATACACATAGGAAATGAAACAACCGAGTCAAGTAAGCCTTGCCCAAGTGAAGAGAAACCTTTCAAATCTAGGGACGACCGGAAGGCTTCTTCCAAAGTGCATCCAAGGATGACTTTTCTTTTACCAGCTTCTGTGCATTAGGTTTACATGCTTAGGTTAGTTGGAGAAGCACATTTACCTGCTCTCCCCTTTTTCTTTTTCTGTTTACACATGATCAGTAAGGGATTCTGGAGGTAGCTCATATTTACTTTGCCTGTTCTAGGAAGCTACACATAGCTACATTAGAATCAGCTAGAGGCAAGTATAATCCTGCTGTTTTGTGGCTCAAGCATTACTGCTGCTGCAACCCAATCCCCAAAGTCTCTTTCTTTGGCCCTCTTTTATCATCGTCTTAGGCTGGTGTGACTAAAAAAATCCAGCTAGACAGAGAACAAATAGGAAAGGGAAAGCTGGGTCTATATAAAAAGACTTTATAAAAAGGAGCTGCCTTGCAAGAGGCTTTGTCAACTGAAGTATGCCCATAAAACATAGGTGCATGGTGCATTAAAAGACCCTCCTGGCACACCCAGTTAAAGACCAAAGGCCTATTTAAATAAAAGGGTCTTTTTGAAAAGTGATCACAGAGGGATGCCAATCTGGCTTTTTGTGAAAAGTGGAGACCACAAGCTCCTGAAAGAGATATTTCCTTTTGTTTGCTAAATTAACTTATCACATCTCATAGGTATATGATGGAAGCTCTGTTGAAGGCTGAAATTAGGGGTACAGTCGGGGAGGAGAACGACGAGTCTTCGGAGAAGGATCAAGAAGGAGACGATTTGGAAGATGACTTCTTTAACATACAACCCAGAGGCAGAAAGTCTGCCGTGGACACGGCCGACGAGGAGGTTCTGAGATATTTGAAGTCCCCCAGCAGGGAAGTGTCCTGTCTGCATGCTTTCCCCCGGGTCATGCGGTGTTTTCTGCAGTTCAACACAGGCCTGCCTTCAAGCGCGGCAGTGGAACGCCTCTTCAGCACAGACGGCAGCATCTTCACAGTGAAAAGACATGCCTTGTCAGATGAGCTCTTTGAGCAGCTGGTCCTTCTGAAGCAAAACATAGCTGCCTCAGCCTTTTAACTTTCAAGGCAGTGTTCAGGACTGTATTACAATAATAATGTTTGTGAAGAGTTGATAATACTGCTGAATGTTCTCCTTGGATATTTTTCTACAAGTTGGTGGTAGATCGCATTTTACCGTATTGTTGGGCCACTCGGTTATGAGATTTTGTTTTACTTGTGAATAATTTTTAATACTGAGATCGTTTTTTGGTTTACTCTGATCTCTGTGTGTTTTGTTAAAAATGTTTTACTACTTTTGTTTCTAAGGTACTTGTAAGACCTGTTCTCTCAGCATTATCCAGTTACCTGAAATCAATAATGCAAGGAAATACAAGCACATCTCCAAAAATGCAATAATGCAACATCTTTAAGATTAAAAAAAAAACACAAATCAAAACAAAATAATGAAAATACAATGTAAAGCCAACAGACTAAGATGTAAGTAATCCGTTCCGGATTACTTTTCGTAACCCGGAAATCGTCGTATCCCGGGGGACCGCTTTGTTTGACGGACCGCGCGGCCAATTTAAAGGGGCCGCGCGGTTTTTCTTCTTCAGATCCCAGGGTTTTCTTCGCATCCCGGGGGCTTTTTTCGCCCCCGGCTCTTTTGGCTCCTGGGGATTTCGTTCCCCGGGGGCTTCGTATCCCGGGGGACCACTGTATATATATTTGCTGTGTAAGCCTTCAGGTTTTTCCCCAATTAAAAAGGTGAAATTTTCATAGGTTATTCCTCACAAGATTTTTTTCAGAGATAGGTTGCCACTGCCTTCCTTTGAGGCTGAGAGAGTGGGTCTTGCCCAGGGTCACCCACTGTGTTTCCATGGTTCAGTAAGGAAGTCCTAGTCCCACACTCAAACCACTACACTACACTGGCTCTCATCAGTTAATATATATCCTGCCTTTTTCACAAAGGAGAGCTCAAGGCAGCTTAAAGAAATAAAGGGGATGTTTGTGGCTTTGACTTTTGTGGATTTGATTATTCATGGATTTGATTAATATGTCGTCTAGGAATCTCTAGGTCCTCCAGTGTGACTCTTGTCAACTTCTACCAAATATCACACTGGAGAACCTAGAGAGGACACTTCTCTAGGCATTTGTAGGCCCTCCTGTGCAGTTTCATGGTCACTTTCTGGCAGATCTTGAATTGCCAGAATTGCCCTGGAGAACAGAGAGATTTCTAGAGCTGTTCTCTTATGCAAAAAAAAAAAAAAAAAGTTTTTGGGGGTTTTTTATGTGAGGTTTTTCCACTTCACGGGAGTCCTGTGCCCCTAACCCCAGCCAATGTGGAGGGCCCAGTATAGTTAAAAATACATGTAGCTAAAACATACAAAAAGTTAAGATTAAACTAATAACAACATATAATATTAAACTAACTATAGCATAAAAACTAAAGAACACACACATTTAAAAACGCAAACTAAAAATAGCGTGGTACTAAAACAGGGAAGCATTATATAAGACAGTGAAAGAAAGAAATTCCATAGTCTATCACCAGCACTGGAGAAGGCTCTGCTTCATGTTTCCACCAAATATGCTTGTGAGAGTAGTAGGACTGAGATTCTGCATGCATGGAGTCAACCACCCACAGCATGAAAACATTAAACCACCAAACTGATTTTACCATTTTATATAAGGGACTTTTAATATAAGGGACACCATTTTGCTACCCCATTCTATTTAATGGGATTTGAGCATCCACAGATTTTGTCCTAGCACAACCCCCCAGCAGATATCGAGAGCCTACTGTATTTGGTGCCTTGTACACAATAACTTTCAAGTGTGGACTACAACCCAGGATGGATTGACCTGACATGGAAGCCACTAGACCCACTGAACAACAGACAAAATGGTCCTAGAACTTTATTCCCCCACTGAAAGCCAAAGTTCAATCCTCCACCTGTGTGTCCATATAGTAAAAGGTCTAGAAGGCAAACCTCATGAGAAAAGCCTGAAAGAGCTAAGGCCTTCAAGAGTTGGGTTCAACCGGTACACTGATCCAAGGATCAAAGGGCTAAGAAGGAGCCACCAATTTCTAAAGTCTCTCTAAATTAAAACAACAACAACAACCCAAACAACCTCATAGTATTCTTCCATTACATTATTTTACAAAGCTCAGCAGACATGAAAATTCAGATATTTTCTTGGATTTTTACCAGGACTTGATGGATCATTTCACCCTGTGAAATGGAGTAAATTCACTTATTCTGCATCTGCAGTGCAGAAATAATTTGGTTTGTCATGGATCTGTATTATGGAATCCTGCACTTTGTAGTGGCTCCAGAGCTGTCTAATAGAGAAGGCTAATAGCTCACAAAACTATAAATGCCATAATTCTATAATATTGAGCCATAGCAGTTAAAGTGGTGGAGTCTCCTTCTTTGGAGGTCTTTAGAAGATGACTGGCCATCTGTCGGAGATACCTTGATTGAGAGTCCCTGCATGGCAAGGGGTGGGACTGGATGGTCCTGGTGGTGTCTTCCAACTCTATGGTAACCCCATGGGTGAGACATTTCCAAGACCCCCTGTCCTCCACTACTTAAGAGAGTCCATCCATCTAGCATGTGGTTTTCCTCTTTTTCTACTTCCCTCCACATTTCCTAGCCTTGTTTTTTTTCCCAAAGAGTTGTGCCTTCTAATGAAGTGGTCAAAGTATTAAAGCCTCAACTTCATCATCTTGGCTTCCAAGGAGATTTCAGGTGTGATCTGTTCTAGGACTCATTTGTTTTTCCTTTTGCCATCCATGGGATCTTCAGTGCTCTTCTCCAGCACCAGATCTCACATGAATTGATTTTCTTCCTATCTTCTTTCTTCACTGTCCAGCTCTCACATCCATACATGGTAATAGCTTGCTTGTATGATTCTAGTTTTCATGCTCAGTTGTATACCTTTACATTTTAGGATCTTTTCTAGTTCTTTTATAGCTGCCCTCCCCATTAATAAATAATAATAAAATGTTTATTTATATACCGCCCTTCCAATGATCAGGGCGGTGCACAGCATATAGACAAGTTAAAAACATGGCAACAACAAACAGTAAGATAAAACCCGATACAGCAATACGGTAACAATAGTAATACTCCAAACCGGTTCAAAATGGGAGGAGGGTGTCATCAGGGAGGAAGAAGTCAGGGATAAGCTTGCCCAAATAAGTACGTTTTTAACCCTTTTTTAAACTGAGTAAGGGGGGCAGCCAAGCGGAGCTCAATAGGCAATGAGTTCCAGAGACTAGGGGCCAAGACGGAGAACGCCCTCTTCGCCGTTGTTGACAATCTAGCCTCTGGAACACTTAGTAATTGTTGCCCAGTAGATCTAAGTGTGCTGGGCGAGTTGTGTGAGGAGAGACGGTCCTTCAGATACTCTGGGCCCAAGCCATTTAGGGCTTTATAGGTAATAACCAGCACTTTGTACTGAGCCCAGAAGCGAATAGGCAGCCAGTGAAGGTCTTTCAATACCGGTGTTATATGGCAGGCCCTGGGCACACCAGTGACCAGCCGTGCTGCCATATTTTGCACTAATTGAAGCTTCCGAGTGTGATACAAAGGCTGCCCCATGTAGAGCGCGTTGCAGAAATCCAATCGAGAGGTTACCAGAGCATGTACTACCGTTTCAAGGTCCCTCCGGTCCAGGTAGGGACGCAGCTGGCATATCAACCGAAGCTGAAAACAGGTGCTCTTGACCGTCGCATCCACCTAGGAAGTAAGATGCAGCGACGAATCAAGGAGCACCCCCAAGCTGCGTACAGTGTCCTTTACGGGAAGCGTGAACCCGTTCAGGACAGGTGGAGCCACCATCATCCCTGGCCCGGGGGAACCTATCACGAGTACTTCTGTTTTCTCTGGATTCAGGCTGAGTCTGTTTTTCCTCATCCAGTCCATTACTAATTCCAGACAGGCCACGAGAGGAGCGATGCCATCCCTGGTCACTGCATCAGTCGGAGACATAGAGAACATTATCTGGGTGTCATCAGCGTACTGATAACCCCGCATCCCATGCCTCCAGATGATATCTCCCAGAGGTTTCATGTAAATGTTGAATAGCATGGGGGACAGAATGGCTCCTTGAGGGACCCCAGATCTGAGGGCCCTCTTATCGGAGCAAACGTCCCCCAGCTGCACCATCTGGAACCTCCCAGAGAGGTAGGACCGGAACCACTGGAGCGCAGTGCCTCCGATTCCCACCTCTGCCAGGCGTTCCAGAAGGATACCATGGTCGATGGTATTGAAAGCCGCTGAGATGTCCAAGAGCACCAACAGGGACACGCTACCCCTGTTGATGCCCAGACGGAGATCATCGACCAGGGCGACCATGGCAGTCTCAACCCCGTAGCCTGCCCGGAAACTGGTTTTAAATGGATCTAGATAATCTGTTTCATCCAAGATCGATTGAAGCTGGATCGCAACCGCCCTCTCGATCACCTTCCCCAAAAATGGCAGCAGCGAAACTGGCTGATAGTTATTGTGAACCAGGGGGTCGAGGGAGGCTTTCCATTCCTAGTCTTCTAATTTTTTAACTGTAGTGCCTGTTCTGATCAATGTTTGATCCAAGGTACAGGAACTCTTTTGCTCTTTCTGTTTCCTCATGGTCTAGGTTGGATTTGTCTAGATTCTCCATGGTCAATATTCTCATGAGGAGGCATTGTAGCTGCATCAGTATTCCAGTACAAAAACAGAGGTGAGCAAATATAGCATTCCACAGAGTTTTTTCCTGCAACTCTCATCAGCCTTAGCTGACATAGCCAATAATGAGGAACTATGGAAGCTGCAATAACTACTGCAAGTGTAATGCCAAAGAGCTTTGAGGCTGTTAACAGGGAAAATGGTGATTACTTCCAGAATGGTAAAAGGCATGGAAGGCCAACACTAGCCATTGCCTTCCCCTGAGGCTGAGAGCATGTGATTTGCCCAAGGTCACTCAGTGGGTTTAAATGACAGCGGGGATTTGAACCCTGGTCTCCCAGTGTCCAAGCCCAAGTCTCAAACCACTACACTATGCTGTTTCTCCAGGAGACTTTCTGTTTGTGTCTGTGTTGTGTGATTCCTTTTAAATGGAGGTGGTAGGATTAGAACCCAAGAACTCTAGCAGAGTTTGAATCCTGCAATAAGAATAGCATTCATATTTCTATACTGCTTAATAGTGAACTCAGCATTCTCTCTCTTTTTTAAAAGTTTTAGTTTTTAATTTGGTTTGGGCTTATTATCTTTTCCATGGTTTACTTTTCTTGTCATTTGCTATTTTCCAACACCACAAATTAGGTTTCCCATCTCTCAAAGTCCAGATCCCTTACAGTTCTCAGGTCTTAAAAGAGCCTCATGTTTTTTGCCCTCCAGGGACAGATGAGCCAGTGTGTTATCAGGGTTCAAACTACCTTGAAACTTTTGATCTTTTGGTAAGAGCACTACCTTAAAAAATGTGCTTCTGTGTTCTTTTGGTAATTTGAATGATGTACCCTGCGTAAATGGTTGATGGTTAATTTATCTTGCTTAATGCTATCCCCTCCAAGCCATCATAGACTATGACATAGTCTGGTTTGTGAACCGGGTTAAAAGTGGGGAGTTCATACTGGCGCTGGTGTATTCACAATCAAATCCGTGCTTTGCTCACCTGATCCTGTGCAATTCCCCTCAGCCTGGGTTTTCCGAAAGTGGGGTATTTACCATTTCTTTTTGGAAAACCTGGTGCAATTGAATATGAACTTGGCTCTGATCATGATCAGGTCAGTTCAGGGGAGGGGTAAAGGCCAGGAGGTGGAACATACCTCCCCTCCCCGCAACAACCAGCTTTGATCCAGCACTTCGGATTTTTAATTTGACAGCTTCCTATGCTCAATATGAATGGGGCTCTTTAAATGAAGGGAGAGGGAACCCCAGTCCATATATGGATAGTTTGCTTCCATGGCTTGAAAATATATATATATATATATATATATATATATATATAAAATCCCAAACCTCAATGGATACAAAGGGCCCACTGTAGCATCATCAGGGCCTGGCCACTGCACCATCCCAAGCAGGTGACAGGATTTGGTCCCCAAATCTCAGGGCCTGGGATTATCTGACCCGACTGTAGGCACACACTAGACTGGCTGTTTTGTGTATTATGTATTGTTTATTGTTGTAGAGCCCATCCTTGATGCAAGGGCATGGCTCCAACAATGTCAGTACCCTATGATCTATGACCCTATGATCAACACCTTCTTTGCTTCAGTCTTCTCAGAAAAGGCAAAGGGTGCTCAACCTAAGGATAATTGAGCAGAAGAGAGAATAGAGGAATTTCAGCACAGAATAAGTAAAGAGATAGTACAGGAATACCTGGTTAACCTAAATGAATACAAGTCTCCAGGACCAGATGAACTACAGTGGTCCCCCGGGATACGATGCCCCCGGGGAACAAAATCCCCAGGAGCCGAAACCGCCAGGACTGCCAAAATGCCCGGGATCCGAACAAAACCCCTGGTTAAGAAAGGGAAAAACTGCGTGGCCCCTTTAAATCGGCCACGCGGTCCGTCCCTTAAAGCGGTCCCCCAGGAAACGAAGATTTCCAGGTTACGAAAGGTAATCCAGAACGGATTACCTTCGTAACCCGGGGGACCACTGTACATCCAAGGGTACTAAAAGAACTGGCAAATGTAATATCAGAACCACTGGCAATAATCTTTGAGAACTCCTGGAGAACAGGAGAAGTCCCAGCAGACTGGAGGAGGGCAAACGTTGTCCCCATCTTCAAAAAGGGAAAAAAAGAGGATCCCAACAATTATCGTCCAGTTAGTCTGACATCAATTCCAGGAAAGATTCTAGAGCAGATCATTAAGCAGAGAGTCTGTGAACATTTAGAAGCCAATACCATAAACACAAAAAGTCAACATGGGTTTCAGAGAAACAAGTCATGTCAGACAAATCTGATCTCTTTTTTGGATAACATTACCAGCTTGATAGATGAAGGGAATGCTGTGGATATAGTATACCTTGATTTCAGTAAGGCCTTTGACAAGGTTCCCCATGACATTCTTGCAAACAAGCTTGCAAAATGTGGGATAGACAAGTTAACTGTTACATGGATTTGTAATTGGTTGAGTGGCCGAACTCAAAGGGTGCTCAACAATGGCTCCTTTTCAACCTGGAAAGAAGTGACCAGTGGGGTCCCACAGTGCTCTGTCTTGGGCCCAGTGCTATTCAATATCTTTATTAATGATTTGGATGACAGAATTGGGGGCATACTTATCAAATTTGCAGATGACACTAAACTGGGAGCAGTAGCTAATACCCCAGAGGACAGGGTCAAAATTCAAAATGACCTGAATAGACTAGAAAGCTGGGCCAAAGCTAACAATATGAAATTCAACGCAGAGAAATGTAAGGTTCTGCACTTAGGGAGGAAAAATGAAATGCACAGATATAAAAGATATAAAACACCTGACTGAATGAGACCACATGTGAAAGGGATCTAGGAGTCCAAGTAGACCACAAGTTGAACATGAGTCAACAGTGTGATGTGGCAGCTAAAAAGGCCAATGCAATTTCAGGCTGCATCAATAGAAGTATAGTGTCTAGATCAAGGGAAGTAATAGTGCCACTCTATTCTGCTTTGGTCAGGCCCCACCTGGAATACTGTGTCCAGTTCTGGGCACCACAATTCAAAAAAGATGTGGAGAAACTGGAGCGAGTCCAAAGGAGGGCAACTAAGATGGTGAAGGGTCTGGAAACCATGCCCTATGAGGAATGACTTAGGGAACTGGGGATGTTTAGCCTGGAGAAGAGAAGGTTAGGTGATATGATAGCCCTGTTCAAATATTTAAAGGGATATCATATTGAGGAGGGAGCAAGCTTGTTTTCTGCTGCTGCAGAGACTAGAACGCGGAACAATGGATGCAACTGCAGGAAAAGAGATTCCACCTCAACATTAGGAGGACCTTCCTGGCAGTAAGGGTTGTTCGACAGTGGAACACACTCCCTCGGAGGGTGGTGGAGTCTCCTTCCTTGGAGGTCTTTAAGCAGAGGCTGGATGGCCATCTGTCAATGGGGATGCTTTGATTTGGAGTTCCTGCATGGCAGGATGGGGTTGGACTGGATGGCCCTTGTGGTCTCTTCCAACTCTATGATTCTATGAGTCTATGACCAGGTGCTTTGCATTAACTATCACACCATTTCAGATTTAATGCATGACTGGTATCAAATTACAGCCGAGGATGGCCAAATGCTGGCCTGCGGGCTCTGTGTTCTTGTGTGAGGTGGAAAAAAATACAGAAATTGGTGCAAAATATTTAAAAATGTTGTGGGGGTTCTTGGGATTTTGGGAGACTTCTGGAAGGGGTCATGAGAGACTGCATTTGGGACCCCAAAATGCAGGCTCTTATTCCGCCTTACAGAAGCTTCCCAAAGTCCCAAGAACAAATGTGGCTTCTCCCATCTCCCACCACCAAAATTACCCTCCTGCAAAATATTGAAAACTGAGACAAAATGGTGGCTAGACATGACATGATGCCCCTTCTAGCATGCTGACATATTCCAATGCAGCCCACTGGAGGAGGAAAACAGGGGGAAGGCTCTCAGTCCCCAGCACATTTGCCCACCCCTACAATATGGGTTTTGTCACACAAGCACTGGCATCACATTATGTACAGATGCAGTTGCCCTTTCACTTGGTTTAATTTGTAGACTGGACTTATCATAGGTAAAGCAGGATAAGACTCGGGGGGGGGGGGGGAAGAGGCTCAAAAATTGGAGGAAATAATTTAAGATAGGCAGATGACACCACATTACTAGCAGAAAATGGCAACGGATTTTTAAAATGGCAAAGTCTTGGAATGATTACAAAACAAACAAACAAACAAACAGCTTCATTTATATGCCGCTTCATACTGCCTAAGGAGTGTCTAAGCGGTTTACAACTGTAACCTACTTGCCCCCAACAATCCGAGTACTTATTTTAGCAACCTCGGAAGGATGCAAGCCTGAGTCGAGCTTGAGCCCTTTTGCTGGTCTTGAACTCGCAACCTTATGGTTTTGAGTGAGTGGCTGCAGTACAGGCATTTAACCAATGCGCCACCAGTGACTGAAGGAAGTCAAGGAAGGAAGTACAAAGGTAGGTTTACAGCTGAACATTAAGAAAATAAAAATAATGACCACAGACGATTGACATTTCTTTAAAAAAGAAAATGAAGACAATAGATCAAGATTTCAAGATTTTCAATACCTTGGCTCAGTCATTAATAAGAATGGAGACTACAGCCATGAAAGCAGAATACTAGGACTTGGAAAGGCAGCTAATGAAGGAACTAGAGAGGATCCTGAAGTGTAAAGCTATATCATTGAATACTAAAGTCAGGATGGTCCATGCCATTGTATTTCTACCTATGTATGTGAAAATTGAAGATGACCATTGCGGTCTCTTCAAACTCTCTGATTCTACGGATATTGTGGATTGCTTAAAAGACCAATAAATAGGTTCTAGAGCAAACCAAGCCTGAATTCTCTCTAGAAGCTGAGATAAGACTGTCATACTTTGAACACACAAGAAGACATGACTCACTGAATAAGATATGAATGCTTTGCAAGATGGAAGGCAGCAAGGAAAGAAGAAGACCACATTCCAGATGGACAGACTCAGTCTGAGAAGGGCTGTTGAGGGTAAGGTGACTAGGAGGTCTCTCATTCACCGGATCACCATAAATTGAAGTCAATGTGAGAGAGGTTAACAGCAAAAACAATAAACTGTACTTTGAATCTAGGCCTCTATTTGGAGCTGAATTTCTGAATCACTGCTCTTGCTGGGGCTGAACATAGTGAGTAAAAAATCCAGATTTAGGGGCAAGCATTATAAAAACCCAACACAAAAACTTTATTAAGAAGCAAGCAAACAAGTTGAATTTTTACATGAACCAATTTATATATCTAAAAAAGACAGCATATACAATTGTCCCCATTTACATTTCGATATCTCTCTCCCCCTCTGATCTCTTCTGCACTGATTCATTTTCCCACCTAATGGCACTTCTCTACGATTTTCGTGATGCCCTGGCCATTGTGGGGTGTGGACACACTACACAGATATTGTACTTTGATCCCACTTTAACTGCCATGGCAATGTCTTATGGAATCCTAGGATTTACAGTTTAATAAGGGACTTAGCATACTGTACCAAATAGCACTGATGATGTAGTTCAAGCAAATAGATTAATGCACTTACAAAGCTACAGATCCCAGGACTCTATAGGATAGCACCATGACAATTAAAGCATTATCAAATGCCATCATTGTAATGAGGATACACACCCGACCAGCAGAAGCCCTTGTTAATCACAGCAGCAGCATTCCTTGTCTGTTAAGAGGCTACCTAAAAAAGACTTGTAGTTTGTAGCTGCGGTGATTTGGGGGGGGGGGGTCTCATTGACCTAGTTTCTTCCCAAAGCAGTAGTTCATAACACAATAAAAATACAATTAAAATTATTTGCTCTGCTGAACGCATCACATTAAAAGACGAGACACATACCCATCAACCACAGAAACTCATTGAAGGGTTTCCATACAAAAAAGGTACTGAGAAGCCTCTGTTTCAAGCAATGACAATCAAGATCCTGAAGCCCTAGGCCAAAGCACCAGAAATGTGGCTCCAACTGATCACCTAAAGGGAATGAGAGGGCTAGGGGCATCACTAGGGGGTGCAGAGGGTGGAGACTACACTGGGTGATATCCGCCACCCGCGCCCACCATAGCTGTTTTGGGGCACCCACACCAGGTGACACCAACCGCAGTGATGCCACTGCGAAGGTCCAAATAAAAAATTCATTCCTGTGTCAGCTTTTTCATATGAAACATTTTGTGTGTGTGTGTCTGCTGAGTTCTTCATATCCTGCAAGTTCTGTCACTATTCATTCAAGATAAAGATTTTCTCAGGTTCCACTAAGTCTTTCTCTGCTTCTTTTCTTTTTTACTATAGACTGAAAACGTGAGCCTCTGTTTGGATTCCCTGATGTATCTTGTATGGTTTTGTGAGTAATGTATCTCTCCGGAGTTAAAACTATCTATGTTTTTCCTATAAGAGTTTTATAAGGCTGTTTAGAGGTCCCTATACTAAAACAACCCTCCCCACAGTGTCATTCTACATTAACTGAGTTTTTAAAAATGTCTTATAAAGATTGTTTGGCATATGCATGTTTCCACAGTCTAGACATATATAACAGAAGGTATTTTAAGAAGTCACGCAAGAGTTGGAATTTAAGTTGCAGTGTAAAGCTTCTCATATTTAAATAGTTCCCACCACACTGTGAACATTTGTATAATTTCTCCTTTAGATGGGTTATCTGAAGTTTTCAAAGGCTTTTTCAACATGAAGTCCTCTACATTTCCTTGAGATTGGTTTTCTGGAGTTTTTTGGAGGGTTTCTTTTGCACACATAACTCTTTCCACATTTTCAGTATTTATATGGTTTCTTGTTTAGACACATTTTCCAATGATCTCTGAAGGTTCTTTAGTAGCAGCAGCTTCTTCCACCATCTCAATGTTTGTGTGGTTTCTCCTTTAGATGGGATTTCTTATGTTTTTTGAGGTCACCTTTGTAAATATACCTTTTTCCACATTCTGAACATTTATATGGTTTCTCCTTCAGATGCGATTTCTCATGGTCTCTGAGGTTGCATTTGTAATTATAACTCCTTCCACATTGTGAACATTTATGTGGTTTCTCCTTCAGATGGGATTTCTTGTGCCTTAAGAGGTTGCCTTTGTAAGTATAGCTCTTTCCACATTCTGAACATTTATATGATTTCTCCTTTAGATGAGATTGCTTATGATCTCTAAGTTTGCTTTTGGAAACAAAGCTCTTTCCACATTCTGAACATTTATGTGGTTTCTCCTTTAGATGAGATTGCTCATGCTGTCTGAGTTTGCTTTTGGAAACAAAGCTTTTCCCACATTCTGAACATTCATATGATTTCCCCTTTAGATGAGATTGCTTATGCTCACGGAGGTTGCTTCTGTAACTATACCTTTTCCCACATTCTGAACATTCATATGGTTTCTCCTTCAGATGGGTTTTCTCATGGTCTCTGAGGCTCTGTTTGTAAATATAACTCTTTCCACATTCCAAACATTTATGTGGTTTCTCATCTCTTTGGCTTGTCAAGTTAGCATCAAGGCTCCCCTTCTCTCCATTTAGTTTTTGCTGTTTTTGCTGAGAAAAGACTTCACCAAGACAAGCGGTGGTTTTATCCCTTTTCTTATTAGTATTGTTTCCATCTTCCCTTTTTGGTACATCCTGGTTTTGTAATGTTCCAGTCAGTTTTCCATGCTCTGTTCCTTTATATTTTAACTTACGCACTTTCTCCTCATCCTCACTTTCTGAACAATCAGCATCGTATGAGAGCTCCTCATCCTTCCATTCTGTGCAATGGGTTCCTGAAATTAAGGAAAAGTGCATAATGGCCTAACAGAAAAAGACACTTTCAAGTCATCCAGTTTGAAATAATGACAAGTCTTCTGGCAATATAAATCCATGTAAAGTCCTATATAGCTTAGGGCGAAGCTACCTGAAATGCCGTATCTCCCTACACAAACCTACGTAATCTTTGAAGTAGGGATTACTCTCAGTCCCATCACCATTACAGGTATGCCTGGTGAGGACTCAGGAGAGAACCGTCTCAGTAGTTTTGTAACAAATCAATATTTTTGTCTCTATTCCTGAATAGCCAGGTGGGATTTTTTTAAAAAAAACTTTCTCTCTCCTAAAGAGTGAGATATTTTAAAGTGGTTTGTCCTTCCCTCTCAGGGTTGAGAGATACATGGTTGAGCAGTTCCCTGGCTGATCAACAGAATAAGTGACCATTTACACTAATTATGTGTCAGATGCTAATTCCATCAGCTTCCTTTGATCGAACACTTCTCCTCTCCCCTCTCTCATTGCAAAAATTGACAAGAATAACCTTGTGGCTGCAATAGGAGCATTTAACCACTGTGTCATCAGGGCTAGAATCAGAGTTGGAAGAGACCACAAGAGCCATCTAGTCCAAATCCCTGCCATGCAGGAATTCCCAATCAAAGCGTACCCAACAGATGGCCATCCAGCCTCTCTTTAAAGACCTCGAAGGAAGGAGACTCCACTATACTCCAAGGAAGTGTCTTCCACTGTCAAACAGCCCTTGCTGTCAGGAAGTTCCTCCTAATGTTGATCTGGAATCTCTTTTCCTGGAGCTTGCATCCATTGTCCGTGTTCTACTCTCTGGAGCAGCAGAAAACAAGCTTGCTCCCTCCTCAATTTGACATCCCTTCAAATATTTAAACAGGGCTATCATATCACACTCCAGTTTCTCAATGTACTTTTTGAATTGTGGTGCCCAGAACTGGACATAGTAATCCAGGTGGGAAAAAAATCATGGAATTATAGTTTGAAGAGACCACAAGGGCCATTCAGTCCAACCCTCTGCCATGCAGGAACTCTCAATAAAGTATACCCAACAGCTGACAAATGAGTCTGTGTGCCATCAATGAACAGCAGGAAGCTCAGGGAGAATGGATATTTTGTTGTCCCTGTTGCCCAATATTACTAATTCTGTTTAAAAGTTTTTTTCTTTTTCTTTTTTTCTCGTTGTTGTTATTTTTAACTCTTTTTTTCCCTTTCTTTCTTTTTTCTTTTTATCCTTGTATTTTTTCCTATTGGCTTTTGTTGCTGTTATCATTGTCTTATGTCAATTTTTATCTTTCTTTTCTGCAATACTGAAATAAAACATATTTTTTCCAATCAAAAATTTAAATTGGAAAGCACAGCACCTGGGACCAACAACAGTCCCCCCTTTCTCCATCTTGAAGTGGACTTAGTAAACCATAATCTAAAAATGATTCAACAGTTATGAGTTGCTCTGTATCCCAGCTTGGGAGAAAAGCAGGATACTAATAAAACATATATATAACTAGAGTAATCCAGGACAGGACAATAATAATGCTTTCTAAGGACATTATGAGAGGATCTCTTCTGTGACATTTTAGGCACACCTCCTTACCAGAAAGGCTGCTATCTGTATCATCATCTTCCTTCTCAGTGTCTATCCACAGTCGTCTCTCTTCTTCTTCCAATGAAGTCAAGTCTGAGGAACTATCAATCTCTTCAAAGTCTGCCTGCAATGAGAGGACAGAACCTGTTCAAAGAAGAGAAATGCGGCTGGCTACAAGGGTCTCAACCGGTCCTCCACACCAGTCTTGGCAGTGCCACTCTCTTGGTACAAAACCCACCTTAAAAGCCAGTCAGTCATACCCAATGAAGGAGATCTGGGGCATTGGAAAGGCAGGGTTGCAGTCTTTTAAGGTGAATTTTCAGGGGTTGGACAGGAGATGGCATATAGCTATGGCATTGTAGACCCATCTCTCATGAAGGATTTTAGCCTCTTCTTGAGGCCTGCCCTATCATGAGACCAAATGAGGCAGTTCCTCAGGTGCCAGAAAGCATCAACAAGGTGCCCACTAAGACAGCCTATGATAACATAATTATATGATTCAGTTCAAGTAAATTTTTGTTAGAATCCTTTTAGTCTTCTATCAGATATAGTTTTGTGGTAGTTATGGGGATGATAGATATAGAGTTAGGTACAGCTAGACAGAAGGGAGAAGTGCATAACGGTGCCAGGAGGATGTTATCAGTTGACCTTGTAGCTGCTTAGCTCTGAGGCTACGAATGTAACAGCAATTGGTGGGAAGAGAGCAGCTCAGGGGGGAAACCGAAACTGATGGGAAAAGACATGGAATGTGTTAGTTCGCGGGCTTTTGGCAGAGGGGGGAGGAGTAGGGCTATTGGGATGTATAGAGGTGCTGGGTGGGAACTGGTCAGTCTCAGCTAAGAAGCTGAATGGTGTGGTATTGCTGATCCTGGAGCATCAATAAAGTTCTGTTTATTCTACATAAAGCTGACTGGTTGATTGTCTGGGATTCTGGACCCCTGTTCTGACAGTTAGCTGAGACTCACCAAAACTTCTCTGAGGCAATGCAGGAGCAGGAGACTTCAGAGGAGCTATTCTCCACTAAAGCGACGGAGGACACAGAGAAGTCCACCGCCCCGACGGCGGGGTTAGGATTGCTGCCGAAGGCTATGAGACCCCCTGTGCTACAGACTCCGGTGGGTGGAGGGCCCTGGTTTGGACAGCCTAGGGCCCCTGTGCACACCTGGGAACAGAGGAGGGCCACCCGGTGGTCCGATTGGGACACGGCCTTCACTCAGCCCCTGAGGGTGCAATCTGCCGAGGATGCGGATCTGGACAAACGAGTCACCCACCTCCAGACCAACGTGGATGAGTTGTGTGACCTCCTGATGGAGGTGTTCGCCACCGTAAAGGAACGCCCGGACGGGGTGAGAGACAGGCGAGAGGCTGGAGGCGCTGCTGGTGTCCCTGCGGCACCGGCGCGAGAAGAGGCACCACAACCTGGCCGTCAGCTAGCCCGCCTGGCCCCAGACCACTAGCTGGAACCACAGGCCCGAAAGTTGGGAGTTAAGTATTACGGGGACCCCCAGACTTTGCCCTATTTTTTTATCCCAAGTGGCTGACCACATGGAGGAATGGGGGCCCACCTTCCCCACAGAGGCGGCCAAGGTGAAGTGTGTTGCGCGACACCTGAAAGGGGAGGCAGCCAACTGGCTGGTGCAGCTTTATGACTGCCAAGCGGCAAAATTGCGAAATCTGGCAGACTTTATGAGAGCCCTGAGGACCTCTTTAGAGCGAGTACGGCCCTGGCCGGCTTGAAGGCTCTAGACCAGGGAGCCCGATCTGTCTCCGAGTATGCCATGGAGTTCAGGAGACTGGTTGCCCAAGTGCCAGATTGCACCGAGGGGATGAAGATTCAATACTTCAAAGAGGGCCTGTGCCCGGAGATTGTGAAGTGGGCACTCACCATGGGCAACCCTCCCACGGCCATGGAATGGATTTGGCTGGCTGGGGAGGTGGAGGCGGTGCTGCAGGAAGTCCGAATGCTGACCCAACGGAAAAATAAAGCGGGCAAAGGGAGAGAAAACTGACCGGCCGGTGCAAAGGGCAAAGGAAAGTCGGGGCAAATGCCAGGCGACGAACAAAAGCGACGCCGCCGGCTGGGGGTTATGCCTGGGCTGCGGGCATAAAGGCCATCTGGTGGCAAGCTCCCCAGACCGACACCTGGAAAAGAAAGCATCCCCTTTTACGACCCCGCAGGCGACCGCTCCCAAGAAAGGGAAAGGGAAGACAAAGGAAAAAAGCCAGGCTGACCGCGGACTTCAAGCTGTGACGGAGGACGAGGAAGAAGTCTGGATGGACAGCGACAGCACCGACTCCGAGGAGCCAGCTTTAAACTCCCAGAGCCTGCCTTAAAAAGCGGCCAGAGGCAGGCTGTGCGTCAGGACGGCCGCTAACCCATGGTGAGTGGGGGCATACCCCTCTATACCTTGACTGTGACTTTGATGGTGGGTCAGGGGCAGAGAGCCATAACCCTTACGGCGGCAATGGACTCTGGGTGCACTAGGTGTTTAATTAACCCGGAGGGGGTCAAGAGACTGGGCATAAAAACCCAGGACTTACGGGAGCCTTTTCCCTTCTCCCAAATGGATGGTAGCTTGATGGGGGGGCAAGCCTCTAAGGAACGGACCACTCCGGTGTAGCTGGGAATAGCAGACCATTGGAAACAGATCCAGTTGGTGGTGGGACACACTTATCATTACCACCTCATGTTGGGGATAGATTGGTTACACCACCACAATCCCCACACTAAATGGAGACAGAGACAGTTGATTTTCGATGACCCAATCTGTCGGGGACACCATTTGGACCCAGCTATAAAGGTTCCTCCCATGCTAGAGCCCGTAGAGATACCCCGGCCGCAGTCGGGGGAGTCCGCCACCCACTTGGAGCCGGTGAGCGGGGGGGGGCAAGGCCTCCCCTGATCGGGAAGGGAAAACAGTGGGAACGAAGGGCAACACCCCCGAGGCTGTGGCCTCCTACCCGGATTGTTATGATGATCTCAAGGAGGTGTTTGAGTATAAGGAAAGTGACATGCTGCCGCCGCATCGAGAAACGGAGTGTGCCATAGAAATAGAACCAGGGGCGCCCCTGCCCAAACCTAAACTATATTCCATGACCCCCCGGAAATTGACCACCCTCAAGGAGTTTGTAGAAAAGAACCTGGCAAGGGGTTTATTAGGCCATCCACCTCCACTTTTGCGGCACCTGTGTTCTTCAGAGAAAAGAAAGATGGGACTCTGCGCTTGGTTACCGATTATCGGAATTTAAATGGGATCTGTAGCACCAACAAGTACCCCTTGCCATTAATGAAGGACATGTTGGGCCGATTGGTCACGGGCAAGGTGTTCACTAAATTAGATTTGAGAGACGCTTATTATAGGGTGCGAATTAGGGAGGGGGATGAACATAAGACTGCCTTCAATTGCCCCTTGGGGGCCTTTGAATATTTAGTCCTCCCTTTTGGATTATCAGGGGCGCCCGGGGTCTTCATGAGGCTTATCAATGAAGTGCTACACAATCTGTTGTTTGAGGGGGTGCTGGTGTATTTGGACGATGTTTTAATATATTCTCAGGATTTGGAGAGTCATGTGCCGCTGGTACGAGAGGTGTTGAAACGGTTGCTGGATAATCAGCTATATGTGAAGTTGTCTAAATGTCACTTCCACACCGACAAATTGGATTTTTTAGGGTATCGGGTGTCAGCCCAGGGAATCGAGATGGATGCACAGAAAGTCCAAACTGTGCTGAATTGAGCCCCTCCTAAGAATTGAAAGCAGGTGCAAAAGTTTTTGGGCTTTGCCAACTTTTATAGGCAGTTCATTCCAGAGTTTGCTAAAATAGCATTGCCAATCACTAATTTACTAAAGACAAAAACCCAGGAAGGAGGAGCCCGGGGCACGAGTGCTAAGGAAAAGAAACAACCCAAACCCTCGACCCCGATTCAGTGGACTGATAGGTGCCAAAGAGCCTTTGACCAGCTGAAACAGTTATTTAGTACGGAACCCATTTTGTTACACCTTGACCCTGACAAACCATTTGTCATCCAGGTGGACGCCAGTGACCAGGCGATCGGAGCAGTGTTATTGCAGAAAGACAATAATGGAACACTGAGGCCGTGCGCCTATCTGTCCCGCAAGTTTCAAAAGGGGGAGTTGGGGTGGCCCACCTGGGAAAAGGAAGCATTTGCTGTTAAGCATGCTCTGGACAGTTGGAGACAGTTCTTAGAGGGGGTGCCCTGCCCTTTTGAAGTTTGGACGGACCATCGTAATTTGGAGGCCCTGCAAACCCCACGGAAGCTAACCCCCAAACAGAGGAGGTGGGCAAAGGACTTTTGCAAATACAAATTTAAATTGAAGTTCCTCCCAGGGTGGCAAAACATTTTGGCTGATGCCTTATCTAGACTCCCTCAGTACATGGGGAAAGAGCAAGTCCCTCTACAGACCATTTTCTCCCATGAACACCTGGGACTGTCTGTGGTGGCCCGCAGCCAAGCTAAGCAAGACCAAGTCAAACCTTTGCCTCTATTAGATGGTCTGCTGCAAAAGATCAAACGGGAGGCTGAGAAAGACGAATGGCTACAAAAGCACAAAGATCGGTTGAGGTTAAACGCACAAGGGTTGTGGGCTAAGGACTCCAAGATCTATGTTCCTGCTGCAATGATGCCAGAAATATTGAAGTTGTGTCATGACTCAAGGGCAGCGGGACACTGGAGATTTCTAAAGACTTGGCACAAGGTTCGAAAGACATACTGGTGGGAGGGGGTGAGAGCAGAGGTGGAAGACTATGTGAAAAGCTGCCCGGTTTGTGCTAGAGCCAAGCCGGTCATGGGGAAACCAAGAGGGCTCTTGCAGCCTCTGCCCACTCCAGACGGGCCCTGGAAACACATTGCTATGGATTTCATTACGGACTTGCCCGAAAGCAAGGGGAGGAACACCATTTGGGTGGTGGTGGACTTGTTTTCTAAGCAAGCACACTATGTAGCCTGTAAAGGAATGCCTAGTGCTCCTAAGCCTGCTGACTTATTTATTATGCACATCTATAAACATCATGGTTTGCCAGATAAGATTGTGAGTGATCGGGGAAGCACCTTCACTTCTAAGTTTTGGAGGGTGCTGCAGAAAAAACTGGGAGTGGAATTGGCTCTGAGTACGTCCTTTCACCCCCAATCGGACGGCCAATGTGAGAAGACGAACATGGCCCTCGAGAGGTACCTTCGATGCTATACCAACTACTTACAGGATGATTGGTATGACTTGTTGCCCCATGCCGAAGTGGCATTCAACAGTGCTGTCCATCGGAGCACTGGCGGTCGCCCTTTGAAATCACCTACGGTTATGAGCCTAGGACTCCCCCGGCTTTGCCTGCCGAACCTTCCGACCCGGTAACTGTGACCCAATGGGTGGACAAGATCAAGGGGGCTTGGTCACAGGTCACCAAAGCCTTGGAAGAGGCAAAAAGGGACTATAAAAAGTATGCTGACAGGAAAAGGTCTTTAGGGTGGGATATAAAACCGGAGGACCGAGTGTTTTTGTCCACTAAGCACCTGAAAACCAGGCACCCATCGAAAAAGGTGGGGTCCAAGTACGTTGGGCCTTTCCTGGTGAAAAGACTGGTCAATGAGGTGACGGCTGAGTTAGATTTGCCTAAATCTTACAAACATTTGCATCCTGTTTTTCATTTTAGCTTGCTGAAGCCAGACCGGAGCACGGGACGATGAAGAAGGCACAAGGCACCACCCCTCCCCATGATGATTGAGGGGGAGCAGCATTTAGAAGTTGCCAAAGTCTTAGATTCTAGAATTCACAGGAAAAGGTTGCAGTACCTGGTTCGCTGGAAAGACTTTTCAGTGGACCATGATGAGTGGGTGTATGCTGAACATGTCAGGGCCCCTGACTTAGTTGCCAAGTTTCATCGGGCTTATCCTAACAAGCCGCATTTGTAATCTGTACATTGTAACTTGCAATCTATTTATGCTATGTTATATTGTGGGAGGGGGTTTTCTTTTAGGGGGGCTGACTGTTAGAATCCTTTTAGTCTTCTATCAGATATAGTTTTGTGGTAGTTATGGGGATGATAGATATAGAGTTGGGTACAGCTTGACAGAAGGGAGAAGTGCATAACGGTGCCAGGAGGATGTTATCAGTTGACCTTGTAGCTGCTTAGCTCTGAGGCTAGGAATGTAACAGCAATTGGTGGGAAGAGAGCAGCTCAGGGGGGAAACCGAAACTGATGGGAAAAGACATGGAATGTGTTAGTTCGCGGGCTTTTGGCAGAAGGGGGAAGAATAGGGCTATTGGGATGTATAGAGGTGCTGGGCGGGAACTGGTCAGTCTCAGCTAAGAAGCTGAATGGTGTGGTATTGCTGATCCTGGAGCATCAATAAAATTCTGGTTATTCTACATAAAGCTGACTGGTTGATTGTCTGGGATTCTGGACCCCTGTACTGACATTTTTGGAGAATTTAGCCTTTTGGACTACACTTCCCAGTCTCCCCATGCGTTGGAGAATGATGGGAGAAGTAGTTCAAAAAGCAACTTTTTCCAAGCTCTGATTTAGGCATAGCTCTTCTGAACTCCTCAGACAGCATTAGAATAGAGGCATAGGCAAACTGCATCTCCCCCAGCTCAGTGTAATGTACAGGTCTCTCCTCCTTAGCTGCAAGAGGGACAAAGGTCTCAGCCCCACTTCTGTAGGTACCTTCTGCTTCAAGGCAACAACAACATGAAATCCACTCACCTGGGAGGAACCTCCTGTCTTTTTGGATCCTTTCGAGAAAGTGTAGGAGCAGCTGGGTTCTTCATCAGCCATGAGCCTCAGAAGAAAAGAATCATGCTATTGAAGCAAAGGAGAAACCAGAGTCATCTTGATGCTTGGCATGTTGTTTTTTTGTCTTGGGAAAAAGAAAGGAAAGGAACAAGGGGAGCAAAAAGGAAGTCAATTCCACTTCCATCCTAGAAGATGTTGTTTCAGTACAGAAATTTTGGCTGGATGCTCAATATAGTCGCATGTTTCAGAACTTAGGGCCTGAACAGACAGGCCAAAATAAAGCTGCTTCAGATCACTTTGGAGGTATGCTGTTTAAATGATGCATGTTTCCTAAGAGGCCGGAAGCCAGGCCAAAGTCACACTCCAGTTGTAATGACTGGAGTGTAGCTTTGGCACAGCTTTTGGCTTCTTAAGATGCATGTGTCATTTAAACAGCATACCTCCAAAGTGACCCAAAGCAGCTTTATTTTGGTCTGTCTCTTTGGGCCCTTAGAAACTATACTTTGTTCAGTTTACAATTCCAAGAGATCCCCGCCTATAGGTTTTGAGGGAACTAGTTACAAAAAACTAGTTCTTTGTGACTATTTTAACAGTAACTAAGACACAACTGGGTAAGCAACATCATGATTGTGATGTAACCAGTGGATAACTTAATTCCTTTTGCCATAAATCTAACTGTTTTCAATGGTTTAAACATAATTACAAGGTATGTGTGGCTCAGGATCTGGTTTGGCATAGTAGTTTGAGTGTTGGACAACTCTAGAGACCAAGGTTCGATTTCCCGCTCGACCATGAAACCCACTGGCAAGTCACATGTATTTCAGGTGATATATCTAATCTTTCTCCTAAGGCTGTTTGTAGCAGTTTGATATTTCCAAAAGCAATTAAAAGGTAATGATTTTAGTTCCTGTCAAACAATTAAAAAGTGAAGAATTGTTTTTTGAATTATTATCACAATAATCATCTACTTTGGGTTGTGCTGAAAGTGGAACGAAGGAGAGCAGCCCAAATGCTGTAGGCCTGATTTATCACTCTTTGAAGTGAGCAAATACACATTCACATATGCCTCTATTACTTAAAAGTCTAAAATTACCTAAATGCTCTCCTTTAGCACGAGGTTGCTCTTTTTGTGTATGAGGTCTTCCATTGATTGTCCTTTCACTCATCCAGAACAAAGTGAAATACAGAAACAGGTAGGACTGAAGCAACAGCTATTCAAGGTGAGAGTGACTGATGAGCCAATTTCCAGGTTTATTTCCCAGGATCCCAACTTGGAAACTCCCATCACAGCCTCTGCTTTTCATTGAGCTCCTGCAATGACTTATTCTTGCTTTGCAAGCAGGCAGAGAGAGATCAGGTTAATGGCTTACACCTTACTCAATTGAACATTTGTGCCATGAAAAGAATCCAGCTGTTGACCATTCTTAGTTTTCAACAGGGCAGCCCATACTTCTGCCTTCGGAGATATCTGTCTTAGGTAGCAGATCTGATGCTCTTTAGTTTCTTCCTATATCATCTTTTTATGGGTCATTATGGGAAAAGAGGCTTGACGGAATTTCCTGCCTCATAGATCTTGGCTGATTTTGAGGAGTGGACCCTGATTCGGGTGAAACCGCTGTTTTGCTAATTTGCCTCAGGCAGCAAAATAACTTGGGACTGCTCTGAATCTGCTGAGATTCGTGGCAATTTTTCAAGAGATGGCTGTGTCAGTCTGTTTCAATTGATGCAGCCTCAGAGGGTCTTCTCCATCTTCTCGCCCCTCGTGTACAACCCCAGGGCTCTCAATAGCAGAGCCTTAGTCCTTTCTTGGGTTTAAGATGAACTGCATCTTTCACTGCGAGTGTCTATACCTAATATCTTGAAAACAGGGGGCAGGGGAAATGCATATAATAGCACCTTTCAGACTATGACAATCTTTTATGGATTTCAATCCACTCCTTCAGATGCATTGACAGAATACAGTATTCAAGCCACAGGTATTTAAAAACAGTTACATAGTTGTGGGAATGTGATCAGAAAGATGCAAGTTGTGACACTGGTCTTAAACCTCCAAAATGGTATGTATGATGGCACAAGTCTGTCAAGATTCTGGCCTGTTAGTCACAAGGTTTGCAAAGCAATCCATTCAGTTTGCCTGAAGTTTAGTACCACTGATGTTAGATATTGTTCTGTTGACCCCTTTTCTTACATCGCAATAGCAATAGTATTTACATTTCTATACCACTTCATAGTGAACTCAGTACTCTCTAAGTAGTTTACAACCTGTAAGCCAATTGCCCCCAACAAGATGGGTACTCATTTTACTGACCCACGAAAAGCCGGAAGGCTGAGTCAACTTTGGAGCCCTGGGAAGAACTCACAACATCGTGGCTGCAGTACTGGCATCTAACCACTGCGCCACCAGGGCACGTTGTAATGAGAACTAGAATACTAGTACATGTAGTGTGCCAAAAAACGATTCTTTCTCTTTGTATTTCAGATCATGGATTAGGATTTGTGAACATTTCCCAATTCGGTTGTTTGTTTTTCCTCTCTTCCATTGCAATTATTTTTTTTCTAGAAAACGTCAGACATTGTGTGCCCTGGGAGACTAAAATGTTCTGGTAAGTGTACCCAGAAGTGTGTGTTTTCATACCTGACACCCAAAAGGGCACCCTGTGTTCCCCCCACCCATATTCATTTTGTTCAAAAGTCTTGCCAGCTGTAGAATCATATAATCATAGAACTGCACTGCAGAGATAATGCAGTTTGATACTGCTTTAACTGGCATTTGGAGTTTGGTGGGCCATCAGAACTCTCACAGGGAAGGCTAAATATCTCACAAAACTACAAATCCCAGTATTCCATAGAACTGAGTCATGGTAGTTAAAGCAGTGTCAAACCACATTATTTCTGCAGTGCAGATGCAGCCTCAGAGTCTTCTCCATCTTCTCGCCCCTCTTGTATCACCCCAGGGCTTTCAACAGCAGAGCCTTAGCCCTTTCTTAGGTTTTAGATTAACTGCATCTCTCACTGTCTGTGTCCATACCTAATATCTTTCTGTGAAAGGAACAGATCATTTCACCCTCTGAACAGGAGTGCATTCGCTTAGATTTCTGAATTCTGGTTGTTGATCATAGGTCACATTGACATTGTAACCAGGAAGGCCACAATTTCATGACTAGTGGTCATCCTCAACTTAGCCATCATCTTCTATTATGATTTCGTAACAGTACACCAACAGCTGTCTGCTTTCTTCATATTTTTGGCAGAACCATATTTTTTACGTGGAAGGGAAAACTAGAACTTTAAAATTTCATGTGATACCATTATACCATTATTTTTGTTGAAAAGAACTTAACTGAGGATTCAGGGTGCACTTGCGGATTGTTAAAAAGACCAGTAAATGGGCCCTAGAATAAATCAAGCCTAAACTCTCTCTAGAAGCAAAGGTGAGACTGCCATACTTTGAGCATCAGGAATAAGGCAGAATGTCTGGAAAGATGGAAAGTGGTAGGAAAAGCGGAAGAGCCATTCCATATTGATAGATTCGAGGAAGCTGTGGCCCTGAGTCTGCAAGACCTGAGTAGGGCTGCTGAGGGTAGGATGACTGGGAGGTCTCTCGTTCATAGGATCGCCATAAGTTGAAGTCAACGTGGCAATAGTTAACAACAAGAAGAAGTATTTTCAATCAAGGCCACGATTTTGAGCTGAACTTCTGAATCACTGCTCTTGCTGGGGCCTGACATAGTGAAACAAAATTCCACGCTTAGGGGCAAACATCATAAAAGTCCAATACAAAAACTTTATTAAGAAGTTGAGCAAAGTTGAAGTTTTACATCAACAATTACCAATATATATATCTTTTAAAAGCAGCATCTACAGTTGCCCCCATTTACATTTCAACATTCCTCTTTCCCCCCCACCCCTTCCCCACTGATCTATTCTGCACTGATTCATTTTCCCATTCAGTGGCACCTCTCTACAGTTTTCATGATTCCTAAGAAATCCTTGGGTGTAGACACACTACATAGTTATTACACTTTGATCCCAGTTTAACTGCCATGGCTGTGTCTTGTGAAATCCTAGGATTTATAGTTTAACAAGGGACTTGGCATACTCTACCAAATAGCTCTGATGATGTAGTTCAGACAAATGGACTAAAACTCTGTGAAAAGAGATCGCAGGACTCCATAGGATAGCACCATGATAGTTAAAGTGGTATCAAATCACATCATTGTGATGAGTTTACACACTCAACAGAATTAGTATTTCTTGTCTGTTAAGAGACTATCTAAAAAGACTTGTATTTGTAGCCGTAGTCATTGGGGGGTGGGGAGGGATCTCATTGCCCTAGTTTCTTCCCAACACAGTGGTTCATAACACAATAAAAACTGAATTAAAATTATATGCTCTACTGAATGCATCACATACCCATCAACCACAGAACCTCATTTATGTGTTTCCACTCAAAAAATCTACTGAGAAGCCTCTGTTTCAAGCAATGGCACTTGAATTTCTGAAATCCTCTAAACATTTGGCTCCAAAGTGAATGGGTGGTACAGGAGCATCTCTAGGGGGTACGAGGGTGCGGACTGCACTGGCGGATGCACAACTGGTGAGACTTTGCACAGGTTCTGTGCAAGCAGAAAAGTGTGTCACATCCCTTTCTCGCTTGCCCAACAGCCTTCCCCAGCGACAATCTGGCTGGCAACCAGTGACTGGAAGGGGGACAGACAAGAGAGGCAGTAGGAAGGAGGCATGGCATGGCAGTCCTTTTTGGGCACCTTTGGGTGACCCCAACCACAGGGTCACTGCAGAGATCCAAGTAAAAATTTCATTTCTGTGCCTGTTCTATGAAACAATGGTTTTTTTGTCTCAACTGAGGTCTTTATAGCCTGCAAGTTCTGTCATGATTCATTCATAGGAACTATTTTCTCATGTTCATTAAGGCTTTCTCTCTTTCTTTTTTGCTATAGAATGAAAAGGTGTGTGGTTTGCCCTGTTTTGGTTCTCTGATGTATTTAGTAAGGATTTGTGGATATTTATCGAGACTTGAAACTATGTTTTTCCTGTGAGAGTTTTATAATGCTGTTTAACAGTTCCTTATATTAAAACAACTCTCCCCACAGTGTGAGCATTTATATTGTTTCCACATGGACAGATTTTTTAAAATGTCTTATAGAGATTGGCGGGTGAATCAATGTTTCCACAGTCTAGACATATATTAAAAAGTCACTGTGAGAATTATAGAATGTCATTCAAAGGTTAACTTTTTAAAAAACCTCCCTCTGCAGGTAATCATTTCTATGGTTTCTTCATAAGATTGATTCTCTGAGATGCAATCTAAAGCCTTTTATGTTCATGTATCTCTTCCCAATAGACATCATTTTTCTGTTTGGCTTTTAAGATGTAGTACTAAGCTTCTCTTATTTAAAGAGCTCTCTCCACGGTGTGAGCATTTGAATGATTTCTCCTTTAGATGGATTATCTGAAGTTTTCAAAGGCTCTAGCTATATAACACTCTCTATTTTTCATCAAGACTGGTTTTCTGGTGTTTTTTCAGGTTTCTTTTGCAAACATAGCTTTTTCACACTTTTGTAACTACAGCTCCTTCCACTATCTCAAGGTTTATATGGTTTCTCCTTTTGATGGGATTGTTTATGTCTTCTGAAACCATGTTTGTATGTATAGCTCTTTCCACATTCTGGACATTTATATGGTTTCTCCTTCAGATGGGATTTCTTGTGCCTTAAGAGGTTGACTTTGTAAGTATAGCTCTTTCCACATTCTGAACATTGATATGATTTCTCCTTTAGATGAGATTTCATATGATCTCTGAGGTTGCATTTGTAAATATAGCTTTTTCCACATTCTGAACATTTATGTGGTTTCTCCTTCAGATGGGATTTCTTGTGCCTTAAGAGGTTGACTTTGTAAGTATAGCTCTTTCCACATTCTGAACATTTATATGATTTCTCCTTTAGATGAGATTTCATATGATCTCTGAGGGTGCATTTGTAAATATAGCTCTTTCCACATTCTGAACATTTATGTGGTTTCTCCTTTAGATGAGATTGCTCATGCTGTCGGAGGGTGCTTTTGGAAACAAAGCTTTTCCCACATTCTGAACATTTATATGATTTCCCCTTTACATGCAATTGCTTATGCTGACTGAGGCTGCTTTTGTAATTATACCTTTTCCCACATTCTGAACATTCATATGGTTTCTCCTTCAGATGGATTTTCTCATGTTCTCTGAGGCTCCGTTTATAAATATAACTCTTTCCACATTCTGAACATTTATATGATTTCTCCTTTAGATGAGATTGCTTATGATCTCTAAGTTTGCTTTTGGAAACAAAGCTCTTTCCACATTCTGAACATTTATGTGGTTTCTCCTTTAGATGAGATTTCTTATGCTGTCTGAGGTTGCTTTTGGAAACAAAGCTTTTTCCACATTCTGAACATTTGTATGATTTCCCCTTTATATGCAATTGCTTATGCTCACGAAGGCTGCTTTTGTAGCTATACCTTTTCCCACATTCTGAACATTCATGTGGTTTCTCCTTCAGATGGGTTTTCTCATGGTCTCTGAGGCTCTGTTTGTAAATATAACTCTTTCCACATTCCAAACATTTATGTGGTTTCTCATCTCTTTGGATTGTCAAGTTAGCATCAAGGCTCCCCTTCTCTCCATTTAGTTTTGGCTGTTTTTGCTGAGAAAAGACTTTACCAAGACAAGCGGTGGATTTATCCCTTTTCTTATTAGTATTGTTTCCATCTTCCCTTTTTGGTATATCTTGGTTTTGTATCGTTCCAGTCAGTTTTCCATACTCTGTTCCTTGATATTTTAACTTACACACTTTCTCCTCATCCTCACTTTCTGAACAATCAGCATCGTATGAGAGCTCCTCATCCTTCCATTCTGTGCAATGGGTTCCTGAAATTAAGGAAAAGTGCATAATGGCCTAACAGAAAAAGACACTTTCAAGTCATCCAGTTTGAAATAATGACAAGTCTTCTGGCAATATAAATCCATGTAAAGTCCTATATAGCTTAGGGCAAAGCTACCTGAAATGCCGTATCTCCCTACACAAACCTACGTAATCTTTGAAGTAGGGATTACTCTCAGTCCCCTCACCATTCCAGGTATGCCTGGTGAGGACTCAGGAGAGAACCATCTCAGTAGTTTTGTAACAAATCAATATTTTTGTCTCTATTCCTGAAAAGCCAGGTGGGATTTTTTAAAAACTTTCTCTCTCCTAAAGAGTGAGAAATTTTAAAGTTGTTTGTCCTTCCCTCTCAGGGTTGAGAGATACATGGTTGAGCAATTCCTTGGCTGATCAACAGAATAAGTGACCATTTACACTAATTGTGTGTCGGATGCTAATTCCATCAGCTTCCTTTGATCTAAGCCTTCTCCTCTCCCCTCTCTCATTGCAAAAATTGACAAGAATAACAATTGTGTCTCTCAGTCGTAGACATTTCCAAGCTGAACCACCAAACTATCTGAGGATGAAGGGTGTTGTGAAATTTGCAGCACCTTGAACAAAGAGTAAGAATTTCATTCTTGTATCAGTTGCAAATGAAATGAAGAGATGAGACCTTTCAAATGAACATTCAATACTTCAAAGAAAGAAAGAAAGAAAATTACTTTGTTATTATCTTAAGAATTAAATACAGACACTGTATGTATCCAGAAAATTGATACATGGAGCACAAAGGAAAGACGGAATTTGCCTTCTTACTGGATTCACACAAAATGCTGTCAAGAACTGATATGGTCTGGATCTCTAAATTTTTCACTAGCAAATAGATGATATATTGAGTAAAACTCTTTCAGATGATAATTCAATGGTGATGACTTTAAGAAGAAAGCTGACCATATTCAGCTGGAGAATTAGTGAGATACCTTTACAAAAAGAGGAAATAATTAAAGACAAGCGGGGCTTCTATTCAAGTTGTGTGGGGCAAGGGGAGGTATGACGGTAGGAGTAAGAACTGGCGTTGCAGGGGAAGGCGAGATCGATGTTTAATATCTATCTCTCCTTCCAGTCCTTCTCCTAACCAAAGGGACCTGAGGGTCACTCCAGCCATACCACAAACCCTGTCTCTGCTCCTGTGCAATGCCAGGTCCATTAAGAACAAGTCCCACATATTACACGACCTGATAGAGGACAACAACTGTGACCTGGCTTGCATAACTGAGACCTGGCTCGGACCTGAAGGGGATGCTGTGTGGGCTCAGGTCCTCCCTTCCGGGTACTCGGTGAAGGACCAGAACAGGTTAGGTGGGCGGGGGGGGGGTGTTGCCTTGGTGCATAAAAACACCTTGTCTCTAACCAGGAACCTTGTCCGTCAGACCTCCTATATCGAGTGTATTTACCTGACCCTGAAGGCTAGAGACAGTCTAGGGATTCTGTTGGTCTACCGGCCACCCCGTGCGCTAACTGACTCCCTTAACGAGCTGACACAGTTGGTCTCGGAGCTGGTGTTGGAGTCCCCCAGGCTTTTAGTCCTGGGAGACTTCACCATCCCCTTCGCGGCCAACAATGTTCCATCTGGTGCAGCTCGGGAATTCATGGATACCATGACAGCCATGGGCCTGTCTCAGGTAGTTACGGGTCCTACGCATTTTGCGGGGAATACACTTGATTTGGTTTTCTGTACGGACATGGAAACTCCGTGGGCGGAAATTACTAATATTTCCGCCCTGTCATGGACGGATCATTTCCTGGTGGAGGCAAGCATCAAGGCATCAACCCAGATCCCCTCCGGGGGTGGCGGACCTATTAGAATGGTCCACCCTCGAAGGCTGATGGAACCTGATAGGTTCCAAGAAGCCCTAGAGGGAAATATGGTTGGAAGTGACGGCGACACTGTTGATGCCCTAGTTAACATCTGGGATACAGATCTCTCCAAGGCTATACACAGTATCGCTCCCAAGCGCCCTCTCAGGCCTGCTTCCAAAAAGAAGCCCTGGTATACGGAAGATCTCCGGGCCAGGAAGCGGGTTCTGCGACGGCTAGAGCATGCCTGGCGGAAACACCAGCGTTTATCCGACAAGGCTCTCCTAGACCACCTTTTGAAGGACTACGGAGAGGCGATACGAGCAGCTAAGAATTCGTTCTATGCTGCTCATGTCGCGTCCACGGAGTCGCGTCCAGCAGAGTTGTTCAGCGTAGTGAGGGAGCTAACTCAGCTCCCTCCTGCCCCGAACCAGATCCTTGAACCTACTAAGGCCTGCTGTGACCAGTTTAACAACTTCTTCGCGGATAAAATCTCTCGGATAAACGAAGGTCTGGATGCCAGTGTTAAAGCAGTATCCAGAATAGAGGCGTCCAGAGCTTCCGTGGACTCAGTTGTACTGGATCAGTTTGAGTCTGTCAGTACCGAGGATGTGGACAAGATCCTTAGAAGTGTTAGGAAGACAACCTGCTCTCTCAATCCCTGTCCCTCGTGGCTAGTGGCACAGGGGGGACCGGTAGTAACTTCTTTGTTGCACCGGATTATCAATACATAATTGAGGGAGGGACAGTTCCCTGACCATCTTAAATTGGCCACAGTAAAACCAATATTGAAGAAGCCCTCCCTCGACCCCCTGGTTCATAATAATTATTGGCCAGTTTCGCTACTGCCATTTCTGGGGAAGGTGATCGAGAGGGCGGTTGCAATCCAGCTTCAATCGATCTTGGATTAAACGGATTTTCTAGATCCATTTCAAACCGGTTTTCGGGCGGGCCATGGGGTTGAGACTGCCATGGTCGCCCTGGTCGATGATCTCCGTCTGGGCATCGACAGGGGTAGCGTGTCCCTGTTGGTGCTCTTGGACATCTCAGCGGCTTTCGATACCATAGACCATGGTATCCTTCTGGAACGCCTGGCAGAGGTGGGAATCAGAGGCGCTGCGCTCCAGTGGTTCTGGTCCTACCTCTCTGGGAGGTTCCAGATGGTGCAGCTGGGGGATGTGTGCTCCGATAAGAGGGCCCTCACCTCTGGGGTCCCTCAAGGAGCCATTCTGTCCCCCATGCTTTTCAACATTTACATGAAACCGCTGGGAGAGATCATCCGGAGGCATAGGGCGCGGGGTTATCAGTACGCTGATGACACCCAAATAGTCTTCTCTATGTCTCCGACTGATGCAGTGACCGGGGATGGCGTCGCTCCTCTCGTGGCCTGCCTGGAATCGGTAATGGACTGGATGAGGGAAAACAGACTCAGCCTGAATCCAGAGAAAACGGAAGTACTTGTGATAGGTCCTCCCGGCCCAGGGATGGAGGTGGTTCCACCTGTCCTGGACGGGCTCACGCTTCTCGTCAAGGACACCGTACGTAGCTTGGGGGTGCTCCTTGATTCGTCACTCCATCTTACTTCTCAGGTGGATGCGACGGTCAGGAGCACCTGTTTTCAGCTTCGGCTGATACGCCAGCTGCGTCCCTACTTGGACCGGAGGGACCTTGAAACTGTAGTACACGCCCTGGTAACCTCTCGGTTGGATTTCTGCAATGCGCTCTACATGGGGCAGCCTTTGTACCATACCCGGAAGCTACAACTAATCCAGAATATGGCAGCACGATTGGTCACGGGGGCATCCAGAACCCACCACATAACACCGATCTTAAAAGACCTTCATTGGCTGCCTATTCGCTTCCAGGCCCAATACAAAGTGCTGGTCGTTACCTATAAAGCCCTAAATGGCTTGGGCCCAGAGTACCTAAAGGACCGTCTCTCCTTACATAATCCACCCCGCACACTTAGATCAAGCGGGCAACATTTGTTAAAAGTCCCAGGGGCTAGGCTATCGACAACTGCCAAGAGAACGTTTTCAATATCTGCCCCGAGCCTCTGGAACTCATTGCCTGCTGAGCTCCGCCTGACTGCTTCCCTCCCCCACTTTAAAAAGGAGCTGAAAACGTATTTATTTAATCAGGCTTATCCTTGATTGCTAATTGTTATCGCTACCCCTCTCGATAAGCCATTGGAACAAACCATTGTACACTGCATTGGGACGATAATGTTTTTATCTGTTGTTTTATTGTAATGTTTTTATTGTACTGGTTGGAATGTTTTTTAATTGTAAAAATGCTGTACACCGCCCTGATCGAAGGAAGGGCGGTATACAAATAAAGACTATTATTATTATTATTATTATTATTAAAAGAATGATGGAATTATAGTTTGAAGAGACCACAAGGGCCATTCAGTCCAACCCTCTGCCATGCAGGAACTCTCAATAAAGTATACCCAACAGCTGACAAATGAGTCTGTGTGCCATCAATGAACAGCAGGAAGCTCAGGGAGAATGGATATTTTGTTGTCCCTGTTGCCCTTTCTTTTTTCTCATTGTTGTTATTTTTAACTCTTTTTTCCTCTCTTTCTTTTTTCTTTTTATCCTTGCATCCTTTTATCCTTATCCTTGGACTTAGTAAACCATAATCTAAAAATGATTCAACAGTTATGAGTTGCTCTGTATCCCAGCTTGGGAGAAAAGCAGGATACTAATACAACAAATATATAAGCAGAGTAATCCAGACGGGGAATAATAATGCTTTCTAAGGGCATTATGAGAGGATCTCTTCTCTGTCATTTTAGGCACACCTCCTTACCAGAAAGGCTGCTATCTGTATCATCATCTTCCTTCTCAGTGTCTATCCACAGTCGTCTCTCTTCTTCTTCCAATGAAGTCAAGTCTGAGGAACTATCAATCTCTTCAAAGTCTGCCTGCAATGAGAGGACAGAACCTGTTCAAAGAAGAGAAAGACGGCTGGCTACAAGGGTCTCAACCGGTCCTCCACACCAGTCTTGGTACTGCCACTCTCTTGGTACAAAACCCACCTTAAAAGCCAGTCAGTCATACCCAGTGAAGGAGGTCTGGGCATTGGAAGGCAGGGTTGCAACCTTTTAAGGTGAATTTTAAGGGGTTGGGACAGGAGATGGCATATAGCTATGGCATTGTAGACCCATCTCTCATGAAGGATTTTAGCCTCTTCTTGAGGCCAGCCCTCCCATGAGACCAGATGAGGCAGTTCCTTCAGGTGCCAGGTGCCAGAAAGCATCAACAAGGTGCCCACTAAGACAGCCTATGATAACAGAATTATATGATTCAGTTCAAGAAAATTTTTGGAGAATTGAGCCTTTTGGACTACAGTCCCCAGTCTCCCCATGCGTTGGAGAGTGATAGGAGAAGTAGTTCAAAAAGCAACTTTTTCCAAGCTCTGATTTAGGCATAGCTCTTCTGAACTCCTCAGACAGCATTAGAATAGAGGCATAGGCAAACTGCATCTCCCTCAGCTCAGTGTGATGTACAGGTCTCTCCTCCTTAGCTGCAAGAGGGACAAGGGTCTCAGCCCCACTTCTGTAGGTACCTTCTGCTTCAAGGCAACAACAACATGAAATCCACTCACCTGGGAGGAACCTCCTGTCTTTTTGGATCCTTTCGAGAAAGTGTAGGAGCAGCTGGGTTCTTCATCAGCCATGAGCCTCAGAAGAAAAAAATCATGCTATTGAAGCAAAGGAGAAACCAGAGTGATCTTGATACTTGGCATGTTGTTTTTTTGTCTTGGGAAAAAGAAAGGAAAGGAACAAGGGCACCAAAAAGGAAGTGAATTCCACTTCCATCCTAGAAGATGTTGTTTCTGTATAGAAATTTTGGCTGGATGCTCAATATAGTCGCATGAACAGACAGGCCAAAATAAAGCTGCTTCAGATCACTTTGGAGGTATGCTGTTTAAATTATGCATGTTTCCTAAGAGGCCGGAAGCCAGGCCAAAGTCACACTCCAGTTGTAATGACTGGAGTTTAGCTTTGGCACAGCTTTTGGCTTCTTAAGATGCATGTGTCATTTAAACAGCATACCTCCAAAGTGACCCAAAGCAGCTTTATTTTGGTCTGTCTCTTTGGGCCCTTAGAAACTATACTTTGTTCAGTTTACAATTCCAAGAGATCCCCGCCTGTAGGTTTTGAGGGAACTAGTTACAAAAAACTAGTTCTTTGTGACTATTTCAACAGTAACTAAGACACAACTGGATAAGCAACATCATGATTGTGATGTAACCAGTGGATAACTTAATTGCTTTTGCCATAAAACTAACTGTTTTTGATGGTTTAAAAATAATTACAAGATATGTGTGGCTCAGGATCTAGTTTGGCATAGTAGTTTGAGTGTTGGACAACTCTAGAGACCAAGGTTTGATTTCCCGCTCAACCACAAAACCCACTGGCAAGTCACATGTATTTCAGGTGATATATCTAATCTTTCTCCTAAGGTTGTTTGGAGCAGTTTGATGTTTCCAAAAGCAATTAAAAGGTAATGATTTTAGTTCCTGTCAAACAATTAAAAAGTGAAGAATTGCTTTTTGAATTATTATCACAATAATCATCTACTTTGGTTGTGCTGAAAGTGGAACTAAGGAGAGCAGCCCCAATGCTGTAGGCCTGATTTATCACTCTTTGAAGTGAGCAAATACACATTCACATATGCCTCTATTACTTAAAAGTCTAAAATTACCTAACTGTTCTCCTTTAGCACGAGGTTGCTCTTTTTGTGTATGAGGTCTTCCATTGATTGTCCTTTCACTCATCCAGAACAAAATGAAATACAGAAACAGGTAGGACTGAAGCAACAGCTATTCAAGGTGAGAGTGACTGATGAGCCAATTTCCAGGTTTATTTCCCAGGATCCCAACTTGGAAACTCCCATCACAGCCTCTGCTTTTCATTGAGCTCCTGCAATGACTTATTCTTGCTTTGCAAGCAGGCAGAGAGAGATCAGGTTAATGGCTTACACCTTACTCAATTGAACATTTGTGCCATGAAAAGAATCCAGCTGTTGACCATTCTTAGTTTTCAACAGGGCAGCCCATACTTCTGCCTTGGGAGATATCTGTCTAACGTAGCAGATCTGATGCTCTTTAGTTTCTTCCTATATCATCTTTTTATGGGTCATTATGGGAAAAGAGGCTTGACGGAATATATCTTGGCTGATTTTGAGGAGTGGACCCTGATTTGGGTGAAACCGCTGTTTTGCTGATTTGCCTCAGGCAGCAAAAAAACTTGGGACTGCTCTGAATCTGTTGACATTCATGGCAATTTTTCAAGCGATGGCTGTGTCAGTCTGTTTCAATCGATGCAGCCTCAGAGGGTCTTCTCCATCTTCTCGCCCCTCGTGTACAACCCCAGGGCTCTCAATAGCAGAGCCTTAGTCCTTTCTTGGGTTTAAGATGAACTGCATCTTTCACTGCGAGTGTCTATACCTAATATCTTGAAAACACAGGGCAGGGGAAATGCATATAATAGCACCTTTCAGACTATGACAATCTTTTATGGATTTCAATCCACTCCTTCAGATGCATTGACAGAATACAGTATTCAAGCCACAGGTATTTAAAAACAGTTACATAGTTGTGGGAATGTGATGAGAAAGATGCAAGTTGTGACACTGGTCTTAAACCTCCAAAGTGTTATGTATGATGGCACAAGTCTGTCAAGATTCTGGCCTGTTAGTCCCAAGGTTTGCAAAGCAATCCATTCAGTTTGCCTGAAGTTTAGTACCACTGATGTTAGATATTGTTCTGTTGACCCCTTTTCTTACATCGCAATAGCAATAGTATTTACATTTCTATACCACTTCATAGTGAACTCAGTACTCTCTAAGTAGTTTACAACCTGTAAGCCAATTGCCCCCAACAAGATGGGTACTCATTTTACTAACGTATGAAAAGCCGGAAGGCTGAGTCAACTTTGGAGCCCTGGGAAGAACTCACAACATTGTGGCTGCAGTACTGGCATCTAACCACTGCGCCACCAGGGCACGTTGTAATGAGAACTAGAATACTAGTACATGTAGTGTGCCAAAAAACGATTCTTTCTCTTTGCATTTCAGCTCATGGATAAGGATTTGTGAACATTTCCCAATTTGGTTGTTTGTTTTTCCTCTCTTCCATTGCAATTATTTTTTCTAGAAAAGCTAAGGTCAGACGTTGTGTGCCCTGGGAGACTAAAATGTTCTGGTAAGTGTACCCAGAGGTGTGTGTTTTCATACCTGACACCCAAAAGGGCACCCTGTGTTCCCCCCACCCATATTCATTTTGTTCAAAAGTCTTGCCAGCTGTAGAATCATATAATCATAGAACTGCACTGCAGAGATAATCCAGTTTGAAACTGTTTTAACTGGCGTTTGGAGTTTGGTGAGCCACCAGAACTCTCTCACAGGGAAGGCTAAATATCTCACAAAACTACAAATCCCAGAATTCCATAGCACTGAGTCATGGTAGTTAAAGCAGTGTCAAACCACATTATTTCTGCAGTGCAGATGCAGCCTCAGAGAGTCTTCTCCATCTTCTCGTCCCTCTTGTATAACCCCAGGGCTTTCAACAGCAGAGCCTTAGCCATTTCTTAGGTTTCAGAGTAACTGCATCTCTCACTGTCTGTGTCCATACCTAATATCTTTCTGTGAAAGGAACAGATTGTTTCGCCCTCTGAACAGGAATGTATTCGCTTAGATTTCTGAATTCTGGTTGTTGATCATAGGTCACATTGACATTGTAACCAGGAAGGCCACAATTTCATGACTAGTGGTCATCCTCAGCTTAGCCATCATCTTCTATTATGATTTCGTAACAGTACACCAACAGCTGTCTGCTTTCTTCATATTTTTGGCAGAACCATATTTTTCTACGTGGAAAGGAAAACTAGAACTTTAAAATTTCATGTGATACCATTATACCATTATTTTTATTGAAAAGAACTTAACTGAGGATTCAGGGTTCACTTGCGGATTGTTAAAAAGACCAATAAATGGGCCCTAGAATAAATCAAGCCTAAACTCTCTCTAGAAGCAAAGGTGAGACTGCCATACTTTGAGCATCAGGAATAAGGCAGAATGGCTGGCAAGATGGAGAGTGGTAGGAAAAGAGGAAGAGCCATTCCATATTGATAGATTCGAGGAAGCTGTGGCCCTGAGTCTGCAAGACCTGAGTAGGGCTGTTGAGGATAGGATGACTGGGAGGTCTCTCGTTCATAGGATCGCCATAAGTTGAAGTCAACGTGGCAATAGTTAACAACAAGAAGTATTTTCAATCAAGGCCACGATTTTGAGCTGAACTTCTGAATCACTGCCCTTGCTGGCACCTGACATAGTGAAACAAAATTCCACGCTTAGGGGCAAACATCATAAAAGTCCAACACAAAAACTTTATTAAGAAGTTGAGCAGAGCTGAAGTTTTACATGAACAATTACCAATATATATATCTTTTAAAAGCAGCATCTACAGTTGCCCCCATTTACATTTCAACATTCCTCTTCCCCCCCCCCACCCCTTCCCCACTGATCTATTCTGCACTGATTCATTTTCCCATTCAGTGGCACCTCTCTACAGTTTTCATGATTCCTAAGAAATCCTGGGGTGTAGACACACTACATAGTTATTCCACTTTGATCCCAGTTTAACTGCCATGGCTGTGTCTTGTGAAATCCTAGGATTTATAGTTTAACAAGGGACTTGGCATACTCAACCAAATAACTCTGATGATGTAGTTCAGACAAATGGACTAAAACTCTGTGAAGAGAGATTGCAGGACTCCATAGGATACCTCCATGATAGTTAAAGTGGTATCAAATCACATCATTGTGATGAGTTTACACACCCGACAGAATTAGTATTTCTTGTCTGTTAAGAGACTATCTAAAAAGACTTGTATTTGTAGCCGTAGTCATTGGGGGGTGGGGGTGGGGAGGGATCTCATTGCCCTAGTTTCTTCCCAACACAGTGGTTCATAAAACAATAAAAACTGAATTAAAATTATATGCTCTACTGAATGCATCACATACCCATCAACCACAGAACCTCATTTATGTGTTTCCACTCCAAAAATCTACTGAGAAACAATGGCACTTGAGTTTCTGAAATCCTCGAAACCTTTTGCTCAAAAGTTAATGGGTGGTACAGGAGCATCTCTAGGGGGTACGAGGGTGCGGACTGCACTGGCGGATGCACAACTGGTGAGACTTTGCACAGGTTCTGTGCAAGCAGAAAAGTGTGTCACATCCCTTTCTCGCTTGCCCAACAGGGGGTCTTATTTGGGGGGGGGGGTTCCACATTCATGGGGGTCTTGGTCCCCTAACCCCTGAGAATGTGAAGATCCAATTGTATATGGTTTCTTGTTTAGACACATTTTCCAATGATCTCTGAAGGTTCTTTAGTAGCAGCAGCTTCTTCCACCATCTTCAATGTTTGTGTAGTTTCTCCTTTAGATGGGATTTCTTATGTTTTTTGAAGTCACCTTTGTAAATATAGCTCTTTCCACATTCTGGACATTTATATGGTTTCTCCTTCAGATGGGATTTCATATGCTCTCTCAGGTTGCATTTGTAAATATAGTTCTTTCCACATTCTGAACATTTATGTGGTTACTCCTTCAGATGGGATTTCTTGTGCTGTCGGAGGGTGCTTTTGGAAACAAAGCTTTTTCCACATTCTGAACATTTATATGATTTCCCCTTTACATGCAATTGCCTATGCTCACGAAGGCTGCTTTTGTAACTATACCTTTTCCCACATTCTGAACATTCATATGGTTTCTCCTTCAGATGGGTTTTCTCATGGTCTCTGAGGCTCTGTTTGTAAATATAACTCTTTCCACATTCTGAACATTTATATGATTTCTCCTTTAGATGAGATTGCTTATGATCTCTGAGGGTGCATTTGTAAATATAGCTCTTTCCACATTCTGAACATTTATGTGGTTTCTCCTTCAGATGCGATTTCTCATGGTCTCTGAGACTGCATTTGTAATTATAACTCTTTCCACATTGTGAACATTTATGTGGTTTCTCCTTCAGATGGGATTTCTTATGCCTTACGAGGTTGCCTTTGTAAGTATAGCTCTTTCCACATTCTGAACATTTATGTGGTTTCTCCTTTAGATGAGATTGCTCATGCTGTCTGAGGTTGCTTTTGGAAACAAAGCTCTTTCCACATTCTGAACATTTATATGATTTCCCCTTTACATGCAATTGCTTATGCTGACTGAGGCTGCTTTGGTAACTATACCTTTTCCCACATTCTGAACATTCATGTGGTTTCTCCTTCAGATGGGTTTTCTCATGGTCTCTGAGGCTCTGTTTGTAAATATAACTCTTTCCACATTCCGAACATTTATGTGGTTTCTCATCTCTTTGGCTTGTCAAGTTAGCATCAAGGCTCCCCTTCTCTCCATTTAGTTTTGGCTGTTTTTGCTGAGAAAAGACTTCACCAAGACAAGCGGTGGTTTTATCCCTTTTCTTATTAGTATTGTTTCCATCTTCCCTTTTTGGTTCATTTTGTTTTTGTAATGCTCCAGTCAGTTTTCCATACTCTGTTCCTTTATATTTTAACTTACGCACTTTCCCCTCATCCTCACTTTCTGAACAATCAGCATCGTATGAGAGCTCCTCGTCCTTCCATTCTGTGCAATGGGTTCCTGAAATTAAGGAAAAGTGCATAATGGCCTAACAGAAAAAGACACTTTCAAGTCATCCAGTTTGAAATAATGACAAGTCTTCTGGCAATATAAATCCATGTAAAGTCCAATATAGCTTAGGGCGAAGCTACCTGAAATGCCGTATCTCCCTACACAAACCTACGTAATCTTTGAAGTAGGGATTACTCTCAGTCCCATCACCATTACAGGTATGCCTGGTGAGGACTCAGGAGAGAACCATCTCAGTAGTTTTGTAACAAATCAGTATTTTTGTCTCTATTCCTGAAAAGCCAGGTGGGATATTTTAAAAACTTTCTCTATCCTAAAGAGTGAGATATTTTAAAGTGGTTTGTCCTTCCCTCTCAGGGTTGAGAGATACATGGTTGAGCAGTTCCTTGGCTGATCAAGAGAATAAGTGACTATTTACACTAATTATGTGTTGGATGCTAATTCCATCAGCTTCCTTTGATGTAAGCCTTCTCCTCTCCCCTCTCTCATTGCAAAAATTGACAAGAATAACAATTGTGTCTCTCAGTCGTAGACATTTTCAAGCTGAACCTCTGAACTAAAAATGAACCACCAAACTATCTGAGGATGAAAGGTGTTCACTCTCAGCTTCTGAAGCAGAGGGTGTTTGAAATCAACTACATCTGGATGGCAGAAGGGGGTACCTAGAGTTGGAAAGGACCCTCAAGGGCCATCCAGTCAAGCCACATTATGCCATGCAGGAATACATGGAATCCTAGAATTGGGTGGGATCCCCAGCAGCCATCCAGCAGCCATGAAGTCCCCAGCCCCCTTCAGCCATGCACAAGTTCACAGTTTTTTCTGGGAGATAGAGTCCATCTTAGAGAACTACTACAATTCCCATCAATGTACTGTAATTAATTGGGGTGGGCAAAGTGCACCTCTCCAGTTTTTGGATTGCAGCTCCCAGCATTGCAAATGAAATAAAGAGATGACACCTTTCAAATGAACATTCAGTACTTCAAAGAAAGAAAGAAAGAAAATTCATTTGTTATTATCTTAAGAATCAAATACAGACACTGTATGTCTCCAGAAAATTCGGATATAAAAGAGGCATGCCAAGTTGTTAGTCTAGGGAAATCTAGGTGAAGAATTCACTTCACTAGGCCAAACAAAAAGAAATGTGTGGGAATGAACATAAAAGGAAATCTTATTGCAAACTTGATTCTTTCAGATGAAAAGCATAGATATTTAGGAATAGAATCCAGTGACAATAATGATAAAATGTTAGTAGTGAGAATATATGCACCTGTGAATGAAAATTTTATTTTTATAAAGAATTAAAGGAAAACATTTTGGGTTTAAATTATGAAAGTTGGTGTTTATTAGGCGTCTTTACTGGTATGGTAAATCCCTGGAAAGATAGGCAGGGTTCAATAAAAAAGAGTATTTAGAAATATTCAAGGGAAATTGGCAAGGGAATATTTTGATTTAATAGAAAAGTTACCTCTAGTTGATACATGGAGCACAAAGGAAAGAAGGAATTTGCCTTCTTACTGGATTCACACAAAATGCTGTCAAGAACTGATATGGTCTGGATCTCTAAATTATTCACTAGCAGGATAGATGATATATTGAGTAAAACTCTTTCAGATGATAATTCAATGGTGATGACTTTAAGAAGAAAGCTGACCATATTCAGTTGGAGAATTAATGAGATACTTTTACAAAAAGAGGAAATAATTAAAGATTGCAAAGGGAAAATTAAAGAATATTTTGAACTGAACTCTGGATATAGGAACAAAAAGTAATATTGATTGGGGCTGCAGGTAAAGCAGTTATTAGAAGAGGAAGAGACAAGAAAAATCTAATAAAACTTTGGAAGAAATTAAGCAGAGAAGGAGAGTTGGTTAAATCCTAATCTAAGATAAAGAAACAGACTGAGATCCTACAAAAACAGTTAAGACAACTACTGATGGAGGAGATGAAGAAAAATCTAGTCTTTTTAAAGCAATGGGATGTTGAATCAGCAAATAAACCCGGGAGGTGGTTGCCTGAAAGATTAAACAAGGAAAGTAGGAAGAGAATAGTATCAAGTTGGAAAGAAGAAGATAGAATTATATATAAATAAATAAATAAATAAATAAATAACAGAATCATAGATTTGGAAGAGACATCAAGGGCCTTCCAGTCCAATCCCATTCTGCCATGCAGGAACTCACACTCAAAGCACCCTGAGAGATGACCATCCAGCATCTGTTCAATAACCTGGGATCTTTCCTGCTAAAACTAGGAATTTGGCCCTGCAGTTTTGGGAGACATTTTGTCTTCTCTGCCACTACTCTAGTGCCACAATAAACTACAATTCCCAAGATTCCCTAGCACTGAGTCAGAGCCGTTAAAGCAGTCTCAGACTGGATTATTTCTGTTTTGGCCCTTAGAAAATAAAATTGAAAGAAAGAATAAAATTCTCATCTCTTATTTGGTTACAGCAGCAATTTACGCTAAACGTTGGAAACAGAAGAAGATCCCAGCTATCAGAGGATAGCGAGGTAAATTGGTGGATTTAATGGAAATAGATAGACTAACAAACCTGATAAAAGTCTACTGTTAACATTTATGGAGGATAAAAAATTGAAGACTGTATGTATAAAGGAACTGAGATTTAAGGAAAAGTAATTTTGCCTATATATTTTACTATGTACTAAACTTGTATTATAGAGCAATAGCAAGGTCATTTCTATACCACTTATCAGTCAACTAGCTCTCCTTAAGCAATTTACCGTGTATAAGCCAATTGCCCTCAACAAGCTGAGTAATCGTTTTATTGACTTACGAAAGGATGGAAGGCTAAGTGGACCTTGGAGCCCTCCTTAGACTTGAACACACAACCTTGTGGCTACAATAGGAGTATTTAACCACTGTGTCATCAGGGCTTGAATCATAGAGTTGGAATAGACCACAAGAGCCATCTAGTCCAAATCCCTGCCATGCAGGAATTCCCAATCAAAGCGTACCCAACAGATGGCCATCCAGCCTCTCTTTAAAGACCTCTAAGGAAGGAGACTCCATTATACTCCAAGGAAGTGTCTTCCACTGTCAAATAGCCCTAACTGTCAGAAAGTTCCTCCTAATGTTGAGCTGGAATCTCTTTTCCTGCAGTTTGCATCCATTGTCCGTGTTCTACTCTCTGGAGCAGCAGAAAACAAGCTTGCTCCCTCCTCAATTTGACATCCCTTCAAATATTTGAACAGGGCTATCGTATCCCACTCCAGTTTCTCAATGTACTTTTTGAATTGTGGTGCCCAGAACTGGACACAGTAATCCAGGTGGGAAAAAAATCATGGAATTATAGTTTGAAGAGACCACAAGGGCCATTCAGTCCAACCCTCTGCCATGCAGGAACTCTCAATAAAGTATACCCAACAGCTGACAAATGAGTCTGTGTGCTATCAATTAAGAGCAGGAAGCTCAGGGATATTTTGTTGTCCATGTTGCCCGATATTACTAATTCTGTTTAAAAGGGTTTTTTTTCTTTTTCTTTTTTCTCATTGTTGTTATTTTTAACTCTTTCCTTTCTTTCTTTCTTTCTTCTTTTTATCATTGTAATTTTTCCTATTGGCTTTTGTTGCTGTTATCATTGTCTTATGTCAATTTTTATCTTTCTTTTCTGCAATACTGAAATAAAACATATTTTTTCCAATAAAAACATTTAAATTGGAAAGCACAGCACCTGGGACCAACAACAGTCTCTCCCCCCCCCCTTCTCCATCTTGATGTGGACTTAGTAAACCCTAATCTAAAAATGATTCAACAGTTATGAGTTGCTCTGTATCCCAGCTTGGGAGAAAAGCAGGATACTAATACAACAAATATATAAGCAGAGTATAATAATGCTTTCTCAGGGCATTATGAGAGGATCTCTTCTCTGTCATTTTAGGCACACCTCCTTACCAGAAAGGCTGCTATCTGTATCATCATCTTCCTTCTCAGTGTCTATCCACAGTCGTCTCTCTTCTTCTTCCAATGAAGTCAAGTCTGAGGAACTATCAGTCTCCTCAAAGTCTGCCTGCAATGAGAGGACAGAACCTGTTCAAAGAAGAGAAATGCGGCTGGCTACAAGGGTCTCAACCCGTCCTCCACACCAGCATTGGCAGTGCCACTCTCTTGGTACAAAACCCACCTTAAAAGCCAGTCAGTCATACCCAGCGAAGGAGTTCTGGGCATTGGAAGACAGGGTTCCAGTCTTTTGAGTTTTAAGGGGTTGGGACAGGAGATGGCATATAGCTATGGCATTGTAGACCCATATCTCATGAAGGATTTTAGCCTCTTCTTGAGGCCTGCCCTATCATGAGACTGAATGAGGCAGTTCCTTCAGGTGCCAGAAAGCATCAACAAGGTGACCACTAAGACAGCCTATGATAACATAATTATATGATTCAGTTCAAGTAAATTTTTGTTAGAATCCTTTTAGTCTTCTATCAGATATAGTTTTGTGGTAGTTATGGGGATGATAGATATAGAGTTAGGTACAGCTAGACAGAAGGGAGAAATGCATAACGTTATGAGTTGACCTTGTAGCTGCTTAGCTCTGAGGCTAGGAACATTTTGGCTGATGCCTTATCTAGACTCCCTCAGTACATGGGGAAAGAGCAAGTCCCTCTACAGACCATTTTCTCCCCTGAACAACTGGTACTGTCTGTGGTGACCCTCAGCCAAGCTAAGCAAAACCAAGTCAAACCTTTGCCTCTATTAGACGGTCTGCTGCAAAAGATCAAACGGGAGGCTGAGAAAGGCGAATGGCTACAAAAGCACAAAGATCGGTTGAGGTTAAACGCATAAGGGTTGTGGGCTAAGGACTCCAAGATCTATGTTCCTGCTGCAATGAGGCCAGAAATATTGAAGTTGTGTCATGACTCAAGGGCAGCGGGACATTGGGGATTTCTAAACCTTGGCACAAGGTTCGAAAGACATACTGGTGGGAGGGGGTGAGAGCAGAGGTGGAAGACTATGTGAAAAGCTGCCCGGTTTGTGCTACAGCCAAGCCGGTCATGGGGAAACCAAGAGGGCTCTTGCAGCCTCTGCCCACTCCAGACGGGCCCTGGAAACACATTGCTATGGATTTCATTACGGACTTGCCCGAAAGCAAGGGGAGGAACACCATTTGGGTGGTGGTGGACTTGTTTTCTAAGCAAGCACACTATGTAGCCTCTAAAGGAATGCCTAGTGCTCCTAAGCCTGCTGACTTATTTATTATGCACATCTATAAACATCATGGTTTGCCAGATAAGATTGTGAGTGATCGGGGAAGCACCTTCACTTCTAAGTTTTGGAGGGTGCTGCAGAAAAAACTGGGAGTGGAATTGGCTCTGAGTACGTCCTTTCACCCCCAATCGGATGGCCAATGTGAGAAGACGAACATGGCCCTCGAGAGGTACCTTCGATGCTATACCAACTACTTACAGGATGATTGGTATGACTTGTTGCCCCATGCCGAAGTGGCATTCAACAGTGCTGTCCATCGGAGCACTGGCGGTCGCCCTTTGAAATCACCTATGGTTATGAGCCTAGGACTCCCCCGGCTTTGCCTGCCGAACCTTCCGACCCGGTAACTGTGACCCAATGGGTGGACAAGATCAAGGGGGCTTGGTCACAGGTCACCAAAGCCTTGGAAGAGGCAAAAAGGGACTATAAAAAGTATGCTGACAGGAAAAGGTCTTTAGGGTGGGATATAAAACCGGAGGACCGAGTGTTTTTGTCCACTAAGCACCTGAAAACCAGGCACCCATCGAAAAAGGTGGGGTCCAAGTACATTGGGCCTTTCCTGGTGAAAAGACTGGTCAATGAGGTGACGGCTGAGTTAGATTTGCCTAAATCTTACAAACATTTGCATCCTGTTTTTCATTTTAGCTTGCTGAAGCCAGACCGGAGCACAGGACGATGGAGAAGGGACAAGGCACCACCCCTCCCCATGATGTTTGAGGGGGAGCAGCATTTTGAAGTTGCCAAAGTCTTAGATTCTAGAATTCACAGGAAAAAGTTGCAGTACCTGGTTCGCTGGAAACACTTTTCAGTGGACCATGATGAGTGGGTGTATGCTGAACATGTCAGGGCCCCTGACTTAGTTGCCAAGTTTCATCGGGCCTATCCTAACAAGCCGCATTTGTAATCTGTACATTGTAACTTGCAATCTATTTATGCTATGTTCTATTGTGGGAGGGGGTTTTCTTTTAGGGGGGCTGACTGTTAGAATCCTTTTAGTCTTCTATCAGATATAGTTTTCTGGTAGTTATGGGGATGATAGATATAGAGTTGGGTACAGCTAGACAGAAGGGAGAAGTGCATAACGGTGCCAGGAGGATGTTATCAGTTGACCTTGTAGCTGCTTAGCTCTGAGGCTAGGAATGTAACAGCAATTGGTGGGAAGAGAGCAGCTCAGGGGGGAAACCGAAACTGATGGGAAAAGACATGGAATGTGTTAGTTCGCGGGCTTTTGGCAGAGGGGGGAGGAGTAGGGCTATTGGGATGTATAGAGGTGCTGGGCGGGAACTGGTCAGTCTCAGCTAAGAAGCTGAATGGTGTGGTATTGCTGATCCTGGAGCATCAATAAAATTCTATTTATTCTACATAAAGCTGACTGGTTGATTGTCTGGGATTGTGGACCCCTGTTCTGACATTTTTGGAGAATTTAGCCTTTTGGACTACACTTCCCAGTCTCCCCATGCGTTGGAGAATGATGGGAGAAGTAGTTCAAATAGCAACTTTTTCCAAGCTCTGATTTAGGCATAGCTCTTCTGAACTCCTCAGACAGAATTAGAATAGAGGCATAGGCAAACTGCATCTCCCCCAGCTCAGTGTGATGTACAGGTCTCTCCTCCTTAGTTGCAAGAGGGACAAAGGTCTCAGCCCCACTTCTGTAGGTACCTTCTGCTTCAAGGCAACAACAACATGAAATCCACTCACCTGGGAGGAACCTCCTGTCTTTTTGGATCCTTTCGAGAAAGTGTAGGAGCAGCTGGGTTCTTCATCAGCCATGAGCCTCAGAAGAAAAGAATCATGCTATTGAAGCAAAGGAGAAACCAGAGTCATCTTGATGCTTGGCATGTTGTTTTTTTGTCTTGGGAAAAAGAAAGGAAAGGAACAAGGGGAGCAAAAAGGAAAATTCCACTTCCATCCTAGAAGATGTTGTTTCAGTACAGAAATTTTGGCTGGATGCTCAATATAGTCGCATGTTTCAGAACTTAGGGCCTGAACAGACAGGCCAAAATAAAGCTGCTTCAGATCACTTTGGAGGTATGCTGTTTAAATGATGCATGTTTCCTAAGAGGCCGGAAGCCAGGCCAAAGTCACACTCCAGTTGTAATGACTGGAGTGTAGCTTTGGCACAGCTTTTGGCTTCTTAAGATGCATGAGTCATTTAAACAGCATACCTCCAAAGTGACCCAAAGCAGCTTTATTTTGGTCTGGGCCCTTAGAAACTATACTTTGTTCAGTTTACAATTCCTAGAGATCCCCGCCTGTAGGTTTTGAGGGAACTAGTTACAAAAAACTAGTTCTTTGTGACTAATTTATTTTAACAGTAACTAAGACACAACTGGATAAGCAACATCATGATTGTGATGTAACCAGTGGATAACTTAATTGCTTTTGCCATAAAACTAACTTTTTCTAATGGTTTAAAAATAATTACAAGGTATGCGTGGCTCAGAATCTAGTTTGGCATAGTAGTTTGAGTGTTGGACAACTTTAGAGACCAAGGTTCGATTTCCTGCTCAACCACGAAACCCACTGACAAGTCACATGTATTTCAGGTGATATATCTAATCTTTCTCCTAAGGCTGTTTGTAGCACTTTGATATTTCCAAAGCAATTAAAAGGTAATGATTTTAGTTCCTGTCAAACAATTAAAAAGTGAAGAATTGCTTTTTGAAATACTATCACAATAATCATCTACTTTGGGTTGTGCTGAAAGTGGAACTTAAGAGAGCAGCCCCAATGCTGTAGGCCTGATTTATCACTCTTTGAAGTGAGCAAATACACATTCACATATGCCTTTATTACTTAAAAACCTAAAATTACCTAACTGTTCTCCTTTAGCACGAGGTTGCTCTTTTTGTGTATGAGGTCTTCCATTGATTGTCCTTTCACTCATCCAGAACAAAGTGAATGAATGAATTGAAAACGAACAAAACAAAGTGAAATACAGAAACAGGTAGGACTGAAGCAACAGCTATTCAAGGTGAGAGTGACTTGGGGGGAGGTTGCTAATGAGCCAATTTCCAGGTTTATTTCCCAGGATCCCAACTTGGAAACTCCCATCACAGCCTCTGCTTTTCATTGAGCTCCTGCAATGACTTATTCTTGCTTTGCAAGCAGGCAAAGAGAGATCAGGTTAATGGCTTACACCTTACTCAATTGAACATTTGTGCCATGAAAAGAATCCAGCTGTTGACCATTCTTACTCAGTTTTCAACAGGGCAGCCCATACTTCTGCCTTGGGACATAGCTGTCTCAAGTAGCAGATCTGATGCTCTTTAGTTTCTTCCTATATCATCTTTTTATGGGTCATTATGGGAAAAGATGCTTGACAGAATATATCTTGGCTGATTTTGAGGAGTGGACCTTGATTTAGGTGAAACCACTGTTTTGCTGATTTGCCTCAGGTAGCAAAATAACTTGGGACTGCTCTGAATCTGCTGAGATTCATGGCAAGTTTTCAAGAGATGGCTGTGTCAGTCTGTTTCAATCGATGCAGCCTCAGAGGGTCTTCTCCATTTTCTCACCCCTCGTGTACAACCCCAGGGCTCTCAATAGCAGAGCCTTAGTCCTTTCTTGGGTTTAAGATGAACTGCATCTTTCACTGCGAGTGTCTATACCTAATATCTTGAGAACAGGGGGCAGGGGAAATGCATATAATAGCACCTTTCAGACTATGACAATCTTTTGTGGATTTCAATCCACTTCTTCAGATGCATTGACAGAATTCATGACAGAATGCAATGACAGTATTCAAGCCACAGGTATTTAAATACAGTTACATAGTTGTGGGAATGTGATCAGAAAGATGCAAGTCATGACACTGGTCTTCAACCTCCAAAGTGTTATGTATAATGGCACAAGTCTGTCAAGCTTCTGGCCTGTTAGTCCCAAGGTTTGCAAAGCAATCCATTCAGTTTGCCTGAAGTTTAGTACCACTGATGTTAGATATTGTTCTGTTGAGCCCTTTTCTTACATCGCAATAGCAATAGTATTTACATTTCCATACCACTTCATAGTGAACTCAGTACTCTCTAAGTAGTTTACAACCTGTAAGCCAATTGCCCCCAACAAGATGGGTACTCATTTTACTGACCTATGAAAAGCCGGAAGGCTGAGTCAACTTTGGAGCCCTGGGAAGAACTCACAACATCGTGGCTGCAGTACTGGCATTTAACCACTGCGCCACCAGGGCACGTTGTAATGAGAACTAGAATACTAGTACATGTAGTGTGCCAAAAACCAATTCTTTCTCTTTGTATTTCAACTCATGGATTAGGATTTGTGAACATTTCCCAATTCGGTTGTTTGTTTTTCCTCTCTTCCATTGCAATTATTTTTTTCTAGAAAAGCTAAGGTCAGACATTGTGTGCCCCGGAAGACTAAAATGTTCTGGTAAGTGTACCCAGAGGTGTGTGTTTTCATACCTGACACCCAAAAGGGCACCCTGTGTTCCCCCCCACCCATATTCATTTTGTTCAAAAGTCTTGCCAGCTGTAGAATCATATAATCATAGAACTGCACTGCAGAGATAATCCAGTTTGATACTGCTTTAACTGGTGTTTGGTGTTTCGTGGACCACCAGAACTCTCTCACAGGGAAGGCTAAATATCTCACAAAACTACAAATCCCAGAATTGCATAGCACTGAGTCATGATAGTTAAAGCAGTGTCAAACCACATTATTTCTGCAGTGCAGATGCAGCCTCAGAGAGTCTTCTCCATCTTCTTGCCCCTCTTGTATAACCCCAGGGCTTTCAACAGCAGAGCCTTAGCCCTTTCTTAGGTTTTAGATTAACTGCATCTCTCATTGTCTGTGTCCATACCTAATACCGTGCAAACAGTAAACAGGAACATCCAAAAACCTAACCTTAATTTTTACCGTTTTATATAAGGAACACCATTTTACTACCCAATTGTATATGATGGGACTTGAGTATCCATGGATTTTGTCCTATAACCAACCCCCAGGGATTTCAAGGCATAATGCATTTGGTGTGTTGTACACAAGACCTTTAAAGGATGGAGTAGAACCCCAGATGGACTGCTCACTGCCACTGACAATTGAACCACTAGATTGCCACTGGACAACCCACAAAATGGTCCTAGAACATTATTCCCCCACTGAAAACCCAAGATCATTCCTCCAACTGTGTGTCCAGACAGAGTAAAAGGTCTAGAAGTCAACCTCCATGAGAAAAGCCTGAAAGAGACTGGATTGGTTTATCCCAGAGAAGAGAATATTGCAAGGAGCTATGATATGGTTAAGACCTACAAAAGGCAGGTTCAGCCGGTACACACGTCCGAGGCCCCAAGAGCCCAAGGAGGGCCATTAATTTCTGAAGGCCTTCTCCCTCAAAGAAACAAAACAAAACAAAAATACACAGGCCCTTTCTTTGCCAATATTTCACAAAGGTTAGCAAACACATAACTTTTCAGCTATATTCTTGTGTGCATTTTTTTTTACCAGGACCTATGTTTCCTGAAAAACGAACAGATCATTTCGCCCTCTGAACAGGAGTGTATTCGCTTAGATTTCTGAATTCTGGTTGTTGATCATAGGTCACATTGACATTGTAACCAGGAAGGCCACAATTTCATGACTAGTGGTCATCCTCAGCTTAGCCATCATCTTCTATTATGATTTCGTAACAGTACACCAAAAACTGTCTGCATTCTTCATATTTTAGGCATTCTTCATATTTCTACGTGGAAGGGAAAACTAGAACTTTAAAATTTCATGTTATACCATTATACCATTATTTTTATTGAAAAGAACTGAGGATTCAGGGTGCACTTGCGGATTGTTAAAAAGACCAGTAAATGGGCCCTAGAATAAATCAAGCCTAAACTCTCTCTAGAAGCTAAGGTGAGACTGCCATACTTTGAACATCAGGAATAAGGCAGAATGGCTGGCAAGATGGAAAGTGGTAGGAAAAGCGGAAGAGCCATTCCATATTGATAGATTCGAGGAAGCTGTGGCCCTGAGTCTGCAAGACCTGAGTAGGGCTGCTGAGGGTAGGATGACTGGGAGGTCTCTCGTTCATAGGATCGCCATAAGTTCAAGTCAACGTGGCAATAGTAAACAACAAGAAGAAGTATTTTCAATCAAGGCCACGATTTTGAGCTGAACTTCTGAATCACTGCTCTTGCTGGGGCCTGACATAGTGAAACAAAATTCCACGCTTAGGGGCAAACATCATAAAAGTCCAATACAAAAACTTTATTAAGAAGTTGAGCAAAGTTGAAGTTTTACATCAACAATTACCAATATATATATCTTTTAAAAGCAGCATCTACAGTTGCCCCCATTTACATTTCAACATTCCTCTTCCCCCCCCCACCCCTTCCCCACTGATCTATTCTGCACTGATTCATTTTCCCATTCAGTGGCACCTCTCTACAGTTTTCATGATTCCTAAGAAATACTGGGGTGTAGACACACTACATAGTTATTACACTTTGATCCCAGTTTAACTGCCATGGCTGTGTCTTGTGAAATCCTAGGATTTATAGTTTAAGAAGGGACTTGGCATACTCTACCAAATAGCTCTGATGATGTAGTTCAGACAAGTGGACTAAAACTCTGAGAAAAGAGTTCACAGGACTCCAAAGGATACCACCATGATAGTTAAAGTGGTATCAAATCACATCATTGTGATGAGTTTACACACCCAACAGCATTAGTATTTCTTGTCTGTTTAGAGACTATCTAAAAAGACTTGTATTTTAAGCTGTAGTCATTGGGGGGTGGGGAGGGATCTCATTGCCCTAGTTTCTTCCCAACACAGTGGTTCATAACACAATAAAAACCGAATTAAAATTATATGCTCTACTGAATGCATCACATACCCATCAACCACAGAACCTCATTTATGTGTTTCCACTCAAAAAATCTACTGAGAAGCCTCTGTTTCAAGCAATGGCACTTGAATTTCTGAAATCCTCTAAACATTTGGCTCCAAAGTGAATGGGTGGTACAGGAGCATCTCTAGGGGGTACAAGGGTGCGGACTGCACTGGCGGATGCACAACTGGTGAGACTTTGCACCGGTTCTGTGCAAGCAGAAAAGTGTGTCACATCCCTTTCTCGCTTGCCCAACAGCCTTCCTCAGCAACAATCTGGCTGGCAACCAGTGACTGGAAGGGGGACAGACAAGAGAGGCAGTAGGAAGGAGGCATGCCATGGCAGTCCTTTTTGGGCACCTTTGGGTGACACCAACCACAGGGTCACTGCAGAGATCCAAGTAAAAATTTCATTTCTGTGCCTGTTCTATGAAACAATGTTTTGTTTTGTTTTTGTCTCAACTGAGGTCTTTATAGCCTGCAAGTTCTGTCATGATTCATTCAAAGGAACTATTTTCTCATGTTCATTAAGGCTTTCTCTCTTTTTCTTTTTTGCTATAGAATGAAAATGTGTGTGGTTTGCCCTGTTTTGGTTCTCTGATGTATTTAGTTAGAATTTGTGGATATTTCTCCAGACTTGAAACTATGTTTTTCCTGTGAGAGGTTTATAATGCTGTTTAACAGTTCCTTATATTAAAACAACTCTCCCCACAGTGTGAGCATTTATATTGTTTCCACATGGACAGTTTTTTAAAATGTTTTATAGAGATTGGTTGGTGAATGAATGTTTCCACGGTCTAGACATATATTAAAAAGTCACTGTGAGAATTATAGAATGTCATTCAAAGGTTAACTTTTTAAAAAACCTCCCTCTGCAGGTAATCATTTCTATAGTTTCTTCATAAGATTGATTCTCTCAGATGCAATCTAATAAAGCCTTTTATGTTCATGTATCTCTTCCCAATAGACATCATTTTTCTGTTTGGCTTTTAAGATGTAGTATAAAGCCCTCTTATTTAAAGAGCTCTCTCCACAGTGTGAGCATTTCAATGATTTCTCCTTTAGATGGATTATCTGAAATTTTCAAAGGCTCTAGCTATATAACACTCTCTATTTTTCATCAGGATTGAGTTTCTCGTGTTTTTTCAGGTTTCTTTTGCAAACATAGCTTTTTCACACTTTGAACATTTTCAGTCTCTCCTCCACATTTACAGGTTTGACGTTCGCAGTTTTAGTTATTCACGAATGTTAAACATGGCAAGCCTTTGCAGCGTGGGAGGGATGGAGGAACAGACACTCCTGTTCCCCAGGCATTCCTGCCCAGGAAACAGCTGTTGTAGGGGGGCTTATTTGGGGGGGGGTCCACATTCATGGGGGTCTTGGTCCCCTAACCCCTGAGAATGTGGAGGTCCAATTGGATATGGTTTCTTGTTTCGACACGTTTTCTAATGTTCTCTAAAGGTTCTTTTGTAACTACAGCTCCTTCCACTATCTCAAGGTTGATATGGTTTCTCCTTTAGATGGGATTTCTTATGTCTTCTGAAACCATGTTTGTATGTATAGCTCTTTCCACATTCTGGACATTTATATGGTTTCTCCTTCAGATGGGATTTCATATGATCTCTGAGGTTGCATTTGTAAATATAGCTCTTTCCACATTCTGAACATTTATGTGGTTTTTCCTTCAGATGGGATTTCATATGATCTCTGAGGTTGCATTTGTAAATATAGCTCTTTCCACATTCTGAACATTTATGTGGTTTTTCCTTCAGATGGGATTTCATATGATCTCTGAGGCTGCATTTGTAAGTATAGCTCTTTCCACATTCTGAACATTTATATGGTTTCTCCTTCAGATGGGATTTCATATGATCTCTGAGGTTGCATTTGTAAGTATAGCTCTTTCCACATTCTGAACATTTATATGATTTCTCCTTTAGATGAGATTTCATATGATCTCTGAGGGTGTATTTATATATATAGCTCTTTCCACATTCTGAACATTTATGTGGTTTCTCCTTTAGATGAGATTGCTTATGCCGTCGGAGGGTGCTTTTGGAAACAAAGCTTTTTCCACATTCTGAACATTTATATGATTTCCCCTTTACATGCAATTGCTTATGCTCACGGAGGTTGCTTTTGTAATTATACCTTTTCCCACATTCTGAACATTCATATGGTTTCTCCTTCAGATGGGTTTTCTCATGGTCTCTGAGGTGCCATTTATAAATATAACTCTTTCCACATTCTGAACATTTATGTGGTTTCTCCTTTAGATGGGATTGCTTATGCTCACCAAGTTTGCATTTGTAAGCAAAGCTCTTTCCACATTCTGAGCATTTGTGTGGTTTCTCCTTTAGATGAGATTGCTTATGCGTTATGAGGCTGCCTTGGTAAGTATAGCTCTTTCCACATTCTGAACATTTATATGGTTTCTCTGTCAGATGGGATTTTTTATGTCTTCTGAGGTAGCTTTTGTAAATATAGCCTTTTCCACATTCTGAACATTTATATGGTTTCTCATCTCTTTGGATTGTCAAGTTAGCATCAAGGCACTCATTCTCTCCATTTAGTTTTGATTGTTTTTGCTCAGAGAAGACTTCACCCAGACAAGCGGTGGATTTATCCCTTTTCTTCTTAGTGTTGTTTCCATCTTCCCTTTTTGGTACATCTTGATTTTGGAACGTTCCAGTTAGTTTTTCATGCTCTGTTGCTTTATATTTCAACTTACGCACTTTCTCCTCATCCTCACTTTCTGAACAATCAGCATCGTATGAGAGCTCCTCGTCCTTCCATTCTGTGCAATGGGTTTCTGAAATTAAGGAAAAGTGCATAATGGCCCAACAGAAAAAGACACTTCCAAGTCATCCAGTCTGAAATAATGACAAGTTTTCTGGCATTATAAAAGTATGTAAAGTCCTATATAGCTTAGGGCCAGGCTACTTGAAATGCCATATCTCCCTACACAAGCCTATAGCCTTTTCGCTGAAGAATGAGGTATGCCTGGTGAGTACTCAGGAGAGAGCCTTCTCAGTAGTTTTCTAACAAATCAATATTTTTGTCTCATTCCTGAAGAGACAGGTGGGATTTTTAAAACGTTCTCTCTCCCAAACAATGAGATATTTTAAAAGTTCTTCCTCCCTCCCTCTCAGGGTGGAGAGACACATGGCTGAGCAATTCCTTGACTGTTCAACAGGGTTAAGGGACAATTACACTAATAATGTTTGGGGGTGCTAATTCCATTTGAATTATACAGCTTCCTTTGATCTAAGCCTCCTCCCCTCACTTCATGGGTTTCTGAAAAACAAGTCATCTCAGACTAGTACTATCTCCTTTTTTGATAGAATTACCACTTTGGTAGATGAAGGGAATACTGTGGATGTAGCATATTTCTATTTCAATAACGCCTTCAACAAAGTCCCCCATGTATTCTGGCAAACAAACTAGTAAAATGTGAGCAAGACAATGCAACTTTTAGGTGGAGTTGTAATGGTTAAACAGCCAAACTCAAAAGGTTCTCAACAATGGAGAGAAGTGACCAGTGGGGTGCCACAGGGTTCTGTCTTGGGTCCAGTGCTATTCAACTTTTTTTTTTATCAATGACTTGGATAAAGGAATAGAGGGCATGCTTATCAAATTTGCAGACGACACCAAATTAGGAGAGGTAGCTAATACCCCAGGAGAGAGGATCAAAATTCAAAATGACCTCAATAGATTACAAAGCTGGGCCAAGTAACAAAATGAATTTCAGCAAGGAGAAATGTAAGATATACACTTAGGGAGGAAAAAAATGAAATACACAGATATAAGATGGGGGATACCTCACCTGACAACAGTACATGTGAAAGGGATCTAGGAGTCTTAGAAGATCAGAAGTTAAACATTAGTCAACAGTGTGATGTTGTAGCTAGAAAAACAAATGGTGTATCAATGAAGCAAGCTTGTTTTCTGCTGCTCCAGAGACTAGGACATGGAACAGTGGATGCAAGCTACAGGAAAAGAGATTCCATCTAAATATTGTGAGGAACATCCAGGTGGTAAGAGCTCTTTTAGAATGGGATGCACTCCCTTCGGACAATGGTGGAGTCTCTTCTTTGGAAGTCTTTAAACAGAGGCTGGATGGCCATGTGTTGGGGATGCATAGCAGGGCTTGGACTATATGGCCTTAAAGCTCTCTTCCAGCTCTACAATTCTAAGAAAACTAGACAGTTTGTGATTGCCATCTTTAGAAAAGGCATTCACTGGGGGCATCTCGGATAATTTCCCCCCCCTTTGTGTTGTTCTTTTTTATTCTTTTTCCTTTTTATCTATGTAATTTTTCTGTTTGTTTTTTGTTGATATTGTGGTCTTGCATCAAATGTTATCTTTGTTTTGTGCAAAACTGAAAGAAAAAAACATTTTTACAATAAAAGTAAAATAAAATTGTGATGCACAAAACCTGAGACTACTAGTGTGTTTCCCCCCCTCCTTCTTGAGGCAGACTTAGTAAACCACAAACTAAATAGGGAATTTATCACACCATGGGAATTGGAAGTATAATCCAATGGCAATCTGAATGCTGAATGCAATCATGGGGTTTCGCATTATTGCATGAAAGCTGATCACACGCATTTTGGGGCAATGGGAAGCCCTTCTGAACACAATTATGGAGTTTCACGTTATTGCGTGAGAAACTATCACATGTAATTTCGGGCACTGGGAGGCAATTTCGGGCAGTTACGAATGCGATACGCAATCACATAAATTCGCTGAACTAGCGAATTCAGTCAATTCTGAACTGGCCCCACTTTCATTTCTTTTGAAATTGAGGGAAATTCCTCCTGTGTGATAAAGTCCTATGATTCAATAGTCATGAGTTGCTTTGGGAGAGAAATCAAATACATAAGAAGTGTAATGTGGCATAGGGAGGTAATACTGCTTTCTTGGGGCATTATGAGAGGATTGCTTCTCCAACATAAGGGATGTCATATTGAGGAGGGAGCAAGCTTGTTTTCTGCTGCTCCAGAGACTAGGACCTGGAACAATGGATACAAATTGCAGGAAAAGAGATTCCACCTCAACATTAGGAGGAACTTCCTGACAGTAAGGTCTTATCGACAGTAGAACACACTCCCTCGGAGCGTAGTGGAGTCTCCTTCCTTGGAGGTCTTTAAGCAGGGGCTGGATGGCCATCTGTCGGGGATGCTTTGATGGAGAGTTCCTGCATGGCAGGGGGTTGGACTGGATGGCCCTTGTGGTCTCTTCCAACTCTATGATTCTATAGTTCTATGATTCTATGATTTTGGGCACACCTCCTTACCAGAAAGGCTGCTATCCATCTCATCATTTTCCCTTTCGGTGTCAATCCAGTGTCGTCTCTCCTCTTCTTCCAATAAACTCCAGTTCGAGGAACTGTCAATCTCCTCAAAGTCTGCCTGCAATGAGAGAGCAGAACCTTTTTAAAGAAGAGAAACAGGGCTGGACACAAAGGACTCATCCAGTTTTCCACACCAGCCCTTGGTATGAGGGAGAACTCAGAAACAGTTTTAGGTTTGTGTGGGGCTAATCAAAGTGGTCATTGTCTACTATTGTGCTTTGTTCAGGGGCATTTTTAGCAGGGTGCAGACCACACTGGGTGACACCTCATATGGGGGATGTCACCTGGTGCATTTGTGGAAAGAGACTGCTTTCTAGTGTGTATTGACAATCTTCACCATGGGTAGACCATGACTCCCAGAGACTGAAGGTCACGAGAAAGGCCCAGTCCACCTGCGTGGAGGAGGCAAGGATGCTGGCCAGGCTGCTGTTGGCATGCCACAGCAAAATCACTGAATTGGGACTTGAGAACAAGGTGGCTAGTCCAGAACAACCAACATATATGGAGCACCAGCAAGTAGACCAGTCTTTCTCTTCCATGGCACTCTCATCTATTCCTGAAGGATAATTGGCCTAGCAGCTCTGAGTGTGAGCAGACACTGCAATGGGGTGAGACAAACCTTAATGACACCACTAGTCAATGCCTGGCAGGTAGGGTTAAGGTAACCCCAATCAACATTGTTGGTAAGGTGAGAATCCAGTGAAAGTTGTGGGCAACTGATAGGCACTCAGCTTAGCCTGGGGTAGGTGTAGGTTGCAGCTTTCAGCTCAGAGGTCTGTGGCAGAAAAAAAGGCAATTGCCTGAAAAACAGTATGCTCTAACTTGCTGATGCCAAGAGGGCCTCCAAATGGAGGGCATTTCCTAAACGGAGTGACATAGCAGGGAAGGCCCTCTCTCATACTCCCACAGTATGCATTGTTCCTACTGTTAGGATATGGAGGAAGTGTTACCCCAAACTCAGGCCCCTGAGGTTAAGAGGTGGCATGATAGCTATGTTCAAATATTTGAAGGGATATTGAGGATGGATCAAGCTTTGCTGCTGCTGCTGCTGCCCAGACTAGGATGCAGAGCAATGGATTCCAGCTACAGGAAAAGAGACTCCACCTAAACATTCAAAGAACTTTCTGACTGTATGAAATGTTTGACAGTGGAACACACTCCCTCAGAAAGTGGTGGAGTCTCCTTCTTTGGGTAGGTTTTTCAGCTAGGGCTGGATGGATATCTTTTGGAAGTGCTCTGATTGTGTATTCCTACATGGCAGAATGAGGATGAATTGTATGGCCCTTGGGAGTCTCTTCTGTTTCTAGGATTTTATGATTTACAATGGTGGTTCCATTCGTACAACCGCAAACACCCCCTAAAACCAACCATAAAAGCCATACCCAGTGAAGGAGCTCTGGGGCACTGGCAGGCAGGGTGCTGAAGGATAACATGTCCAGCTCCCTTATGCTAGTGAAGCGTCCCTGCTTCTGCGCATCTCTCCACAGCTTCCTTGTGGGAGGAGGCTGGACACACCACCCTTCAGTGCCATGCACTCCTTCACCTTCCTGGCTTTTAGGGAGTTGAATCAGGAGATGGTGTGTAGGTATAACATTGTAAATACATCTCTCATGAAGGATCTTGGCCTTTTCTTGGGCCCAGCACTACCATGAGGCCAAATTATACAGTTGCTTCAGGTGCCAGATGCTGGAAGGCATCAGCGAGGTACCCACTTAACTAGCCTGTGGCATATTCAATATATAATTTGTGACAAATAAGTATTCAGGAACATTCCCCTTTTGGACGACAGCTTCCAGTGCCAATGTAGTCTGAGAGATGTTGGGAGAAGTAGTCTAAAAAGTAACTTTTTCCAAGCTCTCATTTATGCCTATATCTCCAGCTCTTCCTCAGGCAGAACTAAGAGCAGTGACTGAGGGAAACTATGTCTCCCCCAGCTCAGTGCGACATAACAGCTCGCTCCCCACATCTGTAGGTACCTTTTACTTCAAGGCAATGACAACATGAAATCCACTCACTTGGGAGGAACCGCCTGTATTTTTGGATCCTTCCAGGAAAGTGTTGGAACAGCCGGGCTTTTCATCATCCATGAGCCTCAGAAGAAAAGAATCATGCTATTGAAGCAAAGGAGAAACCAGAGTGATCGTGATGCTTGGCATGTTGTTTGTCTTAAGAAAAAGAAAGGAAAGGAACAAGGGCGGCAAAAAAGAAGTAAATTCCACTTCCAAACAGAAAAAGTCATTTCTGTATAGAAATCTCAGAGGGATGCTCAATATATTCATATGCTTCAGAATCTAGAAACTGTACATAGTTCATTCTACAACTCCTAGAGATCCCCAGCCTGCATGTTAGGAAGGAACTAGTAACAAACAACAACTAATTCTCTGTGACTAATTTATTTTAACAGCAACTAAGCTATAACTAACTAAGGAACTTCAAGATTGTGATACTACCAATGGATAACTTTATTTCCTTGACATAAATCTGTTTTTATTTTAAAAAATAATTAAAAGATATGTGTGCCTCAGAACTCTGGCATGATTTCTACCAAAACCTGGAAGGTATTGCTTCAAGCCACTGTGTCGTGTTAGGTTGCATCCACACTACAAAATGAATCCTGTTTGACACCACTTTAACTGCCATGGCACAAAATTATAAGATTCTGCTACTGAAGCCAAGAAGAAACCTGGGTGATCTTGATACTTGGCATATTGGTTTTTTGTCTTGGAAAAAAGAAAGAAAAGGAACAAACGTGGCAAAAAGGAAGTCCACTTCCACCATAGAAAATCTACTCACCTACAACTCCCAGACATCCCCAGCCAGCATATTTGAAAGGAACTAGTAACAAGAAAACTAATTCTTTGTGACTAATTTATTTTAACAGTAACTAAAGCATAACTAAGCAACATCAAGATTGTGAGGTAACCAATAGATAACTTCATTCCCTTTGCCATATATTTTACTGTTTTTAATGTGTGTTTTTAAAAAATAATTACAAGATATGTGTGCCTTAGAACTTTGGAATGATTTCTACCCAAGCCTGGATGGTATTGGTTTGAGACCATGTGGCAGACTGATTGGAATGTTAGGCTGCATCCGCGCTGCAGATATAATCCAGTTTGACACCACTTTAATTGACATGGCTCAATGCTATGAAATTCTGGGAAGTGTAGTTTTGCGAGACATTTAGCCTTAACTGTCAGAGAGCTCTGGTGTCATAAAAAACTACAGTTCTTTGCCATTTAGCCGTGGCAGTTAAAGTGGTGGCAAACTGGATTGTTTTTGTAGTACAGCTGCAGCCCTAGACTAGAGGCCAGGAGTCGAATCTCTGCTCATCCATGGAAACCTACCAGGTAACATCAGACAAGTCACACACTCTCAGCCTTAGAGGAAAGCAATGGCAGACCTCCTCTGAAGAAATCTTGCCAAGAAAACCCCAAGGCAGGGACACCATAAGCCAAATTGTCTTGAAAGTATGTAACAAGAACACTTGGTTTGATTTCAGTTGACTTCTATCTCGTCTTCAATTGACTTATATCTCGTCTTATTCCTAAAGTGGGACCCAGGGAGGCTTGTAGAATTTTAACATTTTCAAGAGCAATTAAATGGTAGAGATTTTAGTTAAATTGCTAAACTATTGGAAAGTGAAGAATTACTTTTTATGTTTGTTGCTATCATGACAATGATCTCCTTTGGGAAACCCTGGAAGTGGAACTGCAGTAGGCCTGATATATCAGTCTTTGAATTGAGCAAACACACATTACACCTAAAGTTCACGTACACATCCTTGTATGAGTTAAAAGTCGAAAATTACCTAACTCCTCTCCTGTAGGGGTGTGAGGTCTTCCATTAATCGTTCTTCAACTCCCCCAGAGCAAAAGGAAATACAGAAACAGGACTGAAGCAACAGCTATTCAAGGTGAGGGTGACTGGGGGAAACAAATAGCTAATAAGCCAATTTCCAGGTTTAATTTTCAAGATCCCAACCTGGAAACTCCCATCACAGCCTCTGTTTTGCCTTGAGCTCCTGCAAGCACTTATTCCTGCTTTGCAATGAGGCAAAGAGAGATCAGATTAATGGCTTGCTTGGCCATTTGAGCATTTGCTTCATAAAAATAAGCCAGTTGTTGACCATTCTGATTCCATTTTCAACAGGGCAGCCCATCCTGGTAGCAGATCTGATGTCCTTTGGTTTATTCCTATTTAATTTCTTTACCGAGAGTTACGTGAAAATATTTTCATTTTGTTCAGCTGTCTCACCAGTGTAATTCAGCTCTCATTTACAATGCAGAAATAAAGCAATTTGATATCACTTTAACTTCTATGGCTCAATATTATGGAATCCTGGGAGGTGCGGTTTGCAGGGGCACCAGAGCTCTTTAACAAAGAAAGGTCAAATATAAAAATAAAGGTCTAATTATAAGATTGTATGTACAGCACTGTGTAAATTTACAGCACTATATAAATAAAATTAATAATAATGATAATAATAATAATAATTTCACAAAATGATAAATCCCAGAATTTTATGGCATTGAGCCATGTCTGAAAAAGCAGGGTCAAACTGTTTTATTTCTGCAGTGCAGACACAGTGAGCCCTCCCCATTTCCCACCCACCCCTTTTATAACCCCAAGACTTTTAAAGCCTTAGCCGTTTCCTGGTTTTTAGCTGAATTAAATCTGTGACTGTCTGTGTCCATACTTAGTATCTCTAAAAATGACCCACAAGGCCTCCTGTTTTTCTACTACTCTCCTTTTGACCCCATGTATCTTACCAATACATGAGATAAAAAGGAGAGTAGTAGAAATATAGGTGGCCTCATGCGTAATTTTTAGAGATACTAAGTATGGACACAAACAGTGACATCAGTGAACCCTCTACCTTTTTTTTTTTTTTTTTTGAGTCATCAATACAAAATTAAATACAACACTTATAAATTATCAAACACAGATGCAGCTCAGGGTTATATAAGGATTGTTATATAAGGATCTTCTGAATTTTGGTGTGTGTGTGTTTCCCTATGGCCCCAAATGGACACTGTACTCTGAGTGGCAATGATTCCCGAGGCATGGAAACACGTTCACACTACCCCATATACACATCAAACAGAATAGTTTGCAAATGAGAAACGTTAACACTTCTTAAGTCAGGAAGACAGGCAACTGAGGCAGGATGTTGTGCCAGAACAAGCCCAATAAGGCTGATTTACAACTTAATGCTCAACCTTAACATTTACAGACCAAGCAATCCTTTACAGTGTAGACTTGATTCCCTTTGATGTAGGACAAACACCTTTGCCTTCAGCGTAGTTTTTGCTTATAAAAGATCCCCAAAATTCTTCATCTGTGGACTATTTGGAAGGCATAGGGACACTCTGTGACTGTGAACTCTGACTGGTCCTGGTTCATCCGTTTTCTCCCTGAACGGCCATATCCAACATCCTCCTCCTCACAAGTGGATCCAGAGTCAAGCGTCGTCTTGTGTAAGTATTGCCATTAGTTCAGCCTCAAGCTATTCCAAGCCAACTTCTGATTTCCTTAGTTCTGGCATGTATGTGTGAGTGAGTGTGAACTGCTGTGTGATTTCCCTGCTTAATAAAAGAAACTCTTCATTCAGAGAATTCTGCCTCTGCAGTATTCCTTGGTACCCTTTTCTCTTGGTATACATAAGGGAAATGGTCTCAAGGGTCCTTGTAGCCGACCCAATAAATTGAGCTAAATAACACCCCCTTAGAGAGACTCTTGGCTACAGGATGGATGGGAAATGGTCATTCCTCATCCTCTTTTACATTACTATATTGCATCCTTTGATACTATTATTATTTCATGTTTATGCCACTTTTCTCCCAGAAAGGAAACCAAGACAGCTCACACAACGATGTCATTCCAGAAATTCAGAGGGTGAAGTAAATTTTACTATGCAAGAAACCAATAAAGAGCAAGCAGGAACTCTTTTTTTAAAATGGGAAGGGGGAGGAGGGGGAAGGGTTGGTTTATATTTATGTGCCAAATTTTGAATATTATAATAATAATAATAATAATAATAATAATAATAATATTTTATTTATATCCCGCTTTCTCCCACTAGGACCGAGATGGCTTAGAGTAAAATAGTCCAATACATAATAAAATAAAAATACACAATAATTCCAAATTCTACCCTCCCCCCCCTTAAAATAACGATTAAATCACAAACACATTAAAGAGATTCATACTAAAAAAATTAAGTTGACTAAAACCGGAAGGATGGGGTATGATATAATCGATGAAATAGACTGCATGATAGTCAATTCAATGGGTGGCTGAAAACTATTCCAGAAAGGCATATCGGAAGAGATCCATCCTGCCAGCTTTCTTAAAGCTGTCCAAACTCGTAATATGAAGGATTTCGTCCAACAGGCCATTCCATAGTTTGGGAGCGGTTACAGAGAAGGTCCTCTGGGTCGCCATAGTTTTTCTGGTCTTCATTTGCTGTAACAAATTCTTTCCAGAGGACCTGAGGGTGGGGGGTGGATTATACAGAAGGAGGAAATCCCATAAATAGGTTGGGCCCAAGTCATGTAGGGCTTTAAAGATCATAACCAATACCTTATTCTGCATCCAGAAACCAATGGAAACCCATTGGAGTGATTTTAGGATAGGCGTTATATGGTCACTCCTAGTTTTTCCAGTGACCAACCTGGCTGACATATTCTGAACTATCCGATTTTTCTGGACTAAGCACAAAGGTAGTCCCATGTAGAGCGCATTGCAAAAGTCAAGTCATGAGGTTACCGGTGCATGTACGAAAGTTTCCAGGTCTCCCGGTTCCTATGTCATTCCAAAAATTCTAATGACAAGATGGCGGGCTTAGTTACTGGATGTTATCATTTATATAGTCAATAAAGAGGAACCATGTTTTCATAAAGGGCCTTTTGTAGGGTAACTAATTTTTGAGGCTACGGATATCTTTTCCACCAGCCAAATGTCTCAAACCTGATGCTACCACTCCTCTGATAAGAAATTTCTTCAGTTTTTAGGGATTGCCAATCTAGTTGTAGTAACCAGGAAGCAGATTATACTGATTTATGCTGTAAAAAAATCCTTGTTCTTACCCATGAATATTGAAAGCAATACCAGTGCAGGGTATAATACAATGCTTTGCTTGTACTTTCTTGCCTGTACTTCCTCTGTCCAAGCACCCCTGACAAAAGGCCATCCAGCTTCTGTTTAAAGACCTCCAAAGATGGAGACTCCACCACACACCAAGGGAGTGTGTTACACTGTGAAACAGCTCTCACTGTCAGGTTCATGTGGAATCTCTTTTTCTTTAGCTTGCATCCATTGTTCTGGGTCCTAGTCTCTGGAGCAGCAGAAAACAAGCTTGCTCCCTCCTCAGTATGACATCCCTTCAAGTATTTAAACAGGGCTATCTTATCACTCCTTAACCTTCTCTTCTCCAAGTGAAACATACCCATCTCCCTAAGTCATTCCTCATAGGGCATGGTTTCCAGACCCTTCACCATTTTGGTTGTCCACCTCTGCACACACTACAGCTTCTCAACATCCTTCTTGAATTGTGGTGCCCAGAATTGGACAAAGTATTCCTGGTATGTTGTTTGCCTTCAAGTTGTTTCTTACTTTTGACAACCCTAAGGCAAACCTATAATATGGTTTTCTTGGCATTATTTGTTTGGGGGGGTGTTTTGCCTCTGAAGCTGAGACTGCATCTGAACTGGATAAATAATGCAGTATGACACTGCTTTCACTGCCATGGTTCTGTCCTATGAAATCCTGGGATTTGTAGTTTGTTGTGACAGCAGGGATGTCTCACAAAACTACAAATCCCAAAATTCCATAGCATTAGCCATGGCAGTTAACATTGTGTTAAACTGCATTAATTCTGCAGCCTGAGAGAGTGTGACTTGCCCAAGGTCACCTGGTGGGTTTCCATGGAAGGGATTTGAACCCCGGCCTCAATTGTCATAGTCCAACACTTAAAGCACTGCACCACACTGGCTCTTTCCACTGGTAGGTTAATTGAATTTATCATTAAATATTCCCCAGGAAAAAATATCTGGAGGAGCACTTCACACCTCTATTGGGCTTCCTTGTGACTTAAAATCAAAATGTGATACCTTTATTGGCCAGCTGAAATGCTGAAAATACATCATGCAGGCTATTGAAGCTCCACTGGTTTCTTCATCTGACACGATATGTTAAAAGATCATACAGGCGAGTAAAATTGATGATGTTAGAATCACAGGCCTACATTTTTCTTTCAGATGTTATTTCTGTTGAAGTACAGTTCTGGGAGGATCTTCATGCAGGCAGAGGCCACTTCCCTTCTTGGCCACGTGGGGATCAGGAACAAAGGGCAGTAAAAGACAGGTAATACAATTTCAACTCCAGTAGCAAGTGAAAAGTAAACATGGGTGACACGTGGCCTGTGGGTGGTGTGTGGCCCACATGTCTTTTCCATCCCACACTGTTCCCTCTGCTGGGAGCAGGTGGCCATTGGCCTGATCCGTCACAACATTTCTTATGTTCAATGAGGGAGACGGTTCTCAGAGGGGAGGAGGAGCCAAGTGACTGTTAGCCGTACCCTGGCTGATAGAATGAGTGCTGCACTCAGGAGGAATGTATACACACATATATTTTGCATATAGTTACCATACAGTGAACATCAACGGTGGGCATCAACCAGAAATGGAGTGTGTGTCTCATGTTTTTTCTCCATCCTTTTCTTTATCCCACACAGAAATTCTGCAGACTTGCCTACAGCAAACTAAATTGTTCTGGAATTTTCCACAATGTTGACACCATCTTTGCAGATTTGCCCAAAGATCTTCCTTGCCATATGGAAAGAGAAGCATCAGGAGCCACTGGGAAAGCTCCTCATGTCCTCCAGGTTACCATAAACCACAAACCAGCCAACATGGACTTGGAGAGAGGGTGTGAATCCCCTGAAGCAATGTATTCTGGGAGAATTGTGGGACCCCTCAGAAGAGCAATTCTACCTCAGGTGAAGGAGGAACCCAAAGAGAGGTTGGCTTGTGGTTGGGAAATCCAGTGGCAGGAGTTCCTAAGGACAGCAGAGCCTCCTCATTCCAGCTGGAGACCACCACAGCCTCTAGAGAAGCCCAACCCTTGGGATAATGCTACTGCCTTCCTGGCTGCCTTCGAGCAAGTGGCCAAAGCTTGCCAGTGGACCATGGAGGAGTGGGTGACCCCGCTTTGGCCAGCCCTCAGCGGAGAAGACGAATTGGCTTATAGCCAATCAAAACAGTCCTGACAGATGGCCATCCAGCCTCTGCTTAAAGACCTCTAAAGATGGAGACTCCACTACACTCCGAGGGAGTGTGTTCCACTGTCAAACAGCCCTTACTGTCAGGAAGTTCCTCCTAATGTTGAGGTGGAATCTCTTTTCCTGCAGCTTGCATCCATTGTTCCGCGTTCTAGTCTCTGCAGCAGCAGAAAACAAGCTTGCTCCCTCCTCAATATGACATCCCTTCAAATATTTAAACAGGGCTATCATATCACCTTCTCTTCTCCAGGCTAAACATCCCCAGCTCTCTAAGTCGTTCCTCATAGGGCACAGTTTCCAGACCCTTCACCATCTTAGTTGCCCTCCTTTGGACCCACTCCAGTTTCTCCACATCCTTTTTGAATTGTGGTGCCCAGAACTGGACACAGTATTCCAGGTGGGGCCTGACCAAAGCAGAATAGAGTGGCACTATTACTTCCCTTGATCTAGACGCTATACTTCTTTTGATGCAGCCTAAAATTGCATTGGCCTTTTTAGCTGCTGCATCACACTGTTGACTCATGTTCAACTTGTGGTCTACTTGGACTCCTAGATCCCTTTTGCATGTAGTTTAATTCTGCCAGATGGCCATCTTTAAATATGTGAAAGGCTCTTGTGTAAAGAGGGATCAAGTTAAGTCTAGGGCATGAACTAGTGGAATTAAACAAAAAGGAAAGATAGTTTACTGAAACATCAGAAGTAAGTTCTAGAGGGTAAGAGCTGCTCAGCAGTGGAATAGTCTGCCTCAGAAGATGGTGGGTTCTCCTTCTCTGGACATTTTAAAATAAGTTAGATGGCCACCTCAGGGTCACTTCAGTAGTGTTTTCTTGCATTGGCAGTGTTTAAGATTGCATGGACTTTCCACCTGAACTACAGGAAGGCATAGTTCATCATCAGTCAGAGAACACATGCTATTCAGAACATATGGGGGAAACACATGGAAAACATCTCTCATTTTCACATTTATAATTAGACTTCATTATCTTTATTCAGGATAACCTTTTTGCCATATAATTTAACCCATTTAGCTGCTCTGAGCAATCACGAGGAAGGACACGGTATAAACCAAATAAATTATAAGAACAGCAGGTCTCAAAGAGCACATCAAAGGACACAGGTACTTTCCATCCTCCATCAGAGCATTTGTCATTGCATTTAGATGATGGCTTGGGCAAGATGGAAAATGTGAGGCAAGTGAGGTCCTGGATAGATTCAGCAGCATGGCCAGTACCACAGATAACAGCCAGGGTCTTTGAGTTGGTTTCAGGACCATGGAGAGCATCACTGCAGTTTCTGTAGAGGCCAGTTACTCCAGCAGCTCCAAACTGGCTCTGTTTTATAAACTGGATCTAGAAACCCCAACTATAATTGCAGCCTATGCAGAATTCCCCCTGTAAGGTTTTACTTTATCTGTTCTTGGTGCTGCTGCTGTTATATATTCAATTTATACCATGTCCTTCCTAATAAAATCACAAACTGCATAAAAATACCCAGTATAAATGATACAAAAGCTCAAAATTAAATGATCAAAAATGGGGGGAGGGAGCTCTGGAGAGTCAGAGGGCCTCCTCACCCCAAATTTGGCATCCCAGAATGTGGGCAACACTCCACCATTTTTCTGTGGATGGAAGTAACATACTGTAATTTTTGGGTTTCAGAGTTTGTTATTTGGGCCATTTTGTGTGATGGAAGAACAGCAATTAAACTGGTAACTGGCAACCTGAAGGCCTGTTATATTTTTAACACTTTTTGAGGGGTTGTAATAAGGGCAAAGGCAACAATGCAGAAATTACAGGAAGTGAAAATGCCCTAAACATTGGTCATTAAATAGCCAAAACTGGATGGTAATGTGGACATCTTTGCATGGGTGAACTAATTAACATAGATGTGATGAGACTAAAAAGTCTTTGTCTCTATTCGAGCCACAGGGGATAAAGTTGAACTGTAAAGCAAATCCCTGTTTTTCATAGAAACATCCAGAACTTGGTAATAGAACACCTACTTTGCTTGTGTGAGTCTCAGGTTCAGTCCCCAGCATCTCCAATGAAATCATTGGGTAGCAAATAATGGGAAGGACCTCTGGTGAAAACCACATCTATCAGAGAAAACAACTAGATGACCATTCAGCCTGACCATGAGACAAAATAGCTTCTTAGGTTTCTTGGTATTTCCTCGTAGCTATGAGAATATTAAAGGTCGGAATCTGTATCTCTTCTGGGAGAAAGACTATTAACTATTTAATTGAATATCCCACTAGAGGACACTCTACATCAGTGTGGAGTAGTGGTTTGAGCATTAAACTACAAATTTTACTCTGGAGACCAAGGTTCAGATCCTCACTGAAGCATGGAACCTTGGGCAACACACATTCTGTCAGCCTCAGAGAAAGGCAAAGGCAAACTTCTGAATAAATCTTGCCAAAAAACAAACAAACAGACCCTCATAATATATTCATTTGAGGGTCGACATAAATTTAAAATGAATTGAAGGCACACAACAACAACCACCCAGTAGATGGAGGAGGAACAGACAGAACACATCCTAGGGTGGATTGCCTAGGAGAAGGGCAGGAGGCAAAGACTTAGACAAAGAACATGAACGACAGATACCTTTTAGATCAGAAGCAGTAATCCTGTGACCCACAGGCTACTTATAATCTGAGTGGCTCTTGGATCCTCAGAAATTTCAACCCAAAGCCCAGAACGACCCCTCAAATATTAAGCTAAAAAATACTCCTATCAGCCAAAATTGCCCAAAGTCAAAACCAGAACTGATGCGACATTACTTCCAGTTGTGTTAGGCATGCCTGTGTAGCCTGCCAGAGGGTCCAAAGATAAAAATTGCCTGCAGCCTCCTCCTCAGTTGTTTACCCCAATTTAAATGCTCATGTGGGACAACCTGAAACAGCAAAGACAAAAAAGTCTCAAAAGGTGGACAGATGACTCTATGTCCCTTCTTCTCACCCAAAATGGTGCTCACATAAGTGCAGCATAGTTCTCCAAAGGAGTCTGATATGGCTCCATGCAGCCCGCCCCCTCAAGTTCCAGAGTATGCCCATCTTTGATTTAGATTAAAACTTTACTTTAAATCTTGCTATTGTCCTGTTTTATCAGATTATGTGCAGGAAAATGAAGATGAAGGGGAACAGTTGAGGATTTCTTCTAAAAGATCCAAGCATAAAGAGTTGAATGTGAACCGTTGGGATCAAAATGGACTGATAATGGATAAAGGAAACCACATAGAGAAAAAGAACCATCCACCCATTCCTTGCCATGATAGAGACCTTTACGATATTCCATTCCAACATGAAATTGTAGAAAATAGAATGGACATGTACTTAAGTACTCACTGGAGAATCAACAGAGAGGAGAAACCAAATCAAAGCTTGGCATTTGGAAATAGCTTCATTGAGGGCAGAAATTTCCCAGAAATTCAAATGCTTCATGGTGAGGAGAAACCTTACAAATGCTTTATATGTGGAAGGTGTTTCACACGGAGCACAAATCTTATTTCCCATCAAAGAATCCACACAGGAGAGAAATCATATAGTTTCCCAGACTGTAACAAAAGATTTTCTAGTCAATCAGATCTTATTAAGCACAAGAGAATTCATAGAGGTAACAAACCATATAAATGCTTTGTCTGTGGAAAGGGCTTTAGTCAGGGTAGTCACCTTATTTCACATCAAAGAAATCACACAGGGGAGAAACCCTACAAGTGCTTGGAGTGTGGAAAAAACTTTAGTAAAAACACCAACCTTACTTTGCATCAAAGATTTCATACAGGGGAGAAACCATACAAATGTTTGGAGTGTGGAAAGAGCTTCACTTGGAATTCAAACCTTACTACCCATCAAAGAATCCATACTGAAGAGAAACCTTTTAAATGTTCAGATTGTAACAAGACCTTTTGTAATCATTCAACCCTTATTAAGCATATGAGAATTTACACAGGAGAGAAACTATATAAATGCTTTACATGTGGAAAGAGCTTCAGTCAGAGCTCAAGTCTTACTGCACATAAGAGAATTCATACGGGAGAAAGACGATATAAATGTTATGAATGTGGGAAAAGCTACAGTAAAAATACAAATCTTACTTCATATCAGAAAATTCACATGGTAGGAAAACTGCCCAATTAAATGCTTTTTTTATGACTGGAGTACAGAATGGAAAGAAATGAATTACCATCTGATCAGATGTTCTAAGAGATGACTATAGAAATGCCCACATTTTGTTTTGTTTTTAATCATACCTGCTTGTAGTTTACAAAAAGGCATGGAAGTAATCATGGATTGAAGAGATACAGAAAAGGGAAACAACATTTTGAAGGCTCCAGTGTTTCTTTTGCTGATCAGTTAAAATGGATTAAAAGGAAAACACTGGGATGCCCTTTTTATAGTATTCCTTAAACATTATGTTTGTCATTGTGCCATTATGTTGACTACATCAAAATAAAGATCTCCACGTTTATGTGAGTCTTAACTGGGGAGGGCACTTTTTAAAAGCTGAAATGTCATCTGGAAGTTTCAGAGGAAAAGTCAGAACCTTTGAATGTTTTTAAATATGGAGAAGGACATTATCAGGTAGTGATGCTATCAAGTAGGGTGAGAATTGGGTGGTGTGGGGGAACCATGCGGTTCTTGGACATCCCCCCCTCCCAAACCCACAATTTAAAAACAAAATTAACTGGGGGAAATGTAATGTTTGGCTACAAATTACTTCAGGGACATGATTTAGCATTTTAGCCATGTTTTGAGAACCCACCCACTCTGAAGCAGCAGGAAAATGTTCCTTCCCCATTATTTAGATGGGACTTCTGGTTTCCTGAATTTCATTTCCAACCCCAAGTAATGACAGGACAGCTTGCCAAGGTCAAAATGAACAGAAGATAACCCTCTGATTCTCAGTGCGGGGCCACCTTTGTTCCAAGAAGTGGTAAACAGACGCCTGCTGTGGAGAAAGTGGACTAGGTCTTTTTCTTCATCTTAGAGCTCAGTATCATGCAGCTTAACCTGAATGGTGGCAGGTTCAGGACAGATGAACAAAAGGACTGCAATGTTATTCACCAAAGCAGAAGAGTGTCTGGAATTATAAAAGCTGATTTGGAACAATATCTTTATCTAAACTTGTATATACAGTCACTTAGTGTATTTCTATCAGAAGCTTTAAAAAGTTCCTGATTTGAATTAGAAGTTCAGATGTCCCTAGTCAGCATGAGCTGGAAATTTCTGGAAGCTTTTTTTTTTAGGGGGGGGGGGTTGAAAGGTCAGGAAACTATGCCCTGTAAGCAGCACTTAGGGAGCTGGGTTTGTTTAGCCTGGAAAAGAGAAGCCTAAGGGATGATATGATAGCCTTGTTTAAATATATGTGAAGAGGTGTCATATCGATGGTGGAGCAAGCTTTTTTTCTGCTGCTGTAGAAATTAGGACACAGAGCAGTGGATTCAAGCTATAGAATAAGAAATTCTACCTAAACCTTGGGAAGGACCTGCTGAGGATATTTGCTGGAAGTCAAACTCAGCCAAATCCTCAAGGTCTAGCAAATTCCTCACTTGCCTGGAAGACAATTTCATTGTCCAAAAGGTGGAAGAGGCAACAAGGGAGTCAGCTATTTTGGATCTGATCTTAACCAACAGGGATGACCTAGTCAATGGAGTGCAAGTGGTTGGATCCTTAGGTGGAAGTGACCATGTTCTCCTGGAGTTTGTTATACAGTGGAAGGGAGAAGCCAGGCATAGTCAGACACGCACTCTAGACTTTAGGAGAGCTGATTTCAATAAACTTAGAGAAATACTGGGGGTGATCCCGTGGTCAGAAAAACTAAAAGAGAAGGGAGTTCAAGACGGATGGGAATTTCTCAAAAAGGAGATACTGAAGGCGCAATTTCACAGTTCCAATGAGGAAGAAAAATGGAAGATGTCTCAAGAAGCCAGGATGGATGACTAAGGAACTTTCAACTGAGCTAAGTTTTAAACAGAACATGTATAAGAAATGGAAAAATGGGGAAATCACGAAAGAGGAATTCAAACAAATAGCCAGCACATGTAGGGGTAAAGTCAGAAAAGCTAAAGCACAGAATCAACTCAGGCTGGCTAGAGAGGTTAAGAACAATAAAAAGGGCTTTTTTGGGTATGTCCAAAGCAAAAGGAAGAAGAAGGAAACAGTAAGGCCACTGCTTGAAGAAGATGGCAAAATGCTAACAGGGGACAGAGAAAAGGCAGAATTACTCAGCACCTTCTTTGCTTCAGTCTTCTCAGAAAAGGCAAAGGGTGCTCAACCTAAGGATAATGGAGCAGAAGACAGAATAGAGGAAATTCAGCACAGAATAAGTAAAGAGGTAGTACAGGAATACCTGGTTAACCTAAATGAATATAAGTCTCCAGGACCAGATGAACTACATCCTAGAGTATTAAAAGAACTGGCAAATGTAATATCAGAGCCATTGGCAATAATCTTTGAGAACTCTTGGAGAACAGGAGAAGTCCCAGCAGACTGGAGGAGGGCAAACATTGTCCCCATCTTCAAAAAGGGGAAAAAAGAGGATCCCAACAATTATCGTCCAGTTAGTCTGACATCAATTCCAGGAAAGGTTCTAGAGCAGATCATTAAGCAGAGAGTCTGTGAACATTTAGAAGGCAATGCCATAATCACAAAAAGCCAACATGGGTTTCAGAGAAACAAGTCTTGCCAGACAAATCTGATCTCTTTTTTTGATAAAATTACCAATTTCGTAGATGAAGGGAATGCTGTGGATATAGTATACTGGATCTTCAGCAAGGCCTTTGACAAGGTTCCCCATGACATTCTTGCAAACCAGATTGCAAAATGTGGGCTAGACAAGGTAACTGTTACATGGATTTGTAATTGGTTGACTGGCCGAACTCAAAGGGTGCTCAACAATGGCTCCCTTTCATCCTGGAGAGAAGTGACCAGTGGGGTCCCACAGGGATCTGTCCTGGGCCCAGTGCTATTCAATATCTTTATTAATGACTTGGATGACAGAATTGGGGGCATACTTATCAAATTTGCAGATGACACCAAATTAGGAGGAGTAGCCAATACTCCAGAAGACAGGATTGAAATTCAGAATGACCTGAATAGACTAGAAAGCTGGGCCAACGCTAACAAAATGAAATTCAATGCGGAGAAATGTAAGGTACTGCACTTAGGGAGGAAAAATGAAATGCACAGATATAGGATGGGGGACATCTGGCTGAATGAAAATACGTGTGAAAGGGATCTAGGAGTCCAAGTAGACCATAAGCTGAACATGAGTCAACAGTGCGATGCGGCAGCTAAAAAGGCCAATGCAATTTTAGGCTGCATCAATAGAAGTATAGTGTCTAGATCAAGGGAAGTAATAGTGCCACTCTATTCGGCTTTGGTCAGGCCCCACCTGGAATACTGTGTCCAGTTCTGGGCACCACAATTCAAAAAGGATGTGAAGAAACTCGAGCGGGTCCAAAGGAGGGCAACTAAGAGGGTGAAAGGTCTGGAAAGCATGCCCTATGAGGAACGACTTAGAGAGCTGGGGATGTTTAGCCTGGAGAAGAGAAGGTTAAGAGGTGAGATGATAGCCCTGTTCAAATATTTGAAAGGATGTCATATTGAGGAGGGAGCAAGCTTGTTTTCTGCTGCTGCAGAGACCAGAACACGGAATAATGGATGCAAGCTGCAGGAAAAGAGATTCCACCTCAACATTAGGAGGAACTTCCTGACAGTAAGGGCTATTCGACAGTGGAACACACTCCCTCGGAGGGTGGTGGAGTCTCCTTCCTTAGGGGTCTTTAAGCAGAGGCTGGATGGCCATCTGTCGGGGATGCTTTGACTGGGAGTTCCTGCCTGGCAGGGGGTTGGACTGGATGGCCCTTGTGGTCTCTTCCAACTCTATGATTCTATGAGGATAAGAACTGTTTGACAGTAAAATATGCTGCCGTGGAATGTGGTGGAGTCTCATTCTTTGGAGGTTTTTAAACAAAGGCTGGATGGCCATTTTTTGGGAGTACTTTGATTGTGCACTCTGCATGGCAAGGAGGTTGGACCGGATGGCCCTTAGGGTCCCCTCCAACTCTATGCTTTTATGAAAAATGATTTTTTCCTCAAAATTATAATATGATCTATCTCAGAATCATAAAGTTTGGAAAAGACCCCAAGGACCACCCAGTCCAACTCCCTGCCAAGTGGGAAAATAATCACTCGTGACAGATGGCCATCCAGCCTCTGTTTAAAAGCCTCTAAAGAAGGAGAGTCCACTACACTCAAAGGCAGCATGTTCCACAGTCAAAAATTTCTTACCATCTGAAAGTTCTTAATATTAAAGTGGAATCTCTTTTCCTGTAGTTTTAATACATTGCTCCATGTCCTAGTTTCTGCAACAGAAGAAAACAAGATTCAGGGAGAAATGTAAGGTACTGCACTTAGGCAGAAAAAAATGAAATGCAGATATAGGATGAGGGATACCTGGCTTAACGGGACTGTGTGAAAGGAATCTAGAATATTAGAATCCTAATAGACCACAAGTTGAACATGATTCAACAGTGTGATATGGCAGCTAAAGAGGCCAATGCAATTCTAGGCTGCATCAATCGAGGTATAGTGTCTAGACAAGGAAAGTAATAGTGCCACTCTATTCTGCTTTGATCAAGCCTTCGCTGTTGGCACAGTGGTTAAACATCTGTACTGCAGCCACTCATTCACAAACCACAAGGCTGCGAGTTCAGTACCACCCAAGGGCTCAGGCTCAACACAGGCTTGCATCCTTCCAAGGTTGCTAAAAATGCATACCCAGGTTGTTGGGGCAATTAGCTAACACATTGTAAACCATTTAGGGAGCACTAGTTCATTCATGGAAAGTATTCCAACTCAAGCCAGCTTACATGGTTCTCCCATTTCTAATATCATCCTGTGTAAGGCAGTGCTTCCCAGACTTTGGTCCTCTAGGCTTTTTGGACCTTTAACCCCCAGAAGCCCTAGCCTACCTGGCCAGCCGTCAGGAACACTAGGAGCTGAAGTCCTGAACATCTGGAATAGCAAAGTTTGAGAACCATTGCTGTAAGGCAACTTAACCCTAGAAAAAGTGGCAAGCCAAAAGTTGTGGGCTGGTGAAGGTGTGAAACGTAGTCTTCCAGTTTTTAGCCATTCACTTTAAGTACTATACCACACTGTCCCTCACTCTTGCTGTGATTCTATCCTCTAACTCCATTCCATCTCAGCAGAGGGTAGCTAAAGCATGTAAGAAAGAAGCTGTTCAGCTCAATACACAGTACAGATGTGAGAATCACACAGTTCTCCAGATGTTGTGGAACTGCAGAATTCCTCAGCATTGGCTGTACTGCTATGGATGCTGGGAGCTACTGGGAAGCATGCAGTCCTCCAGTGAGACTGCAACATCTGGAGGGACCCATGATTCCCACCCAGAGGTTCAAAGTAAGAAGGCTAAATGCAAAACAACCCCTCAGCTGATGTCAATTCCCTTTTCCTCTGCCCAGATGTCCTCTTTGTGGTACTACATCTCCCAGAAAGCCTTGCAAATTGTAGAGAAATGGCCAACACCTGGCCTTTCTGAAGTTGAGCAAACACAGCTAGGAGAGTGGGCTTGGTGGCAAAATTGAAGCCAGAACTTCTTTTTACAACTGAAGCAGGACCCTGAAGGAACGCAAGGAAGACAAGTTGCTTGGTTTCTAGAAGAGACTGCCAATGTGGAATATTTTCCCCTCCCGTGACCTTTGTAAGTTAATTCGTTGTCTGTTCTTTGGTATGTGTTTTTATCCACCTGGAAGCATTGCCTTCCCCTGCCTTGGATTCTAGGAATAGCTGGGTGAGTTCAAGGAAGAGTTTGCCCCTCTAAAGTAGATGAGAGAGAAAGAGAAAGAGAGAAGTAAACTCTAGGCTGGGTGGAAAGGAGAGAAAGACAGTCCTATTGTAAGCCAAGTAAAGGTAGTTGCCTCAGGCGGCAGACGAGGAGGCAACGACAGCAGCCTTCACCCAGCCATCCTCTCATGTTAGAAGATGGAGCTATGTGGCCTACGCTCATTGTCTTGCAGGAAGCTGAAGGGAATGGAAACAGAGAGAACTGGAGACATATGTGGATATAATGACACACCGTTGGTCCAGATGCCAGCATTGCAACTAAGCAAGCTGGCAACAAAGCAGACATAGGCCCCATGCACTCTTGAACATTTTTAAAAAACCAAGACTGGCTTCTCAACATAGCCTCTTAGCTTCTTTATTTTTGTGGCGGTGCATTTTTGGTTGGTTGTACAGCCCACGTAGGGTCATGGGTCATAAAATTAGTTGCAGACATAAAATTGCAGACTTACATCGATAGCCCGCCCTTATCCTAACCTTCAGAATGCTTCAACCTTCCAGTCTGAGGTATATAATTTCACTATGTAGTGAAGACACACACTACGTAGCAGTAACAAAAATAGTTACACTGCAAAAGTAGTGTTTACTCCTCATATCACAATAAGAACAGGTTGGACTGGATGGCCCTTGTCGTCTCTTCCAACTCTATGATTCTACTTACAGTACTTATAAGTAACTCCTTGTTTTTATATAGATACAAGATACAAACTCTAAGACAATGTCAATTATTCTTCCTATGTGCTGACTCAGTGACCATATAGTGGAAGAATAATTGTAGAGGGGAAAAAAGCCTTTTCTAAGCTTTACCTAAAATAAAATAAAAGACCAGGAATTTATTTTAAAGCATAGTTTCACTCTATGTTATTTCAGTCAGTTTGCATTAGATCAGTTTTTAAATAATTCAAATTAAAATTAAAAATTGTTCTATTAATTCACAAGATTTTTAAAAGAATGGCTGCATCCACACTGCAGAAATAATGCAGTTTGACAATGCTTTAACTGCCGTGGCTCAGTGCTTTGTAGTTCTGTGAGATATTTAACCTTCTCTCTCAGAGAGCCCTTGTGTCACATGAAACTACAAATCTCAGGATACCATGGCTTAATGGAGCCACAGCAGTTAAAGTGGTGTCAAACTGCATTATTTCTGCAGCCAATGACATAAGACCTTGTTTAAATCTAGTGTTCCTAGTCCTAACTAGATTAGAGTCATTTAATTACTGGCTGGATGGTAGAGCAACACTTGCATAAATTTCATTCATTCAGTGGGTCTCCTCTAGTTGGAAGAAGCAATTGGATTTAGGCCCCAGGTTTTATGAAATATCAAAGAGAATGCTGGAGGGACCATTCACGAAATTCATGAAATTCCTAAATATTCATCCATTTGGGATCTGTTTAAATAAGAGGTAGAGAACCTGGTGCTTTCCAGAGGTTTTGGATTAGAACTCCTGCAGTACCCCAGCATTGGTCATATGGGCTGGATCTTATGGGATCTGCAACTTAAAACATCTGGAAGACACTATATAACCTATGACAAGTCCAGGTCCATGCCAGCAGGCTTTTCCCCTTCATTTTCCCATACTGGGTGCACCTTAGGTAAATGCCCTCAACCATCCCAGTTTGGAAAAGGCAGTCCAGATTAATCTGTTGCTCCATTTTCCCCCAGTTTCTCCCCGCGACCCCACATTTCCCCCCTTTGTCCTTGGTTTATTTCAATTCCTGCAAATGGAGTTCAATGTGAAAAAGGAGTTTGTGGTCAATTAACCATCAGAGAGGAGAGGAAATGAGATGGAATCTTGCTCTTCCCAGTAGCCTCAAGGAAAAGCAAACTGCTGCATCTGTTCTTGCTTGTCTGCTCTACCTTATTAAGAACTTTTACCGTCTCGACTGTACTCAAATGGAGCTTGACCATTCACATTTAGGTTTTCATTGGTAAAATGTTGAATAGTATGTAGTTGAGTGGACATTTATATATCTTAAAAGGCACCAGATCCCATCTGACCTGTTTAGTACATGGATGGTAGACCACCACCAAAAACTAGGCGTGTTAGGACCCGCGCTCCTGCGCCCCTCCAACCCACGTCTCTCTGGAAACCATTCTGTTGTAGTAAGGAACAGGCCAAACCACCTCTGAATTTTCCTTGCCAAAGTAAATCCTGTGAAATTCATAGGGTCACCATACACCAACAAGAGATGTTAAGGCTCAAACACACACAGACACATAGCTGAACTAAAGTAAAACATGCAAGAAGTTATGTAGATGTATGTGCTGAGGTCAGCGGAGCATTTGATGATGAGCATTTGAGAGCTTTACATTTTGATTACTGTGTCTTCGGTTATAAGCTTGCCATTGCCATTCTATGTATTTCAATACTGAGGCAAGGTGGTTTGTGTATAATTAGCATACATTTAGTATTTATCTCGTTTTTTTCCAATTTTGTGTGTGGGCAATTTAGTCAGGTCTTCTATACTGAGATCCTGGCAGAGGTACACACGCTGCCAAAAATGCAAAAAGAAAAGGGGCTCTCTTGCACTATAGAATTGTAGTTGTTCTTGGGTGCCTTTAAAAATCCATCAGTGATACCTTTATGGCCAACAAAAATGCACAATATACTTGTTGCAAGCTTTCAAAGCTCCATGGGCTTCTTCATCAAGCAAGATATTACAAACCAAACAGGAGGGGGAAACAATTGGAAATGTTATTTAGATGCCTGCATGCTGTTTCACTCCGGTCCCATGGAGCTCTGAAAGCTTTCAACAAGTATATTGTGCATTTGGCTTGGCCGATAAAGGTATCCCTGATGGATTTGGATTTGGATTTGTTAAATGGCCAACACATCTACCCCTGAATGTTGGGTGCCTTCAAGTTATTGATGACTTATGGCCACCCTAAAGCAGACCTATCATGGGGTTTTCTTGGCAAGATTTATTCAGAGCAGATTTGCCTTTTGCCTTCCTTGGAGGCTGAGAGAATGGGACTTGCCCAAGGTCACCAGTGGGTGTCCATGGTTGAACAGAAACTCAAGCCTTAGTTTCCAGAGGCATAGACCAATGCTCAAAACACTACACCACCCTGTCTCTCACTACAAAACTTACAACACCGTACTTCCATTTTAACATTCATGGTTTTGTCCTGTTCTGCATACTTTTTCTGTTCTTCTATGGAGTTCACAGGTCCCGCTCCCACATTGCTTTCCAGGAGAACAGGCTGATGAAAGTGTGCTTCCTCCATGATTTTGAAAGCAGAAAGTAACAAGCTTCTTGTCTGATCCCATTATGGGGGGAGGACCATCCCCTTCTCTGTTTTCTGCTTCAATCCTTTTTCCTAGGCATGGATTTTCCTGGAACCATGGACTCATAGAAATCCCAAGGGTCATCCAGTCCCACCCCATTCGGCCATGCAGTAACTCACAATCAAAGCATCCCCGACAGATGGCCATCCAGCCTCTGCTTAAAAACCTCCAAAGAAGGAGACTCCACCATTTTCTTCCACTGTCAAACAGCCCTTACTGTCAGGAAGTTCCTCCAAATGTTGAGGTGGAATCTCTTATCCTGGAGCTTGCATCCATTGTTCTGTGTCTTATTCTCTGGAGCAGCAGAAAACAAGCTTACTCCATCTTTAATATCACAACTTTTCAAATATTTAAACATGACTATCAAGTCATCACTTATTCATCTCTTCCACACCTTTCACCATTTTTATGGTCCTCCTCTGGACATGCTCCAGCTTCTCAACATCCTTCTTGAATTGTGGTGCCCAGAACTGGACACAGTATTCCAGGTGACCAAAGCAGAATAGAGTGGCACTATTATTTCCCTTGATCTAGACACTATATTTTTATTGATGCAGCCTAAAATTGCATTGGCCTTTTTAGCTGCCACATCACACTGTTGACTCGTGTTCAGTTTATGGTCTAATAAGGTTCCTAGATCCTTTTTGTGTGTACTGCTGTCAAGCCAGGTGTTATACAGTTATAGAACTACGATTCCACTTTAAATGCCCTGACAGCAACCTACGACATTCGGGCATCAGCAAGTTTAAGTAGTTTGAATTATCTGCCAGAGAGCTGTAAATCAAATCTGAAGCTTTGGTCCTCCAGATGTTTGGGAATTCAGCTCCCAGAATTCCTGACCATTGGCCAAGCTGGATGGAACATATATATATATATATATAGAGAGAGAGAGAGAGAGAGAGAGAGACCATATATCAGTGGAGTTTATCACACGGGAGGAATTTCTCTCAATTTCAAAAGAAAAGGAAGTGAGGCCAGTTTGGAACTGAGTAAATTCGCTAGTTCAGCGAATTTACATGATTGTGTATTGACACTGCATCGCGCTCGGAACTGCCCGAAATTGCGTGTGATAGTTTCTCACGCAATCACGTGAAACCCCATGATTGCTTTCAGAAGGACTTCCCTTTGCCCGAAAATGTGTGTGATCAGCTTTACGCAATCACATGAAACCCCATGCTTGCATTCAGATTGCCATGGGATTATACTTCCAATTACCTTCATGTGATAAACTCCAATGGTGCATGGGGGCACTGCAACCTATTTAAAAGGTGAAACTCTGCTTCTGGAGGGTTGTAGAAAAATCTAATGTCCTTTTCTTGCAATATACATACAGTGGTCCCTCTGTATTTGCTGTGGTGAGGGGTGAAGGACCCTGGTAGATTTGGAAAAGTTGCCAGTAAAAAAACACTATTCTTTTTTACCTAAGAGAACACTTCTCTAGGGGCCCATTCAGACTACGTTATAAACCGGTTAGCAAACCGGTTTAAAATCAAGAAGTTCACACTGAAACTGGATTTAACACTACTGAATCCGGATTTTGCACACCCGTAGCGGGGTAAATCCCCCATAACCCAGGTTTTCCCAAAGCGGGTTTTTTACCGTTTCTTTTGGGAAAACCCGGTTTGCGGGGAATGTGAACTTGGCTCCGATCACGATCGGGTCAAGTTCAGGGGAGGGGAAAAGGCCAGGGGGAGGAACATCCCTCCTCTCCAGGCAAAATTGGGCACTCCAGCATTTTTAAAATATTTTTTTAACTGTATTTTTAAGTAATTATTTATTTTATTATTTTATTTATTTTAGAGTTATTTTATTTTTTATTTATTTATTGTATTTTATTGTATTTTATTTATTAGTAATTTAATTGCATTCAATTGTATTATATTTTAGTATTTTTTAAATATTTTTTAATTTCTTATTTTTTTTTTATTATTTTTTTCAGTTTGACAGCTTATGCGCATTCTACGAGGCTCTGTTCCCATCGAAGTTTATGAATGGGGAAAAAGGGAAACTCCTGTCCATATATGGATTGTGGTTCCCTTTCATGGGGCCCTTTAAAAATTGAAAGGGAGCCCCAATCCATATATGGACAGGAGTTTCCCTTTTTCCCCATTCATAAAATTCGATGGGAACGGAGCCTCGTAGTATGCGCATAAGCTGTCAAACTAAAAAAAAAAAATTAAAAAAATATATAAGAAATTAAAAAAAATATTTAAAAAATACTAAAATAAAATACAATAACTCAGGTCAAGTTCAGGGGAGGGGAAAAAGCCAGGGGGGGGGAACATGCCTCCTCTCCTGGCAAAATTGGGCACTCCTGATTTTTTTAAATATTTTTAATGTATTTTTTATTATTATATTATATTATAATATATTTATATATTATATTATATTGTATTATTTTATTTTATTTTATAGTTATTTCATTTATTATTTATTTCATTGTATTTTATTGTATTTCAGTGTATTTTATTGCATTTCATTTCTTAGTAATTTATTGGATTTTTTGGTTTTTTTTGGTATTTTTTAAAATATATTTTTTTCTTTTTTTCCCCCATTGACAGCTGTAATTCGCTTTGGCTGTTCCGTTTTTATGAATGGGGCAGAGGGGAAACCCCTGTCCATATATGGACAGGGGTTCCCTTTCAGGGCCCCATTCATTCTTTAAACTGGAAGGGAATGAATGGGGCCCTTTTAAAGGGAACCCCAGTCCATATATGGACAGGGGTTCCCCCTCTGCCCCATTCATAAAAACGGAACAGCCAAAGCGAATTACAGCTGTCAATGGGGGAAAAAAAGAAAAAAATATATTTTAAAAAATACCAAAAAAATACAAAAAAATCCAATAAATTACTAAGAAATGAAATGCAATAAAATACACTGAAATACAATAAAATAAATAATAAATGAAATAACTATAAAATAAAATAATACAATGAAATATAATATAATATAATATATAAATATATTATAATATAATATATAAATATAATATAATATAATATATAAATATTATATTATATTATAAATATAATATAATAAAATATTTAATAAAATATTTTATTTAATAAAATAAAATAATACAATATAATATAATATAATATATAAATATAATATAATATAATATATAAATATTATATTATATTATAAATATAATATAATAAAATATTTAATAAAATATTTTATTTTATAAAATATATATTAAATTTAAAAATAAAAAAAATATTGAAACATATAGTAAATAATAATTTAAAAAGTACTGGGAGGAGGAGGAGGAGGAGGAGGAGAGGAAAGGATCGCCTCAATCCGCACCGCTCCCAGCCAAATGCTTCATGCGCATAAGCTGTCAAATATTTAAAAATATAAAAAAAAAACACAAGCATCTCGCGCGGCCAATGGCCGCATCAGACGTCACCATGACATCATTTGATTGACAACCAAGAGGCTCCATCTTTAATCGGTACTTTTGCATGTATGAACTTCGTTGGGGTAAAATGCACCGGGAAGCCTCAATGGGGGCAAAAGATAGTATGAACTCCTCTCTGGATAGAATCGGTTTGCCACGATCGATCTCATCTGGATCAAACCAGGGCAAATGGGCTAGTCTGGATGGGGCCTAGGAATCTCCAGGTCCTTCAGTGCAACTCTGTGGTCAACATCTGCCAGCACAACTGTATGGTCAACTTCTGTCAGAGTTGTGCTAGAGGACCATGAGATTCCTAGAGAGAACATATTAATCAAAACTGCAAATAATGAAATCTACAAAAGTCAAAACCACAAATGTGGAGGGCCAACTGTAAAAGGTTGATCTAGGAAGGTGGAGCCAAATACGGCTCACAGGCAGGATTTTATCCACTCTTGCCCAAGTTCTAGTGTTAATTCTGTCATTGTTATTTCCATTTCTTCCCCCAGGAAAAGCTAAGCCTGGTCATTCTTATTCCTTCATTAATGTGATACCAGCTGTGTGAGCCAGGCCATGGAGAACCAACATCCTATATACATCAGATTAGGGGAAGGACCAGAAAGGGGAGGAGGCGGCTTTCAAGGTGTCCAGGTGGGTTTGCTTGTTATTTTCTTTTGCTTTTGTGAGAAGTGGATCAAGATGGGCATACCCTCCAACTGTCCTCATTTGGCAGGGGCAGTCCTGATTAATCTGTCGTCCCACCTTTTCAGTTGCTTTTAAAATGTTACAGAGTTCAAAGCACAGACGTCGTTTGTTCTTAATTCACTCAGCATGTGGGATTGAAGAGGGACAAAATCTTGTCCTTCCCAGTAGGCTGAGGCAAAAGCAAACTCCTGCCTCTTTTCCTCAGTTGTGCATTCTTCCTCACTGATAACTTTTGCCATCTTGACCATTCTCTGATTTTGCTTGGCCACACATGTCCTCAGTGGCATCACTAGGGGTATGTGTATGTGGTGGAATACGGAGCACACCAGATGATACCCTAAGGAGGGGTGACATCTCTATTCCTCAAACACCGTTTTGGCAGAAACAAGCTGTGACATTCATCTGCTTCCCTTTAAAATGCATTACAAGATGGTGGAAGTCGGGTGAAGCTTGGTAAGAGGAGAAAGGAAAGGTCCCAGAATTTTATGAAAAATTAAAATTTCAAATTTCAAAATTTTGAATTTTAACAATTTTTTTAACAGAAGTTAAATTCTTTTAAAAATTTCTTTAAAAACATAGCATTTTAACCAAATCTTCACTACATATATGTAAATACATTTAGCTTGTGTGTATGATATTTTAATTTGAAGGTCTAATTTTAATTTTGCTAGTTGTGTATGTCACAACTATTAGCATTACTTTCAGTGGTATATAGGAATTACACTTTATGAGTAAAATTAGTGCAAAAAAAGCATTACGAAGGATTCTGTTTGGTGTGAAACTGGAAGAGATCAATGGGGGGTGAACATTATGATTTACCGCACTGGGTGACACCAACCGTAGGGATGCCACTATATGTCCTGATTTTCAGTCTCTCGAGTCAATTGGGCATTTTTCCATCCACTACTGTATTTCTGCCCTAAAAGACTTTCCTGTCTCTCATTGCAGTGTGATGCTAAGGCAGATGAGGCTCCAAAAGATATTACCATGAAACAGGCTTCCACAAAAATCCAGCAAGAAAATAAGGGAAACAACAATGTCACTGTTTCGTGTAAGGAGCAATGTGTGTGTGTGTGTGTGTGCGCGCGCACGCGCATATTTACTAATTTTTATTTAAGCATGGCTTTATTTTGGTTGTAAACTGGCTGTTGCACAAGGCTCTTTTAATAGGAGTGCTTTATTTTTATCTTCATTATTTTATTTTATTTGGTAATTTGTTGATTAATTTTTATCTTCATTATTATGACTTAAATGCCTTTGGAGTGCTTTAGTTTTATCATCATTACTATGACTTAAATGCCTTTCTAACTGTTTTAAATTAATGTTTACTTAATAGGATTGTTTATTTAATAGTTTTTTAAAAGAAACATTTGGACTTTGAATGGTGTTGGCTGTATTTTGGTTCGACCTGTGGAAAATAAGGCAAATACTATTTTTGCCTGCATTAATAGAAGCATAGGAGTTTATCAGATGGGAGGAATTTTTCTCTATTTCTAATGGAGCCAATTCGAATTCATGTGAATTCCCATTGCATTCAGAATGCGTTCAGAATGACTTCCCATTACCCAAAAATGAGTGCCCATTGCCCGAAATTGCATGAGATGATTTAATTCACAATAAAGTAAAACTCATGATTGCATTCGGAATGACTTCCCTTTTGCCCGAAATTGCATGAGATGCTTTAATTCGTAATAACGTGAAACCCCATGATTGCATTTGGATTGCCATTAGATTATACTTCCAATTCCCATTGTCTGATAAACTCCTTAGTTTCCAAAATGAAGGAAGCAATAGTCCCACTATATTCTGTGTTGGTTAGGACTATTGTGTTCAGTTCTGGGCACTTCATTATAGGAAGGATATGAATAAGTCGGTGGAAGTTCAAAGAAGGGCAAGAAGAGTGATAAGTTGCATAGGAAAAAAACATATGATGAAAGGTTGAGGGAACTGGGCATGTTCAGACTGGTAGAGGGAAGACTGAAGGGGAACATGATTGTTGTTTTAGGGTACCTTCAAGTCATTTCCGACTTATGCCCATCCTAAGGTGAACATATCAAGCTTTTTTCTTGTTCGGGGGGGGGGGGGCTATGCCTTTCTCCCAGACTGAGAGAATGTGACTTGCCTAAAGTCATCCATTGGGTTTATATGGCTGAGGAGTAATTTAAACCCTGGCCTCAGAGCCGTTGTACAACTTTCATACCACTGCACCACACTGGGTTGGTGACACAATGGCACTTTTTAAATATCGCAAGGGCTGTAACAGAGAGGAAGGGGAGAAAGTTGGTTGTCTGCTGCCCCAGAGGGTATTGCCTAGGCAATAGAGGAGTATGAATTTCTCTTAATTTCTTCCACAGACCAAGCAAGGATGGCCACAGAGGAAGGGGTCATGATCCAGACCATTCTGGACGCTAATAAGAAACAGAAGCCCAGCTCTGCGGTTGCAGAAAGCAGGAGTTGCAACAAAACCCCAAAGGGAGGAAATTGTCGGCAGACAACCTGTCATCTGGATGAAGTAGATGAATCTGTTTCTTGGGGAGGAAAAAGAAAAGCTCCCGAGGAAACTGTAGTCCCAACAGGTAAGGGACACTGCTGAGATACAAAGGCCCTGTATTGAGTATGGGGGAAGAAGTTGCAGGCAGAAGTTCACCATTGGCTGGAGAAATAAGGCCTGTTCACACTCTGAAATTGTAGCACTATAGTTCCATTTTAGTTGGCATGTCTCAAAGCTATAGTCTTTTCCCTACAACTGGAATTTCAGGTGTAGTTGGATTGCAGTGTCTTTCAGCTCCAGCCAGACCCACAGACAAAATAGTGGAGAATGATGGGAACTGGGGTGCCACTACATCCGCAGGCCCACATATATTCCACGCCTCCTCCTGCTGCTGCTGTTGTTGTTGTTTTTTTAAAAACCCATATCCTTCTGTAACAGTCAGCCTCCTGCTCTTAAGTAGGAGACGGGTCATCTTGCTTCCACTTGGTTGTTGTTTGTGTGCCTTCAGGATGTTTCTGACTTACAGTGACCCTAAGGCGACCCTATGACAGGGGTTTCCTGGCAAGATTTGTTCAGAGGGGGTTTTCTATTGCCATCCTCTGAGGCTGAGAGAGAGTCACCCAGTGGGTTTCATTACTCAGCGGGGATTTGAACCCTGTCATAGTCGCACACACTACACCACGCTGGTTTCATCCCATGTCTCATTGGTGATGCCATTCCAAATTGAAGTTCCCACTATGTTTGCCACAGTCAAATCTCTCCATTGCATTTAATCCCTATTGCTGTTCACACTTCAGGAGGAAATGGCAATAAGGATAAAATGCCATAGATTCGATCATGGCCGGGGGGGGGGGGGGGTGGAGGAGAAGGGAGGAGGACAAGGAGTAAGAGGTGACAGACATGTGAGATTATGTTGCAAATGGAGGTGCCTCCATTTTCAAAATGATCCCACACGATCTGGATCGATCCGGTAGTGAGTTCTCACTACTGAAGATCTGGATTGTTGTGGCTCCACAAAAAAAGATGTGGTAGGTGACCTGGTGCCAAATGCAGTCTTCCTCTCAGAGCCTTTCTAGACCTTTCTAGAAAGTTCTAGATGTGGTGGAGCTTCTGTGAGTCATTAGGGGGTAGAGCAAGCAGTCTAGCTCTATATAACCCCTCCCAGAGCTGCACAAGTTTTTATCACTAGCAGTAACTGGGAAAAAGCCCAGGTCACCAGGGGCCTTTAACGGTGCTGTTTACCAGGGGATTTTTATTTATTTATTTAAGGAGGAAGCATATAATCCTATTTCAGGGACTAATTAATATTTCTCAGTATGGACACTGAGGGAACTGCTGCAGTCACCTGCAACACTTGTGAGATGTTTGTCTTCTTGCCTACCAATGTGGGAAAACTCACATACCCCAAATGCAAGTTGGTAGCCCTCTTGGAGGAGAAAGTGCAGCAGCTGCAGGCCCACGTAGCAACACTTCAACATATCAGGGAGCAAGACGTTTTCCTGGAGAGAACGGAGCAAATGGTCTTGGACGGGGACCACACAGAGGAAGTCTCTAGGGAGGAGACTGTCACTTCATGTACACAGGAGGAAGACAGCTGGAGGAATGTCACACACAGACATAGGGAAACTAGGGAGAGGTCTGGGAGCTTGCAGCTACAGAATCGATTTGAAGCTCTGTCCCTTATCAAGGAGGACAAGAAAGAGCAGCATGGACAGATTTCAGGGACAGAGCAGGGGAGCCTGGGACTTCCACCACAGGGAACAGTTGCTGTTAAGCCTCAGAGGAGGCGTGTGGTTGTGGTGGAGGATTCCTTGCTGAGGAGTGATTTGTGAGCCTGACAAGATGTCTAGTGAGGTGTGTTGTCTCCCTGGGGCAAAGATCCGTGTTGTGACAGAGAGGCTGACAAGACTGGTCAAACCTACGGATAAATACTCCTTCCTTTTGGTCCACGTGGGAATGAATGACACAGCAAGACACAGTCTTCAAAATATCAGAAGGGATTATGAGGCTATGGGTAAGAAGCTGAAAGAAATGGATGCACAGATTCTCATCTCATCTCTTCTGCCAGTTGAAGGGCATGGCCCAAGAAGAGAGGGGAAAATCTCAAATGTCAACAATTGTCTCCACAGATGGTGTCGCCAAGAACAATTTGGATTCTTGGATCATGGGCTGCGATTCCATGAGGGGCAAGGGATGGGCTGCATCTCACGCCAGTTGGCAGAAACATTTTTGCCAACAGTCTCAAGAATCTGATCAGGAGGGCTTTAAACTGAGTCATGTGGGGAAGGAAGACAAAAGTGCTGAAGAAAATAATCATACTGTCTTAGATGGAACAAGGCAAACAGTGAAAGAAGCCAACAGTAGGAGGCAAAAAAAAAGTGCACAGGCAGCAAGCAAAGGGAACACAAGGTCTTAGATGTCTCTACACTAATGCACAAAGCATGGGAAATAAGCAAGATGAACTTGAACTCCTAGCAGTACAAGGGAAATATGATATAATAGGCATCACTGAAACCCGGTGGGATGAGTCTCATGATTGGAATTTAGAAATACAAGGGCATAACCTGTTAAATAGTAGGGCCACTGCGTGCAAAAGATGGCAAAATGCTCACAGGGGACAGAGAAAAGGCAGAATTACTCAACACCTTCTTTGCTTCAGTCTTCTCAGAAAAGGCAAAAGGTGCTCAATCTAAGGATAATGGGGAAGAAGACAGAATAGGGGAATTTCAGCACAGAATAAGTAAAGAGATAATACAGGAATACTTGGTTAACCTAAATGAATATAAGTTTCCAGGACCAGATGAACTACATCCAAGGGTATTAAAAGAACTGGCAAATGTAATATTGGAACCATTGGCAATAATCTTTGAGAACTCCTGGAGAAGAGGAGAAGTCCCAGCAGACTGGAGGAGGGCAAACATTGTCCCCATCTTCAAAAAGGGAAAAAAGAGGATCCCAACAATTATCGTCCAGTTAGTCTGACATCAATTCCAGGAAAGATTCTAGAGCAGATCATTAAGCAGAGAGTCTGTGAACATTTAGAAGGCAATGCCATAATCACAAAAAGCCAACATGGGTTTCAGAGAAACAAGTCTTGCCAGACAAATCTGATTTTTTTTATATATATAAAATGACCAGTTTGGTTGAAGAGGGGAATGCTGTGGATATAGTATATCTTGATTTCAGTAAGGCCTTTGACAAGGTTCCCCATGACATTCTTGCAAACAAGCTTGCAAAATGTGGGATAGACAAGTTAACTGTTACATGGATTTGCAATTGGTTGACTGGCCGAACTCAAAGGGTGCTCAACAATGGTTCCTTTTCATCCTGGAGAGAAGTGACCAGTGGGGTCCCACAGGGTTCTGTACTGGGCCCAGTGCTATTCAATATCTTTATTAATGACTTGGATGACAGAATTGGGGGCATACTTATCAAATTTGCAGATGACACCAAATTAGGAGGAGTAGTCAATACTCCAGAAGACAGGATTGACATTCAGAATGACCTGAATAGACTAGAAAGCTGGGCCAACGCTAACAAAATGAAATTCAATGCGGAGAAATGTAAGGTACTGCACTTAGGACGCAAAAATGAAATGCACAGATATATGATGGGGGACATCTGGCTGAATGAAACTGTGTGAAAGGGATCTAGGAGTCCAAGTAGACCACAAGTTGAACATGAGTCAACAGTGCGATGCAGCAGCTAAAAAGGCCAATGCTATTTTTGGCTGCATCAATAGAAGTATAGTGTCTAGATCAAAGGAAGTAATAGTGCCGCTCTATTCTGCTTTGGTCAGGCCCCACCTGGAATACTGTGTCCAGTTCTGGGCACCACAATTCAAAAAGGATGTGGAGAAACTGGAGCGGGTCCAAAGGAGGGCAACTAAGATGGTGAAGGGTCTGGAAACCCTGCCATATGAGGAACGACTTAGGGAACTGGGGATGTTTAGCCTGGAGAAGACAAGGTTAAGAGGTGATATGATAGCCCTGTTCAAATATTTGAAGGGATGTCATATTGAAGAGGGAGCAAGCTTGTTTTCTGCTGCTGCAGAGACTAGAATGCGGAACAATGGATGCAAGCTGCAGGAAAAGAGATTCCACCTCAACATTAGGAGGAACTTTCTGACAGTAAGGGCTGTTTGACAGTGGAACACACTCCCTCGGAGTGTAGTGGAGTCTCCGTCCTTGGAGGTCTTTAAGCAGAGGCTGGATGGCCATCTGTCGGGGATGTTTTGACTGGGAGTTCCTGCGTTCTAGTCTCTGAAGCAGCAGAAAACAAGCTTGCTCCCTCTTCAATATGGCATCCCTTCAAATATTTGAACAGGGCTATCATATCACCTCTTAACCTTCTCTTCCCCAGGCTAAACATCCCCAGCTCCCTAAGGCGGTCCTCATAGGGCAGGGTTTCCAGACCCTTCACCATCTTAGTTGCCCTCCTTTGGACATGCTCCAGTTTCTCCACATCTTTTTTGAATTGTGGTGCCCAGAACTGGACACAGTATTCCAGGTGGAGACATCTAAGACCTTGTGTCCCCTTTGCTTGCTGCCTGTGCACTTTTTTTTGCCTCCTACTGTTGGCTCCTTTCACTGTTTGCCTTGTTCCATCTATGACAGTATCACTATTTTCTCCAGCACTTTTGTCTCCCTTCCCCACATAACTCAGTTTAAAGCACTCCTGATCAAATTCTTGAGACTGTTGGCAAAAACGTTTCTGCCAACTGGCGTGAGATGTAGCCCATCCCTTGCCAGAAGTCCCCCCTCATGGAACCGCAGCCCGTGATCCAAGAATCCAAATTCTTCTCAGATTCAAACTGCCACCACCACAAACTGCACCAAGTGCAGTCCGCACCAGGTTATTTCATGCTGTGAATGACCTCCAGGTAGGAAATTGCTGAGGGCTTTAATTTGCCCTTTTTCCATCTCTGACTCTGCAGAGACTTGCCCTTCTCTTCCTTTGGGAGACAAGAATCCTACTGATACACCAGCACACACCAAGCAAATGCATGTGAGAAGAGCATGATAAAGAGGAGATTTTTAAAGGAACGATTTTATTTTAAACAGCAATACACATTAGGCAAATGAAAGCCACGATGACTAAACTGAGTCTGTTGTACATTTGGCCACATCTTGGGGCAAAACGAATAATTAGAAAAGACAATAATGTTAAGAAAGGTGGAAGGCAGTTGAAGGAGAGGAAGACCACATGTGTGATCCCCAAGTTAAAGACAGTCTAGGTCATATTCAGCTGAGGTTTAAAAAGAGCATAATTCCTAACACGACTAGCTGTACATTCCTCTATCACATGTGATACAGATGTTCTGGATCTTGGATGTTCATTGGAGCTGGGAGTCTGGACGCCTTTACTTAGTCTGTGACCAAACTTCCCTAGGTGAGGAAGGTGCCTCAGGCTCAAATTCCCAGTCTCCCAGAAAAAAAGGACAGAGCAGTCCACTGGCTCACCCATTTGCCTAGCTGCCCAGATCTTTTCGGGTCTGGAGAGGGGAGGCAGTGGGAGGGAAGGGATGTGGGACTTTCTGGTAACTTGCCTTCTCATCCAGTTGCCCTGGGGCTTTCTGGGTCTGGGTGGATGGGCAGAGGAGGCAGTGAGAGGGAGGGATGGACAGGGTGGGCAGAGCAGTCCTTTGCTGCCACCACCCTACACCAGGTGACCCCAACCCTAGTGACATCATTGCCTCTCATTATTCCAGAAGGTGACATGCCAGAGCGCGAGAATGAGGAAGGACTACCTGAGAATGAGGAAGGACTACCTGGATTGTGTTCAAAAAGAAGGGCATGGGAAGAAATGGAAGAGATAAATGGGAATCATGAAAGCTCAAGGAATCAAGATTGGACAAAGAAGATGCCCTTCAAACAGCAATTTGTCTCATGGGGCGAATGCTATATATGTTCAGAGTGTGGAAAGACCTTCAACAATCTGCCAGACTTTCAGATACATGAGGCAAGCCACCTAGGGGCACACTTGTACCGATGTGTAAAATGCAATAAGGGCTTCCATTCTCTAGAGTTATTAACAGAGCATCAGAGAATCCATGCACCAAATCAGAACTATAAATCAATGGAGGGCAATTTCTTCAAACCTTGGATAATGAAAAATCACCAGCAAGCTAAAGACAGGCAACAGGCCAGCAGTTCAAAAAACCACAGCACTGAACGAACAGATCCATCCCACTTTCCTTCACAGCCCCCTATTTATTTGTCCTGTCGATGCTCACCTAATTTGCTCATTCCAGTGGTTCAAGGAAACAAACCACCCACGTGTCCTTCTTGCCACTCCTCCCTCTTTGTGCCCCATTCAAATATATCCTCACCCGCTTTGCACTATCCACCAACACACAATCCAACTGGATCGGTTTCACCATTTCTTTCTCCCAGCCAGAGACCTCCCTCCGAGGGACAATTGATGATGGGACAGAAAGTAGCCTCTTCCCAAGCTTTGCCAAGACCATCCTCCAACGGGCCATGGAACATGGAACAGAAAGTGATCTCCAACCAGATTTTGCCAGGACAAGAAGTGACCTCTGCCCACAGTTTGTCAGGACAGGTGGGAAGACCTCACAGCCCCTCTTCAGCCCATGGACCAGAGTTCCGCCCCAAAAATAACACTGTTTGAAATTTTCCCTTTGTGGCATGTGAGGAAAATTTTGATAACTCTGCCAAACTAAAACTTCACTGACATGAGTGTAAAAAGCCAGGCCCTTTCCAATGTCCCAATTGTAACAAGAGTTTTAATGGTTTGTTGAGGTGGACAAACATTAGGAGCTCCATGCCAAAGAATCCCCATAAGAATGAGAAGGACTCCACATATGGGCCGACAGCCACGCTCAGCCTTTCAGTTGCCTTTAGTTGGCCGAAGGCAAGTGAAATAAACCTTTTGCCTGGATTTTAAGTCCTGATGGTTGTTTTTACAGATTTTTGTTTTTAGGATCCTCTTGTCGCAGAGCAGTTTGATCAGAGTCAGAGCTTTTCTGATAATCAGGCTAGGTACTATACTTCCCTTGTCTTGCAAACCACTGTTTTATTAATGCAGGTTAAATTATTATTTGCCTTCTTTGCTGGAGTATCATACTGCTGGCTCATGTTCAACCATAATCCCAAGATCCTTTCCGCACGTTTTGCTGCTAAGTGAAATACCTCCCTCCTATAAATTTACATGTGATTTTTAATAGCCTAAATGAAGAAGTTTGCCTTTGTCTCCCTTGAATTCTGTTCCATTGGTTTTCATCCAATTTTCTGGTTTATTTAGGTCCTTTTAAATTCTGCCCTGTCCTGTCAGCCACCCCTCCAAGTTTTGTATTAATCTGCAAATTTGGTCAGGATTCCCTCCACCCACTATCTAAGTAATCGATTAAAATGTTGAAGAGCAATGGGCCTAGGACACAATCCTGTGGCACTCTACTTGAAACCCTTTTTAGAGGGGAACAAACAGGAGAGAACAGCTCCCCATCCACTTCTGTATTTCTGCCCTGAAAGATTTCCCTTTCTCTTATTCCAGTGTGAAGATAAGGTGGATGATGCTACAAAAAATCTTACCATGAAGCAGCCTTCCACAGAAATCCAACAAGAAAATAAAGAAAACAAGGATGCCACTGTTTTGAGTAAGGAGAGGGGTGTGTGTGTGTCTCTATTTAATATTTTTAATTTAAAAAAGCTTTTATTTCAACCTGTGGTAAACTGTCTGTTGCATGACTCTCTGGAAGTACTTTGTTTTTAATCTTCATTTTGGTTGTGTGCTTTCAAGCCATTTCTGACTTAAGGCAACCCTATCACAGAGTTTTCTTGGCAAGTTTCCTCAGGGGGGGGTTGCCATTGCTATCCCTCTGAGGCTAAGAGAGCATGACTTGCCCAATGGAGGTTTTCATGGCCAACAGCGGATTTCAACCCTGCTATCCAGAATCATAGTAGTTTATCACATGGCTTAAAAACCCGTCTTACCCCTGCCATGGTGAAGTCTCTTTTGGGATAAAGTTGGGTATTATCACATGCAAAATTTTGCTGATGCCGCCGCCCAGCTGAATCCCAGCTCAGTGGGCTGATTTCCAAAGCCAGGAGCTTCCTGGTTTTGAAAAGAGGCTCACTGAGTGTGGACCTTATCAGACAACGGAAATTGGAGATATAATCCAATGGGAATCCGAACACAATCATGGGGTCTCACATTATTATGAATTAAAGCATCTCACGCAATTTCGGGCAAAAGGGAAATCATTCTGAACGCAATCATGGGTTTTACTTTATTGCGAATTAAATCGTCTCACGCAATTTTGGGCAATGGGCAGTCATTTTGGGGTAATGGGAAGTCATTCTGAATGCATTCTGAATGCAACTGGAATTCACGTGAATTCGCTAAACTAGGGAATTCATGTGAATTCAAATTGGCTCCATTCGCAATAAACAAAAATTCCTCCCGTCCGATAAAGTCGTGAATGTATCTTCTAGCTGGATGTTAGCTGGGATTCAGCTGGGCAATGGGATCAGCAGCATTTTGCATGTGATAATACTCTACTTTGTCCCGAAAGAGACTTCAACATGGCAGGGATATGTCAGGTTTTTAAGCCATGTGATAATGTCCATAGTCTACTCAAACCACTACACCACGCCAGCTCTCATTTATTATGTCTTAAATGCCTTCAACAGTTTTAAATTCTGTTTCTTAACAGGATTTCTTACTTAATTGTTGTAGTTTTTAAAGTGACTGCAAATGATTTAACCTGTATTGTGTTGCAATCTGCACTGTAAACTTTCTTGGGTCCCATATGGGGAGAAAGAAGATAAGATATCAATTAAATTAACTCTTTAAAAAGCCTCCCACTCGCATAATTCTGGGATATTACTGGCAAGATTAGTTCAGAGGAGGCTTGTAATTGCCTTCACTTGAGACTGAGAGCATATGACTTCCCTAGGGTCACCCAGTGAGTTTCGTGTCCAAGTGAGAGGCCAGGTTTCGAATTTCAGTTCATCCATGTAAACCCAGTGGGTGGCTTTGGGCAGGTGACACTCTCTCAGCAATGCTACCTCTTACTAAATGGAGGAGAGAGTGTTAGACTAGATGTTCCCTCAAAGTCCCTTTCAACTGTAGGTTTCCAGGATTCTGTATATTCCTGCATGGCAGAAGGGGGTTTGACTGGATGGCCCCTAGGGTCCCTTCTAATGCTAAGATTTCTCCATAGCAGTATGACAGAAGGGAGTTGCCCGTTCACACAACCAATTCTCTTCTGTGAAAATTTGAATGTTTGCAGCAGGAAGACAATTTGGAGGGGAGAGAGAGAGGAGAGAGTTTATTGAGGTCAACAAAGTCACCTCTCCAGATGTTGGATTGTAGTTCCTAGTGTTCCTGGCCTATGCTGGCTGTGGCTCCTGGGAGTTGCAGTCAATCAGCATCTCTAGATTAATTTTCCACCTACTTGCTATAGCTGTGCTTCTTGTTGTTGTTGTGTGACTTCAAGTCGTTTCTTATGGCGACCCTCTGGGGGTCATCTGCAAATTTGAAAAGCATGTCCTCTATTCTTTCATTGAAGTCATTGATAAAGATGTTGAATAGCATTGGGGTTTTCTCTCCTCTTGCTTCCTTCTAAGCATATTTCAGGTGCTGCAATCCAATTTCAAAATGCAAAGGTTGTTTACACTCAATGACAGGGCAGAGAGAAGAAAAAAGAGGGGGTATATTCTTCCTAAAATGACTTTTTGCCATCTTGACAACATGCTGATGTTGCTTGCCCATTGATTTCCCAGTTTTCATCTGTGCAATTTCACCCTATTTGTTCAACTCGTAGGCAGAACATATTATTTTACAGATGAACTGTGGTTTTATTTTAACTGTCATGTCTCCAATGTCTCCAAACTATGGCCTTTCCCCTACATCTGGGATTTCAGGTGTAGTTGGAATGCAGTGTCTTTCAGCCAGACCCATACACAAAATGGTGGGGGATGATGGCAGTGTCACTTGTTGTTTTTTAAAAAATCCATATCGTTCTGTAACAGTCTGTCTCCTGCTTTTAAGTACGAGATGGGACCCCAGAAAATGCTCTAGCTGCCACCTTTTTGTTGTACAGGTACTTGGACCTTCAAGTTATTTCCAACTGATGGAGACCCTAAGTTGGCCCCATCACAGAGTTTTCTTGACAAGATTTGTTCAGGAGTCAGTCATTAAAAGCCTCTGGGGCTGAGAAAGTTTGACTTGTCCAGGGTCACTTAGTGGGTTATCATGGTCAATTTTGGATTTGTGCCCTGATCTCCAGAGTCATAGTCCAATGTTCAGACCACTGCACCACACTGGCTTCCTGTGTTTTTCCTTGTGTTTCTTTGGCCTCATTCCCACTGCATTTTAAACCAGTTAACAAACCGGTTTGAATCGGCTTAAATGACCCTGGTTCGCACTTTAACCAAATCGCTGAAGCGGTTTGGAGAGGGGGGGCATGCACTAGACCCATTTTACCCGCATCTTTTTGATGCTGATTTTCCCCCACATCTTTTTTACCAAATTGATTCAATACAAGTGTGAACCAGATGTGGATCGGATTCAATTTCACGAATCGAATTTAAGCATTGCTTCTGTGCAAGTGTGACTCGGATGTGGATCAGAATCGATTTATTATGACGTGTTGGGGTGGGCGTTTTCATGGCGCAGAAAAGCGGAAATGATAACCTGTGTCTGCGAACCCTTCTACCCTCCCACAATATTATGGACCAGCACCATTTTTTCCCCTGATTCCAATGAAGGACAGATAAAAAAAATAGCATGCTGGAAACGATTCTATTTAAACTGATTCATTAGCCAATGTGAACCAGAAGTGGGCTATCAACCTCAGGAAACAGTTTAAATAGAATCAATTCATATGTGGGGTGAATCAGAAGTGGGTTGTTTTAATGCCAGAAAATGCGATCGGGACAACTGTAGTGTGAACCACGCTCTGATGTCAAATCGATCCATCAATTCAGATTGTAAATAGATTCATTTGTAAATGGAAATGAGGCCGAATATTCTGTTAATAGTCTTAGATCTCATTCTTTGGAGAAAGGCTTGGTGTCATGAATGGGACTGACTAATGTGCCCATTAGTTTCGAGGCACAGTACAAGGTGTTGGTTTTAACCTTTAAAGCCCTACATGGCTCAGGCCTGTCTTACCTCAGGGACCGTTTCTTCCCGTATGAACCACCCTGCACACTCCGATCCTCTGGGAGGAACCTGCTACAGCCTATGAAAACTACACTGTTGCAGACCGCCTAGAGGACTTTTTCAGCCACCGCACCCAAGCTTTGGAATGGCCTGCCGGATGAGATGCGTCTTATCACATCACTGGCCAGTTTCAAAAAGGCTTTAAAGACGCATCTCTTCCGGCAAGCCTTTCCTTGAAAGGAAAATAAATGAAACATCAACTCCTGGCTCTGGAAAATGGAAATGAAACTGGGGAAATAACATTTGCTATCCCCCTGCTTAAACTTTTGGATTTCACCTATTACGGATTTGCACATGCATTGTCCATGAGATCATATCTGTTTTAATTGTTGATGATTTTAACTGTTCTTAATTTTAGTAAGCCTTGGTTTAATTTAATTTTAAGGGGTGGGTGGGTTGGAAGAGATGATTGACATTTTACTCTACATTTTTAAACTCTTGCTGTACCCCGCTCCGAGTATTTCATTAGAGGAACGGGTTATAAATAAACATCATCATCATCATTATTATTATTATTATTATTATGGGGCTTTATGGACTGCCCAAAAAGGGTGGTCTGGAGCCACCTCATTTTCCTGTACACCTTCACAGCAGCAACCAGACAGAGTGTCACAGGTGAGCAGGAAAATAGGAATCGAAAAACCCGTCTCCTTTTTGCATCGCAGGTGAGACGCAACAAGCACCAAAGGGTGCATCTGTGACGTCACAGGTGCACAGCACCGTGTCAAGGCTGTGCACCTGTGATGTCCTCGCTCCGCGCACCATTTGTACGGTGCTGCAGAGCAAGGACACCCTGGCCATGTGCTAGGGTTTGCTCCGCTCCCGGGCAACACTAGCACATGACGAAGGCACCCAAAAGTGCCCGTCTGTACTGGGCCTATGTTTCTCTTGTGGACTGATATCCCATTCCTCTCATTCTTCCCCTAGATGATATGCCAGAGAGCAAAAACGACAAAGGAACATATGGATTGTGTTTGAAAAGAATGGCTCCAGAGGAAATGAAAGAGGCAAGTGGTAATGAAGACGGCTCAGAGAAGCAAGAGAGAGATTGGATAAAGGAGGAGCCCTTTGAAAAGGAATTTAGCACATGGGACAATTGCTATATATGTTCAGATTGTGGAAAGCCCTTCAACAATTTGCCAGACTTTGAGATGCATCAGATAACCCACCTGGAGCCACGTTTCTATGGATGTGCAGCATGTGGGAAGATCTTCCATTCTCAAGCGACCCTTACAGAACACCACAAGACCCATACAACAAGTTGGGATGACAAACCAATGGAGGGGGATTTCTTGGTGCCCCATTCAACTACATCTTCGCCCTCTTTGTTCTTTCCACCAACACATAATCCAACTGGATCAGTTTCTTCAATTCTTTCTCCCAGCCAGAGACCCTCCTCCAAGGGGCAAGGGATGATGGAACAGAAAATGGTCTCCATCCAGGTATTGCCAAGATGAGAATTAACCTCTGCCTACAGTTTGGCAGGACAGGTGGAAAGTCCTCACAGCCCCTACCTGACCTATGGAACAGAATTAACGCTGTTTGAAATTATCCCTGTGTAGAGTGTGAGGATTTTTTTTAACTTTGCTAAACTGAAACTTTACCAACATGAGTTTAAAACGTCAGAACCTTTCCAATGTCCCCATTGTAACAAAAGTTTTAATGATGTGTTGAGCTTATGGGGTTCTAGAATGCCCTAGAACCCCATAAGAATAGGAAGGATGCCTTTCAGTCACCTTCAATTGGCTGAAGGCAACTGAAATGAGCCCTTTGCTAAGATTTTAAGTCTGATTTTTTTTACAGATTGTTGTTTTTAGGACCCTCTTGTTGCAGACCAGGTTGATCAGAGTCAGAGCTTTTCTGATAATCAGACCAGTTCCCTTCCCTTCCCTTGTTTGCAAACTACTTTTTTTATTAATGCAAGCTAAAATATTATTTGCCTTCTTTGCTGCAGCAAATGCTCTTGGCTCATGTTCAACCATAATCCCAAAATCCTTTCCTCACATTTTGCTGCTAAACCAAGTACAGTATCTCCCTCCTATAACTTTGTATTTGGTTTTTAGAGCCTAAAAGAAGAAGTTTGCCTTTGTCTCTCTTGAATTCTGTTCCATTAGGTTCCTCCCAATTTTCTGGTTTACCTAGGTCCTTTTAAATTCTGTCCCGTCTTCCAATATGTCAGTCAACCCTCCAAGTTTTGTACCAATCTGCAAATTTGATCAGGATTCCCTCCACCCCATTATCTAAGTAATTGATTAAAATGTTGAAGAGCAATGGGCCTAGGAAACAACCCTTGGGCACTCCACTTGAAACCCTTCTTAGAGCGGGGAACAAACAGGAGAGAACACCTCCCCATTCACTTCTGTATTTCTGCCCTGAAAGATTTCCCTTTCTCTTATTGCAGTGTGAAGATAAGGCAGATAAGGCTCCAACAAATCTTACCACAAAACAACCTTCCACAGAAATCCAGTATGAAAATAAGGAAAACAAGGATTCCATTGTTTTGGGTAAGGAGAAGAGTGTGTATGTGTGTGTGTGGGGGGGTCTATTTAATAATTTTAATTTTAGAAGGCTTTTATTTCAGCTTGCAATAAACTGTCTGTTGCATCACTCTCTGGGAATGCTTTGTTTTTAATCTTCAGTTTGGTTGTTGTGTGCTTTCAAGCCATTTCTGATTTAAGGCAATCCTATCACAGGGCTTTCTTGGCAACTTTCTTCAGAGAGGGTTTGCCATTGCTATCCTCTGAGGCTGAGAGAGCATGACTTGCCCAAGGTTTTGCCCAAGGTATTGGGGTTGACAAAGTCACCTCTCCAGATGATGGATTGCAAGTGTTCTGGGCCTATGCTGGCTGTGGCTCCTGGGAGTTGCTGTCAATCAGCATCTCTAGATTCATTTCCCACCTATTCGATATAGCTGTGCTCATTGTTGTTGTTGTTGTTGTGTACCTTCAAGTCATTCTTATGGCGACCCTCTGGGGTATTAGCTATTCCTCCAAATTTGGTGTCATCTGTAAATTTGATAAGCATGCCCTCTATTCTTTCATCTAAGTGTTTGATAAAGATGTTGAATAGCATTGGGCCCAAGACAGAACCCTGTGGCACCCCATTGGACACTTCTCTCCAGGAGGAAGAGGAGCCATTGCTGACATCCTTTGGGTTTACCTGGTTGACCAATTACTAATCCAACTAACAATAGAATTATTTAGTGTTGGGACAATTGATCTGAAAAGAGACAAAATGAGACTGAAGTATTATAAATAAGGCTTTATCTAAAAATATTTAAAAGGGGTAATAAACAGAATCATACAAAACGCATATGCACAACAGATATAAAATAAATCATAATAGCAATAGCCACCATAATCACAAATAGCAAATAATAATACAAACTATATAATACAAGCAAATAACAAGTATAAAGTAACTGAAAGAAGGCCAGGGAATAGAGTGAGCAAAAGGAAGAGAGAGAGAGAGAGCTCACTACAGAGGTAATCTTATTAAGCCTCCAAAGTTGGTCAGAGCTATGCATACACAGCTGTGGTCCCTGCAGCTCTCCATCAACTGCATGATAGTCATTTACCTCTATAATGGCTCAAGTGTAGAGCTTGTTACTATTCCAACATTTAGCTCACATTTTACTACTTCTGGCATGACTTGTTTCTCAGAAACCCATCTTGACTTTTTGTGATTATGGCATTGCTTTCTAAATGTTCACAGACTCTCTGTTTAATGATCTGTTCTAGAATCTTTCCTGGTACTGATGTAAGACTAACTGGGAGATAATTGTTGGGATCCTCTTTTGTGTGTGTGTGTGTGTGTGTGTGTGTGTGTTTTGAAGATGGGAATGACGTTTGCTCTCCTCCAATCTGATGGGACTTCTCCTGTTCTCCAGGAGTTGTCAAAGATTACTGCCAGTGGCTCTGAGAATACATTTCAAATGTCCCGGGTTTTCTCTCCTCTTGCTTCCTTCTCAGCATATTCCAGGTGCTGCAATTCAATTTCAAAATGCAAACATCGTTTACACTCAAAGGCGGGGCAGGGAGAAGAAAAGAGAGGGGCTATCAGCAGGAGGTCTAGGCCAAAGCAAACAGCTCCTGCCTCTCCTAGCCTGTGGGTTCTTCCTCATTAATAACTTTTGCCATCTTGACTACATACTTGGCCATTGATTTCCCAGTTTTAATCTGTGAAATTTTTCATGAAATGTTTCATCTGTGATCTGCTGGATCATATGTGATACATGTTGTTGTTGTTGTTGTTGTGTGCCTTCAAGTCATTTCTGACTTATGGTGACCCTAAGGTGACCCTATCATGGGGTTTTCTTGGTAAGATTTGTTCAGAGGGGGTTTGCCATTGCCTTCCCCTGAGGCTGAGAGCATATCATTAGCCCAGCATCACCCAGTGGGCTTTATGGCCAAGCTGGGAATCAAACCCTAGTCTCCAGAGTCGTAGTCCAAGACTCCAGTCACTATCCCACACTGGTCCTTATTTCTATATAATTCATCCAAAGCTTTTTGCTCTACTCTATAGGACATACACGTGGGGTTAGTCTACATGTAGGTGTATTATATGCATTGCTGTGGATTTTCACACATTTTTATCAGTTACTAATTATTTTCATTTTCCTTATTGTTGTTGTTTTATTTTCTTGCGAGCCATTGCATTCTGGGAGCCAGTGCTGGGAGGCTACTTAAGGCTACTCAAGGCTAGCAGAAGCTGCATTTCCTTTAAGGAGGAGAAAGAAAAGGAGGAGGCTGTAGTCCATGTGCTTGGGTGAGATCTAATTTAATTTTCACTTGAGCCATTGCATTCTGGGAGCCATTGCTGGGAGACTACTTAAGGCTACTCAAGGCTAGCAGAAGCTGCATTTCCTTTAAGGAGGAGAAAGAAAAGGAGGAGGCTGTAGTCCATGTGCTTGGGTGAGATCTAATTTAATTTACACTTGAGCCAAGGCTAGCAGGCTAGCAGAAGCTGCATTTCCTTTAAGGAGGAGAAAGAAAAGGAGGAGGCTGTAGTCCATGTGCTTGGGTGAGATCTAATTTAATTTACACTTGAGCCAAGGCTAGCAGGCTAGCAGAAGCTGCATTTCCTTTAAGGAGGAGAAAGAAAAGGAGGAGGCTGTAGTCCATGTGCTTGGGTGAGATCTAATTTAATTTACACTTGAGCCATTGCATTCTGGGAGCCAGTGCTGGGAGGCTACTTAAGGCTACTCAAGGCTAGCAGAAGCTGCATTTCCTTTAAGGAGGAGAAAGAAAAGGAGGAGGCTGTAGTCCATGTGCTTGGGTGAGATCTAATTTAATTTACACTTGAGCCAAGCCTAGCAGGCTAGCAGAAGCTGCATTTCCTTTAAGGAGGAGAAAGAAAAGGAGGAGGCTGTAGTCCATGTGCTTGGGTGAGATCTAATTTAATTTACACTTGAGCCAAGGCTAGCAGGCTAGCAGAAGCTGCATTTCCTTTAAGGAGGAGAAAGAAAAGGAGGAGGCTGTAGTCCATGTGCTTGGGTGAGATCTAATTTAATTTACACTTGAGCCATTGCATTCTGGGAGCCAGTGCTGGGAGGCTACTTAAGGCTACTCAAGGCTAGCAGAAGCTTCATTTCCTTTAAGGAGGAGAAAGAAAAGGAGGAGAATTTTGATTTTTTTTTAATCTAGTCAAGGAGGTGTTTAGAGAATAGAAGAGGAGCCGGCCTGAAGCATCAGAGGAAGTGAATCAGAGACTTGCCTTTGGAAGGAGCTTTCAGCCAGGAGCTCTCTACATAACTATAGGCCCCGTGACTTGAACTCAGTGACAGAGCTTGGGAATAAAGGCCAAGTCTAGCAAGGGAAGCCCACAGTCTTGTTTCAGTGCCTCCTTAAGACTTCTCAGTATGGACACTGAAGGCCCTGCAGCAGTCACCTGCAACACATGTGGGATGTTTGTCTTCTTGCCTACAGAGGTGGCGAACTACACCTGCCACAAGTGCAAGTTGGTAGTCCTCTTGGAAGAGAAAGTACAGCAGCTAGAGGAGCAGATATCTGCACTCCAGCATCATAGAGAGCAGGAGAATCTCCTGAACAGAACAGGCCAGAATGTCTTGGGTGGGAAACAGACAGAGGAAGTTGTTGGGGTGGAGGAGGTCACTCCACATATAACAGAGGTAGATGCTTGGAGGGAGGTCACACACAGAAGTAAGGAAACCAGGGAACGTTCTGTGAGCGGCTTGCAGCTACAGAATCGCTTTGAATCTCTCTCTGTTGTCAGAGATGATGAGGAAAAGCAGCAGGGACAGACATCAGGGACAGAGCAGGGGAGCCTGAGAGTATCACGAAAAGGAACAGCCACTGCTAAGCCTCGGAGGAGGCGCGTGGTCGTGGTGGGGGACTCCTTGCTGAGGGGTACGGAAGCAGTGGTTTGTGGGCCTGACAAGATGTCTCGGGAGGTGTGTTGTCTCCCTGGGGCAAAGATCCATCATGTGACGGAGAGGCTGACAAGACTTGTCAAGCCTACTGACCGTTATCCCCTTCTTTTGGTTCATGTGGGAACCAATGATACTGCAAGGCACAGCCTTCAGAATATCAAAAGGGATTATGAGGCTCTGGGAAGGAAGCTGAAAGAGATGGATGCACAGGTTGTCATCTCATCTCTACTCCCGGTAGAAGGGCATGGTCCAGGAAGGGAGAGGAAAATAGCAGAGGTGAATAACTGGCTCCGTAGATGGTGCCGCCAAGAACAGTTTGGATTCTTGGATCATGGGCTGCGGTTCCATGAGGAGGGACTTCTGGCAAGGGATGGGCTGCATCTCACGCCAGTTGGCAAAAACGTTTTTGCCAACAGTCTGAAGAATCTGATCAGGAGGGCTTTAAACTGAGTTATGTGGGGGAGGGAGACATTATACTGGAAGACAAAAGGGATGGAGAGAATAGTCCAAGTGGCATAGAGGGAACAAGGCAAACAGTGCAAGGACCCAACAGTAGGAGGCAAAAAAATGTGCAAAAGCAGCAAGTAAAGAGGACACATGGTCTTAAATGTCTCTACACTAATGCACAGAGTATGGGAAATAAGCAGGATGAACTTGAACTCCTAGCACAACAAGGGAAATATGATATAATAGGCATCACTGAAACCTGGTGGGATGAGTCTCATGATTGGAATGTAGAAATAGAGGGGTATAACCTTTTTAAGAGAAACAGGCCAAGTAGGAAAGGAGGAGGAATAGCATTATATGTCAGGGATATTTACACCAGTGAAGAGATCCAGGAAGTCAATAATGGAAGCCAGGTGGAGAGCATCTGGATAAAAATTAAAGGAGAGGGAAATAACAGGGATGTTACTGTGGGAGTCTACTACAGACCCCCGACTCAGGCAGAGGAATTGGATGATGCCTTTCTAGAACAGATAATCACATACTCAGAAAAGAGAGATGTAGTAGTGATGGGTGACTTCAACTATCCGGATATTTGCTGGAAGTCAAACTCAGCCAAATCCTCAAAGTCTAGCAAATTCCTCACTTGCCTGGAAGACAATTTCATTGTCCAAAAGGTGGAAGAGGCAACAAGGGGATCAGCCATTTTAGATCTGATCTTAACCAACAGGGAAGACCTAGTTGATGGGGTGCAAGTGGTTGGATCCTTAGGTGGAAGTGACCATGTTCTCCTGGAGTTTGTTATGCAGTGGAAGGGAGAAGCTAGGCATAGTCAGACACGCACTCTAGACTTTAGGAGAGCTAATTTCAATAAACTTAGAGAAATACTGGGAGTGATCCCATGGTCAGGAATACTAAAAGAAAAGGGAGTTCAAGACGGATGGGAGTTTCTCAAAAGGGAGATATTGAAGGCACAATTTCAAACAGTTCCAATGAGGAAGAAAAATGGTAGATGTCTCAAGAAGCCAGGATGGATGACTAAGGAACTTTCAAATGAGCTAAGTTTTAAACGGAACATGTATAAGAAATGGAAAAATGGAGAAATCACGAAAGAGGAATTTAAACAAATAGCCAGCACATGTAGGGGTAAAGTCAGAAAAGCTAAAGCGCAGAATGAACTCAGGCTTGCTAGAGAGGTTAAGAACAATAAAAAGGGCTTTTTTGGATATGTCCGCAGCAAAAGGAAGAAGAAGGAAACAGTAGGGCCACTGCGTGCAGAAGATGGCAAAATGCTAACAGGGGACAGAGAAAAGGCAGAATTACTCAACACCTTCTTTGCTTCAGTCTTCTCAGAAAAGGCAAAAGGTGCTCAACCGAAGGATAATGGAGCAGAAGACAGAATAGGGGAATTTCAGCACAGAATAAGTAAAGAGATAGTACAGGAATACTTGGTTAACCTAAATGAATATAAATCTCCAGGACCAGATGAACTACATCCTAGAGTATTAAAAGAACTAGCAAATGTAATATCAGAGCCATTGGCAATAATCTTTGAGAACTCCTGGAGAACAGGAGAAGTCCCAGAAGACTGGAGGAGGGCAAACGTTGTCCCCATCTTCAAAAAGGGAAAAAAAGAGGATCCCAACAATTATCGTCCAGTTAGTCTGACATCAATTCCAGGAAAGGTGCTAGAGCAGATCATTAAGCAGAGAGTCTGCGAACATTTAGAAGCCAATGCCATAATCACAAAAAGCCAACATGGGTTTCAGAAAAAGAAGTCATGCCAAACGAACCTGATCTCTTTTTTTGATAAAATTACCAGCTTGGTAGATGAAGGGAATGCTGTGGATATAGTATACCTCGATTTCAGTAAGGCCTTTGACAAGGTTCCCCATGACATTCTTGCAAACAAGCTTGAAAAATGTGGGATAGACAAGTTAACTGTTACATGGATTTGTAATTGGTTGACTGGCCGAACTCAAAGGGTGCTCAACAATGGCTCCTTTTCATCCTGGAGAGAAGTGACCAGTGGGGTGCCACAGGGTTCTGTCCTGGGCCCAGTGCTATTCAACATCTTTATTAACGATTTGGATGACAGAATTGGGGGCATACTTATCAAATTTGCAGATGACACTAAACTGGGAGGAGTAGCTAATACCCCAGAGGATAGGATCAAAATTCAAAATGACCTGAATAGACTAGAAAGCTGGGCCAGTGCTAACAAAATGAAATTCAATACGGAGAAATGTAAGGTTCTGCACTTAGGGCGGAAAAATGAAATGCACAGATATAGGATGGGGGACACCTGGCTGAATGAGACCACATGTGAAAGGGATCTAGGAGTCCAAGTAGACCATAAGCTGAACATGAGTCAACAGTGCGATGCGGCAGCTAAAAAGGCCAGTGCAATTTTAGGCTGCATCAATAGAAGTATAGTTTCTAGATCAAGGGAAGTTATAGAATCATAGAATCATAGAATCATAGAGTTGGAAGAGACCACAAGGGCCATCCAGTCCAACCCCCTGCCATGCAGGAACTCCAAGTCAAAGCATCCCTGACAGATGGCCATCCAGCCTCTGCTTAAAGACCCCTAAGGAAGGAGACTCCACTACACTCCGAGGGAGTGCGTTCCACTGTCGAACAGCCCTTACTGTCAGGAAGTTCCTCCTAATGTTGAGGTGGAATCTCTTTTCCTGCAGTTTGCATCCATTGTTCCGCGTTCTAGTCTCTGCAGCAGCAGAAAACAAGCTTGCTCCCTCCTCAATATGACATCCCTTCAAATATTTAAACAGGGCTATCATATCACCTCTTAACCTTCTCTTCTCCAGGCTAAACATCCCCAGCTCCCTAAGGCGTTCTTCATAGGGCAAGGTTTCCAGACCCTTCACCATCTTAGTTGCCCTCCTTTGGACATGCTCCAGTTTCTCCACATCTTTTTTGAATTGTGGTGCCCAGAACTGGACACAGTATTCCAGGTGGGGCCTGACCAAAGCAGAATAGAGTGGCACTATAACTTCCCTTGATCTAGAAACTATACTTCTATTGATGCAGCCTAAAATTGCATTGGCTTTTTTAGCTGCCGCATCACACTGTTGACTCATGTTCAGCTTATGGTCTACTTGGACTCCTAGATCCCTTTCACATGTGGTCTCGTTCAGCCAGGTGTCCCCCATCCTATATCTGTGCATTTCATTTTTCCGCCCTAAGTGCAGAACCTTACATTTCTCCGTATTGAATTTCATTTTGTTAGCACTGGCCCAGCTTTCTAGTCTATTCAGGTCATTTTGAATTTTGATCCTGTCCTCTGGGGTATTAGCTACTCCTCCCAGTTTAGTGTCATCTGCAAATTTGATAAGTATGCCACCAATTCTGTCATCCAAATCATTAATAAAGATGTTGAATAGCACTGGGCCCAGGACAGAACCCTGTGGGACCCCACTGGTCACTTCTCTCCAGGATGAAAAGGAGCCATTGTTGAGCACCCTTTGAGTTCGGCCAGTCAACCAATTACAAATCCATGTAACAGTTAACTTGTCTAGCCCACATTCTTCAAGCTTGTTTGCAAGAATGTCATGGGGAACCTTGTCAAAGGCCTTACTGAAATCGAGGTATACTATATCCACAGCATTCCCTTCATCTACCAAGCTGGTAATTTATCAAAAAAAGAGATCAGGTTCGTTTGGCATGACTTCTTTTTCTGAAACCCATGTTGGCTTTTTGTGATTATGGCATTGGCTTCTAAATGTTCGCAGACTCTCTGCTTAATGATCTGCTCTAGCACCTTTCCTGGAATTGATGTCAGACTAACTGGACGATAATTGTTGGGATCCTCTTTTTTTCCCTTTTTGAAGATGGGGACAACGTTTGCCCTCCTCCAGTCTTCTGGGACTTCTCCTGTTCTCCAGGAGTTCTCAAAGATTATTGCCAATGGCTCTGATATTACATTTGCTAGTTCTTTTAATACTCTAGGATGTAGTTCATCTGGTCCTGGAGATTTATATTCATTTAGGTTAACCAGGTATTCCTGTACTACCTCTTTACTTATTCTGTGCTGAATTTCCTCTATTCTGTCTCCTGTTCCATTATCCTTAGGTTGAGCACCCTTTGCCTTTTCTGAGAAGACTGAAGCAAAGAAGGTGTTGAGTAATTCTGCCTTTTCTCTGTCTCCTGTGAGCATTTTGCCATCTTCTGCACGCAGTGGCCCTACTGTTTCCTTCTTCTTCCTTTTGCTGCGGACATATCCAAAAAAGCCCTTTTTATTGTTCTTAACCTCTCTAGCAAGCCTGAGTTCATTCTGCGCTTTAGCTTTTCTGACTTTACCCCTACATGTGCTGGCTATTTGTTTAAATTCCTCTTTCGTGATTTCTCCATTTTTCCATTTCTTATACATGTTCCGTTTAAAACTTAGCTCATTTGAAAGTTCCTTAGTCATCCATCCTGGCTTCTTGAGACATCTTCCATTTTTCTTCCTCATTGGAACTGTTTGAAATTGTGCCTTCAATATCTCCCTTTTGAGAAACTCCCATCCGTCTTGAACTCCCTTTTCTTTTAGTATTCCTGACCATGGGATCACTCCCAGTATTTCTCTAAGTTTATTGAAATCAGCTCTCCTAAAGTCTAGAGTGCATGTCTGACTATGCCTAGCTTCTCCCTTCCACTGCATAACAAACTCCAGGAGAACATGGTCACTTCCACCTAAGGATCCAACCACTTGCACCCCATCAACTAGGTCTTCCCTGTTGGTTAAGATCAGATCTAAAATGGCTGATCCCCTTGTTGCCTCTTCCACCTTTTGGACAATGAAGTTGTCTTCCAGGCAAGTGAGAAATTTGCTAGACTTTGAGGATTTGGCTGAGTTTGACTTCCAGCAAATATCCGGATAGTTGAAGTCCCCCATCACTACTACATCTCTCCTTCCTGATTGTGTGGTCATCTGTTCTAGAAAGGCATCATCCAATTCCTCTGCCTGAGTTGGGGGTCTGTAGTAGACTCCCACAGTAACATCCCTGTTATTTCCCTCTCCTTTAATTTTTATCCAGATGCTCTCCACCTGGCTTCCAGTATTGACTTCCTGCATCTCTTCACTGGTGTATATATCCCTGACATATAATGCTATTCCTCCTCCTTTCCTGCTTGGCCTGTTTCTCTTAAAAAGGTTATACCCCTCTATTTCTACATTCCAATCATGAGACTCATCCCACCAGGTTTCAGTGATGCCTATTATATCATATTTCCCTTGTTGTGCTAGGAGTTCAAGTTCATCCTGCTTATTTCCCATACTCTGTGCATTAGTGTAGAGACATTTAAGACCATGTGTCCTCTTTACTTGCTGCTTTTGCACATTTTTTTGCCTCCTACTGTTGGGTCCTTGCACTGTTTGCCTTGTTCCCTCTATGCCACTTGGACTATTCTCTCCATCCCTTTTGTCTTCCAGTATAATGTCTCCCTCCCCCACATAACTCAGTTTAAAGCCCTCCTGATCAGATTCTTCAGACTGTTGGCAAAAACGTTTTTGCCAACTGGCGTGAGATGCAGTCCATCCCTTGCCAGAAGTCCCTCCTCATGGAACCGCAGCCCATGATCCAAGAATCCAAACTGTTCTTGGCGGCACCATCTACGGAGCCAGTTATTCACCTCTGCTATTTTCCTCTCCCTTCCTGGACCATGCCCTTCTACCGGGAGTAGAGATGAGATGACAACCTGTGCATCCATCTCTTTCAGCTTCCTTCCCAGAGCCTCATAATCCCTTTTGATATTCTGAAGGCTGTGCCTTGCAGTATCATTGGTTCCCACATGAACCAAAAGAAGGGGATAACGGTCAGTAGGCTTGACAAGTCTTGTCAGCCTCTCCGTCACATGATGGATCTTTGCCCCAGGGAGACAACACACCTCCCGAGACATCTTGTCAGGCCCACAAACCACTGCTTCTGTACCCCTCAGCAAGGAGTCCCCCACCACGACCACGCGCCTCCTCCGAGGCTTAGCAGTGGCTGTTCCTTTTCGTGATACTCTCAGGCTCTCCTGCTCTGTCCCTGATGTCTGTCCCTGCTGCTTTTCCTCATCATCTCTGACAACAGAGAGAGATTCAAAGCGATTCTGCAGCTGCAAGCAGCTCACAGAACGTTCCCTGGTTTCCTTACTTCTGTGTGTGACCTTCCTCCAAGCATCTACCTCTGTTGTATGTGGAGTGACCTCCTCCACCCCAACAACTTCCTCTCTCTGTTTCCCACCCAAGACATTCTGGTCTGATCTGTTCAGGAGATTCTCCTGCTCTCTATGATGCTGGAGTGCAGATATCTGCTCCTCTAGCTGCTGTACTTTCTCTTCCAAGAGGGCTACCAACTTGCACTTGTGGCAGGTGTAGTTCGCCACCTCTGTAGGCAAGAAGACAAACATCCCACAAGTGTTGCAGGTGACTGCTGCAGGGCCTTCAGTGTCCATACTGAGAAGTCTTAAGGAGGCACTGAAACAAGACTGTGGGCTTCCCTTGCTAGACTTGGCCTTTTTTCCAAGCTCTGTCACTGAGTTCAAGTCACGGGGCCTATAGTTATGTAGAGAGCTCCTGGCTAAAAGCTCCTTCCAAAGGCAAGTCTCTGATTCACTTCCTCTGATGCTTCAGGCCGGCTCCTCTTCTATTCTCTAAACACCTCCTTGACTAGATTAAAAAAAAATCAAAATTCTCCTCCTTTTCTTTCTCCTCCTTAAAGGAAATGAAGCTTCTGCTAGCCTTGAGTAGCCTTAAGTAGCCTCCCAGCACTGGCTCCCAGAATGCAATGGCTCAAGTGAAAATTAAATTAGATCTCACCCAAGCACATGGACTACAGCCTCCTCCTTTTCTTTCTCCTCCTTAAAGGAAATGCAGCTTCTGCTAGCCTGCTAGCCTTGGCTCAAGTGTAAATTAAATTAGATCTCACCCAAGCACATGGACTACAGCCTCCTCCTTTTCTTTCTCCTCCTTAAAGGAAATGCAGCTTCTGCTAGCCTTGAGTAGCCTTAAGTAGCCTCCCAGCACTGGCTCCCAGAATGCAATGGCTCAAGTGAAAATTAAATTAGATCTCACCCAAGCACATGGACTACAGCCTCCTCCTTTTCTTTCTCCTCCTTAAGTTTAAGAGGTTCTCTTAAACTCTCCCAGCAGTTGCTCCCAGCAATGCAGTGGGCTCAAGAGTAAACTAGACTAGATCTCACCCAAGCACATGGACCAAAGCCCCCTCCTCCTCCTCCTCCTCCTTCTTCTCCTCTCTTAAAGGAAAATGCAGCCTCTCCAAGCCTTGTGTAGTTTAAGAGGTTCTCTTAAACTCTCCCAGCAGTTGCTCCCAGCAATGCAGTGGGCTCAAGAGTAAACTAGACTAGATCTCACCCAAGCACATGGACCAAAGCCCCCTCCTCCTCCTCCTCCTCCACTCTATTCTGCTTTGGTCAGGCCCCACCTGGAATACTGTGTCCAGTTCTGGGCACCACAATTCAAAAAGGATGTGGAGAAACTGGAGCATGTCCAAAGGAGGGCAACTAAGATGGTGAAGGGTCTGGAAACCTTGCCCTATGAAGAACGCCTTAGGGAGCTGGGGATGTTTAGCCTGGAGAAGAGAAGGTTAAGAGGTGATATGATAGCCCTGTTTAAATATTTGAAGGGATGTCATATTGAGGAGGGAGCAAGCTTGTTTTCTGCTGCTGCAGAGACTAGAACGCGGAACAATGGATGCAAACTGCAGGAAAAGAGATTCCACCTCAACATTAGGAGGAACTTCCTGACAGTAAGGGCTGTTCGACAGTGGAACACACTCCCTCGGAGTGTGGTGGAGTCTCCTTCCTTAGGGGTCTTTAAGCAGAGGCTGGATGGCCATCTGTCAGGGATGCTTTGACTTGGAGTTCCTGCATGGCAGGGGGTTGGACTGGATGGCCCTTGTGGTCTCTTCCAACTCTATGATTCTATGATTCTTATATCCCGCCTTTCTCCCAATATAGGGAGTCAAGATAGCAAACAGGAGATTTAAAATAATACAATTTAAAAACAGTATGCCATTTTCCTGCACAAATTCACATCTGTTCATCCTTCCTTTCCTGAAAACGCAGTTATCCAAATACAAGCCAAGCAGATAGATGGCCACATGTGCGATAATGTGCGTTTCTGCGGATTTCTGCAGATACTCCGTTAAAAAGTCAAAACCTTTTTCTGCATAGCTTAAGGAGTTGTTTACCCCGCCCTTCCACAAAAAGCCCAAACTCCTGCGACTTGCTTATAAATAGAACATATTCAGTTTGGCTGAAATAAGAAATATTTTAAGAGCGTAGATTATATTCCGGTAAATATTGGGGAATTCCAGGGATCTGAGATTTTTGTGAAACATTCCGGGGAATATCTTTGAGGCTTGTTGGCAACAGTATTTTCCTTGCTGAGGCAAGTTGTTTGAGTTTCTCTTAATTTTTCCCATAGACCAATCAGGGATGGCCATAGATGAAAGGGTCATAATCCAGACCACTCCAGATGCTGATAAGATACAGGAGCCCAGCTCTGCGGTCGCAGAAAGTGGGAGTTGCACCAAGACCCCAAAGGGAGGAAATTGTTGGCAGAAAAACCACCATCAGGATGAAGCAGATGAACATGTTCTTTGGGAAAGAAAAAGAAAAGCCCTCGATCAAGCTGTAGTCCCAACAGGTAAGGGACACTTATTTGTTGCTAACTACCTTCGACCCTATGGTTGAGACATCTCCAAGAGCCCCTGTTCTCCACTGCTCTGCTTAAACCCTGCAACCCCATAAAACCCATGACCTCCGTCCATCCCTCTGTCCTGTGGCCTTCCTCTCTTCCTACTTCCCTCCAGCTTCCCCAGTATTATTCTCTTTTCCAATGAGTCCTTCCTTCTCATGATGTGTCCGAAGTGAAAGGAAAGATAGGGTGAAAGGATGACAGCCTCACTTCGGTCATCTTGGCTTCCAGGGAGATTTCCGTCTTAATCTGCTGTAGGACCCATTTGTTTGTCCTTTTGGCTGTCCATGGGATCCTCAGCACTCTTCTCCAGCACCACATTTCAAATGAATGGATTTTCTTCATATCATCTTTCTTAACTGTCCAGCTCTCACATCCGTACATGGTAATACGATGGCTTGTATGATTCTAACTTTTGTGCTGAGTTGTATATCTTTGCATTTTAGAATCTCTTCTTGTTCTTTCATAGCCACCCTCCCCATTCTTAATCTTCTTCTGATTTCCTGATTGCAGTCCCCATTTCTATCAAGGTTTGATCCCAGGCATGGGAATTTGTTTTACTATTTCTATTGCTTCATTGTCTAGGTTGAACTTGTGAAGGTCCTTGGAGGTAATTATTGTGGTTTTCTTTATGTTCAACATTAAGCCTGCCTTGGCACTCTCTCCTTTGATCTTCCTTAGTAGATGTTCCAGGTCTTTGCAGTTTTCTGCTAGTACTATGTTGTCATCTGCATATCGTAGACTGTTGTTCTGATATTCCTTCCTCTTATTTTCACTCCTCTTTCTTCTGTGCTCTTAGATCTGCATACGAGTTGAACAGATAGGGTGAAAGGATACAGCCTTGCCTGACCCCTTTGCCATTTGGAAACCATTCTGTTTTTTCGTGTTCTGTTCTGACAATAGTCCCTTGCCTGAGTACAGATTCCTCATCAGGACTATCAGATGTGTTGGTACTCAATCAAAGGCTTTGCTATAGTCTACAAAGCACATGCTGATTTTCTTTTGGAATTCCCTGGTGCGCTCCATTAGCCATCTTATGTATGCAATGTGGTCTCTAGTGCATCATCCTTTCCTGAATCCCACTTGCACCTCTGGGATTTCTCTCTCCACGTATGGTTGGAGTCTATTTTGCAGAACTTTGAGCGTGATTTTGCTTGCATGGAAGATCAGTGCTATGGTCCTATAATTGCTGCAGTCTCTTGTGTCTCCCTTTTTGTGGGTGGGGATGTATATGGATTGCTTCCAATCTGTTGGCCATTGTTTTGTTTTCCATATATGTTGATATGTTGCTTAGCACTAGAGTTGACTCTATCAATTGGATTGCAGCAGTTCAATTGGAATATCACCTGTTTCTGATGATTTATATTTCGCTATTTCTCTTATTGCAATTTCCACCTCACTTTTTAGAATTTGGGGTTCATTTTCATAGAATCATAGAGTTGGAAGAGGCCACAAGGACCATCCAGTCCAACCCCCAATATGGTTCATATGGTTTTTTGTTCCATGTGTCCTTCATTTTGTCATCTCTTTTTTTATAATTTGTCTGTGTATTGTATCCAATGTCTTTTTATTACCTCTCGGTCTTGAGTTATGTTATTTTTATTCTCAGAGCATCCCAGTCCTTAATTGAATTTTCCATTGATTTCCCAGACACTGTGAAATAGATTGCTTGTTTTCCCCTTTTTGTTGTTGTATTCTATTTCTTTGCGTGAATCATTGTAGTAATTTTAGCTTTAGTAATTTTCTTTGTCTTTCCACACAAGCCATTGTACTGTTGCATTCTTAATTCTTAATTTGTTCCTAGCTCCCTTTTGTTTTTCTTCTCTTCTTTTCTTTATTGTGTACAGTGTTTTTTCTGCCATCCATGCCTTTTCTCTTTCTTTGTGTTTATTGAAAGTGTCTGTCTACTTTCTTCTTTTATTATGTCTCTGGTATCAGACCATAATTTATCTGGTTCTCAATCTATTTTGTTTAGAAGTGTAGATCTGTTTCTTATGTTGTCAGTAAATTCTGTTGAGATATTATTTAGATCATATTTTGGTATAATGACTGGTTTTGTTTTCTTCTTGAGTATTCCTCTTATTTTTGATATGAGTGATTTGTGATCTGTGCCACAATCAGTGCCTTCTCTAGTCTTGGCCACCATTATAGAGTTCCGCCACCTTTTACTTCCAATTATATACCGGTAATCTATTTAATTTTTGTGTTGGCCATCTGGTGATGTCCATGTGTGTAGCCTATGAAAAATGTGTTTGCAGTGAATAGGTTGTTGGCATCACAAAAATCTATCAGATGCTCACCTGTTTCATTTATTTTGCCTAATCCAAATGTGACTACTGTTTTTGATTCTTCTTTGCTTCCAACTTTTGCATTCCAATCTCTAGTGATCGGCTTGAAACCCTGGTGTGCTGTCAATTACTGTCTGTATTCCTTCATAGAACCATCAATTTCTTCCTGTTCTGCCTCTGTGGTTGGTGCATATACTTGAATTATGGTGATATTCATAGATTTCTCATAGAGTTTTACTGAAATGATTTAGTCTGATTTTGCATTGTATTCTCTGACTGTTTTAGCCACATCATTTCTTATATGAAAGCCACCTTGTTTCTTCTGGTCTTTTCATTTCCTGAGTAGAACACTGTGTGGTTCACTGCCAAGATACAAAGGCTCTGTACTGAGCAAGGGGGAAGAAGCTTCAGACAGAAGTGCATCCTTGGCTGGAGAAATTGGACCTGTTCAGATTGCACAATTATAGCATTGTAGTTCTATTTTGTCATGTCTTGAAACCATGGCCTTTCCCCTACAATTAGGATTTCAGGTACGGTTGGAATGCAGTGTCTTTCATCTTCAGCCAGACCCACAGACAAAGTGGTGGAGAATGATGGGATTTGGAATGCCACTACATCTGCAAGGCCATGCATAGTCCACCCCTGCTGGTCTTGTTGTTGTTTTAAAAATTTCCATATCCTTCTGTAACAGCCTGCCACCTGCTCTTAAGTAGGAGATGAGATCCCAGAAAATAATCTAGCTACCACCTTTTTGTTGGACATGGACCTTCAAGTTGTTTCCAACTTATGGAGACCCTAAGGTGATGACAGAGTTTTCTTGACAAGATTTGTTCAGAAGGAATCGGCCGTTGCAGGTGAAAGTTTGACTTGTCCAGGGTCACCTAGTGGGTTATCATGGCCGATCAAGGATTTGAGCCCTGGTCTCCAGAGTCATAGTCCAATGCTCAGACTGTTTCTTACGCCACATTCCCACTGCATTTTAAACAGGTTAGCAAACCGGTTTGAATCAATTTAAATGACCCTGGTTCGCACTTTGGGGGGCTATACAGTAGACACATTTAACGCGTGTCTTTTTGATGCTGATTTTTCCCGCATCTTTTTTACCAAATTGATTAAATGCATTTGTGAACCAGATGCAGTCAGATTTGACTTCATGAATCAAATTTAAGAATCGCTTCCACATAAGTGTGAACCAGATGTGGATCAGAATCATTTTATTACAATATGTTAAGGGATTGCCAGGTGAGTGTTCTTTGTGATGCAGTAAAGCAGAAATGACAACCTGTGTTGACCCAATCTTCTACCCTCCCACAATCTCTTCGACCAATGCCATTTTTTTTCCCGATTCCAGTGATGGACAGATAAAAAAAATAACACGCTGAAAACTATTCTATTTAAACTGATTCATTAGTCAATGTGAACCAAAAGTGGGTTATGTACCTCAGGAAACAGTTTAAATAGAATTGATTCATACATCAGGTTGAACCAGAAGTGGGTTGTTTTAATGCCAGAAAATGTGATTAGGGCAAATGTAGTGTGAACCACGCTCTGATATTGAATCGCTCCATTGATTCAGATTGTAAACCAATTCATTTGTAAGTGGGAATGAGGCCAAATATTCTGTACATAACCTTGGATTTCATTCTTTGGAGAAAATCTGGGTGTCATAAATGGGATTGATTGATTGATTGATTGATTGGGGACTGTTTCTATTGTGGACTGGTATCCCATTTCTCTCATTCTTTCCATAGGTGACATGCCAGAGAGCAAAAACGACAAAGGAGCACATCGACTGTGTTCAAAAAGAATGGCACCAGAAGAAATGAAAGAGACAAGTGGGGATCAAGACAGCTCAGGGAAGCAAGAGGAAACCTGGATAAAGAAGAATCCCTTTAAAAAGGGATTTAGCACATCGGACAAATGCTATATATGTTCAGAGTGTGGAAAGTCCTTCAACAATTTGCCAGACTTTGAGGCCCATCAGACAACCCACCTGGGGGCATGTTTCTACGGGTGTGCAGTATGTGGGAAGATCTTCCCTTCTCAAGAGACCCTTACAGAACACCACAAGACCCATACAACAAATTGGAAAGAGGAGAATTTTTCCAAACCTTTGATGATGAAAAGTCTCCAGGAAGCTCAAGACAGGCAACAGGCCAGCAATGAGAAAAACCAAAACCCAGAAGGGACAGAGCTGCCTCACTCTCTTTTACAGCCCCTCATTTATTTGTCCTGTCCATGCTCACCTAATTTACTCATTCCAGTAGTTCAGGGAAACAAATCAACCATATGTCCTTCTTGCCACTCCTCACTCTATGCACCCCGTTCAAATATATTCACCTCTTCTTTGTACTTTCCACCAACACATAATCCAACTGGATCAGTTTCTTCGTTTCTTTCTCCCAGCCAGAGATCGTCCTCCGAGAGGCAAGGGATAATAGGACAGAAAATGGTCTCCGTCCAGGTATTACCAAGACTAGATTTTGGCAGGACAGGTGGGAAGACCTCACAGCCCCTATCTGACCTATAGACCAGAGTTCCCCCCAAGAAGTAACACTGTATGAAATTATCTCTGTGTGGAATGTGAGGAAAATTTTGATAACTCTCCTAAACTTAAACTTCACCAATGCCAGAGCCTTTCTGATGCCCCCATTGTAACAATAGTTTTAATGGTGTACTGAGCTGGATGAACATGAAGAGATCCATGCTATAGGACCCTCATAAGAACAAGAGGGATTCCACAAAGAGCCAACAGCCCCTTTCAGCCTCTCAGTCACTTTCAGTTGTTTGAAAGCAACTGAAATGAGCCTTTTGCTCTCTTGTCCTAGACCAGCTTGATCAGAGTCAGAGCTTTTCTGAAAATCAGACCCCAGATACTTATACTTCCCTTGTCTTGAAAACTACTGTTTTATTAATGCAGGCTAAAATGCTATTTGCCTTGTTTGCTGCAGCATCATGCTACTGGCTTATGTTCAACCATAATCCCAAGATCCTTTCCCCACATTTTGCTGTTAAACCAAGTATCTCCCTCCTATAAGTTTGCATTTGGTTTTTATAGCCTAACAGAAGAAGTTTGCCTTTGTCTCTCTTGAATTCCGTTCCATTGGTTTCCTCCCAATTTTCTGGTTTACCTAGGTCCTTTTAAATTCTGCCCTGTCTTCCAATATGCCAGCCACCCCTCCGAGTTTTGTACCAATCTGCAAGTTTGGTCAGGATTCCCTCCACCCCAATATCTAAGTAATTGATTAAAATGTTGAAGAGCAATGGGCCTAGGACACAACCCTGCGGCACTCCACTTGAAACTCTTCTTAGAGGGGAACAAACAGGAGAGAACACTTTCCTATCCACTTCTGTTTTTCTGCCCTGACAGATTTCCCTTTCTCTTATTGCAGTGTGAAAATAAGGTGGATGAGGCTCCAGAAAATCCTGCCATGAAACAGTCTTCCACAGAAATTCAGCAAGAAAATAAGGAAAACAAGGATGCCACTGTTTTGGGTAAGCAGAAGTGTGTGTGTGTGTGTATTTAATTATTTTCATTGAGGAAGACTTTTATTTCAACCTGCTTTAAACTGGCTGTTGCATTATTCTCTGGGAGTGCTTTGTTTTTAATCTTCATTTTTGTTGTTTTGTCCCTTCAAGACATTTCTGATTTAACCCTATCACGGGGTCTCTTGGCAAGTTTCTTCAGAGAGGATTTTCCACTGCCATCCTCTGAGGCTGAGAGAGCGTGACTTTCCCAAGGTCACTTAATAAAGGTTTTTGTGGCTGAAAGGTTATTCAAACCCTGATCTTTAGACCCGTAGTCTAACACTTAGACCACTACACCATGCTGACTCTCATTTATTATGTCTTAAATGCCTTTCAACAGTTTTAAATCCTGTTTCTTAACAGGATTTCTTATTTAATTGTTTCGGTTTTTAAAGTCACTGCAAATAGTTTAACCTATATTATGTTGTGACCTGCACTGTAAACTTTCTTGGGTCCCATATGGGGAGGAAGAAGATCAGATATCAATGAAATTAACTCTTTAAAAAGCTTTCCACTCCCATAACTCTGGGGTTTTACTTTCTGGATAAATAATCATCAAGAGTATAGATTTGATTTTAAAATAGGGAATATGGAAATTTAACCCTTCTTCTTTAGTTTAAGGATGGGGAGCCCAGGCACTGGGTTTGATTCTAACTCTCTGGCACTCCATCTGGACCTCCAGGGTTTCCCAAATGGCCTTTTCTCTCCCACCTGACATTCTTCTTTTGTGATTTCCCAACTTTTTTGTGTGTGTGTGTGCTTCCAACACCCACTCATGTCCAAGTGAGAGACCAGGTTTTTTTTTATCCCAGATCAACCATGTAAACCCACTGGGTGGCTTTGGGCAGGTCACACCCTCAGAAATGCCCATCCTCGTACCACATTGAGGATAGTGTGTTGGACTAGATGTTCCCTCAGGGTCTCTTCCAACTGTAGGGAGTTTATCAGATGGGAGGAATTTCTCTCTATTTCGAATGGAGCCAATTCGAATTCATGTAAATTCGCTGGTTTAGTGAATTTACATGAATTCTAATTGCATTTGGAATGTATTCAGAATGACTTCCCATTGTCTGAAAATGACTTCCCATCACCCAAAATTGCATGAAACCCCAGATTGCCTTTGGATTGCCACTGGATTATACTTCCAATTTCCATTGTTTGATAAACTCCTAGGATTCTAAGATTCTGTATATTCCTGCATGTAGAAGGGGGTTGGATTGGATAACCTCTGGAGTCCCTTCCAATGCTAGGATTTCTCCATAGCAGTATTCCTGCATAGCAGAAGGGAGTTGGCTCTTCACACACCCCATTCTCTTCTGTGAGAATTTGAATGTGTGGATCAGGAGGACAATGTGGAGGAGGGAGAGAGAGGACTCTTTCAGACGTGGGAAATTGGAAGTATAATCCAAGGGCAATCCAAACAAACAAACAAACAAACAGCTTCATTTATATACCGCTTCATACCCTTAAGGAGTCTCTAAGCGGTTTACAATTGTAAGCTATTTGCCCCCCAACAATCTGGGTACTCATTTTAGCGACCTCGGAAGGATGCAAGCCTGAGTCGAGCTTCAGCCCTTTGCTGGTCTTGAACTCGCCACCTTAGGGTTTTGAGTGAGTGGCTGCAGTACAGGCATTTAACCACTGCGCCACCAGGGCCAAACGCAATCCTGGGGTTTCACGTTATTGCGAATTAATTCTTCTCACGCAAATTCGGGCAAAAGGGAAGTCACTCCGAATGCAATCATGGGTTTAACGTTATTGCGAATTTAAGCTTCTCACGCAATTTCGGGCAAGGGGGGGTTATTTTCGGGTAATGGGAAGTAATTCCGAATGCCTTCCGAACGGAGCAGGGGTTCAGGTAAATTCGCTAAACAAGCGAATTTACTTGAATCCGCATTGGCTCCATTCGGAATTGGGAGAAATTCCTCCCGTTTGAAAGAGTCCAGAAAGAGAGAGCGAGAGAGAGAGCTGATTGGGGTAGGGAAAGTCAGCTGTCCAAATGTTGGATTGCAGCTCCCAGCATTCCTGACCTATGGACAGTACTGGCTGTGGCTCCTGGGAGTTGCTGTAAATCAGCATCTCTAGATTCATTCCCCACCTTTTTGATACAGCTTTTGTGCTTGTTGTTGTTCTTGCTGTTTTTCTTCTTGTGTACCTTCAAGTCATTTCTTACTTATGGCGACCCTCTGGGACATTAACTACTCCTGCTAATTTGGTGTCATCTGCAAATTTGATAAGCATGGTCCCTAGTTTTTTGTCCACACCAGAGGAAAACAATGCGGGGGGGGGGGGGGGGGGGTTAGAGGTGTTTGGGGTAGACAAAGTTACATCTCCATATGTTGGATTGCATTTTGCAGCATTCCTGACCTCTGCTGGCTGTGGCTACTGGGAGTTTCTGTCAATCAGCATCTCTAGAGTAATTTCCCACCTTTTTGATGTAGCTGTGCTTGTTGCTGTATTTTTATTATTTCTTTATTTATGGTTATGTACCTTCAAGTCGTTTCTTATGGTGACCCCCTCTGGTATTAACTACTCCTAATTTGGTATCAGCTGCAAAATTGATAAGCGTGCCCTCTATGCTTTCATCTAAGTCATAGAATCATAGAATTACAGAGTTGGAAGAGACTACAAGGGTCATCCAGTCCAACCCCTGCCATGCAGGAACTCCAAATCAAAGCATCCCAGACAGATGGCCATCCAGCCTCTGCTTAAAGACCCCTAAGGAAGGAGACTCCACCACCCTCCGAGGGAGTGTGTTCCACAGCCCTTCGAACAGCCCTTACTGTCAGGAAGTTCCTCCTAATGTTGAGGTGGAATCTCTTCTCCTGCAGTTTGCATCCATTGTTCCGCTTTCTAGTCTCTGCAGCAGCAGAAAACAAGCTTGCTCCCTCCTCAATATGACACCCCTTCAAATACTTAAAGAGGGCCATTTTATCTCCTCTTAACCTTCTCTTCTCCAGGCTAAACATTCCCAACTTCCTAAGTCGTTCCTCATAGGGCATGGTTTCCAGACCCTTCACCATCTTAGTTGGCCTCCTTCGGACGCGCTCCAGTTTCTCCACATCCTTTTTGAATTGTGGTGCCCAGAACTGGACACAGTATTCCAAGTGGGGCCTCACCAAAGCAGAATAGAGTGGCACTATTATTTCCCTTGATCGAGACACTATACTTCTATTGATGCAGCCTAAAATTGCATTGGCCCAAGTCATTGATAAAGATGTTGAATAGTACTGGGCCCAAGAAAGAACCCTATGGCACCCCACTGGTCACTTCAAGGAGCACACAAGGAGCCACTGTTGAGCCCCTTAGGGTTCAGCCAGTCAACCAATTACTAATCCACCTAACAACAATAGCATTATCTAGCTCACATTTTACTAGTTTGTTTGCAAAAATAGCATGGGGGACCATGTCAAAGGCCTTATTAAAATCAAGATATGTTATATCTACAGCATTCCCTTTATCTACCAAGCTGATAATTTTATCATAAAAGGAGATCAGATTAGTTTGGCATGACTTGTTTCTCTGAAACCAATGTTGACTTTTTGTGATTATGGCATTGCTTTCTAAATGTTCACAGACTCTCTGTTTAATGATCTGCTCTAGAATCTTTCCTGGTATGGATATCAGACTAACTTAGCCATAATTGTTGGGATCCTCTTTTTTCACTTTTTGAAAATGGAGACAACTTTTGCTCTCTTCCAGTCTGTTGGAAGTGGCTCTGAGATTACTCCTGTTCTCCAGTGGCTCTGAGATTACTTTTCAATGTCTCAGGTTTTATCTCCTCTTGCTTTCTTCTCAGCATATTTCAGGTGCTGCAATCCAAATTCAAAATGCAAAGGTCATTTACACTCAATAGCAGGGCAAGGAGAAGAAAAGAGAGGGGCTATCACCAGGAGGTCCGGGGGGAAAAAGCAAACAGCTCCTGCCTCTCCTAGCCTGTGGGTTCTTCCTCATTAATAACTTTTGCCATCTTGACTACATGCTGATGTTGCTTGACCATTGATGTCTCCGTTTTCATCCTCAAATTTTTCATGAAATGTTTCACCTGCGATATGCTGGATGGCATGTGATACACGTTATTGTTGTTCTGTGCCTTCAAGTCATTTCAGACTTATGGTGACCCTAAGGTGACCCTATCACTGAGTTTTCTTGGAAAGATTTGTTCAGAGGGGTTTGCCATTGTCTTCCCCTGAGGCTGAAAGCATGTGACTAGCCCATGGTCACCCAGTGGGCTTTATGGCTTTATGGCTTTATGGTTGAACTCCAGGGTCGTAGTTCAACATTCATCCCACTACACCACACTGGTCTTTATTTCTATATAATTCATCCAAAGATTTCTGCTCTACTGTATAGAACGTACACTTAAGGTAGTCTACGTGTAAATGTATTATGCACATTGCTGTGGTTTTTCGTTCATTCACATTGATGATTAATTATCTTCACTTTACTGCACAAATTAGCATCCATCCACCCTTCCTCTGCTGAAAGAGTTATTATCCAAATACATGTCAAGCAGACAGATGGCCACATGTGCAATAATAGTGCATTTCTGCAGATTTCCACAGATACTCCATTAAAAAGTGTAACCCTTTTTCTGCGATGTTTAAGGATTTGTTTGCCCCTCCCTCCCACAAAAAGCTGAAACCCCTGCAACTTGCTTGTGGATAAAACATATTCTTTTTGACTAATATAAGGAGTATGTTAAGAGCATAGGCTAATGCTTAGACAAAATGTTTGATAAGATTCTATTACATTCCCAACATTCACCTGACTTTTCTTTTCTTCTCAGGTTTTCATCCTCTCTTTCTCTTGCCCTGGCAAAAGCGTTGTTTCAGTTTCTCTTGATTTCTCCCACAGACCAAGCAGGGATGGACACAGAGGAAGGGGTCACGATCCAGACCACTCTGGACGCTAATAAGAAAGAGGAGCCCAGATCTCTGGTTGCAGAAAGCAGGAGTTGCACAAGGAAGACCCCAAAGGGAGGAAAGTGTCGGCAGAAATCCCGTCATCTTGATGAAGTAGATGAATGTGTTCCTTGGGGAGAAAAAAGAAAATCCCCTGATAAAGCTATAGTCATGGCAGGTAAGGGACACTGCTAAGATACAATGGACCTGTATTGAGCATGGGGAAAGAAGTGCACCCTTGGCTAGAGAAATAGGACTTGTTCAAACTGCGCAATTATAGCACTATGGTTCAATTTTAACTGTCATGTCTCAAAGGTATGGCCTTTTCTCTACAATTGGGATTTCAGGTATGGTTGGAATGCAGTGTCTTTCAGCTCCAGCCAGACCAACGTACAAAATGGTGGAGAATCATGGGAGTTGGAGTGCCACTACATCTGCAAGGCCATGCATAGTCCACCCCTGCTGATGTTGGGGTTTTTTTAAATCCATATCCTTCTGTAACAGTCTGTCTCCTGCTGCTAAGTAGATAACCCCATCACAGAGTTTTCTTGACAAGAAGGAGTTGGCCATTGCCATCCTCTGGAGCTGAGAAAGTTTGACTTGTCCAGGCTCACCTAGTGGGTTATGATGGCTGAGCGAGGATCTGAGCCCTGGTCTCCAGAGTCATAGTCCAATGCTCAGACCACTACACCACACTGGCGCCTGTGTTTTTCCTTGTGTTTCTTGTATTCTGTACACAACCTTAGATCTCATTCTTTGGGGAAAGGCTGGGATCATGAATGGGATTGACTGACTAGAGACTACATTTCTCTTGTGGACTGGTATTCCATCCCTCTCATTCTTCCCATAGGCGACCTGCCAGAGAGAGAGAACGACAAAGGAGCACATGGACTGTGTTTGAAAAGGATGGCTCCAGAAGAAATGAAAGAGACGAGTGGGAATCAAGATGGCTCAGGGAAGCAAGAAAAAGATTGGATCAAGAAGCCCTTTCAAAAGGGATTTAGCACATGGGATAAATGCTATATATGTTCAGAGTGTGGAAAGTCCTTCAACAATTTGCCAGACTTTGAGGCCCATCAGACAACCCACCTGGGGGCATGTTTGTATGGGTGTGCCGTGTGTGGGAAGATCTTCCATTCCCAAGTGACCCTTACAGAACACCAGATAATCCATACAGTAGATCTGCCCTCTACATTAAGGAAGGAGGATTTCTTCAAATCTTGGATGATAAAAAGTCTCCAGGAAGCACAAGACAGGCAGCAGGCCACAAATGCAAAAAAACAATACCCAGAACGGACAGAGCTGCCCAATTCTCTTCCACAGCCCCCCATTCATTTGTCCTGTCCATGCTCACCGAATTTACTCATTCCAGTAGTTCAGGGAAACAAACCAACCATGTGTCCTTCTTGCCACTCCTCCCTCTTTGTTCCCCAGTCATATATATCCTCCCCCTCTTTGTACTTTCCACCAGCACATAATCCAACTGGATCAGTTTTTCCATTTCTTTCTCCCAGCCAGAGACCCTCCTCTGAGGGACCATGGAAAATGGCCTCCTCCCAAGTTTTACCAAGACTGTCCTCCAATGAGCCATGGAAGATGGGACAGAAAGTGGTCTCCACCCAGATTTTACCAGGATCAGAAGTGACCTCTGCTCACAGTTTGGCAGGACAGTTGGAGAGACCTGACAGCCCCTATCCGACCCATGGACCAGAGTTCCTCCAAAGAAGTAACAAAGAAGTTTGGATTTATCCCTGTGTGGAGTGTGAGGACATTTTTGATAATGTTGCCAAACTGAAACTTCACCGACATGAGTGTAAAAAACCACATTCTTTCCTATGTTTCCTTTGTAACAAGGGTTTTAGTGATATGTTGAGTTTGGACGAACATGAGGAGAGTCATGTCACAGCATCCCCATAAGAGCAAGAAGGACTCCACCTATGGACCAACAGCCCTACTCAGCATCTCAGTCGCCTTCAGTTGGCTGAAGGCAACTGATGAAATTAGGCTTTTGGCCAGATTTTAAGTCCTGACTGTTGTTTTTACAGATTGTTGTTTTTAGGACCCACTTGTCACAGATCAGCTCGATCAGAGTCAGAGCTTTTCTAATAATCAGGACAGATTCTATAGGTCTTTTGACACTACACTGCTATAGCAGTGTCATCCATCTCTAACTGCCATGGCTGCATCCTCCAGAATGCTGGGATTTGTAGTTTGGTGAAGCACACAGAATCCCCTGCTAGAGAGCTCTAATGCTATAGTTCTAGAACTAGAGTGCATCACCTAACTACAAATCCCAGTATTCTGTAGGACAGAGCCATAGCATGGGATCCGACCTCTATAACTGTGTAATCTGAATAATCCCTCTCTATTAGTTATTGAATCCACAGAGAAAAGCATTTGAGGAGATCATTGTTTCACCATCTCCTGTGGTTTCCTTTTTTCCGCCTCTGCTGCTGGATGGACTGGGGTGGTAGGTTCCTTTTTAGATACATGTTTTATTGCAACATTGTGTTGCTGGTGTAAGCTAGCTAATAAAGTTGTGGAGAGGGGTGCTCCCCTTTTAATATGTATTACATTTGCTCCTTTAAAAAAAAAACCCAGTGAACTGTAGAATTCGAAGGTATTCCAAGATCACAGAAGCAGAGAGTGGAAAGAACCCAACTCCCTGCTCAATGCTCAATCTCCAGCTAGGGCAGTGGTCCCCAAAACATTTTGGGCTATCATCTCCTTTTCTCTTGGATGACAATCCTAGTGCCACCCAATGCCTATTTCTTGATACTGGGTCTACAGTTTGTGCAGCAGTCAGCTGGCCAATGGTGTCTAACTCAGCCATGTCCAGCTTGACACTGCCACCTCTGCCTACCCTCTCGTGTGAATACAGCAGTCCAGGCCTCTTCCACCCTCTCACCCACACTGGCCTTACTACAGGGTCTTATCTGCCTGGTACTCAAGAAGAAAGGCTGGCTGGCTGGCAGCTGCTCAGTTGCTGCTTCCAGGGTGATTGGGTACAAAGGAAGCAGCAACTGAGACGTCAATCAAGCCGTGAGTGAGAAGCCTCTCTCCCATGCCTGGCTTGCATCAAAGGCTGGCATTGGTGAGACGTTTTTTGGTTGCTGCTCAATCTTGATGCTCTCAAGATGACCAGGTGCAAAAGAAGAAGCTTGTCCCTCGCAAGGAAAGACTCTCAATCCTTCTTCGCTAGGGTGGAGAGGAGTGCACTCAGCTCCCCGTTTTTCTCCCCTGTGAGGAAGGGCTCTGAATCCAAGAATCCTAGAATCATAGAGTTGGAGGAGACCACAAAGGTCATCCAGTTGAACCCCCTGCCATGCAAGAGAGGCAAAGGACTCTTTAGGAGAATCAATCCCGGATTCTCTTCCTTCTGCTCCTTCCCCAGAGATATGCTTTCCTCACATACCTTCATAGAATCACAGAATCACAGAGTTGCTACTCTTTCAAACGGGAAGAATTTCTCCCAACTTCGAATGGAGCCAATGCGGATTCATGTAAATTCGCTAGTTTAGCGAATTTACATGAACCCCTGCTCCGTTCGGAAGAACCCCTGCTCCATTCGGAATTACTTCCCATTACCCGAAAATAACCCCCTCCTGCCCGAATTTGCGTGCGAAGCTTTAATTCGCAATAACGTAAAACCCATGATTGCATTCGAATTGGCTTCCCTCTTGCCCGAATTTGCGTGCGAAGAGTTAATTCGCAATAACGTAAAACCCATGATTGCATTCGAATTGACCTTAAATTATACTTCCAATTTAGCCTCGTATGAAAGAGTCCTTGGAAGAGACTACCAGGGCCATGCAGGAACAAACAATCAAAGCACTCTTAACAATTGGCCATCCAGCCCCTATTTAAAAACCTCCAAAGAAGGAAAACCCACCACACTCCAAGGGAGTGTGTTCCACTCTCAAACGACTCTTACTGTCAGGAATTCTTTTTTCCTCTAGTTTGGATCCATTGCTCTGGGTCCTGTTCTCTGGAGCAGCAGAAAACAAGCTTGCTCTGTCCTCAATATGACACCCCTTCAAACATTTAAACAAGGGCTATCATATCTCCCTCTTAAGCATCATCTTCCATCTTACACACATTCTTTCTTGTGCTACATCTTCTCTCAGCCTGTCTGACAAAAGAAAGCAGGAAGGAGCAGCAGCACAGCTCCAACTTGCCAGCTAAGTCTCGGCCAACATCCCAAAGTATTAGTAGGGTCCCAAATATGTGAATGCTTCTCCCCTTCTCTAATTCCTTATTCTAACTATGTTCCTAAAGGCCGCTGGTTCCTCTTCTCTTTCTTGTGTGCAAATAATCTAATTGAAGCCACCCCCAGCACACCCTTTTTCCTCACCGCCCCCCTGCTGCCCTCTTCCTTCCACTGGACCTTTCCATCACCTCCTTTGAGAATCACTGAGATACAGCATCCACATCAGGTAGCTGTATGATCTCTTTTAGAAGATGGCCAGAGAAGGAGGCCCCCATCACTTCTCTAGAGAATTGGTTCCACTGTTCAACTGCTCTTATTTTCAAGAAAGTCCTTCTAATGTTTGATTGAAATTATCCCTCCTGTAACTTAAAACCATTAGACCTGGTTCTACCATCTGGAGCAAGAAAACAAACCTGCACCCTCTTTCTGTGCCAGTCTTTTAAATATTTAAAGAGTAATGTTATCTCTCAGTCCTCTCTTCACCAGGCTGAACACACTCAACTCCCTCAACCTTTCCTCATATACTTTCTTCTCCATCAGCCTTAGTAACCTTCTCTGCACCTGCTCCAACATGTCTATATCCTTCTTAAAAGGAGATACTCAGAACTGAATGCAGGACTCCAGATGAGACCTGACGAGTTCAGAATACAGTGGGACTATTGTTTCCCTTGTCTTGGAAACTACGGTTCTATTAATGCAGGCTAAAATATTATTTGTTTTCGTTGGTGCACACTTCTGGCACATGTTCAACAATAATCCCAAAATCCTTTCTGCATGTATTATTGCTATGCCAGCTTTTTCCCTGCTATAAATTTGCTTTTGGATTTTGTAGCCTAAATGAAGAATTTTGCATTTATCTCTGCTTAATTACATTCCGTTCGTTTCCGTCCATTTATTTGGTTTACCTAGGTCCTTTTGGATTCTTTTTCTATTTTCCAATGCCTTAGCCACCCCTCCCAGTTTCGTATCATTTGCAAACTTGATAGGATTCCCCCACTTCATTATCTAACTCATAACTTGATAAAAATGTTGAAAAACAATTGATGATGACTCTTTTGAGTATGGTTTTCTCAACCATAGATCAATCTGTTTCTTTCTATTCCATATTTAGGCAATTTGCTAATTAAAATATCATGGAAGACCTTATCAAATGCTTTGCTCAAATCCAGGTAAACATCTACAGCATTCCTGCCATCTATTAAATTAGTGATCTGATTGAAAAAAGATACCAGATTAGTTTGGTAGGATTTGTTTTTGACAAACCCACGTTGGCTCCTTCTGATCACGCATTTCATCACGAAACTTGCAGACAGACTTCTGTATAATCTTTTCTAATATTTTTCCTGGTATTGACGCCAGGCTGACTGGCCTGTAGTTACCTGGATCTTCATTTTTGCCTTTTTGGCCCTTCTCTAGTCCTTTGGCACTTAACCTTTTCCTCAAGATTTCTCAAAAATGATGGCAAATGGTTCTACAATTCCTTCAGCAATGTACTTTAACGCTCATATATATATATATATATGCATTACACTCTAGCCTTTCACCAGGGGATGGTTCAGTTATATATATGAACCATCCCCTGGTGAGAGGCAAGAGTGTGATCTATCTTGGAAGCACTGACCCTCCTCTACTTTCTCATCCAGCCAGCCTTTAAAGTGAGCATAAACAGTTATGCTGGCTGGAATTTTGTACATTCTTTGGCATTGTTTTCCTTTGCCACCCTTTAGATTCAACCTTTGCTACATGCCCCCAAATTTTACTCTCAGTTTATTCATGGGTCATATCAAAATCCATAATTTTGGTCTCCAAACCTGCCCGTGGCTTATAGTTGAGTATATACGAGGTCGACTTATAGTTGAGTATATACAGAGTAATCAAATCCAGCAAAGTCAAAGCCGCAGATGAGGATTAGTGGAGGGTACTGGTAGGTGACTATGAATAGACAGGTAAGTGTCCCTGGGCTGAAGTGGTGGCTTTAGCCCAAGAAGGGAAGGGACTCTTGGCTGTACTTAAAGGGAGCAGATTGAAGAAGATGCTCTTCTCCCACTTGCAGCCTTCCTTCCCTCTCTGATGGTCAGGAAGAGACTCTGGGGACCTGCTACCCAGGCAGTTAGGCAATAAGGAAGGGAGGCCAGGAAGGAAGGATGCAAGGGAAAGTGAGGCAGCCATTATGTGTAGCTGGCGGTGAGGACAAGGAGGATGCTTCAATACCAGGGTGACCAGATGTTCCCCTTTTCCAACATGTCCTACATTTCAACCTTCTGTCCAGGAGGAATTCCAAAATGTCCTCCATTCTGAGCACAACTAAAAAGCCCACTGAGTAATACCATCTCAACATTAGGAAGAACTTCCCAATAGTAAGAGCTGTTCGACAGTGGAACACACTCCCTCGGAGTGTACTGCAGTCTCCTTTCGAGGTCTGGACAGAGGCTGGATGGCCATCTGTCAAGGGTGCTTTGATTATGAATTCCTGCATGGCAAGGGGTTGGACTGGATGGCCCTTGTGGTCTCTTCCAACTCTATGATGGAATTTGGGGGTATAATGCAATGGCAATCCGAATGCAATCATGGGGTTTCACATAATTGCGTATTAGAGTATCTCACGCAATTTCGGGCAATGGGGAGTCAATTTCGGGAAATGGGAAGTCATTCTGAATGCATTCTGAACGCAATTAGAATTAATGTAAATTCACTAAACTAGCGAATTTACGTGAATTCGAATTGGCTCCATTCGAAATTGAGAGAAATTCCTCCCATGTGATAAACTCCAGAGTTGTTGGACGGCAGTTCCCAGCATTCCTGTTTTTGTTGTTGAGTGCCTCCAAGTTGCTTTCAATTAATGGTGGTATTAAGGCAAACCTATCACATGGTTTTCTCAGCAAGCTTTGTTCAGAGGAGATTTGCTATGTCCTTCCTCTGAAGCTGAGTGAGTTTGGCTTATCCAAGTTCAGCCAGCGGTTTTCCATAGCTGAGCAGGTATTCGAACCCTGGTCCTCAGAATCCTAGTCCAGTTTAAACTACTACACCCCGCTGGCTCTGTCCCAGCATTCTTACAAACTCATACAGGTTGTGTTTCTCTTACCTGGAATTCTGAAATCTTCAGGATATCTCATTGCGTATATGTAAATATTGCAATCAACCCCCTCTAAAATCCAAAATCCAAATACTTTTGGCCTCAAGCATTTTAGATAAGGGAGATTCAACCTGTATGCCTTTTTCGAAAATTCAGCCTGAAATGTTTCCATTTACCAATGCTTTTGGTTTTTTATGTTTATGCCAACAGATGATGTGCAGGAGAAGAGAAAGAATCAAGGAGGACTACAAAGGACAAAGAATGAAAGCAAAGGGAATTTCCATAGTGAAAACAGACTCGAGAGGCAGGAAGAAAAGAGAGGCGAGGGATGGAGAGAAAAATATGTTGAAGCTCAGCCTTGGACATTCTTTGGGCAAGAACAACAACTAGTTAAGACAAATAAGACGCTCCTTCATCCTCAGTGGAGAAACTACACAGAGAAGCTACTCCATCAAGCCTCAGCATCTGTGGAAAGCAGCAGTCTGACTGGAGCCTCTGCCACATTTCCAGCACTCAACACCAAAGCAAATCCATATCCTGGGGAAAGATTTGGAAAGTCCTCACAAACTGAAATCCATCATCAAATTAACAAAAAAACCATGTCGTTCACATGTGGAAAGAAGTTCAGGACATGGAAGTACCTTAAAGAGCATCAGAAGAGACTTATACATGAGAGGGTCTTCCTATGCTCGGTGTGTGGGAAACTTTTTAAAGATGAAAACCATTGTAAAACCCATGAAATGCAGCATGCCATCTAGCTTTTTTGAGCCGTGAAGTGTGGGAAGAAATATTTGGATGCATGGCAGACCTTACAACATGTCAAAAAATTTACGTAGGGAAGAGGCAATGCTCACGGTATAGTGAGAATTTGATGATGACTTAGACCTTATGAAGACAAGGAGATTCATAGGAAGAGAGAGGCCTTGGGGGCTTCCAGTGTGGTGGCCCCTTCAGTCTCTGCCCAGAAGATCCTCATAGAGGCCACATCGCTCTTTGGCTCTCTTTGAATAGCAGGCAGACCAGTGGTATTCGAGACATCACAGGTGCATACCTGAAGCTGAGTCTTTTTTAGGGAACGCAAAATGAGGATTTCTTACCCACTGTTTCTGTGGTTCATTAACTGAGTTACTTGTACATATATGTGGAGTGTTTTTTAGCAACTGGATGTGTGGGGTTTTTTTTAATATAGTTATGAAAACTGAATTTGGGAGGAAATGGATAATTTGACACTCCCACCTACCTCCCTGTGCTTGAGTTTGGAGAGGTTGTCCTCTACCATTAATGGCTGAGTAGATGTGAGCATTTTAGCAGATCTTGTCATGCAGCCAGGTCTCAAGCCACACTTGCTGAAAGTTCCTCTTCTGCACAATCATCAAATGGGCAGGAGGCTTCTCCAGTTTTCACTCTGGCAATGCTATGCAATGTAGATGAGAGCTGAGGAGCTGGGATCCAACCAGTGGAGAGAGGGAGGCAGAAGGGAAAATGTTTGAACAACTTCAGTGGTGTTTCTATGTCTCTGCATTTTAAACGGTTATGTTGATGAAGTATATATATATTTATTTTTTAATAAAGTTGTATTTCTGTTTTTATCCATTTTAAAATCTTTCTCTTCCCTCCGAAACAGAGGAGTTTATCATACGACGGAATTTGGGGGTATAATGCAATAGTAATCCAAAAGCAATCATGGGGTTTCATGTATTTGCGTATGAGTGTTTCTCATGCAATTTCGGGCAAAAGGGAAGTCATTCCGAACGTAATCATAGGTTTTACGTTAATGCATATAAGAGTGTCTCACGCAATTTCGGGCAATGCGGGGTCATTTTCGGGAAATAGGAAGTCATTCTGAACACATTCTGAACGCAATTAGATTTCACGTAGATTCGCTAAACTAGTGAATTTACGTGAATTTGAATTGGTTCAATTTGAAATTGGGAGAAATTCCTCCCATGTGATAAACTCCAGAGTCTAGTAATAATTATACCAATATAGATTTGCACTTTTGAATGTGTTCAGTAAAGCCAAAGTTCTTCTATACACAGTGGAACTTACTGCTGGGGCGATTGTTTGGTCCTCCAGATATTGCTGGACTGCAACCACCAGCAGTCCTTCCCAGTTGCTAAACTGGCTAAGAAATGCTAGGAGCCACAGTACAACACCTGTAGGATTCTCATCCCTAGTTCAAACTAGAGGAGACCCACTGAACCAAAGGGAATTACATAAGCATTGACTTATCATACAGTATTTGAATTATTTATTTATGTATTAATTTATTAATAATTAGTGGTTTTACTCTAGATGGGACCAGCGTGTGGACAGAGGCCAAGGTGTTCCATCAATTCTAGAACAGGGGTGGAAGCCACGCAATCCTTGAGGTTATGTTCGACTGCAGATCCCAGCAGCCCTAGCTGCAGGAGAGGGAGACTGGGACTTGCAGCCCAGCTTTTAGATCACATTCTCTCCCTCCCCCCCCCCCCCCACTTCCCATACTCTCCAACACTTCAGAGGAAGACCAGGACCTGGGATCATTGGATCAAGCAACATCAGAACATAGTCAAGATGACAGAAGTTATCAGTGAAGAAGAACACACAAGCGCAGAAAGGCTGCTGCGCTTTGCTTTTTCCTGAGACCTCTGGAAAGGCCAAGATTGCACCCACTCCTCTTCAGTTCTTTCCCCCTACTGAGTAAAAAGAGTGTAAACTCCTTTTGCACATTTAACACAGTTTGCAGCAACTGAAGTAAGAGCTGATGAGGTTAAAATGGAAAAGTAAGAGGAAGGGAGAAAAACTAGAGCATTGTAACAGTAACTGAAAAAGTAGGATGGTAGAGGATTGAGGATGCAATGGCTTAGTGGTTAAGATGCCAGATCTGATGATTGGAAGATTGGAAGGTTGGCAGTTCAAGGCCCTGGTGCTGCATGATGATGGGGTGAGTTCCTGTTACTAGTCCGAGCTTCTGCCAACCTAGCAGTTGCAAATACAAGTAGACAGAAATGTACCACTTCTCAGTGGGAAGGTGACAACATTTGGTGCAGTCATGCTTGCCATATGACCACTAGAGCAGTCTTCAGGCAATGCTGGCTCTTCAGCTTAGAAACGGAGATGAGCACCGCCCCTTACAGTCAGTTATAACTAGACATTCATGTCAAGGGACTACCTTTACCTTTAGAGGAGAGAGTCTGTCCCTGCCAAATTGGGACAATTGGAGGGCATGCCAGCCCTGTTATAGCTTCTCATGTATAGCCCCTTCCCTGTACGTATTTAGTAAAGACTAAGTCCTTTGGCACACAACATGCCTTCAGCATGGGCCTGGATGCCACTGGAAGTGCTAAAGCAGAACCACTGAGTCAGTGGGAGTTTATTATGTGTTGGCTCAGCAATCGATTCAGTGGGTCTGTTTCAGTTGGGCCAAATGAAGAGGTGGTTGTTGTGATTGTTGTTAACTGCCCTTGAGTCAACTTTGTCTCATGGCAATCCTGTGGATGAGACATCTCCAAGGTCCCTTGTCCTCAACCACTCTGCTCAGGTCTTGTCAATTCAGGCCCAATGTTTTACAGATTTAGTCCAACTGTCTGCATGTGGTCTTCCTTTCTTTCTACTGTGTTGCACCTTGCCTAGCATCATTTTTCATCATGATGTGGTCAAAGTATGACATCCTCAGCTTTGTCATCAAAGTCCGCATTCATACTAGCCCATTTGCCCTGGTTAGATCCGGATCAGATCGTGCATGCCATTACTGAATCTCTCCGGAAAGAAGTTCATACTACCCTTTCCCCCGATCGATGCTTCCCGGTTGCATTTTACCCCACTGAAGTTCATACCTGCAAAAGTAACGATTCAAGATGGAGCCTGCTAGTTGTCAATCAAATGATGTCATGGTGACATCTGATGCAGCCATTGGCTGCGCAAGTGCTCCATCCGGCACTTCGCTTTTTTAAAATACTTTTTTACATTTGACAGATTATGCGCAAGGAGCATAGGGCTGGTAGTGGTGCGGATTGTGGGGATCCTTTCTCCTCCTTCTGCTGCTGCTCCCTTTTTTCTCAGCACCAGGAGTGCTTCATCGGGCACTTCTGAATTTATTTATTTATTTATTTTTACAATTTGGCAGCTTATGCGCATTCTACATGGGGCTCTTTAAACGGGAGGGGGAACCCCCAATCCATATATGGATAGTTAGCTTTCATATATGGATTGGGGTTCCCTCTCCCTTCGTTTAAATGCTCAATATGAATGGGGCTCTTTAAACGAAGGGAGAGGGAACCCCAATCCATATACAGCACTGGATTAAAGCCGGTGGTTGCAAGGAGAGGAGTCATGTTCCGCTCCCTGGCCTTTACTCCTCCCCTGAACTTGACCCAATCATGATCGGAGCCAAGTTCATATTCAATTGAACCGGTTTTTCCGAAAAGAAACAGTAAATACCCTGCTTTCGGAAAAACCAGGTTTAGGGGGATTTGCGCCGCATCGGGTGTGCAAGATCCGGATTCCCTAGTGAAAAAACCGGTGCCAGTATGAACTTCCTGATTTCAATCCGGGTTACAAACCGGTTTGTATGGTAGTCTGAATGGCCCCTTAGCTTCCAGGGAGAGAGATTTCAGGGTTGATCTGCTCTAGGACCCATTTGTTTGGCCATCCGCAGTGTCCTCAAGCACTCTTCTCCAGCACCACACCTCAAATGAATTGATTTTCTTCCTGTTTGCTTTCTTCACTGTCCAGCTTCACCGCCTTTGAAGGGAATAGGACTGCGAGAAGAGCCCCCCTCACCCATCCTAAAGCTAAGCAGGCTCATATAGGAAGATAAGAGGACTTCGAACCTGAGCCACTGAGGGTTTTATTCTTGTCTGTTATTGTGTGCCTTTATATAACTTTTGACCTACGGTGACCCTTAGGCAAATCTATGGAGTTTATCACACGAAGGAGATCGGGAGTTTATCCTGTGAATATCTCAGAAAAGTCACATAGTTGCACGAAATACGACGTCGCACAAAACACGCCATTAAAATATTCACAAAGAAGCATTAACATGCATCTTTTTACTTTCGGGATTTCAGTGACCAATGCATTTCTGATGTCTCTTTAATTCCGCAAATGCGTTTGATAATTACTTGCCGTTTCCGCTTTATTTGTGGGCTGCTTTAAAAGCACTTTAATCTCTCTTTAATGCCGAAATTAGCCCCAGTGTGATAAACTCCTATGATTCTATGAAAACAACAAGAAGAAGAAACGGTCCTAAAGCAGTGGTCCCCGAACCGTGCCCTTTAAGGGATTTTGGACTCCAGATCCCAGAATGCCAGACTGTCGACCAACGTGGCTGAGGCTTCTGGGAGTTGAAGTCCAAAAGAAAAAAAATCTGGAGCAGCGGCCCTTAAACTGTGCTCTTTTGAGGGATTTGGGACTTCATCCCCCAGAAGCTCAGACTATTGGCCAAAATGGCTGAGGCTTCTGGGAAGTGAAGTCCAAAAAAACCCTGTTTTGATTGTTTTAATGGGGTTTTTTTATGGTGTTGTGTTGAGAGGAAGGGAATAATGGGATGTATTTTATAATGTGTAATGTATATTTTATATATTGTATTGTATTGTTCTTGTAAGCTGCCTCAATCCTGTGGGAGAGGCAGGATAAAAAATATAATAATTATTATTATTATAATATAATATATTAATTTATTATTATTATTATTATTAATCATTTCCTTCCATAGTTTCTCTGAGGACTGGGAGGAAGAAGATAATTATTATTGTTTGGCTCAGGGGGGAACCAATGCCCCTGGTCCATGTTTCCGGGGGGAGGGTTGGAGAGAAGGGCCTACTTCTTGCCCGGCGCCTGGCACGGCTTCAGTCACGTGACGGCCACCGCAGCACTAACCAACGGCCTCCTCTGAGTCCTGCCAGAGGGAGGAAAGCGGTGTCACGCTGAAAGTCGTCCCCCCGGAAACACCACCAACTGCTGGTTCTCCAAAGAAGGCAAGGAACAGGAGCTGGAAAACGCCCAAAAAGCCAAAGAAGAGGAAGACAGAGGGAAGGAGGGTGAGAGTTAGGGAAAGGGAGGCTGGTGGGGAAGGGGAGAAGGGTATGGGGCCACCATGAAAAGGGGGGAGTTTCCTGGCAGAGGGTCTTTGTGTGGGGCTGGGGGAAGGGGGTTACTCTCCATTACTCCTGGTCCTTGCAGAGCCTCCATTTGACAGAAGGAAACCAGGAGGACCCTGTGTCCAAGCCAGTGTCAAAAGGCTGGAGTGGATAACAGAGAAGAGGACTCCTGCTGCAGCCATTTGCTTCTGCCTCAGCCTCCTGGGAAGGGCCAGAGACTCTCATCAAAAGAAAAATCCTGAGGAGTCCTACTACACCATAAGTTGGACATGAGTCAACAGTGTGATGCAGCAGCTAAAAAGGCCAATGCTATTTTAGGCTGCATCAATAGAAGTATAGTGTCTAGATCAAAGGAAGTAATAGTGCCGCTCTATTCTGCTTTGGTCAGGCCCCACCTGGAATACTGTGTCCAGTTCTGGGCACCACAATTCAAAAAGGATGTGGAGAAACTGGAGCATATCCAAAGGAGGGCAACTAAGATGGTGAAGGGTCTGGAAACCATCCCCTATGAGGAACGCCTTAGGGAGCTGGGGATGTTTAGCCTGGAGAAGAGAAGGTTAAGAGGTGATATGATAGCCCTGTTTAAATATTTGAAGGGATGTCATATTGAGGAGGGAGCAAGCTTGTTTTCTGCTGCTCCAGAGACTAGAACGCGCAACAATGGATGCAAGCTCCAGGAAAAGAGATTCCACGTCAACATTAGGAGGAACTTCCTGACAGTAAGGGCTATTCGACAGTGGAACACACTTCCTCAGAAAATGGTGGAGCCTCCTTCTGTGGAGGTCTTTAAACAGAGGCTGGATGGCCATCTGTTGGCGCTGATTTGATTGTGATTTCCTGCGTGGCAGGAGGTTGGACTGGGGGTCTCTTCCAATTCTGTCATTCTATGATTATCTGACTCTCCAGCAGTAACTCAGAGTGTGTAGGAATAATGCCTATTATTATTAGCATCCACGGATTTTGTTCTCCACGGGGGAATACCTGGAACCAAACCCCAGCGGACGACAAGAGCCCAGTGTATTAAAAGAACAATATAATTAAAAACGTAGAAAAGAGGTTCATTTTATTAAAATGGAAATTAAATGATTACCATGTTAAAATAGATAGCTATGAAAAGAATAAAATACATTTTTAAAAAGGTAAAACTGTATAAAACATTTTAAAATGAAACAATATCCCAAGCCGGTCCTTTATAAACGTTCCATTTATAGCTTATGCTTAGTACATCAGTAAGCAGTATAGGAATGTACCATTGCACCAGAGCTATCTGACAGAGAAGGCTGTACGTCTCACAAAAATACAGTCCCTAGAATCCCATAGAATGCAGCCGGGGCAGTTAAAACGGTATCAAGGTGGATTATTTCTGCAGCGCGGATGCTCCCTCAGAGACCGGTTCGGCCAGGAAATCTGATAGTCAGCAAGGTAAACAGTACACTCACAGCATCCCTAGTTTGTCCCTGGTTTTCAGGCTCAGATGTACATGCTCCATGTGGTTCAGCTCTATACTGTAATAAGTAATCTGGTCGGGTTCAGATGGTCTTTGGAGATCATGTAGCACCTTTGAGACTAACTGAAAGAAAGAAGTTGGCAGCATGAGCTTTCGTAGACCAGTCTACTTCCTCAGGTGCATTTGGTGGAGTGGAAAGAAAGAGACAGAGCTACTGTATGTATGTATGTGTGTGTGTGTGTGTGTGTATATATATATATATATTTGGACATATTAGAGGCGTTTTGGTGGTAGCCCCACTCACTCTCCAACTCCCTTTATGAGTCGGTTTCCTGCCTAAAGCCTCAGTTCCTTTTGTCCGCCGCACTAGCAGCATCTAGGAACTCTTCAGAGATTTGTTTTCTTGTCAAGACTTTAAAACTCGATTTGACAGGCTCAATCTGCATTTTGGTGGTAATTTTTTTAACATTGTTGTCCATATTTTAAAACAAATGCTATGATTTCTTAGATAATCATATACTTAAAAATTTTAACAACAGCTTATACTGTGATTTCTTAAAGAACCACGTACTTAAATACAGATTTAAATTCTGAGGTAAAGTTGTTTTAACAACAACTTGCCCTGCGATTTCTTAGAGAATCACTTACTTAGATGTGAATTTAAACCCTGAACTAAAGCTGTTTTAACAACAGCCTGTACTGCGATTTCGTAGAGAATCACATACTTAAATGTGAATTTAAATTCTGTGGTGAAGTTGTTTAACAGCAGCTTGCCTCGCCTTCACATTGGCAAGGCCCTTTCCCTTTCTGAGGATACAACAGCTGCTCACCTCAGTTGGTGTGCTTGGCAGAACTCCCCCCCCCCCCTTTTCTCTTGAAGAAAAGTTTTCAAATTTTGCCTGCCTTACTGGTGTGCTTGGCAAAGCCCCATTATTCCTGAGCAAAATTTTTAAAATGGCACCCGCTTTACTGGTGCATTTTTCACCTCTTATCTCTGAGATAAACTTATAGAATGGCCACCGGCCTTCCTTGCTCACTATGGCTAGGGATCCTCGTTTGCTGCGGACATACTGTCTCAGGGCCATTCACTTGGCTTTTGTCTCTTATTCTCCTGAAGAGGAGTCGTTACTGGCTGCCTTGACTTCAGTCCTTGCCAGTCGCCAACTCCCCGGGATCAAACCAATTGGATGTCGTCATCATCGATCCCTGACTCTCTGGAGCCAAACTGCCTGGCTTGTAGCCCAACATTGATCCTCATTGGTCCCTGACTCTCCGGAGTCAAACCATTTGGCTGGCAGCCCAGCGTGGTTCCTCGTCGGTCTCTGACTTTCCGGAGTCATACCTCGTCGGTTCCTGACTCTCCAGGGTCAAACCATTTGGCTGGCTGCACAACTTGGATCTTCTTCGGTCCCTGATTCTTCGGGATCAAACTGTTTGGCTGCCGGCCCAATGTGGATCCTCATCTGTCCCTGACTCTCCGGGGTCATACCAGCTGGATGGCAGCCCAACTTTGAGCCTCATCAGTCCCTGACTCTCCAGGATCAAACCATTTGGCTGGCTGCAAGACTTGGATCATCATCGATCCCCGACTCTTTGGGGTCAAACCGTTTGACTGGCAGCCCAACGTGGATCCTTATCGGTCCCTGACTTTCTGGGGTCATACCGACTGGATGGCAGCCCAACATGGATCCTCATCGGTCCCTGATTCCCTGGGATCATACCGATTGGCTTGAAGCCCGACATCAACCCTCATTGGTCCCTGACTCTCCGGTGTCAAACCAATTGGATAGCTGCCCAACTTCGATCTGCATCAGTCCCTGACTCTCCGGAGTCATACCTTCTAAACAGCAGCCTAAAACTGATCATCGTTGGCCCCTGACCCTGGAGTCATACCGATTGGCTTATAGCCCAGCTTTGAGCCTCGTCGGTCCCTGACTCTCTAAGTTTGGCTGGCTGCAAGACTTGGATCTTCATCGATCCCTGGCTCTTCAGGGTCAAACCGTTTGGCTGGAAGTCCAATGTGGAATACTCATTGGTCCCTGACTCTCCGGGGTCATACTGCTTGGCTTGTAGCCTGACTTCGATCCTTGTTGCTCCCTGACTTTCCGTGGTCAAACCGGTTGCCTGACAACCCAACTTCAATCCTCATCGGTCACATACCTACTGGATGGCAGCCTGACTTCGAACCTCGTTGGTCCCTGACTCTCTGGGTCAAAGTGATTGGTTGGCTGCCAGGCTTCGATCTTCATCAGTCACTGACTTTCAGGACTAATACCAATTGGCTTGTAGCCCAACTTTGACCCTCGTTGGTCCCTGACTGTCCGAGGTCAAACCGATTGACTCATAGCCGCACTTTGATCCTCTTCAATGCTCCGTGGTCAAACCGGTTGGCTCACTGCCTACCTCTGCCATTGTTGGTCCCTGACTCTTCTCAGGATCAAACCTATTGCCTCGCATCTGTGCTTCAATGCTCATCAGTCCCTGACTGTCCAGGATGTTCCAGATTGGCCTACAGGCAATTTTACATGGCACCTTCCCCGATTATCAGGTGTTAGCCAGATTGCCATCATGGTATGGCTGCATTTTGTCCTGACTCTCCTTTGAGAAGACGAATGTTAAGGGCCCAATGTCGATAATGTTTTGAGCTACACAAGAGGATTCGAATGCAGCTGGCTTTTCAGTTTCTGAGAACCGTTATTGTACCGCCGCATGCTCCTTGCCGCCACCGGGTTCGTTTTGTGGCCACGATTAGCTGTTTCCAACAGCCAGTGTGGCTGATGCTAGTTGGGTTCAAAGCCATAGTTGTTCCTTCTTTACCAAGGTCAACTATCAGCAAGTGCTCTGTCAATTTGGGGCCATGAGGTGCACCACTGACTCTTGCCTCCCTGATTCAGGTCCATAGTGTTTCCTTGGTACTGAGGGTCACTATCTGCGAGCTCCTTGCCAAATTTGGGGTCATGTAGTCCTCCTCCTTCTCAAGGTCTTTATGGTTCCTACAATTTGTCCCTCGAACCACCACCAGTGGTCAGTTCTTTGCCTCCAATCCAAAAATAGTCACCCTGACACATACTATGGTCCCATTTCATTCGAAACTGAGACGTATTTCAGGTTGCTCCCTAGATATGAAGGGATGCCAGCATCATTGGACAGTTATACAGTATAAATATTCCTTCTGTACCGAGAGCTGGCATCATGGCTATCCCTATAAAGCTGATTCAGGGCTGTGATAATGCCAAAATGCCTCTAATATCTCCAAGAAGGTTCCGAAGCTAACTGTGCAGGCACAGAATAACCCATTTGTGTGAATTCGCAGATAACTACTCGAAGAAATACCGTTACAGGTAAGCAACCTGTCTCTCTCTCTATATATATATATTGTGGGTTTTTCGGGCTATATGGCCATGTTCTGGAAGAGTTTATTCCTGATGTTTTGCCAGCATCTGTGGCTGGCATCTTCAGAGATCTTCATTTCTTTGAACGTGGCCACATAGCCCACAAAAGACTATGGATGTTGGCTGTGAAAGCCTTCAGGTACTGTATATGCTTTCCACTTACTATATACATCTGAGGAAACAGACTGAAGTCTACAAAAGCTCATGCTGCCAACGTCTTAATTTCACTTAGTCTCAAAGGTGCTACAAGATCTCTCTACATACTGTATATTCTTATTTTAATCAAGAATCAACCCAAAAAAATCTGGGTTGACTTATCTCTGAGTCAGTGTAAGTACTATACCTTAACTGTTACCAAAATAGGAACCATCGCTTCTCAGAATAGAGTGGTAAAAAGTGAAATCTTCATCCATCTCGGGAGAACCTTGAAAAAGCACAAACCCCCTGTAGTCTCTTCACTGTGGCACAGCTTCTGGCCTTTTTGAATGTCTGGGTAGGAAAACAGCAGTGTGCTCTAGCATCATTTTCCTGTCCTTCATCCTTTACATCCTTTGTTATGGGTTATATCAAAATCCATAATTTTGGCACTAAATCCTGCCCTCAATTTATGCATGAGGTCGACATATAGTCAAGTATATGACATTGATGTGTGAGAATGTCAATTCAGAATTAAGAGTCCTTCATGTATGAAAATGAAGTGGCAAATCCAGTTAATGAGTTCTTCTTACTTGCACTTGCTGAGAAAGAAGATGCCTGCCTGTACCTGGGTAAGTTTCTTGAAGAGGATTTCCTGATAGATTTCCACTCCATTCAGCTAAAATTGGTGCATTCCATAATGGTGCAATTTAAAGATATACCATGTTAGTCTGTAGAATCAGTATGCAGAGAGATCTTATGCTGCTTCAAGAGCTCTCTACATGCTGATTCTACAGACTAACATGGCTATGTGTTTAAATTCTACCATTTTAGAGACCACATTTACTCATTCCTCTTGTCCCCTTTCTTCACCTGCTCACTAATACAGTTCCCTTCCAGAAGAGCCTGGGCCCATGTTGGTCTGCTCTCATCTCTCAACCAAATGTAAAAGAGAAGGAAAAGAGGAATTAAAACAGCCTAGAGGTGGAACAATAAAGCATCAGCAGAAAACAGCCAGGGAAATGCTCCCACTGTGGAGAGTTCCTTAAAAGCAGGATTCTGACCTGTGAAAGCATTGAATCTTTTCCTCCAAAGAAGCTCTTAGCTCAGGAATTGTAGCTCAGGAATGAGATTGTAAAAAACTGCTGAATAGAGAATATGAGATAATATGATAAATAGCAAAATCAATATGACATAATCATATATTATATTGAATGTGGCATGTGTAATAGCACATTGTACTTCTTGTTTTCAATGCATATGATTTTAATTGCTTTTCACTCTATTGATACTTTCCAATTTATTGATACTTTTCACTCTGCTGATACAGGCTCTCTGAAAGAACTTCCCCTACTGCCTTTCCTTCAGGGAAAAGGCCTGATTGCTATTGGAGGCCTCTATACATTTTTACTTCCCTGTATGTGTGTTTGCTTTCAGATCGCCTGTCAACATATGGTGACTTCATGAATTTCATAGCATTTATTTAGATAAAGAGTACTTAGAGGTGAATTTGCCAGATCCTTCCTTAGAAATATAGCCTACAGCACCTAAATTTGTCAGCAGACTCTTGTTAAGTACTAACCAGGGCTGACCAGGGAAAAGGATCTTGGTGTTTAATTAGACAGCTTGATGGACAGGTTAACCCTGTGTGCAGATGTTGTTTAAAAGACAAATATCATCCTGGGACTCAGAAGGACTAACTGTCCCTAGCTTCTAAGATTAGACAAGGTGTCTAATCTTAGAAGCTAAATTTAGTTTTCTAACATTAGACCTCTGAGGTGCCCATACCAGGATAATAGTTCTTAGCAATGTACATTGATGATGCTCTATAATTACATGGTAATATCAATAGTAGCACAACAGTTTATATCAATAATAGCACAACAACCTCCCAGAGGACTTTTTCAGCTACCGCTCCCAAGCTTTGGAACAACCTGCCGGATGAGATGCGTCTTATTACATCACTTGCTTAAAAAAGCTTTAAAGACGCATCTCTTCCGGCAGGCCTTCCCCTGAAAAAATCATCAATTCCCGGCTCTGAAACGGAAATTGGGTTGATAACCTCGGTTGTCCTCTTTATTTAATTGATTTCATCTATTGCTTATTTGCACAAGAATTTGTTCATGAGATTGCACTTTTGTCTGTTGTCGATTTTAATATTTGCTAGTTTATTCTAATTTTAAGGGGGGGATGGTCAGGAAGGGGCATGATAGTTGTTTTAATCTGTATTTTTTAACCTTGTTGTACCCCACTCCGATTACTTTGCTAGAGGAGCGGGTTATAAATAAACATTATTATTATTATTATTATTATTATTTATTGATTTTACAGGGTGTTGCAGCAGAGCAGCCTAGGGACCTCTCTGCCTTGAGAGAGCAGGAGGAGGAATAAATTTGATCCTTTTTGTGGCTTCATTGGCATAAAAAAGCCGAAGATGGGTGAACCAACTTTAAGTGGTCCTGAAGGAGGAAGAAGCCCTATAGCTGAGAGCAGTTGGGAATTCTGGGAGAGGAGAGCCCCAGAGGTGAGTGAAGACCTTGCTTACCCAGATACACATTGCCATCACTTCAGGCAGTTCTTCTACAAGTCAAGTGAAGGGCCCCCAGAAGTTTGCAGCCGACTCCAAAGCCAACATAACAAACAAACAACAATAGTTTTGTGGCCAAAGACTGTACATGCAGGTATAACTTCGCACTATCAGTAGGCTTTCATTTTTGTTTTTCCATATTTGTTACAGTTCTTCCTTACACACACACATACGCACACAGTTGTTTCAATGTGTCCATGAGAAGACTTCCTTTATAAGTCAGAGCATATGATGTTCTTGCTGTTATATTCATAGAATTGTTTGTGTTCCAACAGATACATTATACTTATAGCTGGTTTTAAGAAAAGTTTCCTAGTGTATTTCATCTTCTTGAGCTCTTATTTTGTATGTCCCTTTTTCAGGTAGGACTAATGAGCTGCTGACTTTTTCTTGACTTGTTTGTGGGTGGATGTCTCATACCACATGTTCAAACCCCTTTCCCTAAGATTTTTTGCTATTTTTCATCCTTCTCCAAATTCCATGTTTTGCATCCTCACTGCTGTTTCAGGTCAAAAATTTCTTGGGGGAGGTTCACTCTGAATTCCCTGTGGGAGAGGAGGCTCCACTGGACATGAGACAGGATCCCAGCTGGAGGGAGATCAAGCAAGAGTGTGATGAAGAAGACTACTTTCGAGGTAAGAATTAATACTCTTTGTCCAGAATCCTCTGGATCTCTTTGTTGTTTGTTTTTGTTGTGTGCCTTCAAGTGGTTTCTGAGTTATAGTGACCATGAGACACAGCTATGATGGGGTTTTCTTGGCAGAATTTGTCCTTCAGCCCTCCTTTGAGGCTGAGAAACTGTGACTTGCCCAAGTTGACCTAGTGGGTTTCCATGGCTAAGAAGGCACCAAATATTGCCAAGAAAACCCCATGATAGGTTCACCTTATGGTCACCATAAGTTGAAAATGACTTGAAGGGATACAACTACACAGCAAGAACAATGTGATGTTATCTGGTTTTTCTAAAAAATGATATTTTATTTATTTTAAACAACTTTATATAATCCAAATGTAAAGAAAGAAAGAGTATCAATTATATAGAGAGATTTAGATTAATCTCTGTGATATAAGCCCAAAAATCATTCATTCATTCAAGAGAGAGAGTGAGAGAAATAGTGTTAGCTGTAAAGAGAGCAAAGAGACAATTGGGGCAGGGCAGGCATAAAATGGCTTTGTAAAAAGGTGTCTCTTTGTCAGAGATTTTGTTAACTGAGCTATGCCTGTACTTCCTAATGAGTCTTTGTTCAAGACTGTAGCTACAACCTCTGACACAAGCATATATGACCGGCTTCTCCCCATTTTGGTCTCTCCCACAGAGATTATAGTGATGTCACCAACAAGGTCTGAGTCGTGTTTTTCTCCTCTTTGTAGTGGACCAGAACTAGATCAGGTAAGGAGAAGGGTTCCTGGAAGAAGAGGACTTGAGCAGTCTGGGTTCCTTTTCCCAGATGAAATCCCTCTCTGCGCTAGGCAAAAATTTTGTTTCTATTTCCTTTGGATTTTTAAAAACTGTAAAAATATGCTGGTTTCTCCATATTCCAAATGGAGTGAATTTGAGATTTGAAAAAACATGAATGTAAAAGAAACCCAGACTAACATATACTCTATTCACACAAACATGCATACCCAAAACAGAATTTATATCTTTACACTGATTGTTTTAAAATTGGCTAAAAAACAACCAAAACTGTAGCAGTTTACTCCATGCTACCTCTCCTCTCCTTCACCCGATGCATGTCCTTCAACATTTCAGAGAAGGGTATGCCTTACCATGGTCACACAGTAAGTTTTCATGTCTGTGGGGGGATTCAAACTCCTGGTCTCCAGAGTTGTAATCCAACAGTGGAACCACCACACCATGCTGGCCGAGTTAGTTTATCCCAGCTGCCACAGATGACAGTCACCTTGATGTCCAGTATGAGCAAGAACCGTTTTCTTCTGTCTCCAGGGGCTGGTGACATTTGAGGAGGTGGCTGTGTCTTTCTCCCCAGAGGAGTGGGCCCTGCTAGATCCTGACCAGAGAGCCCTGCATAGACAGGTCACAACAGAGATCGATGAGATTGTGGCCTCTGTTGGTAAGAAACCCTCTTTACCTGAATAATTAAATTTTAAAATGGATTTCTAATAACTGTATTATGCAACAATGCAGCTACAATACTTGGAAGGGGTTTGCAATACTTGGAAAGGGATCCTGACCCAGCCCAAATGGGAAAGGAATGAGGCCTATATATTCAAACCATGGAGGAGACCTATAGAATTATGGGCTGACTTGGTAAGGTTCCCTTGTTCCCTTGCTGGTGATAAGTCCTTTTCTAAATGTGGTGGTGGTGGAATTTCATGCTTCTGTCAAGCAAGAGGTTGTGCTGATGGTAGCAGTTCTGCTAGAAGGGTCTCCCAAGTCAGACTGATTTCCAATGTTCCAACAGCTAGTGGGCACCAACAGTGGTGAGGAGTGACTCTGGCAAAGCATCTCAGAGACGGAAGAACAGAGGACAAGTATGAGTAGTGTATCTAATGATGCAACTAGAGCAATGATTTCCAAACTCTGGCTCTCCGGTGTTGGGGACTTCAGCTCCCAGAGGCCTCAGTCATCTTAGCCAATGGAAGGCCAAAGTTTGAGAATCACTGAACTAGATTCATGTTTAAAGGATGTTCAGCTCCTGGCCTTCAGAGTGGTGAAGGAACAGTCTGAAGCTGCACAATATCAATAGGAAAAGAGGGAGACCATGCCACAGGTAGATTGATTCAATCTAGGAAGTCACAGTCCTGAGTTTGTAAGACCCCAGCAGGACAATTAATGACTGGATCTTTTGGAGGTCTCTCATTCACAGGGCACCAGAAGCCAAAGTTGAATTAATGGCAGAGAGGAAAATGAACAACAAAGGAAAAATAACAGCAGCCATTTTGCTTCTTGGTGAAAGTGTTATCTCAGCTTATGCCAGTCACACTGATGCTTCTTAAGGCAGGACTGGGGAACTGATTAAAATAAAAAAGAACCATGATATAAGACCCACATGGCAAATCTTAATAAATGTGTCAAGGAAGAAAGACTCTGCAAATTTCTGGCAAGTGGTTTCAAATGCCTGGCCGAAAACAACACCAAATGTAGACTGTCTTATACTTTGTGGAGCAATGAACATAGACATACACATAATCCCAGTTTATGTACATGTACATCATAGAATCAAAGAGTTGAAAGAGACCACAAGGGCCATCCATTCCAACCCCCTGCCATGCAGGAACTCCCAATCAAAGCACCCCCGACAGATGGCCAATCCAGCCTCTGTTTAAAGACCTCTAAGGAAGGAGACTCCACCAGACTCCGAGGGAGTATGTTCCACTGTCAAACAGCTCTTACTGTCAGGAAGTTCCTCCTAATGTTGAGGTGGAATCTCTTTTCTTGGAGCTTGCATCCATTGTTCCAGGTCCTGTTCTCTGGAGCAGCAGAAAACAAGCTTGCTCCCTCCTCAATATGACATCCCTTCAGATATTTAAACAGGGCTATCATATCACCTCTTAACCTTCTCTTCTCCAGGCTAAAAACCCCCCAGCTCCCTAAGTTGTTCCTCATAGGGCCTTTGGACCTGCTTCAGTTTCTCTACATCCTTTTTGAATTGTGGTGCCCAGAACTGGACACAGTATTCCAGGTGGGGCCTGACCAAAGCAGAATAGAATGGAACTATTACTTCCCTTGATCTAGAACATCATCATCCAGGTATTAGCCAGAATCTGTTTGAAGCAAGCAGTGTGTTCTCAAGTCAAGGTGTCCTTTAAACAGAGGAGGGTTTTAGGCAAAGTGAGCCAGCATATCTATTGTCACTAACGACCCTTTCACAGGGGTCGCCTAAGACCATCGGAAAACATAACATAACAGTAGCAAAATTACAGTTATAAAGTAGCAATGAAAATAATTTTATGGTTGGGGGTCACCACAACATGAGGAACTGTATTAAAAGATCACGGCATTAGGAAGGTTGAGAACCACTGCTTTAGACAAAGGTTGGATGGGTGTCTTTCAAGACTTGTGTATTTCTGCATGGTAGAGGATTGGAGTGGATGACCCTTGTGATACCTTCCATCTCTAAGATTTTATGATTCTGTGTTTTGAAACTCCATCATGCCTTGCCATCCTGTCCTGTTCTCCCTTCTTCATAGCCACTGGTGAGGGATAAAGGGGGAAGTAGTTCATCCGCACATAGATTCCCCACTCCTGTTCGCCTCTGAGCAGGAACAACATTTCTATGGTGGTACCAGGCCAGAATTCTCCAGCTTTTTTTCCATAAGGACTATTAGAATTAGTTGAACTCTTGCCCAAAACTCAGTAACAGCCTTCTGTGGATGATGAGTAAACCATTTATTTCCCTAGTCATAAAGAAGTAGCTAGTAAGGCATCTTTGGACAGAATTAAAGATCAAGCACATATACAACAAATAAAAGCATTTCAAAGGCATAGCCTCTCCAAATTTGGTGGGCAAAAGTTCTCAGTTCTCATAACACAGCCAAACAGTTTGTAAAACAGCAAGGTTACTTTCAAGAGTGTTTTTTTCTCCACATTCATAAATCATCACTGTCTGTTAGAGTAGCTGACAACAGCAGCTACCAAGCTATGGAAAAATCCCATGCAAGCTGCTGCTGAAGGCCATGCAGTTGAACCGTGTTTTACTGGAATGACAAATGCACTGCAATATTTAACACCTGTATATATAAAAGCCCTGTTATATATCATTGACCATTCCTATACAGTCTGAAGGATAATATCTGGCTGTATCTGTTTCACAAATGTGTGCTTCCCAAACCTGCCCCCTTCATGTAACTTGCATTATGGATCTCATATACCATACCAATGAGCAAAAATATTGTATCCTAAAGTACAACAAACAAATATATGCAACAAAATATATCAATAAACTACCAAAAGCTTATCACATAGCCCCCCCCCATTACAATGCATCTCAAAGGCTGTTTATATTAATCACAGCACAGGTATAACCTGTAGCCTATTAATATATGACACATAGCATTTTACGCAGAACAAACTCTTGACATTATATCAAACATTACAGAATAATGGCAGCATGACAGTCAGGACCCAGCATATCAGTCAGGACAGAATCATGGCAAGATTAATCCAATCCTGACATTTGAATGGGAAGGATGGGCTAAAGTGGAAATATGCCTCCTCCTTGATTTATACGCCACTTTTTCATGGTAAGGGCTACAGTCAATGTGGTTTATTTATTTTTATCCCTCTCTTTTCCCAGAACTGGGACTCATCGCGGCTTCACAACATTAAAAAACAGTACAATTAAAAACAGAAAAAGTACATTTAAAAAGAATTAAATTCTTACAATATTAAAAAATATAGTTAATAAAATAAAACTCACTTTAAAAAGATAAAACTATATATACTTAAAAACAGTATCAATTTTTTTTTGAAATGGTACAACATCCCAGCCTGTCCTTATAAAAATTACTTAAAAGCCTGAGTGAACAGGTAGGTCTTAACCTGCCGGCGGAAGGCCATCAAGAAGGGAGCCATTCTGATCTCCGTGGGCAAGGAGTTCTAGAGTCTAGGGGCAGCCATCAAGAAGGCCCTCTCTCCCATCCCCACCAACCATGCTTGTAATGGTGTTGGGATGGAGAGAAGGGCCTTCCCTGAGGATCTCAGAGCCCAGGCCAGTTCATACAAGGAGATACAGTCTGCCAAATAAGTGTGAACCTGAGCCATATAGGGCTTTATAGGTAATAACCAGTACCTTGAATTGTGCCCAGAAACAAACTGGCAGCCAATGAAGCTGTTTCAGCAGTGGCATTGTGTGGCTCTGTAGTCTGCCTCTGTTAGCAGCCTGGTAGCAGCTGTTTGAAACAGCTGAATTTTCCAAACACTTTTCAAAGCAGACCCATGTAGATCCCATTACAGTAGTTCAAATGGGATGTAACCAAGGCATTTACCGCCGTAGCCAGATCTGGCTCTCAAGGAACAATAACAGTAGAAAAAAAAGTTACACACCATTTCAGTTCAGCAGCAATTATAACTCAAAAAGATTAGCGGGGGAAGAGTTTGTGTGGGATGGGATGTGTTAGAGGTTCAGCAACACCATTGCTCATCTCTGCTGTATAGTTGTGTGTGCAACCTTATATGTTGGAGCAGAGGAATCAGGTGAAGAGAGGAGATAAAATGGAAATTATGAGAAGAAAAGTTTTCTCAGACTCAGGGGAAGGCAGTGGCAAGCTTCCTCTGAACAAACCCCTGTGATAGTCTTATGTTTGCCATAATTTGGAAATGACTTGAAGGCACACAACAACAACAACAACAAGGTTTCCAGGATAATTTTTTAAAATCAAAGCAAGGAAAGGAGGAGGAATAGCATTATATGTCAAGGATATTTACACCAGTGAAGAGGTCCAGGAAATCAATACTGGAAGCCAGGTGGAGAGCATCTGGATAAAAATTAAAGGAGAGGGAAACAACAGGGATGTCACTGTGGGAGTCTACTACAGACCCCCAAGTCAGACAGAGGAAATGGATGATGCCTTTCTAGAACAGATGACCACACAATCAGGAAGGAGAGATGTAGTAGTGATGGGGGACTTCAACTACCCGGATATTTGCGGGAAGTCAAACTCAGCGCTATCCTCAAGATCTAGAAAATTCCTCACTTGCCTGGAAGACAATTTCATTGTCCAAAAGGTGGAAGAGGCAATAAGGGGATCAACTATTTTGGATCTGATCTTAACCAACAGGGAAGACCTAGTTGATGGGGTGCAAGTGGTGGGATCCTTAGGTGGAAGTGACCATGTCCTCCTGGAGTTTGTTATACAGTGGAAAGGTGAAGCTAGGCATAGTCAGACACGCATTCTAGACTTTAGGAAAGCTGATTTCAATAAACTTAGAGAAATACTGGGGGTGATCCCATGGTCAAGAATACTAAAAGAGAAGGGAGTTCAAGATGGATGGGAGTTCCTCAAAAGGGAGATGCTAAAGGGACAATTTCAGACAGTTCCAATGAGGAAGAAAAATGGGAGATGTCTCAAGAAACCGGTATGGATGACTAAGGAACTTACAAATGAGCTAAGTTTTAAACGGAACATGTATAAGAAATGGAAAAATGGGGAAATCACCAAAGAGGAATTCAAACAAATAGCCAGTACATGTAGGGATAAAGTCAGAAAAGCTAAAGCGCAAAATGAACTCAGGCTTGCTAGAGACGTTAAGAACAATAAAAAGGGCTTTTTTGGATATGTCCGCAGCAAAAGGAAGAAGAAGGAAACAGTTGGGCCACTGCGTGGAGAAGATGGCCAAATGCTCACAGGAGACAGAGAAAAGGCAGAATTGCTCAACACCTTCTTTGCTTCAGTCTTCTCAGGAAAGGCAAAGGGTGCCCAACCTAAGGATAATGGGGCAGAGGACAGAATAGGGGAATTTCAGCACAGAATAAATAAAGAGACAGTACAGGAATACCTGGTTAATCTAAATGAATATAAGTCTCCAGGACCAGATGAACTACATCCTAGGGTATTGAAAGAACTGGCAAATGTAATATCAGAGCCATTGGCAATCATCTTTGAGAACTCCTGGAGAACAGGAGAAGTCCCTGCAGACTGGAGGAGGGCAAATGTTGTCCCAATCTTCAAAAAGGGGAAAAAAGAGGATCCCAACAATTATCGTCCGGTTAGTCTGACATCAATTCCAGGAAAGATTCTGGAGCAGATCATTAAGCAGAGAGTCTGTGAATATCTGGAAGATAATTCCATAATCACAAAAAGTCAACATGGGTTTCAGAGAAACAAGTCATGCCAGACAAATCTGATTTCTTTTTTTGATAAAATTACTAGCTTGGTAGATGAAGGGAATGCTGTGGATATAGTATATCTTGACTTCAGTAAGGCATTTGACAAGGTTCCCCATGACATTCTTGCAAACAAGCTTGCAAAATGTGGACTAGACAAGGTAACTGTTACATGGATTTGTAACTGGTTGACTGACCGAACCCAAAGGGTGCTCACCAACGGTTCCTTTTCATCCTGGAAAGAAGTGACAAGTGGGGTCCCACAGGGCTCTGTCCTGGGCCCAGTGCTATTCAACATCTTTATTAATGACTTGGATGACAGTATCGAGAGCCTAGTTATCAAATTTACTGATGACACGAAATTGGGAGGAGTAGCTAATACCCCAAAGGACAGGATCAAAATTCAAAATGACCTGAATAGACTAGAAAGCTGGGCCAAAGCTAACAAAATGAAATTTAACACAGAGAAATGTAAGGTCCTACACGTAGGGCGGAAAAATGAAATGCACAGATATAGGATGGGGGACACCTGGCTGAATGAGACAACATGTGAAAGGGATCTAGGTGTCCAAGTAGACCACAAGTTGAACATGAGTCAACAGTGTGATGCAGCAGCTAAAAAGGCCAATGCAATTTTAGGTTGCATCAATAGAAGTATAGTGTCTAGATCAAGGGAAGTAATAGTGCCACTCTATTCTGCTTTGGTCAGGCCCCACCTGGAATACTGTGTCCAGTTCTGGGCACCACAATTCAAAAAGGATGTGGAGAAACTGGAGCATGTCCAAAGGAGGGCGACTAAAATGGTGAAGGGTCTGGAAACCATGCCCTATGAGGAACGCCTTAGGGAGCTGGGGATGTTTAGCCTGGAGAAGAGAAGGTTAAGAGGTGATATGATAGCTCTGTTTAAATATTTGAAAGGATGTCACATTGAGGAGGGAGCAAGCTTGTTTTCTGCTGCTCCAGAGAACAGGACTCGGAACAACGGATGCAAACTGCAGGAAAAGAGATTCCACCTCAACATTAGGAGGAACTTCCTGACAGTAAGGGCTGTTCGACAGTGGAACACACTCCCTCGGAGGGTGGTGGAGTCACCTTCCTTGGAGGTTTTTAAGCAGAGGCTGGATGGCCATCTGTCGGGTATGCTTTGATTGGGAGTTCCTGCACGGCAGGGGGTTGGACTGGATGGCCCTTGTGGTCTCTTCCAACTCTAAATTTCTATGATTCTATGATTCAAGCTCCTTGTCACAAAAAAATGGAAATTAACACACACACACACGGCTTGCCAGGTGCCCCTTATTCTAATGGACATCTCTTATTTGAGAGTTGGAAAGCTTGAATCCCAGCTCAGTCATGGAAACCCAAGTCATGCTCTCTCAGCCTCAGAGGATGGCATTGGCAAACCCCCTCTGAAGGAACTTGACAAGAAAACCCCATGATGCATAATACACCTTAAGTTGCCATAAATCAGAAATGACTCGAAGGCACACAGCAACAGCAACATCTCCCTATATGACCTCCATAAGGTTTTAAGATCATCTGGAGAGGCCCTCCTATATGTCTCACCACCTTCTCAGACTTGTTTGGTGGAAACAAGGGAGAGGGACTTCTCAGTGGCTGCTACCAGACAGGAACTCCTTCCCCAGAGAGGCCAGGCTGGCCCCATCCTGGCTGTCCTTCCGCCAGCAGGTTAAAACATTTTTTATGTTGCAAGCCTTTACAAACTGTTGAGATTTGACTCTTAATGCTGTGTGATGCTGTTTTTGAAGTTTAAAATTGTATTGTTTTAAAATGTTGTTAGCTGTCCTGAGTCCCATTATAGGGAGAAAGGCAAGCTATAAAAGCTTTCAGATAATCTGGACCTAAGCTGTAAGAAGGTGCATAGTATCTCTTCTTTTTTTTCCAAGGATTCATTTGTTTTTAGGATTGTTTGGCTTTAATCTCTTTCCCACACCCTGAAATTTTTTTTCACACATACTTAGATTTTTTTTTTTCTGTTTTTCCTCTTTGCAGCAGAATACTGGAGAGAAACAAATGTATTAATTAAGTATGAAAACTTTGGGCAAAACCTGGAACTTACCAGCCACCAGCAAGACCAAAATTCAGAAGAGGAAAGTTATTTTAAAGAGGAGCCCTATGAATGCAATGTATTTGAGAATTGCCTTCCCCTAAATATGGAGCTTGTGCCTTATCAGAGGATCCATGCTGGGGATAACTCCTTTAGATGGGAGGTTTCTGGGAATGGTTTTGATTATGAATTGTACAATGTAAACCACGAAGAAGAACAGAGAGTAAAAAATCCACAAAAATGCCAAGATTTGGTGAACTACTTTGCTTACCATTCACTGTTTATGGCAAATATGAAAGCACACAGAGACCTTGCGAGCCACTGGAAAATTCACACAGAGGAGGAATTCTACAAATGCCAGGGATTCAGGAAGTGTTTTAATGAAAATGCAGTCCTTGCGGGGCATGAGAGCATCCACACAGGAGAGAAACCCTACAGATGTCAGGAGTGTGGCAAATGTTTTGCTCAAAAGGCAGTCCTTGCACAGCATGAGAGCATCCACACAGGAGAGAAACCGTACAAATGTCAAGAATGTGACAAATGCTTTACTCGAAAGGGAGCCCTTGTGAGACATGGGAGTGTCCACACAGGTGAGAAACCGTACAAATGTCAAGAATGTGGTAGATGTTTTGCTCAAAAGGCAACCCTTGTGATACATGGGAGAGTCCACACAGGAGAGAAACCTTACAAATGTCAAGAATGTAAAAAAAGTTTTATTTCCAAGTCAGAGGCTGTGACTCATCAGAGGGTGCACACAGGAGAGAAGCCATACATATGTCAGGAGTGTGGTAAATGTTTTGCTCAGAGAGTAAACTTTGTGAGGCACCAGCGAATCCATACAGGAGAGAAACCATACAAATGCCAGGAGTGTGGGAAAGGCTATCTTCAGAAATCAGACCTTGTGATGCATCAGCGAGTCCACACAGGAGAGAAACCATATAAATGTCAAGAATGTGGGAAATGTTTTGCCTGGAATTCAGCCCTTTTGCTCCATCAGAGATTTCACACCGGAGAGAAACCCTACAAATGTCAGGAGTGTGGGAAAGATTTTTTTTCCAAGTCAGAATTTGGAATGCACCAGAGATTTCACACAGGAGAGAAACCCTACAAATGTCAGGAGTGCTGGAAATGTTTTGCTCAGAAAGGAGACCTTGTGAAGCACCAGCGCATCCATACAGGAGAGAAACCCTACCGATGTCAGGAGTGTGGGAAATCTTTTGCCCAGAAATCACATCTTGTGAATCATGAGCGCATCCATACAGGAGAGAAACCCTACAAATGTCAGGAGTGTGGGAAATGTTTTGCTCATAAATCAAACCTCGTGAATCATCAGCGCATCCATATGGAGAGAAACCCTATAAATGTCAGAAGTGTTGAAAAGGTTTGGTTCATCAATCAAAACATGTGAATCACCAGTGCATGTATACATCCTTTTTATTAAGCATGAATGACACAAGAACAAACACAAATAAAATTTATATCTATATCTATAGATATAGATATAATATTATATTACCATACAAAGGTGACTAACAAAAAGACAACAACAATCCTAACATAACACAAAAAAACTAACAACAACTAACAAACAATTCTGACTTCCTCCCTCTTACACCAAAGGTTGTATCGTCCTATTACTATATTTCCTTTCAGTAGCATTACTAGGGCTGGTGTCACCCAGTGTGAGATGGCAGCAGCAGGGGGTGGCCTTGCCCACACTTCTATGACTTTGCCTTGCTTACTCACTTAGCCATTCCTCTTCTTTCTCCAGTGCCCCTTGAGCCTGCTCAAAGGGGTGACCTTGTCAGACATAGGCCAACAAGGCAGCCATGTTGCTGGATGAGCTTGAGGATTGGCCAAAGCACCAATGTTGCCAAGTCTGAGCCGTGGGTAAAGAAAGGCACAGTGCAGCTGTGATTCCCCTTTCTCTAGCTCAAATAACCAGGCTCCATGGATGAACCAAAAAGGATTTATTGAGAATCTCAGCACAGTAGACAAGCGTTTGCCATAATTGGTTGCAAAAAGCAAGATCCAAACATATAACCTTTCACATTGACCCTCCTCCCCTTACATACCCATTCCTCCTCTAGGAGAGCGACCTTGAGGCTCAAATAACAAGTCTGCCACATTCCTTCCCTGCCTCCCACCCCGGCCATTAAACCAAAACTGTTCCAACTGCAATAACAGCACCCCAGTTATAATCTCACCACTCTGTACATTCTATAACCCAAACCATCCTAACAAATAACCCATGACAGGGTACCTCAGAGGACCCTGACAGCAGCAGTGGCAGCAACACCAGTACCCTTCCCGCTGGTTGAACAGCTGTTGGGCTTGCTCAGGGGCTGGCAAAGGTGCAGCTGCCACCAAGCTCCAAGTCTGGAGGACTTCTCTGCTCATGACTCAGAGATTGGTCATAGCAGTGGCGCAGCACAGCAGTGGCAGCACCTTTGCCAGCCCCTGAGCTTGCCCAGTGGCATGGCTGCTTCAGCAAACTGTGTCTGACAAGGCCACCCTTTCAAGCAGACTCAGTGGGCACCAGAGAAAGGAGGGACATGCACACTCATCCTAAGTAAGCCAGCTTTTCCTTTCTCCTGGACCCACAGAGCCTGCTCAATGGGTTGTCTTGTCAGACAGAGGCTGAAGGATCAGCTGCACTGCCAAGTGAGCTCAGGTGCTGACAAAGATAATGCTGCCGAACTTTGAGGTTGGAGGACTTTTCTCTGCCCTGTGAGCCTGTTCAAAGGTACAGGATGAGGTGCATCTCAGTAGGTGGAGAAAGGAGATGCTTACTGGGAGTGGGCATCTTTCTTTGCCCACTGAGCTGTACCACACCCGACTCCTTGGATCTTTGGGGAACATTGGTGTCACTCCATATGTAGGATGTCCCCTGGTGTGGCCTGCACCCCCTAGTGATGCCTCTGTTTCTTTTAATTCATAATGCACAAGGCTTCTACGATATAAGCAAACTCAGTTCATTTTAGAAAAACTAAAATTGGCCACAATAGGAATGCATGTAAGAAATAAATATATCCTAGTCTTTTAACTAGTTTGTCAAGGATTTCTCCTTAATCAAATGTCCATTTGTCCATTTCAGCAAGTTCTACTATTTCCATCAACCAGTCTTCTTGAGTTTGAGTAGCAGCTTCTTTCCACCTCTGAATGTAGAGAATTCTTGCTGCTATAATCATATACTGTAAAGTCAAATACTGTAAAGTATACCGTATATTGTATACTGTATACTGTAATCATATACTGTACTGTATCATATACTGTAAAGTCATATACTGTAAATTATACTGTATACAGTATACTGTATACCATAATCATATACTGTAAATCATATACTGTAAAGTCATAATTTTTTTGTCCAACAGTCTCAACAAGAAAATCTCTGTCTTCCACTGAATTTTTGTCTTAAAGATATCTTCCAGCATTTTGTATATATGAACATATGAAAAAAAGTTCCCATTTTATTCTTAGATTTCCAACAAGCACTTGAACGTTTAAAAAACATTTTTGGTAATCTATCAGGAGACAAATTACCACCTGTACATAAATTTTATAGAATTTTTTTTCTATAAAATTTAAAGCCCAAAAATACAATAAAATCTCTTAAAAATTTAAAATCCATTTTTAATTTAAAAAAAAAATTGGTCACTACATTTTCTAAGCGCTTGTAGACAGACGGACTGAATGATCCATTCTAGTGCCTTATCTGATACAGACGTCAAACTGACAGGTCCCATGTCTGATCCCTGCCTCCCCTTTTTTCTTTTAGGAGGAATCAGAGGCAAAGTAAATGTCCAATACAGTAGTTTGGCTTTCTCTCTGTCCTTCTGTCTTGACTTGATGCATATATAGACACACACACCCATATATGCAAATTAGTTATATTAATGTATTAATGCTTCTAATGTAGATACTTATTTATATTAATGTAGATGTTATATTTATGTAGATGCTTGTTAATATAGATGACTGGTGGTGTTCTTCCTTCCTTTCGCTGTGATAAGAGCAAAAAAGCAGGTAGGCTTACCAGACTGAAAACTGGAGAGGGCTCTTGTGCAGTTAATGGCTGTGGAGACAAAGGAACCTCAGAGGATGTTGCTTGTCACATAACCAGGTGAGCAACACCTTCTGAAAATCTCTCTTCTGCACAGTTATTAAAGATACTGGAGCCCTCTCCAGTTTTCAATTTGGAAATGCTGTGTAATGCAGGTGAGGGTCAAGGAGCTGGAGACAAGCCAGAGGAAGGAAGAAGGGACAATATTTGAACAGTTTCAGTGGTTTCTTCAATTAATGAATTGATATAGTAGCTCTTTCTACTTTTTAAATGGGTGACCTGGGTGATGAATTGATGACCTGGGTATTCTCCTTTTAATAAAGCTGTTGGTTTTTTCCATTTTAGAGCCTCTCTCTTATTTTCTCATCCTAACAAAGAACCTGGACATAATTGTACCATTATAGAATTGCTGTTTTGCATGTGTTCTGTAAAGCCAAAGCCCTCCTGCACACAGTGAAACTTTCTGCTGGGGTAATATGTGCATGAACCCATATTCCAGGAAGGAGAATTGTTTAGCCTTCCAGATCTTCATAGATTCATAGAACTGGAAGAGACCACAAGGTCCATCCAATTCAATCCCCTGCCATGCAGGAACACACAGTCATTCTTGTTTAAATATAAGGCGTCTCACATAATTTGTTGTTGTTAACTGCCGTCAAGAGCCCTGATTTTGTTGGACTACAACCCCCATCAGTCCACCCCAGTGGTTGTGCTGGGAGCTGCAGTCCATCAACATCTGGAAGGCTGCATTAGTTCTAATTAGAGTAGACCCACTGAACCAAAGCGAATTGCACAAACACTGACTATGCAGCACTTGAGTCAGTGGGTTTACTCTTGTGTTTCATCAGTTCTAGACCTGGAGTAGGAATCCTGTAATCCTTGAGGTTATGTTGGCCTGCATATCCCAGTAGCTGAAAAAGTGGGAAGGTAGAGTATTAATTGAGTCTGAAAACTCAGACACAAAAGGCCAAGCAACATCAGAATGTAGTGAAGAAGGTCTAAATGTTACTAATGAGGAAAAACAGACAAGCTAGGAGAAGCTGCAGCAATTTGCTTTTGCCTGAGCAAACTGGGAAGGGTAAAATCCTACCCCCTCCTTTTCCCACTGCCGAGTAAACTCAGTGCAAACTACTTATGCACTTTCAATTCAGTGTGCCACAATTGAAGTAACCGGAGGGCAAGTTGGAGGAGAGAGAAACTGGGACATTTCAAAAGCATATGAAAAAGTGGATGACAGGATTAACTGGGACTATCCCTTCCAAAATCAGGGCGTTGAAGGGTATTGATTTGCTTCACGTAAATACACTTTCCTCTTCAGAATTGTGTATGACAATTTCTAAGGAAACACACCTACAAAAGCATCCTTGTGTTCTTTCTCACACCTGCTTAGTGAAACCGAGAAGAAAAGTGGGGAAATTATTGTATTCCTTAATGAAGTGCCCCCCAAAAGGAAAATGTTAATGGCCATTAAGATAAGTTGTGGACTATCGAAAGGGTCAGGGTAGTGTCTCTTCAGTGGAGGCATTTTGCCCAGAAAAGCCTTTGCTGTCATTAGCCTTGCTTATAAACATGATGCATGTTCAGCTGGCAACCTGGAAGCTGGCATCCGTCCCTGATCTACTTGAGGAGGTCCACAAATGTGCCAACTTTTGGACATACCCAATAAACATTGGCAGAGGTACACCAAGTTAGTGATTGCTGAAAGCTGATGCATTGAATATTAAAAGTAGAAATAGACTTCTCCAGTTTTCAGCAAGGTGTGTCGTATTTCTGTCAAATGACAACGAAAACTAGGGGAAGGGTTTTATTTAGACGTACAGAAGACAGCAATTCAAAAGTTCAGGAAGTTTTTTTTTGTGCCACAGCAACCTATTAGCAGCAACTTTTGACCAAACTATATACTGAATGCTCAGTTTCAACATGAAGTGAAAACTCTCCATCCTCCAGTCTTTCCAGAGGGAGTCTATTGTAAGAGAAAAATTGTTGGGTTCTGTATGCAATACTATTCTTTTAGTCCGAACTGACAGGCTAAACAAAACAATGGGATCACAATAAGATGGCTAGCGTAGAATTCCACTCTTTCCCTTTTCACACTTTAGTTCACTGCTGACCCACTGCTGCAACCTTGCATCTGAGGAAGTAGGCCCAGATCTACAAAAGCTCATGCTACCAGCTTCTCTTTTTCAGTGAGTCTTAAAGGTACAGTACTACAATATACTTTTGCATACTGACACATTTATATGTTGCAATATGCAATATTGCAACATTCTTTCTCTCTCTATAGCAGATTGCAATACTGCATATTGCAATAAATGCATCTGAGGAAGTAGGCCCAAGGCTGCAAAAGTTCATGCTACCACCTTTCTTTCAATGAGTCACAAAGGTGCGACAAGATCCTTTTGCAGACTGATACATGTATATATTGCAATATTCTTTCTCTCTCTCTGTATCACACATTGCAATATTGCATATTTCAACAACTGCATCTGGGGAGTGTGAGATACAGTTTTCTAAGTGCCAAAGTGCCAAATCAAATTAATCAGGACAAAAGTTAAGCAGCAATTTCCAATTTATTAATTACAATCTTGCAAGAAGGGATGTCTCAGACAAGTAGCCAAGTTTTACCCAATATTTATAAGCCATTTTCTGTTGCAATTTTCTTTATCTCAGTTTTCATTGGCTGATGTACAAACTTCCAAATTACATGTGTGTTCTCTACACCTACTTCATACAATGCATCTCCATTTAAATTAGTCATAGATTCATGGGTGTGTTACTAATATTCATAACCCTCCTTAGGCATGATCAGAAGAGAAAACCCTTTGAACTCTAGTTTACCTTTTAGAAAAAGTGAAATCTATTGCAATTAACTATAGCCTGAACTTGTGGTTTCTCCCCAAAAGGCTCCCTCTTCTTTATTTGTCTCAATGGCCTTGTCTGTCAGCTGAAAAAAATGTCTCTTGCTTTGAAGCTTGGACACCCAAAATTGTTACAACTTCAGTGCTACCCTGTTTCCCCGAAAATAAGACATCCCCTGAAAATAATACCTAGTAGAGGTTTTGCTGAATTGCTAAATAGAAGGCCTCCCCTGAAAGTAAGACCTAACAAAGTTTTTGTATATAAATATATATACAGTATATAATAAATGTTCTTTTTTTTTCAACAATAAATGAATTCTTCTTCATGGAAAAATAAGACATCCCCTGAAAATAAGACCTAGCACATCTATGCGAGCAAAAATTAATATAAGACACTGTCTTATTTTCAGGGAAACGCGGTAGCTATTCCTTTATCCTAAACTAAAAAAAAAAATCGAGTCTGTATTCTTGGCATTTTATTAAAAGATGTTTTGCAAGGGTTGCGAAGAAGTTAAAAGGTAACCATCTTTCTATCTGGGGCCAGAAGTCCAAAAACTCTTTACAGGGGACATGTGTGTGTGGTGTGTATTTTAAAAACCATCCCTGTCTGGTATATTTTAGGGCCTAACTAAAGGATAAAGTCTTAATTTCATTTCTACTCACTTCACATATACGCATATATATCTATATATGAACGTATACTTATTTGTGTGATAAAACCCAATACTCAGGCCCAAGTCTACAAAAGCTCATACTGTTGTAACCCACCCGGATTCTCTGTGATAGGACAGGCTAGAAATAAATCTATTATTATTAGTAGTATTAGTATTAGTATTAGTATTCTTTCATTTAGTGAGTCTCAAAGCTGCTACAAGATCCTTTTGCGCTGATTTCCTAGACGAACATGGCTACATCTTTGAGTGCCGCAACCTGTCCCTGAAAGCCGTGTTTCTCCAGCCCTTCTTCTTCTTCATTCTGCCAATGCTGATGCTGCTTAAAAACATCCTGATAAGACAAGTGATGGAAATGGCTCCCCATCCCATACACAACCCCAACACAAAGGTCCAAAACAGACTGCAGAAATAATCCACTTTGAGACTGCTTCAACTGCCCAGGCTCAGTGCTAGGGAATCCTGGGAACTGCAGTTTGTTGTGGGACTAGAGGCTAAATGTCTCACAGTTCCCAGAATTCCCTAGCACTGAACCAGGGCAGGTAAAGCACTCTCAAATTGGATTATGACTGTATTTTGGGCCACAGAGGGGAACCTTCTGCTCCTGGTCCATGTTTCCTAGGGGAGGATAGAAGAGGTCGGACCTGCTCTCTTGCCAGGAGCCTGGCTCGGCTTCAGTCACGTGACGTCAAGTGGAAAGCCCAAGAACAAAGCACTCTCAAGCCTGAGGCGGTGTCACACTCAAGAGGGTCCCCTGGAAACATGAACCCCTGGAACTGGTGGATTGAAAAGAAGCCAAAAAGAGAAATCATCATCCCATCCCAAAAAAGTACCAAAGGAGGGAAAGAGGGAAGCCAGGTGAGATCTGAGAAAGATATGATAAATAGGAAAATATATATGACATAATTGTTTATTTTCATTATTTTTGTTTTGCACAGTGTGGAATATGATGTATTAAATGTGCAGGGTGTAACAACATAATAAAGGGACTGCTCTTGTTTTCAATGGACATGATTTTAGATTGCTTTTCACTCTCTTGAGACTTTCCAATGCATTGATCATTTTCACTCTATTGAAAATAGAGGCCCTCAGGAGTAAGAACCTCTCAAACTGCCTTCCCTTCAGGCATGCTATAGAGACCTCCACAAATTTCTTTTTACCCTTGTGTGTGTCTGTATTATGTGTGAGTGTTACTTGTGTGCCTTCAGATTGCTTGCACCTTATGCCTTCTGTGGGTCTGCGTATGTACAATTGTCCTTCCATATTTGCGGATTTAACTTTTGCAGGTTTGTCTATTCAAAGATTTTATTAATATGTTCTCTCTAGGAATATCTAGGTCCTCCAGCGCAACTCTGTGGTCAATGTCTGGCAGATGTTGACCACAGAGTTGCACTGAAGGACCTAGAGATTCCTAAAGAGATATTCTCTCCGGTAAAATAACCTGGTGTTTTTGTTATTTTGCAGTTTTTCCACATTCTCGGGGGTCCCCTGTCCCTAACCCCAGCCAATGCGGTGTGACGAATGTATTTGTGTGCCTTCAACTTATGGCGATCCCGTGAATTTCATTGGTCTTTCTTAGGTGAGGAGTATTTGGAGGTGGTTTTTGCCAATTCTTTCCTCTGAAATCTAGCCAACAGCCTTCTTTGGTGGTCTCCCATCCAAGTACTAACCAGGGCTGACCTGAGAAAGGGATCTTTGGCATTGGAGCAGAGAGCTTGATGAACATGTCAAGCCAGTGTGCAGATGTTGCTTAAAATGCAAATAACATCTTGGGAATAATTTGGGGACAAATTTCATTTTGGGGATAATCTGGGAATAAGGCGATAATTTGGGAATAAGGTGAGCTGACTCTATTTAACTTCTGAGATCAAACAGGAGCTGATGTCTTTAGGGTATCTGGATCAGGATAATTGTTCTTAAACAACAACGTACATTGATGGTGCTCTATAAACAGCAATAGAATTTATATTTCTATTCCGTTTCATAGTAAACTAAGCACTCTCTAAGTGGTTTACATTGTGTTCACCAGCTGTCCCCAACAAACTGGGTACTCATTTTACTGACCTCTGAAAGGATGGAAGGCTGAGTCAACCTGGAGCCCTCTGAGATCCAACTCACAACATTTTAGCTGCAGTACCAGCACTTAACTACTGTGCCACCACAGCTTCTAAATACAGTACCTGATAATATCAACAGTAGCACAACAATGTTTTGGTTTTACAGGTTGTGGCAGCAGAGCATCTTAGGAACATATTTGTCCTGAGATGGAAAAAGGAGGAAAAACTTTGATCCCATTGATGGCTTCATTGGCATAAAACAGCAAGATGGATGAGCCAGACTTAGCTGGGCCTGAAGAAGAAAGGGGTCCCGATGGCTTAAGTGCTGGGAGCAGTCGGGAATTCTGGAAGACGACAGTCCAGAAGGGGTTCCTGGATGAGGATCTTTCCTGCTCAGCAATACATCACCAGCGCTTCAGACAGTTGTCCTTTGAGGAGGGCAAGGGACCCCGAGAGGTTTGCAGCCAACTCCACCATCTCTGCCATCAGTGGCTGAAGCCAGAACGCCACTCAAAGACTGAGATCCTGGACCTGGTGATCTTGGAGCAATTCCTGACCATCCTGCCCGCAGAGATGGAGAAGTGGGTCAGGGAATGTGGGGCAGAGACCTGTTCCCAAGCAGTGGCCCTGGCAGAGGGCTTCCTTCTGAGTCAGGCAGAGAAGGTAAGAGCAGCTCTTCCTGGTGCAAAGGTGAGAAGATGATGGCTCTGGGGCTGCCTTTTTGGAGCCCGCTGATGACTGAAAGGGGCAAACGTTCCTGAAGATGTTCTTCTGAAATGTGGTGCCCCAGATTTGGCTTGGATAAGGAGGAGTGTGGGGAGGATTCACCTTGTGATGAAGTGGAATCGCAGTCCCCAAAGCCTCTGAGAAGTGTGATTGTGCTTTAACATTCAGGTGAGTGCTTCCTGTGTGCCAGGCTTTCAAAGGAAGTGACAGGTTTACCTGGCACAGCCACACAACCAGACATTCCCCTTGGTGATTATGGTGGCAGAGTATAGCCCTGATGTGACCAGGAGTGAAATGGACTTCCAGTCCCTCCACCAAGGAGCCTACTCTCACTCTAAAGTGTGAAACATTTTTCCTGTTGCTGCCTTCTTTTTCTTTTATTCCCAAGCAAAAATAACAAAATAACAACAGTAGTGTTGAGGCCACAGACAGTTCAGAGAAGTATAACTATACAGTATCAGTAGGCTTTTATTTTTGTTCTTCGTGTTTGTTACAGTTCTTCCCTGCATAGACACACACACACACACACACACACACATTATTACAATGGGTCCATGAAAATACTTCCATTATAAGTCAGAGCAGGATTTTCTAATACTTCCAATGTTCTTGCTGCTGGCTCCATGTGATTGTTCATGTTTCAGCATATACAAGAAACACAACAAATATTAACAAATGTGTCATACCGTATTTCTCCTTGTTGAGTACTTATTTTATATGTCCCTTTTTCAAGTAGGGCTAATGAGCTGCTGACTTTATTCTGACTTGGTTGTGGGTGGATGTCTCATACCACAAAAGTCCAAACCCTTTTCCTAAATACCTTTATCATCTTGTCATCCGTCTGCAAATTTCATGTCTCTAATCCTCACTGCTTTTTCAGGTCAACAATCTCTTGGGAGAAGTTCAGTCTGAATTCTCTGTGGTAGAGAAGACTCAATTGGATGTAAGACAGAGTCCCCAGTGGAGTGAGATCAAAGATGAGCATGATGAAAGGGCCCCTTTGCAAGGTAAGGATGAACGCTCTCTCTTCAGAATCTTGCAATTCTCATTGTTGTTGCTCCTGTTGTTGGTGTGTTGCTTCAACACCTTCATGACTTATCATGACCCTATGATGGGGTTTTCTTGGCAGAATGTGTTCATAGGGGTTTTCCCTTTGCCTTCTTCTCGGGGGGGGGGGGTGAACCTAGAGATATTCACTTTTTTCCCACTTTCACGGGGAGTCCTGTGACCCCCCACAAATGTGGAGCTGGGACTGTATGTCACTTCACTCACCACAACTCAAGACCACTTTATCCTCTCAACACCCTGTGAGGTAGGTCAGTGTATGTGTGTTTGAGAAAGTAGCTGTTATGATCCCCCAGTGAATTTTGTGGCTCAGTGGAAACTGGAACTGGACTTTCTCAAGTCTCCACAAGACCATAACCCCTGCATCACTATTTCTTGTTGCTGCTGCATGCCTTCAATTCATTTCTGACTTATAGCAATCTAAGGTAACACTGAGAGCCAGTATTGTGTAGCGATTTGAGCATTAGACTCTGACTCTGGAGAAAAATGGTTTCAAATCCCCGCTTGATCCAGAAACCCACTGAGTGACCTAGGGAAATTTACTGTCTCTCAGTCTCAGAGGAAGGCAAGGGCAACCCCCCCCCCCCTCTAAAACACAGAAAATTTGGTACCAGAGGAACAAATAACATGGGGAAACTAAGGATGAATTCCAGAAAGAAGAAGTGTAGATCAAGATATTTTAGTGTAGTTTTATCCAAAACTAACAACAAGCACATATGAAGTGAAACCATGAGTTCTGAGAACCCTTGCCTAACTCAACAAAAATGCTTTGCACCTTCTAGAACCAATCTGAAGGCTTCTTCCCCATTGCATCGAGGGATGGCCTTTACTTTTGCCAGTCCCTTCTTTTCTTATGATTCCCATTTTTTGACCAAAGTCATAGATGCTTTTTTGAAAATGCTAGGGGTAGCTGTTGAGGCATGCTACTCTGCTCTTCCATGTCTTTTCTGTTTAGTTGCTGCTGGTTACCTTGTGGGTTGCAGGCAGGCACACATGGCTACAGTATGATCAGTGAGAGCAGAATCCCATTCTTTCTCACCTCAAGCTTTATTGTATTCTTTATTCCAAGCATATTGATGCAACCAGACACTGAAAACTCTGTATTTCTCAAAACCTTTTTCACCATCCTTCCAATGCAAATGTTCCTCAAAAGAGTTTCAGCTGTACAGAGAATAAAGAAGAAATGGGGACAGGGCAAGCATAAAATGACTTTGTAAAAAGGTGTTTCTTTGTCAGAGACTTTGCTGACTGAGCTACGCCTGCACTTCCTAGTGAGAGTTTGTTCAAGACTATCACTGTAAACTCTGACACAAGCTTATGTGACTGGTTTCTCCCCACCTTGGTCTCTCCCACAGAGACTGGAATTATGCCACCGACAAGGACTCAGTCGTCTCTTCCTTCTCTTTGCATTGGACCAGAACCAGATCAGGTAAGGAGAAGGATTCCTGAAAGAAGGAGACTTGAGTAGTCTGGCTTCCTCTCTACCCCTAGGGGATGCTTTTTTACAGTTTGTTTGGGATTTTGAAAAACTGTAAAAATAAATTGCCAGTTTCTTTATCTTCCTGATGAAGAGGTGAGATTTGAAAAACATGAATGTGAAAGACTGACAGAATTATACATCCTGGACCAGAGATAAGAAGTCTTCGCTTTGAAATCTCTAGATTTGATTCCCTGTATCTTTAACCTTGTTCTTCCTGAATTGGAATTGTTCTTCTTTTTCTCAGAACTCCTTCTTAGGAGTTTATCAGATGACTGAAATTGGAAGTATAATGTAATGGCTAACCGAACACAATAATAGGGTTTGACCTTATTGCATATTAAAGTATCTCACACAATTTTGGGCAAAAAGGAAGTCACGAACTCAATCATGGTTTTTACGTTATTGCATATTAAAGCATCTCACGCAATTTCAGGCAATGGGCAGTCATTTTCGTGATGAGAAGTACAAGTAATGAGAAGTCATTCTGAACACATTCCAAACGCAATTGAAATTCACGTAAATTCACTAAACTAGCGAATTCACATGAATTCAAATTGGCTCCAGTTGGCTCCATTCAAAATAAAGAGAAATTCCTCCCGTCTGATAAACTCCTTAGACACAGAAGGGAAGCTGATAAATATGCCCCTCCTCCTTCTTTGGTCCAGAATAAATCACCCTTCCTCTTTATTAAGCCACTGACATTCAGCTGGAAGTTTTTGGAGCTGCCAAGTAACCAGCAGAACCATGGGTAACCTTGACTACTGAGAAAATGCGCAGGAGGTTTACAATACAATTGGGCAAACTATAATAATATATAGAAAAAAAATATCCCAAATTGACAAGAAAACCATACGTCTATAAGCCAGCAGTAGGTGAATCCCGTTTTGTAACTTTAGTCCTGTGCTGACTGCACTGGACTATGGTTAAGTCTGATGATTTATGTTTGTGCAACATGAAATCTTTATTGATTTACCTATCTGGCTTCATATAACTTGCCGATACTGACAAAGACCATAAGAAGTTGAAACAGTCTCATAATTCACCGGAGGTAGCCATCAGGACATTGCCCTCCAGAACCTAAAGACATTGCCATTTATATGAAGCGCTTTTACATCACAAGTGTCACTTATTATTTTGTGGACCGTTTTGAAAAAAATAGAGAACATATTGCTGTATAGAATTGCTTTTCATGACTCTGATACTATATAAAGTTACAAAAACCGGATTCACCTACTGCTGGCTTATAGATGTATGGTTTTCTTGTCAATTTGGGATATAATTTTTTCTATATATTATTATAGTTAACCTTGACTACTACAAGGAAGACTGCCAATGCCACTTAAGGCAAGGGTGGGCTGGGCAGATTTTGGCCTGTGCTCCAGATTTGGTCTTTGGAACCACAAAGGGCAGTCTTAGAAGCTCCCCAAACTCTGAGTCTTTTTAAAATAATGTTTTTAATGCCAATCTTCAGGCAATATTTTGCCCAAAATTGAAGAACACAAGAATGTCATTGGCCGTGTATTAAGACTGTATCTGGCATCTCTTTGTGTGCACATCAACTAGGACTTTGGGGGCATCTATGATTTATGTCTTATAGACCTTCTCCCATATTGCTATTTATAGATTTGGACCATGTAGATTTAATTTGAACAATTTACATTTTATATATCTTTTAAATTTTATTATATACATACACAGGCACATAACTGCAAACGCACAATTCATATATTAACTTGGTTTCAAATTGGCTAAAAACAGACCAAAAATGCAGTTTGCCTCCTCCATCTCTCCTCTTCCACACCCCATGAAATACCCTTCAACATTTCAGAGATGAGTATGACTTGCCCAAGGTCATGCAGTGGGTTTCAATAGCTGAGTAGGGATTCTGGTCTCCAGACTCATAGTCCAACACTAAAACCACTACACCCACGCTGTCTTAGTTAATGGAGTGCAAACTTGTTTTACGCTTTGAACTCTGTAGCAAATGAATTAACCTGCAAAAAAGTGGGAGGAGGAGAGAGCAACTGAGAAATTTTAAGAGTTGCAGAAAATGTGGAACGAAAGAAGATTAATTGGCATTTCCTTTCTGAAATTGGGACAGTTTGCTTGTTTGACATAAAATTCTACAACTCTCCTAGAAAACTGAAAAAATAAACCAAAAACACCAGCTGAAATTTGGCCAACCTGGCAGTTGGAAGTGAAATATCATCCCTTCTGGATTGCTGAAATGCACTAATTTGGCCTGCCCACCTCATTTGAAGTTGACTACCCCTGGTTCAAATCCTGCAGTGGAAGACCTTTGACATTTTGTTCATTGGTTGCAGCATTATATTTCTTCCAAGCCAATCTCCTTTTACTGCTCCTGATATTTAAAATATGTCATGAGCTGAGACTCCTGTGTTTGTCAGACCTCATCCATTGCATCCTGCTGGTGTTTAAGGGAGAATCAATGTCACCTTGGCTGCCTTTGAAGCTTCATCCTCTCAGTCCACTTTATCCTTATTGTCACAGCCAAGAGTCATCTTGATGTCAGGTGTGAGCAAGAACATTTCTTCTGTCTCCAGGGTCTAGTGACTTTTGAGGAGGTGGCCATGTCTTTCTCCCCGGGAGAGTGGGCCCTGCTGGATCCTGACCAGAAAGCCCTGCATAGGCAGATCACGATGGAAATCTGTGAAATTATGGCCTCCCTTGGTAAGGCTATCTCTTTTCCTGGAGGATTATGTCTTTGGTTTTAAAATACATTTCTAATAATGGCATTAACAGCTACAATATTTGGAAGGGGGCCTTGACTCAACCCAAATGGGAAAGAGATGAACCTTATACAAGCAGATCATGTACACCTGTAAAATTATGGGTTGTCTTGATAAGGTTCCCTTGTTCCTTTGCTGGTGATAAGTCCTGTTCTAAATGTGGTGGTGGGATTGCATGCTTCTGTGAGGCAAAAGGCTGTGCTGATGGTAACAGTTCTGCTAGAAGGGTCTCCCAGGTCAGGCAGGCTTTTGCTGAGGAGCCTGCACCAATATGCCAACAGCTAGTGACACTGGCCAAGGATCTCTCAGAGATAGAAGAGCAGAGGACAAGGACAAGTAGTACTGTGTCTAAAGATGGAATTGGATTTAAGCTTAAAGGATGTTCAGCTGCTCTCCTGCATAGAGGTGAAAGAAAAGTCCAAAGCTGAACAACATCCATAGGAAAAGAGGAGAACTACACTATAGGTGGATTGATTTATTCAAGGAAGGCACAGCCCTGAGTCTATAAGACCTGAGCAGGGCAGCGGAGCTCTTGGGGGTCTCTCATTCATAGATTACCAGAAGCCAAACTTGACTTGATGGCAGAAATCAAAATGAACAACAAAGGAAAAAACAACAGAAATGTTACATCTTAATAAGAATGGTGTCTCAACTTATGCCATTCACGGGGGGTCCTTAAGGCAGGGTTGGGTAATAGGTGTCTCTCCAGATGCCCTTTGCCCCACACACCACATCCTCCCTGAGTCATAGAGCTGCCTGTTGAAGGAAACTTGCAGTGCTGGGGATAGTGTTCTATAAGGAGTTACCTTGTACCATGTGGAGCAATGGATATAAAGAGATGTAGAATAAGCACAAGTTACGTTTGGAGCGTGTACAAAGGAGGGTGGCAAAATGGTGAAAGGGCCTGGAAACCATGCCCTACGAGGACCGACTTAGGGAGCTGGGTATGTTTAGCCTGGAGAAAAGAAGGTTAAGAGGTGATATGATAGCCCTGTATATTTGAAGGGATGTCATATTGAGCATGGAGCAAGCTTGTTTTCTGCTGCTCCAGAGAACAGGACACAGAACAATGGATGCAAGCTACAGGAAAAGAGATTCCAGCTGAACATTAGGAGAAACTTCCTGACAGAAGGAATCATAGAATCATAGAGTTGGAAGAGACCACAAGGGCCATCCAGTCCAACCCCCTGCCATGCAGGAACTCCCAAAGAGCATTTCAACTATGGAACTCACTCCCTCAGAGAGTGATGGAGTTTCCTTCTTTGGAGTTCTTTAAACAGAGGCCATCTGTTAGGGGTGCCTTGATTGTAAGTTCCTGCATGGCACTGGAGTTGGACTGGATGGCCCTTGTGGTCTCTTCCAACTTTGTGGTTCTATGATTCTGTGTGCATGTACATCATCATCCAGATTCCAGTCAGTGTCTGAAGCAAGCAGTGTGTTCTAAACAGAAGAAGGTTTTAAGGCAGAGTGAGGCAGCATGTCTACTGCCGCTAACAGGATGCCTGTTTTTGCGTGCCATGAAAGGGTAGCAAATTTTTGAACTATCCTTTTTCTATTTGTGGAATCGATTGCCTCAAAGAGTGGTGGGTTCTCCTTCTTTGGAGGTCTTTAAACAGGTTGTGTGGGCATCTTTCAAGACTAATTTAGTTATGTTTTCATGCACGTCAGGCCATTAGAATAGATGGCCCTTGCAGTGCTTTCCAATTCTAAGACTGTATCATTCTGTGTTTTGGAACTCCTGTTGCCATCAGCTTTTGCCAGCCTGTCCTGTCCTTCCTTCATCATAACCAGTGGTGAGGGATAATAGCAGAGATAGCTTCAGAATTCCTACCAAAGAATAGAGGGGAGGGATGGGCTAAAATAGAATGCCTCCTTGTTGATTTGTATGCCACTTTTCTATGGTAAGACCATAGTGGTTTCTAATAACATTAGAAAAAAGGTTACACAATATTTCATTTCAGTACCAATTGCAACTCAAAATGATAACCTGAAACATCTTACAGCACAAAATAAGGTTCAACCAAATGGATAGGGCTGATTTTCTGGGATATAAATGAGTAGTAGTAGTAGTAGTAGTAGTAGGTGGCTCTGCCGCATCCTCTACTCCAGACATTTAAGGTTTAAATAGGAAGATCTTTGCTTACTGGCAAAAAAACAGCAGAAAGGAGGAAGATTGAACCTCACTTGGAAGAAAGTTCCATAGCCCAGGAGCAGCCACCAGGAAGGCTGTCTCCAGTGTCCTCACCAGCCAAGTCTGAGAGGGTAGTGAGATGGGGAAAGCCCTTCTCAAAGATGGTAAATCTCAGTTAGCTTTTGTAGGGAGATAGATTTCAGATACTCTGGACTAAGCTGTAAGAGTGGGTATAGTATCTCTTTTTTTGTTGTTCTGAGGATTCATTTGTCATTAGGATTGTTTTGTTTTAATTCCTTTCCCATACCCTGAAATTCTTTTTCACACATTTTTTTCCTGTTTTTCTTCTTTGCAGCAGAAAATTGGAGGAAAACATGGATATGTGCTAAGTGTGGGAAGTGTTCTGTGCAAAACCTGGAAATTACGAGCCATCAGCAAGACCAAGATTCAGAAGAGGAAAGTCATATCAGAGAGATGCCCTACACATGCAATGTTTCTGGGAAATGTTTTCCTCGACATGATGGGAAAAGACACTGTAGTTGTGAAATTTCTGTGAAAGGTTTTGATTATAAATTGTACAATGTAAACCACCAGGAAGCCCACACAGTAAAGAAACCACACAAATGTCAAGAATGTGGGAAATTCTTTGCTTACCATTCACTACTTATGACACATCTGAAAATGCACAAAGACTTTGTGAGCCACTGGAAAGTCCACACAGTAGAGAAAGCCTACAAATGCCAGGGATGTATGATATGTTCTCCTGAAAAGGCAGTCCTTATGAGGCATGAGAGTGTCCACACAGGAGAGAAACCCTACAAATGTCCAGTGTGTGGCAAATGTTTTGCTCGAAAGGCAGTCCTTGTGAGGCATGAGAACATCCACACAGGAGAGAAACCCTACAAATGTCAAGAATGTGGAAAAGATTTTGCTCAAAAAGCAGCCCTTGTGAGACATGAGAGAGTCCACACAGGAGAGAAACCCTACAAATGTCAAGAATGTGAAAAAGAATTTTCTCAGAGTTCATACCTTGTGATACACCAGAGATTCCATGCAGGAGACAAACCATACAGATGCCAGGAGTGTAGAAAATGTTTTGTTTCCAAGTCAGGTCTTATGATTCATCAGAGAGTGCATACAGGAGAAAAGCCATATAAATGTCAGGAGTGTGGAAAATGTTTTGCTCAGAAAGCAGGCATTGTGAAGCACCAACGAATCCATACAGGAGAGAAACCATACAAATGCCAGGAGTGTGGGAAAGGTTTTGCACAGAAATCAGACCTTGTGATGCACCAGCGAGTCCACACAGGAGAGAAACCATATAAATGTCTCGAGTGTGGGAAATATTTTGCCTGGAATTCAGCTCTTTTGATCCATCAGAGATTTCACACAGGAGAGAAACCCTATAAATGTCAGGAGTGTGGGAAAGATTTTTTTTCCAAGTCAGAATTTGTAATGCACCAGAGATTTCACACAGGCGAGAAACCCTACGAATGTCAGGAGTGCCGGAAATGTTTTGCTCAGAAAGGAGATCTTGTGAAGCACCAGCGCATCCATACAGGTGAGAAGCCCTACAAATGTCAGGAGTGCAGAAAATGTTTTGCCCAGAAAGTACACCTTGTGAATCATGAGCGCATTCATACAGGAGAGAAACCTTACATATGTCAGAAGTGTGGGAAATGTTTTGCTCATAAATCAAACCTTGTGAATCACCAGCGAATCCATACATGAAAGAAATCATACAAATGTCAGGAGTGGGGGAAATGTTTTGGTTTCAAGTCACATCTTGTGAGACTTCAAAAGCAGGTGAAAAGCCCTACAAATGCCAAGATTGTGGGAAATGATTTACCGGTACTCAGAATTCAGACCTATTCAGCCACTGGAGAATCCACACAGGAGAGAAACTGTGCAGATGCCAGGAATGGTGAAAATGTTTTGCTCAGAAAGGATCTCTAGTGATCCACCACACAGGGTTGAAACCATATAAATGTAAGGAGAGTGGGAAATTGTTTGTTTGCACTTATTATCTTGTGACTCACCAGCAAGTCCATACAGCTGAAAAAACTATACAAATGCCAGAAGTGTGCAAAAAATGTTTCCTAGTCTGAACTTGTGAAACACAAATGAAATGACACATGAGAGATACCATACAGATGCGTGGAGTGCAGGATATTTTTTGCTAAGGCTGCAGCTCTAGTGATGCATGAGAGAATCCACTTTGAGAGAGAGGAAAAATACAAATGCTGGGATTTGAAATTTCACTGCTAGGTATTTCACTAACATATAGCTCTAGCCATCTGAAACTTGTAATGTTTGGCTGGACTCTCTCATGTTCTTGTTTTGTCTTGACTTTGAACTGACTATTTTCGGACTAGTCTGTTTATCCTCTGCTGTGTTATGTACTTCAACCTCTGACCTGGCTAATGACAATCCTTGTGCTTTTCCTTGCATGCTTCTCAGATAACCCAAAACTGACCTGGACTGACTATTTGACATCTCCTACTTGTTACCTGAGGTACTTGCCATCTTGTGTTCAGGATAAGAGGAAAGACTCTTCCAATTTTTCCTGGAAAACCTTGAAATATGTAAAAAAAACATAAGAAGGGTCATACAATCTAGCTTTTTGAGCTATGGGGTGTGGAAAAAAATATTGGATGCATGGCAGACTTTACAATGTGTCCAAAAAGAAATCTACACAGAGGAGAGGCTATACAAGAGCACACAGTGCAGCGACAGTTTAGATGATGACTTAGATCTTTGCGAACATGAAATACATGGGAAGAGAGAGGCCTAGTGCTGGTGAAAGTCAAGAAGCTGGAAGAGGAGAGAAGGGAGAATATTTGAACAGTTTCAGTGGTTTCCCATTTTCTACATGGATACAGTAGATCTCCCTACTTTTTATGTTGGTACTTTTATGACCTGGGTAGTCTCCTTTTAATAAAGCTGACAGTGTTTCGATTTTAGAGCCTCCCTGTTATTTTCTCTTCCTGTCAAAAGAATCTGGAAATAATTGTACCAATATACATGAATCTGAGGAACTAGGCTCAAATCTATGAAAGCTCATGCTTCCAGCTTCTTTTCTTCAATTAGTCTCCAAGGTTCAGGAAGATCCCTTTGTGTAGCAGTATAGATGTGCCGGTTTCCCTGTGTTCAGTAAAATGAAGCCTTCCTGCACACTGTGGAACTTACTGTTGAAGGAAATATGCACCTGAATACTAATTCCAGGAGGGCAATTGTTTGGCCTTCCAGATGTTGTTGGACTGTAACCTCCAGCAGTCCTGACGAGTGGATGCCTGTGCTGCAGCCACTCACTCACAAACCGCAAGGTTGAGAATACAATACTAGCCAAGGGTTCAAGCTTGACTCAGCCTTGCATCCTTCTGAGGTCACTAAAATGAGTATCCAGCTTGTTGGGGGCAATGGGTTTACACATTGTAAATTACTTAGGGAGTGCTTAAGTACACTGATAAGTGGTATAGAAATGTACTTGCTATTGCTATGCTGGCTAAGAACTGCTGGGAGTCCTTGAGCATCTGGAGGGTGGCACGATTCCCATCTCTGTTAACTGTAACAGACCCACTAAATCAAAGGGAATTACATCAGCCTTGACTTACCATTCACCATTCGAGTCAGTGGGTTTACTCTAGATGGGACCAGTATGTGGCTGGAGGCCAGAGTATTTCATCAGTTCTAGAACAGGGATGGGAATCACGCAAACCTTGAGATTATGTTGGACGGTACATCCCAGCAGCCTTAGCCAGCCACAGGAGAGAGGTGCTGGGAGTTGCAGTCCAAAATATAAGAAGGCTGCTTGAATGTCATCTCATACCCTCCAACATTTCACTCCAAAATAAACCTAGGACACAGGGCCAAGCAACGTGTGTGGACAAGGGGGCAAAAGGTATTAATGAAGAAATGCCAATAAGCTTGGAGAGGCTGCAGCAGTTTGCGTTTTCCTGAGCCTACTGGGAAAGGCAAGATTTCACCCATCCCTTCCTCTCCTCCTACTGAATAATTGGAGTGCAGAATCATTTTGCAGTTTGAGCAGCAGTAAGCTGAGGATAAAATGGGAAAGTAGGTGGAAGGGCAAGAAACTATTGTGGCACCAGAGCTCTCTTGGTGGGCAGCTGGCTAAATGTCTCACAAAACTACAGTTTCCAGAATTCCCTAGCACTGAGCCAGGGTGGTTAAAGCAGTCTCAAACTGGATTGTTTCTGCAGTGTGTTTTGGGCCGTAGTTATGAATGAGGAAAAGCAGACAAGCTAGGAGAGGCTGCAGCAGTTTTCACTTGCCAGTGCCAACTGGGAAGGGCAAGTTTCTGCCCTCTCTTCCCCTTGCTTAGTTAAATGAGCATAAACTCCTTTTGCAGTTTGAACTTAGTTTGTTACAATTGAAGTAAGCTAAAGACAAAGAGGGCAAGTTGGAGGAGGAGAAAGAAACTGGGAGATTTTTGTTTGTTTGTTTCACACATATATTTCTAAAAACAAGTAAATCATGGATAGACTCAATCAGAGGGGTTATGGGTAAGGGATTGCAGGATCTGGGAAAAGCAGTGGAGGATAGGGATTCTTGGGGATGTCTCATCCACAGGGTCTATATGAGTTGGAGCCGACTAGAGGGCAGCTAACAACAACAAGATATTGTATAAATCTGGCCGCATATTTCCCCAGTATTTCCAGTCTTGAGGCTGGTGTCTTCTTCCACTTTATTCTCTTTTATTCCTCCAGTCTTATTCTTCAACCAGTGTGCCATTTTGTCCAGTTCCATCATGTTAGCTAATTTCATTCTTGACTTGTGGGTAGAAACTGGGACATTTTGCAAGCAGCTGGAAAGGGGTTGAGAGAGGATTAATCGGGGGACTGTCACTTCCAAAATCAGGGCAGTTAGAGGAGGGTCTTGATTTGCTTCACACACATAAAACACATTTCCCTCTTCAGAATTTCCCGTGGCAGCTTATAAGGAAACATAAGGAAAAACTAACCTTAATAGATTAGAAATTGGCCAAAACTAACACAATGAATTTCAAAAGGAGAAATGTAAGGTACAGCACTTATCGGGGGGGGGGGGGGGGGGAGAAATGAAATGAAATGCATAGATATAGGATGGGGGACACTTGGCTTGAGGAGACTATATGTGAAAGGGATCTAGGAGTCCAAGTAGACCACAAGTTGAACATGAGTCAACAGTGTGATGCAGCAGCTAAAAAAGCCAATGCAATTATAGGCTGCATCAATAGAAGTATAGTGTCTAGATCAAGGGAAGTGATAGTGCCACTCTATTCTGCTTTGGTCAGGCCCCACCTGGAATACTGTGTCCAGTTCTGGGCACCACAATTCAAAAAGGATGTGGAGAACCTGGAGCAGGTCCAAAGGATAGAAACTAAGATGATGAAGGGTCTGGAAACCATGCCCTATGAGGATCTAATACTTAGGGAACTGGGGATGTTCAGCCTGGAGAAGGTTAAGAGGTGATATGATAGCCCTGTTCAAATATTTGAAGGGGTGTCATATTGAGGAGGGAGCAAGCTTGTTTTCTGCTGCTGCAGAGATTAGAACGCGGAACAATGGATGTAAACTGCAGGAAAAGAGATTCCACCTCAACATTAGGAGGAACTTCCTGACAGTAAGGGCTGTTTGATAATTTAAAATAAACTGCCCTGGAAAGTAGTGGAGTCTACTCCTTTGTAGGTCTTTAAACAGAGGCTGGATGGCCATCTTTCAGGGATGCTTTGACTGAGATTTCCTTCATGGCAGAATGGGGTTGGACTGGATAACCCTTGGGGTCTCTTCCAACTCTAGCATTTCTCCCCATTCACAAAAGCGTCCTTGTATTCCTTTAGTTTTCCCACACCTGGCTCAGCTAAACTCATAACTGAAACTGAGGCCAAGGCGGAACCTCTGTGCCTCATCCACGTTTCCAGGGAGACGAATTGAAGCGCTGGACCTAGCTTTTGCCAGGAGCCTGGCTAGGCTTCAGTCACGTGACGAGGACACAAAATGGCCCCTAAGAACAAAGCAGCACCTGAAGGAGGGCAGGGGAGCGGTGTCACGCTGAAAGGAGTCCCCCCGGAAACAACAAACCCTGGCTCTTTTGGGACTCAAAAGAAGCTACTGTACAAACTGGAGCTTTAAAAGGCCAAAAAGCCAAAGGAGGGGGAAAGGGGAGCCCCCTGGTGAGAGTTGGGGAAGGGGAGGCCTGGAAAGAGGAGGTTTGGGGGGTTGCTGGGGAAGGAGGAGGAGGGGGAGAGGGACCCTTATATCTCCCAGCCAGGCAGGCCACCCCCAGGCCTGGGTCCCTGCTGCTGCCCTCCCTCGGTCTCCCCTCCACACTGAAGGCCAGGCCCAGGAACAGGAGGAGGGGAAGGAGCAGAGAGGGGCTGGAGGGGGGGGTCAGCACAGCATGTGTATCTGTTGTGTTAAGAACTAATGGTCTTCCCTCCACATTGATAGAATTATAGAATCATAGAGTTGGAGGAGACCCCAAGAAGGGCCACCCAGTGCAGCCCCATTCTGCCATGCAGGAACTCTCCATCAAAGCATATTTTGCCCAGTTCTGGGCACCACAATTCAAAAAGGACGTGGACAAGTTGGAGTGTATCCAGAGAAGAGACTAGAACCCAGAACCATGGGCGCAAGCTACAGGAAAAGACGATTCCACCTGTTAGGAAGAACCTCTCCTGACAAGAAGAGCTGTTAGACAGAGGAGGCACATTCCCTTAGAGAGTAGTGGAGGCTCCTTTGGCAGTCTTTAAACAGAGGCTGGATGGCCATGTCTTGGGGTGCTTTGATTGGGAGTTCCTGCATGGCAGGATGGGGTTGGACTGGAGGGCCCTTTTTGGGGTCTCTTCCAACTCTGTGATCCTACGATTCTAAGGTTGACTCAGCCTTCCATCCTTTTGTAGGTTGGTAAAATGAGTGCCCAGCTTGTTGGGGACAATTAGTTTACAGATTATAAACTGCTTAGAGGGTGCTGCGTTCAGTATGCAGCAGTATAGAAAGGTAAGTGCTATTGCTATTGCTGTTCTCTCTAGGAACATTGAGGCCCTCCAGCATGATTTCTGCAAATGTTGCCCTTAGAGTCAAGCTGGAGGACCTAGAGGTTCTCAGAGAGAACATATTAATCAAACCAGTGAATAATCAAATCTGCAAAAGTCAAAGCCGCAAATGTGGAGGGCTGACTGCATTATCCTGGTACTGGTACCCTATTGGGAAGGACAGAGGTGAAAGATCTAGACAAAATCCTAAAGTGTAAAGATATATAGTAGGCCCTCTATATCCACGGACTTGCCATCTGCGGATTCCAACATCTGCGGATTACAAGTCTAGTGAGGACTGAGGATGAGGCGGTGAAGAGGAAGAAGGCAGAGGTGGAAAGAGGAGGGAAGAGGCAGCAAGCAAAGAGGAGAAGGAGGCAGTGGGGTGAAGAGGAGGAGGTTGCCTGGGGGACATTGCACAAGGAGAAGAGAAGGGGCTCCTCTCACCGCCAAAAGCCTACCTAGCCTTCGTCTCCTCCTCCTCCTGTCACCCAGTTGGTGGGGCAGGTGGTGGTGCTGGAGTCAGAGGTCATGCTGCCGGGCCCCAGAGCACCTCCCTGGGAAGTGGCACTCTGGAGCCCCATCCTTGGACCTTCCATCCAGCCCCAAGGGATGCCCAAGGCTTATGGTTCCCACTGCCCCCCATCAAGCCTAGATGAGGTCCTCCAACATCACCCATCCCTCCTAGATGAGGTCCTCCAACATCACCCGTGGGGCTGCCTCCTCCCCACAGCACATGACCAATGGGGCAGCCATGCAGCCACCCCACTATTATTAAGGTCAATGGGACTTGAGCATCCTGCTTTTGACATGGGGGGGGGGAATCCAGAACGGATCCCCCACAGATACCGAGGGCTGACTGTACAGCTGAACACTAAAGTTAGAATCATAGAAGCCACTGTATTCCCTGTTACCATGTATGGATGTGAGAGCTGGACAGTTAAGAAAGAAGACAGGAAGAAGAGATGCGGTGCTGGAGAAGAGCGCAGAGAATCCCATGGACAGCCAAAAAGACAAACAAATGAGTCCTTGGACAGATCAAGGCCTAACTCTCCATAGGAGCCAAAATTATTAAACTTAGGCTGTCATACTTTAGTCACATCATGAGAAGGCATGACTCATTAGACAAAAAAATAATCTGGGAAAAGTAGAGGGAAGTAGAAAGAGAGGAAGGCCGCATGTTAGATGGATGGACTCTATTAAGGAGGTCATAGTATGAGTTTGCAGGAACTAAGCAGAGCAGGAGAAGACATAGAATCTTGGAAGTGTCTCATCGTAGGAGTGCAATGAGTTGAGATCACCTCAAGAGGGGTTAAGAACAGCTATTTTTATACATTGAACTCATTTTACAGCAGTTGAAGTGAACTGAGGAAGAAGGGGAAGGGGGGGAGGATATAGAAACTGGGGCATGGCTCAAAAAGTGGAATGGAAGAGGATTAACTGTGACTGTCCCTGCCCAATAAGGACAGTTGGAGGGAATAATAATAACCATAATAAGATTTACTTCTTCCTTGCCTCTTCCTGTAAATGAAGCGAGGAACAACAAATAGCACAACAGATAACATTTAAAATAATATATACATTGGGCAGGCAGGCTTTTGACTTTTGCCTGAGCCTCCTGGGAAGGGAAAGATTCCCATCAAAAGTCTGGGCGACTCCAACACCAACTCCTAGACTAGTTCTATACCTCAGCTAGGAAGTCTGATAGGCAGCGGGATGAATGGTACACTAACAGCATCATTTGGAGGACACTGAAACATAAAAGGGAAGTAAAAGAGGAATGAAGAAGACAGCCTAGATGTAGAACAAAAAAGACACCAGCTGAACACAACCCGGGAACTGTGGCTGCTGTGGGGCACCAAAGTGGAGAATTCCTCAAAAGCAGGATATTGGCCTATGAAAACATTGCCTCTCTTCACCCAAGAAAGCTCTTAGCTGCGCTGGTCAGAAATCAAACCATCATGTGTTGAGGCAGTGTACCTGATAAAATGAGTAGGAACAGTTTTAAAGAACTGCTGAATACAGAATGTTAAATAATGTGATAAATGTGGAAATAAATATGACATATTTATATATGATGTACAGCATAAAATATAATATTGAATGTAGAGGTGAAATAGCATATTGTACTGTTATAATTTGGAATGGATATGATTTTAAATTGTTTTTCACTCTATAGATACTTTTCACTCTATTGATACTGGCTCTCAGGTAAAAGAAGTTCTTGAACAGAATTTCCTTCAGGGAAGAGACCTGGTTGATACCAGGGGCCTCCATAGACTTCTTCTTCCCTGTGTGTACAGTATATGTGTCCTCAAGTCACCTATCAGCTTATGGTTTTCTTATTTAGGTGAGGAGTACTCAGAGGTGGTTTTGTGAGATCCTTCCTTTAAAATATAGCCTACAGCACCTGCTATTCTTTGTTGGTCTCCCATCCAAGTACTAACCAGGGCTGACCTGAGAAAGGGATATTGGTATTGAAGTAGAGAGCTTGATGAACATGTCAAGCCAGAGTGCAGATGTTGCTTAAAAGGAAAATGTCATCTTCAGGATAATTTGGGGGCACATTTCATTTTGGGGATAGTTTGGGAACAAAGTTCATCTTAGGGATAACGAGGGGTGACTCTCCTTAGCTTCCAAGATCAGACAGGATCTGGTGCTGCTAGGATACCTGTACCAGAATAATGCTTCTTCACACAACAATGTACATTGATGGTGCTCTATAAATATCTGATAATATCAATAATAACACACCATTTAATTGGTTTTACAGGGTGTTGCAGCAGCTTAGGGACATCTTTGCCTTGAAGCGGAAGGAGGAAGAATAACATTGATCTTATTGGTGGCTTCTTTAGTGCAAAACGGCAATGATGGATGAACTAGACTTAGCTGGTTCTGAAGCAGGAAGAGGCCCTGATTGCCTAAGTGCGGAGAGTAGTGGGGAATTCTGGGAGAAGGCAGCCCAGAAGAGGTTCCTGGGTGAGGACCTGGCCAGCCCAGAGATACGGCGTCAGCGCTTCAGGCAGTTCTCCTTCAAGGAAGGGAAGGGGCCTCGAGAGGTTTGCAGCCAACTCCACCATCTCTGCCATCAGTGGCTGAAGCCTGAGTGCCACACAAAGCACAATATCCTGGACCTGGTGATCTTGGAGCAGTTCCTGACCATCCTGCCCCCGAAGATAGAGAAATGGGTCAGGGAATGTGGGGCAGAGACCTGTTCCCAGGCGGTGGCCCTGGCAGAGGGTTTCCTCCTGAGTCAGGCAGAGACAGAGAAGGAGCCAAAAGAGCCACAGGTGAGAGGTTTTCCTCCTTTTGCAAAGATGAGCAGGCAATGGCTCTGGGGCTTTCTGTTTTGAGCTTCAGGAGCAAAGGCCCCCTGAAGAGGTTCTATTGAAATATTGTGTCCCAGATTTGGCTTTGATCAGGAGGGATGTGGGGAAGATTCACCTTGTGATGGAGTGGAAGTACTGTCCTCAAAGCCTCTTAGATGTTTGATTCTGCTTTAAAACCAAGTCTTTTCTCCCTGTGTGCAAGTTTTTCAAAGGGAGTGTCAGGTTTTCTTGTGGGCACAGCCAGACTTTTCTCTATGGTGACTACAGTGGGAGAGTATTGCCGTGATGTGTTTAGGAGCGGAATGGACTTCCATCTACTCCAGCAAGTAGCCTGCTGATACTGTAAGGGGTGAAACCATTTTACTGTTGCTGACTTTTTTCTTCCCATTTTATTTTTATTCCAGGCCAACATAACAAATTATCAGCAACTGTGTTATGGTCACAGACAGTACAGGCTGGTATAACTATATCATATGAGTAGGTTTTCATTTCTGTCACTCAATATTTCTCCCCATATAATATTTTATATATAGTTAAATGGTTCAGTGGGAAACCTCTGTTAGAACAGGAGTTTATTTTCCATGTTCTTGCTGTGGATTCAAAGTCCATGGAATTGTTTGTATTCCATTTTATACACGAAGCATACACCAAGTATTAAGAAAATGTTCATACTTCAAGGAATTTTACCTTGTTTTGAGTAGATTTCTCCCACCACACAAATCCAGACCACTTTAGCATTTTCTCATCCTTCTCTAAATTCCTTGCCTTGAATCCTCACTACTGTTTTAGGCCAATGATCTTTTGGAAGTTCACTATGAATTTTCTGTGGCAGAGAAGGCTCAATGGGACACATGGCAGAGCTCCCAATGGAGGGGGATCAAGCAGGAGTGTGATGGAGGAACCCCCTTGCAAGGTAAGGATGAACACTCCCTCTCCAGAATCCTGCGGATGTCGTCGTTGATGATGTTGTGTGGCTTCAAATCCTTACAGAGGTATGGTGAACCTTAGATGAAGCTATCACAGGGTTTTACTGAAAGAATTTATTCACAGGGGATTTGCCTGTGCCTTCCTCTCAGGCTGAGAGAGTGTGGCTTGCCAGTCATCCAGTGGATTTCCATGGGAGGGGACTTGAACCCTAGTCTCCAGATTCCTAGTCCAGTACTCAAACCACTACTCCACACTGGCTCTAATTTTCCCAGTGGAAACCACTGTACTCATTGGGCTGATGTCGAACATCCATATTCAGCTCATGAATGTGGAAATGGAGTTGTGTGTACAGGTTTACTGGGCTGGCAGATACATCTGTAGGTGGGCATTTTCCAGCGCTGGAGGTGGAAACATCCTGTATCTATATCTCAGTCAATATTATAGCTGAGGATACAGAACAAACTCAGAGAGTATTAAATGGAAATACAAGTATAATAAATAGTTTCTATCATAAACTCAAACTAAAAGTAACTAACAACCACCCTTCCAGAGCCAAGGATAACAGCCTCCTCTGTTCTGGGTGGGGAGGATATTCCCACATACATCACTGAAAATGAACATTTCACAGGTAAGAAGCAATGTTCCTTTTCATTGCAGAAAAGCTGCGCTTCCACACAAGGATTGTGCATATCTCCACAATCAGAATTTATCCTCTTCATCCTTGATGTAGGATCTTGGCTGTTATTTATTCATATATTTTTATTAGTATTTTAAAGATTTTACAGAAACAAACACAACCAGCAAAGAATGCATCTGAAAATCAGTGCAATGACATATTTAGAGTGTGTGTTACCCGACTATCCAGCCAAAATATCTCCAGTTCACATGACAATGACTATAATACAGTAACTTTCCTAAAACTTTCACATGTGAGCAAGGAAGAGAGAGGAGACCGATCTTTTTATTTGTGCGACTAATAAACTTTAACTTTCTTGGTTGTTTCTGGTAGTCATTCCTCTTTCAGTGATTTTTTCCCCTATTAGCATGATGTCCCAGAGCTTTGTGTTATTCTTTACATCTGGCCTTTGCTTCCCACAACTCATAACCACTTTATTCTCACAACTACCCTGCAAAGTAGGTCGGTGTATGTGTGTGTGAGAGAGCGTATGAAAGTAGCTGGTTGAGGTCCCCCAGTGAATTATTTGGTTTGGTGAGTACCAGAACCGGACCTTATCAAGCCCCCACCAGTATCTTAACCGTGCATCACTATTTGTTGTTCCATATTCCAAGTCATTTCTGACATACGGCAGCCTGAGGTAATCCTTGAGCCAGTATGGTGGTGTGGTTAGACTCTGACTCTGGGGTTCAAATCTCTGCTTGGCCATGGAAACCCATTGAGTCACCTTGAGCAAGTCACACTCGCTCAGCCTCGGGAAGGCAATGGCAAACCCCCTCTGACCAAATATTGCCAAGAAAACCCTGTGATAGGGTCACCTTAGGATTGCTATAAGTTGAAAAGTACTTGAAGGAATACAACAATGCAACTATAAAAATGCACTACTATCTGATGTAAATATATAAATATAAATATAAAATTTTATTCAGTAGTAATTGGCAAAGTATATCCTATACAGAGATTTAAATGCACCTCTGAGGAATAACACCAAAATCCTTCATCCTAGAGAGGCAGAGAGACAAATCCAAGAGAGAGGCACTGAAAACTCTGTTTCTCCAACCCTCTTTCACCATCCTTCCAATGCAAATGCTGCTAAAATAGTTTCAGATGTAGAAGGGATAAAGATGAAATGGGAGCAGGATGGGTATACAGTGACTTTATAAAAAGAAGCTTCTTTGTCAAGGCTTTGTTGACCAAACTATGGCTATACTTCTTAGTGAACATTTGTTCCAAGACTGTAAATTTAACCTCTGACACAAGTGCCTGACCAGCTTCTCCCCACCTTGGTCTCTTCCACAGAGGCTGGAATGATGCCATCAACAAGGACTGAGCTGTCTCTTCCTCCTCTTTGCGTTGGAACAGAACCAGATCAGGTAAGCGAAAGGATTCCTGGAATTTGAGACCTGGAGAGATCACATCCCTCTCAGTGCTAGAGGAGAATTTTGTTTCCATTTCCTTTGGATTTGTAAAAATGTTAAAAAATTGCACGTTTCTTCATATTCCCAATGAGAAGTTGAGATTTGTAAAACATGAATGAGAGAGAAGCCTAGACTGACAGATATACACCAAACACACAAAGATATAATTTAGATTTCTGTTCGTTTTCAACGGGTCTAAAACTAGCCAAATATCCAGCAATTTCTTCCCCCCTAATATACCTGCCATGATATGCCCTCCAAAATTTCAGAGATGAGCGTGACTTGCTCAAGGTTGACCAGTGGATTTCTGTGATGGAGTGGGAATTAAAATCCTGGTCTGAAGAGTCATAGTCCAACACTCAAACCAGTATACTACGCTGGCTGAGTTAATGGAGTGCAAACCCCTTTTGCACTTTGAACTCAGTTTGCAGCAACTGAAATAAGCTGAGAATAAAGAGGGGAAGTGGGAGAGGAGAAAGAGTTCCTGAAAAGGTGGGACAAAAGGGCATTGTGACTGCCCAGTTCAGACAGTTGGAGGATATGCCATAAAACTCCAGAAGCATTTCCCAACATGGAAAAAAATAAAAACTCCACATAAGCTGAAAATTGGCCAAGATAGCAGTTAGAAGTGACACAGGTATCCTTCTGGTTTGTTGAAATGCACCAGTTTGGTCTGCCCGCCTACCCCTGGTTTAACTCCTGTAGTGGAAGACCTTAGGCATTTTGTTCCTCAGTTGTTGTTTGATGTTTCTTTAAAGCCAGTCTCCTTTTCTCCTATGTTTGTCAGATCTTATCCACAAAGCTCATGCTGGTATTTGTGGAAAAATAAATCACACCTCAGCTGCCTTTAGATCCTTATCTGCCTGTGAATCAAATTTATCCTAATCGCCACAGCCGGCAGTCATCTTGATGTCAGGCATGAGCAAGAACCTTTTTCTTCTGTCTCCAGGGTCTGGTAACTTTTGAGGAGGTGACCGTGGTTTTCTCCCCAGAGGAGTGGGCCCTGCTGGATCCTGATCAGAGAGCCCTACACAGGGAGTTGATGCTGGAGATCCATGAGTTCATAGCCTCTCTTGGTAAGACTCTCTCTTTCCCTGGATGAGTATGTCTTCTGTTTTAAAACGTATTTCTAATAACAGCATAGATGGCTACAGTACTTTGAAGTGTAACCTGACTCAGCCCAAACAGGAAAGGGATGAGCCCTATATATGTAGATCACAGAAGAGACCTGTGGGATTATGGGCTGTCATATATATATATATATATATATATATATGTAGATCACAGAAGAGACCTGTGGGATTATGGGCTGTCATAGTAAGGCTCTCTTGTTAATGATGGGGCTTTACAGACTGACCAAAAAGGGCAGTCTGAAGCCTCCTTTTTCTTCTGTGCATAGCAACTAGACAGCCGGGGAAGGTGCGCAGAAGAAAAAGCTCTGAACGCCTGCTCCTTTTTTGCGTTGCAGTTACGACACAAAAAGCAAAGGCAGCACCTTTGGCATGTCACAATTGTGCAGTGCCATATGGATGCTGTGCAGCTTCAACCACATTGCTACGTATGCTGTCTAAACGGCGCTATGTAGCACTGCTGCCCCTATCTTGTGCTAGGGTTTGCGGGGCATGCATATGCTCTGCCCCGAGGCAACCCTAGCAGTCGATCGGGGCGCCCTTTCGTGCCTGTCTGTTTAGGGCCGATAATTTCTATTCTAAAAGGTGGTGGTGGGACTGCATACTGCTGTGAGGCAAGAGGCTATGCTGATGGTAGCAATGCTGCTAGTAGAGTCTTCCAAGTCAGACAGGGTTTGCTGAGAAGCGAGACTAAAGGTGTCAACAGCTGGTTGGCAGCAGCAGTAGTGGGACCGAGGTGAGACTGGTAGAGGATCTCTTAGTCAGAAAGAAAGGACAAGTATGATTAATACTGTGTCTTATGATGCAACTAGAGTCAAGCTTAATGGACATTCAGCTGCTAGCCTACATAGAGGTGAAAGAAAATTCTTTCATTAGGAAAATTCAGTAGGAAAAGAGAGAGACCACACTACAAGTGAATTGATTCATTCAAGGGAACCATGACTCTGAGTTTGCAAGAACCTCGGCAGGTCACTTCTTTCCAGGATGAAAGGGAGCCATTGTTGAGCACCCTTTGAGTTCGGTCAGTCAACCAGTTACAAATCCATGTAATGGTTACCTTGTCTAGCCCACATTTTACGAGCTTGTTTGCAAGAATGTCATGGGGAACCTTGTCAAAGGCCTTACTGAAATCAAGATATACTATATCCACAGCATTCCCTTCATCTACCAAACTGGTAATTTTATCAAAAAAAGAGATCAGATTTGTCTGGCAAGACTTGTTTCTCTGAAACCCATGTTGGCTTTTTGTGATTCCACAGGGTTCTGTCCTGGGCCCAGTGCTATTCAATATCTTTATTAATGACTTGGATGACAGAATTGGGGGCATACTTATCAAATTTGCAGATGACACCAAATTAGGAGGAGTAGCCAATACTCCAGAAGACAGGATTGAAATTCAGAATGACCTAATAGACTAGAAAGCTGGGCCAACGCTAACAAAATGAAATTCAATGCGGAGAAATGTAAGGTTCTGCACCTAGGGAGGAAAAATGAAATGCACAGATATAGGATGGGGGACATCTGGCTGAATGAAACTATGTGTGAAAGGGATCTAGGAGTCCAAGTAGACCATAAGTTGAACATGAGTCAGCAGTGTGATGCAGCAGCTAAAAAGGCCAATGCTATTTTAGGTTGCATCAATAGAAGTATAGTGTCTAGATCAAAGGAAGTAATAGTGCCTCTCTATTCTGCTTTGGTGAGGCCCCACCTGGAATACTGTGTCCAGTTCTGGGCACCACAATTCAAAAAGGATGTGGAGAAACTGGAGTGGGTCCAAAGGAGGGCAACTAAGATGGTGAAGGGTCTGGAAACCATGCCCTATGAGGAACGACTTAGAGAGCTGGGGATGTTTAGCCTGGAGAAGAGAAGGTTAAGAGGTGATATGATAGCCCTGTTCAAATATTTGAAGGGATGTCATATTGAGGAGGGAGCAGGCTTGTTTTCTGCTGCTCCAGAGACCAGAACGCGGAGCAATGGATGCAAGCTGCAGGAAAAGAGATTCCACCTCAACATTAGGAGGAACTTCCTGACAGTAAGGGCTGTTCGACGGTGGAACACACTCCCTCGGAGTGTGGTAGAGTCTCCATCCTTGGAGGTCTTTAAGCAGAGGCTGGATAGCCATCTGTCGGGGATGCTTTGACTGGGAGTTCCTGCATGGCAGGGGGTTGGACTGGATGGCCCTTGTGGTCTCTTCCAACTCTATGATTCTATGATTCTATGATTCTAGGACAGTTGATGACCAAAGCCCTTGGAGGTCTCTCATTTTTAGGTCAGCAGGAGCAGACTTGATAGTAGAAAACACAATGAACAACAAAGGGAAAATAACAGCAGTAATGTTGCTTCTTGGTGGGAGTGGTGTCTCAATGTATGCACGTCACAGGGGGCTCTTTAAGGCAGGGCTGGGGAACAGAAGTCTCTACAGATGCCCTTTGCCCCACACACCACATCCTCTTTGTCACACACCTGACTATTGAAGCAGGGCCAGGGACAGTATGATGTTAGGAGATGTTTAGTATTTCCTTAAACATATGTATAACCACAGGTTGCAGTTTACATAGATCATGGGTCCCAGGCAATTTCTGTATGAGGCAAGCAGTTACAGGTTACATACATGTACATCATCTGGGTTCCAGCTGCTGTCTGTTTGGGGCAAGCAGTGTGTTCCTGAGCCAAGGTGTATTCTGAACAGAGGAGGGCTTTAGGTAGAGTGAGGAAGCAACCTGTTGGCACATTTTGGCTGCAATCCAACATATGCCTTAGCATAGTTAAATACAGTGGGCCCTCGGTATCCATGCAGATGCCAGAATCCACAGCTGCTCTTCTTTTTTACACAAGTTGAAATTATTTTTTTCCTATTTTTATTCTTTTCAGCAGAAAACTGGAGGAGAACATATGTATGTGATAAGTATGGGAAGTATTCCATAGAAAACATGGAACTTACCGGCCACTATCAAGTTCAATATTCAGAAGAGGAAAGTTATTTTGGAGAGAAGCCCTTCAAATACAATGTATTTGGGAATTGTCTTCCCCTAAATATGACACTTGTGCCTTATCAGAGGATCCATGCTGGAAAAAAACCCTTTAGATGGGAAGTTTCTGTGAAAGGTTTTGATTATAAATTGTACAATGTGAACCACCAAGAAGGCCCCACATTAAAGAAGCTACACAAATGCCAGAAATGTGGGAAATGCTTTGCTTACCATACACTACTTATGGCACATCTGAAAGTGCACAGAGACCTTGTGAGCCACTGGAAAGTCCACACAGCAGAGAAACTATTCAAATACCAGGGATCTAAGAAACTTTTTCCTCAGAAGGCAGTCCTTGTGAGGCATGAGAGTGCCCAAACAGGAGAGAAACCCTACAAATGTCAAGAATGTGGGAAATGTTTTGTTCAAAAAGGAGGCCTTGTGAACCACCAGAGACTCCACACAGGAGAGAAACCATACAAATGCCAGGAGTGTAGGAAATGTTTTGCTCAGAAATCAGACCTTGTCATTCATCAGAGGGTACATACAGGAGAGAAACCGTACAAATGTCAGGAGTGTGGGAAATATTTTGTTTCCAAGTCAAACCTTGTGAAGCACCAGCGAAGCCACACAGGAGAGAAGCCGTACAAATGTCAGGAGTGCGGAAAAAGTTTTACTGAGAACTCAGCCCTTTTGATCCATCAGAGATTTCACACAGGCGACAAACCTTACCAATGTCAGCAGTGTGGAAAAGGGTTTGTTTCCAATTCAGAACTTGTGAAACACCAGCGAGTCCACACAGGTGAAAAACCCTACAAATGTCTGGAATGTGGGAAATGTTTTGCTCAGAAAGCAAACCTTGGAAATCACCAGCGAATCCATACAGGTGAGAAACCCTACCAATGTCAGGAGTGTGGAAGATGTTTTACTGAGAATTCAGCCCTTTTGATCCATCAGAGATTTCACACAGGAGAGAAACCATACCAGTGTCAGGACTGTGGGAAAGGTTTTGCTCAAAAAATAGATTTTGTGAAGCACCAGAGAGTACATACAGGTGAGAAGCCATACAAATGTCAAGAGTGTGGAAAATGTTTTGCTCAGAAATCAAACCTTGTAAATCACCAACGAATCCATACAGGAGAGAAACCGTACAAATGTCAAGAATGCATAAAATGTTTTGCTCAGAAAGTAAACCTTGTGAACCACCAACGAATCCATTTAGGAGAGAAGCTGTACAAAAGCCAGGAAAGTGGAAAATGTTTTGCTCAGAAATCAGACCTTGTGAAGCACCAGGAAATTCATACAGGTGAGAAACCATATCAGTGCCAGGAGTGTGGAAAATGTTTTGGTTACAAATCACATTTTGTGACACATCAGAGAATCCACACAGGTGAAAAACCCTACAAATGCCAGGAGTGTGGGAAAAGTTTTGCTCAGAAAACAAACCTTGTGAAACACCAGCGCATCCATACAGGAGAGAAACCATACAAATGCCAGGAGTGCAGAAAATGTTTTGTTCAGAAATCAGACCTTGTGAAGCACCAGCGTATCCATACAGGAAAGAAACCATACAGATGTCAAGAGTGTGGCAAATGTTTTTGTTACAAGTTGCATGTTTTGCTCGGGAATCAAACCTTTTGATTCATCAGAGTGTGTATATAGGTGAGAATCCCTATAAATGTCAGGAGTATGGAAAATGTTTTGCTCAAATGGCAAACCTTGTAAATCACCAGCAAAACCACAGAGGAGAGAAATCTAACACATGTCAGGAGTGTGACAAATGTTTTGGTTATATGTTGCTTCTTGTGAGTCATCAGAGAATCCACCCAGGTGAAAATCCTTACAGAAGCCAAGAAGGTGAGAATTCACATCTTAGCTATCAAAGAACCTATACAGAAGAGAAACCAGACAAGTGCCAGGAGTGTGGTAAATGTTTTGTTTCCAAAACTAAACTTGTGAAACACCAGAGAATCCACACATGAGGGAAACCATACAAATATTAGGATTATGGAAAATCTTTTCCTATGAATGCAAATTGGGTGATACATGAGAGAAATCACTTAAGAGAGAAAATATTCAAATGCTAGGAATGTGTCATTGCATTGCTGTTTCACAGGCAAATACCTCTTACCATCAAATTCTTCCTGAATTCTTTGCTGAATTCTCCTTTCTTCTAATTTGAATTTATTGGTTCAGATCCTATTTTCTGGAGTAGCAAGAAACAAGATCACTCCATCATCCACCTGACAGTCCTTAAGATGTTTAAAGGTGATTGTCATATCAGCTCTGTCTTTTCTTCTCTAGTCTAAACATACCCTATGTTCCTCATAGGGCTTACTTTCTGCACCTTTCATCATTGTATTTATTTTTATTTAATTCAAGTATTTATATCTCGCCTTTCTCCCACAATGGGATTCAAGGATGGGGCAACTTGTAGACACGTTCCAGCTTGTAATGCCATTCTTAAACTGTAATATCCAGAAATGAATACAGTACTCCAGGTAATCCCTGACCAAAGCAGAACAGAATGGTACCATTACTTCCCTTCATCTAGGTACTGAGCTTCTCTTGGTGTAGCATAAATTCCATACTCTGGTTTCTTTTTTTGCTACTGCTCCCAAATATTGTTGACTCAAGTTTCCCTTGTGGTCTTCTAAGACACCTAGATAATTTTCACATGTAGTTCTCTCAAGCCACAGAGAGGCAAGGCCTTGAAAAGAAAGAGGAGGAGTATACTTCATTGAGACCACCTGCAGAGTAGGACTGACCACCTTATCTCCAGTTTCCATCAAGTTCTTGCTAAATAGGTAAAGACATAGTACAGGAATACAAGAATCATAGAACTGGAAGAGACCACAAGAGCCATCCAGTCCAAGCCCCTGCCATAACTAGGCCTGAAACCAGACTGGAATGGATCTAGATCAGTGGTTCCCAAATTTCAGGTCCTCCTGAAGTTTTGGACGTCAGTTCACAGAATTTTTAACTGTTGGCCAAACTGATTAGGGTTTCTGGGAGCTGAAGTCTAAAACACCTGGAAGATCAAAGTTTGGGAACCACTGTTCTACATGATCCATTTCATCAAGGAATCCCTGGAGCTGAGAGACCACCACATACTCCAGAACCTTGCCCAGAAGAATGCTGGAGACTGGCTAGTACTTCTCTAATGCAGTTGGGTCCACAGTCTTTCAGACCGGATAGAACTCTGCCAAGGACGAAGGAATCCAACATCCTTGGACATTGAGACCAACTCAGCCACCTCAGGAAATGAGACTGTTGTGTAGCAGGTTGGGCAGTACACAAACAGAATTTCTATTCTGCCCCTGCTACTCACCTTCAAAAACACACCTGGAATACTGTGTCCAGTTCTGGGCACCACAATTCAGAAAGGATGTTGAGAAGCTGGAACGTGTCCAGGGCTGGGTGACCAAAATGGTGAAGGGTCTGCAAACCATGAGGGAAAATGTAGGGAGCTGATTATGTTTAGCCTGGAGAAGAGACAGTTAAGAGGTGATATGATAGCTCTGTTTAAATATTTGAAGGGATGTCATTACTGGGGCTGGAGCAAGCTTGTTTTCTGCTGCTCCAGAGACTAGAACACAGAACAATGGGTGCAAGCTACGGGAAAAGAGATTCCACCTCAACATTAGGAGGAACTTCTTGACAGTAAGAGCTGTTTGAAAGTGGAAGACACTCCCTTGGACTGTGGTGGAATCTCCTTTGGAGGTTTTTAAAGAGAGGCGGGATGGCCATCTGTCGGGGATGCTTTGATGGAGAATTCCTGCATGGTAGGGTCCAAACTGGATGGCCCTTGTGGTCCCTTCCAACTCTATAATTCTGAGATTCTATCTGCTACCCTAGCATGTTTTTAAAGACAGATGTGTATGTTTGGCCTCCAAAATGGAAATCCCAAGAAAAGTGGAGGCTGATGAAAGAAAAAAATATCATTGGAGGCATTTTGGAGGAAATTTTCAAATGATCTCTGGAGGTTCACAGTGTTTTTGTTTACTTACACCAGTTTTTGTTAACTGATGCAAGAACTGATTGTTTCCTTTCACATGTGCCTGTTGTTAGTTTTGAATAAAAACTTTGCTGAAATGTGTTGAACTGATCTTTTGTTCCCCAGTACAGGAACGTATCATTCTTTAGCTGTTTTTTCTGCCTCTGGTACCATATCTTCTGTTAAGGAAGTGATGCCTAGGGAAACACTTCTTCTGTTAACCAAGGTATATCTATATTTCTCCATCTGCTCGGTAGAAGGATAGGGAACAATGGGAAAGGTATGTATATTAATGGTGTTCTCGACCGTGATCATTGCAAAAAACAGTTGTTGGGAAGTAGGAGGGATCTCCTAGCACAGAAAACCTAAATGTGCTACTCATACTTATGCAGTGATCAAGTATAAGAGACAATCTAAACATATGGATGGTAGGGAAAGATAGAACTCCCATCTGTTGGGCAAATAGCAGTTCAATAAAATGACAGACATGAAAACAATATAAAAACACATACTTTTTTAAACGGTGAAAAACAACCCAAACCCAAATCCTTCCTGATACACTTTAAACCAAAGACCTGCCTGAATAAGAAGCTCCTAGCCTATCAGAAAAAGGAAAAAAGACAAGAGGGCTCCCCAAAGCTCCCATGGGAGGGAATTCCACGATTTGGGAGCAGCCACTAAGAAGGCTTTCTCCAGGGTCCTCACCAATTCTGCCTATGATGGGGATGAGACAGAAAGCCCTTCCTCAAAGATCTTAAAACTTGGGCTGGGAGATTTAAAAAAAACAGGGAGATAAGGTCTTTCAGACAGTGTGGACTCCAAGCCCTATAGAGCTTTAAAGATCATAGTCAGACCATGCCCTAAAATGGACTGGTAGCCAGTGAAGCTGCTTCAATGGGGATGTGTGTATTTGTATGTTGCCTGTAACTGTCCTCAGTTAATAGCCTGGCTGCAGCACGCTGAAATTGTCTGAAGACTGTCTCACGTAGACCTCAAGGAACAGGCACAGCTGGTGCACTAGTTTTAACTGTGCAAATGCACTCCTGGCCACTAATGAAACCTGGGCATCCAGGCTCAAGTCAGAGTCGAGGAGTATGCCCAAGCTGTGAAGCTGAGGTTTCAGGAGGATTGTCACCGCATCTAGCACAGGCTGAATCCCTCTTCCCTGATCTCTCTTCCAGCTGTTTTGTCTGGATGAAAATTAGTTTTCACTTAGTTTGCTCTCATCTAGTCCATTCCTGACAGCAGACATGTTTATCCATGAAACAACATCCTTAAGAGTCAGCTAGAAAAAAAAGACAGAGTTGGGCGTCATCAGCATTCTGGTGACACTGAGCTTCAGCACTTTGGATGAACTCCCCCAGCAGTTTCATGTAGATGTTAAAGAGCATGGGGTTCAAAACAGAGCCCTGAGGAATCCCTGCAGAACTTCAGTGGCTAGGAGGTAGTGCAGGAATCCCCCAGCACCACCTTCTCAATTCCCTCCAAGAATGACTGGAACCATGTTGTATATTAATTTAAAGCCAGAATTTTAAATTAGCAGGGAGACCAGGAGCTTGATTGGAAAGGAAACATGTTTATTTTGCTGCAGCGTTCCCAATAGGAAATTCATCCATATTACTGGGACCCCGGTTCTAAAATGAACCAAGTTTTTATAGCACATTGAACAAAGAAAACTACAATTCACATTTCATTGGTTGCATTTGAATTAAACATTGCATTCATTGGATGTTCAAACCTTACGTCTCTATCCCTTGTGGGTAAAACTATTATCTATATATTTGCTCTTACTGTCTCCAACTGTCCTGTATTATTTCCTTTTGTTTTGGATAATAACTTAAGTCTGGAGCCATTCCAGAGTTGGTGGAATGCTCCAGTCTGGAGGTGCTCCTAGACCCATCACTTCACATGAGAGATCAGGTGAATGCAACAGTCAGGAGCGCTTGTTATCAGCTTAGCCTGATACACCAGCTGCACCCTTTCCTGGAAGTAAGGGACCTAGAAACTGTAGTACATGCACTGGTAATCTCACGACTCGATTTCTGCAATGCCCTCTACATAGGGCTACCCTTCTACCTAGTTTGGAAACTACAATTAGTACAAAATTAGCAGCCAGGTTGATCACCGGTAAATCCAGATGTGATCATATTACACCGATTTTAAAATCTCTTCTATCGGTTTCCAGGCATAGTATAAGGTGTTGGTGGTTACCTTTAAAGCCTTACATGGCTTGGGCCCAACCTATCTAAGGGATCGCCTCCTTCCATACAATCCGCCCCACACCCTCAGGTCCTCTGGGAGGAATCTACTGCAGCCTATGAAAACCAGACTAGCAGCAACCTCCCAGAGGGCGTTTTCCGCTGCCACTCCCAGGCTATGGAATGCCTTGCCGGAAGAGATCAGTCAAATAACAAGCTTAGACAGCTTTTAAAAAGCTGTCAAGATGGATCTCTTCTGGCAGGCCTTCCTTGAATAGAACATTCCAACTCACTTTGAGCTCTCCCCACTCCATCCAACATTGTCACCAGAAAATTCACTGGTTTTATATTATGTTGTTGTTTTAATTGATGAGTTTTTCTCTTTTAAACTATTATATTTAATTCTCTTTTATGGGGGGGGGGGTTTCTATCTTTTATCTAGATAATGTTTTATTTAACTCTATTTTATTCTCTGTAAGCCACCTTGATTGCCCAGGCAGAAAGGTGGGATAGAAAAATAAAGTTGTTGTTATTATTATTATTGTTAAAGTTATTATTACATTCCAGAACAGAGGATTTGACATGACCTAGAATAACAACCCTTGCTCTCAATACATTTCAGCACCATAATGTTTAACTTCTGAGCATAGTAAATTTCTCAATTTTAACCAATCTACTTCACCCACTGTTACACGTTCTCCACCCTAAGATACCAGCTTTTGAGAGGTCCACCAGAACCAGTATGGACATATTCAGTCGAGTTTGCTTCATAGGTCAAATACCAAGCCAACCAAAGCTGTCTCAATCCCATAGCCAGGCCTGAAGCCAAACTGAAATGGATCTAGATGATCCATTTCAACCGGAAACCTCTGAAGCCGACAGACCACCACACACTCCAGAACCTTGCCCAGAAGGATGCTAGAGATTGGCCAGTAGTTCTCTAATGCAGATGGGTTCTGGGAGAGGTTTTCTCATCAAAGACTCACTGCAGCCTTTCAGACTAGATGGAACTCTGCTTTCATGTACTGAGATAACTTAAAAGACTAACCCATGTTAGTCTGGAAAATCTGTATGCAAAGGGATCTTGTAGCACCTTTGAGGCTAAATGAAAGAAAGAAGCTTGTAGCATATGCTTTTGTACACTTGCATCTACTTCCTCAGGAACATGGGGTGGAAAGGAGGGCCCACGGACTGATCTTTATAAGCAGACTGTGTGAGAGAGGATAACAATAAAAATGCAAAACTTTGTGGGTATGGAGATGGGGTGGCAAGTTCAGCTTTAATGATAGCTGCCGGAAGAAAATTGGGTGTAGAACACTTCGGTCTTGCTGGGTATTCCATCCTGGACCTTAGAACAGCAATCCTTGACAAAAAAAAAAAGAAGAAAAAACCTACACAGGAAGGTTACAAAAAGAAATTGCAGAATTAGAATGTACACCCGTTCCCTCCCCATTCGCAGACTTGGGATCTGTGGTTTTGGTCCTTTGTGGGCGGCAAGCGGGGAGAGACAAAATACCCAGGATGCGCATGCAGCAGCACACACAGGAGCATGCCCCCATTATAACCAATGGGGCTTGAATATCTGCTATATTTCCGATTTGCAGGGTGGGTAGGTCCAGAATGGATCCCCCACGAATCATGAGGGATGATTATATTCACAAACTCCAGTGGATTGAACAGGGACAATGGTTTCCTGGCACACTACACAAATGATAACCCTAGCTAACTCCCCAACCTGATGGGGCCAGTTCCTCACATCTCCTGTCTGGTTCCCACACTATATTCTAATACGCTGCTGTGACAGGTAAGGAAATTCCTGGCTCTTTTTGATTGAAAATGCTCATGGAAGATTTCTCTCTCTGGCCCATAGAAGCACCCTCCCCTTCCTGATCTTGGCATTTAAAAAAGGCACAAGGGACTCCCTGCCACCCACTCCTTTTTTCAGGGAGCAGATTGGTGAGGTCTGAGCTCATGGCTGGGCTTCAGTCTCAGGATCAGAAGTGGAAAACAAGGCTGATATCCAATGTGGAGTCGAAGGCTTTCATGGCCAGCATCCATAGTTTTTTGTGGGGCTTTCGGGCTATGTGGCCATGTTCTAGAAGAGTTCCTTTCTGATGTTTCGCCAGCATCTTTGGCTGGCATCTTCAGAGAATGTGAATTCAGAAAGGAACTCTTCTAGAACATGGCCATATAGCCCAAAAGCCCCATAAAAAACTAAGGCTGATATCCATTTAAGAGTCATTCAGATGTCTTTTTTTTTTTTTTTTTAGAGTGACTATACGAATAATCCCTCACACATTCCAGGTTTCTTATTTTTTCACACTATGGGACCACATCCATGCACATTTCTGCAAGTCCTGTTGTTCACACATCCCAGCACTCGAATAAAGATGGTGTCGACGGTGTATTCAAAAGTATTCAAAACACATTCAAGACAGCCAGAGTTTTATCCCGGATCTATTTAGATGTATTTGCATTGATTATTCATGCTGCTGCTGATGTGAATTTTAAAAAATCAGGGGGAAAACTGATATCGATTATCCTGGATTACATGGGGTTTTTGGCAGCCCTCCCACAAAAAAAGTTAACTGGCTGCATCCAGGATGCATGTAAATAATGGAAATTCAACCCAGATTCATCCTGGGTTATTTTCACCGTCTGAATAACCTCTTCGAAAGGAACATGGAGCATTTTTCTGTCTTTCACCTAGCTATCCATAGAGGTGTTTCCAGGTTTTCAAAATGAAAGACAGTGGAAATTCATGACCTGCAAGGATTTGACCATCAGGAAACAGAGATTATTTACAAGTCCATGTCCTATCTAAATTTGATGTGCAAGGATTGATTCAAATGAAACTAGAATCATAGAATCCTAGAGTTGGAAGAGACTACAAGGACTATCCAGTCCAACCCCCTTCTGCCATGCAGGAACTCACCATCAAAGCATACCATAGCCATGTCATTCTCTGTAAAATTAACACATTATCCATAAATGGTATGATGCACAAAATTCTTTCAGCATGGAAAGCCCCCACTCCAAAAGTTGAGAAGTTTGTGGGGTTGGAATCATGGAGCCGGAAGAGACTCCCAAGGGCCATCCAGTCCAACCCATTTCTGCCATGCAGGAACTCACAATCAAAGCATCCCTGACAACAACATCCAATCTCTGTTTAAAGACCTCCAAAGAAGGAAACTCCAGCAAACTCCTCTGAGGCAGTGTGTTCCACCATCAAACAGCTCTCACTGCCAGGATGTTCCTCTTAATGTTAAGGTAGAATATCTTTTCCTGGAGTTTCCATCCAAAGCTCCAAGCCTTATTCACTGCAGCAGCAGAAAACAAGCTTGCTCCATCCTTAACACAACATCCCTTCAAATATTTTACAGGTGACCATGATGTCCCCACTTTAACCTTCTCTTCTCCAGGCTGAACATCCCCTCCCCTCATAAGGCATGGTTTCCAGACCTTCCCCATTGATGATGTTGCCCTCCTCTGGACATGCTCCAAAGAAAGAAAGAAGAGAAGACCCACCACTCCAAGAAGGAGGGAGTGAGGGAAGGAGGAGGAGCCCCCCAAGCCCAGCCTTCCTTCTTTCTTTCCTTCCATCCTTCTTGTTCTTCCTTCTAGGCAGCCTTCCTCCCTCTCTGCTGCTGGAGGTGAGTCCAGAAATAGGTCCTTCTGGACCTTCCTCCTCCTCCTCTTCCTTCTTTGGAGGTGGGCTTCCTTCCCTCCCTCTCTTCTTCCCTTCAGGGGGAGGAAGGAAAGGGGAACCAGGAGGAGGATTGGGGGTCTCTGGGGAGGAATACAGGGGGAGTGAGGACCCCCATAGCCCAGCCAAGCCACCCCCCCCCCAGGCACAAGGGGGAAGGGGAGCTGAGGGGAGAGCCCCCCCATCTCCCAGCCAGGCCACCCCTCCAGGCATCAGGGGGTTGGGGGAGAAGAAGGGCCTCCCCATTGCCCAGCTAGGCCACCTTCAGGCACCTCAGAGGTGTGGGGGGGCTGTCCTTGGTGCTGTTGGGGGATAGTATGAGGAGGAGGATCTGGGGGGACCCCAATGTTGGAGGAAGAGGGGAGAAGGATTGGGAGTGCCTATGGGAAGAGGGGGCCCTGCATAGCCCAGCCAAGTCACCCCCCAGGCAGATGAGGGGTTCCCTGGTGCTGCACCCCCCAGTCTCCCCTCCAGCTTGGAAGGAGAGGGAGAAGGGCCTGGAGGCCTCTCTTGCTCCCCCTGCCTCCCCCCATGCCCCCCCCCCCAGGGAAGCTGACCTGACTGCCCTTGCAGACCCTCCCTTGCACAGAGGGGAAGCTGAAGGGGGTGTGATGTTGTGCTGAATGGGTGGGCCCTGAAACCAGTTGGGATGGGAACGTGTTTGTCATGGACGCCATGAAGCTAGTCCTGGCAGACTGGTCCCAAATGGGACCTTGAAGTCTCCCAAGTTCAAATGGTCTGGGTGACTCCAATACCAATGAAGAGACCACTTCTGTGAGCTCAGCCGGACAGTCTAAGAGGCAGCAGGGAAAGCAGGAAAGAGACCTAGTTGCCATTGGAGGCCTCCACAAATGCCATCTTTCGTGTGTCTCTGCACATGCACACACCTTCCAATTGCCTGTTGACTTTGGTTGATCTCATGCATTTTATAGGAATTTCTTAGGTAAGGAATACCTAAGTATCCCTTCCTCTGAAACATAGCCTACAGCACCCAGTATTCATGGGTAGTCTCCCATCCAAGTACTAGCCAGGGCGACCCTACTTAGCCCTAAGATCAGAAAAGATCTGGTGTCTTTAGGGTTCCGGTATCATGATAAAGAATTCTTAGCACAACAATGCATAGTTGGCTCTCCCCTTCCACAGGCTTGCCATCCTCAGATTGAAGCATCCATGGATGGGCTCTCCCCGTTGTTCCCAATGGCGACATGTACACGCCATTACAATGGGACTTTGGGTCCTGCGGATTTTTTTTTGCAATCCACCAAGGGGTCCAGAATAGATTCCAATATGCAGGAGCCTCTGTAAATACCTGACAACATCAACAATAATGCAACAATGTCTTGGTTTTACAGGTTGTTGCAGCTGATCAACTTAAGGAACTCTGCCCTGAGACAGATGGAGGAGGAATAACTTTGATCCTATTCATCCATGGTAGAAAAATAAAAATGGTTGAACCAACCTTAGGTGGTCCTGAAGGAAGAAGAGGCCCTGATGGCTACAGTGCTGGGACCAGTGGGGGATTCTGGGAGAAGACAGCCCAGAAGAGGTTCCTAGGTGAGGACCTAGCCAGCTCAGATATACAGCGCCAGCACTTCAGGCAGTTCTCCTATGAGGAGGGCAAGGGGCCCCGAGAGGCTTGCAGGCGACTTCACCATCTCTGCCATCAGTGGCTGAAGCCAGAGCGCCACTCAAAGACTGAGATCCTGGACCTGGTGATCCTGGAGCAATTCCTGACCATCTTGCCCCCAGAGATGCAGAAGTGGGTCAGAGAATGTGGGGCAGAGACCTGCTCCCAGGCAGTGGCCCTGGCAGAGGGTTTCCTCCTGAGTCAGGCAGAGGCAGAGAAGCTGAAACAGCAGCAGTTGAGGGTGTCTTCTGGTGTAAAGGTGAGCAGATGATGGCTGTGTTGCTTCCTGCGTTTAGCCCTCTGATGACTGATGGGGGCAAAAGTCTCCTGAAGTGGCTCTTCTGAAATCTGGTGCCCTCAGATTTGGCTTTGATGAAGAGGGGTGTAGGGAGGATTTGCCTTGTGATGAAGTGGAATCACAGTCCCCAAAGCGTGATTCCACTTTAAAACCAGATGTGTGCTCCCTGTGTGCCAGGTTCACAAAGAAAGTGTCAGGTTTTCCAGCTGGCACTGCTATACAATCGGAGTTTCTCCCAAGGTGACTCCAGTGGCAAAGTATTACCATGATGTGTCCAGGAGCAGAATGGACTTCTAGCCAATCCAACAAGGAGCCCACTCTTGCTCTGAGGGATGAAACAATTTTACTGTTGCTGACCTTTGTCTTTTCATTTTATTTTTATTCCAAAGCCTACAACTTGACAACAGTGTTGTCGCCACAGACTGTATAGGGAGATATTACTATACAGTATCTGCAAGTTTGCATTTTCGTTTTCCATATGTCTCTTACTGTTCTCCCTTATACACACACACAAACACATTAACGTATGCATAAATATACTAAGAACGCCTGAAGGGTGGTGCCTTTGCATCAGAGATATCATTGTGCTGATTTAGACTTTTTCACTGTTGTGTATTTTCAAGTCATTTCTGACTTATTATGACCCTATCACAGGGTTTTCTTGGCAAGATTTGTTACAAGGAGGCTTGGCATTGCCATCCCTTGAGGCTGAGAGATTGTGACTTGCCAAGAGTCACCAGGTGGGTTTCATGGCCCAGCGGGGATTCAAACCCTGGTCTCCAGAGTCATAGTCCAGCACTCAAAACCACTACATCATGCAGGCTCTCTTACTTAGAAGAAATCCCTCCTTTAAAAGTACTACTCCTCTTCCTCACTCCTTTCACACACCTTTTGCTTTGCACACACATTTTGTTCTCCATGGTGTTGCAGGGGAAAGGGGGGAGGAGAAACTCTTTGCAAAATTAGAGACAGAAAGTACAAGTGGAATCCTAGCAATGTCTCGTTGCTATGCATCTGAGGAAGTAGACTGAAGTCTAGAAAAGCTCATGCTGCCAATGTCTTTCTTTCAGTTAGTCTCAATGGTGCTACAAGATCTCTCTACATACTGATTCCACAGACTAATATGGCTATATCTTTGAATGTCCCATTGCATTGCTCTGCAAGGGAAATTCAAATCAATGGGTGATGGCAACTAAGATAGATGCTTCCCGAAGGTCCCACTCTGCTCAGCAGAAGCTGGAGAAAGGATCCTTGGAAGCACTTTAGGGTAAATGGGAAGACTTCCATTATAAGTCAAGGCAGGGTTTTCCAGAACTTCAGATGTCCCATGGAATTGCTTGTACCAAGAAATAATGAAAGGGTCTTACTGCATTCTGCCTTGTTGAGCTCTTTATTTTGTATGTCCCTTTTTAAAGTAGGGCTAATGAGCAAGTCTTCCTGACTTGCTTGTGAGTGGATGTCTCATATGATAGAAACCCAAACCCCTTCCCCAAAGGCATTTGAGATTTACTCATCCATCTCCAAATTCCATGTCTTGAATTCTCGCTGTTGTTTCAGGTCCACAGTCTCTTGGTAGAAGTTCAGCCTGAATTCTGTGTGGCAGAGAAGGCCCCATTGGATTTGAGGCAGAGTCCTCAATGCAGAGAGATCAAGGAGGAGTGTGATGGAGGGTCCCCCTTGCAAGGTACAGATGAAACTTTGTTTTTAACTTGCCTTTGGTTTAATTCTTTTTTTAAGGGAGGGAGTTGGAATTGGGATTGGATATTTTAATTGTGATGTTTTAACTTCTCTTGTACCCCGCCCCGATTGCCCGTTCAGAGGGGCAGGCTAGAAATAAAAAAAAATATTATTATTATTATTATTATTATTATTATTATTAACTTCTCTGTCCAAAATCCTGCAGGTCTCATTGTTGTTGTTGGTTGTGTGTCTTCAAGTCATTTCTGACTTTTGGCAATCCTTAGGTGAAGCTATCATAGGGTTAGCACACACAACTACAGTAGGATCCACTAGAGTAGAATCCCATTTTTTCTCAGCTCAAGTTTTTGGTATTGTTTACTCCAGATATACTGCCACAACCAGACACCGAAAACTCTCTCCAGACCTCTTTTATCCTCCTTTCAATGTATAATGCTAAAAGAGTTTCAGCTGTACAGAGGATGAAGAAGGAACGGGGGCAGGATGGGCATACAATGTTTTTGTAAAAAGAAGCATTGTTGTTAGAGGCTTTGTTAATTAAGCTGTGCCTGTACTTCCTGGTGGGTCTTTGTTTAACACCAAAGTTATAATCTGTGACACAAACGTACCTCACTCCTCTTTGATCTTTCCAACAGAGGCTGGAATGAGACCACTAACAAGACCTCAGTTATCCCTTTCCCCTCTTTGCAGTGGACCAGAACCAGTTCAGGTAAGGAGAAGGATTGCCGTGTCCCAGTTTCCTTTGGATTTTTACAAATGGTAAAAGTTGAGAAGTTGAGTTTGAAAAATATGAATGTGAGCAGAACCCAGATTGACCAATTTTATCCATCTTGACCCAGAGGTCGGAGGGCTTCCCTTTGAAACCTCTAGGTTTGAATTCCTCCATTTTCCACTTGTTTTTTCCCTGAATTAGAGATTATCTCTTTTTTCTCTGAACTTTTTCTTGAACACAGAAGGCAAATTGATAGATATTCCCCTTCTCCCCTTCAAGATCTGTTAGGACCTTGAGCCATTTGTGATTTATGTCTCATGGACTTTCTTGCATATTACTATTCATAGGTTGGGAACAAGTAGTATTAATTTAAACAATTTATTATTTTATGTCTTTTTAAATTTTGTTGTATACATATGTTCACCATGCGCACATGTGTATACATATAATATATATCTGAACTGGCTCAAATTGGCTTAAAACCAGCCAAAAATGCAGGAGTTTATTCCCCGCCAGCTCTCCTGCACCCTCTATCATACATCTCCAACATTTTACAAATAAAACTGGGATGTGTTGTAGCCAAGCAATGTCAGGTGGTGATCAAGATGGCAAAAGGTATTGGCGAGGAACTACACATAACCAAATAGAGGCTGCAGCAGTTGGCTTTTGCCAGAATCAACTGGGAAGGGCAAGATTTGGTCTTGGTCTATCTTCTGTCCTTTGCTGAGTTGTTGTTGTTGTTGTTGTGTGCCTTCCACTTAGGATGATGACCTATCATGGTTCTGTTTTGTTTTTTGCAATATTTGTTCCTTGCTTTCCTCTGAGGATGAGAGATTGCCCAAAGTCACCCAGCAGGTTTCCATGGCTGAGTGAGAATTTGAAACCTTGCCTCTAGAGTCATATTAAAACTCTCAAACCACTACCACACACTGACTGATTGAGGGATACATTCTCTCAGCCTCATGGGAAGGCAATTGCAAACTTTCTCTGAACAAATTTGTCAAGAAAACCCCATGATAAGTTTGTCTTAGGTCACCTTAAGTCAGAATCAACTTGAAGGCGCAAAACATACACAATAAACCCCTTTTGTACTTTTAACTCTGTAGCAGCTGAAATAAAATAAGAACAAAGGGAGAAAGTGGGAAGAGGAGAAAGAAACTGGGGCATTTTAAGCTGTTGAAAAAGTGAGACAAAAGAGAATTAATTGCTATTGTCCCTGCCAAACTGGGACAGTTGGACAGTGTGCATAAAACTCCACAACCCCCCCACCTTAAAAATAAACCAAAACACCAGGTGAAAATTGGCAAACAGGCCAGTTAAAATTGACACAGCATCCCTTTAGGCTTGCTGAAATGCACCAGTTTGGCCTGCCCACCTTGGCCTGCACTTGCCTACCCCTGCTGAGACCTTTAGCATTTTGTTCCTCGGTGGTGTTATATTTCTTCCACTCCAATATCCTTTTATTGCAGCAGTAGATTATGTCATGAGCTGAGGCTCCTGTGTTTGTCAGACTTCGTCCATGATGCTCATGCTGGTGTTTGTGGGAGAATCAATCTCATCTTGGCTGTCTTTGGAGCCTTATCAGCCTGTGAGTTCGCTTCATCCTAATTGCCACAGTTGGCAGTCATCTTGATGTCTGGTGTAGGTAAGAACCTTTTTCTTCCTTCTCCAGGGCCTGGTGACTTTTGAGGAGGTAGCCGTGTCTTTCTCCCCGGAAGAGTGGGCCCTGCTGGATCCTGACCAGAGAGCCCTGCACAGCCAGGTCATGGAGGAGATCTGTGGGATTGTGGCCTCTCTTGGTAAGGCTCTCTTTTTCTCTGGGTGATTATGTCTTCTGTTATCTTTTTTTAAAGAATATTTATTAAATTATCCCAACATCCACAATTAAAATCATTCATCTCCCAGTCCAGTTTCATTTCACCAGATGTAACAAACATACCCAAAACCAAGGCACGGCTTTGGCACAGCTTCTGACCTCTTAGGATACATGTGTCATTTAAGCAGCACACTTCCAAAGTGGCCCCAAGCAGCTTTATTTTGCCTGTCTGTTTGGGCCCTAAGCTGCTGTATATAATTCAGTCTCTCATCCAATGTGGGATATTATAGAATATTTGTGGCCACCAGGGTCAATTTTTTCCTTGTATCTATATGCTGTCTAGTTACTTGTCACAAAAACACAGAGGGAGAAGTTGCCAGGTGCCAGTATGTCAAGGTCAGAAAGTTTGTCCCTTATAAGGCTGGCTGGTGTCTCTTACTTAAATGCTTTTATGTTTGAAGAATAGAAAGCTTATCCTTTTATAATACAGACTGACTAAGATACCAAAAATTAATATGTTTGCCATGGGGGCCCTTCATAAAGAGAAAAGTGTGTGCACTGTGCAATCTATTAATGTGGACGATATTTTAATTTTTTACTGAGAAATGCCTGGCTAAGTAAACTAAAAAAAACAAACAAGCAAACAAGCAAAGTGGTCAATAGCTCCTTCCCAATTCTCAACCCTGCATGTCCTGAATTTCAACTGTTCCTTATTGCTATTTTGAAAACATGGCAAGGCAAGGCTGTGTATGGTCCACAGATCATGTATTTTCCATACCTGTTTCCAAACAGCCCTGGTGGCACAGTGGTTAAATGCCTGTACTGCAGCCACTCACTCAAAACCATAAGGTGGCGAGTTCAAGACCAGCAAAGGGCTGAAGCTCGACTCAGGCTTGCATCCTTCCGAGGTCGCTAAAATGAGTACCCAGATTGTTGGGGGGCAAATAGCTTACAATTGTAAACCGCTTAGACACTCCTTAAGGGTATGAAGCGGTATATAAATGAAGCTGTTTGTTTTTGTTTGTTTCTTAGACAGTCTGTGTAATTTAACAGGCTCCATCTTTACTGAGCCTCACTAGACTGTAGAGTTCAATCCCAGCTCAGAAAGGAAGCTCCCTTCCCTTGGACTTTACTCCCAAAGGCTCTGTTCTCAGTAGTCTTCCTCCATGTCTTTGGGAACAGATACCCCTGGATAGAAAAGATAGAAAAGCAGCAATCCAGGCAGCAAGGTGCTTGCCCACAAGATCTTGTCTTCAGGCATATTCCACAGTTCCTTTGGCCTGTGTTTTTGCTGTAGTTCAGACAAAACTGGTGTAGCTGGTGGGAAAAAAATTTCAGTAGCATGATCTAGGAGTATCAGCATGTTTAAAACCCATAATGCTTCCAAATATCACAAAAAATGAAAAGGACCTTGCTTGGAGCTTAAAAGAGGAGCGAGAAGGAAGTTAGCCTGTTAATTTGATTTATATTTTGTATTTGTCCCAACTGCAATGCAATGCAGCTTACAGTGTAAATTAAAACAGAGCAGCTAAAACAATAGAAACATTTTTTAAAAAAGATAAGCCCAACATCCAGTTAAAACCCTAGCTTTAAGATCATAAAACTCAATTAGGCTCTTATGGAAAGATAGCTTTCACATAGTGTGGACCTAAACTGTAAGAAGGGTATCTCTTCTTTTCTTCTGAGGATTCATTTCTCTTTAGGATTCTTTGGTTTTAATCCTTTTCTCATACCCTGAATTTTTTTTCATACAAATTTGAAATTATTTTATGTTTTTCTTCTTCACAGCAGAAATCTGGAGGAAAACCTACATATGTGCTAAGTACAGGAAATGTTCTGAGCAAAATCTGGAACTTATCTACCGCCAGGAAACCCAACATTCAGAAGAAGAAAGTTATATCACTGAGAAGCCCTGCAAATCCAGTGTATCTGGGAAATGTGTTCCCCAAAATACGGCATATGTGCTACACAAGAAACTCCATGCTGGAAAAAACAGTTTTAGATGTGACATTTCTCTGAAAGGTTTTGATAATAAAATGTACAGCGTGAACTACCAAGAGGCCTACACAGGAGAGAAACCACAGAAATCCCAAGAGTGTGGTAAATGCTTTGCTTACAATTCACTACTTATGGCACATTTGAAAGTGCACAGAGACCTTGTGAGTCATTGGAAAGTCCACACAGGAGACAAACCATTCAGATGTCAGGAGTGTGGGAAATGTTTTGTTCAAAAGGCAGTCCTTGTGAAACACAAGAGATTCCACAAGGGACAGAGGTCATACAAATGCCAGGAGTGTGGGAAATGTTTTACTCGGAAAGGATATCTAGGGATCCACCAAAGAGTCCATACAGGGGAGAAACCATATAAATGTGGGGAGTGTGGGAAATGTTTTGGCTACAGTTCACATCTTGTTATCCACCAGAGAGTCCATACAGGTGAGAAGCCATACAAATGTCAAGAGTGTGGGAAATCTTTTGCTCATAAAGCAAACCTTGTGACCCACCAGCGAATCCATACAGGGGAGAAGCCATACAAATGCCAGGGGTGTGGGAGAGGTTTTGCTCAGAAATCGGATGTTGTGAAGCACCAGCGAGCTCACACAGGAGAGAAACCATATAAATGCCTGGTGTGTGGGAAATGTTTTATTGACAATTCAGCACTTTTGATCCACCAGAGATTTCACACAGGTGAGAAACCCTACAAATGTCAGGAGTGTGGAAAATGTTTTGCTCAGAAAACAAATCTTATGAATCACCAACAAATCCATTTAGGAGATAAACCATACAAATGCCAGGAGTGTGGGAAAGGTTTTGCTCAGAAAGTAAACCTTGTAAACCACCAGCGAATCCATACAGGAGAGAAGCCGTACAAATGCCAGGAATGCAAGAAATGTTTTGCTCAGAAATCAAACCTTGTGATTCATCAGAGGGTGCATACAGGAGAGAAGCCGTACAAATGTCAGGAGTGTGAAAAATGTTTTGCTCATAAAGTAAACCTCGAGAACCACCAGAGAATCCATACAGGAGAGAAGCCATTCAAATGCCCGGAGTGTGGCAAAGGTTTTGCCCAGAAATCAGACCTTGTGAAGCACCAGCGAATCCATGAAGGAAACAAACCATATAGATGCCAGGAGTGTGAAAAATGTTTTGCTCTGAAAACAAACCTTGTGAATCACCAGAGAGTCCATACAGGTGGAAAGCCATACAAATGTCAGGAGTGTGGAAAAGATTTCATTTCTAAGTCTGGCCTTGTGAAGCACCAGAAAACCCACACAGGAGAGAAATCATATAAATGCCTGGATTGTGGAAAATATTTTACTGACAATTCAGCCCTTTTGATCCACCAGAGATTTCACACAGGTGAGAAACCCTACAAATGTCAGGAGTGTGGAAAATGTTTTACTCAGAAAACAAACCTCGTGATTCATCAGCAAATCCATACAGGAGAGAAGCCGTACAAATGTGAGGAGTGTCAAAAATGTTTTGCTCATAAAGCAAATCTTAGGTACCACCAGCGAATCCATAGAGGAGCAAAACCATACAAATGCAAAGACTGCGGAAAATGTTTTGCTCAGAAATCAAACCTTGTAATTCATCAGAGGGTGCATACAGGAGAGAAGCCATACAAATGTCAGGAGTGTGGGAAAGGTTTTGTTTCCAAGTCAGACCTTGTGAAGCACCATCGAGTCCATACGGGAGAGAAACCATATAAATGCCAGGTTTGTGGCAAATGTTTTGCCCAGAATTCAAGCCTTCTCAGCCACCAGAGAATACACACAGGAGAACAAATGTCAGGAGCATGGAAAATGTTTTCCTCATAAAGCAAACCATGCAAAACACCAGCAAATCCATACAAGAAGCCGTACAGTGCCAGGAGTATGGAAAATGTTTTGCTTGGAAAGGTCAGATAGGGATTCATCAGAAAGTCCACACAAGTAAGAAACTCTACAAATGTCTGGTGTGTGCAAAATGTTTTGCTTGCAACAATGATCTTGTGATCCACCAGCAAACTCATGGAGGGGAAAAAATGCTACAAATGCCAGGAGATGGCAAAACATTTTGTTTCCAAGTCAGGATTTGCAAACCACCTGAGAATTCACACATGACAGAAACTCTACAAATGCCAAAAGTATGGGAAATCTTTTGCTATGAATGCAGCTCAAGTGATACACTAAAGAATCAACTTAAGAGAGAAAGTATTCAAATGCCATAGATGTGACATTTTACTGCTAGCTGTTTCTCTGACAAAGAGTTCTTACTATAATTCTTCTGGATTCCTCCTAGATTCTTTGGTGGATCCTCCTAATTTGAATCTGTTGGTTCAGGTCCTTGTCTCTGGAGCATCAAGAAACATGATCTTCCTCATGATAGTCCTTCAGGTGTGTAAAGATGATTATCATATCATCTCTCAGTCTTTCCTTATGTATTCTAAACATACCCACTTGCTTCAGCTGTTCCACATCCTGTTTGCTTTTCAGATCTTTTATCACCTTCTAGAAACATTCCATCTTGTCATTGTCTATAATGCCCAGAAATGAACACAGAACTCCAGGTGAGCCTTGATCAAAGCAGAATAGAGTGGTACCCTTTCTTCCCTTCATCTAGGTATGATGCTTCTCTTGATGTAGCATAAAACTGCAAACTTGCATTTTTTTAAAAAATTATCATTGCTGTCATAACTTGTTGATTCACATTAGCTTTGTGGTCTACTAAGACACTTAGATCATTTTCACAACTACATCTCACAAGCCAGAAGGAGGCGAGTCTTTGAAAGAGGAAGAAGAGTGTACTTTATTGATATCACCTGTAGAATAGTACAGATCAGCATGTCTCCAGTCTCTATAAACTGCTGTGAAGTAGCTCTTACTATCAAGTTCTTCCTAATGTTTCACTGGGATCTCATTTCTTATAATTTGAATTCCTTGGTTCTAGTCCTATTCTCTAGAGCAGCAGAAGTCAAGCTCATTCCATTTTCTACGTCAGTTCTTCAGAGGCTCCAGTAAAATTGTGTCACTCTCCATCTTCTCCAGACAAACCTTACGTAATGCCTTCAACTGTTTCCCATTGACCTTAGTTTCCAAACCGTTTACTGTTCTGGCTGCCCTCCTGTGTACACATTTGAATGCATCGTCTGTCTTAAACTGTGATGCCCAAAACTGGACACAGCGCTCCGGATCAGGCCTGACGAAAGCAGAACAGAGCTTTCGTAACCCGGAAATATTCGCAACCCGGGGGACCGCTTTGTTTGCCTGACCGTGCAGCAAATTTAAAGAGGCCGCGCGGTTTTTTTCTTCGTACCCTGGGTTTTTTTCGTAAGCCGGGGCCATTTTTGTGGCCCCAGTTCTTTCGTACCCCGGGGGATTCGTACCCCGGGGGATTCGTAACCCAGGGTACCTCTGTACTATTATTTCACTGGATCTAGGTACTCTACCTCTGCCTAGAACTAGAGGCAGTTTAGGTGCTAGTATCATGCTGCTAATCACGGTTCAATGTGTGCCTACTAAGAATTTACATACTTTTCATAATTAACAATTCTCAAACTAAACAGAGGCAATGTCTTGAGAGATTTTGAGATAAAAAGAGTGTCCTTCATGTACTGTTGTTGTTGTTGTTGTTGTTGTGTGCCTTCAAGTCATATCCAGCTTACAGTGACCCTAAGGCAAACCTATCACTGGGTTGCCAGAAGCCACTTCTTCCAGGCCATCTGCTTTGGCCCTATGTCTCCCAGACCTCACAAGCCCCAAAGGTGCAGCCTCTACCTACATGGATATCTATTTGTACCATCTTAACTGAAAACAACAACAAACAAAATGTAGACTTGTGGCTCTAACATTGTCACATTTTTCTTTCTCCTGATTTTTAACACGTTTGTCTGATGAAGAAGCCAGTGGATCTCTGAAAGTTTGCATCGTGTATTTTGGCTGGCCCAATAAAGATATTGCCATTTTGTGGGTTTGGGATGTTATTGTATTAGCCAACAACAAAGTAATTCACTGTTTTTCTCTCCAGTGCTATACTTCATAGCCTCACTCATGCACACAAAGAATGACTGTTCTTTGGGACTGGATGGTAGATTTTCTGTGGTCAAGATCTGCCAGAGGTTGACCGTGAAATTGCACTGGAGAGGTACTACATATGTCTAGAGAAGTGTCCTCTCTAGGAGTCTCTAGGTCCTCCAACGTGACTTTCAGCAGAAGTTGGAGTCATGCCGGAGGACCTAGAGATTCCTAGAAAGAACATATTAATCAAATGTGTGAATAATAAAACCCACAAAAGTCAAAGCAGCCAACTATTTGATGTGAGTATAACAACTGTCCCTGAACAATCAAACATAAAACTACAAAGGAAGATTGGAAAGAGAAAGATCAGAATTGGACTATATCCATAAACTCCAATCCATCGACAGTGGGCTGAACAGAGGCAATGGCTTCCTAGCAGCCCGCACACATTAAAACACTGGTTAACAACCCTCGCAAGGATGCTCTTGGCCAGTTGATCAGGTCTCCTTTCTGATTCCCAGCCAGCATCACACTACAGTCTAATATCTCTCTCCGTCATAGGACTTTATAAAACGGGGGAAACTGGGAGTTTAAACAGCACAAACTGTGTGAAAATGGTGCAATCATGATTACAATTTTCACATATGGTGATTAAAGAGCTATTATCCTAGGAATAAAGAGGTAATAAACAGGCAGTAAACAGCAACAAATCATTAATAGGATTTCCCTGTGAATGATTTGTTACTGTTTATTGCCTATTTATTCCCAGGATAATGGTACTTTAATTGGGCAACATTGTGTGAAAATGTTAATTGTGACTCCACGATTTTCATATGATTTTCACGCGATGTTCACTATTTAAACCCCTGATTTTCCCCGTGTGATAAAGTCCATAGGTGCCGTCACCTACTCACCTTGGCTTTAAAGAACATCTTTCCTCAAAACTGAACTTGTCAACTCATCGCTGCACCCACAGGTTTTGCATTCTATGATCATTGCAAAGGGACCTTGTAGGACCTTTGAGATGAACTGCGGGAAAAGAAGTTGTAGCATCAGCTTTCACAGACTTCATCTGCTCCCACAAGCCTGGGATGCATCTACACTGTAGAAATAACGCAGCTTGACATCACTTTAAACTACCATGGCTCCGTTCGACAGAATCCTGCGATTTGTAGTTTGGTGAGGCACCAGCCTTCTTGGGCAGAGAAGGCTAAAGACCTTGTAAAATTACAAAGCCCAGGATTCTATAGGATAGAGATACAGCACTTAAGGTGATATCAAACTACATTACTCTCTTTGCGGTCTGGTTTTCCAGACTAACATGGTTATAGCTCTGAATTCTAGTCCCAGTGGTTACCTTTCAGGAGTATTTTATGGGGATTTGGAGCACCCCAAATTCTCAAGATTAGGATCTAAATGCTGGCCTTTTAGAGGGAGTGAGATCCCTTGTTAGCTAACTTGAGTTCCATTTTTGTGGGGAAAACTTTGTTTTATGCTTTGTTCTTGGATACTTCGAAGCTCTTTGCTGGACACTTTTATAAGCTACCACGAAGGCCGCAAGCTCCTTAGGGTGCATCTACGCCATAGAAATAATGCAGTTTGACACCACTTTAAGTTTTGTAACCCCATCCTATGGACTTCTCGGATTTACAGGATACTTAGCCTTCTCTGCCAAAGAGTGCTGGTACCTCACCAAACTACAAATCCCAGGATTCTGTAGGATGTAATCAAAGCAGTTAAATTGATGTCAAACTGCATTACTTCTACAGTGCAGCTGCACTCTTATTCACATCCACAGACTTTCTCACTGCAGAAACAATGCAGTTTGACATCACTTTTCAGTGCTGTAACTCAATTCCTAAGGAATCCCGGGATGTGTAGTTTTGCAAGGTTTTGCCTTTTCCACCAGAGCGTACTCGTGCCACAGGAACCTACAAACCCCAAGATTCTGTAAGATGCAACCATGGCAGTTGAAGTGCATTGTACCTACAGTGTAGCTCCACACTTGGTCAGAGAGCTCTGGTGCCACAGGAAACTACACATCCCACAAATCTGTAGGATGCAACCATGGCAGCTAAAGTGGTGTCAAAGTGCATTATTCCTACAATGCAGATGCACCCTCTGTCAGAGAGCCTTGTGCCACAGGAAACTACAAATCCCAGGATTATGTAGGATGAAACCATGGCAGTTTAAGTGGTGCCAAAGTGCATTATTCTTACAATGCAGATGCATCCTGTGTCAGAGAGCTCTGGTGCCACAGGAAACTACAAATCCCAGGATTCTGTAGGGATGCAACTATGGCAGCTAAAGTGGTGGATTGTTCCTTCAATGCAGATGCACCTTATGTCATTCATAGAGCTCTGGTGGAAGCAAACTAGAGATCCCAGGTTTTTGTAAGGATGCAAACATGGCAGTTAAAGTGGTGTCAAAGTGCATTATTCCTACAATGCAGACTTCCCCCCCCCCCCTAATTTCCTGCTGTGGAAATAAGGGTTAAAACCAGAGAGGGTGGTGCTTTCCTTCCTAGAGAGGCAATGAGGAAAGGAGGTCCTCCTTCCCAAACCCAGCCTGGGATGGTGTTTGCAACAAGGTTTTGAATTTCTTTGCATCAGGAAAGGAGGAAGAAGAGCAGAAGAAAAGGTGGGTCAGGGTTCCTGGAGGTGGGAAAAATGCCTTTGCACCAAGGAGGAGAAGGTTGCAAAAAAAAGATTGCTTAGGGCTGCATCTGCACTGCATAAATAATTTGCTTTGACACCACTTTAAATTGCATGGCTCTATGCAAGGGAATCCTGGGGTTTGTAGTGGCCCCAGACAGAGCTGTGTGACACAGAAGGCTAGATATCTCTCACATAAATACATATCCCTGGATTCTGGAGCATGGAGCCCCTGGCAGTTAAAGCAGTGCCAAACTGCATTATGTCTGCAGTGCAGATGCAGCCTAGGCTTCCCTGCTGCTTTGACCCTTGTCAACAAGGCTGCCTCCTGGGAGCAGGGTCCCCAGCTCCTCCTCAATGCCTCCTTGCAAGAGCTTTGCCATGATCTTTGCAATGACAATTCTACAGAAACAAAGGTAGGGGTGCATCCACACTGCAGCATTAGTGCAGTTTTCACCACTGCTCCTACAGTATCTTGGGATCTGTAGTTTTGGTGAGAGAGAGGTCCAAAAGCAGTAGCACACTGCAGAAATAATCCAGTTTGAGACCACTTCAATGCTAGAGCTGTAATGTTGTCAAGGGACTCAAGGCATTTATAGTCTTCTCTATCTGATGCCACAATAAACTACAGTTCCCAGGATCCCCTAGCACTGAGCCAGGGCAGTTAAACTGGTCTCAAGGTGGATTATTTCTGCAGGGTGTTTTGGGCCAGAGTTAGCCCTTTCTGTTAGAGCTCTGGTGCCATAGGGAGGGAACTACACATCTACAAACTTGCTAGTTGCAACATGTATTTTGTGCATTTTTGTGGGCCAAGAAAGTTATCACTTTTTGGTGGGCTTTGGATGTTGTTGGACTTTGGAAATCCCACGATTCCAGAGGATGGAGCCTTGGGAGTTAAAACAGTGCCAAACTGTAATATTTCTTCAGTGCAGATTCAGCCCTGGTGCAGTTTTGGCCTCACTACCCATCCAAAGTCCTTAGAGTTGTGGAGTGGGAGAGAAATCTCTAAATGCCACTTGGGAGGCGGAAAAGGCACTTTGTCCATGCTCAAATCTTTTGATTTTATATATATATATCAATTATTGTTATTATTGATTGGTTCCAGGCTTACTACAATGGAGCTTTCTGCATTGCTGAAGTGAGCCTCAACCCTAAGGCAAACCCAACACAGGGATTTCTTGGCAAGATTTATTCAGAGGAGGTTTGCCATGGCCTTCCCTTGAGGCTGAGAAAGTGTGATTTACCCAAAGTCCCCAAGTTGATTTCTTTGGCCGAGCTGGGAATCGAATCCTGGTCTTCAGAGTCATAGTCCAACGCTCAGACTACTACCCTACATTGGCTCTTTCATGTCCATCTTTTCAGAATCATTATTTATTACTATTTATTTTATTTTTAATGTGAAGTTGTAGGCTTTCATGGCTGGCATCCATAGTCTTTTGTGTTTTTTTGGGGCTCTGTGACCATGATCTAAAAGAGTTTATTCCTGATGTTTCGCCAGCATCTGTGGCTGGCATCTTCAGAGAAAGATGCCAGCTAAAGATGCTGGCGAAACATCAGGAATAAACTCTTCTAGAACATGGTCACAGAGCCGAAAAACCCACAAAGAACTATTTTATATTTAATCCCACCTTTCTCCCAAAGCAGAACCCAAGAAAGCTAGCAACATATATAAAACACGTTAAAACAACAATTAAAATCATACAATTTTAACCATACATAGAAAGGGGAAATTCCATGGCGCAAACAGTCCTGACTTTGGTATTCAGTGGCTAATATATTAGAAGTCTAACCTTTGATTTCCGTCCATTCTCTCTCAGGCATTTCTCTCTCTTTTCTCCAGGCAAACATTTTGCTCTCCTGTTCCAATTGCAGCCCTTTAGTCTACATTGTTTTTGGGAAATTGCCACAAAGATGAAAAGGAGGACCCCAAACCCCACTGGCGCTCCTTCTTCAGTGGAGGAGGCATCGCCGGGCACAGGAAAATCTCCTTACGTCCTCCAGGCTGGGAATATCCGGGAATTCTTGAAAATGATGCCGGGAGACCAGATCAAACAGGAGCCTGAAGAGAGTTCCCTTCAGGTGTGGGAAGTTCAGTGGCAGGAGTTCCTGAAGACGGTGGAGACCCCAGACCCAGATTGGAGCACTCCACCATTTCCAGAGAAGTCTTCTCCATGGGACGACACCAAGGGCTTCTTGGCTTCTTTTGAGCAAGTGGCTGAGGCTTGTCGGTGGCCCAAAGAAGAGTGGGTGACCCGTCTCATGCCGGCCCTCAGCGGAGAAGCCGAGCAGGCCTTTCTCATGCTGCCTGCCCGACACAGAGGGGATTATGAGGCAGTCAAGGTGGCCATCTTGCGAGGGGACGCCTTGAGTCGGGAGAAGATCCGCCAGCATTTCAGGCGGTTCTGCTACCGGGAAGCCGAGGGACCCCGAATGGCTTACATCCGACTCCAGCAGCTTTGCTGTCAGTGGCTGAAATTCGAACGCCACTCCAAAGAACAGATTTTGGAGATGCTGATCCTGGAGCAGCTGTTGACCATCCTGCCCTCCCAGATCCAGAGCTGGGTTCGAGGACATGGACCGGAGACCTGCTCTCAGGCAGTGGCCTTGGCTGAGGATTTCCTCTCAAAGCAACAAGGGGACCAAAGACAGGAAGACCAGGTGAGGCTGGGTTAAGCCATCTTGTTTCCAGGGTGACCTAAGGAAGATATGAGGAACCATTGACTCTCCAGATGTTTGGATGTCAATATTTCAGAGGGATGCATGTTTCGCTTGGGTCTACCGTGGGTCCCTTTTTGGGAGAAAAGGTGGCAAATGAAATGGAATGGAATAAATAACTAAATAATAAAATTTGGCCCTCCCGATGCTTGGAGTGTCAATATTTGAAGGGGGACAATGCACAAAACACATTTTTCTGATGAACCCCTAGCCTTCCAGATGTCTGGAGCATCCAGAGCAGGGAAGATGTACAAACATATTTCTTTGAGGGCCCCATGGCTCTTCTGGTGTTTGGGGTGTCAATATTTGGAGAGAGAGAAATGCACAAACATGTTAAAGCCAATCAGAGAAAGATTCATAAAAATAGAAACATTCATTTAAAAAATGCAAACATTTTGGAGGCAAAATGCACAGGAAGAGATAGTGGGAGATCGGATCAAGTCAGGGCCATCCCTCCCTTAAATCGATTTTTTTTTAAAAAAAAAGAAAAAAAAGAAAGAAAACCTTTTGCTCTGGATTTTCCAGGAAGATCTGGAGCACTCTGCAGTGATGCTGGGATGCTGTTTACATGTGTATCCTGCTGTGTCAGCCGGCAGCCCTGCCCCTGGTGCGGTTGAAAATGAGGTGCCCAGCATCATTCATATGGTTGTGACCTCCAAGGGAACAACTCACACCACTGGCATCATGTGGCACAGAGGAATGCACATGTAAACAGCTGCCCAGCATCGCTGCATAGTGCTCCAAATTTTCCTGTAAAATCTGGAGCAAAAGGCAAGTTTTTTAAAAAATTTGATTTAAAGGCAGGATGGTCCAGACTAGATGCAGAACAGACCTTTCCACATAAAAACAGTCCACAATCATAGAATCATAAAAACACAGAGTTGGAAGAGACCTCATGGGCCATCCAGTCCAACCGCTTGCCATGCAAGAACACAGATTCAAAGCAACCCCAACAGATGACCATCCAGACTAATTTTAAAAACCTCTGAAGAAGTAGACTCCATCACACTCCAAATTGAATTGAATTGAGGCTTTGGCCCTGCATTTTGTGGACAGGGTGACATGAGGCTGGAGGCAGGGGACTGGTATAAATGGTCTGTGTAGACATGTCTGATGAGACGAGAATGCCAATGAGGATTTGGGGAAACTCTAAAACAGAATTTAGAGATTTTCTTCACTGAATTTATACTGTCCATGGGTCCTGATGGTTTAACCCTGACACAGGTCTTATTTGCATTTTCAGAGGGTCTTTCCAGAGACGGCTGGAAGTTCCTCAGAAGGAGACCAGACCCCTTCTGTCACGGAGCAGAGACAGCTTTGCATAGAGCCTAAAAAGGAAGCAGATGATGGAGATCCCAGGCTGCAGGGTAAGGGCATGCCTTTATTATCCTTTGCATTGATGTTCAAAACCTCCATTCTTGGTTAATCTGAATGGCAACCTCTTTTCTTTAAGGGCTTTTGTTTTTGTTGTGTGCCTTCAAATCGTTTCTGACTTACGGCAACCCTATCATGGGGTTTTCTTGTTTTGCCATGGCCTTTCCCTGAGACGGAGAGCATGTGACTTGCTCAAGGCCACCCAGTGGGTTTCATGGTTATGCTGGGAATCGAACCCTGGTCTCCAGTCGTAGACCAACACTCAAACCACTACACGATATAGGGCAGGGGTGGACAAGGTAGGGGCTTCAGTCTGCATGGAGCCCAACCCCTAGGGATTAAAAAAAAAGTCCCCCAATGGGGTCCAGGGGGCATTTTACCATGTTTTAGTCCCACTCCCTGGCAACTTCAAATCCAGGAAAGTCTGTAAAGGGGCAGGGAGAAGAATTGACTTTTGGTCATTTCTGGTGTTTAAAAGAAAAGACCTATCCTGGGCATAAAATGGGTCCAGGATAGCCGAAAGACATGAAAATCCTCCTGAAGGGTGTTTGGGTGATTTTTTGGGCAGGCTGTGGCAGGAGGGTGGTTTAGTCTTCCAAATTCTCCTGGGGTGGTCAACTGCCAAATATAGAATTTAGACACTTCAGGGGCCAAACCCTCATTTCACCTAATTCCTTCATCTGTTATTCACCTCATTCCTTCATCTGTTGTTGTTGTGTGCCTTCAAGTCATTCCCGACATATGGCGACTCTAAGGTGAACCTATCATGGGGTTTTCTTGGCAAGATTTGTTAAGGGGAGGTTTGCCCTTGCCTTCCTCTGAGGCTGAAAGTGTGTCTTGCCCAAGACCACCCAGTAGGTTTCATTGCTGAGCTGGGGATTGAACGGTGGTCCCCTCTGCTCCATGAAAAGAGCTACAGAGAAGAGAGTAAACTTGGTGTAGGGATACAGCCCATCCTACATAATTGTTTGGTTCTGAAAACAAAGCGCTAAAATGGTGAAGGGTCTGGAAACCATGCCTTATGAGGAGCGACTTAGGGAGCTGGGTAAGTTTAGCCTGGAGAAGGTTAAGAGGTGATATGATAGTCCTGTTTAAATATTTAATTAAATATGTCATATTGAGGATGGAGCAAGCTTGTTTTCTGTTGTTCTAGAGAATAGGACACAGAACAATGGATAGAAGCTACAGGAAAAGAGATCCCACCGTAATATTAGGAGGAACGTCCTGACAGTAAGAGCTTAAACAGTAGAACACACTCCCTCAGAGAGTGGTGGAGTCTCCTTCTTTGGAGGTTTTTAAACAGAGGCTGGATGGCCATCTGTTGGGGATGCTCTGGTTATGAGTTCCTGCATGGCAGAATGTGGTTGGACTGGATGGCCCTTGTGGTTTTTTCCAACTCTACGATTCTATGACTTCTTCATTCTGGCTCTCATAGAAAGGAAAGAGAGATTGCAAGGATAAGGAAAGGTTGCAAAGCTGCGATGGGGGAACTGATTAATGGAAAACATGGCTAAAGAACTTGAAAGCACCAGATCTCCTTGGTACTTGGAAACTAAGCAAGGTCAGGCCTAGGTAATACTTGAAAAGGAGACTATCAAGTAAACTGTATTCAGAGGAAGGCCATGGGAAATCATGTCTCTGTATTCCTTGCCCAGGGAAATCCTGTGAAATTCAGAGGTCCCCCTAAGACAACACTCATGAAGGCATGTACTTTTAATGGAAGACATAATATAGGTGTTTAAAATTACCCATAGTTTGGACAAGATAGAGAGAGGAGGGGACTTTCTTCTTTTCTCTTAATACTATTATTTATCTATTTACTAAAATATTTATGTCTTGTCATACCATTAAATACCAAAGTCAGAATCATTTAGGCCATAGTATTTCTGAGTTGTCAGAAGCTTTGTTAACTGAAATAATCGGTTGAGTCTCTCTTATCTGGAATTCCAAAATCTGAAATATTCCAAAACCCAAAATTGTCCACATGGGTGGCTGACTTTGCTTTCTGATGGTTCAGTGTATACAAACTTTGATTCGTGGTCAAAAGTATTTAAAATAATGTATATAAAAATAATGTATATAAAAATCATATACACCTTATACAGGCTACGTGTATAAGGTGTATACGAAATATAAACGAAAATTGTATTAAACATAAGTCCCATTGCCAAGATATCTCATCATGTATACGCAAATATTCCAAAAAATTTTGAAAAACTCTGAAATCCAAAACACCTCTGGTCCCAAGCATTTTGGATAGAGGAGAGTCAACCTGTGTAACTGTTTTTAAAATTTCCTTTAACTTTGAGCAGTGATCTCTTTCTACCCTCCCCTTTCAGAACTTATTTCTGCATGCTTTGAGGAAAAAGTCTACTCCTCCTCTGTCAAAATGTCACATTTCTCCTTCCTTATCTCAAGTTCACCTTTCTTTCTAGTCCAGGGAAAGAATGTTGGTACTCTCTTGTTTCTTTCTCCAGGAAGATGGAGCGCCATTAACAATGGAGAGGAATGCGTGCCGGAAGGTTCTGAAACAGGATGTCCACACGCAGTGCCAGTCTGGAAGATCGAGGATAACCTTTCCCAGTGTTGTATGCAGGAAAATGCCTCAGTGAGTCACAAAAGATCAGAGCATACTCAGGAAACTGATCCAGAAGAGGAACTGATGAGCTCAATTCCTTGTGGGGGAGTTTGTCGGATCACCACTGAAACCACAGCTGCAGTCCCCGTCGGAACTGAGTTTGGAAGAAGACGAAATGCCTGTACTTCATATGGTAGAAGCTCCGGTCTCCCTATGAGAACTCGCGCAGGAGGAAAACCAGTCCGATGCCAGATCTGTGGGAAATACTTCCTTTGTAGCTCGAAACTTGCCATCCATCAAAGAAGCCATGCTGGTGAGAAGGCATATAAGCGGTTGTATGTGTGCTCCCCTGACCTCAATGAGAATTGTCCTGGCCAGGCTGCCATGTTCCACAAAATGGTTCCTCGCATGCGTGGCCAGCGGTGGGAAGGCAAAGAGGTTGTGGCCTTGCTTAATGGAATCAGGTCCAGCCCTGCTTTAGCCCTCCTCATGAGTAGCAGTTCCCAGAGAGGGCAGCAACACTGGGAAAAAATCAAGGACCAGCTCCAAGCTCAAGGATACAGCCGGAACATAGACCAGTTGAGGTCAAAGTGGAAACAGCTGAAGACAGACTTTTTTGCGGCTGGCCGGCCTGCGGCAGAAGGAAAAGAGAGGCCATCCGTTATACCTCCTTATTTCAATCGGATACGGAGTGTGTGGGATGCAGCAGGACGGCCCCCTTTCAAAGATCGTCACTTGCCAGGTCAGTTAAGTTGTTTGTTTTAGGTGAAAGAAGGGAATGGACAGATCAAAAAAGGTGCAGTAAGAGAAAATATAAGCAAAGAAAGTGTTCTGGTGTAATTTCAGCCAAATCTCTGTCACCTCCTCAAGAGCAAGTAACCCCCAGGTCTATATTACATTGTCCCCATAGTTCCAGCCTTCAAGTTCCTGTGCAAGGGGCCAACATTTTCTCTTCTCAAAGCCAGGTCAAAGGAAATCCCTTCTGAATGGGGGATTGTATATCCTGGCAGGCTTAGCATTCCTGAAACATTGATAAACGTTGGATGATACTCACTGGCTTGCAAGAGATGTAGTTCTTCCCTTTTCCTGAGGATTCTTGCTCAGAGAGACAGAGAGAGCGATCCTTATCAGTGCCATGTCTAGAACAATCATCCTGTTCACATCTCTGTTTACCATGGTTCCTTCACATGGGGTTTGGGGTGAAGGACCCCCATGAATGTGGAAAAACCATAAATTAAAAAAACCCACTATTCTTTTTACCTGACAGAACACCTCTCTAGGAATCTCCAGGTCATCCAGTGCAACTCTGTGTTCAACATCTGCCAGAAGTTGATCACAGAATCATGCTGGAGGACCTGCAAATGCCTAGTGAAGTTTTTTCTTTAGGAACTTCTAGGTTCTCCAGCACAATTCTATCACCAAGGAATATATTAACTGGATATGTAATCTCTCCACATAAATTTATCAGACTATGGCCCGCCCTTTCCACAGGCTTACCTTCCGTGGGCAGAAGGCAAGTCCCAATAGAAACAATGGGGTGCACACCGATAGCACTCGCACCATGGGAGCATGCTCCATTATACTTAATGGGATTTGAGCATACACTCAATTCCTCTTACGTGGGGGGTCCAGAACAGATCCTCCACATAAGGGACAGGTCAGCTATACACTAGCTTGCTTTCAGGCCCATGTTCAATAGCTTCACTCCATTCTTTTTTAATTGCTCAGTAAAGAAGCCTGACACCTAAAAGTACAGTTGACCCTCCACATTTGCAGTTTTGACTTTTGCAGATTTGATTATTTGTGGTTTTGAATAATATTTTCTGTCTAGGAATCTCTAAGTCCTCCAGTGTAACTCTGACAGAGTTGACCATAGAATTGTGCTGCCTGTGCGTCTGTTGCCAAATGTGAAATGATTACCTTAGCACTGAGATCTGCTACATTATAGTGTGCTGCTGTAGTAATTTCACATCTGGCTAGGAAACATAACCAGACCTTCTCCAATCCTGCCTACTCTCAAGCCACAATAGTTGTGGGTTCTGTGGAAGGAAGAAGGGAATACCAACTTCCACAGCACCCAAAAAAGGACATACACAGATGTAAGGGAAACTGATCTTTCCTGTATCAGTAGGGCACTGGATCTGCTCTGGTTTTTAGTTGAAACTTTGAATAAGTTATCATAGAATCATAGAATCATAGAATCATAGAGTTGGAAGAGACCATAAGGGCCATCCAGTCCAACCCCCTGCCATGCAGGAACTCCAAGTCAAAGCATCCCTGACAGATGGCCATCCAGCCTCTGCTTAAAGACCCCTAAGGAAGGAGACTCCACTACACTCCGAGGGAGTGTGTTCCACTGTCGAACAGCCCTTACTGTCAGGAAGTTCCTCCTAATGTTGAGGTGGAATCTCTTTTCCTGCAGTTTGCATCCATTGTTCCGCGTTCTAGTCTCTGCAGCAGCAGAAAACAAGCTTGCTCCCTCCTCAATATGACATCCCTTCAAATATTTAAACAGGGCTATCATATCACCTCTTAACCTTCTCTTCTCCAGGCTAAACATCCCCAGCTCCCTAAGGCGTTCTTCATAGGGCAAGGTTTCCAGACCCTTCACCATCTTAGTTGCCCTCCTTTGGACATGCTCCAGTTTCTCCACATCTTTTTTGAAATGTGGTGCCCAGAACTGGACACAGTATTCCAGGTGGGGCCTGACCAAAGCAGAATAGAGTGGCACTATAACTTCCCTTGATCTAGAAACTATACTTCTATTGATGCAGCCTAAAATTGCATTGGCTTTTTTAGCTGCCGCATCACACTGTTGACTCATGTTCAGCTTATGGTCTACTTGGACTCCTAGATCCCTTTCACATGTGGTCTCATTCAGCCAGGTGTCCCCCATCCTATATCTGTGCATTTCATTTTTCCGCCCCAGGTGCAGAACCTTACATTTCTCTGTGTTAAATTTCATTTTGTTAGCGCTGGCCCAGCTTTCTAGTCTATTCAGGTCATTTTGAATTTTGATCCTGTCCTCTGGGGTATTAGCTACTCCTCCCAGTTTAGTGTCATCTGCAAATTTGATAAGTATGCCCCCAATTCTGTCATCCAAATCGTTAATAAAGATGTTGAATAGCACTGGGCCCAGGACAGAACCCTGTGGGACCCCACTGGTCACTTCTCTCCAGGATGAAAAGGAGCCATTGTTGAGCACCCTTTGAGTTCGGCCAGTCAACCAATTACAAATCCATGTAACAGTTAACTTGTCTATCCCACATTTTGCAAGCTTGTTTGCAAGAATGTCATGGGGAACCTTGTCAAAGGCCTTACTGAAATCGAGGTATACTATATCCACAGCATTACCTTCATCTACCAAGCTGGTAATTTTATCAAAAAAAGAGATCAGGTTCGTTGGGCATGACTTCTTTTTCTGAAACCCATGTTGGCTTTTTGTGATTATGGCATTGGCTTCTAAATGTTCACAGACTCTCTGCTTAATGATCTGCTCTAGAATCTTTCCTGGAATTGATGTCAGACTAACTGGACGATAATTGTTGGGATCCTCTTTTTTTCCCTTTTTGAAGATGGGGACGTTTGCCCTCCTCCAGTCTGCTGGGACTTCTCCTGTTCTCCAGGAGTTCTCAAAGATTATTGCCAATGGCTCTGATATTACATTTGCCAGTTCTTTTAATACTCTAGGATGTAGTTCATCTGGTCCTGGAGATTTATATTCATTTAGGTTAACCAGGTATTCCTGTACTACCTCTTTACTTATTCTGTGCTGAATTTCCTCTATTCTGTCTCCTGTTCCATTACTCCTGTTATCTACAGTGCCAAACCTACTGTATTGTTTGACACCTCAGGAACCTCCTTTAAAGTTTGGACTGAAATTCAGAATAGATCCAACATCCCACTAGCACTGGTGCCACTAACGTCTTCTGTCAACAGGGAAATGGATAAGTGACCATCTCTCTTCTGTGTCATTTTTCCATATTTTCCACCTGTCCTGCTTTGCAGCCTCTTACCGAGCCCGAAGACGTGAGCTAGAGAGACGTGAGGAAGATGATGGTGAAGCAGAAGCACAAGGCCCTTCCTGCTGATGGGGAGAACATCCAGAAGTAAAGAACAACTGCTTGTGTCATCATGCATGGAAGTGGTTGCTGAACACCAGCAGCAAAAGATGCAACCGGGGAAGTACTGTCAGGAGCATGATTGTTTGGCATAAGGATAATGGAACAACAATCATAATAATCAGCCAGGGCTGGCCCTGTTATTTGGCAGGGTGAGGCAGATACTTCAGACAGAAGAACCTGGGAGGTGGGCATGGAGCCATGGTGTGTTGTTAGAGGGAGACAGCTGTGTACCAAAGAGTGTGCCCTGTACATACTATGATGTTCTCAAGTTCACAGAAGAATGTAGTATTTTCATCATAGAATCATAGAGTTGGAAGAGACCACAAGGGCCATCTAGTCCAACCCCCTGCCATGCAGGACCTCCAAATCAAAGCATCCCTGACAGATGACCATCCAGCCTCTGTTTAAAGGCCTCCAAGGAAGGAGACTCCACTACGCTCCGAGGGAGTGTGTTCAGTGATAAAGTTCGCTGGCCCAACCAGTTCGTTTCTATATGTGGGAAGGACCACCTTGTCCTTTGCCTCAGGCAGTGAAATATGTGGGGTTGACACCAAAATTAGCAATACATGGCACTTTTTCATGCTCAGAGTGCTTTATATAACATACCTTACGGTGGCCAGAAAATATGGGTAAGAGCATGGTCTTACAAGCATTTCTAGGGTTTGGGTATACAGTAGAGTATACAGTAGAGTCTCAATTATCTGACATAAATGGGCAGGCTGATAGTCGGATAGCCAAAAATGTTGGATAATCTGGAGGGTCCAAGAAAAGCCTTGAAATCACTATGAATTGCAAATGTATTGAAGTTTTATTGCAGTAACAGTAAAAGTAAATGTAAAGAAATCACTGATCAACATTGTAATGTACAGTATAATGTTCAGTTCAGTCCTCTGAAAATTTAAAGAAATCACAGAAAATTTAAAGAAATCACAGCAACTGCGACATTGGATAATCCGGAATGTTGGATAACGGAAGGACGGATAATCGAGACTCTACTGTATGTGGTATTATAAGCACCTCTAGGATTTTGGGACTGGGGGTGGCATTTGTCAAAATTATCCTTCAATGGGTGGGAAATAATTTATTTCTCTTTCCGCCCACATGGGCCTCCCTCTTACCTGAACCCAATGGTGTTTTAAAATTTCTTGTTATTAGTTTGCACAGATTTGCCTCTTAGCAATGTTAGGTGTGTGCATGTGTGTATACGTGTGTGTGTGTGTGCATGTGTGTACTGGTATATTTTACACACACACACACACGTATGTATGCATATATATGTAGTAAATTTCTAATCCATCTCACCTTCCCCAAGAAGAGGACTTAAACTGATAATTAAACAGAACAAATACTGTGAAAATATAAAATGAAAAAAGGTATATTAAATTTGAAAACAAATCAACAAAAGCAAAACAGGGCACCCACGCAGCGGAAAGCTTCTTCCTCCTGATAACTTATTTATTTCTGTACAGTAATGAAGACACACTGACTTCTGATGCTTATGTTATAGTAAGTGCCAAAGTTAATGTGTTGTATATTAATAATAATATTTTAACACCGATTCTTTCCCATTCTGTCATTTCTCTTGCTTAGGCAGTGGATATGTTGGTGGTCCAGATTTAGGGAGCTCAAGAAGCAGGCAATGTAGGGAAAATAAGCATTCAAAAGGTCTTTGTTTCTTTAGTTTTTTGTTGGCTTTCCGGGCTAAGTGGCCATGTTCTGGAAGAGCTTATTCTTGACATTTTGCCAGTGTCTGTGGCTGGCATCTTCAGAGATGCTGGCGAAACGTCAGGAAATAATCTCTTCCAGAACACGGCCACAAAAAACTCACAAAAAACTATGGATGCCAGCTGTGAAAGCCTATATCTTTGTTTCTCTTTTTCTCTTGGAACAAACTGCTGCTCATCTCCTTTGCTTCACAGGATGAAAGCAGAAAGTTTTCATGGTAGAAGACTTCAGGACTGGTTTATCATTGCCGCCTTCTACACAATATTGACTCCTTTAGAATTAGCTATTGTACCACTGCCATTCTCTCTTAGAGATCCTTCTCAATAGTCTCACGTACACCTCACTGTTGCTGCCCAGTAGCTCTTTGGCACTTTTAGTCTGCCTCCTCAGTAAATACTAACTTCTGAAGTCTTCTACCATGAAAACTCCCTGCTTTTATCCCTGTGTGCATGGGCATGGCCTCTTGCTTTAGTAGAGCATGCAATCCCACCACCACAGAAAGATAATGCCAAAGTAGTAGAAGCCAAGCAGACTAAACGGAGGCTATCATACTTTGGACATATCTTCAAGACAACATTCGCCATGAATACACCAGAGAACTGACAGCCTTTTGGCTTCAGTATAAAGCTGATCATACAACACAACTTTTTCAACAGTAGCTGGAATAGGTTGGATAGAGTTGGGAAAATGTCATAACATTTGAACTGCAACTCAAAACTATTGTTTTCAACAAGCGTAATTAATGTACATCAGTAATTTTCACCAAAATTTGTATGTCCTCCTAATAATTGGAGAGAGAGCTCAATAAATTTTGGTATTATTTATGCTCTCTCTTTTTCTCTCTCTCTCTCCAAGTTAGAAATACAATGAGTACTCAAATGGAGGTCTCAGGCCTGCATGTCCTAGCATAGCACAGCAGTTCTGAGTGTAGAACTACATTACACCAAGACTTTTACCATCCCCAGACTTAATGCAGAGCTGTTAAAGTGGGGTGGGGTATCTCAGCAGCATCTGGTTGTGTCCCTGTAGGAAGACACAGGAATCCTCCAGTCTCATCATTTTGCGTCTGGTTATGGGGATCTTATCTGGATGCTTCTGCAATGGCTTCTGCTCTCCACTTGACATGGAAAAGCTATGGGGATCATGTTCAATAGCTCTATGGTAGGTTGGGTCACTTTGTTTGCTGCAGAGGGAGGGAGAGAATACTAACTCCAGAATGAACACAAATACACAAGTGTAAGGTTAGGTCATGCTTGCATATGCCACCAACAAGATGCTAGCCAATGTGTTGCAGAAAAAACATAACCCCACATTTCAATGCATTTGCAATCTCTCTGCTCCGTCAATCTTCTTCTGAATAGTTCAGCAAAATGTTTTCTGTAACCATGGCTTTGACAGTGATTAGATCTTATGTGCACATTCAGGTGGATCACAAGTTTTGCTCTTCAAGCAAAACATTTCCCACACTCCTGGAATTTTTATGGTTTTTCTCCTGTATAAACCCTCTGGCGGCTAACCTGTCTGACTTGTGAGCATAATACCCCCCACATTCCTGGCATTTCCATGTTTCCTCTCCTATCTCAGTTCTTGGATGGCTCACATTGTTTGGATGACTCTAAAAAAAATTCAGTATTCCTGTGTGGACTCCTGATATTTTATAAGCTCTCAGGGGAAAGCAAAACATTTTGACACTACTGGCTTTTTAATACTTTTTGCCTTGTGTGGACTCTCTGATGAGTCACAAGATTTGAGTTCTGAGCAAAACATTTCCCACACTCCCGACACTGGAATGGTTTCTCTCCTGTGTGCACTCTCTGGTGGCTCACAAGATATGAATTCTGAGAAAAACATTTTCCACACTCCAGGCATTTGTATGGTTTTTCTCCTGTATGTACTCTCTGATGTCTGGCCAGGTTTGAATTGCAAGTAAAATACTTCCCACACTCCTGACATTTGTAAGGGTTCTCTCTTAGGTTGACTCTTCCTGGACTAGCAAGATTTAAATCGTGAGAAAAATATTTATCACACTCTTGGTATGTGTATGATTCCTCTCCTATGTGGATACGCTGGTGGCCTACAAGATGTGACTTCTGCGCAAAACATCTCCCACAGTACTGGCATCTGTATGGCTTTTCTCCCGTGTGGACTCTATGGTGAACAACAAGGTCTGACTTGTGAGCAAAACATTTGCCACACTCCTGGCATTTGTATGGTTTTTCACCCGTGTGGACTTTTTGGTGCCCTAGAAGATGTGCATTCTGAGCAAAACATTTCCCACACTGCTGACATTTGTATGGTTTCTCTCCTGTGTGAATTCTCTGATGAGGCATAATATCTGACTTGTTAGCAAAACATTTTCCACACTGCTGGCATTTGTATGGTTTCTCTCCTGTGTGGACTCTCAGATGTGCTGTAAGTTCTGCCTTACGAACAAAGCATTTCCCACACTCCAGACATTTGAATGGTCTCTCTCCTGAGTGGACTTTCTGGTGCTTCATAAGGTGTGAATTGTGAGCAAAATATTTACCACATTGTTCACACTTAAATGGTTTCTCCCCTCTGTGGATTCTTTGGTGGATCAAAAGAGTTGAATTCTGAGCAAAACCTTTCCCACATTCCTGACAAATATATGGTTTCTCTCCAGTATGGACTCTCTGGTGGATCGCAACCTGTGCACTCCGAGCAAAACATTTCCCACACTCTGGACAGCTGTATGGTTTATCTCCTTTGTGGAGTCTTTGATGAGTCACCAGGTTCGATTTCCGATTAAAACATTTTCCACAATCCACACATTTGTATACTTTGTCACTTTTGTGGATTGTCTGATGATTCACAAGATCTAACTGGTGAGTAAAACATTTCCAGTGCTCCTGGCTTTTGTATGATCTCCCCTCCATTTGATTTATCTGGTGTCTCAAAAGGTTTGAAGTCTGAGCAAAACACTGTCTGTGCTCCAGTTTCTCTCCTGAGAGATGGCATGGAAAGGGCAACTCGCAATCCAAGTATTTCCCAAGCGCTTCAAATCCAAAAATTTTCTTTCCAGGGTGGATTTTCTTGTGAAGTGTAAGTGCTCTCTTTTGGGAAAAATGTCTTCCACACATGGTGCATATGTAGAGCTTCTTTCCAATTGAATTTTCATCTTCCACATGATTTCGCTGGTGTCTGGCAAGATCCAGTTTGTGTGTAAAACATCTCCAGCATTGTTTGCATACATTTGTCTTTTTCCAGTTATCTGCTGAGAAGACAGAGACACAACTGAAGTCTGACAGAGAAGGAACCTGAGGGAGCAAAAGGGGTCTATTTGGCTTGGCTTGTAAATGGCCAGAATCCTGTATGGCATGAATGTATAACCTAGAGTTATACACTTCTGACTGCTACATGTCTGTAAACCCAGCCACCCCCCAAATGCCACTTACTGGGAAGCAGCTACTGCAATCAATGGGGGTCAATTTGCCTGTCACTCAGGAAGTGGCTGGCTGATGGTCCCATCCATCACAAGGGGGATTTGTGACAGAGGTGGGTAGGACTCTCAACTAGCTACTTTCTGAATGATGTGACCCATTGATCACAGAAGCTGCTTCCTGGTAAATGGCAATTGGGAGGATTGGGCCAGGATTCACTATGTAGCACTGTAGTTACAATGTTACATAAGGGTCATATATAGGATTCTGACCAATGTTTTAAAGTCCAGGTGAGCACCTTTTGGGAGGGTGGAATTTCTAATGGCATTTCAACAACTCTTTTTTAGTGCTTTTTCATATCAGAACTCTCTATCTGGATTTATTTTCGTTCCTTAAAGCTGTTTTCTATTATGACCTGCCTTTAGTCACTGTTTTATCATTTGAATTTTTTATTTCAAAATATTATACACACTGAGCACAAAACCCTGGATATCAGGTTGCTTAAGAAGTGTACTAACAAATATCAGTCATGACATCTGAATGGAACTACTTATGTCTGAATGCAAGAACCTGGCAGGGCATCTTCCCAGAGGCATGCTCTACATTGGAGTGGGCAGTTGCCAGGGCCCAGTTTATCTCCCAGACCTCCACACAATTTGCACTCAGCACAGTCCAAATAACTCAGTTCTCCTCTCCATTTCCTCTCAAAATGACAATGGGATGTGACACAAACCAAAGTTTATGGAGATAGTACAGCATGGGTGCTTGTTGGGTAAGATGGGGGCATTTTTGTGTGTTTTCACATCTGTGTGATTGTGGACTAACAACTGCCCCAAACATGCATCCACATTTTAAAAAAGAATTTGTGGGTTTGAAGACTGGTGGAGAGCTACAAGGGTCAGAAATAGGGTCTAGGGGCTGCACTAGTTCATTCATTCTCATTCATTACATTATTTCTGAAACACAACTTCACTGCACCTAGTCTTTGGTTATGTTTTGTCAGACTGACTTACCTGATGTGACACCCAATTTGAAGTCAGAGGTTTCTGCTTTTTCTAGGCCCTGCACATTCAACATCCACAGCTCTTCTCCTTGCTCCACAGGAGAAATGAAATCAGGCTTTGGAACTGGACGTGAAGTTGGGAGAAAGAAAAACAGCAGGAATCATAACATTAAAAGTCCTCACAATGGGTAATATTAACAAAAGCCTCCTCAATAGATTCACAGAATCTTAGAGCTGGAAGGGACTACAAGGGCCATCTAGTGCAACCCCCTACCCTGTAGGAATACAAAACCATAGATTCAAACTAAAACAAGTTCCTTACCAAGCAAGGACAGAGTCTCATAGTTTTCCATCATGACCTCCCTGTACAAAGATCTCTGGCTCGGTTCCAGCAGATCCCATTCCTCCTCTGTAAAATACACAGCCACGTCTTCAAAAGCCACTGGTTCCTGCAATCATAAAGCAGCCCCCAATTAGACAGATAAACCCAACCTGGAAGGGCACAATTAAAAAAAAACCCAGTACAGTACTTCAGAATACCTGTATTCTGAAAATTTGAACGATTCCCTGTCACATGTCATTAATGCCTCACCTCTAGAAGAGGAAAATGTATGGGAGAGAGAAAGGATACAACCTTGCTCTCTGTTTTAATTAGAGAGCCCAAATGGCATAGTGGCTTGAGTGTTGGACTATGACTCTGGAGACTCAGGAGTGTTGGACTACTTCCATGGGCAAATTAAAACACTTATTTTATCAGGCTTTACAAAACTGACTGGCATAGACTTTTAATGGTATGTGGTTTTGTTTTTTATGGTTTAACTACTGTCTTTTAATTAATTTTAATGTTTTTAATTTTATAAATTGTTTTAAATAACTTTTATAGTTATATTTTATTGAAATTCTTTAAAATATAAAAATGATAAGAGGAGAAACTTAGAAAAAATATTTAGGTTACAGCTACAGAGAAGCAGGTCCCAAGTCCCAAGGAATAATAATTTGAGGGAGACTCTCTTTTCTCTCCAAACTCACTTCTCCTGAATTGCATGAGATCCAGATGGAAAAGTTTTGCCTATTCACACAAATTTTCACAGACCTCTTTTGTGCCTTCCTTCCCCATTAGCAAATTTCCTACCTCCGCTGGTCTTCCAGCCGATCTTCCTCTCTCCTTTCTCCTCTTCCATCTAGATTGAAATGGAAAGGCCACACTACACTCTGCAAAGAGGAGAAGAGCAAGACAAAAGGAACAACATTTCAGAAAGACACCTCTTCTTCATGGCAATGCTGTTGGGGGTTGGAGTGAAACGTTTGTATATTGCTCTGCCTGTGGTTTTGGACTTTACATTACCTTCTCTGTATCAGATGTATACTGCCTAAATACCTAAAGGCACCAGATCCCATACAACCTCAGAAGCTAAGCAGGTCAGCCCATATTAGTACTTGCATGGGAGGCTACCCAGGAATCCCAGGTGCTGTAGGCTATGTTTCAGGGGAATGAACTGGCAAAATCCCTAAGAAAACTCTATGAAATCAATGGGATTGCCACAAGTCAACTTGAAGTCTCTCACACACACATACACACACACACACCAGAAGCCTCCTATGAACCTCCAGCACCCTCACCTGACTTTTGACCAACAATATTTGCACTTTCCTCAAATCCTTGGCGATCCAGAACACACAGGTCTTCTTCCTTCTCTTGCTTTATTACAATGGCAGGCAATTCTGAAGTGAAGGAAAGAGGAAGTGATCAGCAGAGCTGCAAGGTTTCACTGACCAATGGGCTGAGGCAATCAAAATGTCCTTACTTTAAGTGTTCAATTAGGTTTTTGAAAAAAAATGTTTTGAATTGTTCTAAATGCAAGTACTTCTGAAAAGTGCAGATGATGGAAAACGACAAAGATACTTTTGAATCTCAGTTTGGCAGAAAAATGACATATCAATTAAATAAATAAATAAATAAATAAACTAAAGCACATGGGCAGGACCAGGGTGATGAAAATGTCTCTCCTAAGATTCTGCCTGAGAATCTTAGAGCTGGAAAGGGCTGCAAAGGACCATGTATTCCAACTTTCTGCCCTGCAGGAATATCTAAAGCACTCCTGAAAGATGTCCATCCAACCTCCATTTAAAGTTTTCTAAAGAAGAAGAGTCCACCACCCTCTAGTCCATTGTCGAACTGCTCTTAAAATAGAGAAATTCTTCCTAGTGTTTAGGTGGAATTTTTTTTCCTCGTAATTTGAATCCAGTCTCCGGAGCAGCAGAAAACAAGGTCACTGCATCATCTGCATGTTTAAAAAACGGTTTCCCCCCTTCTTCATGTTAGACTAATAGTTTCTCCAAATTTAGCCTACTAAAACTGATATGATAAATAAATTAAGGTTTTTAAAATCAGGTTGTAGTTCTGGCATCCAAAGGCACTATTGCCTAAACCAGGTTTCTCAACCTTTGCCCCATTGGCCATAACAACTAAATATGGTGGGTCTTGCAGCATAACACATCTCAACAGCACCCACCTTGACAAAGGCTACACTAGCCTTTGTTCAGAATCCACAAAAGACCAATGCCTTTATTGGCCAACCAAAATGCAGAAATATGATAAATTGGCTTCTTAATTAGACAAAAAATGAAAAAAAAAAATCATACAGGAGAAGAAAAGTGAGTGTTACGGTTACAAGCCTCCATTTTATAGCAGATGTTGTTTCTGTTGCAGTTCAATTGAACTTCAACAGAAACAGTATCTAATACAAAGTGTAGACCTGTGACTTTTAACATGTCACTTTTCTTCTCCTGTATGATTTGTAGCTTTTTTAAAAATGTACTTTTGGGTGCTGAATTCAAAAAACACAATAAAAATGTCATACCAGACACAGTTCTTTCACAAATTTGATATTTTTTTATCAATTCAGTTGTTACTCAGCTTTGATTAAGTGCAGATACTGATGTTCCTGTGTAGTTTATTTTAGTGCTTTCGAAAAGATTTTTGTGTCTCATATCAATGAATTAAAGTGTTTTGAAAGTCTATTAGAAGACTTTAACCCCTTTCTTACTCTTCGCAGATTAATTATTTGCAGGAGTATTTCAGTAACATATTACAACATAGAAACATCAAAATTAGCTGTGGGGGGGGGAGGGGGGAATCTGTACACAATGGAGCAAATCTGAGGTCATTTTTGGATTTAGAATGCCAAATTCTTATAAAAGAGCATACTTTTTTAAAAAGTTCTTATGACCCTCAATTTTACAGCCCTGTGTACTACATTACAGCTTTTGCATCTAGCAAAAATAATGAGAGTGATCATTAACAAATCAGAGCTAAGGGTCCTGGCACAGGTAAGACATTGGTCATGTTGTTAATAATGAAGAGCAGGTTCATTCAGCAAAAAAATATATTGCAAGATGAGTAGTGGTCAGGGGCGGAGGACTTCACCACCAATGTGCAACTCTGGAGAGAAATGTCTACATGCCATGAAACCAAGGATGAATATAATGCTCATTTATGCTATAAGAATCGAGTTACAGGTAGAGGCCATTGATAGCCCATACTTCACCTGAGCTGGTCTTTGGGAAGGCCTCAGATACCCACAGGCTGCAGGGTTCCTCTTCTTGTTTCACCTTGACAGTCACATTGGGAAGCCCTAATCAGGAGAACAGGATAAGAAAATGGGGTTTAGAAGACTATATTGGCTTCCTAGCCCAGAGAAGAGGAGACTGGATCTTTGTGTACTTATTAGTTTATTTCATTTTACTGGGAACATTTACATCTCCTTCTCCAGCAAAAAAGGCTTCCAGGTAGGCTTACAAATAATCCACATGACAGTTGCCTGCCCTCAGATTTGCAATCTAAAGAAGACATGACACATAAGAAAAACAGAATGACAGTGGGAGACGGGATTAAGTCTAGCAGATGCAGGCTGCTCTTCTCTCCCTCATATCCCAGAGCAATGGCAGAGGAGCATTTGTTAGCTGTTGGGCCTAGGCACAGGGGAGACTCTTCTTTTCCCTCAGAGGCCAGAGCAATGGCAGTTGGAACATAGAGGGCAGGCAACTGTACAGGGACTAGTTTTGAACCCCAATCCCTCTATAGGCCTCACCAACACACCAAAACAACTTCTTTTTTCCCCATGTGTGTGTGCTAACTGCCCTCAAGTCAACCCTAGCTTATGGCAACCCTATGAATGGGACATCACCAGGACACCCTCTCCTCAACCCTCAACACTCAGGCCTTGCAGAATCAGGACCATGGCCAGAAATGACACCGTGTCACTTCCGTTTGCCTTTCTGGCTAATACTCTATATGACACTAAAACTCATTATTATTATTATTATTATTATTATTATTATTAAAAGCAAACCTATTAAAAAGAAAATGTATTAGAAAAGAAAACATATAAAGCCAACAGTTAAAATACAACACTATAAAACCATTAAAATACACTCATGTAGAGCGGGCCCTTGGTATCTGCTGGGATATAGTTCCAAGAACCGAAACCACCCACCCCCCATGGATACCAAAATCTGTGGATGCTCAAGTCTCATTAAATATAATGGCATAGTAAAATGGTGTCCCTTATAAGCCTTATATGCCTAAGGGAATTTGTATATTTTTAAAGTATTTTCAAGCTGTGGATGCTTGAATTTGTCAATTAAAAAAAAAAAATCAGTGAATAAGGAGGTCTAGCTGTAATGTATTCTTTTAAACCAATCAAAATGTCATGATTTAAAACTGACTGGGTAGATTGTGTCTTCCTGCATGGCAGGCATTTAGACTGGATGGCTTTTGTGGTCTCTTCCAACTCCTGTGATTCTATGATATTATGAAGAAAGAGAAAATCCCTCTGAAGAAAAAAATATAGAAAAACCTCTGCCTTGCATCCTTCTTTAGGTCCTGAAATGAGTACCCAATTTGTTTGGGGCAATTAACTTACACACTGTAAATCGCTTAGAGACTAATGAGTTCTATATTAAGTTGTATGGAAATGGAAATGCTACTGTTATTGTGTGCCTTCAAGTTGTTTCCAATTTATGGTAACCGTAAGGTGACCCAATCATGAGATTTTCTTGGCAAGATTTATTCAGTGGATATTTGCCATTGCCTTCCCCTGAGGTTGAGAGAGTGTGACTTGGCCAAGGTCACCCACTGGGTTTCATGGCCAATTGTGGAATAAAACCCAGATCTCCAGAGTTGTAGTCCATCACTCAACTCATTATACCATGCTGGATTTCATTATGTATGTATATGCAAATACAGGTATTCCAAATTCCAAAAAAAATAAATCCAAAATCCAGAACACTTCTGGTCCCAAGCAATTTGGATATGGGAGACTTAACATGTACCAAAGTTAACATTAAAACAGAATTTAGGTAATTGCAGTATGAAAACAATTTAAGACATACACCAAAAAAGAATAAACAGCAGTTGGAAACAATACAGAACCCTCTAATCTCTTTCTTTTAAAATCCTCTAAAAATACAAAGAGGTCATTCCTGGAACTTAATTTTTTGTTCTCTCACCTGTGTTGTGCTGTGATGCAGCCTTCATTTTCTCCAAGACAAGGTGATCTAGAAACCAAGGGTCTTGTTCAATCCAGGAGATCAGATCAGGCTTAATGAGTGGAAATCCTGCTCAGGAATACGGAGAAAAAAACCCCCCAAAATGTGGGATTCAGGATCCGAAGTATGGAAGTGTGTGTTAATCAGACTGAAGTGAAGTAATATAGATTTTCTGTCCTCACACAGACAGATACAGAAAGCCAGTGTGGTGTAGTGGGTTGGGCATTGGACTACTTTCTCTCAGTTAGTTTCAAAGGTGCTAGGAGGTCCCTTTGCATGTTGGAAAATAATAGTGTTCCAACCAAACATGATTGTGAGCACTCCACACTGCAACATGTATTTGCCAGCCCCACTTGTACAACTGAAGACCAGTTGCTGAGGGAAAATATTGGGGAGATATACAACTCTAGAGACCACAGTTCAATTCCCAGCTCTGATTGAAACTCTCTGGGTGAGCTTGGGCAAGTCACATGCCTCCAAACAAATCTTGCTGAGAAAAATCCCATGACTGGTTCACCTCAGGGTCACTATATGTTGGAAATGACTTGAAGGCACACCATCACAACAACAACAAGGTACTGCCTTTAAGCCAAGAACAAGAAAGCTCTGGTGGTTTTAGGGCTGCTCATCTAGTCCGGAACATTTGGGTGCTATACATGCCCCTCCAGAGACAGCGTGATGTCTCTGGTCGCCCTCTTCTGGAGATGGTTGCACAGTAAATGTAACTTACAGGAGGTCAAGGCAAATTAAGGTTGTTTCTGTTTAAAGAAAAGGATAGTTACCCAAGGAGGCCACGTTGTCATAATTCTCTTGCATGACTTCCTTGTATAAAGCTCTCTGATTCTGATCCAGTAGAGCCCACTGTTCTTTTGTGAAAGACAGGGCCACTTCCTGAAAAGTAACAGCGCCCTGGGGGAAAAATACAATAGAATTTGTTCAAAGCTCTCAAGGTGGTTCACATTATGTTAACTGCCAGGGCTCCATCCAACAGAATCCTGGGACTGGTAGTTTTGTGAGGCATCAGCACTCTTTGGCAGAGAAAGCTAAAGACCTGGTAAAACGCCAAATCCCAGGATTCTATAGAATGGAGCTACAGCACTTAAAGGGGTGTTAAACTGGATTATTTCTACAGTGTGGATGTACTCTAAGAAGGGAGATATACTGTTAAAAGGATTTGAGAGCAGGTGATAGGAAAGACCACAGCTTGAGAGTCTGGAGTAAAAATATGAAGGTCTGGGGGGGAAAATCTGGGGGAGGGGAATGGGGGGAAATGTTGAAATATATGAACACCGGTTATTAAATATTTTATTCTACATTCTAAAAGAGAATAAAGGTTGAGTCTCCATTATTCAGAATTCTGAAATTCTCTGAAATTTGCCACATTATTTATTATATATTATGGTTGGCTGAGATACTGACACCTTTGCTTTCTGATGGTTTAGTGTACACAATCTGTTTTGGGGTTTTTGAGGGTTGTTGTTTTTTTGTTTATAGCAGTTTGAATGAAAAAATAAAAAAAACTATCATATTAATACAGTAAATATTATTTTATGTATCAGAAAGCCTGATTCCCCCATGTTTTAATGTTTTCTAACCTTAACAATCCAATTATTAGACTCTGATCTGATTTACATCTTCCAATAAAACACCAATTTTTACTGCTTATTAGTCCTATTGAATCTGAATATATGTAGACTATACATAATAAAACATATAAAGTACTCAAATTGTTTTGCTTGAACTTGTGTTAATGGAAAGATTTGTCTCTGAATGGCCTTTCTTGCACTATAAAAGAAATGGAGTAAAAAGAAGCAACTGACACAGGATGCTGGTTTAACAATAAACAACTGCAGATAAACTGTTCCAGTTAAAATATTTAAATTGAAACAGTCCTTGTTTTCCAGTAAGAGGGTTGGAAAATAGTAATATAATGGCCAATTTTTTGTTGTTGTGTTTCAAAGAATAATCAATTTTTTAAAAGAGGAGTGGTTTTTGTTTTTTTGTTTTTTAAAGTCATTTGATTTAAACCAATGTTTAAGGCAGGCTGGTTTAAATCCTGATTTAAACCAAATGACTTTAAAAGTGCATTAGTTTAAAGTTAACCTGGGCTGCATTCACACTGCAGAAATAATCCAGCTTGACACCACTTTAACTGCCATGGCTTTTTGCTTTTGGGATTCTGGGAACTGTAGTTTTATGAGACATTTATCCTTCTCTGTCAGAGAGCTCTGGTGGCCTAGCAAACTATAATTCTCAAAATTCCATAGCTTTCAGCCATGGCAGTTAAAGTGGTGTCAAACCAGATTATTTCTGCAGTGTGGATGCAGCCTTTATTTTACAATACTGCAGTCTGCAAAAGCAAACAGCAACCACTTCAGAGGCAATGCCAGCATTTCAGCCTTAGAATGCCTCAAACTTTGACTTAAAAATAATCTGAGATTCCTCAGGTGGCAAATTCCTTGGGGGTCAACCCTGTCTCCATCCCTGTACCTGAGGCAATCCTGTTCCAGCCATTTCTGATTTCCAAGGAAGGAACTGGCTACCCAATGGCAATCGTATCATGATGTTGTAGTTGACTGGATGTGACATGAAGCCACAGTCAATGCTGGAAGACAAATACTGCTATCTGAAATAGGAAACAGTAAAACAGGATTGAAGACTGCAGCAAATGTGATGTAGCTTGTCCTCCTATGAGACAAGAAATTCATACAGGATGATGAGATACTCCATAAGTTTATTTACAAAGCTTCAACTGTATCAGTAATCCCATTTCAAACTAGATGACATCTTACAACATCCCAACAGCTGGAAGCAGCAGATCAAATCCTCTTGCTGGTATGTGGGGTATACTGAGACTCTTTTTCCCCTCCCTTTTAAAAAGCCAGATCTCATGCTTAGGAAATATTTTTATTAGTAAGACATTAATAAGTTGTTATCAGATAGTTTGGGAGATATGATTTGTATAACTTGACTATATATATATATATATATATATCTGTAGTAATGTGAATGTTGAATTTATGTAGTTTTATTCAAATTTGGAAAATTAATAAAAATATGAATCAAAAATAAAAATAAAATAATAATTTAAAAATCACAGTTAAAAAAAAAACCTCAGAGAACATCTCTCTAGGGATATCTAGGTCCTCCAATGAAACTCTGTGGTCAATATCTACCAAGAGGTGGCCATAGAATGATGTTGGAGCAGCTACAAATGGCTAGAGAACTGTTTTCTCTAGGAACTTCTTTTTCCTTCACTGCAATTCTGTGGTCAACTTCCAGAAGGTGCACTGGAAGACCTAAAGATTCCTAGAAAGAACATATTAATCAATCCGTGAATAATCAAATCCGCAAATGTCAAAGCCATAAATGTGGAGGGCCGAATGTACTAGCTATCTCAACTATAGACGTTCCCATCCACTGTACACACTTTGAATTGCAATATACCCACACCAGGCTTCAGTTATTAAGCAAGGTCAGGTAGAAAGTGCTAAAAATCTTTTTCACAGCCTTTCTGGCCCCTTATGGTACAGAAGGAAGAAGCGAACCAATTAAAGGCAGCTTGAAAGATGAGAATTTATAGTACAGTATATCGGTCATCATGTCGACATTCATCCTAAGCTTTCATCTCTGCTAAACATGTCTTGCAACTTTTAGTATTAAGTACTTGCAGAACCTGCCAGAGCCAACCTTAGGAGGGCGGACCCACCATTTTAGTCTTTTGCAGCAAAGACAATGAAGCGTCATTTGGCAGCTGACGGGCGAACAAGTTTTACATGGTGTACACTCCTGTAGACTGCAGGCCACTTTCTCATTTGATGAAATGGGCCGCAGCTCACAAAGATTTATACTAAAATTATATATATATATATATATATATATATATACACACACACACACACATATATACTGTATATTCTGTTGTGATGTGCTTTCTATTCAACTCCAGCTTATGTACATTTTAAATACATGAGTGTATTTTCTAGCACTGCATTCTAACTGTTGGTTTTAAAGTGTTGTCTTTTTAACATTGTGTTTTGCATTTTAACATGTTAAAATGGTTCTTGGGTGCCAAGAAACTGCGTGCTCGTTTTATTAGGGATCACGCTATAACATAGATATGAACGTCACACTTTTAATTTGTCTAGTTTTACAGGGCTTTGTTAAAACAGCTATGTCTGACACACTTGGGTCACCCTGCCTTTAATTTGTAATGTAATATAGTTGCAATTAAACCATGTGCAATAAATTTCTATCTATCTATCTGTGTGTGTGCGTGTGTATATATATATATATATATATATATGCGGTCAAAATTCTTAAGCTGTAAGTAAAAAATGACAGATATATGTACATTTTAAGTGTTTTAAACCTTTTTAACCACATTTTTATTCTTTAAATAAGTTATCTGTTTTAATATTGTAATAATTTAGGTCTGTTGTAATGTGTCACTTTGCTGTTTTATAAAATGTATTGTTCTTTTAATGTTGTGAGCCACTCTGGGTCCCAGTGCTGAGAAAAAGAGAGGGATATTAATAATAATAATAATAATAATAATAGTTATTATTATTATTTGTATATAAGAGAATTTGATTTCTCACTGGGCTGACTTTGGGCAAAGCCACACTGTCTCAACCTCAGAGGAGGACAATGGCCAACCTCTTCTGAAGAAACTTACCAAGAATCCCCTATGACAGGTTCGCAGACTGGAGGACTAGGTCTCTGGGGACCCGGGTTTGAATCCCTGCTTGGAACCCACTGAGTGACTTAAGGCAAGTCACACTCTCTCAGCCTCAGAAGGAGGACCATACACCAAACCTCTTCTGAAGAAACCTGCCAAGAAGAAGAAATACCAGGTTATAACATTTTCAAAGATTGTTGGACTAGGTCTCTGGGGACCAGGGTTGGAATCCCTGCTTGGCCATAGGAACCCAATGCATGACTTAAGGCAAGTCACACTGTCTCAGCCTCAGAGAGGGACAGTGACAAAGAAGAAACTTGCCAAATAAACCCATAAGGAGTTGAAGGCACCCACCACCAACAACAGACCCAAGTACCTACCCTCCCTCCTCCTCTCCCTTGCCTTCCCCAGCCATCCTCACCTGGAAAGGAAGAAAATATAAACCCCCCAAAGGCCCTTTTGTCTTCCTGGAGTGGAGAGGCCTCCCTCAGTCTTTCTATGGCCTGGTCTCCTCCTCCTTTGCTGCTGCTGCTGCTTCCCAGCATGTGACCCAGGCCTAGCCAGCCCTCTCCTGGATCAAGGAGTGCTGCTCTTCCATTTTGGCTGCTCTGGCTGCCTGCCTGCCCGCCTGTTGCATTCTGGGGCCTGTAGTCCAGTGAGGCCTGAGAGCTCCCTGGCTGAGGATTCTGAAGGCCCCCCTCCTTGAACTGCAAGTCCCACAATGCAACAGGAGTCAGGCAGAGCAGCTAAAGTGGAAGAGCAGCACTGCCTGAGGTTGCAGCAAATCTACAGGGAAAAAAAGACAAAAAGCACATCTCAGATTTGGGAAGAGATTGTATTGTTGTTATTATTAATTATATTAGTGTTATTCATTCTATTGTTGTTGTTATTGGTTGTATGGATGTTAAGTGCATTGCAATTTTTATATTGTTATTAATTGTATTATTATATTGTTGTTATTAAATATATTATTGTTATTACATTGTCATTCATTGTATTGTTATTTTATTTATTATAAATTATATTATTGTTAGTAATTGTATCTTATTATTGTTTATTAGTTGAATGTTGTCATTAATGTTGTTGTTGCTGTTGTATTAATTATTTTATTTTATTTTATATAGAGCTGTGGTTCCCCAAACTGTACCCTTTAATAAGAGATTTTGGACTTCAGTTCCCAGAAGCCTCAGCCATGTTGGCCAATAGTCTAGGATTCTAGGAGCTGAAGTCCAAAATCCCTTAAAGAGCACTGTATGGGGACTACTGTATTATGTTGTTGTTGTTGTTGTTGTTGTTGTTATGTTGTTGTTAATTGTATTATTATTATTATTATATTGTCATATAATTATTATCGTTATTTTATTATCATTAATTATATTGTTGTTGTTAATTGAATGAATGAATGAATCTTTACTGAATAAGTCTTCAGACCATTTCACATGAAACATAAAAATATAAAATATTAATGGAGTAATAAGATAATAAAATATAAAAATATACAAAATAAAAATACAAGAGGGTAAAAATAATTGTTAATTGTATATTATTATTATTATTATTAATTGTATGTTGTTGTTGTTATATTAATTGTTATTATTATTTATATTATTAATTTATTTGGAGGAGTGGTCCCCAAACTGTGCAGGGAATGTGAATCCGGACAAAACAGAAGTGCCCCTTAGGTTTTTTTGTGGGTTTTTCAGCCTATGTGGCCATGTTCTAGAAGAGTTCATTCCTGCCATTCCATCAGCATCTATAGCTAGATCCAGCCATAGATGCCGGCGAAACGTCAGGAATAAACTCTTCTAGAACATGACCACATAGCCCGAAAAACCCACAAAAAACTATTGACGCTGGCCGTGAAAGCCTTTGACTTCACAGAAGTGCTCCTGGTCAGCAGGAAGGGAGATCCAGGAAGCGGGATTCAGCCTGTGCTGGATAGGATCTCATGAATGATATGAAACCTCAGCTTCGGAGCATTGGCATACTCCTGGACTCTGGTTTGAGCCTGGATGCCGAGATTTCATTAGTGGTCAGGACTACATTTTCACGATTCAAACTAGGGCCCATCCCTTTAGAAGCTCTGCATGGGAGAGGGTTTTTTTAGACACCGTGCACAAATTTCAGCAGGTCCAGCATGCTGTGGCCAGACTGTTGACTGGGACCAGTTACAGAAAAAGTATTCTCATTCCACCGAAACAGCTTTACTGGCTTCCAGACCAATCCTGGGCATAGTCTGGCAATGACCTTTCAAGCCTTCTACGGCTTGGGTCCAGACTGTCTGAAAGATCATATAAGCCTGTACATAGAATCATAAGAGATTACAACACAGAGACGGGATAAGGATAGGATTGCTCCCCCGTCCTTATCCCATCTTTGACTGTGACCCCACAAAAGTTTTTTAGATTGCAGTGATATTGTGCCATCATCGAAGTGGCATTGCATTAACGTGAACTCCCGTTAAGGCAACATGTCAGGCAATGGGGCTTCAATTACGGGACAATGGTGGGATCTGAACAACGTCATTCAAACATCTTTCACACAATCTTGGTCAATCACGCTTTCCGGATGGGGTAATGTCTGGTTAAGCACGGCGTTGTATGAAAATCTTCTCATGATCGCGTTATGAGAATGGGGAAAGGACAGGACAAGGATATTTCGTCCCCAATCTGATAATCTCCATTGAGTTGGGAGAGACCCAAAGGACCATCCAGCCCATTCTGCAATGCAGGAAGACACTACCAAAGCACCCACAACAGATGGCCATCCAGCCTCTGTTTAAAGGCCTCCAAAGAAAGAGACGCCACCACTCTCCGAGGGAGTGTGTTCCACTGTCGAACAGCCCTTACTGTCAGGAAGGTCCTCCTAACATTGAGGTGGAATCTCTTTTCCTGCAGCTGCACCCATTGCTCTGTGTCCTAGTCTCTGAAGCAACAGAAACCAAGCTTGCTCCATTCTGAACGTGACATCTTCTAAAATATTTAAACAGGTCTATCATATCCTTCCCTTCTCCAAGCTAAACATACTTAACCTTCCCTTCTCCAAGCTAAACATACCCAGTTCCCTACGTTGCTCCTCAGGGGGCTTGATGGTTTCCAGAGTCCCAAGTTTTAAGATCTTCAGTGGAGGGCTTGTTCTCTGTTCTCCACCCCATCACAGGTACAGGTGGTAAGGACCGAGGAAGAGGGCCTTCGTAGTGGCTGCACAGATTGTAGAATTACCACCTGCAGGAGCTTTGGTTGACCCTCTTTTTCCTTTCCTTCTTCCTGGCTAAGAGCTTGGTTTAAGAGTGAGGGTCCAAAGCACATTGTTTGGCTCAGTGCTAGAAAATCCTGGGAACTGCATTTACTGTGACACCAGAGTTCTCTGAGAGAAGGCGAAATGTCTCACAAAATGACATTTCCCAGAATTCCCTAGCACTGAGCCAAACTGGATTATTTTGGCAATGTGGTAGTGAAAGCAGTCTCAAACTGGATTATTCCTGCAGAGCGTTTTGGACCTATGTGAGGGAAAGGGTTTGTGGTAGGATTGTTTTTTTATTGTATTTATTCAGATGTTTTTTAAATGTTGTTTTAATTTGCTTTTAATTCAACTATTTTATTATTTTCAAATTTCTCTATAATGTTTTAACTGTATCCTCCCTCTCCCCCTCTCTGTGTTTTATTTTGAAATGTTCTAGGCCACCCTGGATCCTGCATAGGGAAAATGGAAAAATATAAATTAAATTTAAAAAAATCTTAAACATGTCAGAAACTCAATGGGTGGTGTTCTATCTTATAGAATTATCACTTCTACTTGAACGCCGCATATGTGTGAGGAGCTTTACTATGTCAAGATTTGTGTTCTTCCCACAATTATTTTCCAGTGATCATGGTTGAGAGAGCATCATTAGTGTTCATACCTTTTCCACTGCCCCACATCCCTTTACCCAGCAGATGCAGCAATATAGGTATGCCTCAGGTAATGAAGGAAGTATGTTCATAGGTATCAGTTCTTTAACAGAAAACATGGTATGAGAAGCAATTGGGGGTGCAGGGAGTGCGGATTGCACCAGATGACACTCTAAGGGGGAGATGATACCATTACTCCCCAACCATCTTGAAAGAAACTGGCAGTGGTGTTTGCCCGCATCCCTCTAAAACACTAGAGATGAGACTCAGAGAGAGGAGAAGCCTCAGGTTGTTTGTCTTTTTTAATTAAAATTTAATTTTAAAATTTAAAAAAACACCCTTTTTAAATTTTATTTTAAAACATCACATCTTACCACATTTTCACTTTAACAACATGAAGCTATGTACATGTTAATACATTCTGGAGGCTTCAGGGAAATAGAATTCACCTGTATTTGCCAGAATGCAGACAGTCTATAGGAGCCATGTAGGACTGCAAAAATAGCCGTGGGTAACTATAACTGTGTTTTGCCCACTTATTCCTGTCCCACCGCTGCATAGTGTCATCCAAAGGAGCTGTCTCAAGAAGACAATGCTATAAAATAAATAAATAAATGTTAAAAAAAAAACCAGTCAGAACCTCAAGAGGTAGAATTCTGTCTTTCCCCATCCTTTTTATATTTAGATTATCTCTTAAGCTTGATAACTGCATATGTGTTAATAGCACATCTAGTTTTTCTATGCTGGGAGGTCCTTCCCATTTCCCACAACTATTATTTAAATGATCATGGCTGAGAGCCTCATTAGTGTTCATATCTTTACCACTGCCCCATATTCATTCAGCTAGCAGATGCAGAAATCTTCCTGGGAACTGCTTCTTTAACAGAAATCATGAGGCAGAAGTAACAGGGAAAGAATAACAACCCATTTCTGTACTGGGATTAAAAAGATCACTTCAACATGTTTTAACAAGGTTTTTATTAAAAACTAACAATAGGCACATGTGAAAGGGGGGAAAAAACCAGATCTTGCATAAATTAACAAAAACTGGTGTACATAAACAAAAACATTTTCAGTCTTCTAGAAATCATCTGAAACTTTCTTCCAAAATGTCCCATAGGGTAATTTTTACTTTCACCAGTCTTCACTTTGCTTGGGATTTCCATTTTGGTGGCCAAACTGATGAACCTGTCTTTTTACTTTTCGTTTAAAAAGCTAGAGTGAGGCAGGCTTATCTACATTTCCATTTTCTCTCTGTGTTGCTGTTCACACATACTCAAGAAAGGATCCTTTGCCAGTTGTAGGGAGGCATGCACAACTACAAAAGGATTGGGTAGAGAAGAATCCCATTCTTTCCCAATCAAGCTTTTTTGCAGTGTTTGCTGTGGTCAGCAACTTGAAAATATACCAGTAAGTCTATATTTCTCCACCCGTCCTTGACCAACCCCCAGATAGTGATATTGCTTTAAAAAAAATTCCAGCTAGATAAAGGACAAGAAAGATTTGAGACAGGCATAAAAAGAAGATTCTTTTTCAGAGGCTTTGGTCCAAAACACAGTGCAGAAATGATCCAGTTTGAGACTACCTTAACTGCCCTGGCTATTTCAATGCTAGGGAACTCTGTGAACTGTAGTTTTGTGAGATATTTCACCTTTTCTGTCAGAGAGCTCTGGGACCACAATAAACTTCAGTTTCCAGGATTCCCTAGCACTGAGCCAGGGAAGTTAAAGCGATCTCAAACTGGATGATTTCTGCAGTGTTTTGGATCTTTGTTAACACACTCCATGTATCTGATGAAGGTTACAGTCCGTAAATGCAGATGTCAATGAAATCTTTTAAATAACTTCAGTGAAGGAATGGGCATGTTCATTCAAGCTGAAGATGACACCTAAGTAGGAGGCATAACAAACAGTTAAGAAGAAAGGATCATGACTCAAAATGTCCTTAACAGATTACTGGGCCAACATTAACAAAATGAACTTCAACAAGGATTAATTACATTACATTGGGCAGAAAAAGTCAGATGTACAAGCATAGTCTGGGCAGCACCTGGCTTGAAGGCAGAGGTGATGAAAACCTATGGACAAAATCTGAGAGGGCTCTGGTGGAGCATTAAACTCAGATGGACATTACATCCCTCTCTAACCCCATGCAGAAATCCTCTCTCTCTTGCAAGTCCATCCTCGACACAATTTAGTGACTAGGAAAAGAATCAAAAGGGATTTTCTTCATACTGCCTCCAGCTGTAGGATCACATTTAAACAATGCCTGGCCACCCCACTATCCTCTGTTTGCCGCTAAATGGCCATGAAGGAAAGGGGAAGGGGTGCCAGAAGAGTAGTGAGATTGGCAGACAAGGGGATGGTGATGAAGATGGTAGCGGGTATCTCTTTCCACAATGACACTAAAAGAAACTAAAGACACAGAATTGTAGCTAATTTTTTAAAATTAAAATTTGGATTTTAAAATGTTACATTGGGGTTTTTTCCCTTTTAAGCAGATTTCGATTTCTTCTTAAAACAATGAGTTTTAAAAACCTTACAATGTCATCGTGGCTATTCATAAGAAACTTTCTAATGATATACTAGGAATATGTTATCATTTCTTTATGGAGATAGGAAAGCAAATGATCCATTCCATCCTGTAGTTGGTACATATGAAGGGCTCATCTAGAGCGCTGTGTCCAGTTTGGGGCATCTCAGTTTAAGAAGGGCAATGACAGCAATAGCAAGTACATTTCTATACCGCTTATCAGTGCACTTAAGCACTCCCTAAGTGGTTTACAAAGTGTAAGCTAATTGCCCCCAAGAATCTGGGTACTCATTTTAGCAACCTCGGAAGGATGGACGCCTGAGTCGAGCATGAGCCCTTTTGCTGGTATTGAACTCGCAACCTCATGGTTTGTGAGTGAGTGGCTGCAGTACAGGCTTTTAACCACTGCACCACCAGGGCTCCTGTGATACGCTGAAATGTGTCAAGGGGAGCAAAGACAATAAAAACTTTACAAACAAGCTCCATGAGGGACAGTTGAAGTAATTATATATGTTACCTGTGTTTTGTCTGAAGAAGATGATATGACAATTTTAGCAATACCAATAGAAGTTTCATTTATATACCACTTCATACTGAACTAAGCAGTCTCTAAGCGGTTTACAACTGTATGCTAATTGCCCCCAACAAGCTGGGTACTCATTTTAGCAACCTTAGAAGGATGCAAGCCTCAGTTGAGCTTGAGCCCTGGCTGATACTGAACTCACAACAAAATGGATTGTGAGTGACTGGTTGCAGTACAGGCATTTAACCACTGTGCCACCAGGGCTCCTGTGAAATACTATAGCATGTAAGAGAGAGTGAGCTTGATTTCTGCTCCTCCAGAGAAGGACCAGAACCAAGAATTCAAATTATAAAAAGGAGATTCCAATGAAACACCAGGAAAAAAATGATGGTAATAGCTTTTTAGTAGCAGTTTATGGAGACTGGGGATAAGATAATCAGTCGCATTTGGCAGGTGGTGTCAATGAAGTACATACACACTTTCTCTTTCAAAGTCTTGCATCTCTCTGAATTAAGAGAAATACATGTGAAAATGATTTAGTAGACCACAACTTTGAAATGAGTCAACAATATAAGACAGCTAAAAAGAAAAAGAAAAGAAAGATGCTAGAAATGAAAGGAAAAAGAAACTAGAGAAGCACTGTACCTTGATGAAGGGATGTAGTGAAACCACTCTGTTTTGCTTTGATCACAGCTTTCCTAGAGTACTGTATTTATTTCTGAGCATTAAAGTTAAGAATGATATTAACAAACTGGAATCTATCTAGAACGTGACGAAGATGGTAAAAGGTTTGGAAAGCAAGCCCTATGAGGAACAGTCAAAGGAACTGGCTATGTTTAGACTAAAGAAGAAAAGACAGAGGTGATGTAACCATCTTTGAAGGACTATAGAGTGATCTTGTTTGTTGCTGCTCCAGAGAACAGGACCTGCACCCACAGACACAAATGAGAAGACAGGAGAATCCAGCAAAACATTGGGAAGAACTTGATGGTGATAGCTATTTGCCAGTGAAATAGCTAGTCATGATATGTCATGTTCATAGCATTCAAATATTTACTCTCTTAAGTGGATTCTCTAATCTGCCATTAGATTTGGATTCATAGCAAAAAAATTCCTATACTCCTGGCATTTGTATGGTTTCTCTCATGTGTGCTTTCTCCGGTGCTTCACAAGTTCTGACTTTGTACCAAAACATTTTGCACACTCCTGGCATGTGTACAGTTTCTCTCCTGTATGGATTCGCTGGTGCCTCACAAGGTCTGATTTCTGAGCAAAAAATTTTCCACACTCTTGACATTTGTAGGGTTTCTGGCCTGTCTGGACTCTCTGATGAATTACGAGGCATGCCTTTCGAGCAAAACATTTCCCACACTCCTGGCATTTGAATGGTTTCTCTCCTGTATGAATTCGTTGATGTTCCACAAGGACTGACCTGTGAGCAAAACATTTTTCACACTCCTGACATTTGTAGGGTTTCTCGCCTGTGTGGACTCTTTGGTGGCTCAATAGAAGTCCATTCCGACCAAAACATTTCCCACACTCCTGGCATTTGTATGGGGTATCTCCTGTGTGGACTCTCTGGTGACTCACTCGATCTCCATTCCGAGTAAAACACTTCCCACACTCTTGGCATTTGTATGGTTTCTGTCCTGTGTGGACTCTCTGGTGGGCCACAAGCATGGAGCTCGTGGAAAAACATTTTCCACACTCCTGGCATTTGTATGGCTTCTCTCCTGTGTGGATTCTCTGGTGCCTCCGAAGACCAGAATTCTCAATAAAACATTTACCGCATACTTGGCATTTGTAAGGTCTCTCTCCTGTGTGGATTCTCTGGTGCCTGAGAAGGCATGAATTCTCACTAAAGCATTTCCCACATAGTTGGCATTTATATGGTTTCTCTCCTGTGTGGATTCTCTGGTGCCTGAGAAGGCATGAATTCTCAATAAAACATTTCCCACATACCTGACATTTGAATGGTTTTTCTCCTGTGTGAACACTCTGATGTGTCACAAGATACAACTCGCAACTAAAACATTTCCCACACTCCTGGCATTTGTATGGTTCTTCTTCTGTGTGCATTCTCTGGTGAGTCAAAAAGTCTGTCTGTTGAATAAAACATTTTTCACATATCTCGCATTTGTATGGTTTGTTTCTTGTGTGGCTGTTCTGATGCAGCACAAGTTGTGAATTGTCATAAAAGCACTTCCCACATTCCTGACATTTGTATAGTTGTTCTCCTGTGTGGATTTTTTGGTGGTCCACCAGGTCTCCTTTTTGAACAAAAAATTCCCCATGCTCCTGGTATTGGTATGGTTTCTCTCCTGTGTGGATTCTCTGTTGACTGAGAGAGTGTGAATTCTGATCAAAACATATCCCATATTCTTGGGATGGTTTTTCTTTGGTGTGAACTCTCAGGTGCCTCACTAGATGCACCTTTTGAACAAAACACTTCCCACACTCCTGACATTTGTAGGGTTTTTCACCTGTATGCACTCTGTAATGAATCACAAGGCATGTCTTTCGAGCAAAACATTTACCACACTCCTGGCATTTGTAGGGTTTCCAGTGGCTCATGAGGTTGGTGTGCACTTTCAAATGTGCTATAAGTAATGAATGGTAAGCAAAGCATTCCCCACACTCCTGGCATTTATGTAATTTCTCCATTGTGCGGGCTTCTTGGTTGTTCACGTTGTGCAATTTATAATCAAAATCTTTCACAGAAACGTCACATCTAAAGAGGTTTTCTCCAGCATGGAGCGTCTTATGAGGCATCAGTGCCACATTTTGGGGAACACATTTCCCAGATGATTGGCGTATGAAGGTTTTCTCTGTGATATAATGTTCCTCTTCTGAATGTTGTACTTGCTGGTGGCTGATAAGTTCCAGGTTTTGCCTAGAACACTTCCTATACTTAGGATCTACACATGCTTTCCTCGAGTTTTCTGCTGCAAAATGAAAAAAAGAAAAAAAGTCATTTGAAATGTGTGAGAAAAATGTCAGGATATGAGAAAGGGACCAAATCTAAACAATCTTAAAGACAAATGAATCCTCAGAAGAAAAGAAAAGAAGTACTATGCTTCCTCTTAACTCTTATTTCCAGGCTTTCTGAAAGGTGTCTTCCCTTAAGCACCTGTCTGAGACTTACGAATTTCAGGGAAGATGTTATGATGCCTCTAGGGCAGCGGTTCCCAACCTGTGATCCAATGAGCCATTAAGGCTCTGTGTGCACTTCCTAGGTGCTCTACGGCAGCTCCGGGAAAATGAAGGAAATAGAAATTGGATGAAATTAAAGAATAAGACCACCACCATCACCCTATAACACTACTCCTAAACACCATTAACTTGTAAGACATGGGGCAGAATTCTTAGGAGCTCCCTATAGAAATTGATTCTAAAAAGAGCTCCATGAGTCAAAAAGGTTGGGAACCCCTGTTCTAGGATCTGCCTCCCTGTTTCTTCCTGGATAGGATTGGGATCCCTTGAGACTATCAGCTGCCACCACTCATTAGTTTGAATCCATCTTGTTAAGCAACACAATGGGGCATTGATGGAGTTCCACTTGCTCTATCTTTCTCTGACTCTGCACTTAGTCCCCCTCCCCCCGGGGTGTTAGCTACTGCTCCTAATTTAATATCATCTGCACATTTCGTAAGTATGCCCTCTATTCATTCATCCAAGTCATCGATAAAGATGTTTTACAGCATTTTTGGTCAAGACCAGTGGCATCCCACTAGTCTCTTCTCTCCAGGATGAAGTGGAGCCATTGCTGAGCAACCTTTAGGTTCGGCTGGTCAACCAATTACAAATCCATCTAACAGTTGCATGGTCTAGCCCACATTTTATCAACTTGTTTGTAAGGATATTATAGAGGAACTTGTCGAAGGCCTTACTGAAATCAAGATATGCTACATCCACAGCATTCCCTACACCAACCAAGCTGGTAATTTGATCAGAAAAAGAGATAAGATTGGTCTGGCATAATTTGTTTTTGAGAAACCCATGTTGACTTTTTGCAATTAAGGCATTCCTTTCTAAATGTTCACAGACTCTCTATTTAATCATCTGCTCTACAATCTCTGATTCTCTGAGAAAGGAACTATAGCCACAGTGATGTTTGTGCCTGCCTCAGGGCAGCAAAGAGCAGCAAACAAAGTAAATGCAGAGGGGTGGTGCAGGGGTGGGGGTAACGTAGTGATATTCATTTAGGAGACTCACCTGGTACGGTCTGCAAGAGACCTCTGAGTTAAATAGTACTGGTGTGAAGATATTCACACCATGTAAAGGGGATACTGGATTGCATCCAAATTGTACTGGCTGAGGCAACTGCCTCACTGTGCCTAAAAGCTACTTCTGGTTTCGAACACACTGCTTTCCGCAAACAGTCATTAGCTGGAAATGATGAGTACATGTATGTAATTTGTTTACATTAATTGTTCAAGGAGACACTAGACACATCACTGCACAACCCTTTTCCCCACTGCTTCAGTAGGCAGATATGACTGGGGGAGGGTGGGGAGAATCCATTTGGTGTTTGTGGAGTGGAGGGCAACTGGAGACAGCTGTTCCTCAGCCCTGCCTTAAGGAACTCCTTTTGATAGCGTAAGTAGAGACACCACTCAGACTAAGAAGAAACATTGCAGCTTTTATTTTTTATTTTTGTTTTTGTTCACTTTGGTATCTGCCATCAAGGAAAATTCAGCATTTCATGGCCCTACAAAAGAGAGACCTCCAATAGCACCAGTCATCAACTGCTTTATTGAAGTCTTGCAAGTCCAGGGCCTTGGCTTCCTTGATTCAATCTATCCTCCTGTATTGTGGTCTTCCTCTTTTCCTACGGATGTTGTGCAACTTTGGACTTTTCTTCCATTTCTCTGCAGGCCAGCAGCTGAACATCCTTTAAATGTGAGTCCATTTGAACCTTTAGACACAGTACTACTCTGCTCTTCTCTCTCTGACAGATCCTCCACCAGTGTCACCCCCTCCCCACTGTTGGTGCCAACTAGCTGTTTGCCCATGAAGTCTAGCTTCCCAGCAAATGCCTGCCTGACTTGGGAGACCCGATTAGCAATACTACTACCATCAGCATAATAGCCTCTTCCACAGGTCTCCTTCATGATATGTATATATAGGGCTCAAGCTTTCCCATTTGGGCTGAGTAATGACTCCTTTCCAAGTACTGTAGCAGTTAATGCTATTAACAGAAATGCACTTTAAAGGAGAAGACATAATAATCCAAGGAAAGAGAGAGCCTTACCAAGAGAAGCCATGAAGCCGTGGATCTCCACTGTCAACTCCCTGTGCAGGGCTCTCTGGTCAGGATCCAGCAGGGCCCACTCCTCTGGGGAGAAAGATACGGCCACTTCCTCAAAAGTCACCAGACCCTGGAGACAGAAGCAAAAGGGTCTTGCTTATGCCTGACATCAATGTGACTGCTTGCTGTGGCAATTAGGATAAAGCAGACTCGAAGGCTGTACAGACCACCTTGACGTGGCAGTGTGGGGGTGTGTTGTTTGGACAACAACATGCCAACCGACTGACCACATGGTGGGCAGCATCACGGTACTCCTTTGGTGCGGTGTTTATACGCCAAATGCATTTTGCCATTTTTTTTAGAACCAGCAAAGCACTAGATCGGGGCCACGGCATGCAGTTGCTGTGGCTCCAATCGGATGCTGAAAGGGGCGGTGTCAAGCCACTGTTTTGGGGCCATCTATTTTGCCCTTCAGAGACTTCTAAGGCTCCAAAGGCAGCTGAGGGGAGACTGATTCTCCCACAATCTGCTTAATGAGGTCTGACAAACACAGGAGCCTCAGCCCATGACAGCTCCAGTAGAAAGAGATTGGCTTGGAAGAAATATAACACCACAACCAAGAAACAAAATGTCTAAGGTCTTCCACTACTGGATTTGGACCTGGGTAAGCAACTGCAGATGGGGTGGGCAGATTAAACTGTTTGCATTTTAGTAAGCCAGAAGGCATGCTGGTTCACTTCCAACTGCCAGCTTGACAAATTTTCAGCTGGTATTTTTGATTTGTTTATTTTTTTCAATTTTCAGAGAGGGTTGTAGAATTTTATGGCATACCTTCCAACTTTCCCGATTTGGCAAGCACAATGGCAATTAATCATTTGTCCTACTTTTTCACCAGCTTTAAAATGTCTCTGTTTCTTTCTCCTTTTCTCACTTCCCCTCTTTGTTTTCAGCTTACTTCAGTTACTGCAAACTGAGTTCAAAGTACAAAAGAGGTTTGTACTCCCTTAACTCAGCCAGTAAGGTGTAGTGGTTTGAGTGCTGACTCTGTACTGCACTATGGAAACCCACTGGGTGACAATGGGCAAGTCACGCTCTTCTGTGAAATGTGAAACCTCAGATCCAGGATGGAGAATTTGTCAGTCTGGGCTTCTATCACATTCATGTTTTTCAAATCTCCCACTGGGAACATGAATAAACTGGCAAATTTTTACAATTAAAAAAACAAACACAAGAAACTAAAAGAAAATTCTCCCCTGGCACTCAGGGAAAGGGGAACCCAGATTACCCAAGTCCCCTTCTTACCTGATCTAGTTCTGGTCTATTACAAAGAATAGGAAGAGACGACTGAGTCTTTGTTGGTGGCATCATTCCAGCCTCTGTAAGCGAAACCAAGGGAGGGGTAAGTTGGTCACATACATTTGTGTCAGAGATTGTTACTACAGTCTTGAACAAAGACTAACTAGGAAGTACAGGCACAGCCCAATCAAAAAGGTCTTTTTACAAAGAAGCTCCTTTATGCCCACCCTGCCCAGTTTTTCTTTCTTCTCTATACAGCTGAAACTATTTTAGGAACATGTGCATTGGAAGGATGGTGAACAAGGGCTGGAGAAACGGAGAGCTTTCAATGTCTGGTTGCAGCAATTTATCTGAAGTAAACTGTGCAATAAAACTTGAGAACAGGATTCTGCTATACCTGATCCTACTGTACCTGTGTGTACCTACCTACAACACACAAGAGAAACAGCTGCCTCCAGAATCCCTTACTAAGCACATGTGTGAATGGCAAAATAGAGAGATAAGAAGAGGGCAGATAAGTCTGCCTTGGTAACTACTCTCCACTACAGAATCCTTTATTTAGTATGCACAAACAGCTAAGCAAAAATAAAATGGAAAAACAGAGAAGCCAGAGAATGCTACTCCTAGCATTTTTTTAAAGTATAGATCTATGAATTTGGCCACCAAAATGGATATCATAAGAAAAGGAGGGGTTAGGGAAAGAAAAGTGTGGAAGGAGCATTTTGGAAAACGTTTTCAGATGGGTTCTAGAAGGTTCAAAACATTTTGGTTGACTAATGCAAAACTTCCCTAACCTTGTGGTTTCACTTCACATGGGCATATTGTTAAGTTTTGGATAAAAAGTGTGCTGAAATATAGTCACCTAATTCTCTTTTCCTGAGGTTCAGGAACTCATATTTCATCACTAGTCATGTTAGTTGTGCCTCTGATACCAAATTTTCTAAAGGAACTCCCAAAACACGTTGAGTTTGTTAGCTGATGTACGCCTGCATTCTGTTGGAAATCTAGGAATACAATCACACTTTCAGCCTGAGAAAATGCCAAGGGCACAAGTATAGTGGTTTAGGTGTTGGACTAGGGTCTAGAGAAAGCCAGTTCTGGCCTCCACTGAGCCCTGAAAGTCAATGGGCAACCCTGACCTGCTCTTTCTGAGCCTGACCTACCACAGAGAGCAGTTGTTGTGCAGAAAAAGGAGATAGGTGGGAAGCAGTAAGTCCCAGACAGCCACAGCAAAATATGAATAGAAACACACAGGGAACAACATGTGTCATTTACATCATGGATATGTAAAATCAATCTCTGCACGTGGAGATGAGGATTGCCCACACTGTGCAACCCTTGCTTCAAATGGCAACATTTGGCACCAAATGTACAACTAAATTAATGGAGGCACGCACATCGGGTAACAATGTCCCACTGCTTCCAAAGACAAACCTGGAAGACAGTAAAACAAATCAGTAAAATGTATAGTGTGGGTTAGCAGTTTGGGTATTGGACTGAAGGCTCTGGCAGACCAAGGTTAGAATCCCTGCTCAGCCATGAGAACTCATTGGGTAACCTTGGGCAAGTCACACTCTCTCAGCCTCAGAGAAACACAATGGCAAAACCCCTCGGAACAAATCATGCCAATAAAAACCTCACGAACATACTCAACCCCACAATCTCATTTGCATCTGTCAAAGAATTTATATTCCCCATCTCTCTCTCTCTTTCTTGTTGTTAGAATCCTGGAATCATAAAGTTAGAAGAGAGCCACTGCCATGCAGATAGTGCCTTCAAGTCATTTCAATCATATGGCCACACTAAATTGAACCTATTACATGGGTTTCTTGGCAAGATTTGTTCTGGGAGATGGAAGTTACCTTTGCCTTCCTCTGAAGCTGAGAGAGTGTGACTTGCTGTGAAGGGAGTTGCTGAGCAAGCCTGGTTTGAGGCAGCCAATCACAGCTCATGCAGTACTATGAAGACTGTGGCCTACAGGGAAGAAATGTTACAAAACAGAGGCTTTTCTCTATCAGAAGGAAGATTGGAAAAAAGATTGCATGCCTAGGGGGCAAGAAGATCTGTCACATATACTTGGTATCAAGCGGCAGGATATTGTGAGGAGACCTTTTCGGTTAGGGGAAAAGCCAAAGAGAGGTGTGGAATTTTCTCTCTCTCTCTTCCTCACATGTTGCTTTTTGGAAGGATAGGAGATTACCGCACTATACTCTTACAGTGCTGCTATTTCATGTTTACTGCTCTGGCTGCCTCCTGTTGCATTCTGGGATTTGTAGTTCAATGAAGCCTAAGGGCTGAGAATTCTAAATGCCTCTCCCTAAGCTGCAAATCCCGGAATTCAATAGGAGGCAGCCAGAGTAGTAAAAGTGGGAAAGCAACATTATAGGAGTATAGTGTAGTAATCTCCATACTTTGTTACAGTTGTTGGAGATTTTTTTTAATGAGATAGTCAAGGAAAATAAACTCAAAACACTTCATTAAAATTATTCTTGGATGCATTCTTTGTTTGTGCTTATTTCCTTAAAATTTTTAAAATAGTAATTAATAATATATGGACACAAAGCATCCAGGATCCTACATCAAGGGTGACGAGCAGCAATCTTGGCAAATGTAGATATGCATGGAACATATTACTATGCCAGGATATTTTGCAACGAAATGAACACTTACCAGTGTATTTGCGAGCACAGTGAGCCCTTGTGAACAAGTGCACTTCCACAATCATGACCTGAAGATGGATGTTCTGATTCAGACCAATAAATCCAACGATTTCCATTGGGGAAATTAGACCCAGAGTGGTCTAGTGGTTTGAGCACTGCACTATGATGCTAGAGACCACTCAGCCATGGAAATCCACTGGGTGACCTTAGGTAAGTAACTCTCTCAGCCTCAAAGGCAAACCCTCTCTGAATAAATTGTGTCAAGAAAACTCCATGATAGTTTTACTTTAGGGTAACCGTAAGTTAGAAGCTTGAAGATATAACTGGATAGCAACTGTTCATCCTTACCTTGTAAAGGGGTCTCTCTCTTCCACTCCTGCTTGATCTCCTTCCCTTGGGGACTCTGCTTTGTGTCCAATGGAGCCTTCTCTGCCACTGAGAATACAGAGTGAACTTCTTCCAAGAAACTGTTGACCTGGAAAAGCAGTGAGAATTCAAGACATGGACTATGGAGAATGAGAGAATGGAAAATGCCTTTGGGGAAAGAGTTTGGACTTGTGTGGTATGTGACATCATCTCACAACCAATCAGGAATAAGTTTTTAGCCCTACTTGGAAAAGGGACATACAAAGTAAGAGCTCAACAAGGTGAAATATGATATGACAGTTTTGTTAATACTTAGTATAAATTTATTGTATATGCTGAACACAAACAAGTCCATGAAACTAACAGCAAGGAAAGTCCTGCTCTAATGTATAATGGAAGTCTCACTTCTCACTGACCCATTGAAATAATAAGTTTGTGTGTGTGTGTGTGTGTGTGTGTGTGTAGGGAAGAACTGTAACAGACATTTGGAGAAATAAAAATTAAAATCTGCTGCTACTGCATAGATATACCAACCTGTACAGTCCGTGCCCACAGCACTTTTGTTAATTTGTTTTGTTGGCTTTTTGAATAAAAATGAAAATAAAAAAGTTACCAACAATAAAAGTGTTTCACCATTTTAAGCAAGAGTTGGCTACTTGCAGAGTGGCTGGAAGCCCATTCCATTTCTAAACACATCAGAGCCATGTCCCACCACTTTAGTCACCATGTGGAAAGTCTATTTGTGTGGCCATGACAGGAAGAAAACCTGGCACCTGCTTTTAAAGCAAATTCATACTTCTAAAAGGCTTCAGGACTGTGATTCCACTTCACCATAAAGATGGATCCTCCCCACACTCCTCCTTATCATAGCCAAATCTGGGGGCACCATATTTCAGCAGAACGTCTTCAGGAAGCCTTTGTTCCCCCCTTTAGTCCTTGAGGGAATCAAAACAGGAAGCCCCAAAACCATCAGCTGCTCACCTTTGCACCAGGAGGAACCACTCTTAGCTGCTGTTCTTTTGGCTCCTTCGAGGCCTCTGCTTGACTCAGGAGGAAACCCTCTGCCAAGGCCACTGCCTGGGAACAGGTCTCTGCCCCACATTCCCTGACCCACTTTTCCATCTCTGGGGGCAGGATGGTCAGGAACTGCTCCAAGATCAACAGGTCCAGGATCTCAGTCTTTGAGTGGCGCTCTGGCTTCAGCCACTGATGGCAGAGATGGTGGAGTTGGCTGCAAATCTCTCGGGGACCCTCACCTTCCTCATAGGAGAACTGCCTGAAGCACTGCCGTTGTATGTCTGAGATGGCAAGGTCCTTACCCAGGAACCTCTTCTGGATTGTCATTTCCCAGAATTCCCCACTGGTCTCAGAAGTGAAACCATCTGGGCCTCTAACTCTTTCAGGACCATTTAAATCTAGTTCATCCATCTTTGGGGGGTTTTATGTCAATGAAGCCACAAGTAGGATCAACGTTATTCCTTCTTCTCCTTTCATTTTAGGACAAAGATGTTCTTAAGTTGCTCTGCCGCACCCTGTAAAACCAATATATTGTTGAATTATAATTGATATTATCAGTTATGTACAGAGAACCATCAATATACATTATTAAGAATTCTTATCCTAATACTGTTACCCTAGAGCCACCAGATCCAGTCTGATCTTGGATGCTGAACAGGGTCAGTCCTGGCTAGTACTTGAATGGGAGACTGCCAATTAATACCAAGGGAAAAAAAAACCGGCAAAACCACTTCTAAGTATTCCTTGACTAAGAAAATCCTATGAAATGCATGGGGCCATCCTAAGTCAACAGGTGACTTGAAGGCACACATGCCCAGGAGGATGAAGAAATCTGTGGAGACCCCCAATAGCATCCAGGTCTCTTCCCTGAAGGAAAGGCAGTTTGAGAAGTTCTTTCACCTGGGAACCAGTATCAACAGAGTGAAAAGTACCAATAAATTGAAAAGTACCACTAGAGAATATAGCAATTTTAAATCCTATCCATCAAGAACAAGAACAGTAAAATATGGTAGAATCATAGAATCATAGAGTTGGAAGAGACCACAAGGGCCATCCAGTCCAACCCCCTGCCATGCAGGAACTCCCAGTCAAAGCATCCCCGACAGATGGCCATCCAGCCTCTGCTTAAAGACCTCCAAGGACGGAGACTCCACTACACTCCGAGGGAGAGTGTTCCACTGTCGAATAGCCCTGTCAGGAAGTTCCTTCTAATGTTGAGGTGGAATCTCTTTTCCTGCAGCTTGCATCCATTGTTCCACGTTCTAGTCTCTGCAGCAGCAGAAAAAAGGTATTGCACCCTTTTTATTCAATATTATATTTTATAGTGTATATAATAAACTATCATGTCATATTCATTTTAATATTAATCACATGATCCTACATTCTGTATTCAGCATTTTTTTAAAAAAAAATCTCATTGCACTTCCCACTCATTTTATCAGGAATACTGCCTGAGCACATGAAGTTTTGATTCCTGACCAGAGTAGCTAAGAGCTTCTTTGCGGGGAAGAGAGCCACCACTATTTTCACAGATCAGAATCCTGCTTTCAAGGAGTTCCACACTTCAGTACCACACAGCAGCAGTATTTTTCCATGATCTCTTCTGCTGATGTCTTTTTTGTTCTGCATCGAGGCTGCCTTCTTCATTCCCCTTTTCTTTCTCTTTTACATTTCAGTGACCTCCAAATGATTCGTGATTACAGTTGTTCAGTTAGTCAGACTGTTCTACCTTAATCTTCCTACTACTTTTCCTTTCTACCTTGCTGTGAAGCACACTGAGAGACCCGCTTCAGGCAACAGCTGATGGGAGTCAGCAATGGCACCCTTCACTCATTCCTCCTCAGCTCTCCAGCCATTTCCTACTCTACAGGGACACACTTTTTTGTGTTCCACAAACTTTCTTGTCCCCCGTTCCCCCCCCCCGCCCCCCAGCCCTGGATGATGTGGTTCTGTCTCCACTATGACAGGACCACATCACTTCTGCATACCCTGAAGTTCCTGACATGACATGCTTGGCAGAAATTTGGCTCGGAGATAAGAGCAGACAACATGGGATCAGGTTCTCCCAGCAGGAGATGGTGTTAGTCAGCAGGAAAGAGGGCCGAGGGGATGGAATAGTTGTGGTCTCCAAAGACCTTCTGGACTTCACCAGGCTACCTATTACAGTGCTGAACCACACAGAGTATGTATACAAGTCTGAAGATCAGTGACAGACTGGGGATGCTGTGAGTGTCCATCCAACTACCTGTCAGACTCACTGGCTGAGGTCATGGCACTGGTCTCTGAGTAGATGTTGGGAGTCCCCTAGACTTTTAATCTTAGGCAAGTTCAACATCCCATTTGAGATCAGTCTGCCAGGTGCAGCTGGAGAGATCATGGCATCCATGATATACATGGGTCTATCCATCTTGTTTTTAACATTTTCCAGCTTGTTCAAAAAAAGCAGTGGTATGACCACTGCTAAAAAAGGTCTCCCTGGACCCCCTGGACTATAGGTCAGTATTGGGTCTTCCTATTCTGCAGAAAATAATCTAGAGGGCAACTTCCTTCCGGCTCCAGGCAGCCTTGGATGATACACATTTCCTGGAGCCATTTCAAACTGGCTTGAAAGCAAGATATGGAGTTGAGACTATGATTGTCTTACTGGATGGTCTTCTAGGGGGGAGGCAGATGGGGGAAGGTGTCCTTGCTGGCACTTTTGGATTTCTCAGCAGCATTTAATACCATCAACCATGGTAACATTTAGAAAAGCCTAAGAGGTTTGGGAATCAAAGACACTGTGTTTCAGTGGTTCCGGTCCCTTCTCTGAAGCAGGTTCCAGATGGTGGCGTTTGGGGATAGCTGACCATCACAAAGGGAGCTATTATGGTGCATGTCCCTAGATGCCATTCTGTCCCCAATGCTGTTTGGCATTTACATGGAACCCCGGGAGAAATCATCCAGGAGCATGGAGTGGGGTGTTATCATAATGTTGCATTTAAATCAGCAGTCTCTTCCAGCAGGCCAGTTCAGATTATTTCTAAATTATAGTGTTTAAAATATTTATTGATGGATTTTAATATGCGCTATTAACTGATGTTTTGTGTTATTTCTTTTTCTCCAGTTCGATCCACAGAGAGAGGTGGGTAAGAAATAATAATAATAGTTCTCTCCTGCTGTCCTTATTTGCGACTGACAGCCACAGTTAATCCATTTTCATCCCATTTTTTCACCAGTGTCCCAGCTTCTCTCCCCTCCTCCTCACCTTTCTCCTCAGCTTACCTCAATTATTCTAAAATAAAGAGAGATCTTAGAGCACCTTTGAGACTTACTGAATGAAAGAAGTTGGCAGCATAAGCTTTCATAGACTTCAGTCTACCTCCTCAGATGCATAAGAGGCATTCACGAAATGCATCTGAGGAAGTAGACTATGAAGTCTACCAAAGCTCATGCTACCGCCTTCATTTTTTCAGTGATTCTCAAAGGTGCTCCAAGATCTCTCTACACCCTGATTCCACAGAATAACATGGCTATATCTTTAAATTGTTCCAAAACGAATTCAAGGTGCAAAAATAACCTGTGCTCTATGGGTGGGTGGGTGGGTGGGTAGGAGGGAGGAAGAGAATTGGAGGGGAAGGAGTCTTGCCCTTCCTTTCCCAGGAGGCCCAGGCAAAAGCCAACTGCTGAAGCATCTCTCAGTCTGCATCTTCTTCCTCATTCTTATCTCTGGTCCTCTTGGCTGCACTCTAACATTACTTGGCCGCATGTGTCCTGGCTTCCATTTATGGAATGAAGGGCCTGGGAAAAAACTGAAAAAAAGAAGAAAACCTGTATATCTCAGAATGGCTGGATAAGATAATGGACCCGGTGGAACTTGCCAACCTGACCAGTTTTGTTAAAGGCAATGATATGCTTGAGTGCCTGGAAATCTTTTATGGATGACATCAAACATTTGAGAGGGGATACATTGGAGAGGATGCAGCGGCTCAAGCGGTTGAGAGGCCGACTCTGTCGACTGCAAGACGGGTAGGCTGGCAGTTCGAGGCCCGGGTGGTGCCACCGGATGAGGTGAGCTCTTGCCACTAGTCCCAGCTTCTGCCAACCTAGTAAACATGCAAACGCAAGTAGATAAACAGGTACCAGTCCGGTGGGATGGTAAACAATCATGCTGTGCCATCATGGTGGCTACATGACCACAGAGTAGTCTCTTTGGAGGTCTTTAAAAAGGGGCTGGAGGGCCATCTGTCAAAGAGGATGCTTTGGCTGTGATTTCCTGCAGGGTAGGATAATAATAATATAATGGATGGGGCTGGAGTGGATGGCCCTTCCTTGGAGTCCCTTCCAATTCTACCATTCTCTGAGTCCTCTTCCTCCATGCTTCCACCCAGCCCCTGATCCAGCCTTCACTCTGGAAGAGAGATTGAGCAGCTGCAGCAGCTACAGAACAGTACAAGCTCCCTGGCTGGGTGATCACTGATGGAGGGTTCCCTCCCTCCCTCCCTCCCTCCCTGGCTTCCTTCCCAAGGACCCCAGGCTTCCTCCTCCCCCTCTTCCTCCTCCAAGTCTCCCCAGGAGGAGGGAAGCTCCAGGACTGGGACTCACCTGAGCAGCTCAGGAGGAGAGAGGTGGTCAGGAGGGAAGAAGAGAAGAAGACCAAGCACCCTCTGGAGGACTAGGCTCCCTTTTTCTGGCCTCTCTAGGCCACCTCTCCTGCTCTTCTTGGGCCACCTCTTCCTGCCTCTCTAGCAACCCACCTCTCTCTCTCTCCCTCCCCATATAACCCTTCCTTAATCCCCCCCCCCCAGCTGCAGACAGAGGCCCCTTTCTTTCTTTCTTTCTTTCTTTCTTTCTTTCTATGAGTTGGAGGGCTGGAAGGGAAGGAAGAGTACCTTCTGTACTCTTTAGGATCTTTTCCAATTCTTTCATAGCTGCCCTTCCCATTCCTAGTCTTCCTTCTGGTTTCTTCACTGCAGTCCCCTTCCTGATCTATCTTTGATCCATGGGAACTCTTGTACTGTTTTGGTTTCCCCATTGTCTGATGTAGCTCTTCTGTAGTCACTATTTCTGTTTTCTTTATGTTCAGCAGGAAGCCTCCCTTTGCACTTTCTTCCTTGACCATCCTTAGAAATTGTTCCAAGTCTATTATGTTTTTCACTAGTAGTAAGGTGTCATCCTCCTATTGTTATTCTTCCTTTTCCCGAATCTGAGCCTGCTCATCATATGAGATTTTCTTCATACAAGTTAAACAGATACGGAGATAGAATGCAGCTTTGCCTGACCCCTTTGCCAATTGGAAACCATTCTGCTTCTGACATTCTGGCAAACAAGCATGTAAAATATGGGCTAGACAAGGCAACTGTTACATGGATTTGTAATTGGTTGACCAGCCAAACTCAAAGGGTGCTCATCAATGGCTCCTTTTCAACCTGGAGAGAAGTGACCAATGGGGTGCCACAGGGTTCTGTCCTGGGCCCAGTGCTATTCAATATCTTTATTAATGATTTGGATGACAGAATTGGGGGCATACTTATCAAATTTGCGGATGACACTAAACTAGGAGGAGTAGCTAATACCTCAGAGGACAGGAGAAATACTGGGGATTATCCCAATTGTCAGGAATACTAAAAGAGAAGGGAGTTCAAGACGGATAGGAATTTCTCAAAAAGGAGATACAGAAGGCACAATTTTAAACAATTCCAATGAGGGAGGTGTCTCAAGAAGCCAGGATGGATGACTAAGGAACTTTCAAATGAGCTAAGTTTTAAACAGAACATGTATAAGAAATGGAAAAATGGAGAAATCACCAAAGCGGAATTCAAACAAATAGCAATCACTTGTAGGGGCAAAGTCAGATAAGCTAAAGCGCAGAATGAACTCAGGCTTGCTAGAGAGGGTAAGAAAAAGGCCTTTTTGGGTATGTCCGCAGCAAAAGGAAGAAGAAGGAAATGGTAGGGCCACTGCGTGCATAAGATGGCAAAATGCAAACAGGAGACAGAGAAAAGGCAGAATACTCAATAATTTCTTTGCTTCAGTCTTCTTAAAAAAGGCAAAGGGTGCTCAAGCTAAGGATAATGGAGCAGAGGACAGAATAGGGGAATTTCAGCACAGAATAAGTAAAGAGATAGTACCGGAATACCTGGTTAATCTAAATGAATATAAGTCTTCAGGACCAGATGAACTACATCCAAGGGTATTAAAAGAACTGGCAAATGTAATATCGGAGCCATTGGCAATAATCTTTGAGAACTCCTGGAGAACAGGAGAAATCCCAGCAGACTGGAGGAGGGCAAACGTTGTCCCCATCTTAAAGGGGGAAAAAGAGGATCCCAACAATTATCGTCCAGTTAGTCTGACATCAATTCCAGGAAAGATTCTAGAGCAGATCATTAAGCAGAGAGTCTGTGAACATCTATAAGGCAATGCCATAATCACAAAAAGTCAACATGGGTTTCAGAGAAACAAGTCTTGCCAGACAAATCTAATCTCTTTTTTTGATAAAATTACCAGTTTGGTAGATGAAGGGAATGTTGTGGATTTAGTATATCTTGATTTCCGTCAGGCCTTTGACAAAGTTCCCTATGACATTCTTGCAAACAAGCTTGTAAAATGTGGGCTAGACAATGCAACTGTTAGGTGGATTTGTAATTGGTTGACCAGCCGAACCCAAAGGGTGCTCAGCAATGGTCCCTTTTCATCCTGGAGAGAAGTGACAAGTGGGGTCCCACAGGGTTCTGTCATGGGCCCAGTGCTATTCAACATCTTTATTAATGACTTGGATAACAGAATTTGGAGCATACTTGTCAAATTTGCAGATGACACTAAACTAGGAGGAGTAGCTAATACCCCAGAGGACAGGATCAAAATTCAATATGACCTGAATAGACTTAACAAAAGCTAACAAAATAAAATTCAACACGGAGAAATGTAAAGTTCTGCACTTAGGGCGCAAAAATGAAATGCACAGATATAGGATGGGGGACATCTGGCTGAATGAAACTATGTGTGAAAGGGATCTAGGCATCCAAGTAAACCATAAGTTGAACATGAGTCAACAGTGTGATGCACCAGCTAAAACGGCCAATGCAATGTTAGGCTTCAATAGAAGTACAGTGTCTAGATCAAGAGAAGTAATAGTGCCACTCTACTCTGCTTTGGTCTAGCCCCACCTGGAATACTGTGTCCAGTTCTGGGCACAACAATTCAAAAAGGATGTGGAAAAACTGGAGCATGTCCAAAGGAGAGCAACTAAGATGGTGAAGGGTCTGTAAGCCATGCCCTATGAGGAATGACTAAGGGAGCTGGGGATGTTTAGCCTGGAGAAGAGAAGGTTAAGGGGTGATTTGATAGCCCTGTTCATCTTATCAGTGTGCATAATCACAGAGACAAAACCGCCCACATTGCTATGAACCTGCGCAGTGTTGCAGCTACGCTCTTGATGTCAGTAGCACAGAGTCAGTGACATCATGCATGCCATGTCACCCATGTGGCGTGCACTGGCACTCACTCTGTAATCCATGGGCAGAGCAATTAGCAGAACGATGTTCCTTCTGACCCTAGCAACATCCACATGTATCTACATGTGACACAGAACAAACCAAGGCAGTTACCAGAGTTGGGCTGCAGTCATTGCCACTGTCGCCTTCCTGATGCCAGCAAACAGATGCTGACACCACTGGTGGATGTACCCCAGAAGCACTGACTGGTGGGATGGGTTCATCAGATCCATGTGGTCCAATGAGCAATGACAGAGATTCTTCCAAATGCCCTGTGCCCTCTTCCACAGGCTAGTGGAAATACTCCATCCTGAACTGGAGAGGTCTGACACTGTCATGGGGAAAGCCATCCTGGTGGAGAAGAGGGTTGCCATGGCCATCTGGGCACTCACCCACAAAGGCAGCTACAAGCAGACTGGGGAGCAGTTCAGGGTCGGCGTTACCACTGCAGGAGAAGTGTTGGTGGCATTCGCCCTGGCCATAGAGAAGCTTCTGCTTTCATGGACCATGTACCTGGGGGATGCCTGTCAGGTAAGGAGGGGCACACAGCCTTGTGCCTTATCCTCGACATCCCTGCACACCCACAAAGGGGAATGACCGGAAGTGTTCCTGTGCAGAAACGCTACAGTTGTTATTAATCCCCCGCTTCCCCTTCTTGTCACCTGAAAATCATGGAATGCTTCGCTGATCTTGGCTTCCCCCAAGTAGTGGGCACCATGAATGAGTGCTACTGGCAGAGGAACGAGTTCATTGAGCGAAAGGATACCTACTCCATTATCCTCAAGGGGACATGCGATCACACAGGGTGCTTCATGGACATGAAAATCGGATGGGCTGGCCCAACCCATGATGTGAGGGTAATTCAGAACTCCATCATCTTTGAGATGATGGCATGGAGGCTCACATCTACATGCCAGGGAACCCCACCATCACCCTATGGGGCTAGCAGATCAGCCCCCTCCTGCTCCCTGACAGCTTCTACCCCATTTGGAAGTGGCTCATGAAGCCCTACCAGGGCACCACCAATGCCAAGCAGAAACTGTTTAACAAGAAGCTGAATCGTGCCAGGAATTTGGTGGAAAGGGCATTTGGGTGGCTGAAGGCTCGATGGAGGTGCCTCACCACCCCACTTCTTGTGGCAGAGAACCTCATCCCCATCATCGTGTCATGTGTCATCCTGCACAACCCTGTAAGACAAAGAGCAGGGTACTGGACAAGGAACAGTGCTACAGGCGCTGCTTTGTGCTGCCCACCCTGGGGACACTCATGATGGACAATGACACTGTGAAGCAGTGAGAAAGGGAGGCTGTAAGGGAGGTCCTGGCAGACTTCTTTTTTACTGGGAAGATCTGAAGTATTTTCCCCTCTGTGTTCCTAGGGCATCAGTGTACTGTGATATGCTAAGCAGGTCAATAAACATATCCTATCAACCACCCTCTGTGTATGGCTAAAAATGCATCAATGACCAAACAACTCTGTGACAATGTATCAAGACCCTGAAGTTCAGCTTTCCTATTGGCCCATTTGATGGTTAGAAATGTTACCCCAGTGGGCAACCAATTGGGCCCTGATTCAAACTTGTCCTGTGAGGGTCTCCATTGGCTAGTAGTCAGGTAAGCCCATATGCCCTCAGGCACAACTGCAGGTAATAATAATAATAATATTTATTTCTAGTCCGCCCCTCTGAACAAGCAATCGGGGCGGAGTACAACAAAATTAAAACAATAACAAGTTAAAATACCACTTCCTTACCCTTACCACCCTCCCTTAAAAAGAGAATTAAATTGCGATAGAGTTAAAAAACATGAATGATTAAAATAACAATACACAATAATAGGGAGCAGACCCAACTTAGATTGTATGGAGAAAAATACAGGGAAAAGGTTTAAAAGGCCCTTAAGACCTAGGTGTGGAGCTGGGGATATTCACATTCTCTGGGAAGGCCTGCCAGAAGAGATGCATCTTTAGAGCATCTTGTCCAGCAGGTCATTCCACAACTTGGGGGCAACAGCTGAAAAAGCCTTCTGGGAGGTCTGCACCAGCTTGGTCTTCATAGGTTGTAGCAGGTTCCTCCCAGAGGACTGCAGTGTGCGGGGGGGGGGGGGGTCGTATGGGTAAATACTCTTGCAACCCTCTGCAGCTCTTGAAGACAATCACGGCTGCCAGAAGGGTGCCCATCAGAATTGCTTAGAATCAGGGTCACCTTCTCAATAGCCTGGATAAGGACACTGCTGCTCGTCAGGTCACAAACAGCAACCACCCTAACCGGGGGGTATTTCCAGCATGCTGCTAGTGGCCTGCACGACTGGGGGTTCCAAAGGACCTTCCAACAGTGCTGGACCAAGTTCAAGGCACTGAAGAGGGTCTTCTTTGAAGCCCAGGAAAAATACAGGGAGCACTCCCTAATTATGAAGTGGCTGCTCTTTTACCCCAGCTCCATGCCCTGTGGGTGAGGGCATGGCATCCCAGCTAAGAGGATAGTTGTCCCCCAGGTAAGTGCTGGGGCCCTGCCATGTTACCCGATCCCCATTCCTACCACCCACCCCTGCCTATCACTCCCCCACCCATGATTCCACCCTAATGGTGTCCTTCTTGCCCCCAATGAACAGGCATGCAGCAACGGCGACACCAGAAGGGACAGAGAGGGCAGAGAGATCCAGGCAGCTCCCCCTCCTTTGAGGCTGTCCCTGGCATGGAGGGCCAGGGATAGGAAGAGGGAGCCGCTACCATGGAGCAGCAGCCAGAGGAGCCTCCCATGCCTGAAGGTAAGTCCCCAAGGGGAGGGCTGATGGCTGCATGGTGTAGCCTCCATGGCATTTCTGTCTGTCCCTTCCCCCACCACATTGCATAGCAGACGTATAACTGGTTTCTCCACCTTTCACAGCAGGTGTTGCTGAGGATGAACCCGGGCCAAGCCACTGTCCAGGAGCTGAGGGATACGACAGGGTTCTTGCCGCCAGCCCGTCCTCGAAGCTTGGGAGTAGAACTGGCAATGAGATAAGAGTGGCTGGGGAATCCTGCCTGTGGCATGAGGTGATTGGGTCCACATCTTTCTCCTAACCATCCTTTTCCCTTGTTTTTGCCTTGCAGATTGCCAGATGGAGGATGGCCACCACAGAGGCCACCCTCCAGAAAATCATGGCAACCATCCTGGAGCACCTGGGTCCCCTCCACCATTGTCCTCCCTCCCCTTCCCTCTTGTAAATAAATTGTTTTGTTGGTTAATAAAACCTTTTTATTTTATTTTTTTAAGTGATGTTTTATTTGCACATGTGCAGTATCACTGGAACAGCAGGTCAAATCAATGCAGGGAACCAGTGAGGTGGGCATGATGGTGATAGTAAGGGATAGGTTAGTGTTGGGAAGAGAGATATTTGAGAAAAAGTTGGTGGTGGCTCCAGCTGGTGATTGCCATCTCACTGGTGCTGGGTCACCTTCCCACTCTAGGTGGCCTCCCCCTTTGGGCACCTCAACCTCTCAATTCTGGGTGGCAATAGGTCTCTGCCACTGCCAGCCCTCTGAGGAGGCTAACAGATGTGTCTACAGGACATTGCTCAGGGATTTCCACTTCCATAGCAACTCCCTCCTCATGGGCCAGAGGGGTGGCCCTCTTTTTTGTGCCCTGCTCTCCAGCCCCCTCCTGCTGGGGTGGCCCTCCTTCTTGTGCCCTGCTCCACAGAGCCCCCTCTGCCACCAAGGGCTGCCCTCATGATTTCCACAAGGTCACCCAACAGACCAGTCCGCACTTCCAGGGTGGCATTGAGGCGCTCCTGCTGCTGGAGGGATCTCTCTTGGAACTTCCTCTGGTGCTCATCTACCATCCTCTGACGCTTTGCCTCCCTCTTCTTGTGCTGATGGTCCCTCATGTGATCTGAGCTTCGATCTATGAACCGATCCATGGCACTAGAGGTTTTCATGGGTGCTGAGCAATGCACCCTCTTCCTTTGTGTCTCAGGCAGGCGGGCCATCGGGGTCATAGCGACTCTGTGGTTAGCTGTTTCTTGTTCTATGGGACATACACAGGGAACAGTTGGAACACTGAACATATTCTCCAGCAATCAGGGGGAGCAGGGATAAGGGCAAGGGAGGCTTGTTTAGGAAGACTGAATACATGCACTAGGTGCTCATGCAAGGGACATGATAAAAAATACACACTTACAAATGGTATCCCAGGAACCCCCCAAACATGCCAGGATGCAAAGGCAGCATGCGGTTAATAGCAATAGCTGCACAGGTGCACATAAAATGTCACAGAAACCATGCAAACTACTGAGTCCAAACGCACAAGACACGATGTATTTCTTGTCATTATAGAGGAATGGGTGTACCATATGTGGCATTGACTGCATTCAACAGCTGGTTGAATCCTCCATCACCTGTACCTTCTTTGCCCTCACTGTCATCACTGGCTGTCGTAGCAGCCCCTGGAAGAGGTGAGTGGTCACAGTAGCTACTTGCTGCAGAAAACATAGATGTCCCCTCCCCAGCATGGAATTATGGTCTCATCGGGCCTAGCCCAGAGTAAGAGGAAAGCCCTCCCACTATTCCATCCGCCATTATCCAGCCTGAGAGGAAGAGAAGGGGAGGCCCAACTCCAGCTCTCTTTCCAGTTCATAGGCCATCATCAGGCATCAGAGGGAGACAGGGACTGGCCCAGCTCCTTCAGGCCTAGCCCAAAGTTAGAAGGCCCTGCCTCCAATCCATCCGCCATCAGATGGAGAGAGGAACCGCTGAACGTGATCACCTTCCCCACCACCATTCCCTTCACCTTTTGTGTCACGTCTTTTTAGCTTGTAAGCCTGAGGGCAGGGAACTATCTAATTAACCATTTGTAAGCCACTCTGAGAGCCTTTCTGGTTGAAAAGCAGGATATAAATACTCCAAATAAATAAATAAATAAATGTCCGCAGCACTCTGACTTCAGGATGTCTCATCCGAGTCAGGTCGTTCCTCCTGGTCACCTGTGTAATGAGGGTTGAGGGTCATGGCTGCCCTATGCCCACCCTGGTGCCATGTTTTCCCCCTGTCACCTGCATCCCTTCCCCAGGGCCCTGACACATCTTACCTTGAGGGGGCTTGGAAAGCTCCTGGGAGGTTTCTGGCTGAGTGGAGTCCTCCCCATCATCAACTCTGGCTGGCTGGCTGACTGGGACCTGGGCAACTTCACCACTGGTAGATAATCTGCTGGGTCGTATGCTACCATTCTTGTCAATGAAGGCCTGGAGCTCCTTGTAAAATGGCATGGTGATGGCACCTCGGCCACTTTGAGCATTGTGATCCCTCACTTTCTTGTACTGTGCCCTGAGGTTTTTGGTCTTTCGGCGACACTCCTCACCAGTGCGTTGGTGGCCCCTAGCCCTCATGCCTTCTGCCACCTCGTTAAATGTATCATAGTTCAAGTAGGAGTTTCTTAATTTGTCCAGCACATGTGGCTGTGACCACAAGGCTATCAGGTCAGCTGTCTCTGCCATGGTCCACGATATCCCTCTCCCTCTATTTAGGTGGCTTGTGGATTGCACTGTCATTATGCCCAGTGTAGATGGCAAGCACCGACGGACCACTGATAAATCTCTGCACGGCTGCACAGGACTACTGGCAACATGGTGCTGGAATGTGCGTGGGGGTCCTGGTAAGAAGTGAAGGTGACAGTTATCACTTTCTCCTGCTGGAACATCCAACAGGAAAACATTCAGCATTCTACCATTCACGGGGCACATGTGTTGGACCTTGTTTTCATGCCACCTCTTTTAAAGGTGCTCTTGCAGCACAGTGTTTACATGGGTTAGTATGGGTCGCTTTAAAGTGCCTCTTTTAAGCCACACTAATGCTGGCGCATTCAGACATCCCTGCAAAGGTGCCCTTTTCAGGAAGAAGTGGAAAAAGGCAACTTCTATTTAAAACAGCTTTTCCCCCTCTAAAGCGGCTTGATGGCGCTTTCCAGTCAGCTTCAAGGCATGCGTCATCTAAACGCCCCACCTTCAAGCTGGCCAGAAAAACCTTTTTATTTTGATCATCTGTTTCGCCCCTACATGCAGCATCATTATATATACATTTGTTCAAGAAGACACCAGACACCTCCTTGCACAACACCATCCCCCACTGTTTCAATAGGCAGGTGTGTGACTAGGGAAGGCTGAGAAGAGTCCATTTGGAGTTTGTGCGGTGAAGGGCATCTGGAGAGACAGCTGTTCCCCAGCTCTGCCTTAAGGACCTCCCTGTGACTGACAGAAGTAGACACACCACTTTGACTATGAAGCAACATTGCAGCTGTTATTTTGTTGTTGTTGTTCACTTTGTATCTGCCATCAATTCAGCACCTGGTGGCCCTACAAATGAAAGACCTACAATAGCCCAGGCCATCAATTGATTTGCCAAAGTCTTGCAAACCCAGGACCTTGGCTTCCTTGATTCAATTAATCCACCTGTATCATGGTCTTTCTCTTTTTCTAGAGATGTTGTGCAGCTTTGGACTTTCCTTCCACCTCTCTGCAGGCTAGCAACTGAACATCCTTTAATCTTGAGATCAGTTGAATATTTAGACACAGTACTACTTGTACTTGTCATATGTTCTTCTATCTCTGAGATATTCTCTGCCAATGTCACACTCACTGCTGCTGCTGGTCATTATATGTTGGCACATTAAGTCTGGCTCCTCATCAAAAGAACTGCCTGACTTGGGAGTCCCTACTAGCAGCACTGCTACCATCAGCATAGCTTCATGACTCACAGAAGCACAAAATCCTACCACCACATCACCATCAATGGAACAAGGAAACTTTACTAAGACAGCTCATAATCTGAAAGGTCTCCTCCACTGTATGTGTATACAGAGCTCTTTCCTTTCCCACATGGGTTGAGTCAGGATCCCCTTTCAAGTACTGTAGCAATTAATACTATTAGAATTGCATTTTTATTAAAAATGCTGTTATTAAAAATTCATTTAAAAAAAGATGACATAATCATGAAGAGAAAGAGGGCAACTTGCCAAGAGAAGCAATGGTCCCATGGATCTCTGCCGTCATCTGACTATGCAGGGCTCTCTGGTCGGGATCCAGCAAGGCCCACTCCTCTGGGGAGAAAGACACAGCCACCTCCTCAAAATTCACCAAACCCTGGAGACAGAATAAAAGGTTCTTGTTCACACTGGACATCAGGTTTTAAGCTGGCTCTGGGAATTAGGATAAAGCAAACTCATAGGCTGATAAGGCTCCAAAGGCAGACATGGTGAAATTGCTTCTTTCCCAAACACCAGTATGACCATCACAGACAAGGTCTGACAAAAAAAGCAGCCTCAACCTAGGACATACTCTATAGCTGCAGTAAAAGGAGATTGACTTGGAAGAAATATAACACCACAACTGTCAGACAGAATACCAAATGTCTTGTACTGTAGGGTTTGAACTTGGGGTAGACAACTGCAGATGGGGTGGGCAGGTCAAACTGTTGAATTTCAGCAAGCTAGAAGGGATGCTGTATCAATTCAATTTCTGGACCAATTTTCAGCTGGTGTTTCTGATTTGTTTGTTTTTTTCCAGCTTTCAGGGAGTGTTGTGGAGTTTTATGGCAGATCGTCCAATTTTCCCAGTTTGGAAGGGACAATGGCAAATGATCTTTTGTCCTACTTTTTCATTGGCTTTAAAGGGTATCACTTTCTTTCTTCTCCTATCATTCCCCTCCACTTTGTTATTAGGTTATTTAAATTGCTGCAAACTGAATTCAAAGAGCATAAGGGGTTAGGACTCCATTAACTAAACCAGTACAGTGTAGTGGTTTGAGTGTTAAATCCCTACTCAGCCATGGAAACCCATTGGATGATCCTGGGCAAGTCACACTCTTCTCTGAAATGTAAAACCTCAGGGCCAGGTTTGTCTGTCTTGGTTTCTCTCACATTCATGTTTTCCAAATCTCTCCATTGGGAAGATGAAGAAATGGGAAATTTTGAAAAGATTCAAAAGAAGCAGAAACAATATTTTCCCCTAGCACTCAGAGGAATATGATCTGGGGAAAGAGGAACCCAGACTGCTCAAGTCTTTTTGTTCCAGAAATCTTTTTTCTTACCTGATCTGGTCCTATTCCATCATAAAGAGAAGGAAGAGATGAATGAACCTTTTTTGGTGGCCTCATTCCAGCATCTGTGGGAGAGACCAGGGTGGGGGAAACAGGTCACATACACTTGTGTCAAAGGTTGAACAAATACTTAATATAAAGTAGCGACTGTTCATTCTTACCTTGCAAAGGGGCTTCTCCATACCACTCCTGCCTGATCTCCTTCCATTGGTGACTCTGTGCTGTGTTCAATGGAGCCTCCTCTGCCACAGGGAATTCAGAGTGCACTTCTTTCAAGAAACTGTTGACCTGAAAGGATTCAGTGAGGATTCATGACATGGAATTTGGAAGAGGAAAAATGGAAAACATCTTTGGGGAAGGCTTTTGGACTAGTGTGGTATGAGACATCGGTCCAAAACACACTGCAGAAATAATCCAATTTGAGACCTTTTTAACTGCCTTGACTCATTACTACGGATTCCTGGGAATTGTAGTTTATTGTGACACAAGAGCTCTCTGACAGAGAAAACTAAAACTACAGTTTCCAGAATTCCCTAGCACTGAGCCAGGGAAGTTAAAGCAGTCTCAAACTGGATTATTTCTGCAGTGCGTTTTGGACCATCGTCTCAAACCAAGTCAGGAATAAGTCACCAGCTCATTAGACCTACTCAAAAAAGGGACCAAGTAAGAACTTAACAAGATGGAACAGGTATGACAGTTTTATTGATACTTGGTATAAGTTCATTGTATATGCTGGAACACAAATGATTCCATGAAGCTAACTGCAAAAGAATTTGAAGTTCTGGAAAATCCTGTTATGACTTATAATAGAAGTATTCTCATTGACCCATTGTAATAAGTGCGTGAGAGTGTGTGCATGTGCATGTGTAGGGAAGAACTGTAACAGCCATATGGAGAAACAAAACTGAAAGCCTGCTGATACTAGATATACCAGCTTGTACAGTCACAACAGTTGTTATTTGATGAATGAAAAGAAAATGAAAAGAAAAAAGTCAGTAACAGTAAAAATATTTCACTATTTAAAGCGAGAGTGGGCTGTTTGCGATGTGTTTGGAAGTCCATTCCATTCCCTAACACATCAGGACCATACTTCGCTAGTATAGTCACCATGGGGTAAAGTCTATTTGTGTGGCCATGACAGCAGGAAAACATGGCACACAAAATGCAAACATCTGCTTTTAAAACAGAATCACACTTCTGAGAGGCTTCAGGACTGTGATTCCACTTCACCATAAAGGTGGATCCTCCCCATACTCTTCCCAGTCAAATCTGAAGACATATTTCATCAGAACCTCTTCAGGGGGCCTTTGTTCCCTCCTTAAGTCATCAGAGGGCTGAAAATAAAGATCCTCAGAGCCATCACTTGCTCACCTTTGCACCAGGAGGAACCGCTCTTAGCTGCTGTTCTTTTGGCTCCTTCGCTGCCTCTGCTTGACTCAGGAGGAAACCCTCTGCCAGGGCCACTGCCTGGGAACAGGTCTCTGCCCCACATTCCCTGACCCACTTCTCCATCTCTGGGGGCAGGATGGTCAGAAATTGCTCCAGGATCACAAGGTCCAGGATCTCAGTTTTTGTGTTGCGCTCTGGCTTCAGCCACTTACGGCACAGATAGTGGAGTCGGCTCCACACCTCTCGGGGGCCTTTGCCCTCCTGGTAGGAGAACTGCCTGAAGTACTGGCGGTGTATATCTGGGTTGACAACCGGGAACTTCTTGTGGACTGTCCTCTCCCAGAATTCCCCACTACTCCCTGCACTGAGGGCATCAGGGCCTCTTCCTTCTTCAGGACCACCTAAGTCTGGTTCATCCATCTTCTTTTACTATGAAAGCACAAATATGATCTAAGTTATTGCTCCTCCATCTGTCTCAGGGCAAAGATGCCCCTATGCTGTTCTGCTGCAAAACCCTGTAAAACCAAGACATTATTGCATTATTATTGATATTATGTGGCATTTACAGATGACCATCAATATGTAGTGTTAAGAACTGTTATTGTAATACAGATACCTTCAAGGCACCAGATGTCTGATCTTGGAAGCTCTGTGTGTTGGTTTGTTGTTGAATGGCAAGGCCTGAGAGTGTCCATTTAGTGATCTATTGTCCGCTGGGGATCCCCCCCCCCACCTCCCACCTGGATGTGCTGGGTCTTGATTTTGTTGTTTTTGTTATTTTGTTATAAGTAAGAAAGGTTTGGCTACCAATCCTGCAAAACACCAAACCCAAGACCCAGTAAGAGCGAATGAGCTGGGAATTTTTAGCCTGGAGAAGAGAAGGTTAACAGGTGATATGATAGCCCTGTTTAAGATCTGAAGGGATGTCATATTGACAAAGGAGAAAGTTTGTTTTCTGCTGCGCCAGACAACAGGACCTGGACTATTGGGTTCAAACTACAGGAAAAGAGATTCCAGCTCAACATTAGGATGTATTTCCTGACAGTAAGAGCTGTTCGACAGTGGAACACACTCTCTTGGAGAATGGTGGAGTCTCCTTCCTTGGAGGTCTTGAAACAGAGACTGGATGGCCATCTCTTGGGAATGCTTTGATTCAAAGTTCCTGCCTGGCAGAATAAGGTTGGATTGGATGGCCCTTGAGGTCTCTTCCAATGCTATGGCTCTATGAAAACTACCCAGGGTCAGAAAGGTTTCCCAGCAGACAATAGGTCACTAATTAAAAGGACACCCTGCAGGCCTCCCCATTCAAGAACAGAACAACACACAGATTAACATGTAAACCACTTCCTCTCCTGAAAGAGTCACACACACAGAGAAACACACACAAACATATATATACCCCTCTCTCTTCCATGCCAGCATTCTCTGAAGACGCCAGCCACGGCAGCTGGTGAAACGTCAGGAATAAACTCTTCTAGAACATGGCCTCGTAGCCCAAAACCCACACAAAAAAAACCTCTGCAACCTCTCTCAACCTGGGTCCTCCTCCTCATTCCACTCAACCCCTCTGCATTTAAGGCTTTGACTTTTGTGGATTTGATTAATTCGCGGATTTTACTAATAATAATAATAATAATAATAATAATATTTATAGCCCGCTCCTCTGTCATCAATCGGAGCGGGTTACAATAATTAAAAGACATCAAGATAAAACAATCCCAATAACCCATAACCCCACCTCCCACCCCTTAAAAATAAATTAAACCAATATCAGATTAAAATCCAAAAAAATAAAAAATAAAAATAAAACTGCATACATACAACATAGAACATAGAACATAACAAGCAGCTAGTCAATTCTATAGACACTGTAGATGTAAACTTCCTAGATAAAGTGCTGGGAGCTTGTAGGAGAGCACGTCCCAATATCGTAAGCCAGTGTCAGGACCAGGAGTTAAGATGTTTCAGGGAAGGCCTGCCGGAAGAGATGTGTCTTTAAGGCTTTTTTAAAGCTATCAAGGGATGTAATAAGATGCATCTCATCCGGCAGGTCATTCTATAGCCTGGGAGCGGCAGCAGAGAAAGTCCCCAGGGAGGTCCGCAACAGCCTCGTTTTCACAGGCTGTAATAAATTTCTCCCGGAGGACCGGAGTGTGCGGGGGGGACTGTACGGGGAGAGGCGGTCCCTAAGATAAGATGGACCCGAGCCCTGTAGGGCTTTAAAGGTTAAGACCAACACCTTGTACTGTGCCCGGAAACTAATGGGTAGCCAGTGGAGGGACTTAAGCACTGGTGTTATGTGCTCGCACCTCGCTGTACCAGTAATAAGCCTGGCTGCCATGTTTTGGACTAGTTGAAGTTTCCGAGTTAGGCACAAGGGTAGCCCCAAGTAGAGCGCATTGCAGAAATCCAATCGTGAGGTTACCAAAGCGTGTACCACAGACTCTAGGTCCTTCTGATCCAGGAAAGGGCGCAGCTGGCGTATCAGTCGAAGCTGATAGCAAGCACTCCTGACCGTCGCATTCACCTGACTAGTCATGTGAAGCGATGAGTCTAGGAGTACCCCCAGACTGCGAACAGAGTAATTCGAGGAGAGTGTGACTCCATCTAGGACTGGAAGATGTATTCCCAGACCTGGCTTTGGTCCTGTGACTGTGAGTACCTCCGTTTTGTCTGGATTGAGCTTCAATCTGTTTTCCCTCATCCAATCCATTACTGCCGCAAGACAGTCATTAAGAAGGGAGACGCCATCTGAAGTCTGAGCCGATGATCTTGTCATGGACAGGTATATCTGAGTGTCATCAGCAAACTGAAGACACTGAGCTCCATGCCTCCGAATGATCTCACCCAGCGGCTTCATATAAATACAGTCGTCCCCCGCCTTACGAATCCCCCGGGTTGCGTAAACCCCGGGATCCGAAAGGCGGCGGACTGGCTTCTTATCCCTCGGGATACGAAATATCCCCCGGGATACGAAGAAAAAAAGCCGCGCGGCCCCTTTAAATGGCCGCGCGGTCCGTCCGCGAAAGCGGTCCCCCGGGTAACAAATACTTCCGGGATACGAAGGTAATCCCGGAACGGATTACCTTCGTAACCCGGGGGACCACTGTATTAAACAGCATCGGGGACAGGAGGGCACCCTGAGGGACACCACAATTAAGCTCGATCTTGGAAGAGCAGCTGTCCCCGAGCCTCACCCTTTGGGATCTGCCGGAGAGAAAGGACCAGAACCACCAGAGTGCGGTGCCTCCGATCCCCAACTCCCTCAGCCGGTCCAAAAGGATGATCAATAGTGTCAAAAGCCGCTGAGAGATCCAAGAGCACGAGCAGGGTCACACTACCCCTGTTGATGCTCAGACGGAGGTCATCGGTCAGAGCAACCATAGCAGTCTCAACTCCATGTCCTGTCCTGAAGCCAGTTTGAAATGGATTAAGATAATCGGTTTCATCCAAGACAGCTTGGAGTTGGGAGGCAACTGCCCTCTCGATCACCTTGCTCAAAAACGGTAGCAAGGACACTGGCCTGTAGTTGTTCCTGTCCAGGGGGTCGAGAGAGGGTTTCTTCAGGAGGGGTTTTACAGCCGCCTCCTTCAAACTAGATGGTAAAGAGCCCTCCCTAAGGGATGCATTGATTGTATCCCGAAGGAATACCCTCAATGCATCCCCTCCCTGGACGACCAGCCAAGATGGACAGGGGTCGAGAGGGCAAGTCGTCTTCCTCATACTTCCAAGGAGCTTGTCCACGTCCTCAGTACTAACAGGTTGGAACTCATCCAGTAAACTGACAGCAACGGAGTTATTGGGAGCCTCACTTATAGATTCTGCTGAAACATTGGCGTCCAAGTCAGTCCTTATCCGAGAGATTTTATCTGCAAAGTGGGTGTTAAACGCATGACAGCAGGCTGTCGTTGGGTCAAGTAGGGGGTTTGGTGCAGGGGGAACCCGCGTCAACTCCCCCACCACCCTAAACAGCTCTGCTGAACGGGACTCTGCAGATGCAATGCGTGCAGAGCAGAAAGATTTCCGTGCTGCATGCAAAGCCTCCCGATAGGCACGAAGGTGTTGCCTATGGCGAGTTCTGTCGGATAAGAGTCGAGTCTTCCGCCATTTGCACTCTAGTCGTCATCCAACCCGCTTCATCTCCCTAAGTTCCTCCGTGAACCAGGGCTTATGGTTGGGAGTGGGCTGAAGAGGACGCTCGGGAGCGATTGCGTCGAGAGCCTTGGGAAGATCAGTGTTCCAAGTATTCACCAAGGTTTCGACGGAGTCGCCGGTGTTGCCAACCATCAATCCCTCTAGAGCCTTCTGGAAGCCGATTGGTTCCATTAGCCTTCGAGGGCGGACCATTCGAATGGGTCCACCACCCCCAGGGGGACGGAAAGTGGCCTTTAGTTCCAGCTTGATCAGAAAGTGATCCGTCCATGACAGTGCGGAGGTTTTGACTACCTCCGCCCACGGATACTCCTGTTTCGTACTAAAGATCCCATCGAGTGTATGATCCGCACAATGGGTGGGCCCGTTGACCAATTGGGAAAGATTCATGTCTGTCATGGATTTCATGAACTCCCGAGCTGCTCCAGGTAAATCAGAAGGGCTGGTCTCAAGAGGAATATTGAAGTCGCCCAAAACCAATAGTCTGGGCGACTCCAACAACAACTCAGAGACCAGCTGAGCCAGCTCGGTTAGGGAGTCTGTTAAGCAACGGGGTGGCTGGTATACCAACAGAATCCCCAAACTGTCCCTGGTCTTCAGGCTAAGGTACATACACTCGATGTGGGTCGTTTTCCGGATAGGCTTCCTGATCAAGGTTAGGTTGGTTTTATGGACTATAGCCACACCGCCCCCCCGCCCACTTTCCCTTATCTGCTCACTGACCGTATAGCCCGTTGGGAGAGCCTGCGCCCATGTTGCTGCACTAGCATCTCCCAGCCAGGTTTCGGTAAAGCATGCCAGGTCGGCTTGTTCATCCACGAGAAGATCGTGGATGATATGAGTCTTACCCTTGGCCGACCTGACATTGCAGAGGAGCAGATTAAGGGACTGTGGAATGGTTGGTACACTCTCCACATTATCCCGGGTAACAGAGTGAACTGAAGAAGGGATAGATACTAAACATCGATCCCTACTTCTTTTGTAACATGTCTTCACTCTGCTACCGCCATACCTTCCCTGCCCTCACACAACCTCAATACCCGCTCCCAGATTGTTCCTGGCCCCATTATCTGATGGGATAGATGGATAATCCAGTTGAAGTTCCCGTCCCAGCATAGATATACAGTGTCAAACAAAGAGTAAGCAGGTACTAATATGTTCTCTCTGGAAACATCCAGGTCCTCCGGCGCAACTCTGTGGTCAACTTTAACCAAAAGCCACACCGAAGGGCACCTAGAGATTCCTGGAGAGAACACTCCACTAGCCCTTTTGTAGCTCCTCCGGCACAACTCTATGGTCAATGTCTGGCAGGTGTTGACCACAGAATTGCCCTGGAGGACCTAGAGATTCCTAGGGAGGTTTTATCTCAGGTAAAAACATAGTGTTAGAATCAAAGAGTTGGAAGAGACCACAAGGGCCATCCAGTCCAACCCCCTGCCATGCAGGAACTCCAAATTAAAGCATCCCTGAAAGATGGCCATCCAGCCTCTGCCTAAAAACCCCTAAGGAAGGAGACTCCACCACACTCCGAGGGAGTGTGTTCCACTGTCGAACAGCCCTTACTGTCAGGAAGTTCCTCCTAATGTTGAGGTGGAATCTCTTTCCTGGAGCTTGCATCCATTGTTCCGCATTCTAGTCTCTGCAGCAGCAGAAAACAAGCTTGCTCCCTCCTCAATATGACAGCCCTTCAAATATTTGAACAGGGCTATCATATCACCTCTTAACCTTCTCTTCTCCAGGCTAAACATCCCCAGCTCTCTAAGTCGTTCCTCATAGGGCATGGTTTCCAGACCCTTCACCATCTTAGTTGCCCTCCTTTGGACCCGCTCCAGTTTCTCCACATCCTTTTTGAATTGTGGTGCTCAGAACTGGACACAGTATTCCGGGTGGGGCCTGACCAAAGCAGAATAGAGTGGCACTATTACTTCCCTTGATCTAGACACTATACTTTTATTGATGCAGCCTAAAATTGCATTGGCCTTTTTAGCTGCCGCATCGCACTGTTGACTCATGTTCAGCTTATGGTCTACTTGGACTCCTAGATCCCTTTCACATGTGGTCTCATTCAGCCAGGTATCCCCCATCCTATATCTGTGCATTTCATTTTTCCTCCCTAAGTGCAGAACCTTACATTTCTCCGTATTGAATTTCATTTTGTTAGCATTGGCCCAGCTTTCTAGTCTATTCAGGTCATTTTGAATTTTGATCCTGTCCTCTGGGCTATTAGCTACTCCTCCTAGTTTGGTGACATCAACAAATTGGAGTGATTTTTTGTTATTGCAAGGAAGCCTTCCATGCTGCCCCCCCCCAGTCCTTTCTCCCTCCTCCTCTCCCTTCTCTTGCAGGGGCTTCAGTCTGGAGGGGAGACCCAGCAGGGCAGAAGCAGGAGCCTGGCTGGACAATGGTCCCCTCTCACCTTCCCCAAGGAAGAGGGTCCTGGTCTCCTTCCTCCTTCTCTTCCTCCTCCAAGGTCCCTCCCAGCTCCTCAAGGATCCCCTGGAGCAAAGTATGGCTCTGCCCCAAATGCAAAGCTTGCAACTTGGAGCTCAGTAGGAAAGAAAGGAAGCCAAGGATGGAAAAGGAGGGAGGCCTCTACTGCTCTGGAGGACTGGGTGCCTCTCTATGACTCTTTAAGAGGCCTATACTGCTATGGAGGACTTGGTGCCCCTTCTGGCCTCTCTAGGAAGTTTCTACTGCTCTGGGGGGCCTGCCTCTCTCCCCTCTTAACCCTTCCTTCTCCCCTCCCTGGACTAGAAGGCAACCCCTGTTCTCTAACAGTGGTCCCCAAACTGTGCCCTTTTAAGAGATTTTTTTGTTTGGACTTCATCTCCCAGAAGCCTCAGGCATGTGGGCCAATAGAGTGGGATTCTGGGAGCTGAAGTCCAAAAGCCCTTAAAGGGCACACCTTGGGGACCACTGCCCCAGATTTTTCCTTTTCCTTTTGGACTTCAGCTCCCAGAAGCCTCAGCCCCGTTGGCCAATACTCTGGGATTCAGGGTGCTGAAGTCCGATACGTTCATCCCTCCGCATTTGCGGCTTTGGCTTTTGAGGCTTTGGATTATTCGTGGATTTTATTAATGTGTTCTCTCTAGGAATATCTAGGTCCTCCGGTGTAACTCTATGGTCAACTTTAACCAAAAGTCGCATCTAGAGATTGCTAGAGAGAACACATCTAATTTACGATTGTATGTACAGCACTGTGTAAATTTACAGCGCTATAAAAATAAAATTAATAATAACACTCCACTAGGCCTTTGTAGCTCCTCCAGCGCAATGTTATGGTCAATGTCTGGCAAGTGTTGACCATGGAGTTGAACTGGAGGACCTAGTAATTCCTAGAGGTGTTCTTTCTCAGGTAAAATAATAAGTTTTTTTGTTATTTGCAGTTTTTCCACATTCACAGAGGTCCTGGGCCCCTAACCCCAGCGAATCTGGAGCTCAGTCATCAGCACCGCTTTAACTGACATTACACAGGGCTATGGAATTCTGGGATTTGTTACTCTGTGGGATATTTAGCCTTTTATGTCAGAGAGCTTTGGTGCCACAACAAACAACAAATCCCTGAATCCATAGCATGGAGCCCTGGCAGTTAAAAGCGGTGTCAAATTCCATTATTTCTGCAGTGCAGATTCAGCCTATATAATACATTTAATGGTATATAAAATTATACACCTACACACTCACATGTGCGTATATTACCAGAGTGAAAACTAAGGAGTGTGCTTGTCCCTTTCATGGTTGTGTAAAAGAAGGAATTTTAGCAGAAACTGCCTGATAACTGGTTCCACTGCAAGGAGTACAGGCTGAAACTCCCTCTTGTGCACAACATTGCTGCCACAGTGCCACTTTAACGTCCATTACTCCGTGCTATGGAATCCTGGAATTTGTAGTTTTGATATCCATCTTGAGAAGAAGCCTGTGAAGTGCAGATGTGGGACTAGATCTTCCCATTGCTGCATATCAGAGCCTCCCATTGATGCAGACTAGAGCAAGCCTAGTATGAACCAATGAGACTGCAGTTTCAATTAAACTTTGTTGGCCTACTGACATCACAAAAGTGAAAACGTAACCCCTAGAAGTTTTGCTGAAGCTTGGCACAGGGTGTTGCATGCACAGCGGGAGACGTAGTTGTATTCAGGTCAGAGGAACTTGGGAGGATACGAGATGGGACTTCTAGGGTGTCTTGCAAATACTTGCCCACTTGTATACCAAAATGTATAAAAGGACTTGAACGCCTGTTAATTTTGCTCAGTCAGCTTTGTGAAGCTATACACTTGGTTGGCCTCAACTGCACATTTGGATTAAACTGGTGTGGTGTTCTCTAGTCCTTCGTGATTCTTTGGCTCATTGCACCAGGCAAAGAGACTCAATTCAATTCAACAGTAACTGTTAATGGATCACCAGCACTCTCTGACAGGGAAGGCTAAATATCTCACAAAACTATGAATCCCAGAATCCCATAGCACTGAGCCATGGTAGTTAAAATCATAGAGTTGGAAGATACTTCAAGGGCCATCCAGTCCAACCCCTGCCATGCAGGAAATCACAATCAAAGCACCCCAACAGATGGCCATCCAACCTCTGTTTAAAGACCTCCAAGGAGGTAAATTCCACCACTCTCCAAGGGAGTGTGTTCCACTGTCAAATAGCCCTTACAGTCAGGAAGTTCCTTAATGTTGAGGTGGAATCTCTTTTCCTGGAGCTTGCATCCTTTGTTCCAGGTCCTCCTCTTCCAACTCTATGATTCTGTGATTTCTAGAACAACAGAAAACAAGCTTGCTCCATCCTCAATTTGACACCCTTTCAAATACTTAAAACACAGTTATCATATCACCCCTTAAGCTTCTTTTCTCCAGGCTAAACATCCCCAGCTCCCTTAGTCATTCCTCATAAGCCATGGTTTCCAGACCCTTCATCTTAGTCGCCCTCCTTTGGACACGCTCCAGTTTCTCCACATCTTTTTTGAATTGTGGTGCCCAGAACTGGACACAGTATTATTCCAGGTGAGGCCTGACCAAAGCAGAACAGAGTGGCACTATTACTTCCCTTGATCTAGACACTATACTGTACTTCAACCTAAAACTGAATTGGCCCTTTTCGCTTCTAGAATCATAGAATCATAGAGTTGGAAGAGACCACAAGGGCCATCCAGTCCAACCCCCTGCCATGCAGGAACTCCAAATCAAAGCATCCCTGACAGATGCCCATCCAGCCTCTGCTTAAAGACCCCTAAGGAAGGAGACTCCACCATCCTCCGAGGGAGTGTGTTCCACTGTCGAATAGCCCTTACTGTCAGGAAGTTCCTCCTAATGTTGAGGTGGAATCTCTTTTCCTGCAGCTTGCATCCATTGTTCCGCGTTCTAACTGCAGGAAAAGAGATTCCACATCATACTGCTGACTCATGTTCAACTTGTGGTCTACTAGGACTCCTAGATCCCTTTTACACGTAATCTCCTTAAGCCATGTGTCCTTCATCCTATATCTATGCATTTTATTTTCTACCTAAATGCAGTACCTTACATTTCTCCATGTTGAAATTCATTTTCTTAGCTTTTGCCCAGCCTTCTAATCTATTCAGGTCTTAAATTTTGATCTTGTCCTCTGTTGTATTAGCCACTCCTCTTAATTTGGTGACATCAACAAATTTGTTAAGCATGCCTTCTACTCCTTCATCTAAATCACTGATAAAGATGTTGAATAGCACTGGGCCCACTTCTCTCCAGGATGAAAAGGAACCATTGTTGAGCACCCTTTGGGTTCAGCCAGTCAACCCATTACAAATCCATGTTAACAGTTGCCTTGTCTAGTCCCCATTTTACAAGCTTGTTTGCAAGAATGCCACGGGGAACCTTGCCAAAGGCCATACTGAAATAAAGATACTGTATGCTATATCTACAGCATTCCCTTTGTCTACCAAGCTAGTAATTTTATTTAAAAAGGAGATCAGTGGTGTGAAACGACATTATTTCTACAGGAAAAGAGATTCCACCTCAACATTGGGAGGAACATCCTGACAGTAAGGGCTGTTCGACAGTGGAACACACTCCCTTGGAAAGTGGTGGAGTCTCCTTCCTTAGGGGTCTTTAAGCAGAGGGCTGGATGGCCATCTGTCGGGGGGGGGGGTTACTTTGACTGTGTCTTGGTTTGATTGTCTTTGATTGAATGGCAAATGGGGTTGGACTGGATGGCCATTGGGGGTCTCTTCCAACTTTAGGATTCTATAAATGAAAGAATCTATCCTCCTACTTTTTCTCAGTGTAGGAAGTATTTAAATACACTAGAGGGCACTCCAGGCCTAGAAATGATGTTGAAAAATTCAGCTTCATAAGGGAAGGGAAAAAATGGACTTCAGAAAAATATCTTTTTTCAAGATTGCTGGCCGAGCCAAACTCCTCTGTTTTTCTTTTTCCTCTGAAGGAAAAGGATGGTAGGCTTGTGTATTGTGGGTTTGTGTGCCTATCTTTTCAGGCAGAAAACATCAAAACTTCTAAGTGGAAAGCAGCAGGCCCATTTCTGCTTCCAATGGTATTGGAAGACCAGTTATTGGGGCAGCTGCTCTGATGTCCCAAAATGTGCTCAATCCAACCTGAAACCCTCCAACATTTCACAGTTGTGGCCAGCAATTATTATTATTATTTTCTTATATCCTGCCTTTCTCCCAATTGCACTCAAGGTGCAAAGAAGAGGCGGAGAGAAAAATTGGAATATTTTTAAAAAATCTGAAAAAGTGGCATGTCAGTGGATTAATTGGGACTGTCACTGGCCACTGTGGTGTAGCGGTTTGAGCATTGGACAAGATTCTGGAGACCAGGGTTTGAATTCCAGATCAGCCATGGAAACCCATTGGGTGAGCCCAGGCAAGTCACTCTCTCTCAGCCTCAGAGGATGACAATAACAATCCCCCTCTGAAGAAACATGCCAAGAAAACCCTATGATAGTTTTGTCTTAGGGTTGGCAGAAGTCACAAATGACTTGAAGGGACACAACAACAACAGGTAAATTGGGACAGGTGGAAGGTGTCCACCCTACTTGCAGAGGAATATGTTCCTCCACATAGCATAAAGGCCATAGAGAGAAAAACAAAAGAGAGAACAAAAATTCCTAAAGAGATCAAAATTACATACAGAAAATGTGGGGACCATTATGACAATTCTCTCCCCCCCCCCCCATTTATAAACAATACATTATAAAAATCCTAAGGAACCTTTGACCTCATGGTAACTTATAAAGGTTAGTCCAGAAGAGAGCTAAGTACTGCATTTTAATTTATATATACAGTATATTTATATTTTAATTATACTTCGGTTTAATACTTCATCCCAGACCTCCCAGAGGGCCTTTTCAGCTACCGCCCCTAAGCTTTGGAACAGGCTGCCAGACGAGATGCGTCTCATTACATCACTGGCTAGTTTCAAAAAGGCTTTAAAGACGCATCTTTTCCAGCAGGCCTTTCCTTAAACAGGAAATAAATGGAATATCCACTCCTTGCTCTGAAAACATAGATAGAAATGGGAATTATCTCAGCTGCCCCTTGTCTAATACAGCTGAGTTTATTTAATGCGGACTTGCACATGAATAGTTAATGAGATTGCACTTTGTTTAATACTTGTTGACCAATTTTAATCTGTGCCAATTTTAATTTGTCTTGGTTTAATTTAGTTTTAAGGGGAGCAGCTGGGGAGGGATATGATTGTCGTTTTTACTCTGTATCCTTTTTAATCTGTTGTTCCCCTTTCTCTAGTATTTTACTAGAGGAGCGGGCTATAAATAAACTTTATTATTATTATTATTATTAATCCTTTTTTTAATGCTCAATTATGTTTTTATGTCGGGGGAGGGTTGGGGACTTTGGAATTTTAATGTAATTCTATTTTAATCTGTATCCTATTTTTAATGTTGTAATCCGCTTGGATTCCCTGAGATTAAGCAGAATAGAAATAATGTATCTATTATTATTATTAGCAGTAGTAGTAATAGTATGCCAAAATTTGTCATGGACGCTTTGTGAATTCCTGCATGGCAGAGGGTTGGACTGCATGGCTCTTGTGGTCTCTTCCAACTCTATGATTCTCTGATTCTATTATATAAATCAAATAAATAATAAAATAAAATAACCAGTCAGAAATTCAACAGGCGGAGCTTTATCATTTCCAACTCTTCTTACATTTGGATTACCTTTTATACATGATCACTGGATAGGTATGAGAAGTACATGTAGCTTTTCTCTGCTAGGAGGTCTGTTCCCATCCCCATTTTTTCCAATGATCATGGTTGAGATCACCATTAGTGTTCACTTTTTCTACTGCCCCACATCCCTCCACCTAGCCGATGAAGAAATATAAGTATGCCTCAGGTAACAAAGGCAACGTGTTCCTGGGCACCACTTTTTTTTTTTTAAAGAAAACATGGCACTATAGGCATAAATAATACGGTAAGAATAATGAGACATTTCTGTGTCAGCAAACAAAGAACAGTTCAATATGTTTTAGCAAACATTTTATTCAAAACTAACAATAGTCAGATGTGAAAGGAAACAATCAGGTCTTACATAAGTTAACAAAAACTAGTGTACGTAAACAAAAACATTGTAGAGATCATTTGAAAATTTATTTCAAAATGTCTCCAAGGATTTTTTTTTTCATTCACCAGCCTTTCCTTGGGATTTTCATTTGGGTAGCCAAACTAACTACTGTACTTTTCTCCCTGTTTTGCTCTTCATGTATCCTCAAGAAGGGAAGCTGTAAGGAGCTGCTGTACACCTTACCTGTTGCAGGGAGGCATGCACAACTACAATAGGATTGACTAGAGCAGCATTCCCAGCTCAAGTCTTGTTGGATAGTTTACTGCTGACACCTGTAACAAACTGGCAATATAAGTCTATGTTTGTCCAGCTGTCTTTCGCCTATCCTTCATGTTGATGCTGCTAAAAAAACTTCCAGCTAGGTAAAGGACAAGAAGGGAGAAAGGCAGGCAGAAAAAAACTTTTGGGCTACAGTCTACAAATGCTGATTCCAAAGAAAATTCATGCCACAAAATATCTTAGTTGTTAGAGCTTCAGTGTTTAACTTCCCAACAATCTTAATCAGTCAAGGTTAGAAAGATTTAACCCTTGGCTTCCTAGCCATAAACTGAACAAAGACTGCAAACCATCACGTATCTGGAAATTATCAACCAATTTCTCAGTTGTTATTATTTCTGTTGGATAAGTTCTTTCACATTGCCCATCATTGCTCTAGAGATATCAAAGAGATCAGATCTTTATAATTCTTCTTGGCCCATCTGATATCATGATTGCTAACCAGGGCAGTAGGGAAAAAATATGAAATTCCAAGTAAAACTCCAAGTAGGCATTTTAACCATAGTAAGTGGATTCCACGGGAAAATATAACTATTTAGCAGATGCAAAAGAGATCCACTTGATCTTCTTTTTTTAAAAATAATATCCGTGGCCCTAGGCTGTAGGTGACACCAAACTGGGGGGCATATATAAAACCCCAGAAGCAATAGCATGTACATTTCTATACCACTTATCAGTGCATTTAAGCACTCCCTAAGCAGTTTATAAAGTGTAAGCTAATTGCCCCCAACAATCCGGGTACTCATTTTAGTACTCGATTCAGGATGCAAGCCTGTATCGAGCTTGAGCCCTTTGGCTGGTATTGAACTCGTGGTTGTGAGTGAGTGGCTGCAGTACAGGGCTCAGTAAGAAGCAAGTATTAAAAGATTACTGGGACATCATTAACAAAGTGAATTTCAACAAGGTTTGGAAACCATGCCCTATGAGGAGAGACTTCAGGAGCTGGGTGTGTTTAGCCTGGAGAAGAAAAGGTTAAGAGGTGATATGATAATTCTTTAAATGTTTGAAGGGATGTCATATTGAGGAGGAAGCAAGCTTCTTTTCTGCTGCTCCAGAGACCAGGACACAGAGCAAACCACAAAAAAAGAGATTCCACTTAAACCTTAGGAAAAACATCCTGACAGATAAGAGTTGTCCAACAGTGAAAGACACTCCCTCGGAGAGTGGTGGAGTCTCCTTCTTTGGAGGTTTTTAAACAGAGGCTGGATAGCCATCTGTCAAGGGTGCTTTGATTGTGTTTTCTTGCATGGCAAAATGGGGTTGGACCAGATGGCCCTTGGGGTCTCTTCCAATTTTAAAAAGGATCTAAAGTCTTAGTAGACACACATTCAACTGGAATCAGCAGTGTGATACCAGTACCAAAACTACCAATGTGATTCTAGGCAGAGGTAGAATACCCAGAACAGGGGAAAGAAAGGTACCCACTCTCTTCCACTTTGGTGCGGCCTTCACTGGAGCACTGCATCAGGTTTTGGCCATCACTGTTTGAGAAGGGCAGTGACATGCTGCAATGTATCCAGAGGAGGGCAGCGAGGACAGTAAAAGGTTTGGGGACTAAGCATTAAGAGAAACAGTTGAAAGAATTACATATGTTACCTATGGAGAAGATGACATGACCATTTTATGAGGACTGTGATAGGGAAGATGGAGTGACCTTCACTTCTGCTGCTCCAGAGAACAGGACCAGAACCAAGAATTCAAATTACAAGAAAGGAGATTCCAGTGAAATATCAGAAAGAACTTGATGGTAAGAGCTATTTAGCAGCAGTTTGTGGAGGCTAGAGATAAGCCAATAAGTACGATTCTACAGGGGGTGTCAACGAAGTATCTAGGCAGCCTAGTAGAGCTCAAGGTTGACCTGAGTGAACAAAATATAATAGGAAAAAAAGTAAAAATAAAAAAGGAGAGAAGCTGGGGAGAGGAGGAAGCCAGCACCTGTACTAGATGAAGGTAAGTAATGGTACCACTCTGTTCTGCTTTGGTCAGGGCTTACTTGGAATACTATGTTCATTTCTGGGCATTAGAGTTTAAGAATGGCATTGACAAGCTGGAATGTTTCTAGAAGGTGACCAAGATGATAAAAGGTCTGGAAAGCAAGCACTATAAGGAACAACTGAAGGAACTGAGGATATTTAGACTTGAGAATAAAAGACTGAGAGGTGATATGATAACCATCTTTGAACATCTAAAGGACTGTCATGTGGAAGATGAAGTGCTCTTGTTTCTTGCTGCTCCAGAGAATCGGACCTGTACCAATACATGCAAACCAGAAGAAAGGAGAATCTAGCAAAACTTTAGGAAGAATTTGATAGTAAGAGCTATCTGCCAGTTAAATAGGTACAGTGAAATGTCACATTCCTGGCATTTGAATGGTTCCTTTCTTCAATGCATTCTCTCAGATATCACTGGAATGATTTCTCTCATGTGTCAGTTCTATGGTGTTTCACAAGTTCTGACTTGGAAGCAAAACATTTCCCGCATTCCTGGCATTCATACAGATTCTCTCCTATATGAATTCGCTGGTGCCTCAGAAGGTATGATTCCTGAGCAAAACATTTACTGCACTCCTGGCATTGGTAAGGTTTCTCACCTGTGTGGACTCTTTGATGAATTACAAGGCATGCCTTTCGAGTAAAACATTTTCCACACTCCTGGCATTTGTATGGTTTCTCTCCTGTATGGATTCGCTGGTGCTTCACAAGGTCTGATTTCTGAGCAAAACATTTTTCACATTCCTGACATTTGTAGGGTTTCTCACCTGTGTGGACTCTGTGGTGACTCACTAGATGTCCCCTCCGACGAAAACATTTCCCACACTGCTGGCATTTGTATGGGGTATCTCCTGTGTGAATTCTCAGGTGGCTCACTTGATCTCCTTTCCGAGCAAAACATTTCCCACACACCTGGCATTTGTAGGGTTTCTCACCTGAGTGGACTATTCGGTGGCTCACTAAATGTCCCCTCTGAGCAAAGCATTTTCCACAATCCTGGCATTTGTAGGGCTTCTCTCCTGTATGAACTCTCTGGTGGGCCACAAGTATGGAACTTGTAGAAAAACACTTCCCACACTCCTGGCATTTGTATGGTTTTTCCGCTGCATGGATTGTATGGTGCCTGAAAAGGTGTGAAGTCTGAGCAAAACATTTCCCACATTCTTGGCATTTGTAGGGTTTTTCTCCTGTGTGAACACGTTGATGTGTCCCAAGATTAAACTTGTAACCAAAACATTTCCCACACTCCTGGCATTTATATGGTTTTTCTCCACTGTGTATTCTCTGGTGCTTTCCAAGGTCTGCCTGTTGAGCAAAACATTCTTCACACATCTCACACTTGTATGGCTTGTTTCCCGTGTGGCTGCTCTGATGCACCTCAAGTTGTGAACTATCATAAAAGCACTTCCCACATACCTGACATCTGTATAGTTTCTCTCCTATATGGATGTTCTGGTGGTTCATCAGGCCTTCCTTTTGAATAAAATATATTTCATTCTCCTGGCATTGGTACATTTTTTCTACCATATGGATTCTGTTGTGACATAGTGTGTGTGAATTCTGAGCAAAACATTTTCCACAATCTTGGTATTTGTATAGTTTTTCTTCTGTGTGGACTTGCTGGTGCTTCACAAGGTCTGCATTTTGAGCAAAACCTTTCCCATCCTCTTGGCATTTGTATGGCTTCTCTTCTCTATGCAGCCTCTGATGAATCACAAGGCATGCCTTTTGAGCAAAACTTTTGCCACACTCCTGGCATTTGTAGAGTTTCTCTCCTTTGTGGCCATTCTCATGATGCACAAGGACCCCGTTTTGAGGATAAAATTTCCTAGATCCCAGGCATTTCAATAGTTTTTCTCCTGGGTGGACTTTCCAGTGGCTCACAAGGTTTGTGTGCACATTCAGATGTGCCATAAGTAGTGAACTGTAAGCAAAGCATTTTCCACACACCTGGCATCTGTGTGGTTTCTTATCATCAAAACTGTTCACAGAAACCTCATATTGACACAGTTTTTCCCCACTGTGGAGCATCTTGTGAGACATCTGTATCATATTCTGGGGAACACATTTCTCAGATACATTCCACTGGCAAGGATTCTCTCTGATATATCTTTCCTCTTCTGAATATTGGGGTTGCTGGTAGCTGATAAGTTCCAGGTTTTGCCTAGAACACTTCCTGTACCTAGGACATACGTATGATTTCCTCCAGTTTTCTGCTGTAAAAAGAAAAACAAAAAAGAGTAATTTCGAAACTTGTGTGGTCCAGGAAGGGGGAAATGAACAGTGGAGGTGAACAACTGGATATGCAACTGTAATAGAAACAACTAGGCGAATAATACAAGAACCCATCAGTGGAAAGGGAAAAAAAAAACTTAAATAAGCAGTTAGGGGAAATGATCTTAGATGTTTCTACACTAATGCACAGAGCATGGGGAATAAACAAGATGAACTCTTAACACAGAAAAGCTGCTTTGATATAATAGACATCACTGAAAGCTGGTGGGATGTGTCTCATGATTGGAATGTACTAATAGAGTGATATAAAGCCTTTCCAACTTAGCTTCCCTCCCCAGATATTGAGATGTTTGCCCCCGTATCCGCCTATACCTCCCCGCTTGCTTCTCTGTCTCTGTGTAATGTTTTTAAAGTTTTTAATGCTTGTAATGTTTTTATACTATTACAGTTTAATTCTATTTTAGTGTTGGGAATGGGGGGGGGGGGAGAGGTTTGATTTTACTGTAACTTCAGTGTATTTTATTGTTGTAACCTGCCCGGATCCTTCGTGATTGGGCGGGCTAGAAATAAGTCTGTTGTTGATGTTGTTGTTGTTGTTGTTGTTGTTGTTATTATTATTATTATTATTACATATGTCAAAGAAACAGCCCAAACAGGAAAGGAGAAGGAAGATCACTATATATCAAGGATGTTTATGCCTGTGAAGAGATCAAGAACTTAAACCTAGGAAGTCAGGCTGAGAAAATCTGCGTAAATAAGGAGGAGAGAAACATTGTCTCCATGCAGGTCTCCATGCTAGATTTAGGACTTGGATTATGACTTCCTGGAACAGATGACCATACATTCAGAAAGGACAGATGTAGGGGATTTCAACTACAAGGGGGTATCATAAAGTTTTAATTATCACCGTGGGTGATAATTATTACTCTACGATACCCGCTCGTAAGGCGCAATCTGCAGACTTCTGCAATATCAGGTATTTGGAGGGTCAAAATACGCTGGGGAAAATATATAAATCTAGATAGTGACTACATAGAGATAAGTTAACAACAACAAATTAAAACAAACTTTCTGTCAATTTTTTAAAAAGGTGATCATGAAAACTTTACGATACCCCTCGTATCCTTATATTTGTAAGAAGTCAAACTCTGCCAAGAATATAAGGTCTAACAAATTCCTCACTTGGCTTGCTGACAATTTCATTGTCCAGAAGATGGAGGAGGAAACTTTGATGTTGTCATTGTTGTTATCTGCCCTAGAGTTGATCTCAACTGATGGTGACTATGAATGAGGCATTTCCAAGACTCCCTGTCCTCCACTGCTTTGCTTAGTTTCTGTAAATTCATACCCACAACCTCCTTAATACAGTCCATTCATATAGAGTGCAGCCTTCCTCTCTTTCTACTTGCCTCCATATTTCCTAGGCTTGTATGATTCTAACTTTTGTGCTCCAGTTGTAGATCTTTACATTTTAGGATCTTTTCTAGTTCTTTCATAGTTGTCCTCCACATTCTCAATCTTCTGATTTCCTGGCTGCAGTCCCCATTCCTATCAATGTTCCCATGGCTCATGCTTCTCACATTCCATCTCTCTATTTTATGTGTGATGCTGCTTCAGATAGTATTTGCTATTCTGAGCGTGTCTACTACTTGTCTCGCCGTCTTTCCTATGCCCGTGGCTAGTCTTCTGAATGTGATTTCCCTTTTATTTCTTCCTATCTCTCTGTTAGTGCTCTGATCCTGCCTGTGTTTTCACTTGTGATATCTTATCATAGGTGAGGGAGTTATACAACGAGGTCCACCTCCCTGCATGCAGAGATCTTCTGCCACTGTCACACTTACTACAGCTGCTGCTGCCCACTACATGTTGGCACACTGAATTGGGTTCCTCAGCAAAAGTACAGCCTGCCTTGGCAGATGCTACTAGCAGTACTGCTATCATCAGCCTAGCCTCTTGCCTCAAAGAAGCATGTATAATTCCACCACCACATTTTAGAACACAAATGATAATCAACAAGGGAATGAGGGAGCCTTACCAAGACAGCCTGTAATCCTACAGGTCTCCTCCATCCTTTTCCCATTTGGACTGAGTCATGACCCTCTTTCAAGTATTGTAGCTTTTAATGCTGTTATTATAAATGAATTTTAAAACAGAAGAAATACTCATCCAGAGAAAGAGAGAGCCTTACCAAGAGAGGCCACAATCCCATAGATCTCTGACATGATCTGCCTGTGCAGGGCTCTCTGGCGAAGATCCAGCAGGGTCCACTCGTCCAGGGAGAAAGATACAGCCACCTCCTCAAAGGTCACCAGGCCCTGGAGACAGAAGAAAAAGGTTCTTGCTCACATCAGACATCAAGGGATAAAGCAGACTTGCAGGCTGATAAGGCTTCAAAGGCAGCCAAGGGAGATTGATTCTCCCACAAACACTAACATGATGACACAGGAGCATCAGCCCATGACATACTCTACAGTATGTACAGCTGCAGTAGAGGGAGACTGGCTTTAAAAATATCACATCACAACTATTAAGAAATTAACAAAGGTTTTCCACTGCAATATTTAAACCACGGGTAGGGGTTGGGCAAACAAAACTGTTGCATTTCATCAAGCCAGAAAGCATGTCACTTCCAACTGACATGTTGGCCAAATTTTGGCTGACGTTTTTGTTTGCTTCTCTGTTTCTTCTTTCAATTTGTGGGGAGGGTTGTGGAGATTTATGGCATACCTTCCAACTGTCCCAATTTTCACTGGCTTTAAAATGATCCAGTTTCTTTCTCCTCCTCTGACTTCCCCCCTTTGTTCTCAGCTTATATCAGTTGCTGCAAACTGAGCTCAAAGTACAAAAGGAGTTTCCACTCCATTAGCTCAGCCAGTAAGGTGTAGTGGTGTAAGTGCTGACTTTCTAGTTAGCCATGGAAATCCACTGGGTGACCGTTGGCCAAGTCATGCTCATTTGTGAAATGTTAACCCTCAAGACCAGTATGAATAAAACCAGTTATTCTGGGTTTCTCTCACATTCATGTTTTTCAAATCTCAACCTCTTTCCAATGGGAAGATAATAAAAATAATAAAAGTTTTATTTGTACTCTGCTTTTTACCATAGCAATCAAAGCAGCTTACAGTATTTAAAACCATACAACAATATATATAAATACCCCCTTAAAAAGGAATTAAACAAATTACAATTAAAATTTACATAAAAAGATTAAAATAAATAAAATTGCAGCAGGTCCCAACAATAACAGTGGCAGAGGCATTGTCCTATGTGCCTATGTGGGGGGATATTTTTGGCAGAGTGATTTATTCTGGGAAGGCTTGCCAAAAGAGATCTGTCTTGATGGCTTTTTAAAAGCCATCCAGTTTGGTAATTTGACAGATCTCATCCAGCAGGCCATTCCATAAATTGGGAGCGACTGCAGAAAAAGTCCTCTGGAAGGTTGCAACCAATCTGGTCTTCACTGGTTGCAATAGGTTCCTCCCAGAGGATCTGAGTGCACGGGGCGGATTTTATGGAAGCAGGCAATCCCTTAGATGAGTTGGGCCCAAACCATGTAGGGCTTTATAGGTGATAACCTTGTACCGTGCCTGGAAACTAATAGGCAGCCAGTGGAGTGACTTCAATATTGGTGTAATATGGTCACTCCTTATGTTCCCATAATTAGCCTGGCTGCCATGTTCTTTACCAACTGAAGTTTCCAAACTAAGCACAAGGGTAGCCTAATGTAGAGCGCATTACGAAAATAAAGTCTTGAGGTTATCAGTTCATGTACTAGTTTCGAGGTCCCTAGAGGTGCTAACGCACCTGCACTCTTTGGTATGGGTGACTTGGTTTCTGGTGGTAACCTCCCAAGGATACATAGCCGGGAGTAAAGCAGGGCATGATCCACTTGCTGATGCCTTTTTGCCCACAGAATAGGACTAAAGAAAACTAAGTGGGATGTCAGAGGAACAAACGCTGTTTCTCCTCTATGGGTGGCTGGCTCCCCAGCATGGTGTATGTTTTATATTCTTTTAAGGGTTGGAAAGGACGCTTGGGAGCGATTGTGTCGATAGCCTTAGTAAGACTGGTGTTCCATGTATTCACCAAGGCTTCGACAGAATCATCGGCATTATCAACCAAATCCTCTAGGGCTTTCTGGAAGCCAAGTGGTTCCATTAGCCTTCGAGGGCGGACCATTCTAATGGGTCCTTCACCTCCAGTGATGAAAGAGGAACCGAGACTGCTCAAGTCTTCTTGTTCTAGGGATCCTTCTCCTTACCTGATCTGGTTCTGGTCCATCGCAAAGAGGAGAAAGGGACAACTGAATTATTGTTGGTGCCTCTGTGGGAGAGATCAAAGTGGGGGGAAGCCAGTGTCAAAGGTTACAGCTACAGTCTTGAACAAATACTCATTAGAAAGTACAGGCATAGCTTAGTCAACAAAGTCTCTGACAAACATGCTTCTTTTTTCAAAGTCATTTTATGCCCATCCTCCTTGCATTTCTTTTTTGTCCCCTGAACAGCTAAAACTCTTTTAGCAGCATATGCATTGGAAAGAGGATGAAAGAGGGCTGAGAAAAAGTTGCCAGTGTCTGGTTGTAGCAATTTGTCTGGGGTAGAATCAGAGAATCATAGAGTTGGAAGAGACCACAAGGGCCATCCAGTCCAACCCGCTGCCATGCAGGAACTCCCAATCAAAGCATCCCTGACAGATGGCCATCCAGCCTCTGCTTAAAGACCTCCAAGGAAGGAGACTCCACCACTCTCCGTAATACAATAAAACGCAATAAAACTTGCGAGAAGAACCCCATGAACATATTCACCCCTACAATCTCATTTACATCTTTGGAAGAATTAATTAATATAAAATATATTATTGCTGTATTTTGGATCAATTATTTCTGGGCTTATTCCTCAGAGATATTTAACTCTAAATCTCTGTATGTGATATACTGTGCCAATTACTCCTTTTCCTTTTTTAAGTTTAATTATCTAACATTATTAAAATGAATAACATATGGTGATCCTAAGGTGAACCTATTTGGTTTTCTTGGTAAGATTTGTTCAGAAGGAGGTTTGCCTTTGCCTTCTTTTGAGGTTGAAAGAATGGGACATGCCTAAGGTCACTCAGCGGGCTTCCATGGCTAAGAAGAGTCAGACCTTGATTTCCCAGAATCACAGAATCATAGAGTTGGAAGAGACCACAAGGACCATCCAGTCCAACCCCCTGCCATACAGGAACTCTCCATCAAAGCATCCCCGACAGATGATCATCCAGCCTCTGCTTAAAGACCTCTAAGGAAGGAGACTCCACCACACTCTGAGGAAAGAGTGTGTTCCACTGTCGAATAGCCCTTACTGTCAGGAAGTTCCTCCTAATGTTGAGATGGAATCTGTTTTCCTGGAGCTTGCATCCATTGTTCGGGTCCTGTTCTCTGAAGCAGCAGAAAACAAGCTTGCTCCCTCCTCAGTGTGACATCCCTTCAAGTATTTAAACAGGGCTATCATATCACCTCTTAACCTTCTCAGTCCAACACTCAAACCACTACCCTAGGCTGCCTATACATTTTCAGTGCCCAAGTTCAGACTATGACACAGAAAGTAAAGAAAAAGGATTGGATATAACCCAGGATCAAACTATGACACAGACAGAAACAGAAGGGCAGGGGGATGTTCCAGTGCTCGAGACAGATGGTGACACTCCCCAGCATCCTCAGCACAAAGACAAGGACTCAACAGTAACTACTGCAACTGAGAAAGGGAGGAGCTGTAATGCTTCGGGCATTTAAATAGGAAACACTCATTAATCAGGAAACAGCACCAAGAGGCTACCAGTCCACAAATATTCCAGTAAAACTCCCTTGGAGGTTGTTGTTCACAACCAACCATTCTGGAGGAAGCAACACTTTCATCCCTGCCTTGTACACTGATCATACTACTCAACACACCTTTGGATTGATGCCTTGGATTTACTATTGACCTAGACTTCCTGGATCCTGGGAACTAAATATGCCTGGCTGATAAGCCCCTGTGCTGGTACTGTCTTGTTTTCTTGACAGACTTTGCTCAGTACTTGGCCTCCAAGAAAAGACAGAGAAAGTGTGTTTTCCCAAGGTCACTCAGTGGTTTTCATGACTGAGTGGGGATTCAAACCCTGGTCTCCAGAGCTGTATAGAATCACAGAATCACAGAGTTGGAAAAAATCACAAATGTCATCCTGTCCAACCCCTTGCAATGCAGGAATACATTAACAAAGCATTTCTCAAAGATGGTCATCCAGACCTTGTATAAAACATTCAAAGAAGGAGACTATTTTATTTTTAATAGTAAAAATATTTACTATTTCATGGGATATAATAAACCTCATTTATTCTCTTACTCAGACTGTCTTCTTTTACCCTGAATCAAGGGATGATCATGTTTACCATAAAGAACACAAAGCTAACACACATATTACTCCACAGTAAGGTCACCTGGTAGCCCAGTCACCTCAAATCCAATGGAGGGGATTTGTCATAGGGTAAGCTGAGTGTGGAAGGCATCCAAGGTTAGGAATGGCAACCTTGGAAAGCAATGAGCTTGAATGAGCCAGTGAGAGGATCCAATGACCCAGTGAGGAGACCTATTTGGTTGAGGGACAGCCAAAAAGAGATCTTGTGTGTGGACAGTTGGCAGATGAATAACAACAAAAACAGCAACAGCAACAAGACCCACAGGATTATAGACAGAGTGTGTTCATCTTTACCTTGCAAGGGGCCCTCTTCATCACACTCCTGTTTGATCTCCCTCCACTGGAGTCTCTGCCTTGTGTCCAATGGAGCCTTCTCTGCCACAAGGAAGTCAGAGTGTATTTCTCCCAAGAGACAGTTGACCTGAAACAGCAGTGAGGATAGAAGACATGGAATTTGAATTGCTGAAACATAAACAATTCCACAGAACATATAACAAGAAAATTTGAAGTTCTGGAACAGATTGCTTTGACTTATAATGGAAGTTTGTGTGTGTGTGTGTGTGTGTGTGTGACACACATTTAAGAAAGAACTGTAACAAACATATGGAGAAACAAAAATGAAAACCTACTGATACTAAATAGCAATTCCATACTTGCATTCTGTGGCCTCAACAGAATTGTTGCTAATTTGTTAGGTTGGCTTTGGAATAAAAATAAAACGAAAAAATAAAAGTCAGCAATGGTAAAATGTTCCACACAGGGAACACACAATTTGTTTTAAAGCAGAATCATACTTCTAAGAGGCTTTGGGGACTGTGATTCTACTATATAACAAGGTGAGTCTTCCCCACATTCCTCCTTATCCAAGCCAAACCTGGGGGAACCATATTTAAGCAGAATCTCTTTAAGAAGCCTTTGACCACTTCACTCATCAGAGGGCTCAAAACAGGCAGCCTTCGAGCCATCTTACCTTTGCGCAAGAAGGAAATGCTCTCACCAGTTGCTCTTTTTGTTCCTTCCCTGCCTCTGCCTCACTCAGGAGGAAACCCTCTGCCAGGGCCACTGCCTGGGAACAGGTCTCTGCCCCACATTCCCTGACCCACTTCTCCATCTCTGGGGGCAGGATGGCCAGGAACTGCTCCAGGATCACCAAGTCCAGGATTTCAGTCTTTGAGTGGCGCTCTGGCTTCAGCCACTGACAGCAGAGATGGTGGAGTTGGCTGCAAACCTCTCGTGGCCCCTTGCCTTCCTTGTAGGAGAACTGCCTGAAGCTCTGCCGTTGTATGTCTGAGCTGGCAGGGTCCTCACCCAGGAACTTCTTCTGGACTGTCCTCTGCCAGAATCCCCGACTGCTCCCTACATTGATGGAATCAGAATCTCTTCCTCCTTCAGGACCAGCTAAGTCTGGCTCATCCATCTTTGTTTTAATTGGTTTGTTTGTTTCACTTAATGAAGCCACCAATAGGATCAAAGTTTTTCCTCTTCCTTCTGTCTCAGGGCAAAAATGACCCTAAGCTGCTCTGCTGCAACACCCTGTAAAACCAAGACATTGTTGTGTTATTATTAAAATTTTCAGATATTTATAGAACACTATCAGTGCACATTGTTCTGTTAAGAAAACTGCATGAAAATCACAGGGCTTCCATAACTTGACAGGCTACTTTAAGGCAGAAACACACACACACACAGGCCTCCAATAGCAACCAAGTCTCTTCCCTGAAGTACAGTCAGTTCAAAGGTTCTTTCACCTAGAAGCCAATTATCAGTAGAAGAAAGGCAATTTAAAATCATACCCATTCCAAATGAGAATAGTGCAATATGTTCCAATCAATATTATCCTTTATTCTGTGTATCATATATAAATATGTCATACGAAATTATCGCACTGCACTCTTATAGCGCCATTATTTCATTTTTTATTACTCTGGTTGCTTCCTGCTGCATTCTGGGGTTTGTAGTTCAGGTAAGCCAAAGAGCTCTCTGGCTGAGAAATCTAAATGCCCCTCCTTAAACTGCAGATCCCAGAATGCAACAGGAGGCAGCCAGAGCAGTCAAAGTGGAATAGCAGCGCTATAAGAGTGTAGTGCAGTAATCTAGATATTTATTTCCGTATTTATCATGCTATCCAACATTCTGTATTCAGCAGTTCTTTAAAACAGTCCCCGCTCATTTTATCAAGTACACTGCCTCAGCAAATGAAGATTTGATTGCTGACCAGTACAACTAAGAGCTTCCTTCACAGAAGAAAGCCAATGTTTTCAAGGAATTCCCTGGTTGTGTTTTGCTGCTGTCTTTTTTTGTTCCACATCTAGGCTGTCTTCTTTATTCCTCCTTTCCTTCCCTTTTATATTTCAGTGTCCTCCAAACAATCCATGATCACAGTTATCCAGACTGTTTTGCCTTCTCCTATCTTAATCTTCCTTCTCGTCTTCATGCCTGTAGGGCTAGCCTTATTATGAGGCACAATGAGACCCACTTCAGGCAACAGATGCTGGGGGTCAGCAATGGCACCCCTCACTCAACCCTCCTGCACTCCCCATCTATTTCTTGCTCTTGGGGATACATCTATATTATTATGTTGTTATTATATTTATTTCTTACCCACCTCTCCCAATGGATCAAGGCAAGGAAAAACTACTATTAACAGTACACTACATCAAGTAAAATACACACCAGTTTAAAAGGACATACATTCAGTTTCAAAATAATAAGGTATACACGTATTTAAAATTCATTATTTAAAATTCACAATAGGTAAGCCTGCCAGAAAACAATGGTCTTTAACACTCTTTTAAATTCAGTGTATTGAGATCCTGGGCATAAAATGCTGTTTGAAAGCACTGAAATTCTGGATCATGCCAACAACTGTCAGGTCAGAATGCACAGGGAAGCCATTGAAATCCACAAACCCCTGGACAGCTTCAACAGGAAAGAAGAAAACCTTAAAGTGAGCAAAGTTTGGTTACCAGTCCTGAAAAACACCAAAATCAAGACCCAGCAAATGCAAATGCAAACCACCGAGGATGAGGGGGATTCCCAGCAGACAATGGATCCTTAAGTAATGGCCTTGCCATTCAACAACAAAACAATACATGGATCAACATGCAAATCGCTTCCTCTCAACCAGCAGTATATATACCCCACTCTCTTCCATGCCAGCATTCTCTGAAGATGCCAGCCACAGATGCTGGCGAAACGTCATGAATAGCCCAATTGCCCCCAAAACCCCAAAAAACTATAATATTGCCATTATTATTATTATTCCCTCCATCTGTCCTTATGGGACAGTGTCAGTCCCAGTTAATCCCCTCTCATCCCACTTTTCCAGCAATGCCCCAGCTTCTCTTCCCCTTCTGTCCTCCGCCGACTTCGAGCGCTGCGGACTCGGGTGCGAAACGCACTGCGGAAACAACCCAGCTTGAGACCGCTTTAACCGCCCTGGCTGAATGCTAGAGGATCTTGGGAAATGTTAGTTTCGTGGGACATTTGAGCCTTCTCTGCCAGAGAGAGAGAGAGAGCTCTGGGGCCACAATATATACTACAACTCCCAGGATTCCCTAGCACTGAGCCAGGGCAGTTAAAGCAGTCTCAGACTGGGTTGTTTCAGGAGTGTGTTGAATATGCAAAAGTGTTTTCCCTCTAAATGGGTTGGGAAGGAGGGCTGGAGGGGAGGGGGTCTTACCCTTCCCAGGAGGCTCAGGCAAAAGCAAACTGCTGCAGCCTCTCCCAGCTCAGTTATTAACCCTGTCCCCCTTGGCCACACTCAGAGGTGGCTTTGCTACACCTGTCCTGCTTTTCAGCTGGGAAATGGAGGGTCTCCATTCAATGCCAGCCCAGTCAAGCCAGAGAGAGCAAGAGAAAGGGGTCCCCCCATAAAAAGAGATGGTGGTCTCTATAGGGAAATCCCACCCATTGGAAGAGGAAAAGAGGGCCGGTCTGGGAGGACGTCTCTACTGCTCTGGAGGACCAGGTGCCCCTCTTCCGGCCTCTCTAGGACACCTCTACTGCTCTCTGGAGCACTTGGGGGCCCTCCTTTCCGGCCTCTCTAGGACCATCTCCACTGCTCTGGAAGGCTGGGTGCCTTCTTCCGGCCTCTCTAGGAACTCGCCTCTCTCTCTCCTTTTAACTACAGTACTCAGGCTCCTTTCTGGACCTTCCTTTATTGGGAAGCTGGAAGGCAGCCCATCTTATGTGGGAGAGCTCCCCCTACTGGAGGGTTGGGGAGCTCTTCATTTTTTAAGGCGGAATCCTATTTTTATTATTATTATTTCATTATTTATTATTTTATTATCATTATTATTTTAATCCCTATTTTGGGGGCTGAGCTTTTTCCTAAAGAGTAAAGACAGACATGCTTCTGATTTCTGGATGTGGGCCATGCAATTATTATTATTAATAATTATTATTATAATAATTATTAATAATTATTAATAATTATTAATTAATAATTGTTATTAATAATAAATAAAATTATTTAATAATTAATAATTATTAATTATTATTAATAATAATATTTATTTGTATCCTGCTCTTTTCCCAAAACTGAGACTCAGAGCACCTTCACAACATTAAAAAAAGTACAATTAAAAACAAAAACAAAATGTACATTAAATTATTACAATATTAAAACAGTGGTTAAAAGAATGAAACACATTTTTAAAAGATTTTAAAAGAAATGCATGGCTTGTTGTTGTTGTTGCCATTAGTGTTAGCTGCCTGGAAGTCACAGAAGCATAGAGTTGGAAGAGACCCCAAAGGCCATCCAGTTCAACCCCTTTTTGCCATGCAGGAACTCAGTATCTAAGCATCCCCCACAGATGGCCATCCAGCCTCTGCCTAAAGACTTCCAAAGAAGGAGACCATCCTCCAAGAGAGTGTGTTCCACTGTCAGACAGCTCTTGCTGTCAAGAAATTCTTCCTAATGTTGAGGTGGAATCTCTTCTCCTGTAGTTTGAATCCACTGTTCCGAGTTCTAGTCTCTGGAGCAGCAGAAAACAAGCTTGTTCCATCCTCGACGGGACACCCCTTCAAATACTTAAAGAGGGCTATCATATCACCTCTTCATCGTCTCTCCTCCAGACTAAACATACCAAACATACTCCATAATAAACATACCCCAACTCATGGCAACCCTGCAGATGAGACACCTCCAAGACTACATTGCACTGCAGAAATAATAGTTTTGACACCATTTTAAGTGCCATGGCTCCATTGTACAGAATCCTAGGATTTGTAGTTTGCAGTTTGGCACCAGCGCTCTGTGACATTTTGTTGATAATAGTTTTGTTGATAACTGCCTTCAAGTCAATCTTGACTCATGGCAGCCCTATGGATGAGACACCTCCAAGACCCTTTGTCCTCCACTGCTCTGTTTAATTCCTGCAACCCCTTAATACCTGTGACCTCCTTAATAGAATTCATCTCTCTGTCCTGTGGCCTTCCTCTCTTCCTACTTCCCTCACCTTTCCCAGCATTATTGTCTTTTCCAATGAGTCCTTCCTTCTCATGATGTGTTCAAAGTATGACACCCTCAATTTGGTCATCTTGGCTTCCAGGGCATTTCCTGGTTTTCTCTAGTTTAACTCTTGTTTAAATCCCATTTGCACGCTAGTGTGATAAAGCAGTATGAGATGATTTCTATTATAAATCAAGGAGGGTATTCCAGAACTTGCCATGTTCTTGTTGTGGGTTCCATGCTTTGTTTGTGTTCGTCTATCCAATAAACTTATTCCAAGTATTAACAAACTGCCATGCTGTTTTTCACTTTGTTGAGCTCTTTATTTTGCATGTCCCTTCTCCAAGTATGGCAAAGGAGCTGCTGACATTTTCCGGAATTGTTTGTGAGTGGATGTCTCATAGGACACAAGTCCAAACCCCTTCCCCAGTTTGTAAAATATAAGTACTGCTTGTGGTAACTTCAAAGCAGCTCCTAGTCCTGAGGATAGAGAAAAAAGTACAAATGGGAGTCACACACTGGCTCAAAATACATATGCCTGGCCAGGTAATCGAAATCACTGCTGGCATTTAGTATTCAGGCAGATCAGAAACTTCTTTATAGCTGGAAAACATATCCAAGAGTAGCTATGTTGGCCTTATTTAGATTGCAAATTGTGAATTTTAAATGATGAATCTTAAATGTGGATTGTTTTAATATGTGTATATCTTGTCCTTTTAGATTGTGCACATGTCCTTTTAAATAGATGCATAATCAATTAACAATGAGCAAAGAAGAAACAAGAAGTTCATGCTCCACTTTTTTATAATTGATATTGCATTATTATTATTATTATTATTGCAGATATATTTAGAGTGTTGATTGTATGTTAATAAAAAATAAGGATAATGGTATGAAGTAGGTATTGGAGGGGAAAATGTTAAAAGAATAGATTATATGGAAGGACAAACAAGACAGAAGTGTAATATGTAAGCATATTAATGTGATTGTGATTGTAAAATTGTAAAATAATTTTATTACAATGAAAACACTATTTTTTTTTTTACATTACATAGATATATATTTTAACTGATGAGTTTATTATTCTTACCTGCCTCTCCTCATGGATTGAGGTGGTGAACAACAACAACAACAATTAACAAACACACCACATCAGTTAAAACTCATCAGTTAAAATACACAACTATTTAATTTTTTATATAATATTTTATTGTTTTTGTTGCAATTAAATTATTTTTGCAAAATACAATAAAACCCAAAATCCACAAAAAATGTGATACTTGTATGTGGAACAACCAAAATTCACAAAATTCATATTGCAAGCTTTGGAAGCTCCACTGGCTTCTTCATCAGGGCAAAGGTGTTAAAAATCACACAGGACTACAAAATTAGTATGACGATGTTAGTCACAAGCCTGCGTTTTATCAAGATGTGGTGGTTGTCGTCCTCAGTTCAGATGGCATGGTAGCTGTTGTCAATTCAGGTGATATGGAGGAATATTCATGTAGGCAGGCTCCCCTTCCTGGCCATGTGGGTACTCCACAAGATAAAGAAGATGATGATAAAGGAGACAAAAAGCTGCTTCCTGATGGTCAACTATTCTGGCTCTCCCTTTTTGTGCCTTTGAAATGCAGCAACACTCCTCTGATGAAACCAGATTCCTCCCAGATATTCATTCTACAACTTGATGCCAAGCTAGCAATTTTCACCTGGCTTTTTCTCACTTGGTTTTTGGATTTTTTCTCTTGATCCCCCCCCCTTCCTACCTCTGCCATGTGGGGAGGACTTTGTTCTTGGTGGGCCATCTTGTGTTACCTCCTGACATGTTGCTGTGCATGCCTTCAAGTCATTACTGACTTATGGCGACCCTTCCATGGATTTTTCTTGGCAAGGTTTGTTCAGAGGTTTGCCATTGCCTTCTCTTGAGTCTGAGAGCATTAACAAAGGTCAACCGATAGGTTTCTTGGCCAAGCTGGCAATCGAACCCTGGTCTCCAGAGTCAAAACCCAATATTCAAACCGCTATGGCACAAATCAATCATTGTATGCGGGGTTTAAGCAGAACACAGACTTACAAATACCTGCTTCCAGATGATCAGTCCTGCAGGTCATGCATTTCCACTCTCCCTTATTCTGAAAACTTGGAAATACCTCTATGGTGTGTATGTGGTTGAAGGAGAAAAAATTTCCACTTCTGAGATTGACACCGAGGCCGAGGCATGAGCACAGGCCCTCCCAATCTGCCCCCTGAAAACAGGAGTGAGTGGCAGGGAGTCCCTTGTGCGTTTTTGTTTGATGGACAGACTAGGAAGCGGAAGCTGTTTAAAAGCAGGATAGGCCAGAGAGAGAAATCTTCCATGAGTCTTTTCATTCAATAAGTCACTAATTTCTTTGCTTGTGATGGCAGAGTACATACCATCCAACTGTGCCAATTTGTCAGGGACAGTCCTTTTTAAAAAAATTTATTACAGCAAAAACAATAATACAAACAAGTACTGTACAGTTAAATTCTATATATCTAAAACAAGCATCTGGGGATAACAAATCAGACTAAATGACAAAACTAAAATTAACTACTAAAAACAGGGAAAATATTAACAGACAAAGACTACAGTATGTCTTTCAACTTGCCAGTCTGTGGTTCTTTAACATTAAACATTTTTGCTCCCTTCTCTCAATCAAATATTGTCACATACCTTAACAATAATCCTAAAAATTAATATGTATGTTACAGTATTATTTCATGAAAAAACTTTAGATAATTCTATAAAACCCTGCATGATAAAACATTATTTACTTAACACCTTAATGTTCTCATATAATTTTAAAGCTCTTCAACTAAATCTGTAAACCTCCACTTTATAAGACATTAAAAGTAATCTATTTCTTTTCCATATACTCTACTAGCAGCTTCCACTCTTTCTTACAATCTTCTGATAATTTCTCAAGGATTAAAATAGTCACCTTGCCCACTTCAGTAAATTCATGCAATTTTAACAAACAGTCTTCTTAGGACAGAATATTTGTCTTATTTCCCTCTCAGCATATATCATTCTCACTGCAGTCGTCATATATAGTCTGCCCTCCATATCCGCAGGGGATCCATTCCTGACCTCCCTCTCAGATTAAAAAAAAAGTGATACCTCGAGTCCCATTGAAAGCAAAGGAGCTTAATGGGCCCACTGTTCTGCATAACTCTTCCATGCTTCCTCTCCAGTTCCTCATCTAGGATTCCTAACAAAAACAGTTCTGGTATCCCTTGGAATGTTAGCTTCAGAATAACTTCCATCATCATATCAATTTGACTCCAAAACCTTTTAGCTTTCTCACAAGTCCAGCACATGTGACAGAAAGTTCCTTCTTGTTTCTCACATTTCCAACATAAATCTGAAGCACCTTTACAACAGTCCTGATTAATTCTCTATCATCTCACTTGTTCAACTGCTCTTAAAATGCCTCTTTCTCCTCCTCATTTCAGTTGCTGGAAATATGACTTCAATGTGCAAAAGAGGTTTGCCCTCAAATCAACAGGGAGGAGAGGAGGAACAGTAATTTTTTCCTTCCCAGTAGATTAAGGCAAAAGAAAACTGCTAGTCTCTCCTAGTTTCTTCTTTCTGAAAAACATTTGCCATCTTGATCACACTCTGATGTTGATTGGTCATTTATGTCCTGACTTTCATTTGTGAAATGTGGTAAGCCATGAGAGCAGGTATGGGCAAAGATGGCCAGTATATGGCCCAGATTCTAAACTCTTTTACCCTCTGTGAGCTACAAGGCTGCCAAACAAAAATAAGAATATAGAAATGTCCAGAAGCAAACTTCTGAATTTTGAAAACAAGATTTAAAAAAGTTGGGGGGATAGTTATGACCTATTTAATGGTTGCTACGATACGTATTTTTAATAAAATTTTGGGGGACATGTGGACTGTACCATGACCCCTGACTGACCTGTCCAAGGACCAGCCATAAGCCTCAAGCGAGGAGGTCACGTAGTCAAGCCCGCTTGGAAAAGCAGAGTCCCTAGTAAGCAACTCTCTATAGGAAGTTTGGGAGTCACCAAACCACATTTGCCACTGCCCTCCGGAGTAAGACAACAGGCTTGGCATAGTGATTGACTTAATGACTCAGCCATTAGGTCAGCTTCCCCTCCGAATTGTGTCCAAACCTAAGTGCATCATACACAGATTATTTGCTCTTGGCTTAACAAAGCCCAGGCAATGAACACCTTTGTCTAAGCCTATCTAGTAGCCCCCGGATATGTTCAGCCCTATAAAAGATCCTGAGTTTGAAACTACTGTTGACACTATCCTCAGAGTGCAGGCTGGTCCACACCTCTGCTCACAGCTCCCGCAGCTCATTTCCTCTCACCCCGGCGGTCGTGTCCATCATCCTCATCCACATCTATCAGACTTCCCAGAGAATGCTTCTAAGGTAGTATTCCAGCGGTGTCTCTCTCTCTCAAACCTTACTCCCAATCTTACCCCTCCCTTTTCACTAGCACTGAACGTGTGTATGTGTGCATGCCCCCTTTTGCTGTGTGTGAGATTTATGCCCCCAATAAACTGTGTATTCTCATTGAACTCACTTGGACTAGTGTCATCTCTCTTGGGGTTTGTCAGTGGACCTCTGGTAGACATACTGGGACCGTGATTCCGGCGTAAGACTTTGTTAGGATCTTCCTCTCTGCATATTTTGAGCTAATTATAATTCCCCTAAGTGAGAGACTTCCTAACATAGTCAATAGACAATTCTGCAAGCTTCATGGAAATGGAAGTCACATTTATTCACCAGAAACCAGTCTTTGGGACATTACTGTGGAACAGGACTGCAAAAATAGCTGTTAACTCTGCATTTTGCATATATACCTGCCCCAAAGCAGGCAGTTTCTTCATGATGCAGTGCAGGATAGGGTGGTCCCAACTCAGGCTCTCCACTTCCAGATCTGGATTTGGGCCTCAAAGAACAAGGCCAAGTGTGAATGCATGGAAAGTAACTTATAAGTTAGTCCAATTTGGACGTGACACAAAGTCAGTTTGACCAAGTGGCCAATTTATTGAGGTTTGTTTTCTTATTGTTTTTCCATGGCTTTCATAAAATTAAGTGAGCATTCACCATGTTGTAAAACTCATTGATTTAAAAGATATTCATGTGGACTTCTCTGTGTGCGCGCACACACTCATCTCCAGCCATCAATAAGCATAGGTGATCAAGTTTGAATATGAGAACAAATTAAAACCATCAAGATGGTAGGGTCATATTTTTATTAAGAATGGCCTGAACCCAAGATAGCCAGACATTGTTTCATTCAGAAGGCTTCTGCCTCCCAAAAGAGAATTATTTAAGAGTTTATTTCAACCTTTACATGGAGAGGATGGTAATAATTCTTTCCTTCATTGCCTTCTCTAGCTGGTGTTTTTAAATTTAGTCCCCAATCAACCCTAAATACCTCTTCAGAATTTCTTACATTTCTACATACCCCAAAATGTTTGGGCACCAGGCATCCTTGGATGGGAATATGTAATTCTATTTGTAGGAAACACAGCAGGTCTTTTTCTGAAGTCCATTTTGTGGGACGAAAGTCATCTTGGGACGCTGATGTAAGCATGGTCTCCACCTTAGTGGTGCCTCTAAGAAAAGATGGGTGAGAACTCTACCTATTGACCTTATGACTGTCACATAAACTTCATAGCAGAAAATGGTGAGGCACCCATCAGTGCAGAAATGTCCCTAACCTGAAATAGTGTGATACAAGGGGCTATCGTAAAGTTTTAATTATCACCTTTAAAACAATTGACAGAAAGTTTGTTTTTATTTGTAGTTGTTAACTTATCTCTATTTAGTCACCATCCTGATTTACACATTTTCCCCAGCATTTCTTGACCCTCCAAATACCATTATTGTAGAAGTCTGCAGATTGCGCCTGACAAGGATTTTACACTTTAGTCACTTCTGGCAGAGCCAGTCACAAAAATAAAGGACACAATGAGTTGATTTTCTCAGCAATGTGCACTTAGGGACCAATGATGACACTGACAAAATTTCATCAATATGCCATAATAACTTCCAGGTGATAATTATTTCTTTACGATACCCCCTTGTAAGGTGCAATCTGCAGACTTCTACAATATCAAGAATTTGGATGGTCAAGATACACTGGGGAAAATGTATAAATCTAGATGGTGACTACATAGAGATAAGTTAACAACTACAAATCAAAACAAACTTTCTGTCAATTTTTTTAAAAAGGTGATCATTAAAACTTTACGATACCCCCTCGTAGTATTGGCAATAGGACCTTGGGCTGAAAAAGCTGCTGATCAGTACCAGCTTGGTAAATGGGGAAAAATACCTTTGATCCAAAGCTTGATCCTGGATGAGAATGTTGCATAGCAGAGACCTGGCTGGATAAAGCTGGGGTATGTGTGAACCTGTCCCAGCCTTGTCATATTGGTTTTTCTGTTCAGTAGCAGGTTAGGCCCAGGGTGCAGGACATGAAGTTGCACTGGCCCATTGCCATCCCAGTTCCCTCTGCTGGGTTCTAGCGCGTGTTTTTGAAGGTGGGTTGCAGGGACAGAATAGGGATGGTCATGACTCAAAATGTCCTTAACAGAATACTGGGCCAACAACAAGAAGAAGAAGACATTTCCTGAATACTGTAGATTTGTGGGTAGAGTTCCATCTGGGTTTATGGCAAGGTCTTGTACCTGTCTCCACATCTGTGTTGTATATCCTCCTGTAGTTAAGTAAATGTTTAAGGTTGGTATGTTGTCTGCCACCAAGAGTCCTTGAGAGGGAGCATTTATCACTGGTTTATGAGATGAGAGATCACTTGACCTGCCTTTTTCTGGAGGTGCTGTACATGATTTCCTCAAAATGTATCAAGGCCTTGCCTTTCTTTGGCTTGAGAACAGTTAAGTGGGAAATGGATCGAAGCGTGAAATGGTGGTTCTCAAACTAAGTGTGGAATGGTGGTTCTCAACTTTTTACTCTTGTGACCCCCTTTACATCTACATCTGGATGTTGCCCCCCCCCCTGGTCTTGATGGAGTATGTGAATAAAATATTTTGTTTGTTTAGTGTGTTTATTTTCGTTCATACATCTGTGTATATTCATATTTTAACATAAGGAAATAGCTCTCTTCCTCTTCCCTCAGGCAGAGGCTCCAAGCACCTTCCTTGCATTAATCTTCTCTTCCAGGACAGGACAGGTTTGAGAAGAAAAAGAACTTGTGCCCCCCTTGAGCAACTCTTATGCCACCCTAGGAGTCCCGCCCCACAGTTAGAGAACCACTGTCTTAGCAGACACAAATTCAACAGGAATCGGCAGTATGATAGCAGCAGCAAAACTGCCAGTGCAAATCTAGTCAGAGGTACAGTATAGTAACCAGATCAGGAGAAAGAATAGTACTCTGTCCCAGTTTGGTAAGGCCTTACCTGGAACACTGTGTCTAGTTTGGGACATCAATGTAAAGGACAAAGGCCAGTTGGAATGTACCCAGAGAAGGCCAGCCAAGACAGTAAAAGGTCTGGAAACTAAGTTCCACGAGAAACAGTTGGAGGAATTACATATCTTACCTATGTCTTTTCTGGAGAAGATGGAGAGCTAATGTGACAATTGTAATTGAAAATCTGAAGGACTGTTATGTGGAAGATGGAGTGAGCTTGACTTCTATTGCTCCAGGGAACAGGACCAGAATCCACAATTTCAAATGACAAGAAAAGAGATCCCAGAAAAACATTAAGAAGAATTTGATTGTAAGAACTAAATTTAGCAGCCGTTTATGGAGACTGGAGATAAGCGGATCAGTTCTATTCTGCAGGTGATGCCAATTAAGTACACTCTTCCCCTTCCTCTTCCAAGGCCCCTCCGGCTTAAGAGAAGTACATGTGAAAATGATCTAGATGTCTTAATAGACCACAAGGTTATCATGAGTCAACAATATATGACAGCAGTGACAATAAAATAAGCTACGGTTTGTAATTACATGCTATATCATGAAAAACATCATTCTTAGATGACGGGAATTAACAGTATCTTTTCTGCTTTGGTCAGGGCTCACCTGGAATACTGTGTTCATTTCTGGGCACTACAGTTTACGAAATATACTGTATTGACAAGATGGAATGTGTCTAGAAGGAGACCAAGATGGTAAAAGGTCTCAAGAGCAAGCACTATGAGGAACTATTAAAGGAACTGGTTATGTTTAGGTTAGAAAAGACAAGACTGAGAGATGATATCATAACCATCTTTAAACATCTGAAGGACTGTCATGCAGAAGATGGAGTGATCTTGTTTCTTTCTGTTATAAGAGGACCTGAACTAATAGATTCAAATTAGAAGAAAGGAGAATCCACCAAACCATTAGGAAGAACTTGATAGCAATAGCTATTTGCCATTCCTGACATTTTAATGGTTTCTATTATGTGTGGATTTTCTGGTGTTTTGCAAATTCTTTCTTGAAAACAAAACATTTTGCACACTCCTGGCATTTTTACAATTTCTTTCCTGTAGAGATTCATTGGTGGATCAAAAAGTCTGCTTTCTAAGCAAAACATTTTCCGCACTCCTGACATTTGTATGATTTTTCACCTGTGTGGACTCTCTGGTGGTTCACAAGATGTGAACTGTTGCCAAAACATTTGCCACATTCCCCACATTTATATGGTTTTTCCCCTGTGTGGATTCTCTGGTGACTGTGAAGGCTTGAATTCTGAGCAAAACATTTCCCACATTCCTGGCATTTGTATGGCTTCTCTCCTGTGTGGACTCGCTGGTGCTTCACGAGGTCTGCCTTTTGAGCAAAACATTTGTCACACATTTCACATTTGTACAGTTTGTTTCCAGTGTGGCTGCTCTGATGCCGCACAAGTTGTGAATTGCAATAAAAACATTTCCCACACTCCTGACATTTGTACAGTTTCTCTCCTGTGTGGATTCTCTGGTGGCTATGGAGGCTTGAATTCTGAGCAAAACATTTTCCACATTCCTGGCATTTGTATGGCTTCTCTCCTGTGTGGATTCGTTGGTGCTTCACAAGATCAGCCTTTTGAGCAAAACTTTTTTCACACATTTCACATTTGTACAATTTGCTTCCATTGTGGCTGCTCTTATGTCGCACAAGTTGTGAATTGCAATAAAAGCATTTCCCACACTCCTGACATTTGTATAGTTTCTCTCCTGTATGGATCTTCTGGTGGTTCACAAGGTTTGTTTTGCGAGCAAACCCTTTCCCACACTCCTGGCATTGGTATGGTTTCTCTCCTGTGTGGATTCTCCGGTGGCCTAGAAGGTGTGAATTCTGAGCAAAACATTTCCCACATTCTTGGCATTTGTATGGTTTTTCTCCTGTGTGAACTCTCTGATGGCCTAGAAGAGAAGAACTCTGAGGGAAACATTTCCCACACTCATGGCATTTGTACGGCTTCTCTCCTGTGTGGATTCTCTGGTGATTCAAAAGGACTGAGTTATAAGCAAAACATTTCCCACATTCTTGGCATTTGTATGGTTTTTCTCCTGTGTGAACTCTCTGGTGGCTCATAAGATTTGAACTGTGAGCAAAACATTTCCCACACATCTTGCATATGTATGGTTTCTCACCCGTGTGCACTCGCTGATGTTTCACCAGATCTGCTTTTCGAGCAAAATTTTTCTCACACTCCTGACACTGGTATGGTTTCTCTCCTGTGTCAGTTCTCTGGTGGCCTAGAAGGTGAGAATTCTGAGCAAAACATTTCCCCAATTCTTGGAATTTATATGTTTTTTCTCTTCTGTGAACACTCTGGTGGATCAAAAGGGCTGAATTCTCAGTAAAACATTTCCCACACTCCTGGCACTTGTAAGGTTTCTCTCCTGTATGCAGCCTCTGATGAATCACAAGCCATGACTTCCGCGCAAAATGTTTGTCACACTCCTGACATTTGTAGTGTTTCTTTTCTGGGTGGATGCTCTCATGCCTCACAAGGACAGACTTTTGAGGAAAATATTTCCTACATTCCCTGGATTTGAATGGTTTCTCTCCTCTGTGGACCTTCTGGTGGCTCACATGGTCTGTGTGCACTTTCAGATGTGCCATAAGTAGTGAACTGTAAGCAAAGCATTTCCTACACTTCCAGCATTTGTGTGGTTTCTTTACTATGTGGGCATCTTGGTGATTCACATTGTACAATTTATAATCAAAACCTTTTACAGAACCTTCACATCTCAAGTGTTTTTTCCCAGTATGCAGTCTTCTGTGAGGCGCAAGTGCTGTATTTTGTGGAAAACATTTCCCAGATACATTGCATTTGTAGGGCTTTTCTTTGATATAACTTTCCTCTTCTGAATGTTGAGCTTCTTGGTGGATGGTATGTTCCGTTTTTTGCCTAGAACACTTTCCATACTTAGCACACACATATGTTTTTCTCCCATTTTCTGCTGTGAAGAAAAAAAGCAAATTAATCCTCAGAACAGAAGAAGAGATACTATGCTCCTTCTTAGATCTTAGATTCAGACTATCTGAAAATGATCTCACCATAAGACCCTGCCTCAGTCTTATGATCTTTGGGGAGGACTTTCCCCACCTTACCACCCTCTGAGGCTCAGCTGGTGAGCACATGGAAGACAGCTTTTTCAGTGATGGCTCCTAGATCGATATTCATCCTTTCTACTGTCTTTTCGCTAGCAGGCAAGGACCATAAACTTGCTTTCACCTTTAACTGACCAGGACAGATGAACAGGCAATTAGGTGTGTTGTCTTTGTTTGGGGTTTTTTTTTTTTTTTTGTATATAATATATATTTCAAGTGGAGTCAAAGGCTTTCATGGCCGGCATCCATAGTTTTTTTGTGGAGCTTTTGGGCTATGTGGCCATGTTCTAGAAGAGTTCCTTTCTGACACTTCACCAGCATCTGTGGCTGGCATCTTCAGAGCTAATTGGATGTATAGTTTAAAACCCTACTTTTAAAAACTTTTACATTGTTTTAGCTGTTCTAATTTATACTGTATGCTGCTTTCAGTCTTAATCAGGAAAAAAGTAGAACAGAAAATCAAATAAATAAATAAACAGATAAATAAAATTTCCCTCACTGATCTTTTAGGCTATATACAAAGGCCTTTTCATTTTTCATATTTTGAAATATATTTGGGGCTTTTACATGCTGCCACTCCTATATCATGCTACTGGTTTTACTTTTATTTCAGAAAAACATCTGAGGGAGGGGAGTTTCATGTCTGAGATGGAATTGAACCCTTGAGTCAGTGGGGCTTAGTGGTCTGTAAAGATGGATCCTGTTGCACTGTACAAAGCAGTAATACTGGAGTGGAAACACATGGGCCACAAACAGTTTCTACTTAAAGACCTCCAAAGAAGGCAGGTCTCTCTGAGGCAGTCCATTACACAAAGAGAAAAAGAATAAATAATATTAATTTTTTTCCTGTCCTTTTGTTACATCTAAAGGCTGATATTGTTAGTGGTAATACACGTAGGTAAGTTGTCCTACACTTGCAGAGAGTATGATTCACCACAGCACACCAGACTAATTTGTTGACAGTAACATAAGTGAAGAAGTGACCCACAACCACTGCAGTTGCACACTGACACCAAGTCACTGGAATGTGTTGTCCAAGGCTGCTATAGTGCATGGAATTAGATAGCACTGGTGTAGTTTACCTCCCCATGCAGATATTCAGAGGCTGTTGCCTTACTCTGCCTAAAGGCCTCCTCTGTTTTAGAACACACATTGACTCAAGAACACACTGCTTTCCTCAAATAGACATTGGTCCAAAACACATGGCAGAAATAATTCAGTCTGAGACAGCTTTAAGTGCCCTGGCTCAGTGTTAGGGAACCTTGGAAATGTACATGGATGCAATCTGAGGGTTCCATGTACATTTATTTCCATTGTTTCGCGAGGTACAAGATACCGCCTTACACAATAGTGTCCCTACCAATGCAAGCCTGCATCAACAAGAGGCTGGGGGGAGGGTGGGTATATGGGCAGAGGGCATCTGGAGAGAAACCTGTTCCCCTGCCCTGCTTTACGGCCCCCACTGTGACTGAAATAAATTGCGACACCGCTCCCATTAAGAAGAAACATTGCTGCTATTATTCTTATTTTGTTGCTCATTTTGTTATTTGCCATCAAAACAATTTAGACTTTTGGTGACCCCACGAATGAGAGATCTCCAAAAGTCCTGATCATCAACTGCCCCGCTGAAGTCTTGCAAACTCAGGGGCACGGCTTCCTAGATTGACTCAATCCACCTGTACTGTGGTTTCCCTCTTTTCTTACTGATGTTGTACAGCTTCAAACTTTTCTTTCACTTCTGTGCAGGTAGCAGATAAACAACCTTTCAGCTTTGGTCATGTTCCATCAATAGACACAGTTCTACTCATACTTGTCATCTGCTCTTCTCCCTCTGAGAGATCCTCAGCCAGGAAGATCCCCCTTCTAGTAATGCTGCTGTCCATTAGCAGTTTGACACATTTAGTTTGGCTTCTCAGCAACACTTATGAGACCCTACTAGAAGCACTACTACTGTCCATAGCCTCTTGCCATTCAAAAGCACACAATCTGAATGCATTTTAGAATAGAAATGATCATCAACAGGTAAACAAAGGAGGCTTACTAAGACAACCTATAATCCCAGAGGCCTCCTTTATGATTTGCATACATGGGGCTCATCCCTTTCCCAAATGGGCTGTCAGGACCACTTCAAATACTGTAACTGTTAATGGAATTTTAGAAATGCATGTTAAAACGGAAAATATTAATCACCCAGGGAAAGAGGGCTTCTTACCGAGAGAAGCCAGGATACCACGGATCTCCACCATGATCTCTCTGTGCAGAGCTCTCTGGTCAGGACCCAGCAGAGCCAACTCCTCTGAAGAGAAAGACATGGTCACTTCTTCAAAAGTCACCAGGTCCTGGAAACCAAAGAAAATGTTCTTGCTCACATATGACATTATGATAATTGCCGACTGTGACAACAAAGATAATACCACAGGTTGATAAGACTCAAAAAGTGAATGAGATTAGATTGATTTCTTCCACAGACTCCAGCATGAACATCCTGGACGAGCTCTGACAAACACAGGAGCTTCAACCCACGACATACTCTAAAGCTGCAGCAAGAGGAGATCAGCTTAGAAGGAATATAACACCACAACTGATGGAAAAAATGGCTAAGGTTTTACACTGCAGGATTTGAACCAGGGACAGACAACTACAGATGGGGTGGGCAGGTCAAACTATTGCATTTCAGCAAGGCAGAAGGGATACTGTTTCATTTTCAACTGTCATGCTCACCAGTTTTCTCTTAGTGTTTTTTGTTTAATTTTTCTGCTTTGGGAGAGGGTTTTGGAATTTATGGCATGCCCTTTAACTGTCCCAATTTGGCTGGGAAAATGCCAATTACTCCTGCTTTGTCCCACTTTTTCAGTGTTTTTTAAAATATCCCAACTTCTTTCTCCCCTCTCACTCTCTCTTAGCCTCAGGAAAGCACCCCCCCCCCCCAATAAATCTAGCCAAGAAAACCCCATCACTGATTTACCTTAGGTTTCAAGTTGGAAACAACTTGAAGGCATAAAACAAGAAGAACAGCAACTTAGCAAAGGGGAAAGGAGAGGAGGAGGCCAAATCCTGCCCTTCCCAGTAGACTCTGGTAAAAACTAACTGGTGCAGCCTCTCTTTGTTTGTGTGTAGTTGCTCAGCAATAACCGTTACCATCTTGACCACAGTCTGATATTGCTTAGCCACAAATGTCCTGGTTTTCATCTGTGAAATGTTGGAAGGTATGTTTTGGAGTGCTGGAGAGGTAAGGGGGGGGGGGGTAAATGGGTACATTTTGAAGGTTTTAAGCCAATTTGAAAAGAGACAAATTGGGAAGGGGGAGAAGGTCTCTGTATATCAACTGTTAAAAGATATAGAAATTTATAAAATAATAAGTTGTCCAAATTATAACTACATGGTCCAAACCTATAACCAGTAGTATCGAAGAATTTCCATAATCCATAAATCATAAATGGGCCAAGGTAGATCTTCATACAAAGAGACACCAGATACTGTAGTTTTCAAACATGGCCAATAAAGTTTTTATGTTCCCCAATTTTGGAAGAAACGTTGCCTAAAATTGGTATTAAAACAATTTTAAAAAATGACTCTATAGGTTTTATGAATCTATGTTGCTAAACTTTGCAGAACCAAAGATTACATGTAGAGCACAGGCGAAAACGTGCCCATCCTTGCTTTAAACATTCCTGAGTGGCATTGGCTGTTTTCCTTGGAGAAGCCAACACTACCCATGGTTCTGCTGGTTACTTGGCAGCTCCAGTAGCCTTCTTCTGAATGCCAGTGGCCAAATACACAGGGAGAGCGATTTGTTCTGGACCAAGGAAGGATGAGGGGACAGGGGTGTCATTTGGAGGGTGTCAGGGGTGCAGGCCACACCAGGTGACATCCTAAGTTGGGGCTACACCACTGCTACCCAGACATTTGCCTTTGGGCAGAAACAGGTTGTATATCACTGAATGTAATGGTAATAGTTTGGTCCCTTTAAAACACTGAAGCGATGATGTGCGTGGGGCAAGGCTTAGCGGAAGGAGAAAGGAGAGAGCCCAGTATTAATTTTTTTTAAAAAATTAAAAATCATTTTTAATTTAAAAATCTTTATAAACATCACATCTTACCACAATTTCACTTTAACCACATGAAAATATAAATGTACATGTAAATATACATAGGATATTGTAATTTAAAGATACAACTTTAATTTTGCTAGTTGTTTATCTCACAACTATTACCATTACATTCACTGATACATGGGAATTACAATTTATGAGTAACATCAGTACAAAAACATACTAAGAATTCTGTATGATGTGATGTGGAAGGAGATGACACTATGAGTTACCACAATGGGTGACACCAATCCTTGTGATGCCATTGGAAGGGGAATATCTATCGGCTCCCCTTGTGTATTCAAGGGAAAGTTCAGAGAAGAAAGACAGCAACTCCAATCTGGGAAGAACAAGGATGAATCATAGAATCATAGAATCATAGAATCATAGAGTTGGAAGAGACCACAAGGGCCATCCAGTCCAACCCCCTGCCATGCAGGAACTCCCAGTCAAAGCATCCCCGACAGATGGCTATCCAGCCTCTGCTTAAAGACCTCCAAGGATGGAGACTCTACCACACTCCGAGGGAGTGTGTTCCACCGTCGAACAGCCCTTACTGTCAGGAAGTTCCTCCTAATGTTGAGGTGGAATCTCTTTTCCTGCAGCTTGCATCCATTGCTCTGCGTTCTGGTCTCTGGAGCAGCAGAAAACAAGCCTGCTCCCTCCTCAATATGACATCCCTTCAAATATTTGAACAGGGCTATCATATCACCTCTTAACCTTCTCTTCTCCAGGCTAAACATCCCCAGCTCTCTAAGTCGTTCCTCATAGGGCATGGTTTCCAGACCCTTCACCATCTTAGTTGCCCTCCTTTGGACCCGCTCCAGTTTCTCCACATCCTTTTTGAATTGTGGTGCCCAGAACTGGACACAGTATTCCAGGTGGGGCCTCACCAAAGCAGAATAGAGAGGCACTATTACTTCCTTTGATCTAGACACTATACTTCTATTGATGCAACCTAAAATAGCATTGGCCTTTTTAGCTGCTGCATCACACTGCTGACTCATGTTCAACTTATGGTCTACTTGGACTCCTAGATCCTTTTCACACATAGTTTCATTCAGCCAGATGTCCCCCATCCTATATCTGTGCATTTCATTTTTCCTCCCTAGGTGCAGAACCTTACATTTCTCCGCATTGAATTTCATTTTGTTAGCGTTGGCCCAGCTTTCTAGTCTATTCAGGTCATTCTGAATTTCAATCCTGTCTTCTGGAGTATTGGCTACTCCTCCTAATTTGGTGTCATCTGCAAATTTGATAAGTATGCCCCCAATTCTGTCATCCAAGTCATTAATAAAGATATTGAATAGCACTGGGCCCAGGACAGAACCCTGTGGGACCCCACTGGTCACTTCTTTCCAGGATGAAAGGGAGCCATTGTTGAGCACCCTTTGAGTTCGGTCAGTCAACCAGTTACAAATCCATGTAATGGTTACCTTGTCTAGCCCACATTTTACGAGCTTGTTTGCAAGAATGTCATGGGGAACCTTGTCAAAGGCCTTACTGAAATCAAGATATACTATATCCACAGCATTCCCTTCATCTACCAAACTGGTAATTTTATCAAAAAAAGAGATCAGATTTGTCTGGCAAGACTTGTTTCTCTGAAACCCATGTTGGCTTTTTGTGATTATGGCATTGGCCTCTAAATGTTCACAGACTCTCTGCTTAATGATCTGCTCTAGAATCTTTCCTGGAATTGATGTCAGACTAACTGGACGATAATTGTTGGGATCCTCTTTTTTCCCCTTTTTGAAGATGGGCACAACGTTTGCCCTCCTCCAGTCTGCTGGGACTTCTCCTGTTCTCCAGGAGTTCTCAAAGATTATTGCCAATGGTTCCGATATTACATTCGCCAGTTCTTTTAATACTCTAGGATGTAGTTCATCTGGTCCTGGAGATTTATATTCATTTAGGTTAACCAGGTATTCCTGTACTATCTCCTTACTTATTCTGTGCTGAGATTCCCCTATTCTGTCTTCTGCTCCATTATCCTTAGGTTGACCACCCTTTGCCTTTTCTGAGAAGACTGAAGCAAAGAAGGTGTTGAGTAATTCTGCCTTTTCTTTGTCATCTTTGAGCATTTTGCCATCTTCTGCACGCAGTGGCCCTACTGTTTCCTTCTTCTTCCTTTTGCTTCGGACATACCCAAAAAAGCCCTTTTTGTTGTTCTTAACCTCTCTAGCCAGCCTGAGTTCGTTCTGTGCTTTAGCTTTTCTGACTTTACCCCTACATGTGCTGGCTATTTGTTTGAATTCCTCTTTCGTGATTTCCCCATTTTTCCATTTCTTATACATGTTCTGTTTAAGGCTTATCTCAGTTGAAAGTTCCTTAGTCATCCATCCTGGCTTCTTGAGACACCTCCCGTTTTTCTTCCTCATTGGAACTGTTTGAAATTGCGCCTTCAGTATCTCCTTTTTGAGAAACTCCCATCCGTCTTGAACTCCCTTCTCTTTTAGTTTTCTTGACCATGGGATCTCCCCCAGTATTTCTCTAAGTTTATTGAAATCAGCTCTCCTAAAGTCTAGAATGCGTGTCTGACTATGCCTGGCTTCCCCTTTCCGCTGTATAACAAACTCCAGGAGAACATGGTCGCTTCCCCCTAAGGATCCAACCACTTGCACCCCATTGACTAGGTCATCCCTGTTGGTTAAGATCAGATCTAAAATAGTTGATCCCCTTGTTGTCTCTTCCACCTTTTGGACAATGAAATTGTCTTCCAGGCAAGTGAGGAATTTGCTAGACCTTGAGGATTTGGCTGAGTTTGACTTCCAGCAAATATCCGGATAGTTGAAGTCCCCCATCACTACTACATCTCTCCTTTCTGAGTGTGTGCTCATCTGTTCTAGAAAGGCATCATCCAATTCCTCTGCCTGAGTCGGGGGTCTGTAGTAGACTCCCACAGTAACATCCCTGTTGTTTCCCTCTCCTTTAATGTTTATCCAGATGCTCTCCACCTGGCTTCCAGTATTGACTTCCTGGATCTCTTCACTGGTGTAAATATCCCTGACATATAATGCTATTCCTCCTCCTTTCCTGTTTGGCCTGTTTCTCTTAAAAAGGTTATATCCCTCTATTTCTACATTCCAGTCATGAGACTCATCCCACCAGGTTTCAGTGATGCCTATTATATCATATTTGCTCTGTTGTGCTAGGAGTTCGAGTTCATCATGAGGACACAGGGATTCAAACCTAGAGATTTCAAAGGTGAGCCCTCCAGCCTCAGGGCAAGGATGGATAAAATATGTCAGTCTGGATTTTTCTCCCATTCGTGTTTTTCAAATTTCAACTTCTCTCCATTGGGAAGATGGAGAAATTGGATTTTTTAAAAACGTTATTTCTCCCTCAGCACTGGGGAAAGAGGAACCCAGACTGCTCAAGTCATCTTACTCCAGGATTCCTTCTCCTTACCTGATTTGGATCTGGTCCATCGCAAAGAGTAGGAATTGATGACTGAGTCTTTGTTTGTGGCATCATTCCAGCTTCTGTGGGAGAGACCAAGGTGTCATGTACACTTGTGTCTGCAGTCACAGCAACAGTCTTGAACTAATATTCACTACGAAGTACAGTCACAGCTCAGTCAACAAAGCCTCTGACAAAACACCTTTTTTCAAAGTTATTTTATGCCAACTCTGCCCCAATTTCCTCTTGTTCTCTGTACAGTTGAAACTGTGTACTGGAAGGATGGTGAAAGAAGACTGGAGAAACACATTTTTCAGTGTCTGCTTGCAGCAATATATGTAGTGTAAATAACACAATAATGGAGGCACTGACACAGAACCTCTCTAACTGATCCTACTGTAGCCATACGTGCTTCCTTATAGCATATAAAAGAAACAGCGGCATCTAGAATCACTAACTGAGCATGCACAAACAGCTAGACAGAAATAAAATGGAAAAGCAAATATGCCTTCTCAACAGATACCCCTAGCATTTTGAAGAAGCATAGATTTCTAAGAAAGAGTAATCCCTCAATGCATTTTGGAAGAAGCCTTCAGATGGATTCTAGAAGGTTCAAAATGTTTTGGTTGGCTTATGGAAGCCTTCTCTGAGCTTGTATTTTTTACTTTGAATGTGCATATTTTTTTGTTTTGGATAAAAAGTGTGCTAAAACATCTTCTTCCCATGTCATTTGTGACTTTTTGTGATTATGGCATTCCCTTCTAAATGTTATAGGTATAGGTACAGATATAGAATGGGGGACATCTGGCTGAATGAAAATACGTGTGAAAGGGATCTAGGAGTCCAAGTAAACCACAAGTTGAACATGAGTCAACAGTGTGATGCGGCAGCTAAAAAGGCCAATGTGATTTTAGGCTGCATCAATAGAAGTATAGAGTCTAGATCAAGGGAAGTAATAGTGCCATTCTATTCTGCTTTGGTCAGGCCCCACCTGGAATACTGTGTCCAGTTCTGGGCACCACAATTCAAAAAGGATGTGGAGAAAATGGAGCGTGTCCAAAGGAGGGCAACTAAGATGGTGAAGGGCCTGAAAGCCATGCCCTATGAGGAGCGACATAGGGAACTGGGGATGTTTAGCCTGGAGAAGAGAGGGTTAAGAGGTGATATGATAGCCCTGTTTAAATATTTGAAGGGATGTCATATTGAGAAGGGAGCAAGCTTGTTTTCTGCTGCTCTAGAGACTAGAACGCGGAACAATGGATGCAAAGTGCAGGAAAAGAGATTCCACCTCAACATTAGGAGGAACTTCCTGACAGTAAGGGCTGTTCAACAGTGGAACACACTCCCTCGGAGTGTAGTGGAGTCTCCTTCCTTGGATGTCTTTAAGCAGAGGCTGGATAGTAATCTGTCTGGTATGCTTTGATTGGGAGTTCCTGCATGGCAGGGGGTTGGACTGGATGGCACTTGTGGTCTCTTCCAAGTCTATGAGTCTATGATTCTTTGTTTACAGACTCTCTGTTTAATTATCTGCTCTAGAATATTTCTAGTATTTATGTCAGACTAACTGGCTAGTAATTGTTGGGATCCTTTTCCGCCCTCCCTTTTTGAAGATGGGAACAACATTTGCCCTCCTCCAGTCTGATGGGACTTCTATTCTCCAGGAGCTCTCAAAGCTTATTAAAAGAACTGGCTCTGAGATTACATTTGCCAGTTCTTTTATTACCTTTTGATGTAGTTCATCTAGTCCTGGAGAGGCAAATTAATTTAGATTAACCAGGTATTCCTGTACCACCGCTTTACTTAGGGTCACCATAAATCAGAAATGACTTGAGTGCACAAAAGAACAGAGAGACCAACAGGATTCTAGGCAGAGAGTGTTTATCCTTTACCTTTCAAGAGGGCCCCTCCATCACACTCCTGCTTGATTTCCCTCCTTTGGGGACTCTGTATCATGTCCAGTGATGCCGTCTCTCCCACAAGGAATTCAGAGTGAACTCCTCTCAAGAGATTGTTGACCTGAAACAGCTGTGAAGATTCAAAACATGGAATTTTAAGGAGGAACAGAAAATGCCAAATGTCTTTGGGAAAGAGGCTTGGACTTGTGTGGTATGAAGCATCCATTCACAATCAAGTCAGGCAAAAACCAGCACCTAATTATACCTACTTGAAAAAGTTGCATACAAAATAAGAGTTCAGCAAGGTGGAATCCAGCAGGACACTTTTGTTAATACTAGGTATAAGTTTATAGTACAGTCGGCTCTTCCCTTATGCAGGGGATCTGTTCCGGACCCCCCACCCCCTTTAATAGGGAAAAAATGCATAAGCTCAAGCCCATTAGAACTAATGGGGCTTGTTCCCACACCATGTGCCTGGTGCGCCGTGGGGCATGGATCACTGGTGCATGCCCCATTGCTTCTTCCAGCATGCAGGAGAAGTCTTGGCAAGGAGACTTCTCTCAGGAGGCAAGGGAAGCTGAGGTCTGAAGGCTCCAAGAAACCAGCACCCATCATCCACCGGCCCCACTCTTCTGTTCTGCTTTAAAAACCTTGCAGGCAGAAGAGACTGAAGAAGGCAAGGGAAGCTGAGGCCTGAGGGCTCCTAGAGACCAGCACTCTTCCACCGGCCCCCCGTTTGCACCTGATGGTTCTACTCCATTCTCTGGTTTTTTGTTTGTTTGTTTGTTTGTTTTATAACTGGTATTTAAGTTTGTAATTGTATTGATTGTTACTTTGCTGTCGGGGGAGAGTTGGGGGTTGTCCTTTCAATTATTATGCTATGTTATGCTTTATTTGCTATGCTATGTATTTTTAATTTTTATGTAACTATTTTAACTGTTACTGTGTTTTACTATTAAGTAATGGGGGTGTAAGGGGATAGCATAATGCATTATTGTTCGTATTTTGTATTTTTATTCCTGTATTTTATTATTATTGTTTTGTAATCTGCCTTGATTCCTTTGGGAAAAGGCGGAATATATAAATAAATTTTATTTATTTATTATTATTATTATTATTATTATTATTATTATTATTTCTGGCACGGCTTCCAGTATATGCTGGAAGCTGTGTATGACACGCTCACGTATGACATGGGCACACTGTATAAGCCAGAACACAAACAATTCCACACAGAGTACAGCAAGAACATCAGAACGCTTGAAAAACCCTGTGTTGACTTATAATAGAAGTCCTCTCATTGACTGTAGTAAGTCCACGTATGTGTATACATGTAAGGAAGAACTGCTAACAGACATATGGAGGAGCTAAAAAGAAAACCTACTTAATAATGTATAGTTATACCTCCATGTACAGTCTGTGGCCACAACACAATTTTTGGTAATTTCTTATGTTGGCTTTGGAATAAAAATAAAATGAAAACAAAAAAGTACACAACTATAAAAGTGTTTCCACACTTACAGATGAGAGCTGGCTACTTGCTGGAGTGGGTGAAAGTCCATTCCATTCCTGAACAAATCAGGGCCCTACTCTGACACTGTAGTCACCATAGGGGAAACTCTGGTTGTGTGGCAGTGCCAGCAGGAAAATCTGGAACTTCCTGAGAAAAAAATGGCACACAAGGCTCACTCACCAGGTTTTAAAGCAGAATAATACTTTTATGGGGCTTCAGAGACTATGATTCCACTTCATCACAAGATAGATTCTCCACACTCTCCTCCTTATGAGAGCCAAACTGAAGGTACCACATTTCAGCAGAATCCCTTCGCGGTGGGAAGGAGACTTTATCTGCTTTATCTGCTTAATCATCAAAGGGCTCAAAACAGAGAGCCCCAGAACCATCACCTGCTCACTTTTGCACCAGGAGGAAGTGTTCTTACCTGTGACTCTTTCTGCTTTTTTTCAGCCTCTGTCTGACTCAGAAGGAAACCTTCTGCAAGGGCCACCGCTTGGGAACAGGTCTCTGCCCCACATTCCCTGACCCACTTCTCCATCTCCGGGGGCAGGATGGCCAGGAACTGTTCCAAGATCACTAGGTCCAGGATCTCAGTTTTTGTGTGGTGTTCTGGCTTCAGCCACCGACAGCAGAGATGGTGGAGTTGACTGCAAACCTCTCGGGGCCCCTCACCCTCCTTGAAGGAGAATTGCCTGAAGTGCTGGCACTGTATGTCTGAGCTGGCAAGGTCTTCACCCAAGAACCTCTTCCAGATTATCCTCCCCCGGAATTCCCCACTCCTATCAGCACTGAGGTCATGAGGGTCTCTTCCTCCTTCAGGATCAGCTAAGCCTGGTTCATCCGTCTTCATTTTTTAATGCCAATGAAACCACCAATAGGATCAAAGATATTCCTCCTCCGTCTCAGGCCAGATATGTTGCTAAGCTGCTCTACTGCAAAATGCTGTAAAACCAAGAAATTATTGTGTTATTATTAAGTATTCATAGGACACCATCAGTGTACATTGTTGTATTAAGAATTATCCTGGTACAGCTACCCAAAAGGTACCTGAAATGTCATACTGTGTATGTAGCAAGCTTGATTGCTGCTGCTGCAGAGAATAGGACTTGGAGCAATGAATTCAAGGTACTGGAAAACAGATTCCATCTAAACATTAGGAGGAATTTCCTGATAGTAAGAGCCTTTTAACAGTGGAAGATCTTCCCTCAGAGGAGTCTCCTTCTTTGGAGGTTTTTAAACACAAGCTGGATGGCCATCTGTTGGGGGTGCTTTGTTTGGAAGTTCCTGCATGGCAGAATGGGGTTGGACTGGATGGCTCTTGTGGCCTCTTTCAACTCCATGATTCTATGAAAATATGCCATTAAATGCAAAGGGTGAAATAGCATAATGTATTGTTTGTGACAAGAGACTTCAAGGGCCACCCAGTCCAACCCCATTCTGCCATGCAGGAACTCACAATCAAAGCACCCTCAAGAGATGGGCGTCTAGTATTTAAAGACCTCCGAAGAAGGAGACTCCAACACTCTCCAAGTGTGTCCCACTGTCGTATACATCTAACTCTCAGGAAGTTTTTCCTACTTTTTAGAAGCAATCTCTTTTCCTGTAGTTTGAACCCATTGCTCTTGGTCCTATTCTCTGGAGCAGCAGAAAACAAAACACCATTTTGGACACGCTCCAGCTTCTCCACATCCTTTTTGAATTGTGGTGCCCAGAACTGGACACAGCATTATTCCAGGTGAGGCCTGACCAAAGCAGAACAGAGTGGCACTATGTCTTCCCTCGATCTAGACACTTTTATACTGTATATACACATTGCATATAATAATGTTATGCTGTATTTAATAATGATGTCACATATATTTTCCTATCCATCATATTACCCCACATTCTCTATTCAGTAGTTCTTTACGGTCTTGTTACACTTCCCACTCATTTTATATCAGGTCCACTGTCTCAGCAGTGTCTCCCCCTCTTCCTTGGGATCCATCCTCCAGCTGGTGGACCTCCTCCACTTCTCTTGAAGGGTCTGGAAGAGGGAACTTAAGGCACCCAGGAAAGAGAGAGATCCCAGGAGGAGGAGGAGGAGGAGGCAGGAGGTCCAAGATGGGGACTTACCACCAGAGCTAAGGAAAGAAAGAGAAGAGAGCCTTATACACCTCTGTTGCTTTGGAGGACTCACTGGACCACCCCCATGGCCTCTTTAGGACACCTCTACTGCTCTGGAGGACTGAGCATCCCTTCTAGCCTCTTTAGGAATCCCCCTCTCTCTTCCCTTAACCCCTTCTCCCCCACAATAATACAATACTACAATAGGATTGACTGGGCCAAAGCTAACAAAATGGGTTTCAACAGGGAGAAATGTCAGATACTGCACTTAGGCAATAAAAATGAAATGCATAGATATAGGATGGGGGACACCTGGATTAAACAGACTACACGAGAAAGGGATCCAAGAGTCCTAGTAGACCACAAGTGGAACATGAGTCAACAGTAATGCATCTGAGGAAGTAGACTAAAGTCTACGATAGTTCATGCTGCCAATTTCTTTCTTTCAGTTCGTCTCAAAAGTGCTGCAAGCACCTCTCTATGTAATGAGTCAACAGGGTGATGCGGCAGCTAAAAAGGCCAATGCAATTTTAGACTGCATCAATGGACGTCTAGTACAGCATCTAGATCAAGGGAAGTAATAGTGCCACTCTGTTCTGCTTCAGTCAGGCCACTTGGAATAATCCTGTGTCCAGTTCTGGGCACCCACAATTCAAAAAGGATGTTGAAAAGCTGGAGAGTGTCCAAAGGAGGTTGACCTAAATGGTGAAGAGTCTGGAAACCATGCCTTATGAAGAAAGACTTAGGGAGCTAGGGATGTTTAGCCTGGAAAAGAGAAGGTTAAGAGGTGATATGATAGCCCTTTTAAACATTTGGAGGGGTTTCACATTGAAGATGGAGCACACTTGTTTTCTGCTGCTCCAGAGACTAGGACCCAGAGCAATGGATGAAAATTCCAGGAAAAGAGATTCAAGCTCAACATTAGGAGGAACTTCCTGACAGTGAGGAGTTTATCACATGGGAGGAATGTCTCTCAATTTCGAAAGAAATGGAAGTGAGGCCAGTTCGGAATTGAGTAAATTCGCTAGTTCAGCGAATTTACTTGATTGCGTATTGACACTGCATTGAGTTCAGAACTGCCCAAAATTGCCTCCCAGTGCCCAAAATTGTGTGTGATAGTTTCTCATGCAATCACACTAAACCCTTCCCTTTGCCCAAAAATATGTGTGATCAGCTTTCACACAACCACGGAAACCCCATGATTGCATTCAGATTGCCATTGGATTATACTCCCAATTCCCTTCGTGTGATAAACTCCAATGAAACCTGCATTTGTCTGTTTGTGTGTGCATATATGCATATGAGCTTTCAAGCAGTTTGTTGACTGATGAATTTCATAGAGTTTTCTTAGTAAAGGGATACTCTTAGGTAATTTTCCCAGTTTCTTCTGCTAAAATATAGCCTACAGCATCTGATGGTCATTGGCATCAGATGCTGTACATTTAAGTACAGGTTGAATTTCCCTTATCCAAAATGCTTTGTTCCAGAGGTGTTTTTTTAAATTTTGGAGTATTTTAGATTTTGCAATAAGATCTGTATTTGGAATAGAGCAGCTCTGGGGAGTTCCCAGCACCCATTGCTTCCACACAGGCATCACCACTGCCTCTGGCTCCTCAAGGGCAAAACTAGTGAGTACCCAGAGAAAGAGGTGCCCACCTCCCATAAGCAGTGGCTCATGCCCACCATCACATCCTGGGAGGAAGAGTGTGCAGGAATAGATGGGGAGGGTAAGTGCAAGCAGCAATGTTTGTATCAAATCTACAGCTGTGGCCTCAGCCACCATCTGTTCTTCATCCACCAGTGTGGCACTATGCTGTGTCGTCTGCAATGGTGGGATCAGTGAGGGCAATGAGCTGAAGCTGCAGATCTGTCCCCCTGCAGTGGCAAGCAGCCCTTCTTATTCAGCACTCACTTCCCATGCCCTGGGTGCTGTCTCCAGGTGCTGCAGGAATGGGACAAAGAGCTGTTTGCTGTCACGGGGGGGGGGGGGGGGCTGGGTGTGGATTGTGGCTTCAGCTCTTCACCCCAGCTGGTTCTTCTGCCATAGATGAAGCAGCAAAGCACCACTGGACTCTTTCAGACGTGGGAAATTGGAAGTATAATCCAAGGGCAATCCAAACGCAATCCTGGGGTTTCACGTTATTGCGAATTAATTCTTCTCACGCAAATTCGGGCAAAAGGGAAGTCACTCCGAATGCAATCATGGGTTTCACGTTATTGCGAATTTAAGCTTCTCACGCGATTTCGGGCAAGGGGGGGTTATTTTCGGGTAATGGGAAGTAATTCCGAATGCCTTCCAAACGGAGCAGGGGTTCAGGTAAATTCGCTAAACAAGCGAATTTACATGAATCCGCATTGGCTCCATTTGGAATTTGGAGAAATTCCTCCCGTTTGAAAGAGTCCACTGTAACACTCACAACACAGCCCTGGCTTTAGGCGTGCTGTTGAGTTTGGGGTACAAGGCAGGCAAAATGACTATTCAGTCCTGGTTTTGAGGAAGGCTGTTTTATTTAAGCGAGTGAGACAGGAAAGAGTAAATCATGCTCCTATCTCAGGCAAGTGGACATAAACAAAGAAAGAAACCATACATACACACAATGGTCAGGCAGTGCTCCCTGCTTGTCTGCAAGGCAAGAATCCTTTGTGTGGTAGCATCTTATATATTGTTGTCTTCTAGAAGGGTTGAATATCAAAATCAAAATACAAAAATATAATGTATCGATATCAATGCAAAACAGTTCATTTCTGGGCATAGTTCAGAGTGCAGGTTATAACCTACACAGACGTCTAGGCCTTAGGTCCAAGTTGTCTGAAAATCCTGCCTGAGTTTGAAGATCCTCAAGGGTTGACTTTGTCTCAGTCCCACCACCTTCACAGGTATGTTTGGTGAGGACAGAGAGAGGACTTTCTTAGTGGCTGTTCTCAGCCTATGTTACCCTCTACCAACATTTTATTATTTATTTTATTTACTTCATTTGTGTGCTGTCTTTCTCCCAGAAGCAACCCAAGGCAGGCCACGGATGAAAAGCTTGTTAAAAACATCACAATAAAATTCAAAACAATTAAAATAATCTAAAAATAGTATCAAAAGACATAACTGAAACACTCATACTCCATAAAAGCCACCCTGGTATAACTATATGTGGAGTGCTTGCTTAAATAAGAACGTCTTAGCTCACTGTCGAAAGGCAGCCAGGGAGTAGGCCAGCCTAGCTTCCTGTGTAAGGGAAGTCCAAAGTGTGAGAGATGCCACCTAGAAGGCTATTTCTTGAGCCTGTGAAAGTGGTGGAAGTGAGAGAAAGCTTCCCCCAAAGGCAGGTTCATATGGGGAGATATGGCTCTTCAAATAATCTGGGCCTAAAACCCACAAGAGAATAGGCTGGCCCCTTCCTTGCTTTTCTTCCATAGGCAGATTAATAATTTTTTTTTCTTTAAGCAAGTATTTGGTGACTAAGGGGCTGTTCAGACTGGCAGTTTGGGCCAGCTTGGGGGCATAGTCAGGGCATAGCATCTCCATGACGCACGCCCTGGCTCTGCCCCCAGGGTGATGTGATGCCATGTGCCGCACCACACAGTGTGCGGCATCATGGCACTCCTCTGCTGCTATGTACAGATGACATAGCACCGAACGAGCACTGCCAAGCTGCAGCAATATGGCACCCTTTGCGGGGCACAAAAAGGAGCCACTTTTTGCGATTCTTTTTTGTGCCCTGCAAAGGCCAGATCAAGGCCACAGCATGTGGTTGCTGCAGCCCTCATCTGGGTGAAACATGGGTGGCTGCATAGTGCCCCTTTGGGTCTGTCTGTACAGCCCCTTAGTGGCTGTATGGAAAGGTCTTTAGTGGGGTGCATGTGTGGCATTTTTGTTGTTTCTTGACTTGTTGCAAACGATTTTATATTATTTTATAGTCTTGATGTTTATAGTCACTATTTGGCTACTTTAAAGTTTTCTAATACTAAGCTTTATGTGCTTTCATTCATGTTGCGAGGCCATCTTGGGCTCCATTTGGGAGAAAAATAGGATATAAAATATAGCAATAGCAATAGCAAGTGCATTTCTATACCACTTATCAGTGCGCTTAAGCACTCCCCAAGCAATGAGTAAGCTAATTGCCTCCAACAAGCTGGGTACTCATTTTAGCAACATATGGAAGTATGCTCATTGGTTTGCTTATTTGATTTCAATATATTTATTCTTCGCTAGTACCTCTTTTGCTCTCATATCTTGTCACCTTATTGATGTTACATCAAACATAGACATGAATTATTTATTTATTTATTTATTTATTTATATTCCGCCCCTCTGGGTGAGCAATCGGGATGGAGTACAACATTTAAAAATACATACAGTTAAAATAACACTTTGATCTCCCCTCCCACCCCTTAAAAATAAACCAAGAATAAGATTTAAAACAGTGAAACATTAAAAGATAAACATTAGACAATAACAGCTCTAAAAATTGGATAACTGGGCGGCCTCAAGAGTATCAATATCTTGATAAATGGGAGGACAGTAGATGACAGAAGGTTAATCGTTTTCTGGGAAGGCCTGCCAGAAGAGATGCATCTTAGTGGCTCTCTTAAAGCAATCCAAGGTTGTAATAAGGTGCATCTCATCTTAATGAATTAATAATGTTCATCACAGGGACCAGATTTAAAGAATATTCTATTTACCATTATTACTTTATTTACAGGCTTTCTCCTCATGTTATATGTGTAATTTCCATTCGATTCTATTGGTGTTTGCATTTTTCCTTGTTTTGATAGCATTATGTTGGGCTACTCTACTATATTTTACATACATGTTTAGGGCTGCTGCCACACTGTAGAAATAATGCAGTTTGCCACTGCTTTAATTATGGTGGCTCCATCTTTTGGAATCCTGGGATTTGTAGTTTGTTGTGGCATCAGCACTCTCTGACTGGTAAGGCTAAATATTTCACAAAACTGCAAATCCTAGCATTCCATTGCATTGACCCATGACAGTTAAAGCTGTGTCAAATGGCATTAATTCTGCAGTGTAGATGCAGACTTAGACATTCTAAACTGTTCCAATATATTGTTCTAGGTATGTTCATTGCTCACAGCCTTCCTTATAACTTCTTGTCTTTGGGATTCAGTATATTTATAACTGTCCTTTGCTCCCTGGGACTCAAGACCTTGTTTCTCTCCACCTAATTATTTTATCACCAAAACAACAACACTGCAAGTAGAATAATAGAATCATAAAATCATAGAGTTGGAAGAGACCACAAGGGCCATCCAGTCCAACCCCCTGCCATGCAGGAACTCCCAGTCAAAGCATCCTTGACAGATGGCCATCCAGCCTCTGCTTAAAGACCTCCAAGGAAGGAGACTCCACCACACTCCGAGGGAGTGTGTTCCACTGTCGAATAGCCCTTACTGTCAGGAGGTTCCTCCTAATGTTGAGGTGGAATCTCTTTTCCTGCAGTTTGCATCCATTGTTCCGCGTTCTAGTTTCTGCAGCAGCAGAAAACAAGCTTGCTCCCTCCTCAGTATGACATCCCTTCAAATATTTGAACAGGGTTATCATATCACCTCTTAACCTTCGCTTCTCCAGGCTAAACATCCCCAGCTCCCTAAGTCGTTCCTCATAGGGCATGGTTTCCAGACCCTTCACCATCTTAGTTGCCCTCCTTTGGACCTGCTCCAGTTTCTTCACATCCTTTTTGAATTGTGGTGCCCAGAACTGGACACAGTATTCCAGGTGGGGCCTGACCAAGGCAGAATAGAGCGGCACTATTACTTCCTTTGATCTAGACACTATACTTCTATTGATGCAGCCTAAAATTGCATTGGCCTTTTTTGCTGCCGCATCGCACTGTTGACTCATGTTCAGCTTATGGTCTACTTGGACTCCTAGATCCCTTTCACACATAGTTTCATTCAGCCAGATGTTCCCCATCCTATATCTGTGCATTTCATTTTTGCGTCCTAAGTGCAGTACCTTACATTTCTCCGCATTGAATTTCATTTTGTTAGCGTTGGCCCAGTTTTCTAGTCTATTTAGGTCATTTTGAATTTTGACCCTGTCTTCTGGAGTATTGGCTGCTCCTCCTAATTTGGTGTCATCTGCAAATTTGATAAGTATGCCCCCAATTCTGTCATCCAAGTCATTAATAAAGATGTTGAATAGCACTGGGCTCAGGACAGAACCCTGTGGGACCCCACTGGTCACTTCTTTCCAGGTTGAAAAGGAGCCATTGTTGAGCACCCTTTGAGTTCAGCCAGTCAACCAGTTACAAATCCATGTAATAGTTACCTTGTCTATCCCACATTTTACAAGCTTGTTTGCAAGAATGTCATGGGGAACCTTGTCAAAGGCCTTACTGAAATCAAGATATATTATAGGTTATATAATATAGGTTATAATATATATATTAGGTATATTATAATAAGGTATAATATAAGATATAATATAGGTTAGGCTAAGAGAGTGTACTGGCCCAAGTTTCCCCCAGTGAATTTCATGGCTTAATCAGAGCGGGAGCTAGAATTTCCCAAGTCCCAAAGCCACATCTAATCACTGCACTAAAATATATTTTAATGGGTAGGTAGCATAGATGTTTTCAAATAGGATTGTAATTGGAATCTCTGATACAAACCTATGTGATCAGTTTCCCCTTACCTTGGTCTTTCCCACAGGAACTGGAATGATGCCACCAGCAAGTACTCAGTTGCCTCTTCCATTTTGCAATAGAGTGCCATCAAGTCAGGTAAGAAGAACTATTACTGGGACAAGAGGACTGGAGCAGTCTGCATTTCCTTGTTCTTGGCTTACATCTTTAGTACTACTAGGTCAGAATTTTGTTTCAGTTTCTTTTGGATTATGAAAAAAAATTATAGAACTTCATATATCCTTCTGATGGAAAGAAGTCAATATTCTTAAATATGAAGGTGTGAGAAACCAAACTGATAGATTTACTCCATCCTGGATTTGATAATTTAACTCTTAACATTCTAGGTTAAAACTCCTATGTAACTTTCTTCTTGAACCCAAACAAATCTCTCTCCTTCTGTTACAAAGAATGCAATGAGGGCCTCTTGGGTTCATTTGTTCAGCATCCTGGTTCTTACAGTGTCCAGTCAAAGGTCTCTAAGAAGCCTAAAAGCCAGACATGGAAGCCATAGGCTCTCCCACTGTGCTTCCCTAGCAAATGATATTCAGAGGCATGGCACCTAACCTTCTGGACCTGCCAAGTAGCCAATATGAATGTTTAAATATTGCTGAATAAAGGCCTTTTGCAGTTTGTTCTTTGAAAGACTTTATGGGAGCTGTAAGCAGGAAATGTTTATTTTTCTTCCAGGATCGGGTCACCTTTGAGGATGTGGCTGTCCATTTTTCCCCGGCAGAATGGATCCTGCTGAATCCTGATGAGAGAGCCCTACACACGGAGATCATGGAGGAGATCCACGGAGTCATGGCCTTTCTTGGTAAGGCTCCCTTGGTAGATAAAGTTTATGTTTTAAAATGCAATATAGGCATACCATAGTTAACAAAGCCTGTGACAAAGGAGCTCCTTTGTATGGGAGCCAAGCCTCCAAATCCAACTTTTCTTTATCGCTGACTTGGATGATGGAATAGAGGACAAGATTATCAAATTTGCAGATGACACTAAATTATGAGTGATGGCTAATACCCCAGGGGACAGGATGAGAATTCACAATGACCTTAGCAGAAAACTAACAAAATGAATTTCAACAGGGAGAAATGTAGGATACTACAATTGGGTAGCAAAAATGATACAGATATGGGATAGGTGACACCCAGCTGGACAACAGAACCTGTGAAAGGGATCTTGGAGTCTTATGGCCCATTCCCACTTGTGGAAAAACCTGCATTGGAACCGGGCTGTGCTCCGCTTATGAAAGCGATTCCAAAAGGCCCCTCGTTCACACTATGAAAAGGGACCTTGTTTGGAACCGTTTTCTTAGCTGGGAACGCTTGTCATTCCCACTGGAGCTGCCATGTAAGGTGACAGCCCTTAACGTCCCAACCCCTTCCCGGAGGGGATTCTTTTTTATTGGGAGGGAAGGAAGGAAGGAAGGAAGGAAGGACACTCCAGTTTCTCCACATCCTTTTTGACTTGTGGTGCCCAGAACTGGACACAATATTCCAGGTGGGGCCTGACCAAGCAGAATAAAGTGGCACTATGACTTCCCTTAATCTAGACACTATACTTCTGTTGATGCAGCCTATAATGGCATTGGCCTTTTTAGCTGCCAGATCACGCTGTTGACTCATGTTCAACTTGTGGTCTACTTCTGGGACTCCCCTAGATCCCTTTCAGATGTAATGACCACTCTCTAACTGTTCTTCATGGCTGTCTGCCATCAGGTGACTGTAACATGTGGTCCCCAAAAACTGTGCCATTTAAGGGATTTTGGACTTCAGCTCCCAGAATCCCAGACTATTGGCCAACATGGCTGAGATTTCTGGGAGCTGAAGTCCCAAATCTCTGAAAGCAAAGAAGTGGCCTGAGAGCAGCAGCAGCACAGTGGAGGTGCCAGGAAGGGAAAGAGCTGGATTCCTAGAGACAGAGAGGAAGGGAAGCTGGGGAGGGAGGGATGATTGAGGCCAGTCCTCCAGAGCAGACAAGGCTTTCCAATCAATCATCCCCTTTTTGTCTCCTCCTAATCCTGGTCCTCTAGTCCTCCCCCTCCTTGAGCTGCCTGGGGCCTTTCTCTCTCTCTCTCCTGCTGGGCTCTGGTGGTGAGTCCCCCCCAGCAAGCCCCCCCCTCCATGGGGCTGAGGGAGGAAGAAGGGGGCCTGCTTTGAGCCCTTTGCCTGGTCCCCCCTGGCTGGAGGAGCCCCTGGCCTGGAGACCTCCTCCTCCCTTCAGTTCCTCCCATAAGTTCCTCCTCTCCCTTCCAGAGTGGAGGAGAAGGGGGTGCAAGGGAGGGGGGCTGTGGGGCAGGAGGGCTCCTGGGGGGGGGGAGAAGGTGCCCCCAGCCCCTGCCCCAGGCAAAGAGGGCTACCCCCACTTTGCTATTCTGGGCTCTTCTCTCCCTTGTCTTGAATGCCAGGGAGGGAAAAGGAGGAGAGGGGCTGGGACTGGATTCTCTCCCAGGAGCCCAGAGGATCTGAGCAACCTTCAGAAGGACTGGTCCCTTGGGGGGGGGGGCATTTTGCATCTTTCTTTGGGCTAATGATGTCCTCCTAGCCCTCTCTTGTACCCCACCCTCCCCAGTTCCTCCCATAAGGGCTGAGGCTCCCTCTGACTGTGTCTTCCTGCAGGGCAGAAAGAAGGGGCTTGGACTGGAGGATAGGCCTTGTCTCTTCCAGCTCTACAATAGTAATGATATTATTATAATAATATATAATTCAGTACTGAAGTATTAAATGCAAAAGCAAAGCCATGTTCATCTGGAAAACAAAAATGCAAATGGATCTTGTAGCACCTGTGAGACTGACTGAAAGAGAGAAGTTGGCAGCATGAGCTTTCATAGACTTGAGTCCCATGGGTCTGAGAAAATCGGCTCAAGTCTCAAAAGCTTGTGCTGCCAACTTCTCTCTTTCAGTTAGTCTCAAAGGTGCTACAAGATCCTTTTGCATACTGTAAGAGTAGTACTGTACCACTGAATATAAAAGGTTTAATAATGTGATCTACTGTTCCTGTTTCTTGCTTTTCAGTGAACGTAGTACAGTAGTTGTTTTTACTCTGTTGACTCTTTATAATAAATAGGTTTATTTATGCCCTAATCGTTTTTGTATGCTTTAAAGATGTGACTTTTAAACTGCTTCTAATTTAGTTTTTATAGGCCACCTTGGTCCAAAACACACTGCAGAAATAATCCAGTTTGAGGCTGCTTTAACTGCCCTGGCTCCATGCTGAGGAATTCTGGAAATTGTAGTTTTATGAGACATTTAGCCTTCTCTATCAGAGAACTCTTGTTGTGCCACAATAAACTACACTTCCCAGGATTTCCTAGCACTGAGCCAAACCAGTTAAAGCAGCCTCAAACTGGATTATTTCTGCCGTGTGTTTTAGACCCTTGAGTCCTAGGGCTGGGGAAGAGGCAAAGTACAAATGGGCAGAATAATTATTGCAATTATAATACCAAGTTATTTTTAAAATGAGGGCCTAATTTTGTTCTCATTCTATTGTCTAGTTTATACATATACTAACATGTATACAGGCACGCGCAGACATATAGAGTTGATGTATTAAGCTTAAAAACTGTTTAACTGAGTGAAAGTTGCCTTAGGGAACTGGGGATGTTTAGCCTCGAGAAGAGAAGTTTAAGAGGTGATATGATAGCCCTGTTTAAATATTTGAAGGGATGTCATATTGAGGGGAGCTTGTTTTCTGCTGCTCCAGAGACTAGAACGCGGAACAATGGATGCAAATTGCAGGAAAAGAGATTCCACCTCAACATTAGGAGGAACTTCCTGACAGTAAGGGCTTTTCGACAGTGGAACACCCAACTCTCTTCATTAAGTTTGATCGTTCATCTGCTATTCCTGCAGGGAGGAGATTTGGCAGCTACCTGGAATTCTCGGTCTTCTTTTCTACACCATATAGTAATTCTTTACAAAGTCTTGACTTGGCAAATATTGGAGCTGAGATTCTTGATGAAATCTTTACTCTGACGGAGGTGGAAGAAGAGTAACTTTTATGCCTTTGGCAGACTCATTAGTGCCCAGATCAAAGATGGATGAACCAGACTCGGATGGACCTGAAGAAGGAAGAGGCCCGGATGGCATGAGTTCTGAGAGCAGTGGAGAATTCTGGAAAAGAACTGTGCAGAGGTTCCTGAGTGGGAACCTTGCCAGCTCAGACATAGAGCGTCAGCGCTTTAGGCATTTCTCCTATGAAGTAGGCAAGGGGCCCCGAGAGGCTTGCAGACGTCTTCACCACCTCTGCCACCAGTGGCTGAAGCCAAAGGAACAAAGCAAACATCAGATCTTGGACCTGGTGATTCTGGAACAGTTTCTGACCATCTTGCCCCCAGAGATGGAGAAATGGGTCAGGGAATGTGGGGCAGAGACCTGTTCTCAGGCAGTGGCCCTGGCAGAAGGTTTCCTCCTGAGTCAGGCTGAGAATGTGAAAGAGGAAGAACAGGTTAGAACATTTCCTCTTGGTGTTTCTAAAGCTGAGATGGATGGATAGATTGATTGATTAAATAGATATCCTTGCTTTCATCCAAGATGGAACCCATTATTGGATGTGTGTGTGAATAAACAGGATATGGATCCTGTGCTCCTTTTTTCACCTCTCCCCACCATAGCCACTGCCGACTCTCTTGTTCTTCTGCTTAAATGAGTTGCCCCCAGAAAAGGCTTTAAAAGCAAGGGAGTGTGAGGAGCAGGGCATTTTTTAGAATAATTCTTCTTTAAGTAAACTTCATTGTGCCCCATGTTTTCAAAGGAAGGTCCAGATGCATAACCAGATGTGCCAGCGTATGTAACTTTGCAGTGGCAGCACATGGGTGTACACACACACACACACACGTTTAGAAGGAATGTGCTCCCATCCACACCCATAAATCAGCCAGTCCTACTCATAAGTCCGTGGACTTGGTTGTACTGGATCAGTTTGAGTCGGTCAGTACCGAGGATGTGGACAAGATCCTTGGAAGTCTTAGGAAGACAACCTGCTCCCTCGATCCCTGTCCCTCGTGGCTAGTGGCACAGGGGGGACCGGTTGTAACTTCACTGTTACACCGGATTATTAATTCATCTCTGAGGGAAGGGCAGTTTCCAACTAACCTTAAATTGGCCACTATAAAACCTATACTGAAAAAGCCCTCCCTCGACCTCCTGGTTCATAATAATTATCGGCCAGTTTCACTACTGCCATTTTTGGGGAAGGCGATCGAGAGGGCGGTTGCACTCCAACTTCAATCGATCTTGGAGGAAACGGATTTTCTAGATCCATTTCAAACCGGTTTCCAGGCCGGCTACGGGGTTGAGACTGCCATGGTTGCCCTGGTCGATGATCTCCGTCTGGGCATCGACAGGGGTAGCGTGTCCCTGCTGGTGCTCTTGGACATCTCAGCGGCTTTCGATACCATCGACCATGGTATCCTTCTGGAGCGCCTGGCAGAGGTGGGAATCGGTGGCACTGAGCTCCAGTGGTTCCGGTCCTACCTCTCTGGGAGGTTCCAGATGGTGCAGCTGGGGGACATGTGCTCCGATAAGAGGGCCCTCACCTCTGGGGTCCCTCAAGGAGTCATCCTGTCCCCCATGCTCTTTAACATTTACATGAAACCGCTGGGAGAGATCATCCGGAGACATAATAGTCTTCTCTATGTCTCCAACTGATGCAGTGACCAGGGATGGCGTCACTCCTCTTGTGGCCTGTCTGGAATCGGTAATGGAGTGGATGAGGGAAAACAGACTCAGCCTGAATCCAGAGAAAACGGAAGTACTCGTGATAGGTTCCCCCGGCCCAGGTTTGGAGGTGGTTCTACCTGTCCTGAACGGGGTCACGCTCCCTGTGAAGGACACTGTACGCAGTCTGGGGGTGCTCCTTGACTCGTCGCTCCATCTTACTTCTCAGGTGGATGCGACGGTCAGGAGCACCTGCTTTCAGCTTCGGCTGATACGCCAGCTGCGTCCCTACCTGGACCGGAGGGACCTTGAAACAGTAGTACATGCCCTGGTAACCTCTCGGTTGGATTTCTGCAATGCGCTCTACATGGGGCAGCCTTTGTATCACACTCGGAAGCTACAATTAGTGCAGAATATGGCAGCTCGGGTGGTCACTGGTGCTCCCAGGGCTGCCCATATAACACCAATATTGAAAGATCTTCATTGGCTGCCTATTCGCTTCCGGGCTCAGTACAAAGTGCTGGTTATTACCTATAAAGCCCTAAATGGCTTGGGCCCAGAGTACCTAAAGGACCGTCTCTCCTCATACAATCCGCCCCGCACACTTAGATCTACAGGGCAACAACGTCTAAGAGTTCCAGAGGCTAGATTGTCAACAACAGCAAAGAGGGCATTTTCTGTCTCGGCCCCTAGCCTCTGGAACTCGCTGCCCATGGAGCTCCGCTTAGCCGCCTCCCTTAATCTGTTTAAAAAGGGATTGAAAACCTTTCTGTTTGAGCTTGCCTACCCCTGACTCACTCCCCTTGTTGATACACTATGCTTCCCTCATCATGATTCGACTTGGTGTTTCGATTCCACATCGCTGCCCCGGCTGATAGTATTTTGATAGTATTTTGTTATTGTTATTGTTATTGTGTTTTGAATGCTTTTAACTTTTATATATGTTTTTAATTGTCTAACTGTACACCACCCTGATCTTCGGAAGGCCGGTATAAAAATAAAGCTTATTATTATTATTATTATTATATTATTATTATTATTATAAATTAGCTAGAATTGCTAATTTGTTTTCTTGTGATCCTTGTGCATAAGATTCTCAAACCTCACAATTTTAAAAATAATTTTCGAATGTTTCTCCATGCTGAGTTAGGAATTCTCGCTGCTCTTTCAGACCAAAAATTTCCATGTGGAAGTTGAGTCTTATCAGTCTTCATCAGACGAGTTTCCATTAGACACCACTAAAAGTCCCTGTTGGAGGGAGCTCAAGCAGGAGGATGAAAGTACTGTGGCCTTGCAGGGTAAGAATGAACCCTCTCTGAGCTTAATTGTTTTTGTATCTCATGGCTGTGTAAGTTCCTCTCTGGAAGTGGTTGGAGGGTGTTTGTTTGTTTGTTTGTTTTTTGGTCAGTTCAAGATAGTGGAAGTGCACATGTGGTGTGACTGGACCTGGAGATGTACAGGTTTGGTCACACCACATGTGCACTTCACTGGCCCCACTACTCTAGAATGCCCCAAATTCCTTCCATTACATATGCTTTCTTCTCAGTGATGACAGGCAATACAATACCCAATTGCCACCTGGCACCACTGCTGAGCTCACAACAAGCTATCCAGCCATGTTATTGATGCTGGGAAGCTCATTCTGACCTCAACAACCTGTGCCCACATTGATGGTGCCGAGTGGCTAGCTGTGAATGTGTGAGAAGGCAATCACCCATCATCGCTGAGGAGAGACCAGAAAACATGGAGCAAAAAGTAAGGTTTGTAAATTCAGGTTAAGGGAAGGAAATGCCAGATTAGGTTTGGACGTCATGAAGACAGTCCATGCCCAATTTGGGGTTTTGGTCCTGCGTTATGTAAACAATGCAGCGAGCTTGGGAGCAGTCCAGAGTAAATAACCCTTGCGGACTAGTCCTGGATGTGTTTTTCGTTGCAAAATAATTGCCATTCAGCATAAGGCCTGGATATCACAATGAGTGCAAAACAGTTCATTTACAGGCACAATTCAAAGTTCTTTTTATGATACAGAAAGCTCTCTATGGGGAACTTACAGACCGTCTGAAAGATCTGCCCAAGTTCTGAGATCCTCAAGGAACAACCTGTTCCCAGTCCCAGTGCCTTCAAAGGTACATTTGGTAAGGACATAGAAGAGAGTCTTCTCAATACCTGCTCCCAGCCTATGGAACTCTCCACCATAGCAGACTAGGCTAGCCTGGTTTCCTTCTGCCATCAGATGAAGATGTTTTCTTTGAACCAGCATTTGGCGATTAAGTGACTGTGCGGGAAAGTCTTTAATTGGGTTTAAGGACTGCAACTGTAACCACTGAAACAGGTCTATGTGGTCAGCTTTCTACTATTTTGGTCTCTCACACAGGGGCTGGAATGACACTATCTAGTTCTCAGTTGTCTCTTCCTCTTTGGGATGTGCCAGAACCAGTTCAGGTAAGGAGAAGAATTCCTTGGCAAAAGGACTGGAGCAGCCTGGGTGTCCCTAGTTCTGAGTTCACATCCCTAATAGCAGTACCTGAGAGGTCTATCTCTGTTTGCTTTGGTTCTTTAAAAATGACCAAAGCTCATCAGTTTCTGTTAATGGAAAGAAGTGGAGGTTTTAAAAATAGGAACAAGGGAGCTATTTAAAGTGAGAGACTCATCCATCTTGGCCCAGGGGTTTGAGCACTGAATTCTTAAAAGCCTGGGTTTGAAACCCTGCATGTCCAACCAATCTAGTGCTAATTCTCTGTATTTTTATTTTTATTTTTTGGCTACACATGACGGGAATGGATAGATATTCCCATCCTTCCTCACTTGGATCCAAACAAATCTCTTTGCTTCTGTTTGCTTCTGGCAAATTGAAGGTTGTAAGGTCGTAAACCTTGGGCAAAGGTGGATGAAGTCCTGCTTGCCAGATTAAAGGCCCATCTAATCCAACACCCTGCTTCCCACAGTGGCCCACCAGGGGCCTCTAGGAAACCTGCAATCCAAGCATGGAAGCCGTGGCCCTCTCCTGCTTTTCTTCCCCAGCAGATGGTATTCAGGGATATGGTGCTTCTGCTAATAAACCTGTCAAACAGCCAATTGTCCTAAAGGCGTCTTACACTTTGTTCCTTGATAGCCTTTATGGGACTCGTGAGCAGGAAATATTTTCTTTTTCCTCCAGGGTTCAGTGACCATTGAGGATGTGGCTGTCCATTTCTCCCCAGAGGAGTGGGCTCTTCTGGATCCTGATCAAAGAGCCCTTCATGCACAGATCATGGAGGAGACCCATGAGATCCTGGCCTCTGTTGGTAAGGTTTCCTCACAGATTATAATTTTATTTCAAAATGCAATACAGTAATCACTATAGCTGAATCCTACCAGTTACTGTAGGATCCTTAAGTTAGAGCTAGGGAACTAAACTCCCAATTCCCAACCTCTCATACTTCTTTCAACTTGGGCAATGGTGAGGCATGCTGGAAGTCGTAGTTCATCAGTACATGGATGGCTGTTGGCTCTCCACAGCTGCCTTAAGGGATTCTGGAGACAAAGAACTATGATTAGGAATGAGGTTTTGGTAATATCACAATATTCTTAGAATCATAGAATCATAGAGTTGGAAGAGACCACAAGGGCCATCCAGTCCAACCCCCTGCCATGCAGGAACTCCAAGTCAAAGCATCCCTGACAGATGGCCATCCAGCCTCTGCTTAAAGACCCCTAAGGAAGGAGACTCCACTACACTCCGAGGGAGTGTGTTCCACTGTCGAACAGCCCTTACTGTCAGGAAGTTCCTCCTAATGTTGAGGTGGAATCTCTTTTCCTGCAGTTTGCATCCATTGTTCCGCGTTCTAGTCTCTGCAGCAGCAGAAAACAAGCTTGCTTCCTCCTCAATATGACATCCCTTCAAATATTTAAACAGGGCTATCATATCACCTCTTAACCTTCTCTTCTCCAGGCTAAACATCCCCAGCTCCCTAAGGCGTTCTTCATAGGGCAAGGTTTCCAGACCCTTCACCATCTTAGTTGCCCTCCTTTGGACATGCTCCAGTTTCTCCACATCTTTTTTGAAATGTGGTGCCCAGAACTGGACACAGTATTCCAGGTGGGGCCTGACCAAAGCAGAATAGAGTGGCACTATTACTTCCCTTGATCTAGAAACTATACTTCTATTGATGCAGCCTAAAATTGCATTGGCTTTTTTAGCTGCCGCATCACACTGTTGACTCATGTTCAGCTTATGGTCTACTTGGACTCCTAGATCCCTTTCACATGTGGTCTCATTCAGCCAGGTGTCCCCCATCCTATATCTGTGCATTTCATTTTTCCGCCCTAAGTGCAGAACCTTACATTTCTCCGCATTGAATTTCATTTTGTTAGCACTGGCCCAGCTTTCTAGTCTATTCAGGTCATTTTGAATTTTGATCCTGTCCTCTGGGGTATTAGCTACTCCTCCCAGTTTAGTGTCATCTGTAAATTTGATAAGTATGCCCCCAATTCTGTCATCCAAATCGTTAATAAAGATGTTGAATAGCACTGGGCCCAGGACAGAACCCTGTGGGCTACATGAGGATTGAGGAGAGGGATGGGTTAAAGCAGATAGATACACACTCCTACACACTTCTACAGGGATGTTGATTAGATTGTGTTGAGTCAGGTATCGTCGTTATTTTTAGCTTTTCTCTAATTTCTATATTAGTCTGTGCTGCTATCCATTCCTAGTCCTGATTTTGCAGAGAAAATTGGGGTTTTCATCTTTAATTAAAAGTTATGTATGTATAATATATTCTACCCTCTGGCTTCATTAGAAACTCTGTTGAAGTACAATTCTTGTCTTCTCACATCTACTGTAGGGTGTTGTAGAGATGATACATAGAACCTTTTATAATGCAGCCAAAAAATTAGACTTTTAACTGGAGGTGGAGGTACAGGTGGAGAGAAATTATGGGGAGAGAAAGATTTAGGCGTAGATTCTTAGCCACAAAAAGGCAAATATTTGTACTTGAATACACAAAGAAATCTAACCCCTCAGAGAGGAGAGGTAGGCAGTTGAAAATGGCTGGGCTATATTTGCCCAGTGAAGCACATGTTGCTTGCCTCTGTCCTAGTCTGCATCCACGCTGCAGAAATAATCCATGTTGATACCACTTTAACTGCCATGGCTCAATGCTGTTGAATGATGGGAACTGTATTTTTGTGAGACATTTAGCCTTCTCTGTCAGAGAGCTCTGGTGCCACAATAAACTACATTTCCCAGACTGAGCTATGGCAGTTAAAGTGGTCTCAACCTGGATTATTTCTGTGGTATGGATGCAGTCCAAGAGGCTCTGAGCAGTCAGTTTCTATCTTCTGTGAGCACTAAGCCTCACAAGAATCTAGAGCCCAATCCCAGCTCTGCCATGAAACCCTTCCTCCTCAAATGCCCCTCCTAAAACATATCCAGTCCATAGTCCTGCCCCCTGGGCCTAGGAGAGCCCTCTGGGAACGAAGGTCCCAAGCAAGGCATGAAAGCAGCAGCCCAGTCAGGTCCTTGCTTGCCCATAGGTTCTTGTCTTTAGGCATACAAAGGGGCCGCAGTGACTTGTCATGATAGATTTAGGATTACTATTATTATTGTTACTGCTGTTGTTTCTACTTGTTGTATCTTACAAAAAAAACAAAACCCTATAGAATGTGACACTAAACTAAAACCAGTAACCTGACATAGGATTATAAACATGACAAGCTCTAAATATTTAATTATTGACATCTCAAGAAAAACAAAAAGCCTAGAACATAAAAGGTCAAAGAGAGGGACAAAAGCAGATGAATATCTCTTTATTTAACATTGCTTCCCAATTGTATAGGAACATAAAAAAAATAGTAGTTTTAGAAATGCAGCTATTTTAATTGCTTGTGTTGGACCTAGGCAGGACAGGTTTCATGTATTTCATGCCCATTCATTCTTAACTAGAGCCATTTTAATGTTTTATGGTTTTATTCTACTGTTTTTAATCTTATCTCAGTTTAATTTAATCTTAAGGGGTGGGAGGGGGGATTGGGTTGCTACATTTTCATTGTACTTGTTTTTTAAGTGTTGTACCCTGCCCCGATTGCTTACCCAGAGGGGTGGGATATAAATTATTATTATTATTATTATTATTATTATTATTCCATTTAATTATATTACATTAATTCTATCACAATTAATCTTACTTATAAAACTATGCTTATTAATTTAAATTCTCATGGATTTGAACTCCCAAGTACATAACATATTTTTGTTGTGTTTTAATTTGGAAAATCGGGTTATTTTTGTCAAAGCGCTAATATTTACATGAAGATGCTTAATATTATTACTGTTTGTAGTTAATTTTCTAACTTGCTAGAATAACAAATTTCTTTAAATACTGTTGCTAGATCATCACTAGTTTTAGGTTAAAAGAAAGCTACATTATCTGCCTACAAACCAGCAACATGTTCAGTCTGTCCTGATTCCATATCCTCTTATTTCTGAATTGTCTCTTAATGTCTGAGCCAGAGATTCTAATGAAATAGTTTGAAACTCTACTTAGTACTACGAGATGGTGAAAAAACTGGAAAATTCCAGTTGTTAACTCTCACAGTAGCTGTTGCAATAAAATATAACTTCTTTATTAAAAGATCAATGAATTGTATTTCTCAGACTATTCTAAAAAGAAATTCCCACTCAAGACATGCTAAAGCTAAAGCTAAAGGTCCTTTCCATTCACTCCCTTCCCCAGTCCCTGAGAGTCCTTTCCACTCATGCTGATGAATGACTATTTTGTGTTCTTCCCAGCAGATAACTGGAGGAAGAGCAAGGTATGCACCAAGTGCGGGAAGTGTTTTGGGCACAAATGGGAGCTTGTCAGACATCTGAAAGATCACACAGAAGAGGAAGATTCTACCAGAAAGAAGCCATTCAAATGCAATGTATGTGCGAAAACGTTTGGCCAGAATATGGCACTTGCATTTCACAAGAGACTCCATGCAGTTAAAAAACGCCATAGATATAAAGTCTCGGGGAAAGGATTTAATTACAAATCGCACCATTTGAGCCATAAAGCAGTCCACAAAAGAACAAAAACACACAAATGCCAGGATTGTGGGAAACATTTTGCTTGCAATTCAGTACTAGTCATTCATCAGAGAGTCCATACAGGAGAGAAACCATATAAATGCCTGGAGTGTGGGAAATGTTTTTCTACAAATTCCAGCCTTGTGAATCACCAGAGACGCCACACAGGAGAGAAACCATATAAATGTCAGAATTGTGGGAAGTGTTTCTCTACAAATTCAAACCTTGCAAGTCACCAGAGAGTCCACACCGGAGTGAAACCATACAAATGCCAGGAGTGTGGGAAATATTTGGCTGATAAGTCCTATCTTCTTGACCACCAAAGAACCCACACAGGAGACAAACCATACCAGTGCGAGGAATGTGGGAAATGTTTTTGTACAAATTCAAGCCTTGCAAGCCACCGAAGAGTCCACACAGGCGAAAGACCACACAAATGCCAGGAGTGTGGAAAATGTTTTGCTCGTAGTTCATATCTTGTGATTCACCGGAGATTGCACACAGGAGAGAAACCATATGAATGCAATGACTGCAGAAAGTACTTTGTTTGCAGGTCTGAACTTGTGAGGCACCAGAACAACCATACAGGAATGAAACCATTTAAATGCCAAGTGTGTGGGAAGTGTTTCTCTCGAAATTCAGTCCTTGTGAGCCACCAAAGAGTCCATACAGGAGAGAAACCATACAAATGCCAAGAATGTGGGAAATGTTTTGCTCAGAATGCACACCTTGTCCGCCACCAGAGAATACATACAGGAGAGAAACCATACAAATGCCAGGAGTGTGAGAAATGTTTTGCTCGTAAAGGACATCTAGTAATCCACCAGAGAGTTCATACAGGGGAGAAACCATATAAATGCCAGGAGTGTGGGAAATCTTTTGCTCACAGTGCCTACCTTTTGAGCCACCAGAGAGTCCACACAAGAGAAAGACGACACAAATGTCAGGAGTGTGGAAAATGTTTTTCTAGAAATTTAAGCCTTTTGATCCACCAGAGAGAACACATAGGAGACAAACCGTACAAATGTCAGGAGTGTGGAAAATGTTTTTCTCACAGTTCACACTTTGTGATTCATCAGAGAGTACACACAGGAGAGAAACCATATAAATGTCAGGAATGCGGGAAATGTTTTTCTACAGGTTCCATCCTTGTGGCCCACCAGAGAGTCCACACAGGAGAGAAACCATACCAATGCCAAGAATGTGGTAAATGTTTTTCCAAAAATGCAAACCTTGAAAGTCACCGGAGAGTCCACACAGGTGAGAAACCATACAAATGCCAGGAGTGTGGGAAATGTTTTGCTCATGGTTCATACCTTGCAATTCACCGCAGACTCCACACAGGAGAGAAGCCCTACGAATGCCAGGAGTGTGGGAAATATTTTGCTCGCAGGTCATACCTTGTGCAGCACAAAAGATTCCACACAGGAGAGAAACCATACAAATGCCAGGAGTGTAGAATATACTTTGTTTGCAGGTCAGAACTTGAGAAGCACCAGAACAATCATACGGGAGAGCAACCATACAAATGTCAAGTGTGTGGGAAATGTTTTTCTCGAAATTCAACCCTAGTCAGCCATCAGAGAGTCCACACAGGAGAGAAACCATACAAGTGCCAGGAGTGTGGGAAATGTTTTGCTCAGAATGCACACCTTGTCATCCACCAAAGAATTCACACAGGAGAGAAACCATACAAATGTCAGGAGTGTGGGAAATGTTTTTCTCAAAATTCAAGCCGTGTGAGTCATGAGAGAATTCATTTGGAAGGAAAATGATACCAATCCGATTAGCATGGACAATATTTTGCTCAAGTGTTCATATATTATGAAGCCTAAGAAACTTCACACAGGAAAAAAACCACACAGACACACCGAGTATAGGACATGTTGTTCTAAAAATACAAGCCTTGTGAACTACCAGATCCTATATTAGTAGTTTATAATTAGAAGTTGTATAATTAGTGTTCACAATGATACCTATTTCACTAATTATGAAAATTTAGAAGTCTGATTTAAATTTTAAAATTAAATTAAAAAATTAAATATCTGGTTTTTAATTCAAAGGAAATTGAACAAAAGTATATAGGTGACATATGCATTCTGTTTTCTGAGTGCTCCCCTTCTAGTTTAGTGTCATTAAGAATCTGACCTAACATGCATTTTGTTGGTATTGGCCCAAAAATCTTGAATATGATCCCATTCTCTGAAATAAAGAGAAGGATTTGGATAGGAGGAAATGCATCATAATGGCTTTCTTCTTGGAGAACATAGCAGAAGTATAGCTGGGAATGGGGAACAATTACAAAAAATATGAAAAGGAGGAAACATGGGGTCTAAAGCGAAATGGAAAGAGATGGATAAATTGTTTGTTTTCTTCATGTTCAGGCAATCATGACACAATGCGTCTGAAATGCAGGTGTGTCCCACCCATGGATCTTTTTGCCTGGGTTTCTTTTTGGCATAAGCACACTATGACTCTCCTCAGTTTACTTTCTTTTAATTTTATTCTATTTGTGTTGTATTTTAAAGGATACTTCATTTAACAAAGGTTCTGACAAACAAGCTTTTCTTTACAAAATATTTTTATGCTCACCCAGCCCCCCTTTTTCTTTCTCATCCTATAGAAGGTAATTTTTAGCAGCACTGGCATTAGGAGGAAGGCTGGAGAAACAAATTTTTGGTTTTGGATTGCTGCAGCTTATCTGCAGTAAGTAATAAATGCTTTAGCTGGGAAAGACTGGGATTCAACTCTGCTTATAACCGGCAAGATAAATAGCAACTGTCTATCTGTATTCCCTTGCAAGAACAGTAAGAGAGGAAAGGGAAATAAGTTCCTCACCAGCCCCCCTCTCTGTGTTAAAAAAGCATTAGTCTCTATGTTTAGGCAACAAAATGGAAATTACAAGAAACTGGAGGTTACTTAAAGAATTGATTGACTGATTGATTAATTGATTGAAGTTATACTCTGTCATTCTCCCAGTAAGGATTCAAGGTGGCTTACAGATATATGAAAACAAGATTAAATAAATATCCTATTTTACAGAAGTTAAAAAAAATAACAATGTTATTAAAACCATGGTTTAAACAGTTAAAAACACATTTTGAGCCCAGGCAGGCTCTTACAGATGGATATCCTGTGCCATATAAGGCTTTATAGGTCATAACCAGCACTTTGAATTATGCCTGGAAACAGGCTGGCAGGCCCAGTGGATCTAAACAAGGGAATAGTAGCCTGAATAGTAATTGATTAACACTGTGCCTGTCACTCTTTGTAATCACTGAAGTTGTTAAGAGAGATCTGAAGGTGTGATATATACCAGTCAAAAGAATCTTCTTACCTTCCCCATATGTTGAGGTACTTTTTACACACTCAAGACGGACTAGATCCTTTTTATGCAAGTTTTCTTAAATATGTTAAAGACCTTTACAGTTAGTAGCATAATTGGTGCTCTTGATAGTGGTTCTGGTCTACTGAAAGGAAAACCTTAACAATATATATCTTATGGTAAGGTTATGCACTGATTTGTGTTCTAGTTCATGAAATTTAAGATGTGGAAATGTAAATAATATGTTTATAAAACAGAAAGCCCTGTGTATTGTGGAATATGTGTGTGTGAGAGAGAGAGAGACAGAGACCAAGACCAAGAGTCTAGTTCCAGACATCAAGCCAATCCATAAACAATGTCAACCTAGTGCAACAACGGTGAATTCAACTACAGTATAATGAACCTGAGACAGGCTATGTGTTAAAAGGAACAACTGATGGCTGAACAATCAGATGGCTAATGTAATTTGATGAAAGACAGCCAAAAGCCAAGTGTACCTGGTGCACTACATCACCTCTAAAGCGGGGGGGGGGGGGGGGAATTGTTTAAATAATTGGGGGTGTACATTTATCTAATTGGACATGATAAGTCAGCTGATATTCTAAGAATGGTGGTGTCTCCCTCCTTGGAAGTCTTTAAACAGAGGCTTGATGGCCATCTGTCGGGTATGCTTTACTTGAGAGTCCCTGCATGGCAGGGGGGTTGGCGGATGGCCTTGTGGCCTCTTCCTACTCCATGATTCTAATGATAAACAGATCAAGAAAAGATAGCAGCAGACTGACCAAGCATCTGTCTCCATCATAGATAAGGCTGCTGTACAGTCTCTTATGCCATTCCTAGCTGATAAGGGCCCTGACCATGCCGATAAAGACAGACCATGCTGGTAAGAAGCTCTGCTCTCACCTAGGCTTTGCTAACTAGCTATATTTCCCATTCTGATTGTAATACATTCCTGTTATGGATGACATATATAGTTATGTATTCCACAGATGCCTGTTTCAGAATGTTCTTGCCTGTTCCTTAACAGATCGGATCGTATTCTGTAGTGGATAAGTAGCTAAGTTATATTGGTTAAGATAGTAAAGTTCCTCTAAGTGTTTACTATAGAGATGTCTGTTAGGAAGATAATAGAAAATATAAAAGTTCCATTCTTATGAAAGTGTGACCTTACCTGCTATATATTATAATGTAATGTACTTTACGATGCCTTATGTGTAATGCAATGTAATGGAAGTAGTGTGCCTAGACATTAAAATATCTGTGTTTCTCCCTAGGGAGAGCGTGTATGCTTGTAGATCTCTGGCTGCATATAATAAATAGCCTAAAAGACTAATAGAGAGCCTACTCATTCTCCAGTATAAGTATTTTGAGATTACTATACTGAAGAATACTTCATGGAGAGTTGATGTGAACTGTTGATCATGAGTTGGACACCCTGGCGTATCCAACCAGGGAGGAGGATATACATATTACTCTAACATACTCAAATCTTAACTCCTATATTTCTCATTTCTTCACATAATTGCTTCTACATGAAATATAAAATGTAATGTAATGTTAATTGAGCCTTCAATATCTTCTGACCACTCACCCTTGTGCCTTACCTGAAGTTGAGGATCTGGCATTTCAATTACAATCTGCTCTCACATATTTTAAATAAAAAGAAAAAAAAGGGGGGGGGGAGGAAAAGGAAGGCAGTATTATTATTATTTTTTCTATGCAGAAAATAGATGCTCTCCAACCACAGGAACACCTTAACACCAATTTTGAGAGGTTATTTTATTTATTGTATTTAAGAAGCTGCCAAACTAAAAAAGCTTCACAAGGCAAAAAGAGTTATAGTGGGCCCTTGGTATGTACTGGGGCTTGGTTCCAGGACCGCCTGTGGATACCAATATCTATGGATGCTGAAGTCTCATTATATACAGTGGTGTAATAAAATGGTGTCTCTTGCACAAAATATCAAAATCAAAGGTTTGCTTTTTGGAATTTAAAAAAAAAATATTTTCAAGCTCTGAATGGTTGACTCTGTGAATGTAGAATCCACGGATGCTGAGAGTTGGCTGTACATTATTAACAGAAATACAAATATTGCCTCAGCAACACAATTGTGAGCAAACAACTCACACATTTTCTTTGAACGGTCCAATAGGAAAGCAGACTCTGATGCCCAAATCATCCTCCAGCCATTGTAGAAGCCACAATATGGAGTAAAACATGGAGAAACTTTTTCTGTCAAAATTGTCCTCGCATAGTCATGCAGGGAATTTGGGAGCCATCCATGTTCTCAAGATGGAGATAGGATGGGTCTGCAGTTCTCATGGCTTGGTTTTAGTCACATGGTGTGTTTTTGGCCTTTTTGTTGTCCAAATAAAGGTATCATCACCATGTGTGTTGCGGTTAACTCCCGTCAAGTCAATTTTGATTTACAGCGACCCCATGAATGAGAGACCTCCAAGTCACCCTGTCACCAAAAGCTTGGTTCAGGTCTTGCAGACTCAGGGCCATGGCTTCTTGATGGAATCTGGCCTTTCCCTTTTCCTACTGCTTCTGCCTTACCAAGCGTTATTGCTTATTCTGGTGAGTCATGTCTTCTCATGTACTAAAGTACATAAGGTTATGGGGGATATGCAAGGGGGATTTGTGCCTGTTTAAGTAGCATTACATTGTCCGCAGGAAACTGCTAATGAAATAGATACAAATACCTCTCTCTGAAGGAAACAGCTCATGAAATACACTCGTCCCTCCACTATTGCTGGGCTATAGAGGTACAAGTTCCCAATGAATGTGGAAAAACCACAAATAACAAAAACACTGTTTTTACCTGAGAGACCACCTCTCTAGGAATCTCTAGGTCCTCCAGTGCAACTCTGGTTAACATCTGCCAGACATTGACCATAGAATTGCACTGGAGAAGCCACAAATGCCTAGTGGAGTGTTCTCTCTAGGAATCTCTAGGTCCTCCAGTGCAACTCTATAGTCAATATCTGCCAGGCATTTACTATAAAATTGTGCTGGAGGAGCTACAAATGCCTAGCGGAGTGTTCTCTCTAGAAATCTCTTGGGCCCTTCAGTGCGACTTTTGGTAGAAGTTGACCAGAGAGTTGCACTGGAGGACCTAGATATTCCTACAGAGAACATATTAATCCGTGAATAATCAAAGCAAAAAAGTCAAAGCCACAGAAGTGAGTGGAGGGACAATTGTAGATACAAATCCCTTTATCTGCAGGAAACTGCTAATGAAATAGATACAAATCCTGCTTGCACATCCCAACTCACCTCCAGGCTTTGCCATTCAGTACAGTACAACACACAAACTAACTCTACCGTTAACATGTAAAAAAACCATTTCCTCCCAGCCAAGGATCCCACAGGTATATATGCCCCACACACGTCCATGCCACCACCCTCTGAAGATGCCAGCCACAGATGTTGGTGAAACGTCAGGAATACATTCTTCCAGAGCGGGTCCACATAGCCCAGAAAACCCACAGAAAACTATGGACACTGGCTGTGAAAGCCTTCAACTTCAGCATGAGTTTACATTTTATAGGAGTATTGTTAGCTTTTATTTGGCCACGTCCTACATTTTTTCCCTCAAAGGACCTACATTTGGCAATTAGGACCTTGTCCTGGAAAAGGAGGACACCTGGTCACCCAGACATGATCTACCTTGGGCATTTTAGTTGGTATCACTGTTTTTGTGGGTTTTTAGATGTATGTTGCATTGAGTCTTAAAGGTGATGCTCGATTCCTCCCTTGTCCCATTTCCCTATCTATGCTGTGACAGACTAACATGGCTACCTCTTTGGCCTCATTCATACTACATAATAAACATTTGGATCATTTCAAATCGATGGAGTGATTCAACACCGAATAGATTTTCAAACTATTGGTTGCTGTGACCATTTCAGTTTATTTCACTTCACGGTCATATGAACAATTGGATCGATTCAAAATGGAGTCTCCATGTGCGACGTCACAAGGATGATTGCATCAAAGGGAACAGAATCCAATCAACACCATGTTTGCACTTGCATTGAACCAAATCGTTTAAAACGATGCGCTAAATGCCTCAGATTCGGAAAAAAAAAACCAGTTTAACCAGATTTAGGGCTGTCTCCCCTGCAAATCGCGTTGGACAAATTTGGTGCCAGTGTGAAGAAAGGCCCTTTAAAGTGGTTTAAACTGGTTTGAAAACCAGTTTATTATGTAGTGTGAATGAGGCCTTTGAAACAGGGCAGCAGGAGAGGGCAAAGGCAGAGGGAAGGCAAAACCACAGAGGTTTTCTCTCTCTGGACAGATCCTGCCTTAATTCAAGTCTTCCCCACAAACTTTCCCATCAATTATCAAATAGGCCAAAGAGACTTGCCCTTAGAGAATCAATGGGGAATTCTTGCCCGTAGAGAATAATTTGGGAATACTTTCCCTTAGGGAAACATAGAGAATACCTGCCCATAGAGAATTACTGGAGAATATTTGCCCATGAAGAATCATTGCAGAATACTCGCCCATAGAGAATAATTGAGCAAGTATTCCCCAATGATTCTCTCTGGGCAAATAAACCCCAATAATTCTCTATGTTTCTTTTATGGGCAAGTATGGTTTCCCTATGGGCAAGTACTGTCATTTGTTTTAGTACGCCCCACAAGTTTCTTCAGAGGGGGTTAGCCATTGCCATCCTCTGAGGCTGACAGACTCCACCAAAAGCATCTGAGGAAGTAGACTGATGTCTATGAAAGCTCCTGCTGCCAAATTCTTTTTTCAGTTCCAGTAGTCCCCAAACTGTGCCCTATAAGAGATTTTGGAGTTCGGCTTCCAGAAGCCTCAGCCATGTTGACCAATAGTCTGGGATTCTGGGAGCTGAAGTCCAAAATCTCTTAAAGAGCACAGCTTGGGAACCATTGATTCCACAGACTAACACGGCTATATCTTTGAATTCTGAGGCTGAGAGAGTGTGGGAGTGTGACTTCTCCAGGGTCACCCAGTGGGCTTCCATGGCCTAGCTGGGCTTTGAGCCCTAGCCTCCAGAGTCAAAATCTAATGCTTTGATGGAGAGTTCCTGCATGGCAGAATGGGGTTGGACTGGATGGCCCTTGTGGTCTCCTCCAACTCTATGGAGTTTATCAGACGACGGAAATTGGAAGCATAATCCAAGGGCAGTCTGAACACAATAATTCTTCCGCCCAGCTTCTCAGCCCACCATGAGGAAGGCTGAGAAGGCAGCATGCTCCATCCTCTCACAGGCCCAATGCCATCGGGCCTGGCCTCAATTAAGACCAGCCCTCCCTCCAGTCCATCTGCCTTGGTCCTGGCCTCAGAGGGAGAGAAGAACTGCTGGACCTGATCCCCTTCCCCACCACCATTCCTTTCTCCTTTTGTGTCCTGTCTTTTTAGATTGTAAGCATGAAGGCAGGGAACCATCTTATTAAATGATTGTATGTACAGTGCTGTGTAAATTTACAGCGCTATATAAATAAAAGTTACTACTAATAATAACAATAATAATGGGGTTTCATATTATTGCATGAGAGACTACCACGTGCATTTTCGGGCAATGGGAAGTCCTTCCGAATGCAATCGTGGGGTTTCACGTTATTGCGTGAGAGACGATCACACGCATTTTCCGGCAATGGGAAGTCGTTCCGAACGCGACGCGCCGTCAGTATGCAAAATCACGTAAAATCCGCTGAACTAGCGAATCCACTCGTTTCCAAACTGGGCCCATTTTCATTTCTTTCGAAATTCCTCCTTTGTGTGTGTCAAACTCTGATGGCTCTGTGATTCCAGGCCAATACACCAGGCTGGCTCTACTCTCTACCAGTGCTAGTGTCAGGAAGGGTTAAGAGAAGTGAACTGGATTGCTAGAGAGGAAGGGAAGCCCAGTCCTCCAGAGAGCTGCAGAGAAGAAGTCTCTTTGCCCCTCTTTCTTCCCAGCCTCTCTATTGCCTTTTCCTCCTCTGTATTTCTATCTCCCTCCAGCTGTGGCTGGCTTGGTTGGCTGCCTGCCTTTCCTCCTGGGCCTTGGTGGTGAGTCTTTCTTGCCCCTTCTGCCTGATGGGGAGGAAGGGCTTTGGTGGCTGCTGGTCTCCTCCAGAGTAGGCCCATAAGGAAGGGTTGTCCAACTTATGGAGACCCCCATGAATCTCACAGGGTTTTCTTTGTCAAGGAATAACTCAAGAAGTGGTTTTGCCAGTTCCTTCTCCTCTAAAACAGAGCCTACTACAGCCCATAGGGCATCATGGGGATTTTCTATGGGCAAGTATTCCCCAATGATTCCCAATAATAATAATATCTAATAATAATAAATTTTATTTATATACCGCCTTTCCAAATAGAGCAAAGCGGTTTACAACATAAAGTAATAATACAAAAATTCAAAATCACATAATAAAAATACAGTACAAAAAATACATAAGATAGCATAGTAATAATCGAAACAACATAGCATAGCATAGCATAGCGATCTAAACAACGATCCCCAATTCTCCCCTGGCAACAAAACAACAAACAGTTATCAAATATCAATTACATATCTGAAATGATGATACGCTGGGCCGGTGTAGCCAGGTGTTCTGGGGGGAAGTGGAGCTGCCTATGGGCAACTGATTCCCAATGTTTCCCTGTGGGCAAGCATTCCCCAATGATTCCCTATTGACAAGTAATCCCCAAGATTCGCTATGGGCAAGTATTCCCCTATGTTTCCCTATGGGCAAGTATTTTCCAATGATTCCTTATGGGCAGGTATTCCCCTGGGCGAGCATTCCCCAATTATTCCTTACGGTCAAATGTTCCCCAATGTTTCCCTATGGGCAAGTATTCCCCATGATTCCCTATGGGCAAGTAATTCCAAATGCTTCCCTATGGGCAAGTATTCTCCAATGATTCTCTATGGGCACGTATGGTTTTTCTATGGGCAAGTACTATCATTTGTTTTAGTACATCCCCTGGTGAGAGACAGCATGGTGTGTGGTGGTTTGAGGGTTGGACTATGACTCTGGAGACTAGGGTTCAAATCCCTGCTCGAGCATAAAAACCCACTGGGTGCCCTTGGGCAAGTCCCACTCTCTCAGCCTCAGAGGATGGCTATGGCAAACCCCCTCTGAACAAATCTTTCCAAGAAAACCCTATGCTAGTTTTACCTGAGAGTTGCCATAAGTCACAAATGACTTGGGGGTGCACAACAACAACAACAACAAAATGAAAATTAATGCACATCCATGCAAAATACAACATCAGCTGAAATTTTTGACAGCGTTCTTAGATTGTCTCCATGTGGTGCTGAGTTTACCATGTGTCCCTACATACTATATGAGGAGTGGAAGGAGGAGTTTATTTGTGTTTCTGTTGTTTGCATTATAAGTAGAAGGAATTTTATTCAAGGCCTGCATTTCTGTGATTGCAAACCATTGCATTCTTAGTTGCATGGTTTGTTCCTTGATGTTGCTGAACCCTTCGTTTATTTGAAATTGTTGAGCTCATCTGTTTGATTAATCAACTGTGATACATTTGTTCTTCATTAGTCTTCATTGCTTTCTTCTCTACCAGATTTTCTTTTCTTTGGGTGCTTCTGCACAATATAAATAATGCAGTCTAATGCCGCTTTAAGTGCTGTCACTCCATTTTATGGAATCCCAGGATTTGTAGGTATACAAGGAGTTTAGCCTTCTCTGCCAAAGAGTGCTGGCCTCTCACAAAACTACCCATCCCAGGATTCTGTAGGATGGCACCATGACAGTTAAAGTGGTATCAAGCAACAATATTTCTACATTATAGGTGCACTCTCAGTTTGGGGTTAGGTAGCTGCATGGGCAGAGCTATTTATTTATTTTATTCATTTAGCATATTTATACCCTTCAGTTCAGCCACAAAGGCTCTCAAAGAGACTAAATGGTAAGCTTGTATTTCTTACACAGATATTTGACTTTTTATTCTACATAGATAACATGCTTTTTACCCTATCATGGAGTCTAGCATGGATGGAGCTTTGAGCAATGAAGAAAAGATGGCTCTTGGAAGACCAAAAGAGGGAAGGCAGGAGTGAGGAATGGGTAGATTAAGATGAGGGAAGAAAGTAAATAAGTCTTTGTCATGTGGCTCTTAGGTGAGAAAACCTTCCCAACTCTCTTGTCTAAGTTTGCTAATTCACCCCTCTTTCCTGCAGTGGAAAGACCTGGTTGTTTGCCAGAATCTTCCATGTTCCTTCTTGACTATCTAACACATCAGTGGTTTGGCTTTGCACAGTCTTTGTCCTGAGAGAGAAGAAGGAGGGGACTAACTTGGATCCCATTCACTGCTTCGTTGGACACCAGTTCAAAGATGGATAAGCCTGACTCATTTCAAGCTGAAGCAGGAAGAGACCCTGATGCCATAAGTGCTGAGAACTTCTGGAAGAGACCTAAGCAGACGTTCCTGAGTGGGGACCTAACCAGCTCAGACATACAGCGTCAGCACTTCAGGCAGTTCTCCTACGATGAGGGTGATGGGCCTCGAGAGGTTTCCAGACACCTCCATGATCTCTGCCACCAGTGGCTGAAGCCAAAGGAACAGACCAAACATCAGATCCTGGACCTGGTGATCCTGGAGCAGTTCCTGAACATCTTGCCCCTGGAAATGGAAGACTGGGTGAGAGAATGTGGGGCAGTGACTTGTTCTCAGGCAGTGGCCCTGGCAGAGGGTTTCCTTCTGAGTCAGGCTGAGAACAAGAAACAGGAAGAACAGGTTAGCACATTTGGTGTTTCTAAATAATAATAATAAATTTTTATTTATATTTCCCGCCTCTCTCTACGGATCGAGGCGGGATTACAGCATATACAAACAACAATACAACAGCATATAAAACAATAAGATGGATTGACCTTTTTTAAAATATGGGATCTGATGTGGTGAATCATAGAATCCTAGAGTTGGAAGAAGATCTAGCCCATCTGCCCTATTTCCCACCCGCTGTAGATCTGTTGCAGCCACTACAAACTCTGTTGCTGTTCTACTGAAATGTGGTGCCCCAGAAGTGATTTAGAAAGTGAGGAGCATGGGCCTTGTTTCAAAGTGGAATGTCTATTGCAAAGACCAATTAGGACAGTGATTCTTCTTTAATACATCCCTGTGTCCTGAATGTTCAAAGAACTTCCAGAGGTTCTTGCTGCCATTGCTGTACAACCACATGTGAATGTGTGGTGATTTTGTAGTGGCAATGTGTGGCTTCAGGGGAGTAATTTGTTCCTCCCCATACCCAGAAATTGCCTACTCCCACCTTGAGTGGTAAAACATACTACAATTGCTAGTCATTTTCTTCTGTTGATTGTGCATGTATGTATAATTTTTTAAAAAATTAAAAATTATTTTCTAATTATTTTCCACATTGTCCTTGCTCTTTCAGGGGGAAGTTTTGTCTGATCTCCCCGCAACAGAGAAGTCTCCTTCACATGCCACCCAGAAGCTCCAGCAGAAGGAACTCAAGCAAGAAGACAATGGGGCCTTACCTAGTAATGAACCCTTTCTGTTGCAATCATCTTTGTGTTTTATACCTGCATATTATTATTATTATTATTATTATTATTATTATTTTTACCTCGAATCGCAAACCGGATTAAAAGGGTAAAGTTCATACTGGCACTGGGGTTTGCACAATCCGATCAGTGCTTTGCACACCAGCTCCGAGGTAAATCTCCCTCAGCACGGGATATCCAAAATTGGGGAATTCCCGTTTCTTTTCAGAAAAACCGGGGGCCAGGCCAATGTGTATTTGGCCCTGGTCATGTTTGGGTCATTTACTGGGAGGGATCAAATTCAGAGAGTGAGCATAAGGTGGAACATGCCTCCCCTCTCACATCGGGCGCTTCAGCTTTAAAAAAAAAGAACTTGACAGCTTATGCGATTGCATGGGTCTGGGAGCGAAGCTGGACATGAGGGGGCTTGTGGGGCTCCTTCCGCCCTCCTCCCCCTGGCCCCTTATCCTAGCCCCCAGGAGCGTGAGAGTGAGAGAGCAAGGCTCCCTTGCCTCTTCCCCCACCTCCTCCCTCCTCCTCCTACCCAAGGAAGAAGGGGGGAAGAAGGTTTTCCTTTGGGATATCCCTGGCAGTGATGCCGTTTTCCAATTTCCAGGAAGCAATAGGGAGCCCCAGTCCGTATATGGATAATTGGCAAGCCCCTATATGGAGAATAGCCAGGGATTTCCCCCCCCCCCCCGGGTTTGGGTGCAGATCGGAGCAGAATCCCCAAGGAGAGGCATCTGGAGTTTGGGTGCTGATTGGGGCAGAATCCCCAAGGAGAGGCATCTGGGGTTTGGCAGCAGATTGGAGACAATTAACAACCTGACAGAATATGCTAACTTTCCTGCTAGATTTAAAAAAAAAAAAGGGGGGGAACACTCATGCTGTTGACGAATGGCTGCATGACCCGAATGGCTGCATGACATCATTGATTGACAACCAGGAGGCTCCATCTTAAGTCGTTACTTTGCGAAGTGTGAACTTCAGTGGGGTAAAATACACTGGGGAGCATCCATTGGGGCAAAGGTAGTATGAACTTGTTTCCAGAGAGATTCAATAATGGCATGCTAAATCTGACCTGGTTCTACCCAGGACAAATGGGCTAGTCTGAAGGGGACCTCTGAGCACTTTTCAAAGGCAGTCCCATGTAGCATGCATAACAATCATCCAAATGGGATGTAACCAAGGCATGTACCACTGTAAGTTACCCTCTGGGAGCAGCTGGATATTTTTTATCTGGTGTGGCATGTTCATATTCAGTTCAAGGTTGTGGAAGAGGGGGTTTGAATGGAAGTACCCAATTCCAAAATGTTACCATTCTACACAAGGCATGCATGTCTCAATCAATCCAAAAGAGTTTATTTCTGGGCAGAATTCAAAGGACTAGTTATAATCTACAAAGACTTTTATGTCTCAGGTCTGGACTACTGTATATGAAAAACCTGACTGAATTTTTAGATCGTCAGGGGACGGCTTTGTCTTGACCCCACTGCCTTCAAAGGTACATTTGGTCAGGACACAGGAGAGAGCCTTCTCACTGGCTGCTCCAGCCTACATAACACTGGCAGATGAAGGTGTTTTTCTTTGAACCAGCATTTGGTGATTAAATGGCTGTGCAGAAAAGTCTTTAATAGGGTTTGAGGGTTGTAATTCCAACCTGTGAGACAAGGTTAAAGGATCAACTTCCTACATGGTCTCTCCCGCAGGGGCTGGAATGATGACACCACCAAGTACTCATTTTTCTCTTCCTGTTTGCAATGGAGTGGAACCAGCTGAGGTAAGGAAAAAGAATCCTGAGAGAAGAGGGCTGGAGCAACCTGGGTATCCTTAGTTCTGGGCTCACATCCCTGGTAGTATTAACCAAGAATTTTGTTTCAGTTTGTTTTGCATTATGAAAAATGACCAAAGTCCTGAAATTTCTTCATATCTTAATGGAAAGATGAGGTGCTTTTTAAAATATCAATATGGGATCTATATAAATTGAGACACTTGCCCACCATGGCCCAGAGTTTTGGGCACTGCACTCTTCAAAACCTGGGCTTGAATCCCTCTGTAGTCTAGTCCCAAGTTAATAGAGAATAAGGATAGCAACTTTAACTTGGAACTAGACTACACAGGGATTCAAGCCCAGGTTTTGAAGAGTACAGTGCCCAAAACTCTGGGCTATGGTGGACAAGTTTTTTTCTTGGCTTCAGAAGAAAGGGTAATGGGTAGACCTTTCCATCCTTCTCCACTGGATCCAAACAAATCTTCTGTTTTCCTCTGGCAAAGCAAAGAACGTAAGGCAGGCACTGCTGTGTCACACGAAAGGCCTATCTAGTCCAGCATTCTGGTTCCCACAGTGGGCTGTCAGGGGCCTCTAGGAATCTGGCAATCCATGTGCAAAAATCATAACCCTTTCTCTCACCCACTCTTCTTCCTCAGCAGCTAGTATTCATAGGCATGGTGCCTAGCTAATGAACCTGTCAGACAGCCAGCAAGGTTTCAGTCCTAAAGGTTTCTTACACTTTGTTCCTTGATAGTCTTTATGTGAACTGTGAGCAAGAAATGTTTTCTTTTTCTCTCCAGGGTCCAGTGACCTTTGAGGATGTGGCTGTCCATTTCTCCCCAGAGGAGTGGGCTCTTCTGGATCCTGATCAGAGAGCTCTGCATACACAGATTATGGAGGAGACCCATGCGATCGTGACCTGTCTTGGTAAGGCTCCCTCACTGATGATCATTTTGTTTCATAATACAGTAATCACAAACACCATAACATTGCTACCAGTCACTGGGAGCCTATTGGAGGCAGGACTTGGGAATTGGTGTCCCTTCCAATGTTTGGAAATGCCAGTTCCCAACAGCCCTTACATCTCAGGCCAGTACCCTTGCCTCTTTTTTAAATTGTAATACTTTTTATTTATATTCAGAATGGTTCTCAGTTACATGCAACAGTGTTCCAGTATGACAAAAGCAGGAAAATAAAAACAAAAATGTGGAAAAATAACCACATTTATCTAAATGTCGAAATAGATGTCCGTTAGCAAATTTCGTTTATATGGCATTCTTTTTAGATCTTGAAAGCATTAGTTCTATCTATTGGCTCACACGTGGAGAAAAATTATCTTTCCAGTAAGAAAACCTCAATGTTTTAGCAATCAAAAGGGTGTGAAAGATCAATTTTTTTGGTAATTTGTTAATTAATTTCCAAGAAACAGGTTAATAATTCAAAAGAACATACACATCTTGAATATCAAGGAATGTTCCAATACCAAATTTACTCGTGATTGTTCTTCCTAATGATTAGGTAAAATCTCTTTTCCTGTAGCTTGAATCCATTGCTCTGGGTCCTGTTCTCTAGAGCAGCAGAAAACAAGCTTGCTCCATCCTCAGTATAACATCCCTTCAAATATTTAAGCAGAGCTATCATGTCATGTCTTAATCTTTTCTGAAAGCTAAATGTATCCAGCTCCCTAAGTCTCTGCTCATACGGCATGGTTTCCAGACCATTTGGCATTTTGGTTGCCTGCCTCCAGATACTCCAGCGTGTCAACATCTTTCTTGACTTGTGATAGCCATAACTTGACAAACTATTCCAAGTAAGGTCTGACCAAAGCAGAATAGAACAACTGAAGTCCTCCCTCCCTCCTTCCCCGTCCAAAGCTTCTGCTCTGGGCTTAGCTTCATGAGTAGTTCAGAGGTAGAGTCTGGAGCCCCATCGGCTGGAGGGAGTTGGGGTTGGGGCCAGAGCTTGGGTCTTGGAGCCTGGAAGTTCCGTCCCAGGTGTTGGTCTGGGGGGCACTCTGAGACCCAAGGCCTGGCTCCAGTTCCCCCCAGATGATGGGGCTCTTAGCCTTTGCCTCCAAACTGCCCCCAAAGCCAAGCTTGGGGCAGAAGCCTCAGGCGGAGGGGGAGAGAGGAAGAAAGGAAGAAAGAGGGAGGAAGTGGGAGGGAGGATTTCAGTCCAATTGTCCATAACAACAGTGTGGCCATATGTCCATATGCTGTCGTTAGAGACAGTGGGACATAAACATCTGTGGATTTTGTATCTACGGGGAGCAGATACCGAGGGCCAACTGTATATGGTAGTTTTGTAGTAAAGTAAGCTTAGTGGACACTGAGGAAGGCAAACATTTGCACCTGAAGAAGCAAAATATATTTATTCCTCTAGAGAGAAGGGAGCACAGTAAAAAAACAAAACAAAAAAATAGGCAAATCTAGAATATTTGTGGCCTGTGGGGTACATATTGCTCAGCCTTGCCTTAGATTGTCTGGTCAATCAAACAGTTTCCATCTTTACCGAATAGAGGGGAAAAGAACAAAATAGCTGTTCCTTTTCTCCACAAGTGTGTCGTTTCTAGGGCCATTTCCATTCATTCTTTTTTTCCACTCCCTGCAAATCTTTTCCACACATACAGGGGAATTATTGTTTTCTCTTCTTCTTCACAGCAGATAACTGGAGGAACAGCAATGTATGCACCAACTGTGGGGGATGTTTTGAGAACAAATGGGAGCTTACCAGACACCAGAAAACTCACACAGAAAAGGAATGTTCTCCCAGGGAGAGGCCCTTCAAGTCCAACATAAGTGGGAAACATTTTGCCCGAAATATTGCAAATGCGATTCACAAGAGGCTCTGTGATGGAAGACAATGTGTTCGATCTAAATTCTCAGATAAAGGTTTTGAATTCCAATTGCCCCACCTGAATCATCAAGCAGGCAGCAAGAAAAAGAAAACACACAAATGCCAGGAATGTGGGAAATACTTTTCGTTCAGATCTGTATTACTAGCTCATCAGAGAGTTCACACTGGAGAGAAGCCATACAAATGCCAGGATTGTGTGAAACACTTTGCTAGCCGTTCACAACTAGTGCTTCATCGTAGAATCCACACAGGAGAGAAACCGTACAAATGTCAGGACTGTGGGAAACACTTTGTTAGCAATTCACAGCTAGCAGTTCATCGTAGGATCCACACTGGTGAGAAACCATATAAGTGCCAGGGATGTGAGAAACACTTTGCTAGCCATTCACAATTAGTGATTCACCAGAGAATCCATACAGGAGAGAAACCATATAAGTGCCAGGGATGTGAGAAACACTTTGCTAGCCATTCACAATTAGTGATTCACCAGAGAATCCATACTGGAGAGAAACCATACAAATGCCAGGTGTGCGGGAAATGTTTTTCTCAAAAGCCACACCTTGTGTATCACAAGAGACTCCACACAGGAGAGAAATCATGCAACTGTCTAGAGCGTGAAGAATGTCTTGTGAGGCATCAGAAGAGCCACACAGAAGAGCAACCATACAAATGCCAGGATTGTGGGAAATGTTTTGCTCATAGTCAAAACCTAGTAATCCATCAGAGACTCCATACAGCAGGGAAACCATACAAATGCCAAGAGTGTGATAAATGTTTTATTCAGAGTTCACACCTTGTAAGTCACCAAAGACTTCACACAGGAGAAAAACCATACAAATGTGAGGAGTGTGGAAAATATTTTGCACAAAGTTCATACCTTAGAAAGCACAAGAGACTCCACACAGGAGAGAAACCATACAAATGCCGGGAATGTGGAAAATGTTTTGCTCAGAATTCACATCTTGTGAGCCACCAGAGACTTCATACAGGAGAGAAACCATTTGAGTGCCCTGAGTGTGGAAAAAGGTTTGCTCAGAGTTCATACCTTTCGCACCACAGGAGACTCCATACAGGTGAAAAACCATACAAGTGCCAAGAGTGTGGTGAATGTTTTTCTTGGAATTCAGCTCTTGTAACACATCAGAAAATCCACACTGGAGAGAAGCCGTACAAATGCGAGGAGTGTGGGAAATGCTTTGCTCACAGTCAAAAGCTAATAATCCACCAGAGACTCCACACAGGACAGAAACCATACAAATGCCAGGAATGTGGGAAGTGTTTTATTCAAAATTCACACCTTGTGAGCCACCAGCGACTTCACACAGGAGAGAAACCATACAAATGCCAGGAGTGTGGGAAATGTTTTGCTCAGAGTTCCTACCTTGTGAACCACAAGAGACTCCACACAGGAGAGAAACCATATAAATGCCTGGTGTGTGGGAAATGTTTTACTCAGAGTTCACACCTTGTAAATCATAAGAGACTCCACATAGGTGAGAAGCCATGAAAACTTTAGGAATGTTGGAAATGTTTTGCTCACATTTTGTATCTTGTGAAGCACAAGAGAGCCCACATAGGTGATAAACCATTAAAAAATGGTGTGTGGGAAATGTTTTACTTCCAGCATTTTGAGCTCATTGGAATGTATAAACAGAAATCAGGTGTGAATAGAACCCAATTTGATCCTATCCCCGTGAAGCCTGGCAAAAGTGAAGCAGTGTGGTACTATAATTTCCCTTGATTTGAGTACTGTATATCTGCCTAGAATTGGACTGGCTATTTTCCTGCTGCCACCACACTGTTGATTCACAATGAATTTGTGGTAAGAGACAACATTTGGCAATCATCACTCTTCATGACAGACACTCAGAATATCACATGCAAGTCACTTTTAGAAGATGGCCCCAGAGTAAATCTGGCCCAGAGATTTGATTGAAAGCAGCTAGGTGTTCCTCTTGCCCTGCTACTTTACCCATTTTGGGCTTCAGCTCCTGCACGATATCATATTTATTCTATTTTTACCAGACGGAGCTTTCCTTATTTTTAGAACACTGCAATTAAACTGGATGGGTATTTCTCTGGCATTTTATAAAATTGGAATGACTCAGGAAAAGGATTAAAATTGGGAAATGTTATGACATGGCTTTGATGTTGCAAAACCTAGAAGAATATCTGAGAATATTATGACATGGCTTTGATGTTGCAAAACCTAGAAGACTAGCTGATAAATGCTTGAAGAGCTGGGACTGGAGAGCAATTGAAGAAGAATGAAAAATAAGGAAGCATGGATGCAGGCATGAAATAGGAAGAAATGGAAAAATAAGTTGTTTGTATAATGCTCAGGTGGCCTTGGGCCCTACAGAATATCAGACCCTTTGAGTCTGAAAGTTAGGTGTGTCCCATCTCACTCCCAATTGAACCAAAACTCTTTATTGACATTAATGAGAATTAGTCTCTGCTTCGACTGACAGATGATGAAGATACTATAAAATGCTCCCTAATAGCCAGTGAAATGTCACTTCCCATCACATGGGGAAAATTTTATTGGCATTAATGGGGATTGATTGATCTGTCTCTGACTGGACCAGTAGATGCTGGAGATAGCATAAAAGTTCTCTTCTGAGAGATGAAGGCTATGTTTTTACAAAAGCCTCCAAAGATGCTCCTCATAATAACCCTTATTCCAAATAATAAACAGGCTTTTATAATATAAACTTTTTATCTTGATAAGTGTGTGTTATACAAGTAACAAGAATGAGCCTAGACAAGAAGTCTGTGGTCCCCTTTTTGTGTTGTGCGCATAAGTGTGTATTTCTTTCTGCATTTTAATAAAATAGCATAAAAGATTACTAAACTAAATACTCTTTCTCCCATGGGTTGGGCACCTGAGCAACTTCTTCTGACTTTACTATCCCAGGGCTGGTACTCCAGCTCTGACCATTAGAGGTAGTGAGTTGGGCCTCTGCCACCAGGGAGATGGGTTTTATAGTACATATTCACCATGACCAAATGTCAACAGCTGTCCAGTGGTAGGGTAGAGGTTAATTTATATTAGGAACATTATGATATTGTGTGTATATTCTGCTACTGTTCCGAGTATTTTACATTCTTACATTATATTGTCATTGTAGTAAGTAGGTAATGGAGACAACCATGGTCTGTCCAGTTTTTCAGTGTTTGGTCCAGAGACGCCATATTGTACAACTGCTTTCAGTCAGGACGATGTCGTAGTTTGGGTGACATCAATACCAGGAAAGATTCTACCGCAGATCACGAAACAGTCTGTAAGCACTTAGAAAGGAATGCCATGAGTCCCCTTTGGAGGTTTTTAAACAGAGGAGTTTATCATATGACGGAATTTGGGGGTATAATGCAATGGCAATTTGAATGCAATCATGGGGTTTCATGTTATTGCGAATGAGTGAATCTCACGGTTTCGGGCAATGAGAAGTCATTCCGATCGCAATCATGGAGTTTCACGTAATTGCGTATTAAGAGTATCTCACACAATTTCGGGCAATGGGGGGTCATTTTCGGGAAATGGGAAGCCATTCTGAACGCATTCCGAACGCAATCAGATTTCATGTAAATTTGCCAAACTAGCAAATTCACCTAATTGCGAATTGGCTCCATTTGCAATTGAGAGAAATCCCTCCCGTGTGATAAACTCCAGAGGCTGGATGGCCATCTGTCATAGGTGCCTTGATTAAAGCGGCCTCAAAGTGGGATGATTTCTGCAGTGTGTTTTGGCCTACTGTTATCTCAAAGGGGCTACAAGATCTCTTTGCATACTAAATGCTCTTCCATTACTGTTTGATACAGTAATAATGCCAGTGGGAAAGAGCTGGTTTCCTAGAGAGTAAGGCTTAAAAGAAGAGAACTGCCTTCCTAGAGGGAAAAGCTTCCCAGAAGGGAATGGTTCAAGGGATAGAGCTGGTTTTCCTACAGGGAAAGGTCTAAGTAGTGATTATTCCCATCAAACTCTGGTGGGTCCTCCAGGTTTTTGGACTTCAATTCCCAGTAGCCCCAACAGTCAACAGTCAGGTATTCCTGGGAGATGAAGTCCAAGGACAAAAGTTTGGAAACTACTGGCTTGAAAAGAACAGACTACTGTAGTTTGCTGAATCCTAGAGGGGGGAGGCTGAAAGGAATAGAGCTGGCTTCCTAGAATGAAAGGTTTCAAGGAAGAGAGTTTGCTTCCTAGAAGGGAAAGGTTAAAGGAATAGGAAAGTTCTTCCTAGAAGGGGAGGGTTCAAGGAATAGAGTTGGCTTAATCCTAGAGGAGCAGAGAGGAGAAGCTCAGTCCTCCAGAGCAAACCCACTTTGGTTGCTTGCTTCCACTCTGCAAGATCAGCTGTTCTTTCTAATTGCCTCTTTGTGGTGAGTCCCAATTCACAGCCTTTGCCTAGACTAGACTGTCTCTAGTTGGGGGGTGCAAAAAATTGCATTAATATTTTAATGCCACATCCTGCCACATCTGGGATTACAGTTTTCAGAATTCCTTTGCCTTGAGCCAGGGCAGTTAGAAGTGGCCTCAAACTTGGTTATTTCTGCAGTGCAGGTGCAGCCAAAATATTTCAAAAAGATGCATAATGTAAAACAACAGACATTACATTACATTTCATATTATATAAAATACTGCCCTGGATAAAAGAGCTTAATAGTGTGCTTATATGGTTGTATGGTTTCATGCTTCGTAATACATAGTTTTTTTAAAATTGCATTTAATGTGAAATACCTATTGAAGCTTTAATCACATTTTAAGTTTTTATACTGCCGTGAGGATTTATCTGTGTTAATTTTTTTTCTGGGACACCTTAAGTCCTAAGGCTTGGGAAAAGGCAGCGAGTGAATAAATAATACCAAGGATATTTAAAACAAAGAGAAACTTTATGTCTTCATTGCTGCGCCCAGTCTTTGAGATTGAAAAGCTAGATAGTTAACAACTGGAGATTGAACCCAATGAAACCCTTAATTTGCACATTTTGAAGGTACTTCTGTGTAAGAGAAGATTATGGAGGATGTGGCAGCAACAAGAGGAATCTGGGGAAACACATAATTCCAGTTATATAGGTGGAATTTGCTCTATATATCTTATTTGATTCGTAAAACGACTGTGTTTTGGCTTTGCAGAGTTCTGGAAGACCTGTACGGAGAGTCTTTGACCGGGAAAAGAAGAGTCAGGAGTGCTTTGACTCCACTGGAGGATTAATTAGTTGCATCTTTTAAAAAAATATAAATATAATTATAAATTGAGTAAGGATCAAAGATGGATGAGGAAGACTCCATTGGCCCTGAAGAAGACATGGGGTCTGATGCCATTAAGAGTAAGGAAACTGAGGAATTCTGGGAAGAAAAGGTGCAGACGTTCCTGAGAGAAGACATGGTTCACTCAGACACAGAGCGACAACGCTTCAGGCAGTTCTCTTATGAGGAGGCCGAGGGACCCCGAGAGGTTTGCAGCCTCCTTCATGATCTCTGTCGGCAGTGGCTGAAGCCAGAGAAACAGACCAAAAACCAAATGCTGGACCTGGTGGTCCTGGAGCAGTTCCTCAGCATCCTGCCCCCAGAGATGGAGAGCTGGGTCAGGGAATGTGGGGCAGAGACTTCTTCTCAGGCCGTGGCTCTGGCAGAAGGTTTTCTCCTGAGTGAGAAAGAGGACAAGAAGTGGGAAAAGGAGCAGGTGAGAGCATTTCCTCCGGGTGTTTTATAAGGTAGATCTAAACAGGAAGGGCCCTCTGTGGCCCTTTCTTCCAACCCCTTCTGCTCTTACTGTTTCCACAGCCCTTGCCACTACCAATATGGCTTGGGTTGATATTATTTGAAAGACCATATCTCCCTTTATAGTGGCCTTAGTACCCTAAAGGTATCAGATTATGTGCGATCTTGGATGCAAGGCAGGGTCAGTCCTGGTTGGTACTTTGATAGGGAATTTCCAAAGAGTACCAGGGGGCATAGGCTATATTTCAGAGAAAGGAACTGTCAAAACTACCTCTGGGTATTCTATTCCAAAGAAAGCCCTATGAAATTCATGGGGTCACCATACATTGACAGGTGATGCACCCGCACACATACATACAGCACTCTCAGATTATCTGGAGATGCGCTTTTTTCTGTCCCACTACCTTCATAGACTTGTTTGTTGGGAAAAAGGCAGAAGGCCGCCTTGGTGGCTGCTCCCAGACTATGGAACTCCCTCCTTAAAGAGGCCAGGATGGCCCTGTCCTGGCCCTCCTTCCATCAGCAAGTCAAAACATTTGTGTGCCATCAGGCTTTTAAAAACTGACTGGAATAGGGTTTTAATGCTGTGCTGCTTTTAAGGTTTGTATATAACCGTTTAATAAATTTTAATGTTGAATGTTTAAACTTCATTTTTTTAAAAATTTAATATTTATACTTGGATTAATGCTTTTTATTGTTTTTAAAGATGTTGCAAGCTGCCTTGAGTTTCAATATTGAGAGAAAGGCAGGATGTTAATTAATAAAACAACAATTGTTCTTCTGGTGAGAGTTGCTGCCCTCAGAATTATCTTTGAAAAGCAAGGAGCCGAATATTCGGATGCCTTTTTTACCAGAAACTTTTTTGTTAGGAATGATAGACTGCAAATTAGAAAAAAAAAACCATGGTAAACTGATTTTTAATTTTCTAACATGTGCTAGAATAACACTAGCAAAAAATTGGAAAAATAAAGAGAGTCCTACTATTGAACAATGGCTACATACGAAATTGCTGAACTGGATGTAATGACTTCCTGGAAAAAGCAAACAACTAGGGAAAAATAAGAAAAGAATGGAATTCAGTTTTTTACTTTCTTGGAAAACGATGGAAGGAAAATTTAATTAAAGTGTGAATAGGAAAATTGGAAAGGTACTATAGAGAAAAGGGGAAGATTACGTAATATATTTTTCTTTCTTTCTTTTCTTTTTCCTTGTATTTAGCTTTGCTCATTTAAGAGTAATACTAAAGAAGGGTTGAGAAAGTAGATAACTAATTAGCAAACAAAGTACGAAATGTTATTTTTGAAGGATGGAATTAGTATGAATATTAGCAGTAGATATAACAAAGGAAATAACTTTTTAAGTTGAAGGTGACAGAAGAAGGGATTTGTGAAGTATTGCAGTAGGCTATAAGGTTTTTTTATTTTCTTTTTTGTCACAAGAAGAACGAGAAGAGGAATAAGACGATCTTAGTAGAAGATGCAAGTAAAAGATAAAAGAACTGGAGAAGGATGAGATTTAAGAATTATATGTTAGATTAATGGATATAATTGATTTTACTATGTATACACATGTCAATGTTGAGATGCTGATTCACTTTTATGTTATTTATGTATATGCTTACAAAAATAAAGATTAAAAAAAAAAGAAAAGAAAAGCAGGGAGCTAACTTGATTCAGTTTTCAAACAAGGTGCATACTCTCCTGTGTGCCACATTTTAAAAGGAAGTTCTAGATTTTTCTTTCCTGTCACTGCCACAGAATCAGATGGGCTGGTGCAGTTAATCCAGTGGCAGATCTTGATCTTAGAGGGCTTAGAAAATAGTAGTCAATAGGCTTCAGGGTGTAATATGCTCCCATCCACCCCAACAAATAGCCCATTCCATCTGTAAAGGGTGAAACATTCTAAAATGAACTATTGTTTTCTAGTGGAGGTTATGGATGGATGTCAAAAACCCCACAAGTCTCACCCCAATCAGCCATATTTTGTCCATTTTCTAATTCTGTACCACACTGAAAGGTCTGGAAACCATGCCCTGCAAGGAACAGCAGAGAGAGTTGGGTATTGTTTGGCCTAGGCAAGAAAGATTTAAGTGGTGACATGATACCCATATTTAAATATTTGAAGGGATGTCATATTGAGGATGGAGCAAACTTGTTTTCTGCTGCTTCAGAGACTAGGACAAGGAGCAATGAATGCAATTGAAAAAAGGATGTTGATAAACTAGAGTGTATGCAGAGAAGGGCAACCAAAATGGTGAAAGGTCTGGAAACCATAAAGCCCTATGAGGAGTGACTTGGGGAGATGGGTGTGTTTACCCTGGAGAACAGAAGGCTAAATGGTAACATGATAGCCATGTTTACATGTTTGAAGAGATGTCATAGTGAAGATGGAGCAAGCTTGTGTTAAGCTCCTCCAGAGACAAGAACATGGAGCAGTGCATGCAAGCTGCAGGAAAAGAGATTCCTGCTAAACATTAAGAAGAACTTCCTGACAGTATGAGGGGGGTATCTAAAAGTTTTAATTATCACCTTTTTAAAAATTTGACAGAAAGTTTGTTTTGATTTGTAGTTGTCAACTTATCTCTATGTAGTCACCATCCAGATTTACACATTTCCCCAGCGTTTTTTGACCCTCCGAATACCATTATTGTAGAAGTCTGCAGGTTGCTCCTGACAAGGATTTTACACTTTAGTCACTTCTGGCAGAGCCAGTCAAAAAAATAAAGGACGCAGTGAGTTGATTTTTTCAGCAACATATACTTAGGGACCGAGGATGACACTGACAAAATTTCATCAATATGCCATAATAACTTCCGGTGATAATTATTACTTTACAATACCCCCTTGTAAGGCGCAATCTGCAGACTTCTACAATATCAGGTATTGGGAGGGTCAAGATACGCTGGGAAAAATGTGTAAATCTAGATAGTGACTACATAGAGATAAGTTAACAACTACAAATCAAAACAAACTTTCTGTCAATTTTTTAAAAAGGTGATCATTAAAACTTTGGGATACCCCCTTGTAAGAGCTGTTCAACAGTGGAACACATTCCCTCCAAGAGTGATGGAGTCTCCTTCTCTGGAGGTTTTTAAACAGAGGCTGGATAGCCATCTCTCAGAGTGTTTTGATTGTGAATTCCTGCATGGTAAAATGAGGTTGGAGTGGATGCCCCTTGTGATCTCTTCTAACGCTATAGGTCTATGACTATTGGATCCCTTTGCTGCTCTTTCAGGTCACAAAACTGTCTCTGGAATTTCATCCTGAACCTTCTGCAGCAGAGAGGGCTCTGTTGGATCCCAGGCAGAATCTCCAATGTAGGCAGATCGAACAGAAGGGGGATAGAGGGGACTCCTTGCAAGGTAAGGCTGGAACACTCTGTGGCTGGAATCCTGTAAATGTGTTTTTCATGAATACGTTCCTGTAATGTGCTGTCTCTCTCTAACTCTATTAATGCACTTCATGGATCAGGGATGGGGAACCTACAGCCCTCCAGGTTCATGGCTCATTGAGGGGTAGAACTGGGATTTCCCCAGCCCCAGTCCAGCAGCCTAACTGCTGCCCCCAAATGCCCTGTGCATTTGCTTGGGTGGCAAGTGTGGATGTATTTAAAAAGATTCCTTTCTAGGATTGATTATTTATTTATTTATTATACTTTTTGTGATTGCCATTATAATATCTGAAATAAATATAAGGAAGCAAGTAGATTGCTTGGTCTCTCATACAGAGGCTGGAACAATTATATCAAGAGGAATTCAGTCATCTTGTTCTCTTTGTTATGGCACACAAGATGATCAGGACATGATTAGATGGAACAGGACATGATTAGTTACAGTCTTCAGTACAGGTTGAGTCTTCCTTATCTAGAATTCTGAAATGTTCCAAAATCCAAAATTGTCTGCATGAGTAGCTGAGATAGTGACACCTTTGTTTTCTGATGGTTCAATGTACACAAACTTTGTTTCATGCACAGTTATTACAAATATTGTGTATTAAATTGCCTTCAAAGTGTCTAAGGAGTATGTGGAACATAGATGAGTTTCATATTTTAGGCTTAGGTTTCTTCCTCAAGATATCTTATGTTTATGCAGATATTCCAAAATCTCAAAAACTCTGAAATCCAAAATAATTCTGGTCCCAAGAATTTCATATAAGAGAGACTCAACCTCTATAACTTTTTTGTTTAAGGTCCTTCCCTTTTCTTTTTGTCATTATCCTCTTGCCTTTTGTCCCTGGAACTTAAGATCTCACTCTCTAACTAACTGCTTCATTTTCTACAAGGGCCCACTATACTTTCAATGACTACACCACAAGGTGGGTCAGATTAAAAGAGAGTAGCTGAATCAGTGGGGGCAAGAACTGGAATTTCCTGACCAAGTCTATCACTGTAGACACTGCATTGAAATGTCCTTTTTTTTTTCTTAGATGAACAATGCTACCTGGTTCAGAGGGGTGACTTCCTAGTAAGTTTCTTTTTACAACTGTAATTGTAACCTCTGAAACAAGCTTCCCACCTTCTTGGTCTCTCACGCAGGGCCTAGAATGACGCAAACAGCAAGTACTCGGGCACCTCTGCTTTGCTGTGATGGAGTGGAACCAGATCTGGTAAGAACATGGATTTCTGGACCAACAGGATGTGAATTGCCTGGATCTTCTGTCCCCACCCCACTACCTAGGTGGTTGAGTGTGTGTGTGTGTGGTGTGTGGGATTAGGGAGGGATTAGGAATTAGCCTTCCTCCAACAAGTAAGAAGTGTATTTTCTCAGATGAAATTTTCCTTCTTTCCATAAAATGCAGGTACTTAAAACTTGAGTTGAGCAATAATAGTTGCTGTTGTTGTTGACACTACTGCTACTATTACTACTACTAGATGATGATGATTTCTTACTCGCTTCTTCCCTTGGGGAAAGTGGGGAACTGCAACAGATTAACAAATAAACATCACCTAAAAACACCCATCAGTTTAAAACAACAAATTAGACACATGCATATTAAAATAATCCACATTTTAAACTTCATCACTTAAAATTCACAATTTAAAAATCATCAGGATTGGTCTGCCAAAAAGGACTTGTCTTTAATGCTATTTTAAATTCACATTCAGCTATTGAATCTCTTCCTGTAGGTTGTTCCACAGTCTAGGGTCAGCATATGAAAATGTTCTCTGTGTGACAGTTGCCGACCTAGTCCTGACCGGCTGGAGTAAACGTGCCCAGAGGACCTGAGTGTACAGGGCAGATTATGTGGGAGGAGATGATCCTATAGGTAACCTAAATCCAAACCATGTAGAGCTTTAAAGGTTATAACCAACACTTCATACATTGCTTGGAAACTAATTGATAGCCACAGAAGTGATATTAATATTGGTGTGGTATTATCCTTCCTAGATGTCCAAGTAACCAGTCTGGTGGCTGTGTTTTGAACTAACTGAAGATTCCAAGCTTATTTCAGAGATAGCCCAGTATATCGCACATTACAGAAGTCCAGCCTTGAAGCAACCCGTGCATGCATTACCAGCTTTAGATCCTTATTATTTAGAAACAATGTATAGGCATCCAATGAAGCAGGTCTATCTCAGTCTCTACAGTGCTAGAAATGTGGAGAAGGAAGAAAATTTAATGGGGGGGGGGGAAGAATTCTTACTTGGTGGGCCAGTGCCTTCATTTTGTCCCCCCTCCCCATATCTATACCAAAAGCCAGTGTAGTGTAGTGGTTTGAGTGTTGGAGTATGACCCTGGAAACCAGGGTTTGATTCCCTGCTCAGCCATGGAAACCTACTGTGTGACCTTGGTTGAGTCACACAACTCAGCCCCAGAAAATTGTATTTGCCTTAGGGTCACCGTAAATTGGAAATGATTTGAAGGTACAAAACAACAAATAGCTATAGCACTCTTGATAGTTCTAGGTAAAAATGTGTTTTACTTTGTTTTAGATTTTTAAAAGTTACAAGAGTTCTGAAATCAGATGCTGAGCTTTTAAGAATATGAACTGAAAGATTCATCCATCCTGGCCCAGGGGTTTGAACAATGAACTCTTAAAAGTCTAGATTTTAATCCTTGTGTATTCAGAGACAATAATACCTTTGCTCCTGGAACTGGTTATGCAAATAACTTGTAATACAGTACACGCTTCACATTAGCTGGGGTCAGGGGCCCAGGACCTCAGTGAAAGTGGAGAAAATGAAAATAAACCAACATTACTTTTTTTAACCTGAAATAACACCTGTCTTGGAATCTCTTGGTCCTTTAGAAGAACTCTGTGGTCAACATCTGCCAGAATTTGACCGTAAAATTGTGCTGGAGGACCTACAAATGCCTAGAGAAGTGTTTTCTCTAGGAATCTCTAGGTTCTGCAGTACAACTCTGGTGTTCAACTTCCAGCAGAATTTCTCTAGAGGACCTAGCAATTCCTAGAGAGAACATATTAATCAAAACCGCAAATAATCAAATCCACAAAAGTCAAAGCCACAAATGTGGAGGGTTGACTGTAATTGGGAATGCTGGCCTTTACAACATTTAGCCTGGAAAAAAGGAGAGTGGGAGGTGGCATGGTAGCTACTTTAAATAACTGAAGGGATGTCATGTGGAAGATGGAGCAATCTTGCTTTCTGCTGTTTCAGAAATTAGAACACAATCCAGTGGATTCAACTTACAAGAAAAGAGATTCTACCTAAACATCATAAAGAACCTCTTTACTGTAAGAACAGTTCAGCACTGGAAGAGGTCTTTAAACCGAGGTTGGATGGGCATCTTTCAGGACTGCTTTAACTGTAGGCAAGGGGTTGTAGTAGATGGCCCTTATAGTCCCTTCTGACTCTAAGAGTCTATGATTCTAAGGCTGCCATTCAATATTTAAATACTGTTGTTTATAGAGTTGCCAAATTGAAAACTGGAGAGGGCTCCTGTAATTTTAATGGTTATGCAGAAGAGGCCGCAATGAGTCAAAGTCGACTCATAGGCAGTTAATGGCAACAGAAGAGAGAATTTCAGCAAGTGTTGCTTATCATGGAACCAGGCCTTTTGCCTTTTATTTGTTGATCATCTCAGTATTAGGAAATGTTTTCTTTTTTGTCCAGGAAGCAGTGACCTTTGAGGAGGTGGCTGTGTCTTTCTCTGAGGAAGAGTGGGCTCTGCTGGATCCTGACCAGAGAGCCCTGCACAGAGAGGTCATGGAGGAAAATCATGGGCTCATGGCCTTTCTTGGTAAGGCTCCTTCATTGATGATTGTTTCTGGTTTTATTATGCAGCAATCTCATCCTCAGGAATAGCAACAGTGCTGCTTTGGAGAAGGACCAGTTTCCCAAATCATTCCAGTCACCGAGGGCTCCTGATGGCAGGGCTGAGGCAGTGGTGTCTCTCTGGATGTTCTGAAACTCTGGCAGTGACTCAAAGATTTCATTGTGTTCCCAACAACACTCAAAAATCTGGCTAAAACTTCCCTCAGCTTGGCTGATGGGAATGGTAGTTCATCAGGACCTAGAGTGCCATAAATTCCCCAGCCCTGCCTTAAGGGATTCTGGAGACATGGCAATACAATTAGGAATGTAGTTTAGGTACCAATAGAGAGATAATTTTCTTTAACAGCCCTGGTGGCGCAGTGGTTAAATGCCTGTAGTGCAGCCACTCACTCAAAACCATAAAGTTGCGAGTTCAAGACCAACATAAGGGCTGAAGCTTAACTCAGGCTTGCATCCTTCCAAGGTCGCTAAAATGAGTATCCAGATTGTTGGGGGGCAAATAGCTTACAGTTGTAAACCACTTAGACACTCCTTAAGGGTATGAAGCGGTATATAAATGAAGCTGTTTGTTTTGTTTGTTTTATTAAGCTCCATCAAGATTGAGGAGAGGTTTGAGCTAATGGCGAAGCATCTGTCCTTCTTGTGTTAACACAAAGAAATGAAAGGGAGATACATGGCAGCTGAAAATGTGTTTTAAACTATACAACTGATTTGGGAATTGTATTCATCAAATAAAGTTCATCCCACTAGAAAATCATGCCCTCACGGATCCTCCAGATGCACGGATTCAACCATCCTCGGATTGAAAATATTTTTTTAAATGTCTATGAATTCCAAACAAGCAAACCTTGATTTTGTCATTTTATATAAAGGGCACCATTTCGATTTAATTTTGTATTTAATGAAACTTGAGCAGCCACTGATTTTGGTATCCACAAGAGGTCCTGGAACCAAATCTGAGTGGATGCCAAGGGCCCACTTTACTTTCAGTTTTAAAATGCAATAGACATTTTTGACATAAAAGTAACAGTTCTACTTCTACATGAAAGCAGTGTTTGAAATCATCCAGACTGTGGGTGAGAGGGCTCCTTGAGGGAGGGCTGGGGAACTGATGTCTCTCTAGATGTTTTGACAAGTTTGTAAGTAGGCTTAATGTTGTAACTGCCAAATCATAATGTAAAACATTAAAAATACATACAGACTGAGTCTCCCTTACCTGGAATTCCAAAATTTAAAATTGTTTGCAGGGGTGGCTGAGAGAGTGGCACCATTGCTTTGTGATGATTCAGTATACACAAACTTTGCTTCATGCACAAAATTATTAAAAAATATTGTGTATAAAACTAACTCCAGGGTATGTATGTTAGATGTATACAAAACTTAAATGAATTTTGTATTTAGATCTGGATCCTATCTCCAAGATATTTCATCAAGTATATGAAAAGATTTCAAATTAAAAAAAAAATCCAAAATATTTCAGTTTGAAGAATTTTGGCTAAGGGAGACTCAACAGTAACTCACTCTACAGTTTGAAATCAGTAAGAATATAAAACGTGACGTGGATCACACCACAGCTTCACTTAAACAAAAAGAGTTTTATTTTAATCAGTGCTGAAGTAAATTCTGTTTGTCATAAAAACAAAATGATCAGTTTGTTTATTTACTTCAAATTGTGATGGAAGCTTCCATTCGTCATTAGGAGTTCTTGAACATGCTATGGCTCTTGCCTCATTTCCCTAAATGATGAAAGATTCCAGATGCTCAAAATGTAAGGTTAAAAAACTGGCCTTTCTTTGCCAACCCAGGGCCATGGGACCATGAAATGTGGCAAAGAGATTACAGAAAATGAGACTCAAATAAAAGAGAATTAGAAAAAAACAAAACCCTATGTGTTGTAAGAATGAAAAGAGTTCAGTAATTAAGTGAAAAATTTCTTGATGAATGAATGTGATTAAATGTTCTGAGGGAATTTGCTGTTGCTTTCCACTGAAGCTGAGAGCATTGACTTGCCCAAGGTCACACAGTGGGTTTTGTAGCTTGAGCGGGAATTGAATCTAGTCCAACAATCAAACATATAGACTCCCCCCCCCCCCAAAAAAAAAAATGAGGAGAAAAAAGGAACACAAGATCTCTTTTTTGCCACTGATGTTGTTTTCTTTTAAGGATCATTTTCATTTAATCCTTTCCCCACACTTCCAGATTTCCTTCACACTTAGGAATTATGGTTGTCCATTCTTTCTCTTCTTCCCGCAGATAACTGGAGGACAATAGACATGTGCACCAAGTGTGGGAAGTGTTCTAGGCACAAATGTGAGCTTACCAGCCACCAGCAAGCCCAACACTCAGAAGAGGCAAGTTACATTGGGGAGAAACCTTTCAGAAGGTCCATATGTGGGAAATGTTTTGATGGCACAATGGCACTTGTGCTCCATGAGAGAGTTCACTCTGCAGCAAAACAGCTCAGATGTGAAAGCCCTGTGAAAGATTGTGATTATGACATGCAACAAAAAGAAGAGGAGCTAAATAGATGCCAGGAGTGTGCGGAATGTTTTCCTCAGAAATCATGCCTTGTGACTCATCAGAGAATCCATACAGGACAGAAATCATACAAATGCCAGGAATGTGGCATATGTTTTGTTCGCAGTTCAAACCTTGCGGTGCATCAGAGACTCCACACAGGAGACAAACCATACACATGCCAGGAGTGTGAGAAAGGTTTTGTTCAAAGGTCACACCTTCTAAGCCACCAAAGAATCCATACGGGAGAGAAACTGTACAAATGCCAGGAGTGTGGGGAGTGCTTTTTTCACAATTCACACTTTGTGTTGCATCAGAGAATCCACACAGGAGAAAAGCCATACCAATGCCAGGAGTGTGGGAAATGCTTTTCTCACAGTTCACACCTTGTGATTCACCAGAGAGTCCACACAGGAGAGAAGCCATACAAATGTCAAGAGTGTGGGAAATGCTTTTCTCGCAATTCGTACCTTGTGTTGCATCAGAGGATCCACACAGGTGAGAAACCATACAAGTGCCAGGAATGTGGGAAATGTTTTGCTCGAATGGCAGATTTTGTGAAACACAAGAGAGTCCACACCGGAGAAAAGCCATATAGATGTGAGCAGTGTGGAAAATGTTTTGCTCAGCGTTCAACCCTTGTGAAACATCAGAGTGACCACACAGGTAAGAAGCCCTACCAATGCCAAGTGTGTGGCAAGTGTTTTTCCCAAAATTCACACCTTGTGTTCCACCAGAGAATCCACACAGGCGAAAAACCATACAAATGTGAGGATTGTGGGAAATGCTTTGGTCGCAAATCAGAACTTGTGAGTCATCAGAGAGTCCATACAGGAGAGAAGCCATATCAGTGCAAAGAGTGTGGTAAATGTTTTGCTCATAGTTCATCCCTTGTAAAGCATCAGAGAATTCACTCAGGAGAGAAACCATACACATGCTCTGCCTGTGGGAAATGTTTTGCTCAACATTCAAACCTTGTGATCCACCAGAAAGTACACACAGGAGAGGAACCACACAAATGCCAGGAGTATGGGGAATGCAATACAGATGTAATACAGATAATGCTTCCTTTTGATGTATGATGTGGACATTTTCAGTGGTTACACTTTTTGGTTAAATATATTAAAACATATTAATTTTTGTATTATAAAGATCTGTAGCATTTATAGCTACCTGTACTTTTCACTGATATCCCAGAAGGCCAACATGGTTGAAAATCCACATATATTCGACACTATTTAGAAGTATGATCATGCCTTGTGTCTGTGAATTAACAAGGGTAAATCAAAAATTCTGTATGTCAGTCTTCCACAAAGCAACAAATTTCTTACAAGGGAGACATACCTATAGTACCCAAGCTTTGAAGTACTTTGGAATGCATAACTCATCAAACATTTTTCAAAAGATCATTATTGTGGGTCCAAACCCTTACGGAACCAAGCAAAGGACAAAAAATAAGATTGTTGTTACTTACTAGAATTTCTGCAGGGGAAAAAAGATTCTCCTCTGTAAACTACTGGTATGTTAGTTATTCCTGGCTATGGGCTAAGATGAATTGAATTTAATAATAAAGTAAAAGGCCCATGATTTTCGACTTCACATTAAAAAGTCCAAGATTTTGGGGAGGGAGGGAGTGATTAAACAGAGATTTGATGGGCAACTTTTAGGACTACTCTAGTTGTATTTATATTCCTGCATGGCAAGGGATTGCAACACTTAAATGGCCCTTGCAGTCTCTTCCATTTCTTGAGAATCTATGGCTCTGAGATACCAAAACTATCTTACTCAGTTAAGAAAAGTATAATAGTAGTGATTTAGGGGTTTTCTTCTCAGCCTGCCAGATTAAATTATTTACAAGATTATTGAAGGAACACATTGGGAAACATTAACTCTCCCTCAAAGTAAGTTAGATACGTTATAGGATATGACTTCTGCTTTTTTACCACACATAGAAAGTACCTTCTGAAGAAATCTTGTTTAGAACCATAGAGTTGGAAGTGATTGCAAGAGCTTTTCAGTCCAACCCTGCCATGCACGAATACACAACATACAATAAGGTGTATACAATCTGACACACAAGGTTAGGTTAAGAAATGCACTATGATTTTCAAATAAAATAATAATGAAAGACAAGGAAACATTAAAAGTGCAGGTTTGAATTGTATTTCATGGCACAGCTAGCCAAAACAAGGAGTGAGGATGCAAAGGCAGCTTCTCCTAGAGAAGCCATTCATGAAGCCTTGTAGCTGAGCAAATAAATTCAACATTGGTTAGTTGAACATAGCTTCTCCCAGAGATGGGAAGTGCAATGTAAGAGCAGCAGTAAACCACGGTAGAAAGCCAAACTAGGAAATCTGGAGTTCTCAAAACAGTCTTGTTTGAGGGGAAATCTCTCTCATTTAATATATGCTGTTAGCAGCAATTAGGGGCTGGATATTCATGGGCATAGGGACCAGAAGAAAATGTCTTCTGTGCTATTTCCAATCCCCAGAATGAAACAGCCTGCTTCACATTACAGAGAAGAAATAACCACTATCTTTTTAGAGTTCTTGACAATTGTCAATGCGAGGACAGGATTACTCTAGTTAGTATGTGTTCTCCATTTGGGCTTCCAAAAGGTTTTTGACACAAGTCCCCTACCAAAGACAAATTTAGCAGTCATGGGATAGAGGAGAAGTCCACTTGTAGAAGCAGAAAGAAGGGGATGGATGGTCAGGTTTTGAATGGATGTGAGGTTCCTCTGCATCCATAGACGATCTAGAGTTAGGCATGAGTAGTGAGAACTAAAGGAAAGATTAGGAAGAGCTCCACAGTGGGCTCATCAAATTGGAAGAATGGCCACCAAAATGACAAAATAACTTCAGTGTAAGCAAGTATAAAGAGATGGCTTTGTTGTGTTTGCTTCCGGGGACTCTTTCAAACGGGAGGAATTTCTCCCAACTCCGAATGGAGCCAATGCGGATTCATGTAAATTCACTTGTTTAGCGAATTTACATGAACCCCTGCTCCGTTCGGAAGAACCCCTGCTCCGTTCGGAATTACTTCCCATTACTCGAAAATAACCCCCTCCTGCCCGAATTTGCATGCGAAGTTTTAATTCGCAATAACGTAAAACCCATGATTGCATTCGAATTGGCTTCCCTCTTGCCCAAATTTGCGTGCGAAGAGTTAATTCGCAATAACGTAAAGCCCATGATTGCATTCGAATTGACCTTAAATTATACTTCCAATTTAGCCTCGTATGAAAGAGTCCAGGGTCATTTCAACCACAAGGTAAACCCATCACTGGGTTTTCTTGGCAAGGTTTATTCAGAGGGGCTTTGCCATGGCCTTCCTCTGAGGGTGAAACAGTGTGACCTGCCCAAAGTTACACAGTGGTTTTCCAGGAGCAGAGAATTCAAACCCTGGTCTGGAGTTGTAGCTTAAACAACTACGCCAGGCTGGATTGTCAAATTTCATACTGGAGCAAATGATCTCAATGCCACATCTGCTCAAACTGATGAGAGGGCAGCTAGCAGTGACCGACCTGAGAAAGGGAACTTGGTGTTGTTAACCGAGAGCCTGATGTCAACCCAGTGTGCCTATGTTGTTTAAATGCTAAAGAAAGGCTAAATTGTTTGACGGTGATAATCATTTAAATAAAAAGATGGAAAAGAAGCCATTGCATTAATTTAAATGTTTAATGTATATGAATTCAAGTTTCACAGGTAAGTTTCAAAACAAAGAATGGGACCAGATGGAGGCCAGTTGATCAAATGCCCAGTTCGGGTCTCACACTAGTCAGTTGCTGCATAGTTCTGGGCTGAAGGACACAAAGGGTCTGGAAACCATGCCTTATGAGGAAACATTAGGGAGTTGTGTATGTTTAGCCTGGCGAAGAGACAGTTAAGAGGTGATATATTTAAGTATTTGAAGGTGTGTCACATTGAGGATGGAGGAAGCTTGTTTTCTGCTACTCCAGAGACTAGGACCTGGAACAATGGATGAAAGCTACAGGAAAAGAGATTCCACCTCAACATTAGAAGGAACGGTAAGAGCTGTTCTACAGTGGAACACACTCCCTCGGAGTGTGGTGGAGCCTGCTTCTTTGGAGGTCTTCAGGGAGAGGCTGGATGGCCACCTCACGGGGCTGCTTTGAATGTGAGTTCCTGCATGGCAGGGGATTGGACTGGATGGTCTCTTCCAACTATGATTCTGTGAAAGCTACTGGTGGAGAAAAACTGTACCCAGGTGGTTGTCAGCTGCATTTCTTTCCTTCGCTATCTTTATACCGATGCATATACTTTTTGGATGATTGGATGGTGTTGCTATTCCCTCCCTTTACTGTCATCATGTACTTCATGATTACCATATATAGCAAAAATAAATGTATGGAAATGAAAGATGCAGAGCTATACCACTTGGAGTCCCAAGTTTGGGGGGAAAGCGGGATACAAATAATACTGGTAATAATAATAATAATAATAATAATTATTATTATTATTATTATTATTATTATTTAAAAATACCTGGGCTTCCTTTACTCTGCTTTCTGTAATGTAAGGTACGGTAAATGTAAGGTACTGCACTTAGGACGCAAAAATGAAATGCACAGATATAAAATGGGAGACACCTGGCTGAATGAGACAACGTGTGAAAGGGATCTAGGAGTCCAAGTAGACCATAAGCTGAACATGAGTCAACAGTGCGATGCAGCAGCTAAAAAAGCCAATGCTATTTTAGGCTGCATCAATAGAAGTATAGCGTTTCGATCAAGGGAAGTAATAGTGCCACTCTATTCTGCTTTGGCCAGGCCCCACCTGGAATACTGTGTCCAGTTCTGGGCACCACAATTCAAAAAGGATGTGGAGAAACTGGAGCATGTCCAAAGGAGGGCAACTAAGATGGTGAAGGGTCTGGAAACCATGCCTTATGAGGAATGACTTAGAGAGCTGGGGATGTTTAGCCTGGAGAAGAGAAGGTTAAGAGGTGACATGATAGCCCTGTTTAAATATTTGAAGGGATGTCATATTGAGGAGGGAGCAAGCTTGTTTTCTGCTGCTGCAGAGACTAGAACGCGGAACAATGGATGCAAACTGCAGGAAAAAAGATTCCACCTCAACATTAGGAAGAACTTCCTGACAGTAAGGGCTGTTCGACAGTGGAACACACTCCCTCGGAGGGTGGTGGAGTCTCCGTCCTTGGAGGTCTTTAAGCAGAGGCTGGATGGCCATCTCTCGGGGATGCTTTGATTTGGAGGTCCTGCATGGCAGGGGGTTGGACTGGATGGCCCTTGTGGTCTCTTCCAACTCTATGATTCTATGATTCTGGAATATTTCTCTCTGATTTAATGAGGTTGAAATAACCCTTTCATATATATCTCACCGCTGCTAATAGTCAAAGAAATTAGGTCCTGTGCTCATATTTTCCAAGTGATTGTATAACCGATTCATTCTTTATAAATGTTGACAGGTAAGGGATGGTGTGGGATAGATTTCCCTCAGACCACCACCTTATAGAAAGCTGAGATCTACATACTTAAGATACTTCTTACTCTATGGATTTATCTTTTAGACAATCAGGTAGATTTCATTTGCCCCTGCTAAGAATTTATATTTCCTTGTGGAAATCCAGCTAGGATGATGAAAAGGCTTGGGTCTGCTTAGAATTTCATACCATTCTGTTAGTGCCTTGGTTCACAAACATAGTATCAGATGGACAAACCAGAATATGAAAATTTTTATCCCTTTAACACTCTTAGAGCAATGATGGGCTTTGCAAAACCATTTGTCCAACACACATAATAATGATCTGAGCACTTGGTTGATAACTTCATGATACTTCAGGGTTTGCAACCTTTGTTCAGATTTTGTCTAGGGAACCAAGGGCTAAATCTTTCTAATTGTGAGTGATCAAGATTGTTGGCAAGGTAAAAAATCAAAATAAAGAGGCACTGTGAAGCAGTAACAACAAAAAATGTTTGTGCGTGTGGCATAAGCTTTATTTCATGGAATGTAACCTTCATCAGATATATATACACATATCTTGGTTAACTTGGGGGCGGAACAGACAGGCAAAATAATCAGGTTTCAGACCGGCTTGAAGGCAGGGCATTTAGATGGCGCTTGCTTTGAAGCTGGCTGGAAAGCACCCTCTAGCAGCTTTATGGGGAGAAATGCCTGTTCTAAAAGAAGCTGTTTTTTTCTGCTTGAAGCCGTTCCGTGTGGTCATAATATGCGCACTCCAGCCGCCTTGGGAGCCATTGGTGCAGTTGGTGAGGTTTCAGTGTGGCTTTAGAAAAGGCAGCTGCAAGCCACTTTTTCCTGCCCATCTTTTTCTCTCCAAAGCCTCTGAAAAAGAAGCTCCTCCTTATAAAGTCTTGTTATGCCTGTGTAGCCCCCTTCTTGTCCTCTATCTAGCTGGAAGGTTTTTAGCAGCATCAGCATGGGAGGTTTGGTAAAGGACAGCTGGAGAAACATAGGCTTACAGTATTAGGCTGTTGCAGATGTCTGCAGTAAACAATCCAACAAGCCTCCAGCTAGGAAAGAATGGGATTCTGCTCTAGCCAGTCCTATTGTAGTTAATAATAATAATAATAATAATAAAATTTATTTATAGCCCGCTGCTCTGTGAAAACAATTGTTGAGTATATCTCACTACAACAGGCAAAATGAATAACAGCTGCACCAAGGATCTCCTGAGCATATGTGGAATTTATTTTCTTGTAGCTTGCATCCATTGTTCCGGGTCTCATTCTCTGGAGCAGCAGAAAACAAGTTTGCTCCATCCTCAAGATGACATCCTTTCCAATACTGTACTTGGAAACAGGCCTATCATATACCTCTTAACCCTCTCATTTCCGGGCTAAACATACCCAGCTCCCCATGTCTTTCCTCAAAAGGCATGGTTTTCAGACACTTCACTATTTTAGCCGGCTTCCTCTGGACACGCTCCAGTTTCTCCACATCTTTTCTGAATTGTGCCCAGAACTGGACACAGGACTCTTTCACACGGGAGGAATTTCTCCCAAACTTCGAATGGAGCCAATGCGAATTCCTGTAAATTCGCTTGTTTAGCGAATTCACAGGAATCCCCATTGCATTCGGAGTAACGTTCCATTTCCTGAAAATGACCCCCCTTTGCCCGAAATTGCATGTGAAGCTTTAATTCGCAATAACGTCAAACCCATGATTGCATTCGAATTGACTTCCCTTTTGCCCGAAATTGTGTGCGAAGCTTTAGTTTGCAATAACGTCAAACCCTATGATTGCATTCGGATTGACCCTAGATTATACTTCCAATTCCCGACGACTGAAAGAGTCCACAGTATCATTCCAGGTGGGGCCTGACCAAAGCAGAAGAAAACTCTCTTGATCTAGACACCAACTACACTTCTATTGATGCATCTTAGATTTGCATTGGCCTTATAAGTTGCTACACCACACTATTGGCTCATGAGCAATTTGTGGCCAACTAAGACTAAGAGGTTACATCCACACTGCAGAAATAATCTGCTTTGACACTGCTTTAACAGCCATGGCTCAGTGCTATGGAGTTGTGGGGGTGCTCTGTTGTTGGGGGTGCTTTGGTGGGGAGCTCCTGCATGGCAGAATGGGGTTGGACTGGATGGCCCTTCTTGGGGTCTCTTCCAACTCTATAGTTCTATCATTATTACTTTTAGCATCCAGCCTGTAGAAAGAAAGGGGGAAATGTCCAGCCCTGCAATAGAGAGTGTGTCTCTCCTTCCTAGAACTGGAGTGCTTTTGCAGCTGGGCAGGGGAAGGAAGGGTTAAGGGAAGAGAGAGAGAGAGGATTCTTAGAGAGGCCAGAAGAAGCACCCAGTCCTCCAGAGCACTGCAGTAGAGTTCTCAGCCCAACCTACTGGGGAGGCTATAGGGGACTTCCCACTCTATGAGACCCCAAGGGCCATCCAGTCACACTCCCTTCTGCCATGCAGGAACTCCCAATTGATTGGTGCTTTGATGGAGTTCCTGCATAGCAGGGGTTGGGTGATGGCCCTCATGGTGCCTTCCAACTCTGTGGTTCTACTATGACTTCCTTGCAGAAGAAGCTGAACTGAGTGACTGGCCCTAAGTATTCAGCCTTGCCCAGCTGTGGCCAAGCCAGGCCAGAGTGTGGCCAAAGAAGAGGACAGCAGGGAGTGAAGGATGGGGAAGAGGACCCAAGCTGAGAGGGGCTGCAGCAGTTTGCTCTTGCCTCAGGCTCCTGGGAAGGGTAAGATGATTTCACACATCTCAGTTTGCAGCATTTGAAGCAAGCTGGGGAAAACAAAAGGGGGCAATTGGGAAGAGAGGAGGGAAAAACTGGGACCTGGCTGAAAAAGTGGGACAACAGCAGAGGATTAACTGGGGCTGTCCCTGCCCAATAAGGACAACTGGAGGGAATAATGATCATGTGTGTCTTCTTGTGTGCCTTCAAGTACTTTCCGGCTTATGGCGAACCTAAAGTGAACCTATCCTGGGGTTTTCTTAGCAAGATTTGTTCACAGGAGGTTTGCCAATGCCGTCCTCTAAGGCTGAGAGAGTGTGACTTGCCCAAGGTCATGCGTAATAATAATAATAATAATAAGATTGATTGCCCGCCTTTTCACGAGGAATCAAGGTGGGCTACAACATTAAAAAAAACCCCAGTAAAAACAGTACATCAAGGTCAATCACAATTTAAAAATAATCCCCTTTCCCATCGTAGAAACAAAACAACATAAAATATATTACAATGTAAAGTTTAAAAAATTATAAACAGGGGAAAAAACAGCTAAAATAGGGGTAAGAACCAGTTAAGGCAAAAATTAAGTTTGCAAAGCAGACGGGGACATCCATATTATTATTATTAATTTTATTTATATAGCGCTGCAAATTTATACAGTGCTGTACATACAATCTTATAATTAGATGGATCCCTGCCCTCAGGCTTACAATCTAAAAGACAACACAAAAGGAAAAGGGGAAGGGGGTGAGGTCCAGTGGTTCTTCTCTCCCTCTGGGGCCTGGACCAAGACAGATGGACTGGAGGGAGGGCATGGGTTCTTAAACCATACTCAATGGGGGGTAGGGGGTAGGGTAGTCTGGAAAGGCCTGCCAGAAGAGATCCATCTTAACAGACTTCTTGAAGGCTGTTAGAGTGATAATGTGGTGGATTTCCTCCGGCAGGTCGTTCCATAGCCTTGGAGCGGTAGTTGAAAAGGCTCTCTGGGTGATCAGTCTGAATTTTTTGGGTTGAAGCAGATTCTTCCCAGGACTCTTTCAAACGGGAGGAATTTCTCCCAAATCCGAATGGAGCCCATTCGGATTCATGTAAATTCGCTAGTTTAGCGAATTTACATGAATCCCCATTGCGTTCAGAAGGCGTTCGGAATGTCTTCCTAGTACCCGAAAATAACCCCCCTTGCCCGAACTTGCGTGAGAACCTTTAATGCGCAATAAGCAAAACCCATGATTGCATTCGGAGTGACTTCCCTTTTGCCCAAAATTGCATGAGAAGAATTAATTCGCAATAACGTGAAACCCCAGGATTGCGTTTGGATTGCCCTTGCATTATACTTCCAATTTCCCACGTCTGAAAGCGTCCCAGAGGTGTAAGGAAGAAGTCGCTCCCATAGGTAGTCTGGACCCAAGCCATGTAGGGCTTTAAAGGTAATAACCAACACCTTGTGCCATGCCTGAAAACTAATTGGTAGCCAACGAAGGGGTTTTAAGACAGTTGTTATATGGTCGGATCATGGTGTACCTGCAATCAGTTTGGCTGCCATATTCTGCACCAGTTGAAAGTTTCTGAACGTGGCACAAGGATAGCCCCATGTAGAGCGCATTTCAGAAGTCGAGAGGTTACCAGCTCATGTACTACTGTTTCTAGGTTGTCCGTCTCCAGGAAGGGCTGCAGATGGTTTATCATCGGAAACCAAACTCAGTGGGTTTTATGGCCGAGCTGGGAATCGAAGCTTGGCTCTCCAGAGTTCCATTCTAACGCTAAAACCAGTATGCCATGCTGGTTGTCTGCAATACTAATACTACTACTAATATAATAATTATTTCTTACTCATCTCTCCTTGTGGATCAAAGTGATAAACCACAAATAACACATAATTAATAATAATCCTACCCAACTCTTCCCATAGATCAAGGTGGGGGACAGCAACAATTAACAAATCAGTTAAACATATCATAATATCAACAAAAAAGAATATAAAACCCACATAAAATACATTAATAACTACTTTAAATACCATTATTTAAATATATATGGGTAAGCCTGTTGGAAGAGACTGATCTTTACTGCCAGTTTAAATACAGACATCATATCCATCTTAATCACTCCCATCAGGTCATTTCACAGTCTGGAAGTAGCCAAAGAAAGTATCCTCTGGGTAACAGTCAGCCTAGGAGCTTATTGCACAGTTTTAAAAAGCAATTTACAGCTCCCAAATTGAATTCTAATTCAGGCTGCATCCATATATTATTGCATGGATTTTTGCCACCAATGCCACCAGGTGGGTGCAGCCCGGGTATCTTCTGACTCGAATCCGAGTTCAGCTGGCCGATTTGCAAAGCCAGGAAACTCCTGGCTGGCTTTGAAAAGAGTTACCCTGGCTGCACCTGGCAGTGGTGTGGTCGGCAAAATCCATGCGATAGATAGCACCCAGATGCAGCCGGAATTAGAATTCAATTCAGGAGTGGTAAGTTGCTTTTTAAAGCTGTGGAAGCTCCATAGTTTTGGCCGACTGAAATAGAGATCTCTCAGAAGACCTGATTATATGGGACACATTATATGGGAGAAAGCAATCCTGTAGGTAACCTGGACCCAAAATACATAGGGTTTTAAAGGTAATAACTAATACTTTATACTTTGCCCAGAAACTAATTGGCAGCCAGTTGAGTGATTTTACTATTTATGTAATATGGCCACTCTTAGATGTAATAGTAACCAACCTGGCTGCCATGTTATAAACCAAAGGCCGAATCAGACAGGCACAATATGCCATCTTCCCGGTGGCTTGGGGGCATGGCGTACACGTGATGCATGTCCTCAAGACACTGGGAAGCCAGCGTCATGCCACCCCACTGACCACACAGTGGCCAGTTTTATGGTACTCCAGCGATGTGGAGTTCAGATGCTGCATGCCAAAGGAGTGCCTCAAAGTCACTGCAGCATAGAAAAGCCAGCTTTTGGTGTCTCAAAAAGGAGTGGCAATTTGCTGCTTCTTTTTGTGCCGGCAAACAGCCAGAGTGGGGCTGCAGCATGTTGTTGCTGTGGCCCCAATCCAGCATCAGCTGGGAAGGCTTGAAAATAGCAATCTAATAGAATAGAATAGAAAAGGGCTGCCCTTTGCTGTAGTTTAGTAAGAAGAAGTTCAGAAGAAGAAGTAGTTTAGTGTCAACTTGACAGAGACGCAGAGAATGGAATGCAGCAAGAGGGATGATACAGACAGAACTAGAAGGCTTAATGCAAACATAGGAATTTATCACACGACCAATTTTTTTACTGAAAAACCGAATGCAATCATGGGGTTTCGCGCGATTGCGTTATTTCTCATTACATGCAATTGCTGTTTTTGTGAATGCAATAATGAGGTTTCGCGCGATTGCGTGATTTCTCATCACATGCAATTCCTGTTTTTTGCGAATGAACACCGAACGAAAAGGGAGTTTTCACATAATTACATGAAAGATTATTACATACTTTTCCTTAATGTGCGAATGCGGTCCGAACGCAATCAGAACGTAGGCAAATTCGGTGAACTACCGGACTTACTATTCCTATTCCCTGACAATTTCGTATTCATTTCGCTGTTTTTGTGTGTGATAGGCATTTCTGTTGATCCCCAGTTTCTCCATCTTTACTACAATTCCCATGGTCCCTCATGGCACTGGCTTTTCCTTTTTACTTCCTTAGTCCCGAAAATGTTTTGCCATGCATGAACAGGTGGCCAGAGGAGGGAGCACTTTTATGCGCATCTAGTGCTTTGCCCTCATATGTTTTGCGTGATTGCTGGCTTCCAACAGTTGCCACAGCAATGCCTCCTTCACTTGCCCAGTTGTGATGGGGTCCCCAAGGGCTATCCAAACAGACCCCCCATCTGCCCTGGTTCCCATTCATTCCATAGAATTCGTGCATGGCACCGCTTGTCTGGGTAGATGTGACCCCCCCCTCCCAGAATTGGCACTGTTACAGTGATTTCAAGATGACACTCACGTCATGGGGCATGGGGTCCTGAGAGTCTTCTATTCTGACCCATAACATGCAGCATGCTTTGATGGGGAATTCCTGCATGGCACACCAACATCTCAGCGCACATGGGGCTTTGGGCACCGGTCCAACATGGAGGATGCTTAGGTTGGGAATTCCTGCATGGCCCACTACTCAGCGCACATGGGGCTTTGGGCACTGGGCCAAAATGGAGGATACTTTGATGGGGAATTCCTGCATGGGACACCAACATCTCAGCGCACATGGGGCTTTGGGCACCGGGCCAACATGGAGGATGCTTTGATGGGGAAATCGCGGAGGAAATACACAAACTCATTGACCTGGAAATACATGAGGTCACCATGGCATCAGTTCAGAAGTGGGCATGCGCAGGAGAGCAATTTCGCATTCCAAAATCCACTGGTGTAATAACATATTCCTGAATGTGTTCGAAATAGGCAAAGATAACTGCGAAAATGTATAATAAGCTTTCGCATAATCGCGTGATCGCGCAATTTATCTTGCGTAGTCAATTCGGAATTTCGCGTGATTGCGTGAAAGATTACCTGGGCATGTAATTGTGGGATAATATTTCACACAGTCACACGAAATTCCGAATTGACTACACAAATTACTATTGCGAAATTAAGAGAAATTCCTCACATGTGATAAAATCCATAGTTGATGAACAGACATCCACCTATGCCTATGCCTAGTTATTATGGCTGATGCCTGCACAGCTTGGATGCTTTCTAGGGTTGTACAGAGTTCCTGAACCCCAGGTGCTTTATTGATGTCCCAAGCTATAAAATACACCTCTCTGCCTAAAGGTACCCTCCTCTATTTTTGGGGTTGCTAAGCAGTGCAGGATTCTTATGGGATGGTAGTCTGGGACCATGTAAGGTCTAGAAATGTGACCTGTTCATTAGTGAATCTGCACCTATGGAGAGATAGGAAGCTCTGCAATTATCATGAAAATGTATATATATATATGAATGTTTGTTTCTTTCCCTGCTGTCAAGTCTTTTGAATTGCGGGACTACTGGCACCTATTTGCTGCAGCTGAGTAAATCTTTTGATTCTCTTCCTTCCTGTATGAAAAATTGATTTGGTCATACTGGGGCAAGGGCCTTATATCTTCTTGGATATCATATGGATAGCACCCTGCCCCATTCCTCCTGATGATTTTTCTTAGCAGTTTTATGTAGATGTTAAGTGGCATTGGGGATAGAATGGCCCCTAGTGGTATCCATTAGCTTTTGAGTGCTAACCATCTTCCTAGGTTTGCTGCAGGTGCAGGGCAGATAATAGCTGTGGTACTAATTCTGACCAGAAAATTATCTCACCATGAAAGTTTGGAAGTATTAATCACCTCCGCCCGTAGATCCATATGTGTCAAAATGAAAACAGTACCTACTGAAGGTATGAAACCAGTTGGGATAGGCCATTTTTGTCATGGATGCTGTGAACTTTGATGCTGCACCTGACATACTGGTTTCAAATGGGATGCTGAAGTTGACCACGATCAAAAGTCTTGGGGGCTCACAACAGAGATGTGTTCAGGGACTTCAGCCAGGGAGTCTGACAGTCAGCAGGGTGTTCAGTACACTAAAAGCATCTCCAGTCTGTCCCTGGACTTCAGGCTCAGGTACATTATACACATTCTGTGTGGTTCAGCTCTCTAATAGGTAATCTAGTCAGGTTCCAATGGTCTTTGTAGCTTACTTTCTCTTGCTAACACTGTCCCTTGCTGGAAGAGGCTGAGATAAGGGCATGTTGCTCTCATCTCCCAGCCAAATTTCTGTCATGTGTGGCAGATGAGGAACTTCAGGGTATGAAACAAACTTCCCACTGGTGACAGGACCACCTCTTCCAGGGCTGTGGGAGACGCAGAATTGTATCCCCGTGAACAGTAAATGGCTGGAGGAATAACTGAGGGATGCCATTGCTGACCTCCATCAGTTGTTGCATGAAGTGCGTCTCTTAGTGTGCCTCATAGCAAGGTGGAAAGGAAGAGGAGGAGGAAGATTAAGACAGCAGAAAGAAGAACAGTATGAACAACTGGGTCATGAATCATTGGAGGGCACTGAAATTTAAAAGAGGAATGAAGACAACCTAGATATGAAACAAAAAAGGCATCAGCAAAAAACAGCCAGGGAATTGTTGCTGCTTTGGGGCACTGAAGTGGGGAGTTCCTCGAAAGCATGATTCTGGCCTGTGAAAACATTGGCTCTGTTGCTCCAAAGAAGTTCTTAGCTGCGGTAATCAGAAGTTGAACCACTAAGGCAGTGTAGTGTACGGTACCTCATAATGAGTGGGAACTTTAAATGAGTGGGCTATAAATAAAAATTATTATTATTATTATTATTATTATTATTAAAGAGATTTTAAAGAATTTCTGAATATAGAGTGTATGATAAATGGGAAAATATGACACAACATTATCTTATATACAGTAAAATATAATATTGACTGTAAAGGGTGTAATACAATGTTATATCATTATTGTTTTCAGTAGAGGTTATTTTAAATTGCTTTTCATTCCATTGATACTGGCTGTAAGATGATGCAAAGAATATTGAGAGGTGATTTTGCTAGTTCTTTCCTCTAAAATATAGTCTATGGTACCTGGGATTCCTCTCTTATCCAAGTGCTAGCCAGGCTGAACCTGCTTGGCTTCCAAAATCAAACAGGATATAGTACTTTTAGGGTACCTGTACCAGTATAATAATTCTTAACACAACACTGTACATTGATGGCCTTAATAATAACATCAATAATAACAAAATGTCTTGATTTTACAGGGTGTTGCAGCAGAATGACTTAGGGACATCCTTGCCTTGAGAGGGAAGGAGGAGCAATAACTTGATCCTATTTGTGGCTTCATTGGCATAAAAAATCAAAGATGAATGAACCAAACTTAACTGGTCCTAAAGGAAAAAGGGGCCCTGATAGCCTCAGTGCCAAAAGCAGTGGGGAATTCTCTGAGAAGACAGACCAGAGGTTCCTGGGTGGGGACCTTGCCAGCTCAGAGATACTGCGCCAGTGCTTCCGGCAGTTCTCCTATAAGTTGGGTGAGGGTCCCAGAGAAGTTTGCAGCCAGCTCCACCATCTCTGCCATCAGTGGTTGAAGCCAGAGTGCCGCACAACAACTGAGATCCTGGACCTGGTGATCTTGGAGCAGTTCCTGACCATCCTGCCCCAGGAGATGGAGAAGTGGGTCAGGGAATGTGGGGCAGAGACCTGTTCCCAGGCTGTGGCTCTGGCAGAGGGTTTCCTCCTGAGTCAAGCAGAGGCAGAGAGGGAGCAGAAAAAGTCACAGGTGAGAGCATTTCCCCCTTGTGCAGAGGTGAGCAGGTAATCATTTTCGGGCTCCCTGTTTTGGACTTCAGGAGCTAAGGCCTCCTTAAGAGGTTCTGCTGAATTGTGATGCTCCAGATTTGGCTTTTATCAGGAGGAATGTGGGGAGGATTCAACTTGTGGTGAAGTGGAATCACAGTCCCCAAAGCCTCTTAGAAGCATGATTCTGCTTTAAAAGCAGGTGTATGCTCCTTGTATGCCAATTTTAACTACTGGCAGTGCAGAACCAGCCTTTGCCCATGGTGACTTCAGCAGCAGAGTACAGCCCTGGTGTGTTCAGCAGTAGAATGGGCTTCCACCCACTCCAGCAAGAAGCCCACCCTCACTCTATAGGGGAAAGAATTTTACTGTTGCTTTTTTTTCTTTCCATTTCATTTTATTCCAAGCCAACATTACAAATTAACAACAACAGTGTTTGGCCACAGACTTTACAGGGTGGTATAAGTGTACAGTATTAATGGTTTTTAATATTTGCTTCTCCATATGTATGTTACAATTCTTTTTGACAAACGTGCGTGCACACACACACACAATTATTATTACAATGGGTCAATGTGATGACTCGCTGATTAAAGTTGGGTTTTACAGAACTTCAGATATTCTTGCTTTGGGCTCTGTGGAACCGTTTGTGTTCCAGCATATACAATAAATGTATACCAAATAGTAACAAAAGGTTCATCTCCATATTTCATTTTTTTTATCAAGTAATGAGTTGCTGACTTATTCCTGATTTGGCTTTGAGTGGATGTCTCATATCACACAAATCCAAACTCCTTCCCCAAAGGCCTTTACCATTTTCTCATTCTTCTTCACATTCCATGTCTCACTGCTGTTTCAGATCCTCACTGCTCACTGTGAATCCTTACGGCTATTTCAGGCCAAAAATATCTTGAGAGAAGTTCACGCTGAATTCTCTGTGGTAGAGAAGGCTCCATTGGACATGAGGCAGAGTATTCAGTGGAGGGAGATCAAGCAGGATTGTGATGGAGGGAGCCCCTTGCAAGGTAAGAATGAGCACTCTATGTCCAGAAACCTGCAAGTGTTTTTGTTGTTGTTGTTTTTGCTGCTTGTGCCTTCAAGCAGTTTATAACTTTTGGCAACCTTAAGGCCACAACCCCTTATCATGTATTTTTTCTTGGCAGAATTTGCTCAGTGCGGGTTTGCCTTTGCCTTCCTCTGATGCTGAGAGAGAGTGACTTGCCCAAGTTCACCCATTGGGTTTCCTTGGCCACGCTGGGATTTGAACCCTGGTCTCCAGAGATACACCACTCTGATTCTCATTTCTTTAATGGAAGCCATTGGACTTATTGGCCCAATGTGGAACATGCATATCCAGCTCAAGATTGTGGAAGTGGAGTTGTGCATGCAGGGTCACTGGGCAGGCAGGAGCATTAAAGAGCCCTGGTGGTGCAGTGGTTAAATGACTGTACTGCAGCCACTCAATTACAAACCACAAAGCTGTGTGTTCAATACCAGTCAAGGGCTCAAGGTTGACTCAGCCTGGCATCCTTCTGAGATCGCTAAAAAAAGGACCCAGCTTGTTTGGAGGCAATTAGCTTACACACTGGAACCTCTTAAGCAATGCTTAAGTACACTGATAAGCAGTATAGAAATGTAGTTGCTATTGCTACTTGCTATCTGTAGTTGTGAACAACTGCCATTCCACACAGGGGTTGTGTAATATGTTTGTTCATATCTCTGAATACTGAGATTTATCCTGTCCACCCATGATCTAGAGTCTTGGCCATTTATTTTGTATGTTTTTTTTAAATCGATATTTTAAAGATTTTATAGAAACAAGGCTTTACAGGAAGGGAGAGAGACAAAACTGACATCTTCATTTGCATAACTAAAAACGTTCACTGTGTTGCTTAGAAATTAGAGTGGTCTTGGTTGTCTCTTGTAACCCTTGCTCTTTCAGTTAATGTTTCTATCAGCATGATGTCCCAGAGGTTTGTGTTCTTATTTATATCTGGCTTTTGCTCCCCACAACTCAAGGCCACTTTATCCTTATGACAACCACCCTTTTTTTCAATAGTACATTTACTCTTTTCCTTCTCTCTCTAATCACCATTACAATAATTGCAATTCTCATATATAACCCAGGCAAAATTATACATGTATTGCAAATAGAGCAAGTGCAAAACATCCCAGCTGTACAGAGGATAAAGAGGAAATGGGGGCGGGGTGGGCACAAAATGACTTTGCAAAAAGGAGCTTTGTTGTCAGAGGATTTGTTAACTCAGCTATGCCTGTACTTCCTAGTGAGCCTTTGTTCAAGACTGTAGCTGTAACTTCTGACACAAGTATATGTGACTGACTTCCCACCACCTTGATGTCTCCCACAGAGGTTGGAATGATGCCACCAACGGGGACACAGCTGTCTCTTCCTCCTTCTTCCGGTGTAACAGAACCAGATCAGGTAAAGGGAACGATTCCTAGAATAAGAGGACTTGAGCAGTCAGGGTTCCTCTTTGAACCTTGTTTTTAGCAACTGAAGTCAGCTTGACTTCAAATGGGAAAAGTGGGAGGAGAAAGAAATTGCGACAATTTAAAAGCCACTGAAAAAGTGGGACATAAAACAATTAGTTGGTATGTTCCCTGCCACATTTGGACAGTTGGAGGGTATGCCAAACAAACCTGATCTCTTTTTTTGATAAAATTACCAGCTTGGTAGATGAAGGTAATGATGTGGATATAGTATACCTCGATTTCAGTAAGGCCTTTGACAAGGTCCCCTATGACATTCTTGCAAACAAGCTTGTAAAATGTGGGCTAGACAAGTTAACTCTTATATGAATTTGTAATTGGTTGACTGGCCGAACTCAAAGGGTGCTCAACAATGGCTCCCTTTCAACCTAGAAAGAAGTGACCAGTGGGTCCCACAGGGCTCTGTCCTGGGCCCAGTGCTATTCAACATCTTTATTAATTATTTGGATGACAGAATTGGGGGTATACTTATCAAATTTGCAGATGACAGTAAACTAGGAGGAGTAGCTAATACCCCAGAGGACAGGATCAAAATTCAAAATGACCTGAATAGACTAGAAAGCTGGGCCAATGCTAACAAAATGAAATTCAACGCAGAAAAATGTGAGGTTCTGCACTTTGGGTGCAAAAATGATATGCAGAGATATAAAATGGGGGACACCTGGCAGAATGAAAATATGTGTGAAAGGGATCTAGGAGTCCAAGTAGACCATAAGCTGAACATGAGTCAACAGTGTGATGCAGCAGCTAAAAAGGCCAATGCAATTTTAAGCTGCATCGATAGAAGTATAGTGTCTAGATCAAGGGAAGTAATAGTGCCACTCTATTCTGCTTTGGTCAGACCCCACCTGGAATACTGTGTCCATTTCTGGGCACCACAGTGCAAAAAAGATGTGGAGAAACTGGAGCATTTCCAAAGAAGGGCAACTAAGATGGTGAAGGGACTGGAAACCATGCCCTATGAGGAACGACTTAGGGAACTGGGGATGTTTAGCCTGGAGAAGAGAAGGTTAAGAGGAGATATGATAGCCCTGTTTAAATATTCGAAGGGCTGTCATATTGAGGAGGGAGCAAGCTTGTTTTCTGCTGCTCCAGAGTCTAGGACGCAGAACAATGGATATAAATTTCAGGAAAAGAGATTCCACCTCAACATTAGGAGGAACTTCTTGACAGTAAGGGCTGCTTGTCAGTGGAACACACTCCCTCGGAGGGTGTTGGAGTCTCCTTCCTTAGAGGTCTTTAAGCAGAGGCTGGATGGGCATCTGTCAAGGATGCTTTGATTGGGACTTCCTGCATGGCAGGGGGTTGGACTGGATGGCCCTTGTGGTCTCTACCAACTCTATGATTCTCTGATTCCCCCAGATTGAAAGAACAAACAAGCAAAAACACCTGCTGAAAATTGGCCAACATGGCAGTTGGAAGTGAAATGGCAACCCTTCTGGCTGAAATGCACCATTTTGGCCTGCCCACTTCTTCTGGAAATGCCTATCCCTAGATTAAATACTGCAATGGAAGACCTCTAGCATTTTGTTTCTCACTTGTGCTGTAATGCTTCTTTAAAACCAATCTGCTTTTACTGCAGCTGTAGAGTATGTTATGACTCCCAGAGATCCTTCGTTTGTCAGACCTTAGTCCACAATGCTCAGGCTGGTCTTCGTGCAAATCCACTGTATCCTGCAAGGCACAGTCGACAGTCATCTTGACGTCTTCTGTGAACAAGAACCTTTCTCTTCTGTCTCTAGGGTTTGGTGACTTTTGAGGAGGTGGCTGTGTCTTTCTCCCCAGAGGAATGGGCCCTGCTGGATGCTGACCAGAGAGCCCTGCACAGGCAGATCACAGGGGAGATTCGTGAGATTGTTGCCTCTCTTGGTAAGGCTCTCTCTTTCCTGTTTTATGTTTGAAAATGCATTTGTAATAATTGCATTGAAAGCTGAAATACTTGGAAGGAGGTCCTGACTCAGTCCATGAGGGAAAGGGATGAGCCCTATATATGCAGATGAAGGAGAATGCCTATGGGATTATGAGATTTTTTGATAAGACCCTTTTGTTCACTTGTTAATGAAATTTTCTGTAGTAAAATGTGGCATTATGTGTTTTTGTGAGGCAAGAGGTTATGCTGACAGTATCAGTGCTGCTTCAAGTCAGACTAGCTTTTGCTGAGGAGCCAAACTCAGTGTGCCAACAGTTAGTGGACACCAGCCGTGGTGCGAGTGACACTGACAGAAGATCTCTCAGAAACAAGAGCGTAGAACAGGTACTAATAGTACTGTGCTTACTGATGCTACTGGACTCAACCTTAAAGGATGTTCAGCTGCTGATTAAGGGAGTGGGGTCAAATTTCCACAGATAAAGATAGACTTTCCCAAGGGCTATGGGATTAGGACATGTTGCGGAGTGAGATTCTAGTCAAAGTGAACTAGGACAGTGGCTCTTTATTATAGGAGTAAAACATATTTTTAAAAGGTACTCAAATAATATTAAATATTTGTAGATGACTAGATGGAATGAAATCAGTATGAAAAATGTAGTCTAAACACATCTTTATCAGGAACTAAGCTGCTATATACTGTACAATTCAACAATTCCAATGTCTGATGCTAAAGAAGTGTTGTCTGCATGCCCTCTAGAGGGTATAAGGGGGTCACGTGCACCACCTTTAGTGATTTTCTGGGCCAATTTATGCCCAGATGAGGCCTTAAAAACGGGAAATGTCCCAGGCATAAAAGTGGAGCTAAAAACATGGTGTAAATGAGTCCCACACCCCCTACAGAGCTGAATATAGCCCCATAACATTACACTGATGTTATCCCTGCTGTATGGATTGAAAACGCTTCCAGCCTAGTTTTTTTTTAATGAAATAAGCTCCTTATCACAAAAAAGGCAAATATTTGGTTGTCCTGTGCACCTTATTGTAAGTGATGCTTTTTTGGTGGTGGTGGTGGTGGGGAGGTCAGAAGGTTTGCCCCTTATAGAGCTTGCTGCCCTGTTTAAGATTGGAAAATTTTGCCTGAACAAAATATCAAAAAATGCTATATTTTAGGGTGTAGCCCTTCATAAAGACAGAAATATGTGCATCATGTAAGTTACAAATATGGACAATATGTTAATTTTTACAGTGAAATGACTGGCTAAGTTAATTGAAATCAGTTGTTATTTTTTGTTGGGAAATCACTCAGTCGCAGGCAGAGCTGGAGGTTGCAGGCAGGCTTCTTCCCGCCGCGTTTCAAAAACGCTCCTTTTATTGTCTTTGGTTACATCATGAGTTACATGCTACATTATTGGCTACAAAGTATGAGGTTACATGATTGGATACAAAAGTACACTTGGCGGGTGCTGATTGGGCCAGGCAGCATCACCTCAGTGAGCGGGTGTTTCAAATGTGGGTTAGCAAACCATGTATCCGGCCCACTATCAGGGCGGGGTGGTGGCCGCCTCGCGGTCTGTCAGCGAGAGCCCCACAATTTTTGGTATTTTGGTAGAGCACAAATTACTGATAGCTGCTTTCTGATTGTCAACCCTGATTGTCATGAATTCCCAGTGTCCCCTATTGTTTGAAAACCTGGCACCAAAACAGGTGGGCCAGGGCTGTGTATGCCCACCCAACCCATGCTTTCCACTCCTGTCTCAGGTGTTCTGTGCAGTCCAACAGGATCCATCTTGACTGAGCCCCACGGGACTCTAGGGTTCAATCCTATCTCAGACTGGAAGTTGCCTTCCCTCAGACATTGGCCCCAAAGCCTCTATTCTCAGTAGTCCTGCTCTGTGTCTCTGGGAACAGATACCTCTGAAGCACTCCCAAATAAGAGAGGAAAGCAGCAGTCAGGCAGCCAGATGCTTTCCAGTATGTTCTCATCTTCAGATATATTGCACAGCTCCTTTGGCTTGGCACATACATTTATGTTTTTGTAGTAGCTCCTTATACAGTGGAAAGGAGAAGCCAGGCAGTCAGACACACATTCTAGACTTTACGAGAGCTGATTTCAGTAAACTTAGGGAAATACTGAGGGAATGGGGTGCAGAGGGCATGTGGGGGGGGGGCTTTATGATTGTGCTTTGTCAATGTATCACTAGGCGCATTGATGTATTGATGCCCTGTACTGATGGTGTATTTGCACATGTGACTGTGCGCCTGGTAAGGTGCACCCATCCAATGAGATGGCATTTGGTTGGGAAGTAGAAGGTAATTGGAGGTCACAGGCAGTGTGTTTGTACCACAGTTTGCATGCATGGTGGGGAGCAACCAAAAAAACCTTAAAAACTCAATGGCGCAGTTTGACACCATGCCATGTGGACTGCCCATGGGTGTTTGGCCTGTCTTGGGAGCAGGCCATGAGTACAGTTGGGTTTTGACCTGCTTTTAGAAAACTTAGGATTGAGTCACTTGTTCCTGCCTGTGTGCTCCAGCCCCAAGTCATTCATAATTTCTTTTTCACACAAATCTTAATATTTTTCTCTTTTTTCTTCTTCTTTATAGCAGAAAACAAGAAGAGAACATTTAGATGTGCTAAGTATGGGAAGTGTTCTCAGCCAAAAGTGGAACTTACTAGCTACCAGCAAGACCAGCTTTCAGAAGAGGAAAGTTATATCAGAGAAAAACCCTGTAAATGCTGTGTGTCTGGGAAATGTGTTCCTCACAATATGGCACTTGTGCCTCACAAGAAATTCCATGATAGAAAAAAAGAAGTTTCTGTAAGGAGTTCAGTTTATAAATTATACAGTATGAACAACCAAGATGCCAGCGCAGTAAAGAAACCACACAAATGCCAGAAGTGTGAGAAATGTTTTGCTTACCAGTCACTGCTTATGACACATCTGAATGTGCACACAAGCCTTGACAGCCACCAGAGAGTCCATAGAAGAGAGAAACCATTCAGATGCCAGGAATGTGGGAAATGTTTTGGTCAAGAGGCATGGTTTGTGATTCATCAGAGGGTGCATACAGGAGAGAAGCCATACAAATGCCAGGAATGTGGGAAATGTTTTGCGCGAAAGGCATGGCTTGTGATGCATCAGAGGGTGCATACAGGAGAGAAACCATACAAATGCCAGGAATGTGGGAAATGTTTTGCCCGAAAGACATGCCTCATGATTCATCAGATGGTGCACACAAGACATAAGCCATACAAATGCCAGGAATGTGGGAAATGTTTTGCTCAAAAGGCATTGCTTGTGATTCATCAGAGGGTGCATACGGGAGAGAAACCATACAAATGCCTGGAGTGTGGGAAATGTTTTGCTCGAAAGGCATGGCTTGTGATTCATCACAGGGTGCATACAGGAGAAAAGCCATACAAATGCCTAGAGTGTGGAAAATGTTTTGCTCAAAAGGCAGTCCTTGTGAAACACCAGAGACTCCACACCGGAGACAAACCATACAAATGCCATGAGTGTGGGAAGTGTTTTGCTCAAAATTCATACCTTCTAAGTCACCAGAGAATCCACACAGGAGAAAAACCATACAAATGCCAAGAATGTGGAAAATGCTTTGCTGTGAATTCATACCTTCTAAACCACCAGAGAATCCACACAGGAACAAAACTTGTGAATAACCAGCAAAGAGAGAAACTTTATGAATGTCAAGAGTGTGGGAAATGCTTTTATCTCAGTTCGCACCTTATACGGCATCAGAGCATCCACACAGGAAACAAACCATACAAATGCGAAATGTGTGGGAAATGTTTTACTGCAAAGGGAGGCCTTATGAAGCACCAGAGAGTCCACACAGGAGAGAAACCGTATAAATGTCAGGTGTGTGGGAAAGGTTTTTCTCAGAGTTCAAACCTTCTAACCCATCAAAGAATTCACACAGGAGAGAAACCATATGAATGCCAAGAATGCACGAAATGTTTTATTTCCAAGTCACAACTTATGAAACACCAGAGAATCCACACAGGAGAGAAACCATACATATGTCAGGAGTGCGGAAAATGTTTTACTCAGAAAACAAACCTTGTGAATCACCAGCAAATCCATACAGGAGACAAACCATACAAATGTCAGGAGTGTGGGAAATCCTTTTATGGCAGTTCACAACTTAAACGGCATCAGATTACCCACACTGGGGAGAGCCCATACAAATGCAAAGTGTGTCAAAAATGTTTTACCGCAAAGGGAGGCCTTATAAAGCACCAGAGAATCCACACAGGAGAGAAACCATACAGATGTCAAGAATGTGGAAAATGTTTTACTCAGAAAACAAACCTTGGGAATCACCAGCAAATCCATACAACAGACAAACCATACAAATGTCAGGAGTGTGGGAAATGCTTTTATCGCAGTTCACAACTTGTGCGGCATCAGAGCACACACGCAAGAAGGAAACCATACAAATGTGAAGTGTGTCAAAAATGTTTTACTTCAAAGGCAGGCCTTATGAAGCACCAGAAAATCCACACAGGTCAGAAGACCATACAGATAACAGAAGTGTGGAAAATCTTTTGCTAGAAATACAACTTTCGTAATACATGTGGGAATCCACTTAAGAGAGAGACCATTCAAATAACAGGAATGAGGTACCATAAGGTTCTTCCTCATGTTTTGTTGGATTTTCTTTTCTTCTACACTCATACCTCCACATTCACTGGGGTTAGTGGCGCAGGACCCTTGTGAACGTGGAAAAACTGTAAATAACATACTAACTTACCTGAGAGAATACTTCTCTAAGAATATGTAAGTCCTCCAATGCAACATCGCTTCATCTAGGTAAGAGTGTGCAATGCTATGATACATCAAGAGACTCTATCTTCTTTTTTTGGCCACTGCTCTCATATCTTATAGAGTCCCATTAAGGTTATGGTCAGCTAAGATGCCTAGATCATTTTATGTATTTCTCTCAAGCCAGAGAAAGCTAAGACCAAGAAAGATGAAGATGAAGAGTCTCTGCAAAAAAACAAACTCCTTTTTACAAAGTCTTTTTACGCCTGCCTCTACCTGTTTTTATTCTCTGTCTAGCTAAAAGGATTTTAGCATCATCAGTATTGGAGGAGTTGGTGAAGGGTTAGACTTATCGTGTCAGGTTGTTAGAGGTGCCAGCAGCAAACCATGGAACAAGGCTTGAGTTGGGAAAGAACAGGATTCTGCTCCAGCCGATCCTATTATAGTTGTCCATGCCTTCCAACAACAGGCAAGGTGAATAGTAGCTGCCACCGGGATCCTCTGTAGAACATGTGTGAACAGCAAAACAGATTTAAAAAGGGAAGTTACTAAACCTGCCCCACCAGCTCCCCTAATATGATTTTTAAAAAACAGATCTGTACGTTTGAACACCAAAATGGAAATCCCAAGAAAACTGGAGGCTGATGAAAAGAAAAATCAGACTATTTCTGCCTCAAGTCGCATGTGTGGTTTTTTGTTGTTGTTGTTTTTAAAAAGTTATGCCAGGAACACACTTGCTTCATTAAATGAGGTATACCTGTATTTCTCTATCTGCTGGGTGTGTTGTAGAAACAGCAGTTGGGGCTTGCTCCACCAACCATCAATTACTTGCAGAGCAGAAGTAAGGAGGGGGACCTCGGGTCAGTTGCAAAACACAGTTGGTTTATTTAGCCAGCAGACCCAAACGGAATTAGCATTCCAAAGGATTTGGGACCGAGTAGAAGAGCCCTAGGCCTAGCAACACCATCGGATCTCACCTCAAGTAGAAGAGACTTCTCTCCATGCTGCACCATCTTACCCAGGAGGGAGTGAAAGGACTGGCCAAACTCCATCAGGCCTGTCATAGATTATGAAGCAGAGCCCTCCCTCCAGACCTTGGTCTAGGCGTCAGAGGGAGAGAAGAACTGCTGGACCAGATCCCCTTCCCCAACACCATTCCCTTCGCCTTTTCTGTCATGTAAGCCTGAGGGCTGGGAACCATCTAATTAAAATAATATTTGTAACCTGTTCCGATAGCCTTTAGGGCTGAAGAGTGAGAAATAAATAAATAAATAATAAACAGAAGAATTTGGTTGCATTTATATACCTTTACACAAATAAAGTCATTTCTTGCTTCTCATTGGGTGTTAGAAATTTTAAACATATAGAATCTCAGGCAATAGAAATACAGAGTTCAGAATACATTATAATGTTTAAGTTACATCTGGCTCACATTCCAAAAGGCTGAGGGAGTTGGGGATCGGGGTCACCGCTCTCCGGTGGTTCCGATCCTTTCTCTCCAGCAGATCCCAAAGGGTGAAGCTCGGAGACAGTTGCTCCTCTAAGATCGAGCTTAATTGTGGTGTCCCCCAAGGTGCCATCCTATCCCTGATGCTATTTAACATCTATATGAAGCTGCTGGGTGAGATCATTCGGAGGCATGGAGCTCAGTGTCTTCAGTACACTGACGACACTCAGATATATCTCACCATGACCAGATCGTCAGCCCAGACTTCAGATGGCGTCTCTCCTCTTAATGACTGTCTTGCGGCAGTAATGGATTGGATGAGGGAAAACAGATTGAAGCTAAATCCAGACAAAATGGAGGTACTAACAGTTACAGGACCAAAGTCAGGTTTGGGAATACAACTCCCAGTCCTAGATAGAGTCACACTCTCCTCGAAGGACTCTGTTCGCAGTCTGGGGGTGCTCCTCGACTCATCGCTTCACATGACTAGTCAGGTGAATGCAGCAGTCAGGAGTGCCTGTTATCAGCTTCAGCTGATACGCCAGCTGCGCCTTTTCCTGGACTCGAAGGACCTGGAATCTGTAGTACATACTTTGGTAACCTCATGATTGGATTTCTGTTATGCACTGTACTTGGGGCTACCCTTGTGCTTAACTCGGAAACTTCAATTAGTTCAAAACATGACAGCCAGGCTTATTACTGGAACATCGAGGAACGACCACATAACACCTGTGCTTAAGTCCCTCCACTGGCTGCTGATTAGTTTCCGGGTGCAGTACAAGGTGTTGGTTTTAACCTTTAAAGCCCTACAGGGCTTGGGTCCATCTTATCTGAGGGACGCCTCTCCCCATACAATCCTCCCTGCACACTCCGGTCCTCTGCAAGAAATCTGCTACAGCCTATGAAAACGCTGTCGCGAACCTCCTGAGGGACTTTCTCTGCTGCCGCTCCCAGGCTATGGAATGACCTGCCAGATGAGATGCATCTTATCACATCCCTTGATAGCTTTAAAAAAGCTTTAAAGACGCATCTCTTCTGGCAGGCCTTCCCAGAAACACCCTAATTCCTGGCCCTGAAACGGTTATGCCTCCCTTTACCAGCTTTCAGTACTTTAACCCATGAAGCTACAACTAAAGGGCAAATAGAATGACTAGCTGCTTTTTATATTGTATGTTGTAATTGTGTTTTTTTTTAACTTTATTTTGGTTTAATTTTAAGGGGTGTGAGGTTGGGCTTTGGGCTATTGAAATTGTTTTATTTTGTTGCCTTTTTAAATATTGTAGCTCCGATTGGTTGACAGAGGAGCAGGCTATAAATAAAATATCATCATCATCATCTAAGGAGAAGATGACACCCTGTACAGAGTCCTGCTCTGTATTTGTTATGTATTTGGGCAGAAAGGGCAGGCTGCACTCTAAGCATTCTTAGTCTGAAAAGCTTGTCAGCATTTCATTTTATCCCTTCTCACCCAGAAACCTTTTCATATGGCCAATTAGCATCTATTTGCAACATTTGCAATATGGTTAGTTAAACTACATATTGATTATTGAAATTAACCCATCACGGGTGCAGCAAGATGAGCCAGTGGAAGAGGAATGAACACTAATGATGCTTTCACCCAATGATTTGTCCCAGCTAGGGTTGACCCATTTAATTTATGGGACATACAGCAGCCTTGCCTTAATCAGTCTTACTACTTCAGTGAGTCTGCAGTTGTAACTTAAATAGGTTGTCTTCTTAATGTATTCCTTTTTCATTTTATGGGTAGGCATTTACAGCCCTGGGAAGCGTCTCGAGTAGATATTGCTTAGGTGGAACCTGTTTATTTGCTTGGCTATAATCATGCTATAATAGAATCCATTAATCGGAGCCATTGTGAAAGCAGAACTATAGAGTAAGATGTTTTTGAACATATTTTGAGCCTAAGAATATTTTTCTTGGACATTGGAGTCCAGGATTCAAATTCCTGCTCTGCCGTGGAAACCTGCTAGGAATGGAGTGCAGTCTTTTACATGTTACTCTTGGTTACTACAAGCTCTGCCCCCCCCCCTGCATTTTAGAATTAATTTTCATAGTAAACATAACAATTTATTATTACTTCTCTTAGACATTTGGGTCCCAGAAATCTTGTCAACATTTTGTAAGTTAGTGAGATACCTAGCAGTAGATACTGATCCACCTCATACATACCATTTCCTGTCCTAGAGCTATACTTCCTAAAAGCTTAAATAAGAAAACTATGTTGCAAATGGGAAAGAGTCCTTATGAGATCAGAAAGTCTTCAAGTAGTGAACTCTCAGCCTTAGAGGAAGCCACATCTATTGGCTTATAAAATGCAATAATTTGCATTCTTTACCAATGTATCTCTTGGACTCAGTAAAAAATTGTCTATAAAAATTTTTGTGCAGTGTTTCTGCAAAAAAATAAAAAATAAAAATATCCTTGTAGTGTAGTGTCGTGGTTTGAGTCTTGGACTCTGGAGACCAGGGTTCAATTTCCAGCTTGGCCATGAACCTACTGGGTGACCTTGGTCAAGTCACATGCTCTCAGCCTCATGGGAAAGCAAAAGCAATTCCCCTCTGAACAATTCTTGCCAAGAAAACCCCATGATAGGATCACCTTAGGGTCGCTATAAGTCGGAAACGACTTGAAGGTACTCAACAACAAGAAGTTAGTTATAATCACAAATAGATTTTTTTTTTGGTAAAGTCAGTTTATATTGTATCAATTCACCTATAAGGCTAAAACTATGCTAATGAAGTTTTTGAACCTTCTAATGCACACATGTTCCCATCAGAGCTGTCATTATTACCCAGTTGCAATGAGGATGTTATTTTAGTGCTGCTTGTTTTATGGTTGCTGATTTTGTCAAATGACTAAAGATTCTGTATGGTCTGATACAGGAGGAGATTGGGAGGGCACCATGAGTTACTGCACCGAGTAACACCAACCCTAGTGATGCCACTGCTTCTTTCTGGCAAATACAAGTGATAATTTTTTTGTGGGTTTTTCGGGCTATGTGGCCATGTTCTAGAAAAGTTTATTCCTGAAGTTTGGCTAGCATCTGTGGCTGGCATCTTCAGAGAATGCTGGCAGCGATCTCTGAAAATGCCAGCCATGGCTGCTGGTGAAACAGGTATAAACTCTTATAGAACATGGCCACATAGCCCGAAAAATCCACAAAAGCTATAGATACCAGCCATGGAATAATAATAATAATAATAATAATAATAATAATAATAATAAATTTTATTTATACCCCGCTCTTCAGCCAAAGCTATCAGAGCGGCTTACAATTTGTTAATTAGACAATTAACTCCCCTCAAGATGGTGGTTGAAGGGAGGGCTCTTCTTGCTTCCAGCAGGAGGTGGCCTGCCTTTCTCTCCCCTCAAGATGGTGGTTGAAGGGAGGGCTCTTCTTGCTTCCAGCAGGAGGTGGCCTGCCTTTCTCTCCCCTCAAGGGAGGGCTCTTCTTGCTTCCAGCAGGAGGTGGCCTGCCTTTCTCTCCCCTCAAGATGGTGGTTGAAGGGAGGGCTCTTCTTGCTTCCAGCAGGAGGTGGCCTGCCTTTCTCTCCCCTCAAGATGGTGGTCGAAGGGAGGGCTCTTCTTGCTTCCAGCAGGAGGTGGCCTGCCTTTCTCTCCCCTCAAGATGGTGGTCGAAGGGAGGGCTCTTCTTGCTTCCAGCAGGAGGTGGCCTGCCTTTCTCTCCCCTCAAGATGGTGGTTGAAGGGAGGGCTCTTCTTGTTTGCAGCAGGAGGTGGCCTGCCTTTCTCTCCCCTCAAGATGGTGGTTGAAGGGAGGGCTCTTCTTGCTTCCAGCAGGAGGTGGCCTGCCTTTCTCTCCCCTCAAGATGGTGGTTGAAGGGAGGGCTCTTCTTGCTTCCAGCAGGAGGTGGCCTGCCTTTCTCTCCCCTCAAGATGGTGGTTGAAGGGAGGGCTCTTCTTGTTTGCAGCAGGAGGTGGCCTGCCTTTCTCTCCCCTCAAGATGGTGGTTGAAGGGAGGGCTCTTCTTGCTTCCAGCAGGAGGTGGCCTGCCTTTCTCTCCCCTCAAGATGGTGGTCGAAGGGAGGGCTCTTCTTGCTTCCAGCAGGAGGTGGCCTGCCTTTCTCTCCCCTCAAGATGGTGGTTGAAGGGAGGGCTCTTCTTGTTTGCAGCAGGAGGTGGCCTGCCTTTCTCTCCCCTCAAGATGGTGGTTGAAGGGAGGGCTCTTCTTGCTTCCAGCAGGAGGTGGCCTGCCTTTCTCTCCCCTCAAGATGGTGGTCGAAGGGAGGGCTCTTCTTGCTTCCAGCAGGAGGTGGCCTGCCTTTCTCTCCCCTCAAGATGGTGGTTGAAGGGAGGGCTCTTCTTGCTTCCAGCAGGAGGTGGCCTGCCTTTCTCTCCCCTCAAGATGGTGGTTGAAGGGAGGGCTCTTCTTGCTTCCAGCAGGAGGTGGCCTGCCTTTCTCTCCCCTCAAGATGGTGGTCGAAGGGAGGGCTCTTCTTGCTTCCAGCAGGAGGTGGCCTGCCTTTCTCTCCCCTCAAGATGGTGGTCGAAGGGAGGGCTCTTCTTGCTTCCAGCAGGAGGTGGCCTGCCTTTCTCTCCCCTCAAGATGGTGGTCGAAGGGAGGGCTCTTCTTGCTTCCAGCAGGAGGTGGCCTGCCTTTCTCTCCCCTCAAGATGGTGGTTGAAGGGAGGGCTCTTCTTGTTTGCAGCAGGAGGTGGCCTGCCTTTCTCTCCCCTCAAGATGGTGGTGGAAGGGAGGGCTCTTCTTGCTTCCAGCAGGAGGTGGCCTGCCTTTCTCTCCCCTCAAGATGGTGGTCGAAGGGAGGGCTCTTCTTGCTTCCAGCAGGAGGTGGCCTGCCTTTCTCTCCCCTCAAGATGGTGGTCGAAGGGAGGGCTCTTCTTGCTTCCAGCAGGAGGTGGCCTGCCTTTCTCTCCCCTCAAGATGGTGGTCGAAGGGAGGGCTCTTCTTGCTTCCAGCAGGAGGTGGCCTGCCTTTCTCTCCCCTCAAGATGGTGGTCGAAGGGAGGGCTCTTCTTGCTTCCAGCAGGAGGTGGCCTGCCTTTCTCTCCCCTCAAGATGGTGGTCGAAGGGAGGGCTCTTCTTGCTTCCAGCAGGAGGTGGCCTGCCTTTCTCTCCCCTCAAGATGGTGGTCGAAGGGAGGGCTCTTCTTGCTTCCAGCAGGAGGTGGCCTGCCTTTCTCTCCCCTCAAGATGGTGGTCGAAGGGAGGGCTCTTCTTGCTTCCAGCAGGAGGTGGCCTGCCTTTCTCTCCCCTCAAGATGGTGGTCGAAGGGAGGGCTCTTCTTGCTTCCAGCAGGAGGTGGCCTGCCTTTCTCTCCCCTCAAGATGGTGGTCGAAGGGAGGGCTCTTCTTGCTTCCAGCAGGAGGTGGCCTGCCTTTCTCTCCCCTCAAGATGGTGGTCGAAGGGAGGGCTCTTCTTGTTTGCAGCAGGAGGTGGCCTGCCTTTCTCTCCCATCAAGATGGTGGTTGAAGGGAGGGCTCTTCTTGCTTCCAGCAGGAGGTTGCCTGCCTTTCTCTCCCCTCAAGATGGTGGTTGAAGGGAGGGCTCTTCTTGCTTCCAGCAGGAGGTGGCCTGCCTTTCTCTCCCCTCAAGATGGTGGTTGAAGGGAGGGCTCTTCTTGCTTCCAGCAGGAGGTGGCCTGCCTTTCTCTCCCCTCAAGATGGTGGTTGAAGGGAGGGCTCTTCTTGCTTCAAGCAGGAGGTGGCCTGCCTTTCTCTCCCCTCAAGATGGTGGTTGAAGGGAGGGCTCTTCTTGCTTCAAGCAGGAGGTGGCCTGCCTTTCTCTCCCATCAAGATGGTGGTTGAAGGGAGGGCTCTTCTTGCTTCCAGCAGGAGGTTGCCTGCCTTTCTCTCCCATCAAGATGGTGGTTGAAGGGAGGGCTCTTCTTGCTTCAAGCAGGAGGTGGCCTGCCTTTCTCTCCCCTCAAGATGGTGGTTGAAGGGAGGGCTCTTCTTGCTTCCAGCAGGAGGTGGCCTGCCTTTCTCTCCCCTCAAGATGGTGGTTGAAGGGAGGGCTCTTCTTGCTTCAAGCAGGAGGTGGCCTGCCTTTCTCTCCCCTCAAGATGGTGGTTGAAGGGAGGGCTCTTCTTGCTTCAAGCAGGAGGTGGCCTGCCTTTCTCTCCCCTCAAGATGGTGGTTGAAGGGAGGGCTCTTCTTGCTTCCAGCAGGAGGTGGCCTGCCTTTCTCTCCCCTCAAGATGGTGGTTGAAGGGAGGGCTCTTCTTGCTTGCAGCAGGAGGTGGCCTGCCTTTCTCTCCCCTCAAGATGGTGGTTGAAGGGAGGGCTCTTCTTGCTTCCAGCAGGAGGTGGCCTGCCTTTCTCTCCCCTCAAGATGGTGGTTGAAGGGAGGGCTCTTCTTGCTTGCAGCAGGAGGTGGCCTGCCTTTCTCTCCCCTCAAGATGGTGGTTGAAGGGAGGGCTCTTCTTGCTTGCAGCAGGAGGTGGCCTGCCTTTCTCTCCCCTCAAGATGGTGGTTGAAGGGAGGGCTCTTCTTGCTTCCAGCAGGAGGTTGCCTGCCTTTCTCTCCCCTCAAGAAGCCTTCGACTTCAGATCACCCAAATGAATTCCATCTCTGTGCAGCCTCCAAAATTGGCCATTCACCTTTTAAACTCCCCCAATTTTTTGGTTGAAAAATCTTGTTTACATTTTTGTCTTCTTATTTTCTTTTGTCTGGACCTTGTAGCATACAGAGGGCCCCAGGGGCAGAATCTGGGCCACATATTTGCCCATCCTTGCTGCAATGCCCTGTGTTTCACTAATTCAAAGTACAGGCTTTATGGATGAAGCCAACTGAGTTTTATTGAAGAATAGACTTAGCACCATAGAAAGCACATTGCCAGGTCTCAGTTTTCCAAATCCCCCCAACCTGCATACTTTCCCACACAGTACCAAGCAGTCCAAAGCAACTGAATGACCTGGAGTCCCACAAAACAGCCTCCTACACCTGCTTAACCCTGAAATATCAGACCCACATCAAAGCAGCTAAACAACCTTTAACATGGTAGAGAATAGATCCCCAAATCTGTGGCTGGATTCTCTGACACCTGATCTCATACCTTCCAACATTTCAGAGATGAAAACTGGGACACAAGTGACCAACCAACCAAGTGTGATCAAGATGGCAAAAATATTTCAGGAAGGAGGCACAAGCTTGGAGAGACTGCAGCCGTTTGCTTTTGTCTTACCTGCTGGAAAAGCCAGACTCTCATCCCTTTCGTCTCCTCCCTGTTGCATTAAATGAGGAAAAAGTCCTTTTGCTCTTTGAACCAAGCTGCCCGAGTCCCAGCCTTGGGAGAAGGGCAGGATATAAATAAATATAAAAATAATAAGTTTGTAGTTGTAGTCTCAGGATGAGAAGAGGAGAACTGGGCTATTATCCATTCAAGAAGAGACATGGAAGATTTATCTTTTTCACATGTGTGTACACACAAATATACAGTATATATGTACAGTTGGCCCTCCTTATCTGCTGATTTTTTTATCCACGGATTCAAGCTTAAAAATATTACTTAAAAAAAAAAAGTATAAATTCCAAAAAGCAAAACTTGGTTTTGGCATTTGGTATAATGAGCAACATTTGGCTCTGCTGCTACGGTGTTACATTTAATGGGACTTGAGCATCTATGGATTTTGCGATCCATGGGGGATCCTGGAACCAAACCCCAGCAGAGAACAAGGTCCCACTGTATGTATGAATACTGTAGCCATGTGTGTATATATATATATATATATATTTGGTGTTTAGGCTGGCGGTCAACCCTCCAGGTCATGAATTTCCAATGATCCTTATTTTGAAAACCTGGAAATATCACCTCTTTGTGTGTGTGTGTGTGTGTGTGTGCACATTTCCAGTTTTTCAAAACAAGGGACAGTGGAAATTCATGGCTTGGAGGGTTGACCATCAGGAAACAGCTATTTGAACCGTCTAATTATAAGACTGTATGTACAGCACTGTAAATTTACAGCGCTATATAAATAAAAGTTAATAATAATAATGATGATTTGCAAGTCTGTGTTCTCCCTAAACACCAAATGCAAGCAGAGATTTCAGTTCACCAGGCCAGGCATTCCTGTGTACAATGAACCCAGGCCCCACATCCATAACTCAAAGAGGATGCAGACACACTTCAGGAAGAGCCCAGGCCCTCAAAGGGAGGGTTTTCTTTTTGGCACACAGCCTCAATAAAAGGACAAGGCCCAATTGAGGTGTGTGTGTGTGTGTGTGTGTGTGTGTTTCCCTTCCTCCTCAGCAGGGTCTCTCTTCTTCCAGTCCAACAAAGGAAGGAGGAGGAGAAAAGGGGAGCTGGAGCTGAGCAGGGGAGGATGAAAGGGTTAAACAAGCAGTGCTCCCCAAACTGTGCTCTTTTATGGTGGGGTTATTATTTTTTTTTTTTTTTGGACTTCAGCTCCCAGAATCCCAGACTATTGGCCCACATGGCTGAGGCTTCTGGGAGCTGAAGTCCAAAATCTCTTATTAAAGGGCACAATTTGGGGACCACTGGATTAAGGGGAGAGAGAGAGAGGGAGGGGACTGGGCAACCCATTTCTGGCCTCTCTAGGAGGAGTCCCATCTACTGCAGTAGATTCCTAGAAAGGCCGGAAAAGGGTTGCCCAGTCCTCCTAGAGCAGAGAGTTCTCCTTCCTTCCTTTCTTCCAGGAGGAGGCCTTTCTCTGCCTCCTCCTTCTCTCTCCTTGAGCCCCAGTGAGTCCTCCTGAGTCCTCTTGCCCAGCCAGGCCACCCCCAGGCAGCTGTGGGGGGTGAGTTTCCCACTGCATGGAGGGCTTTCTTGCAATGGGGGTGATTTTCCTACAAAAGTCCACTGTGCCCTTCTGGGCCTCTCCCCTCTTCTCTCCCCCCCTCCCCAATTGCCCCCCAACAGACCCTCAGATTCAGAGGGAAACTGGGACACATCCAGAGGGTGGCCAAGAGGGGGAGATTTATAAATGGGGGAGAGCAGGCAGAAGTATAGTACAGTTTGTTGTCCAATAGCAGTATAGTGTCTAGATCCAGGGAAGGAATAGTGCCACTCTATTCTGCTTTGGTCAGGCCCCACCTGGAATACTGTGTCCAGTTCTGGGCACCACAATTCAAAAAGGATGTGGAGAAACTGGAGCAGGTCCAAAGGAGGGCAACTAAGATGGGGAAGGGTCTGAAAGCCATGCCCTATGAGGAACGACTTAGGGAACTGAAGATGTTTAGCCTGGAGAAGAGGAGGTTACGAGGTGATATGATAGCCCTGTTCAAATATTTGAAGGGATGTCATATTGAGGAGGGAGCAAGCTTGTTTTCTGCTGCTGCAGAGACTAGAACGTGGAACAATGGATATAAATTGCAGGAAAAGAGATTCCACCTCAACATTAGGAGGAACTTCCTGACAGTAAGGGCTGTTCGACAGTGGAATACATTCCCTCGGAGTGTAGTGGAGTCTCCCTCCTTAAAGGTCTTTAAGCAGAGGCTGGATAGCCATCTGTCAGTTGTGCTTTGATTGGGAGTTCCTGCATGGCAGTGAAGAAGAGAGACTAAATATGGAACAGAAAAGACATCAGCAGAAGACAACCAGTGAATTACTGTCACCGTGGGGCACCAAAATGAGAGGTTGCTTGATCACAGGATTCTGGCCTATGACAACATTGTCTCTGTTCCCCCAAGGAGGCTCTTAGTTGTGTTAGTCGGAAACTGAACCTCCATCTGCTAAGGCAGTGTATCTGATAAAATGAATGGGAACCGTAATGAAATTTTAAAGAGCTGCTGAAATGTTAAAGAACGATTGAATAGAAAATGCAGGATAATATGATAAATGGGAAAATAAATATGATGTAATTATATAATATTTAATGTAAAGGGCGTAATAGCATATTGCACAGTTCTTGTTTTCAATGTTATGGTTTGAAATTGCTTTTCACACTCTTGATACTTTTCAAGTATCTTAGAGGTGAAAGAACTTCTCAAACTTCCTTTCCTTCAGGGAAGAGACCTGGTTGCTGTTGGAATCCACCACCAATTTCTCCCCTCAACCCCCCCCCCCGCCCCAATATGTCTCTCTCTGTGTGTGCGCACATGTTTGTATTTGTATTTGTATGGGTCTTTAAGTCGCCTGCCAACTTAAGGTAACTCCATGAATTTCATAGGGCTTTTTTTAAAGGAGAGGAATACTCAGAGGTGGTTTGCCAGTTATTTCCTCTGAAATATAGTTTACAGCACTTGGGACTCCATTGTAGTTTCTTATCCAAGTATTAGCCAGGATTGATCTTGTTTAGCTGCTAGGATCAGATAGGATATAGTACCTTTAGGGTACCTCTACCAGGATAATAATTTTTAACACAGCAATGTACATTGGTGGTGCTTTATAAATACCTGATAATATAAATAATAACACAACAATGTATTGGATTTACAGGTAGTTGCAGTAGAACAGCTTACGGAAATCTTTGCCTTGAAACGGAAAGAGGAGCAATAACTTTGATCCTATTTGTGGCTTCATTGACATAAAAAAACCAAAGATGGATGAGCCAGGTGTAGCTGGTCCTAAAGGAGGAAGGCTATCTGATAGCATCAGCATTGAGACTGGTGAGGAATTCTGGGAGAGGACAATTCAGAGATTCTCGGATGAGGAACTTCCCAGCTCCAACATACAATGGCAGCAGCACTTCAAGCAGTTATCATTTGAGGAGGGCAAGGGGCCCCGAGAGGTTTGCAGCCAACTCCACCATCTCTGCCATCAGTGGCTGAAGCCAGAGTGCCACACAAAAACTGAGATCCTGGACCTGGTGATCCTGGAGCAGTTCCTGAGCATCCTGCCCCTGGAGATAGAGAAGTGGGTCAGGGAATGTGGGGCAGAGACCTGCTCTCAGGCAGTGGCTCTGGCAGAGGGTTTCCTTCTGAGTCAGGCACAGATGGAGAAGCAGCCGAAAGAGCTGCAGCTGGGAGCATCTCCTGTTCCAAAGGTGAGCCAGTAATGTCTTGGTGGCACCCTGTTGTGAACTCTCTGAAAACTGACAGAGGCAGAGGCCTCCTGAAGAGGTTCTGCTGAAGTGTGGTCCTCTCTAGATTTGGCTTTGATGTGGAGGGGTGTGGGGAAGATCCACCTTGTGACAAAGTGGAATCACAGTTCCTGAAGCCTCTTAGAAGCATGATTCTGCTTTCAAAGAAGGTATTTGCTCTCCAGGTTTTTAAAGGAAGTGCCACATTTTCCTGCTGGCACTGTCACAAAACCAGACTTTCTTTCCCCTGTGATGACTGTAGTATCAGAGTATGGTAGTGGTGTATTGCAGGAGCAGGATGGGCTTCTACCACTTCATGAAATAGCCTGCTCTTACTCTAAGGGGAGAAACACTTTTACCCTTGCTGACACTTTTGGTTTCATTTTATTTTCATTCCAAAGGCAACATAACATATTATCAAACAACAGTGTTTTGGCCACAGGCTGTACACGGCAATATAACAATGCAGTATCAGTAGGTTTTCAATTTCTTTTTCTCCACATGTCTCTTACAGTTCTTCCTTATACACACACACAGACACGGACATACTCAAATGGGTAAACAAGAAGCCATCTAATATAAATCAAAGCAGAGTTTTCCAGAACTTGAGAAGTTCTTGCTGTGGGCTCGATGGAATTTTTTGTGTTAGCATGTAAAGTAAACTTATACTAAGTATTAAGAAAAGTGTCCTACAGTATTTTGTATGGACCCTTTTCAAGTAGGGCTAATGAGTTGCTGACTTGTTTGTGGGTGGATGTCTTATACTGTACCATGCAAAGCCAAACCCCTTCCCCCAAAAGCATTTGCCAGTTTCTCTTCCTTCTCCAAATGGCATATGTTGAATCATCACTCCTTTTTCAGGTCAAAAATCTTTCAATAGTTCACTCTGAATTCCCTATGGCAGACAAGGCTCCATTAGACTTGAGAAAGAGTCCCCAGTGGAGAGAGATCAAGCAGGATTGCGATGAAGCGGGCCCCTTGCAAGGTAAGGATGAACACTTGTGAGCAAAAACTCACTAGCTGTCCAGTTGTTGTTTGCTTTCAAGTAGCTTCCAACCTATGGCAGCCTTAAGGTGAACCTATCACGGGGTTTTTCTTGGCAGAATTTGTTCAGAAGGGGTTTGCCTTTGCCTTCCTCAGAGGCTGAGAGATATGATTTGCTCAAAGTCACCCAGGGGGGTTTCCTTGGCTGAGCAGGGATTTGAACCCTGGTCTGTAGTGGTACTCCAACACTCAAACCACTGAACCAAACTGGCATTAATTTCCACAATGAAAGCCATTGGACTTATTGGTCTAATGTGGAATAGGCATATTCAGCTCTAGATTGTGGAAGTGGACTTGTCTGTGCAGAGTCACAGGACTTAGTTGCATTTGTAGGTGTCATTTGTTTGCAAAAAAAACTGCCCTTCAACAGAAGGTTTTTGTGGTATATTATGTGTATATCTCCACATGCAGAATTTATCCGTCTTCAATGTAGGATCTCGGCTGTTACATTTTTTATTATTATTTTAAAGATTTTATAGAAACAAATACAACCCGCAAAGAATGCATCTGAGAATCATTACAGTGTGGTTTTTGGGTTTGTGTTTCTTGACTATGCAGCTACAATATCTCCAGCAAACATGACAAGAACTACGGTATATTATTAGAGCAGCTTTAAAAAAATTTTGAGGAAGGGTGAGATACAACATTTTAATTTGCACAACTAATAAACATTCACGGTTTTACATAGAATTTGAGTGGTCTTGGTTGTCTCTAGCAGCTTTTCCTCTTCCAGTTAATTTTTCGATTAGCATAATGTTCCAGTGCTTTGTGTTCCTGTTTATCTCTAGCATTGCTTCTTTGCAACTCAAGGCCACTTTAATCTCACAACAACCACTCTGCAAGGTGTTTGTGTGTGACAGAGTAGCTGGTTGAAGTCCCCTAGTGAATTTAACGGCTCAGTGGGAGTTAGAACTGGATTTTCCTAAGCGTCTGTTGAATATTCTAACTCCTGCATTGTTCCTGCATCATCATCATTCTCTTCCAAAGTTGTTTTTAGTTGTCTTCTTTATAACATTTAGGGAATCTGGATGGACAGCAGAGCAAGGGGAAACATTAGTGTTGGTACCTTTAGGAGTTTAACTTGCCGTTAACTCCATTCTCTTAAATCCAGTTATACATCTCTAATTCATGTGCCCTTTGCCTTTCATTTCCCCTCTGTCTTATTCATCACAACAACCACACTTTTCTCAGTAGTACTCTTACCTTTCCCCTCTAATCCCCATTATTTTTGTTGTAATTTCCATGAACAACCCGGGTAGAATTATACAGGCATTGCAAACAGAGCAAGTGCAAATAGTCTCAGCTTCACACAACACAAAGAAGGCCAGGGTGGGCATAAAATGACTTTGTAGAAAGCAGCTTCGTTGTCAGAGGTTTTGTTAGCCGAGCTGTATCTGTACTTCCTAGTGAGGTTTTGTTGAAGACTATCTGTAACTTCTGACACAAGTATACATTACCAGTTTTTCCCCACCTTGATCTCTCTCACAGAGGCTGGAATGATGCCACCAATAAGGACTCTGCCATCTCTTCCTTCTCTTTCCGGGGGACCAGAACCAAATCAGGTAAGGACAAGGATTCCTGGAAGAAGAGGGTTTTGAGCAGTCTAGGTTCCTCTTTCCCCAGATCACATCCCTCTCAGTGCTAGAGGAGAATTTTGTTTCCATTTCTTTTGGATTTTGAAGAATCGTAAACATTTACCAATTTCTTCATTTTCCTGACTGCACATTCATGTTATGAATATGAGAGAAAACCAGACTGAGAGATTTTATACATCCAGGCCCCAATGTTTGAGGGCTTCCCTTTTAAATCTCTAGGAAGATTTTCATACCAGTGCTTACCGTGGGGTTAAACTCTTAGGAAGTGTGTGTGTCTGAAAGCCTGACGCACTTCCTAAATGTCAGGGAATAATCCCCTCGCTTCCAGTGTCCCTGAATCATTCGGGGACCAGCCATTTCCCATTAACACAAAGTTCAATTAATAACTTCAGTGGCCTTGTATGAAGATGTATCTATGCAGATCTTCTAGGATCTTGGGCCATTTATGATTTATGTCTTATGGGCCTTCTCCCATATTGCTGTTTAAAGATTTGGCCTGTATAGTTGAACAATTTATTATTTCATAAATTTTTATATTTTTTAAAATGTGTTCTATGCATATAAATACCACACACACAATTTATATCCTAACTCTGTTTGCTTTCAAATCAGCATGAAACCATCTAGAAATGCAGCAGTTTGCTCCCCTTGCCATCCTCTGTCTGAGAGAGAGTGACTTGGCTGAGGTGGGTTTTCATGGCTAACTAGGGATTTAACACTCAAACCACTATCCTCAGTGTCTGAATTAATGGAGGGCACATTCCTTTTGCTCTTTGAACTCAGGTTGTAGCAAGTGAGGTAAGCTTGATTACAAAAGGTAAAAGTGGGAGGAGGAGAAAGAAACTGGGACATATTAAAAGCTGCTGAAAAACGCACAAAAGAGGATTAATTGGCATTGTCCCTGCCAAATTGGGAGAGTTAGAGGGTGTGCCATAAAATGCTCATGCTGGTGTCGTAATAATTAATAATAATAATAATAATAATAATAATTTATTTATACCCCTCTCTTCAGCCAAGGCTATCAAAGCGGCTTACAATTTGTTAATTAGACATTTCCCTGCCCTCAGGCTTACAATCTAAAAAGACATGACACAAAAAGAGAAGGTAGAGGTGGTGGGAAAGGGGTCAAGTCCAGCAGTTCTTCTCTCCCTCGGAGGCCTGGACCAAGGCAGATGGACTGGAGGGAGGGCTCTTATTCCCTTCAGGCAAGACCTGTTGGAACTCTGACTTGCCTTTCTCCCCTCAAGATGGTAGATGGAGGGAGGGCTCTTCTTCTTTTCAGGCAAGGCCTGTTGGAGCTGGCTTGCCTTTCTCTCCCCCTCAAGATGGTGGATGAAGAGAGGGCTCTTCTTGCTTGCCTTGGCTGCCTTTGGAACCTTATCAGCCTGTCAGTCCACTTTAGCCTAATTGCCACAGCTGGCAGTCATCTTGATGTCTGGTGTGAGTAAGAAACCATTTCTTTTGTCTCTAGAGCCTGGTGACTTTTGAAGAGGTGACCATGTCTTTCTCCCCAGAAGAGTGGGCCCTGCTGGATCCTGACCAAAGAGCCCTACATAGGGAGATCACAGGAGAGATCCATGGAATTGTGACTTCCCTTGGTAAGGTTCTTTCTTTCCCTGGATGATTATGACTTCTGTTTTAAAATGCATTTATAATAGCAATATTAACAGCTTGAAGGGGGTCCTGACTCACCCCAAATGAGAAAAGGATGAGCACTATGTACACAGATCATAGAGGATACCTGTGGGATTATGGGCTGTCTTGGTAAAGTTCCCTTGTTGATAATTTCTGTTCTAAAATGTGATGTGATGGTGGGATTTTGTTCTTCTATGAGACTATGCTGATAGTAGCAGTGCTGCTGGTAGGGTCTCCCAAGTCAAGGAGGCTTTTGCTGAGGATCCAGACTCAATGTGCCAACAGGCAGCAGTAGTGGGAAGTGACACTTGTAGAGGATCTCTCAGAGACAGAAAAACAAAGGACAGGAACAAATAGTACTGTGTCTTACGATGCATCTGGACCTAACCTTAAAATATGTTCAGCTGGGGTCAGAGTTCCACAGATAAGGATAGACTTCCCCAAGGGTTATGCAATTAGGACATATGACAGGATGGCATTCTAGTCAAAGTGAATTAGGACAATTCCTCTTTCTTATAAGAATGAAACACTTTTTAAAAAGTTACACAAATAATTCTATGAAATAGTTGTAGATGAATAAATGGAATTATGTAGTCTAAACACATCTTTATTAAGAACTAAGCCACTATATATAATTCAGTCTCTCATCCAATGGGATGCTATAGATATACAGTCAAAGAGTGGCTTTAATATTTAAACTCTTTTCATTTCCCCATTCCTGCCAGTCTCCAGTCCAGAGTATTTGGCCTCTGTAAACCCCCTACGCACATACAGGCTGGGCTCGGTTCACCCTGACATCCTTCCTCACTGGGGAGAAGCTTCTCCCTTTGCACCTGGTCACCTTGGGAGCTGCAACTGAGCAACTCCTCAGTGACCAAGAGGCCTTATCACTACCATTGGTGTCACTTGGTATGATAATTTATTGTATCATGCTCCCTTAATCTCCTCCCTTAATACACCATAACAGTTCCATATATCACTGAATGTAATGGCAATAGTTGTGACATACACAACTCCTAAATAATTTCTTCATCCTCCTAACTACTGAAGCAGGAGGCTGATGTCCACCCTTCACTCAGTAGACCCAGCTACAGGAGTGGGGTGCAGGAGAAATCCAGAGATTCTTCCCCCTCTTAACTCCCAATGCAGAAGGCTGTTGTTAGAATGAGAAGCAGCAGTCTCCAGCTTCGGGAGTGGAGAGTTGAAGGAACTCAGGGATTCTTTGTTCTTTTAACTCCTAAAGCAGACGGTCTGGATTTCTCCTGCACCCTACTCCCAAAGCTGGAGTCTACTGTCTCCCATTCTAACAAGAGTCTTCTGCATTGGGAGTTAAGAGGAGGAAGAAGTCCTGGAGCTGGAGGCTCTTGTATCAATGACAGACAAGAACCTTTGTCAACCTTACTTGCTCCCTGATTCTCCTGCCTGCTTTTCCCTCTCTAACAGACGGAGATCAGGCCATACCAGGAGGACAGAAGGACTCAGAAAGTCCTACCTTGTCCTCATGTCTTACAAGTTAAATTAATGCTATGTCCTGTTTCTTCCAAAAGAACATTTTGGAACATTTAGCGAGCGACAGTGATATTACTTGCATGGTTGTCATAGTGTTACCCTACTTCAGGCATCACCCAGTGCGGCCCACACACCCCATGCTCTGATTGACATCTCTGCTGCAAGGCCAGCACAGGTGAAATGCTTCTCGGCCACTGCTGAATTTCGTTGTTTTGAATGTGTGTTAGAACAGTAGACCTAATATCAAGATATATGTGGTGGGGGTGGGGGCTAGGGTTGCCATCCAGGAGTAAAGGGTGCAATATCCCCTCCCCCAATTTCGGGACCACTGCTCTAGAGGGCATAAGGGAGTACTTTCGCCACCTTTGGTAACTCTCTGGGCCATTTTATGCCCAGGTGAGGCCTTAAACAGAGGGAATGAAGACAAAGTGACTTATGTTCAGTTACTATTGTCAAAAAAGTTATCTCCTGGGTACACAAGAAAAAACAAAACAAAAACAAAAAATAGTCTGCCACATCCACAACAGCATTTTGGGGCAAAAAAGTTGTGTTTGTTTTGCCTTTTTGTGGTGAAATGTGCTGGTGATTCATCCCTCCCTGGGGGGAATAAATATAGCCCCATAGTCTCCCATTGTTACCCATCCATGCTGCATGGATTATGCAAGTTTGAAGATTAGTTAACTGACATCCTTTCTGTTTGTTCCTGATTGTCATTAATTTCTACTGTCTCTTATTGCTATTTTGAAAACGTGGCACCAAAACTAGGTGGACCAGGGCAATTATGCCCACACAACTCATGTTTTTCACTCCTGTCTTGGATGCTCTGTGCAGTCCAACAGGACCCATCTTTACTGAGCCCCACTGGACTCTAGGGTTCAATCCTAGCTCAGATAGGAAACTCTCCACCCTCAGACTTTCTTCTCAGCATCTTTGTTCTCAGTAGTTCTGCTCTGTGTCTCTGGGTAGCAGATGCCTCTCGGAACTCCCCAAACAACAGAGGAGAACAGTAGTTGAGTCAGCCATGTGCGTGCCCCATACTGAGCAGTTCCTTTAGCCTGTCATATACATTTATGTTCTTGTAGTAATTCAAATAAAACTGGTATAGCAGGAGAAATAAAATTGAAATCAGTAGCATGATATAGGAATGTCAGCATGTAAAAACCCTAAACCTTGCAAAATATTGTGAAAAATGAAAAGGCCTTTACCTGGTGTGTAAAAAAACAGTGAGGAGAAAGTTTATTTATTATTTATTCATTTGATTCTACTTTTTCCCCAATTGATACTCAAAGCATCTTACAATATAAATTAGAACAGCTAAAAAAATATAAGTTTTAAGAAAGCATTAAGACATACATCCAATCAAAACCCTGCTTTTAAGACACTAATTTAAAAACAATGAAAACACTTGAAATGCATACTGCATATTGGGGGATGGAATAGTACACCTAATTGCCTGTCTTTCTTCCCTGTCAGTTAGGACTGAAAGCATGTTTAAACAGGAATATTTTTGCCTGCTGGTGAAAAGATAGGGAGTAGATTGAATCTACATCAGGATGGAGTTCCAAAGTTTAGGAGCCGCCACTGAGAACATTCCTTCCCTATTCTCACTAGCTGAGCCTTTGAGGGTGGTGGAATGGGAAAAGCCCTACTTAAAGATCATAAGATTCAAACAGACTCTAATGGGGAGATAGCAATCAGATAGTCTAGACATAAGCCATACGTGAAAGCATAGCATCTCTTCTTTTGTTCTGAGGTTTCGTTTGTCTTTAAAATTGTTTGGCTTTAGCCCCGTTCCCATGCCCTGAAATTCTTTTTTCACACATTCTTTTTTTCTCTTTTTTTCTTCTTCTTCACAGCAGAAAATATGAGGAAAACATATATATCTGCTAAGTATGGGAAGTGGTCTAGGCAAAAATTGGAACTTACCAGGTGCCAGGAAGCCCAACATTCAGAAGAGGAAAGTTGTATCAGAGAAAAGCCCTGTAAATCTCAAGATATGGCACTTGTGCCTCACAAGAAGCTCCATGCTGGAAAAAGAGAATCTTCTGTGAATGTTTTTGATTATAAATTGTTCAATGTGGACCACCAAGAAGTCTGCACAGTCAAGAAACCACACAGATGTAAGGATTGTGGGAAATGTTTTGCATGGAAAGCAGACCTTGTGAAACATCAGCGAACCCATACAGGAGAGAGACCATACAAATGCAAAGTGTGTGGAAAATGTTTTGCTCAGAAAGCAGTCCTTATAAAGCACCAGAGAGTCCACACAGGGGAGAAACCATACAAATGCCATGAGTGTGGGAAATGTTTTGCTGAGAATTCATCCCTTTTGATCCATCAGAGAGTTCACACAGGAGAAAAACCATACAAATGCCAGGAATGTGAAAAATGTTTTGCTTGTAAGTCATACTTTTTGGACCATCAGAGAAGTCACACAGGAGAGAAACCATACAAATGCCAGGAGTGTGGGAAATGTTTTGCTTATAGGTCATATTTTAAGGGTCACCAGAGAATTCACACAAGAGAGAAACCATACAAATGCCAAGAATGTGGGAAATGTTTTGCTCAGCATTCATACCTTCTACGCCACCAGAGAATCCACATGGGAGAAAAAGAGCCCCAATGCCAAGAGGGTGGGAATTGTTTTGTTCCAAAAGGACTTGTAAACCAGCAGAAAATCCACACAGGAGAGAAACTATACAAATGTCAGGCATGTGAGAAATGCTTTTATCGCAATTCACAACTTGTACTTCATCAGAGCACTCACACAAGAAACAAACTATACAAATGTGAGGTGTGTCAAAAATGTTTTACTGCAAAGGCAGGCCTTGTGAAGCATGAGAGAATCCACACAGGAGAGAAACCATACAAATGCCAGGAATGTGATAAACTTTTTCGTCAGAGTTCTTCTCTTCTAGTCCATCAGAGAGTCCACACAGGAGAGAAACCATACAAATGCCAGGAGTGTGGGAAATGTTTTGGTTACAAGGCACATCTGGCAGGGCATCAGAGAATCCACACAGGTGAGAAACCCTATAAATGCCAGGAGTGTGGGAAATGCTTTACTGAGAATTCACATCTTCGAAACCACCAGAGAGTTCATACAGGAGAAAAGCCATACAAATGTCAAGAATGTGGGAAATGTTTTGCTCAGAATTCAGGCCTTTTCAGTCACCTAAGAATACACACAGGAGAGAAACCATACCAATGCCAAGAATGTGGAAAATATTTCGCTGAGAAAGCAGTCCTTGTAAAGCATCAGAGAGTCCACACAGGAGAGAAACCATACAAATGCCATGAGTGTGGGAAATGTTTTGCTCAGAATTCACAACTTCTGAGCCATCATAGAATCCACACAGGAGAAAAACCGTACAAATGCCAGGAATGTGAGAAATGTTTCGCGGATAAGACATACTTTCTGGACCATCAGAGAAGTCACAAAGGAGAGAAACCATACAAATGCCTGGTGTGTGGAAAATGTTTTGCTTATAAATCATATTTTAAGGGTCACCAGAAAGTTCACACAAGAGAGAAACCATACAAATGCCATGACTGTGGGAAATGTTTTGCTCGAAATTCATACCTTCTAAACCACCAGAGAATCCACACAAGTACAAAATTGTACAAATGTCAGGAGTATGGAAAATGTTTTGCTCAGAAAACAAATCTTGTTACTCACCAGCAAATCCATATTGAAGAGAAACTATACAATGGTCAGGAGTGTGGGGAAAATCTTTTATCACAATTCACAACTTGTGTGGCATCAGAGCATCTACACAGGAAAGAAACAATACAAATGTGAGATGTGTCAAAATGTTTTACTGAAAGAGCAAGCCTTGTGAAGCATGAAGCCAATACACATAGAAGAGAAATCATACAAATGCCAGGAGGGAAAGCAATGATTTTTTCAGAGTTCATTCCTACTAATCTATCAGAGACTCTGAACAGACAAGAAACCATACCAATGCCAGGAATGTGTGAAATATTTTATTTCTAGGGAGTCATTCAGATGTCAGGTTTTTTTAGCGCAACAATGTGAATCATCTCACTCATGCATTCTGGATTTGTTGTTCACACTATGGAGCTGCATCTATGTGCATCTCTGCAAGTTCAGTTGCTCACACATACAAGCATTTGAATAAAGCTGGAGTTGATGCAAATGTATTCAGAACATGTTCAAGGCATGCAGAGTTTTATCCTGGATCTATTCACGTCCACTTGTATCGGTTATTCACATTACCAATGCATGTATTTTTTAAAAACTCAGAAAACCCTAATATTGATTATCCCTGATTAAGTGGGTTTTTTGGCAGCCCCCCCCCCCCCAAAATTAATTGGGTGTTTTTGGGATGTGCATGAACAATGGTGATTCAACCTGGATTCACCCTGGATTATTTTCATCATCTGAATAACCCTAAGTCAGAATTTATGAAATACCAGAGAATTTATACAAAAGAGATGCCATACAACTGCCAGGAGTCTGAGAAACTTTTGCTATAAATTCAACTCTAGTGATAACAGTAGAGAAAGAGAAAAATGTTCAAATATCAGGAATGTGGTGTTTCACTGGTATCTGTTTCACTGGCAAACAGCTGTTACCATTAAGTTCATCCCCATGTTTTGCTGGATTTTCCTTCTACTTTGATTCTGTTGGTTCAGGTCCTATTCTCTGGAGTGGCAAGAAACAAGATTGCTCCATCTTCTGCAAAAAAGTCTTTCGCATGTTTAATTATGGTTATCATATCACGTCTCAACCTTTTTTTCTTTGTTTGAACATACCTGGTTCCTTCAACTATTCCTCATGGGCTTGCTTTCCAAAAATTTTTACCATCTTGGTCATCTCGACAGATTCCAGCTTGCCAATGTCTTTCTTAAACCCTAATGTCCAGAAATGAACACAGTATTCCATGACCAAAGCTGATGGGAGTGGTATAATTACATTCATCTAGGTACGATGTTTCTCTTGATGTAGCATAGAATTGGACACTCTACCTTTTTTTTAACCACTATGCTCACATCTTGTTGACCATGTTAACCTTATGGTTGACTAAGTCATCTATATCATTTTCATAGAGCTACAGAATCATAGAGTTTGAAGAGACCTGAAGGGCCATCAAATCCAGCCCCCTGCTATGCAGGAGCATGCAAGCAAGGCACCCTCGACAGATGATTATCCAGCCTCTGATGAAGCTCATGAAAGGAAACAGGCATTTTGGAAGAAATTTGCAGATGATTTCTAGAGGACTCAAATTGTTTTTCTTAACTTTTGAAAGATCTGCTTGTTTCCTTTCACATGTGCCTGTTGTTTTTAATAAAAAGTTTGCTGAAACATGTGGAATGTGTTTTTTCCCTCTGCTACAGGAATGTGTCGATATTCTTTCCACGTGTTTTCTGCCTTTAGTGCCATTTTTCTATTAAAGAAGTGATGTCCACGAACACACCTACTTCATTACCTGAGGTATACCTATATTTCTCCCATCTACTGGGCACAGGGATGTGATTCAAGGAGAAAGTAATGCACACTATGCTCTTAACCATGATCCCTGGAAACAAAAAGTTATGGGAAGTGGAAAGGACCTTCTAGCACACAAAAGCTACATGTGCTACTCAAACATGTACAGTGATCAAACAAAAAAGGTATCCCAAATATAAAAAGGGCGGTGAAGGCTAGTACTCCACCTGTTGAGCTTCTGATTGGTATTTATTGATTGATTTGATTTATATCTTATCTTTCCCTCTGTACAGGATCCAAAACAGAATACAGCATTTCTTTTAAAAAGCTACATTTAAAACATTAGACAGGAGTTAAAAAAAAAGAATTAGATAACAGTTCAATTAAAAGCTTATGATTAAAACAATATAAACGTATAGTTGTTCACAGAATCATAGAAGAGACCTCAAGGGCCATCCAGTCCGACCCTCTGCCTTGCAGGAATACACAATCAAAGCACCCCTGACAGATGGCCATCCAGCCCCTATTTAAAAACCTCCAAGGAAGGAGATTCCATCACACTTTGAGGCAGCATATTCCACTGTGAAATGGCTCTTACTGTCAGGAAGTTCCTCCTAATGTTGAGGTGGAATCTCTCTTTTGTAGTTTGAGCCCATTGCTCTGGGTCCTTTAGTCTGAAGTGGCAGAAAACAAGCTTGTTCCATTCTCAATATGACACCCCTTCAAATACTTAAATAGGGCTATCGTATCACCTCTTAATTATCTCTTTTCCAGGCTAAACATACCCAGATCCCTAGGTCTCTTCTCACAAGGCATAGTTTCCAGACCTTTCTCTGTTTTGGTCTACCTCTTCTGGACATGCTCCAGCTTCTCTACATACTTTTTGAAAAATGGTGTGCAAAACTCAATGCAGCATCCCAGGTGTGGCTTGACCAAAGCAGAATAGAGTGGCATTATTACTTCCCTTGATTCTATACACTATACTTCTGTTGATGCAGCCTAGAATCACATTGGCTTTTTTAGCTGCTGCATCACACTGTTGACCTATGTTCAGCTTATGTACCTTCAAGTAATTTCTGAATAATAGTGGCCATAAGGTGAACCTATTAGGGAGTTTTCTTGGCAAGATGTGTTGCCTTTGCCTTCCTCTGAGGCTGGGAAAGTGCAACTTGCTAAGTTGGGTTTCCATGGCCAAGCAAGGATTCAGTCTCTAGTTTCTGGAGTTGTAGTCCAGCAATCAAACCAATACACCAACCTAGCCTTCTAAAAACACAGATCATAATAAGGATTTAAAAAAAAAACAACCACACCAGAAGCCATTTCTGATACATAGATTTGAATAAGACACTTTGCTTAGCCTGCTGGCAAAAGGAAAAAGCAGAGGCCAACCAAACCTCCCGCGGAAGGAAATTCCACAATCTAGGGGCAGCCACTAAGAAGGCTCTTCAGTCCTAAACAACTGTACCTGTGATGGGGGTAGGACAGAGAGAAAGCCCACCGCTAAAGATCTTAAAACTTGGATTGGCTCATACAGGGAGATATGGTTTTCCTCACTGTGTGCCCAAGCCATATACATCTTTAGGTCATAGTCATGCCATGCCCATAAAGGGACTGGTAGTGCAGTTGTTTAAGCAAGATCAGGGGGTTGAACTGGATGGCCCTTGGGGTCTTTTCCAACTCTATGATTCTATCTCCCTAAATTCCATGTTCAAATATTGATTTAAACTAATATCTCAGGAAGTGTAGCACAGGATACCTCTTCAAGAACAAAGCACCAGAAACAAAGGAGTCTACCTAAATACGACATTCAAGCAGGGAATTAAGTTAAGGATGCTCTGACCATTATTAACACCTGGTGGGACGTACTAAAACTAATGACAGTACTTGCCCATAGAGAAACCATACTTGCTCACAGGGAAACATAGGTGAATGTTTGTCCATAGGGAATCATTGGAACTTACTTCTCCATAGAGAAGCACCATAGAGAAGCACCGGAGAATACCTATTCTGCTATGTTTCCCTATGGGCAAGGATTCCCCAATGATGATGATGATGATAATTTTTTATTTGTATTTTCCGGCCTCTCCCTACGGATCGAGGCGGGATTACAGCGAAAAAAATCCTTGCCTATTGGCAAGGATTGCCCAATGATTCCCTATGAGCAAGTAATTCCCAATGATTCTCTATGAACAAGTAATCTCCAATGATTCTCTATGGGCAAGTATAGTTTCCCTATGGGCAAGTATTGCTGTTTGTTTTAGTACATCCCACACCCTGCTCCACATTCTTGAATAGGATGCACACATTTGTTTGTTTGTTTGTTTTAAAGAGCCCACATCCTTAAAAAAGGAGGAGGAATTTTGGCATGCTGCCCATCCCTTCAATGGGGAGGATTCTCCATGCTCTCTGGAATGGAGACAGATAATGAATTGCAAGAGAGAGGAGTCCAGGTTGAGCTGCAAAGGGACTTTGCATTTCCCTGGACCTTGCCCAATTATTTGCCCCATGGCCAGAAGGAGGAGGAGGAGGCAGGCTGCAAAATTTACCCTCCCCATATACCAAGTTAGCTAAGGGCAGAAACAATAACATGCAGGCATATGACATCTCAAATTGTGTGTGTGTTTTTCCCCTCCTGTTTGGTATGTAATACCTTGCCTGATGAAGAAGCCAGTAGAGCTTTGAAAGCTTGCAACAAGTATATTGTGCATTTTGGTTGGCCAACAAAGGCATCACTGTTGGGTGGATTTTTGTCTAAATTTGCTAAATGGCCAACACAGCTACCCCTACATGTTTTATGGGATGCTGATGTTTTGTTGTAGTTGTTGTTGACTGCCCCTGAGTCGTTCACGACCCTATCGATGAGACTCTGTCCTCCACTACTCTGCTTAAAGGTAAAAGTAGTCCTTTGACATGAATGTCTAGTCGCAACCAACTGTAGGGCACGGTGCTCATCTCCGTTTCTAAAACAAAGAGCCAGAGTTGTGCAAGATCTGCTCTGGTGGTCATGTGGCCAGTATGACTGCACCAAACGCTGTTACCTTCCAACTTAGAAGTGGTACCTATCAACTTGCATTTGCATGCTTTCAAACTGCTATGTTGGCAAAAGCTGGGACTAGTGAGAGGGGCTCGCCCCATCATGCAGCACTTGGGCCTCAAACAGCCACCCTTCTGATCTTCCGATCATCAGAACATAGTTCCTGCAAATTCATATCCATGGTCTCTTTAATAGAGTCCATCCATCTAGCATGCAGCCTTCCTCTCTTTCGACTTCTCTCCACTTTTCCTAGCATTATTGTTTTTCCCAGTGAGTCCTCTCAGGGTGTGAGAGTATGCCAGCCTTAGTTTCATCACAGAATCACAGAATCATACAGTTGGAATAGACCACATGCGCCATCCAGTCCAACCCCCTGCCATGCAGGAACTCCCAGTCAAAGCATCCCTGACAGATGTCTTGTCATCTTCTGGCTTGATCTGCTCTAGAACCCAAAGGGTGCTCAACAATGGCTCCTTTTCAACCTGGAAAGAAGTGACCAGTGGGTCCCACAGGGCTCTGTCCTGGGCCCAGTGTTATTCAACATCTTTATCAATAACTTGGGTGACAGAATTGGGGGCATACTTACCAAATTTGCAGATGACACCAAATTAGGAGGAGTAGCTAATACCCCAGAGGACAGGATCAAAATTCAAAATGACCTGAATAGACTAGATAGCTGGGCCAAAGCTAACAAAATGAAATTCAGCACAGAGAAATGTAAGGTTCTACACTTAGGGAGGAAAAATGAAAGGCATAGATATAGGATGAGGGACACCTGGCTGAATAACTGCATGTGAAAGGGAAGTCCAAGTAGACCATAAGCTGAACATGAGTCAACAGTGAGATGCGGCATTTAAAAAGGCCAATGTGATTTTAGACTTGCATCAATAGAAGTATAGTCTCTAGATCCAGGGAAGTAATAGTGCTATTACTATTCTGCTTTGGTTAGGCCCCACCTGGAATACTGTGTCCAGTTCTGGGCACCACAATTCAAAAAGGATGTGGAGAAACTGGAACGTGTCCAAAGGAGGGCAACCAAGATGGTGAAGGGTCTGGAAACTGGGGATGTTTAGCCTGGAGAAGAGAAGGTTAAGAGGTGATATGATAGCCCTGTTTAAATATCTGAAGGGATGTCATATTGAGGAGGGAGGAAGCTTGTTTTCTGCTGCTCCAAAGACTAGGACACAGAACAATGGATGCAAATTGCAGTAAGAGATTCCAGCTCAACATTAGGAGGAACTTCCTGACAGTAAGGGCTGTTCGACAGTGGAAGAGACACTCCCTCGGAGTGTAGTGGAGTCTCCTTCCTTGGAGGTCTTTAAGCAGAGGCTGGGTGGCCATTTGTCAAAGGGGGTGCTTTAATTGAGAGTTCCTGCATGGCAGGATGGGGTTGGACTGGATGGCCCTTGGGGTCTCTTCCAACTCTATGATTCTATGATTCTATGAAATAACAGTTCAGTTAAAAGCCACAGGTTAAAACAATATAAACAAGGCAAACCTATCAGGGGGTTTTCTTGGCAGGATTTGTTGCCTTTGCCTTCCTGTGAGAAGAAGAGAGTGCAACTTGCTAAAGTCACCCACTTAGTTTCCATGGCCAAGCAGAGATTTGAATCGTTTTTTCCAGAGTCGTATGCTGAATGCATACGACTACACCATGCTGGCTGTCTAAAAATACAGATCATAATAGAAAAGATTTTTAAAAGGATGCCACCACAAAAGGATGCTTTCTTCAGATAGATTTGAAACCAAAGGCCTGCCTGGATAAGAAGCTGTTGGCCTACTGGCAAAAGGAAAGACGAGAGGGGGCCAACTAAACTTCCCAGGGTGAGGAATTCCACATTCTGGGAACAGTCACTAAAAAAAGCTCTCTTCCAAGTTCTGTTTCAACTCCATTGTCTATTGGTTATTTGTTATATGACTATCTATCGGAGGCAATTCTGTGATCTCTGGGTCCAGCCACTGCTCGTTCCCCTCTGATTCCTTTCTTTCATTTGCTAAATCATAATATTCCTTTAAGAAGGTTTATACTTGAATGAGTCACCTGTAGGACATTTAGAAGAGAGTGTATAAGATCACCATTAATTACAACAGCTCGTACTCACTGATTTTGCTGTAAATAATCTGGATATAGCCTAAAACAGAGGTAAGCATGTTAAAATTGTAAGGAATAATCTATTCGTTTTTCCCTTTTTGATACTTGAGATTCCTATTGTTAATAGTTTTTGTGGGGTTTTCGAGCTAGGCTACCCATGCCACTGCTACCTGTGCCACTCTGTTACCTTGGAGTGATATATAGTGCATCCACACTTTGTTTTTTCCCTCTCCTCTTGGTTTGGAGTAGTTTCATTGAAAGCCTCCTGTTGTGTTTGGTGCAAGTGGTTTATATAACAATCTGTTCAATCCTTCTATACTATTATTCTTTGATATTACGGTATGCCTTTAAGAATGTATTATTTATACACACATACATATATAGATAAACCTAAATTAATAAATTTCTAAAAGTCATCTTAACATTAAAATACTTTTAAAATATTAAATAATCAAATATAACTTTAATATTAAAATATTAAATAACCAAAATAGCCAAAATACTTCACTAAGAGAAATAAAAATATTTTATTACTCTATCTACAAAGATGTGGATAACATATCCAGTCTCTAAATTATGATTAAATCATAAACCAATAGTGGATCAAATGCTTTCAGCTGATAGATAGCTTGTTATGTCCTTAGGCTGCTTCATACTGAATGGTTCCAAAAGCTGTTAATTTCCATAGTATCCTGGGTTAAGTTCAGGAGAACTCTCTTTTCCCAAGTTCTCACCAACTATACCTGTGATGAGGGAGGATTAAAAGAAAGCCCTCCCCTGAAGATCTTTAAATGCAGGGAGGCGTGTGTGTGTGTGTGTGAACTGCCCTCGAATCAGTTTCGATTTAGGCAACCCTATGGATGAGACATCTCCAAGACCCTCTGTCCACTGCTCTGCTTAATTCCTGCAACCCCTTAATACCTGTGACCTCCTTAACAGAGTCCATCCATCTGACATGTGGCCTTTCTCTCTTTCTATTTCCCACCACCTTTCCCAGCATTATTGTCTTTTCCAATGAATCTTTCCTTCTCATGATGTGTCCGAAGTACAACAGCCTCGGTTCGTTCATTTTGGATTCCAGACAGGTTTCCAGCTTGATCTGGCTTATGCAGGAAGATAAAGTGAAGTTGTTTCAATGGGGTGTGAGGGAGGTACATGTTCCTTGAAACCAGCCCCTGTCAACCCCCGCCCCCCCCCCCCCCAGTCATTTTGGACCTACTGAAATTTCCAAAAAGCTTCTAAAGACAGTCCAATGTACAGCAAACTATAGTAATCCAATCACGATAGAATCAAGGCATGTGTCGGCTGTGGCCAGATCTGATGTACTAGAATCATAGAAGAGAGCACAAAGGCCATTCAGTCCAACATCTTTCCATGCAGGAAGACAAAGCACTGATGGCCAGCCAGACTCTTACTTAAAAACCTCCAAAGAAGGAGACTCCACCACGCTTCAAGGCAGCATGTTCTGTAGAACAGCTGCTAGCAAGTTCTTCTAAATGTTTTGGTGTTATCTCTTTTTCCTGTAGTTTGAATCCATTGCCCGGTGTCCTAATCTCTGGAGCAGCAGAAAACAAGCATGCCCCTCACATCCTATGGCATCCTTTCAAATATTTAAACATGGCTGTCATGTCAAGAAATAAGGCTAGAAGCAAGATGGACAGCTGTGAAAGAACTAGACAAGAGCAAAGATATACATTAGCACTAAAGTTAGAACCATACAAGCCATTATATTCCCCATCACGATGTAGAGAGCAGGACAGTGACAAAAACGGTAAGAGGGCATGTGGCCTTCCTTTCTTCCTACTTCCCTCCACCTTTCCCAGAATGATTGTCTTTTCCAATGAATCCTTCTGTCTCATGAAGTGTGCGAAGTACGACAGACTCAATTTGGTCATCTTGGCTTCTAAGGAGGTTTCTGTCTTGATCTGCTCTAAGATCCATTTATTTGTCATTTCTGCTGTCCGTGGGATACTCAGCACTTCTCCATGCTCTTCTCCAGCACAGCATCTCAAATGAATGGATTTTTGTCCTATTTTCTTTCTTCACTGTCCAACTCTCACATCTGCACATGGTAACAGGGAATATGATGACTACCTTTTGTGCTCAGTTGTATATTGACCACTACTACCCAGAAGACCTTTTCCTCAGCCGCTCCCAGATTATGGAATGGCCTGCAGGAGGAGATCCGTCATATTACCAGCTTGGACAGCTTTAAAAACGCTGTCAAGATGGGTCTCTTCCGGTAGGCCTTTCCTGAATAGCAAACTCGGCCACCAATTGAATCCACCATCTCTCTCAGCATTTTGCAGCCCCACTATTTTAATGGAGTTTTAATGATTAATGTGTTTAATAATGTTTTAGGGGAGGGAGGGAACAATTGGGGTAATTGGGTACTGTATGTCTTCATTTTAATTGTAAGCCGCCTTGACTGTTTCTTTGACAGAGGTGGAGTAAAAATAAAGCTATTATTATTATTATTATTATTATTATTATTATTATTTGCATTTTAGACATTTATTATTTAAACATTGATAGCTCTATTTAAATATTCGAAGGGATGTCATATTGAGGATGAAGCAAGCTTGTTTTCTGCTGCTCCAGAGAATAGGACCTAGAGCAATGGATTCTACAGGAAAAGAAATTAGGAAGAAATTCCTGACAGTAAGAGCTGTTCGACAGTGGAATAGGTTACCTCAGAGTGTGGTGGAGTCTCCTTCCTTGGAGGTCCTTAAAAAGAGTCTTCCACAAAAAGGGACTTGCAAATTAACCATCAAAAAAGTACAATATTGAATGTCCAAAGAACTATCGGGGTTCTTTGTTCCTTTTTTATAATACGGGTGGACAATATGTATAATAATAATAATAATAATAATAATATTTATTTCTAGTCCGCCCCTCTGAACAAGCAATCGGGGCGGATTACAACAAGGATTAAAACAATATCAAGTAAAATATCCCATCCTTTCCCTTACCACCCCCCCCCCTTAAAAAGAGATTAAATCACAATTGAATTAAAACAGTAACTAGCTAAAATAGTAATAAAAACAAGATTAGAGAAAAACGGACCCAGCCAAGGTTATGTAGAAGTAGAAACAAAGGGGAAGGCTGGGAGAAAAGGCCACTCTAAGCCTAGATTTGGAGCTGGGGGATGTTTACATTCTCTGGGAAGGCCTGCCGGAAGAGATGTGTCTTTAGGGCTTTTTTAAAGCCTTCTAAAGATGAAATAAGACGCATCTCATCCGGCAGGTCATTCCACAGCCTGGGGGCAACAGCCGAAAAGGCCCTCTGGGAGGTCTGCACCAGCCTGGTCTTCATGGGTTGCAGCAAGTTCCTCCCAGAGGACCGAAGTGTGCGGGGGGGGGGGGGTCGTATGGGAAGAGGCGGTCCCTTAGATAGGATGGACCCAAGCCATGTAGGGCTTTAAAGGTTAAAACCAACACCTTGTACTGTGCCCGGAAACTGGTCGGCAGCCAGTGGAGAGCTTTAAGCACAGGAGTGATGTGCTCTCTCCTAGATGTTCCAGTGAGAAGTCTGGCTGCCATATTTTGGACCAGTTGTAGTTTCCGGGTTAGGCACAAGGGTAGCCCCATGTAGAGTGTGTTACAGTAGTCCAAACGTGAGGTTACCAGTGCATGTATCACAGTTTCCAGATCCCTCATCTCCAGGAAAGGGTGCAGCTGGCGTATCAGCCGAAGCTGATAGCAGGCACTCCTAACCGTCGCATTCACCTGACTTGTCATGTGAAGCGACGGGTCAAGGAGTACCCCCAGACTGCGAACAGAGTCCTTTGAGGAGAGTGTGACTCCGTCCAGGACTGGAAGTTGTATTCCCAGGCCTGGTTTCGGGCCTGTGACTGTGAGCACCTCCGTTTTGTCTGGATTGAGCTTCAATCGGTTTTTCCTCATCCAATCCATTACGGCCGCAAGGCAGTCATTGAGAGGGGAGACGCCATTGGAGGTCTGAGCAGACAATCTGGTCACGGAGAAGTATATCTGGGTGTCATCAGCATACTGGTGACACTGAGCTCCGTGCCTCCGGATGATCTCACCCAACGGCTTCATATAGATGTTAAATAACATCGGGGACAGAATGGCGCCCTGGGGGACGCCACAGCTAAGCTCGATCTTAGAGGAGCAACTGTCCCCGAGTCTCACCCTTTGAGATCTGCCAGAGAGGAAGGATCGGAACCATCGGAGTGCGGTGCCACCGATCCCCAACTCTCTCAGCCGATCCAAAAGGATGGAGTGATCGATAGTATCAAAAGCCGCAGAGAGATCCAAGAGCACCAACAGAGTCACACTACCCCTGTTGATGCTCAAGCGGAGGTCGTCAGTCAGAGCAACCATGGCAGTCTTACAGGTTTTCGCTGCTAAAGTACTAGCTCAGCTTTTGTATGGCTCGGAGGTTTGTTCCTTCAGCAACTTTACTCCATTTGAGGTTGTCCAAACCAAGTTTTTGAGACTGATCAATTTGGTATCCCAAATACAGTAATGTACCAAATGTTATTCTGCGCTTAGAAACTGGACTGTTATCAATGGAGGCTTGTATCTGGTTACGAAAATTCAACCTATGACTGAAAATGCTCTTCAACCCAATCGGCTTTGCCCTATTAACACAGATTCTTTCATATCAACTTGGATCTTTAATTATGAAGCTCTCTACTATTGGGCTATCAAGGTCCCATGTACTTTTGTTGAGCTATAACAAAGCAAAAATTGTTATCACCCAGCGAATAAAAGACATCGACCTACAAAGCCATAAAAGTAAATCAGCTTTTATCCCATAATTGGAGAAACTGAGAGAGCATTCACTCATGCTAAATATCTGATCCCATGGTCAGGAATACTAAAAGAGAAAGGAGTTCAAGATGGATGGGAGTTTCTCAAAAAGGAGATACTGAAGACGCAATTTCAAACAGTTCCAATGAGGAAGAAAAATGGAAGATGTCTCAAGAAGCCAGAATGGATGACTAAGGAACTTTCAACTGAGCTAAGTTTTAAACGGAACATGTATAAGAAATGGAAAAATGCAGAAATCACCAAAGAGGAATTCAAACAAATAGCAAGCACTTGTAGGGATAAAGTAAGAAAAGCTAAAGCACAGAATGAACTCAGGCTTGCTAGAGAGGTTAAGAACAATAAAAAGGGCTTTTTTTGATATGTCTACAGCAAAAGAAAGAAGGAAACGGTTGGGCCACTGCGTGCAGAAGATGGCAAAATGCTAACGGGACAGAGAAAAGGCAGAATTACTCAACACCTTCTTTGCTTCAGTCTTCTCAGAAAAGGCAAAGGGTGCTCAACCTAAGGATAATGGATCAGAAGACAGAATAGGGGAATTTCAGCACAGAATAAGTAAAGAGATAGTACAGGAGATAGATCCGTCTAATTTAAGATTGTATGTACAGCACTGTGTAAATTTACAGCGCTATATAAATAAAGGTTAATAATAAATAATAATAATACAGGAATACCTGGTTAACCTAAATGAATATAAATCTCCAGGACCAGATGAACTACATCCAAGGGTATTAAAAGAACTGGCAAATGTAATATCGGAGCCATTGGCAATAATCTTTGAGAACTCCTGGAGAACAGGAGAAGTCCCAGCAGACTGGAGGAGGGCAAACGTTGTCCCCATCTTCAAAAAGGGAAAAAAAGAGGATCCCAACAATTATCGTCCAGTTAGTCTGACATCAATTCCAGGAAAGATTCTAGAGCAGATCATTAAGCAGAGAGTCTGTGAACATTTAGAAGCCAATGCCATAATCACAAAAAGCCAACATGGGTTTCAGAGAAACAAGTCTTGCCAGACAAACCTAATCTCTTTTTTTGATAAAATTACCAGCTTGGTAGATGAAGGTAGTGATATGGATATTTGACAAGGTTCCCCATGACATTCTTACAAACAAACTTGTAAAATGTGGGATAGACAAGTTAACTGTCACATGGATTTGTAATTGGTTGACTGGCCGAACTCAAAGGGTGCTCAACAATGGCTCCTTTTCAACCTGGAAAGATGTGACCAGTGGGGTCCCACAGGACTCTGTCCTGGGCCAAGTGCTATTCAACATCTTTATTAATGATTTGGATGAGAGAATTGGGGGCATACTTATCAAATTTGCAGATGACACTAAACTAGGAGGAGTAGCTAATGCCCCAGAGGACAGGATCAACATTCAAAATGACCTGAATAGACTAGAAAGCTGGGCCAAAGCTAACAAAATGAAATTCAACGCAGAGAAATGTAAGGTTCTGCACTTAGGGAGGAAAAATGAAATGCACAGTTATAAAATGGGGGACACCTGGCTGAATGAGACCACATGTGAAAGTGATCTAGGAGTCCAAGTAGACCATAAGCTGAACATGAGTCAACAGTGCGATGCAGCAGCTAAAAAGGCCAATGCAATATTAGGCTGCATCAATAGAAGTATAGTGTCTAGATCAAGGGAAGTAATAGTGCCACTCTATTCTGCTTTGGTCAGGCCCCACCTGGAATACTGTGTCCAGTTCTGGGCACCACAATTCAAAAAGGATGTGGAGAAACTGGAGCGGGTCCAAAGGAGGGCAACTAAGATGGTGAAGGGTCTGGAAACCTTGCCCTATGAAGAACGCCTTAGGGAGCTGGGGATGTTTAGCCTGGAGAAGAGAAGGTTAAGAGGTGATATGATAGCCCTGTTTAAATATTTGAAGGGATGTCATATTGAGGAGGGAGCAAGCTTGTTTTCTGCTGCTGCATAGACTAGAACGCGGAACAATGGACACAAATTGCAAGAAAAGAGATTCCACCTCAACATTAGGAGGAGCTTCCTGACAGTAAGAGCTGTTCGACGGTGGAACACACTCCCTCGGAGCGTAGTGGAGTCTCCTTCCTTGGAGGTCTTTAAGCAGAGGCTGGATGGCCATCTGTCAGGGATGCTTTGACTGGGAGTTCCTGCATGGCAGGGGGTTGGACTGGATGGCCCTTGTGGTCTCTTCCAACTCTATGATTCTATCTTGATAATTTGAATATTCTTTATACAGAAGAGCATTTATGCTTGCAAGATTGAATATTATTCCATCAGCTGTAGTTAAAGGCAGATATAAAAAAATACCCTATCGGTGTAGATTATGCCCTTGTGGCTCTGAGGAGACTGAAGACTCTTTCAAACGGGAGGAATTTCTCCCAACTCCGAATGGAGCCAATGCGGATTCATGTAAATTTGCTTGTTTAGTGAATTTACATGAACCCCTGCTCCGTTCGGAATTACTTCCCATTACCCGAAAATAACCCCCTCCTGCCCGAATTTGCATGCGAAGCTTTAATTCGCAATAAGGTAAAACCCATGATTGCATTCGAATTGGCTTCCCTCTTGCTCGAATTTGCGTGCAAAGAGTTAATTCGCAATAACGTAAAACCCATGATTGCATTCGAATTGACCTTAAAATATACTTCCAATTTAGCCTCGTATGAAAGAGACCTGAGTCAATTGGACACGTTCTTTTCCGCTGCTCCCTTTATAAAGACTTTCGTACCTTATATATAGCCCCACTTTTACAACATTTCCCCGGCAGACAAGAGCAACTTTATGTTAAAATAGAAATAACAGTTTTATTTATTTATAATTTACTTGGGGGACACAGTCCTCCCTCCTAAGCAGGGTCTCCTTCCAGCCCCCCAACAAAGAGAGAGAAGAAAGGGAAGGGAGAGAGGAGGATGGGGTTAATAAATGGAGAGAAGGGGAATGCCTAGAGAGGCTGGAAGTGGCACCCAGCCCTCCAGAGCAGTAGAGTTCTCAGTCCTCCCTCTTGTCTTGGGCAATCTTTCTCTCCTTCTGAGCTCTGGTGAGTGAGTCCCAATCCCTGGCCAAAGCAGAATAGAGTGGCACTATTACTTCCCTTGATCTAGACACTATACTTCCATTGATGCAGCCTAGAATCGCATTGGCCTTTTTAGCTGCCGCAGCGCACTGTTGACTCATGTTCAAGAGGGAGTGTGTTCCACTGTCAAACAGCCCTTAGTGTCAGGAGGGGGTCCCTCCTAATGTTGAGGTGGAATCTCTTTTCCTGTGGCTTCCATCCATTGCTCCGTAGAATCATAGAGTTGGAAGAGACCCCAAGAAGGGCCATCCAGTCCAACCCCATTCTGCCATGCAGGAAATCACAATCAAACCATCCCCAGATGGCCATCCAGCCTTTGTTTAAAGACCTCCAAAGAAGGAAATGCCACAACTCTCTTAAGGGAGTGTCTTCCACTGTTGAACAGCCCTTACTGTCAGGAGGTTCCTCCTAATGTTGAGGTGGACTCTCTTTTCCTGCAATTTGTATCCATTGTTCCGTGTCCTATTCTCTGGAGCAGCAGAAAACAAGCTTGCTTCATTCTCAATATGACATCCTTCAAATATTTAAACTGGGCTATCATATCACATCTTAACCTTCTCTTCTGCAGATTAAACATACCCAGCTCCCTAAGGTCCTATTCACTAAAGCAGCGGTCTCCAAACTGTTCTCTTTAAGAGATTTTGGACTTCAGCTCCCAGAAGCTACAGCCACTTTGGCCAATAGTCTGGGATTCTGGGACCTTCCTTAGCCTCGGAGGATGGCAGTGACAAATTTCCTCTGAACAAATCTTGCCAAGAAAACCCCATGATAGGCTCACCTTGGGGTCACCTTATGGAAATGATTTGAAGGCACACAACAGCAACAAAACAGGATAAGGGTTCCTAACACAACAATGTACGTTTATGGCGCTCTATAAATGAATGATAATAAGTGTGTAATCAGTAATACAGAAATGCATTGGTTTTACAGGGTGTTGGAACAGGACGTCTTAGGAACATCTTGCCCTGAGATGGAAGGAGGAAGAATAACTTTTATTTAATTTGTGGCTTCATCGGTGTATAAAACAGAGATGGTTGAAGCAACCTTAGCTGGTTCGGAAGGAGGACGCATTGATGGCATTAATGCTAGCACCAGCGGGGAATTGTGGGAGAGGACAGTACAAATGTTTCTGAATGAGGAGCCTCCCAGTTCAGACATACAGCGCCAATGTTTCAGGCAGTTCTCCTTCAAGAAGGGCGAGGGACCCCGAGAGGTTTGCAGCCGACTCCATCATCTCTGCCATCAGTGGCTGAAGCCAGAGCGTCACACAAAAACTGAGATCCTGGACCTGGTGATCTTGGAGCAGTTCCTGACCATCCTGCCCCCAGAGATGAAGACGTGGGTCAGAGAATGTGGGGCAAAGACCTGCTCCCAGGCGGTGGCCCTGGCAGAAGGTTTTCTCCTGAGTCAAGCAGAGGCAGAGAAGGATCAGAAGAAGCCACAGGAGGGAATGCCCCCTCCTGGTGCAAAGGTGAGCAGGTGATGGCTATGTTTTGAGCCTTCTGAGCACTGAAGGGGGAAATGTGGTGCTCTCAGATTTGTCTTTGATCAGGAGGGATATGGAGAGGATTCACCTTGTGATGAAGTGGGATCACAGTTCCCAAAGCCTTCTAGATCATAGAATCATAGAGTTGGAAGAGACCACAAGGGCCATCCAGTCCAACCCCCTGCCATGCAGGAACTCCCAATCAAAGCATCCCCAACAGATGGCCATCCAGCCTCTGCTTAAAGACCTCCAAGGAAGGAGACTCCACCACCCTCCGAGGGAGTGTGTTCCACTGTCGAACAGCTCAGTTGAAAGTTCTTTAGTCATCCATCCTGGCTTCTTGAGACATTTTCCATTTTTCTTCCTCATTTGTTTGAAGCTGTTTGAAATTGCACCTTCAGTATCTCCTTTTTGAGAAACTCCCATCCGTCTTGAACTCCCTTCTCTTTTAGTTTTCCTGACCATGGGATCACCCCCAGTATTTCTCTAAGTTTATTGAAATCAGCTCTCCTAAAGTCTAGAGTGCGTGTCTGACTATGCTTGGCTTTTCCTTTCCACTGCATAACAAACTCCAGGAGAACATGGTCACTTCCACCTAAGGATCCCACCACTTGCACCCCATCAACTAGGCCTTCCCTGTTAGTTAAGATAAGATGCATGATTATTCTTTAAAATCAAGCGCTTGCTCCCTGTGTGCCAGTTTTCAAAGGACGTGCCATGTTTTCCTGATGGCACTGCCACACAATCATACTTTCCCCTTGTGGTGACTCCAGTGGCAGAGTATAGTAGTGATGTGTTCAGGGACAGAATGGGCTTCTACCACTCCAGCAAGTAGCCTGCTCTTGCTCTAACAGGGTAAACCCTTTTGCCATTGCTAACATTTTTCATTTTCATTTCATTTTTATTCCTAAACCAACAGAACAAATTACAAACAACAGTGTTGTGGCGACTGACTGTACAGGGCAGTATAACTATACAATGTTAGTAGGTTTTCATTATTGTTTCTACATATGTCTCCTACAGTTTTTCCTTACACACACACACACACACACACACACACATATTAAAACGGGTCCATGAGAAGACTTCTATGATAAGTCAAGCCAACCTTTTCCAGAATGTGAGTTGTTCTTTCTGTTAGCTCCATAGAATTGTTTGTATTCCAACATAGACAGTAAACGTAGACTGTACCATACTAACAGTTGTTGACCTTTTATTTTGTATGTTCCTTTTTCAAGTAGGTTTAAAGAGTTGCTACATTTTACTGATATTTCTGTGGATACCCTGTTTCTCTGAAAATAAGACGTTTTCAGAAAATAAGACCTAGTAGAGGTTTTGCTGAATTGCTAATAAGGCCTCCCGCAAAAGTAAGACCTAGCAAAGTTTTTGTATATGTATATATATATAATAAATTCTTCATGGTAAAATAGGACATCCCCTGAAAATAAGACCTAGAGCATCTTTGGGAGCAAAAATTAATATAAGACACTGTCTTATTTTCGGGGAAACACAGGTAGATGTCTCATCCTACACAAGTCCAAGCCTTTTTCATCCTTCTCCAAATTCCATGTTTTTCTTTTCACTGTTGTTTCAGGTCAACAGTCTCTTGGGAGAAGATCACTCTGAATTTCCTGTGGCAGAGAATGCGCCATTGGACATGAGGCAGAGTCCCCAAAGGAGGGAGATCAAGCAAGAATGTGATGGAGGGGCTCCCTTGCAAGGTAAGGATGAACAATCTCTGTTTCGAATCCTGTGGTTCCTGTTGTTGTGTGGCTTCAAATCCTTTCTGACTTATGGTAACCCTAAGGTGAACCTATCATTGCTGTTTTCTTGGCAAAAATAAAAAAAAGATGTGCCTTTGCTTTCCTCTGAAGCTGAGAGAGTGTGGCATAGTCCAACACTCCAACCAGTACACCATAGTGGCTCTAATTTCCCCACTGAAAACTGTTGGATGTATTGGTCTGAGGAAGAATATGCATATTCAAGTAGAATTGGGCTGGCAGATGCATTTGTTGGTGTGCATTTGATTGCAAAACAGCTACCTTTCCACACAGAGATTGTGTGGTACCTTCATTGCATATCTCCACATGTAGAGATTTATTTTCTTCGCACCGATGTAGTGTTCATATGTTTTAAAGAGTTTACAGAAACAAACACAATCAGAAAAGAATGCATCAGAGAATCAGTGCAATGAGGTGTTTTGAGTCTAAATCTCCAGTTTACATGACAAGAACTTTACAAAAAGCAAATGTGATGAAGGGAGACAGAAAGGGAGAACTGGTATTTTCATTTGTGTAACTAATAAACATTCACCATGCCACATAGAATTTGGGGTGGTCTTGGTCATCTCTAGTAGCCCTTTTTTATTTAATTTTTCTAAAAGCATGTATCAAGCTTTGTATTCTTACTTTTATTTGGCCTTTGCTTCCTGCAGCTCAAGGCTACTTTAATCTCACAATAACTACCGTGTGAGGTAGGTCAGCGTGTCTGAGAGAAAGAGTAACTGGTTGAAGTCCTCCGGTGCATTTAGTGGTGCAGTGGGAGCTGGAACTGCATTTTCCAAAGCCCCTTTCCAATATCCTAATCTCTGCATCACTATTCCATCATCTTTATTCTATTCCAAAGTTGTTTTTGCTGTTGTTCTTGTCTGTAACATTTAGGGAATCTCTTGACATGATAGGCAAAGAAGACATTGTTGATATTTTTAGGAGTTAAACTTGCTATTAACTCCATTCTTTTCAGTTCCCAGTTATACATCTCTAATTCACAAGTAGAGAGATCTTGTAGCACCTTTGAGACAAACTGAAAGAAAGAAATTGGCAGCATGAGCTTTTCGTAGGCTTCAGTCTACTTCCTCAGATGCATTCCAAAAGCATCTGAGGAAGCAGACTGAAGTCTAAGAAAGCTCATGCTGCCAATTTCTTTCTTTCAGTTAGTCTCAAAGGTGCTGTAAGATCTCTCTACATATTGATTCTACAGACTAACACAGCTATATCTTTGAATTCTTTGACACAAGTGTATGTGAACGATTTCCTCCCACCTTGGTCTCTTCCACAGAATCTGGAATAAGGTCAACCCTCAGAACTCAGTTGTCTTTTCCTCCTCTTTGTGGTGAGAGAAAACCAGATCAGGTAAGGAGAAGAAATCCTGTAACAAGAGGCCTTGTGCAGTCTTGGGTCTAAAAGGCACTTCAGAAATTATCCAGTTTGAGACCACTTTCACTGCCCTGGCTCAGAGCTGTGGACTCCTGAGAACTGTAGTTTATTGTGGCACCAGAGCTATCTGACAGAGAAGGCTAAATGTCTCACAGAATTACAGTTCCCAAAATTCCCTAACCTAGAGCCAGGGCAGTTAAAGTGGCCTCAAACTAGATTATTTCTGCAGTGTCTTTTGGGCCTTGGCTCTTTTTTCCCCAGATCACAACCCTCTTAGCACTAGGAAATAAGTTTGTTCCTGTTTCCTTTGGAAACTCAGATTAACTGATTTTATCCATCCTGACTCTAATGTTGGATGGCTTCCCTTTGATATCTCTAGGATTGTGTGTTTAGCCTTCTTGTTTCTGAGTTAGAATTGCTCTCCTTTTTCTCTGAATGTTTTCATGAACACAGAAAAGGAGCTTTTCTGTCCTTGGTCCAGAACAAATCACTCTCCTTCTGTATTCAACCACTGATATTCAGAGTAAGAAGGCCAATGGCAGGGTTGGCATTTTTTGGCCTGTCCTTCAGATGCGATCTTTGGAACTATGAACACAAAACCCTGAGAGCCATTTTTGAAATGGTTATTAGTTTTCTGGCAATATAGGAGAATATAAAAATTTCATTTGCCATGTATGAAGACTATATCTTATGTCTCTGTGATGTAACTAGAACCTTGGGCAGTTTATCATTTATGTTTTAGGGACTTTCTGCCATATTGTTATTTGTATGTTTGGATCATGTAGTTGTAATTTGAAAAACAATTGTTATTTTATACATTTTTATATTTAAAAAATGTTATATGCATACATACATACTCTACACAAACACGCACACCTGATATCTTAACTGTGACCCCATCCACACTAGCTCATTTGCCCTGGTTTAGATCCGGATGAGATCGTGCATGGCATTAGCGAATCTCTCCGGAAAGAAGTACATACTACCTTTTGCCCCCATTGGTGCTTTCCGGTGCATTTTACCCCAACAAAGTTCATACACAAAAAAGTAACGATTAAAGATGGAGCCTCTTGGTTGTCAATCAAATGATGTCATGGTGACGTCTGATGCAGCCATTGGCCACGCAAGATGCTTGTTTTTTTTAATACTTTTTAATATTTGACAGCTTATGCGCATGGAACATAGGGCTGGGAGCAGTGCGGATTGAGGAGATCCTGTCTCCTCCTCCTCCTCCTCCCAGTCCTTTTTAAATCATTATTTATTATATGTTTTAATATTTTATTATTTATTTTATTTTATTTTATTGTGTTTTATTTCATTTATTATTATATTGTATTTTGTATTTTATTTATTAGTAATTTTATTGTATTTTATTTTATTATTTTTATATTATTTATTTATTTTTTCAATTTGACAGCTCATGCGCATTCTATGACGCTTTTTCCCTCCAGTTCTATGAATGGAGCATTTTAAACCAGAGGGGAAACCCCAGTCCATATATGGATTGGGGTTCCCTTTCAATATTTAAAGGGCCCCATTCATTCCCCTCCAGTTTAAAGAATGAATGGGGCCCTTTAAACATTGAAAGGGAACCCCAATCCATATATGGACTGGGGTTTCACCTCTGGTTTAAATAGCCCCATTCATAAAACCGGAGGGGAAAAGAGCCTCGTAGAATGCGCATGAGCTGTCAAATTGAAAAAATAAAATAAAAAATATAATAAATAAAATATAAAAATAATACAATAAAATACAATAGAATTACTAAGAAATAAAATACAATAAAATACAATGAAATAAATAATAAATAAAACAACTATAAAATAAAATAATACAAAAAATAATTAATAAAAAATGCAGTAAAAATATTTAAAACATCAGGAGTGCCTGATTTTGCCGGGAGAGGAGGCATGTTCCGCCCTCTGGTCTTTTCCCCTCCTCTGAACTTGACCCGATCATGATCGGAGCCAAGTTCACATTCCCCGCGAACCGGTTTCTCCCAAAAGAAATGGTAAATATACCGCTTTGGGAGAAACTGGGTTATGGAGGATTTGCCCAGCTATGCGTGTGCAAGATCCAGATTCAGTAGTGTTAAAGGCGGTTTCAGTATGAACTTCTTGATTTTAAACCGGTTTGCTAACCGGTTCTTATGATAGTCTGAACGGCCCCTGTTTTTGTTTTCAAGATGGCTTAAAACCAGGCTAAAATGCAGTAGTTTACTTCCCCCTATCTCTCTTTTAGGTGGGACAGGTCCAAAAAGACCTAAATTGGAAAAACCTCTTGTGGAATAACACACACTAATTATGAATGGCTGCTAAGAAGAGAAAGATGTTGCCCATTTCTTTCCTCTCCCCTTTGCTCAGTTGTTGTCACTGTTTTGTTGTTGTGTGCCTTCAAGTTGTTTTAAATTTATAGTGACCCCAAGGTGATCCAATCATGGGACTTTTTGTTTTGTTTTGTTTTGGCAAAATGTGTTCGGGAAGTATTTCTCTTGCCTTTCTCTGAAAGTGAGAGATTGTGATTTGTGAGTTTTCATTGATGCATGGGGATTCAAACCCTTCTCAACAGAGTAGTAATCCAACACTGAAACCACTACACCACACTGGCCAAATTCATGGAGTGCAAACTCCTTTTGCATTTTGCACTCAGTTTGCAGCTACTGAAGTAACCTGAGAACAAAGAGAGGAAAGTGGGAGGAGGAGAAAGAAACTGGGACATTTTGAAGCTACTGAAAATGTAAGACAGAAGAGGATTAATTGGCATTGTTCCTGCTGCCATAAGCCTCCCCAACCCTTCCCCAAAGCTGCAATAACAAACAAAAAACACCAGCTAAAAATTGGCAAACATGACAGTTGGAAGTAACACAGCTTACCCCTACCTCCAGTTTAAATACTGCAGTGGAAGACTGCTAACGTTTTTTTCATCAGTTATGTTACGTATTTCTTACAGTCTACACTCCTTTTACTGCAGCTGTAGTGTTTGTCAGGGATTTAGGCTCCGTCCTGTGTTTGTCAGACCTCATCTTTGATGCTCATGCTGCTGTTTGTGGAATGATCATTCTCATCTCAACTGTGTTCAGATCCTTATTGGCCTGTGAATCTGCTTTATCCCAGTTGCCACAGCCAGCAGTCATCTTGGGGTCAGGTGTGAACAAAAACCTTTTTCTTCTGTCTTCAGGGTTTGGTGACTTTTGAGGAAGTGGCCGTGTCTTTCTCTCCAGAGGAGTGGGCCCTGCTGGATCCTGACCAGAGAGCCCTGCACAGGCAGATCATGGCAGAGATCTATGGGATTGTGGCCTCCCTTGGTAAGGCTTTCTCCTTTTCTGGATGATTATGTCTTTTGTTTTAAAATGTATATATAATAATGGAGTTATAAGCAGCCTTACTTGGAATGCAGTCTTGATGCAGCCCACATGGGAAACGGATGAGATAATGGAGGAGACCTGTGGGATTATGAGCTGTCTTGGTAAGGCTCTCTTGTTCGCTTGTTGATGATAATTTCTTTTCTAAATTGTGGTGGTGGTATTACTTGTTTCTGTGAGGCAAGAGACTGTGCTGATGTTAGCAGTACTGCTAGTAGGGTCTCCCAAGTCAGGCAGGCTTTTGCTGAAAAACCTGATTCAATGTACCAACAGCTAGTAGGCAGCAGCCGTGGTGGCAGGTGACACTGTGGAGGTTTACATGCTGTGTGCAATCCAACAGGATCCATCTTTACTGAGCATCACTGGAGATCCTTCTGTTCTGCTCGCATCTGCTCGCAGAGATCCTTCTGCTCTGCCTGCATTGCGTCTGCAGAGTCCTGTCCAGCGGAGCTGTTTAGGGTGGTGGGGGAACTGACACAGGTTCCCCCTGCGCCAAATCCCCTGCTTAACCGCACGACAGTCTGCTGTGACGCATTTAACATCTACTTGCAGACAAAATCTCTCGGAAAAGAGCCGACTTAGATGCCAGTGTTTCAGCAGTATCTGTAAATGAGGCACCTAGCAACTCCGTTACTGCTGCTTTACTGGATGAGTTTCAATCTGTAAGTACTGAGGACATGGACAAGCTCCTTGGAAGCGTGAGGAAAACAACCTGCTCTCTCAATCCATGTCCAACATGGCTGGTCGTCCAGGGAGGGGATGCATTGAGGACATTCCTTCGGGATGTGATCAGTACATCCCTCAGGGAAGGTATCGTTCCACCTTGTCTGAAGGAGGCGGCTGTAAAGCCCCTCTTGAAGAAACCTTCCCTTGATCCCCTGGACCAAAACAATTATAGACCAGTTTCCTTGCTGCCATTCCTAAGCAAAGTGATCGAGAGAGCAGTTGCCTCCCAACTCCAGGCTGCCTTGGATGAAACTGATTATCTCCATCCTTTCCAAACCGGCTTCCGGGCAGGTTATGGAGTTGAGACTGCCATGGTTGCTCTGACAGATGACCTCTGCTTGAGCATTGACAGGGGTGGTGTGACCCTGTTAGTGCTCTTGGATCTCTCAACGGCCTTTGACACCATTGATCATGCCATCCTGTTGGACTGGCAGAGAGGGGTGGGGATCGGAGACACTGCCTTGCAGTGGTTCCGTTCCTTTCTCTCCGGCAGGACCCAAAGGGTGAGGCTCGGGGACAGCTGCTCCTCCAAATCTGAGCTAAATTGCGGCATCCCTCAAGGCGCCGTTCTGTCCCTGATGCTATTTAATATTTACATGAAGCTGCTAGGTGAGATCATTCGGAGGCATGGAGCTCAGTGTCATCAGTACGCTGATGACACTCAGATATATTTCTCCATGACCAGATCATCTGCGCAGACCTCAGATGGCATCTCCTCTCTCAATGACTGCCTGGCGGCGGTAATGGATTGGATGAGGGAAAACAGATTGAGACTGAATCCGGGCAAAACGGAGGTACTGACAGTTACCGGCCCAGAACCAGGATTGGGAATACAGCTCCCAGTCCTAGACGGAGTCACACTCTCCTCGAAGGACCCTGTTCACAGTCTGGGGGTGCTCCTAGACTCGTCGCTTCACATGACTAGTCAGGTGAATGCGGTAGTCAGGAGTGCCTGTTATCAGCTTCGGCTGATACGCCAGCTGCGCCCTTTCCTGGAGATGAGGGATCTGGAAACTGTGGTACATACTTTGGTCACCTCACATCTTGACTACTGCAATGCACTCTACATGGGGCTGCCCTTAGGCTTAACCCGGAAACTTCAATTGGTACAAAACATGGCAGCCAGATTAGTCTCTGGAGCTTCCAGAAGAGAGCATATAACTCCAGTGCTCAAATCTCTTCACTGGCTGCCTATTAGTTTCTGGGCACAGTATAAGGTGCTGGTTTTAACCTTTAAAGCCCTACATGGCTTGGGTCCATCTTATCTCAGGGACCGCCTCTCCCCGTACGATCCTCCCTGCACACTTCGATCCTCTGGGAGAAATCTGCTAAAGCCTATCAAGACCAGGCTGACGCAGACCTCCCAGAGGGTTTTTTCTGCCACCACTCCCAAGCTCTGGAATGGTCTGCCGGACAAGATGCGTCTCATGACATCTTTAGACTGCTTTAAAACAGTCTTAAAGACACATCTCTTTCGGCAGGCCTTCCCTTGAAACCTTGACCCCGGCTCCGGACTTAGACTATGCTTTTCACCTACTCCCACATCTCTGACCCTCAATTTATGATGTGGCCACATAAGAAGGGGTCTGGATACACCTATACTGTTTTTAGATCCTACAGTTTTTAATTTATGCTGATTTAATTTATTTTTAATGGGTGGGAGGTTGGAATGTGGGTTATGAAACTGTTTTAATTTTAACTGTGTTTTAATTCATGTCTTTTAATATGCTGAATAATGAAAATAAAATGAATAATGAAAAGGCCTTCATCTGGACACTAAAAGAGCAGTGAGGAGAAAGTTTGTTTGATTGATTGATTTTCTGCTTTTTTCTAAAATTAAAAAAATTATCTAAAATTAAAAAACTATTGAAGATAATCGAGGCGACTTACATACTAAAATTCCATACAAAATCCCAATAACCCCTTCCCTCCCTGTCCTAAAACAGAATTAAGCAATAAAATATTAAAATAATCTACAATAGAATAATCCTAGGATTAGGCACAGGCCAGTCGATGGGGTAAACCTATTAGGTGGGTGGCTGGGATTGTTATTTGGGGAAGACCTGCTGGAAGAGATCCATCTTGACCCCTTTTTTGAAGCTATCTAAGCTAGTAATAAGATAGATTTATTTCGGCAGGCCATTCCATAGTCTCAGAGCGTCATAAGAAAAGGAAGGAAAAGTCTCTAAACTGAGATTCAAAGCAGCTTGTAATATTAGAACAGCTTTAAACTATACATACAGTTAAAACTCTACTTTTAAGACAATAATTTAAAAACAATTAAACCACTTGAAATACATGTTGCATAATGGGGGAAAATAGTGCACCAAATTGTCTATACTTCTTCCCTGTGTTATAGCTGAAAGCATGGTTAAAAAGTGAAGGTCTTTGCCTACTGGCAACAAGACAACAGTGAAGGGACAGATTGAACCTGGGGGCGGGGGTGGGATGGAGAAAAACCTGCCTGAAGATCTAAGATAGCTTTCAGTAGTCTGGACCTCAGCCACAAGAAAGGGCATAATATCTCTTCTTTTGTTCTGAGGATTCATTTGTGTTCAGGCTTGTTTGGCTTTCATTTTTCTTTTTCTTCTTCACAGCAGAAAATGGAAGCAACACATATGTGTGTGCTACATATGGGAAATGTTCTAGGCAAAACCTGGAATTTACCCACTTCCAGCAAGCCCAGCATTCAGAAGAGAAAATTTATATTGGAGAGAAGCCCTTCATTGGCAAAGAATCTGGGAAATGTGTTCCCCAAAATATTACATTTGTGCCTCACAAGAGACTCCATGATGGACAAAAACACTTTAGATGGGACATTTCTGTGAAAGATTTTGATAACGTGAACCACCAAGAGGTCCACACCAGAGAGAAACCACACAAATGCCAGGAGTGTGGGATGTGCTTTGCTTATAATTCACTTTTTACGGCCCATCTGAAAGTGCACACAGACCTTGGGAGCCACTGGAAAGTCTACACAGGAGACAAACCCTACAGTTGTCAGGAATGTGGCAAATGTTTTGCTCGAAAGGAATGCCTGGTGATTCATCATAGGGTGCATACGGGAGAAAAGCCATACAAATGTCAGGAATGTGGGAAATGTTTTGGCCAAAAGTCTCATCTTGTGACTCACCAGAAGGTCCACACTGGTGAGAAACCATATAATTGTCAGGAGTGTGGAAAATGTTTTGCTCAGAAAGGAGACCTTGTGAAACACCAACGTATCCATACAGGCGAGAAACCGTATAAATGCCAAGAGTGTGAAAAATGTTTTGCTCATAAAGTGGTCCTTGTGAAGCACCAGAGAGTCCATACAGGAGCAAAACCATACAAATGCCAAGAATGTGGAAAGTGTTTTGCTCAGAATTCAAACCTTCTAACCCACAAGAGAATCCACACGGGAGAGAAACCATACAAATGCCAGGAATGTGGGAAATGTTTTACTGAGAATTCATCTCTTTTGATCCATCAGAGAGTTCACACAGGAGAAAAACCATACAAATGCCAAGAATGTGGGAAATGTTTTGCTCAGAATTCATACCTTCTACACCACAAGACAATCCACATGGGAGAGAAACCGTACAAATGCCAGGAATGTGGAACATGTTTTGTTTCCAAGTCAAAACTTGTGAATCACCAGAGAGTGCACACAGGAGAGAAACCATACAAATGCCAAGAATGTGGTAAATGTTTTGCTCAGAATTCATACCTTCTAAGCCACAAGAGAATCCACACGGGAGAGAAACCATACAAATGCCATGAATGTGAAACATGTTTTGTTTCCAAGTCACAGCTTGTGAAACACCAGAGAGTGCACACAGGTGAGAAACCATACAAATGCCAAGAATGTGGAAAATGTTTTACTCGGAATTCACATCTTCTAAACCACCAAAAGATCCATATCGAAGAGAAACCATACCAATCCCAGGAGATGAGAAATTGTTTTGTTCAAAAAGGAGTCCTTGGGAATCAGCAGAAAATCCATACAGGAGAGAAACTATACAAATGTCAGGAGTGTGGGAAATGCTTTTATCACAGTTCACAACTTGTGCAGCATCAGAGTACCCACACAGGAGACAAACCATACAAATGTGAAGTGTGTAAAAAATGTTTTACTCAAAAAGCAGGCCTTGTGAAGCACGAGAGAATACACACAGGAGAAAAACCATACAAATGCCAGGAGTGTGGGAAACGTTTTCCACAGAGTTCATCCCTTTTAGTCCATCAGAGAGTCCACACAGGAGAGAAACCATACAAATGTCAGGAGTGTGGGAAATATTTTGGCTACAAGGCACATCTGGCAGGGCATCAGAGAATCCACACAGGTGAGAAACCCTATAAATGCCAGGAGTGTGGGAAATGCTTTACTGAGAAGTCACACCTTCGAAACCACCAGAGAGTTCATACAGGAGAAAAGTCATACAAATGCCAAGAATGTGGGAAATGTTTTGCTCGGAAATCAGGCCTTTTCAGCCACCTAAGAATCCACATGGGAGAGAAGCCATACCAGTGCCAAGAGTGTGGGAAATATTTTGCTGAAAAAGCAGTCCTTGTAAAGCACCATAGAGTCCACACAGGAAGAAACCATACAAATGCACAAGTGTTGGAAATGTTTTGCTCAGTGGTCTCAAACAACATTACTTCTACAATGTAGATACAGCCTAGATTAGAGCCACTGAATGATGGAATCCTGTTCAGCAATTGATTTAATGTGTCTTTCTTAGTTAGGAATAAACAACAGGAATTTATTTATTTGTATTTTACTTATTTTATTTGGTTTATATGTGGCTTTTCTGTCCAGGAAGCTGTCCAAAAGGTCCTCCATTTTTAGCAGGATTGTGGTTGTTTCTGATTTTATTGTGATCAACCCTGTGATCCACTAAGACACATAGATCATTTTCATATGTACTCTGAAGTCAGAGGGAAGCAAGGGCAAGAAAGAGAAAGAATGTACTTCATTTACACTGCCTGCAGAATGGGACTGATTGGCTTATGTCTAGTCTCCATAAACTGATGCTAAATAGCTCTTACCATCAGTGGATCTTTTCTATGCTGCAGAAAGGGCACCATAGCCACCAGTGCCCTGGGTTTTCTGCACTCCTTTAGCACTGCATCATCCGGATACAGTGCCAAAGGAGTTTCTTCCTTTGGAGGTTTTTAAAGATAAGCTGCTTGGCCGTCTGTCAGGATTGCTTTGATTTTGTCTTCCTACATGTCAGGAGATTAGATTGGATGGCCCTTGTGGTCTCTTCCAACTATATGATTTTATTATTCTTATACTGTACTGTGATGCCCAAAACTGGACACAGTGCTCTTGGTGAGGACCCAACAAAACAGAACAGAGTGCCACTATTCTTTTCTCTTGATCTGGGTACTATACCTTTGCCTGGAATCACACTGATGGGTTTTGCTGCCTTTATCACACTGCTGATTCCTGTTGAACTTTAGGTCCTTTTGAGACTTGTTCTCAAGCCAAAGAGAGGCAAGGCTTTGAGAGAGAAAGAATATCCTTTATGTACATTGCCTGCAGAATAGTGCAGATCAGGTGATCTCCTATCATCTTCTATTAATACTCTATAATTAGAAGGTTTCTAATTTGTAGTCACTATGATATCTTTGAAGGTAGATTTTTCCCTCTCATTGTTTTAAGAAAATGTTGAAATCTGATTTTTTTAAAAAAAACCCAACTTAATTTTTTAAAATCCAATTTTTAATTTAAAAAAATAGCTACAATTCAATACAAAGTCATATTCCTTTAGGGTCATCATGGAGGGAGATAAGCAGTACCTCCTTTTCTCACCAGCCCTTTGTCTGCAGACACCCCTTTTCTTCTCTGGCTATTTAGCTGCTGGCAGAGGGTCAAGGGTGTCAAGGCACCGTCTAAGTATGAACCTACGGATGGATGCATAATGAAGAAGATCCATTTTGGTTATCAGCCCAGCCATTAAAAGGCATTAAATGACTAGAAGAGTTCTGTACTCGAGCAGAAGGAATGTCTAGCTGAGCTTTATACTCTACCAGATTTATCTCAGCTTTCGTCTATAATTTTTCATCAACTCTGCTCTCAAGCCAGGTGTCCCCCAGACTATCTTTGTGTATCTGACTTTTCCTGCCCAAGTGTAATAAAGTTAATCCTTGCTGAAATTCATTTTGTTAATGTTGGCCCAGTAATCTTCTAAGGATGTCTTGAATCATGGTCCTTTCGTCAAGATATTGCCTATACTTCCACTTTGTTGTCATTGACAGCTTTGATGAACATGCCCTCTATTCCTTCAATGAAGTCATGTGTAAAGATATTGAACACACTGGATCAATGAAATAATGTTTTTGTTCTTCCGCACGTCACCTTCAGATAGGGGAAACTGTTGGTGAACATTCTTTATATTTGTCTAGACAACCATTCCTTATATTTGTCTTGACAACAAGCTATAAAGTCATATAAAAATAACAATGTCCAGCCCACATTTTACCCATTTGTCTGCAAAAATACTGTGGTGAAACATGTTAAAAACCTTACCAAAATCAGGATACAATACATTCACAACATTCCCCATATCTACGAAGCTTGTAGCTATGTCGAAGTGTGGAGAAAGACAGAGATATTTTTTTTTGGTATGACCTTTTCTTGAGAAATCTATGTTGGCTGTTTTCTAAGCGCTCACAGACTGTTTGGCTAGTCCTTTCCAGGACCTTTCCTGAGATATGCATCAAACTGACAGGTCTATAGCTGCCCAGGTCTGCTCCCTGACTCCCCTCTTGAAGACTGGGAAACATTGGGTTTCCTCCAGTTTGGAGGGATCTCACCTGTTCACCACCATTCTTAAAAATTGAAGCCAGAATCTCTGAGATTACACTTGGAAGATCATGTTTTACCTCTGGATGTAGTTAATCTGGATCAACTGTTTACTTTCATCAGGTTCTGCACTTTCGCTCTTTTGGGGGGAAGTCAGAATCAAAGTAGGTTTGAAACAGTTTGTCTTTCTCTGTGTCTATCTTTTTCTCCTTCTGTCTTGATTTTATATACACAAACATATATTTGCAATTGATATTAATGTATATGCTCCTTGGATTATTGGAGTTGCTACCACCCTCGCCCCCATTTTTGATGTACTTAATAATTAGCATTTCTAGCAATAGTACTGTTATGGGAGTGAAAGATTCAGCCCAGCAGCCGGACATTCTAAGGAATGCTTTCTGGGATCTTTCTCTCTGGTTTAATAAGAAGTTGGAGAGCTCCTTTCAGATATATCCCAACTGTGCTAATACTCCAGGAAATGACATCTTTTGCTTATATTTTTCTACCATCACTAGATAAACCCATCCAGTCCCTGTAAATGTTTAGAGGTCTGGGATGTTCTAGTATAGATTGACCTGCCAAACTGCCATCTAATTGGAAGCTGAGAAATGCATACTTAGACATTTATTAATGTGGGCCATAGAAGTATTTTTTTAATAAGATCGGATGGATTGCTTTTGCCCCTGCTAAATAGTTATAGTTATGCAGTCAGCCCTCTACATTTGCAGCGTTGACTTTGTGGATTTGATTATTTGTGGACTGGATTAATATGTTCTCTCTAGGAATCAGAATTTCAGTGCAATTCTGCTGGAAGTTGACAGTAGATTTGTGTTAGGGGATGGAGTCATAAACATGACAAGCTGGGAATGAATGGGATTCTGCTCTAGTCAATCCTATTATAGTTGTGCATGATTCCCTGCAAGCGGCAAGGTGAATAACAGCAGTCTCCAGGATCCTTTCTTGAGCATGTGTGAAGAGCAAAACAGAGAAAATGGAAAAGTATATAAACCATCTTTAGTAGTAGTTTAAAAAAAGACAGATCTCTTCCACCAAAATGGAAATCCCCCCAAGGTAGAGGCTGATGAAGGGAAAAAAATCAGCCTCGGAGGCATTTTGAATAAACGTTCAAATGAATCCCTAGAACCATTTGTTTCCTTTCACAAGTTTTTCTTAACTTATGCAAGATGTGGTTGTTTCCTTTCATATGTGTCTATAATTAGTTTGAATAAAAAGTTTGCAGAAACAGTAGAGGAAGGTATCATTTTGCTATCCATGTTATTTCTGTCTGAAGTACCATGTTTTCTGTTAAAGAAGTGATGCACAAGACCATCCTTCATTCCCTGAGGTCTATCTATATTTCTCCATCTGCTGGGTGGAGAGATGTGGGGCAGTAGAAAAGGTATGAATGGTGATGATCCTTTCAACTATTATCGTTGGAGAAAATGGTTGTTGGGAAGTGAGAAGGACCTAGCACAGAAAAGCTAGATGTGCTCCTCAAACACATGCAGTGATCAAGTAGAAGAGATAATTCAAATATAAGAACAGTGGGAAAGGCCTTCAAGTCATTTCTGAGTTAGGGCCACCCAGGGGCAAACCTATTGGGGTTTTCATGGCAGGATTTGTTGCTTTTGCCTTCCTCTGAGGCTGAGAGAGTGTAACTTACTGAGGTCACCCAGTGGGTCTCCATGGCCAAGCAGGGATTGAACCCTGGTCTCTAGAGTTGTAGTCCAGTGCTCAAATCAATGCACCATGCTGTCTCTCTAAAAACACAGATTATAATTTTAAAAGATGTTTAAAATACCCCCACAACAAACACTTTCTTAAACATTGATCTGAAACTATTAGAAAAAGAATGCGGGGGATTTACCTCTCTCAAACACACCCCAACACATGCATGTGTTTCAAGGTTTTAAAAATAAGGGACAGTGGAAATTCATGACCTGGAGGCTTGAACATCAGGAAGTAGCTATTTATTATTTTATTACTTATTATATTGTGTATTTCAGTTGGCCAATAAAGGTATAATTTTCGCTGTTTGGAAGTCAGTCTTCTACCTAAATTCAGGATTCAAGGATGGATTTCAACTAATCTGGGGGATGCAGGATGGATTTGTACCGTGGTCTCTAGAGTTATAGTCCAACACTCAAACCACTACATCATGCTGGAGCTCATGCTTTTCTCTAAAAAAAAGTATAATAGGTACATGTACAGAATGTATAATATGTACATACACAGATATAGTAATACTAATAATATCAAGAAATACATATGTATAATCACAATATCAATAAACAGGCTGGATGGCCATCTGTCGGGATGCTTTGATTGAGAGTTCCTATATGGCAGAGGATTGGACTGGATGGCCCTTGGGGTCTCTTCCCAACTCTATGAGTCTATGTCTTAAAAGCAAGTATAAATAGAGAGATTGATATAAAGTCCTGTATGTAACCACTAAACGAAAAAGGTCATTATGTTCATAGTAGTAATGAGATTCAAAATTCAAAATATACAGGAAGGAAATGAAAAGAGACAAAACTAACTTAACATATTCTCAAGCAAGGAATGAAATGGATAATAATCACTTTGAAGAGCAAGGAAAAGATATAGAAAGGTTTGATTAAAAACTAAGGTACGTTATGCATTCTTTCTGGGTTAATTTCGCTTGTGCACCATGTTTCTGTGAAGTAGATAAGGAAGTTGAGCAAAGCAAAATTATGATTTGAATATTGTTAATGAATCTTTGATTGCTTTTATATATGGAAATTAGAATAATAATATTGTTAACGAATCTTGAATTGCTTTTACATATGTAAATTAGAATAATATTGTTAATGAATCTTTGATTGCTTTTATATATGGACATTAGAATAATAATAATAATAATAATATTGTTAATGAATCTTTGATTGCTTTTATATATGGACATTAGAATAATAATAATAATATTGTTAATGAATCTTTGATTGCTTTTATATATGGACATTAGAATAATAATAATAATATTGTTAATGGATCTTTGATTGCTTTTATATATGGAAATTAGAATAATAACTATTATTATTATTTAACACATATCCCACATCCATAAACCAAAGAATGCTGACACCTCTGCCTTTAGGAAGAGGACAGGCTCCCAAAATAGGGTTGTTGCATTTTTTTTAGCATCCAGCCTGTACTAGGAAAGGAAAACCTGCCCTAGTCCTTCCCTGCAAAGAGAGCTCCTCCTCCTCCCTCCTAAAACAGGGTTGCCTAATGCCTTCCCCCCCAACCCAGGGAAGAGAGAGGAGGAAAAATGGAGCTGGGCAGGGGGGAAGGAAGGGTTAAGGGGAGAGAGAGGGTTTTTTCCCCAGTCCTCCAGAGCAGTAGAAGGGCTGGAAGGGGGAGCTCAGTCCTCCAGAGCAGTAAGTTGTCAGTCCTCCCTTTTGGGTGGCCTTTGAGCTCAGGTGAGTCCCAAGGAGGACTTCTCCAGCAGCAGCAGCAGCAGCAAGGGGAGGGAAGGGCTGGGGGGGGGCAGTATGGAGGGACTTTCTTGCAATGGGGGGCAATTTCCCTGGCAGAGGCCCTGTGTTTTTTTTGTGGGGGGCTCCCTCTTGCTCTGCCTGCCTGCCCCCCAATTCCTCTCCTCCAGAGGACTGGCCCTTGCAGAACCTCCCATTTCCCAAGGGGGACACTTGTGCCCAAGCAATGTCAAGAGTGCAGCCAAGTGGGCTGGAGTTAAGAATGGGGCAGAAGAGCCAGGCTCAGAGAGAGAGAGAGAGAAAGGATGCAGCAGTTGGCTTTTGCTTCAGCCGCCTGGGAAGGGCAAGACTCCCATCAAAAGCACTCCCTAAGTGGTTAACAAAGTGTAAGCTAATTGACCCCTACAAGCTGGGTACTCATTTTAGTGACCTACGGAAGGAGGCAAGCCTGAGTTCAGCTTGAGCCCTGGCTAGTATTGAACTTGCAACCTTATGGTTTGTGAGCGAGTGACTGCACCAGCACCAAGACTAATTGTGACGTGCGCACTGACACCATCCCCAGTCTGTCTCTAGTCTTCAGGCTCAGGTTATAGACATTCCTTGTGGTTGAGCTCCCTTATCAGATTTGCAGACCGCAGCACTCTGTCCCGGCTGCCCACTTTCCCTTACTTGCTCACTAACACTGTTCCTTGCTGGGAGAGCCTGAGCTCAAGTGAGGCTCCCGTTCCCTAGCCAAGTTTCTCTCAAGCTTGCCTGCTCAGGATCTTCAGGGTATGAAACAGACGCCCCATTGGGGACAAGACCATGTCCTCCTGGGCCGTAGAGGGAAGAGGTGACAGATGAAGGCAGTGGTTGGTGACACCTGGTGTGATAACTCATGGTGTCACACACCCACGCCCATTTACCACCTCCACACCATACAGAAACCTTAGTAATGCTTTTTTGCACTAATGTTACTTACTGTATATACTCGACTATAAGTCAACCTCACGTATAAGTTGACGGCAAGTTTGGGGTCCAAAATTATGGATTTTGTTATGACGCATGGATAAGTCGAGGGTAAAATTTAGTGGCATATAGCAAAGGATCTAAAGGACGAAGCAAAACAAAACAATGTCAAAGAACTTATAAAATTCCAGCAGACAGAACTCTATGTGTTTACTCATAAGGCTGGATGGATGAGAGAGTACCGTGGGTCAGTGCTTCACATATTATATTATTTTCATCAGGAGATGATTTCTTCTTTTAAATAAGAGTTAAGACACAGTACTTACATTGATAAGTCGAGTCAGTTTTTTTGGGTTCAATTTTTTGACCTATATTTCTAGATTTATACATGAGTATATACAGTAGATATCTTTGAATGTCATAGTAATAGCAGTGACATAAACAACTAGCAAAATTAAAATTATACATTTAAATTACAATATCATACACACAGCCTAAGTGTGTTTACATAAACAGTGGGACCTTGTTATCCGCTCGGGGTTGGTTCTAGGAACCCCTGTGGATAACAAAAAAATATAATGGCAGAACAAAATGGTGTGTCTTATATATAATCAAGGTTTGCTATTAGGAATTTATACTTTTTTGGAATATTTTGAAGCAGTGGATGCTTAAATCAGTGCTTAAAAAAATCCGTGGATAAGGAGGGCCGGTTGTACATAGTTTCATGTGGTTAAAGTGAAAATTTGATAAAATGTGATTTTTTAAAGAAAACATTCAAAATTATTTTTTTTTTTGAAATTAAATTTAAAAAATTAAAATTTAAAAAACCCTTGGGGCCTCTCTTTTCTCCTCCCACCGAGCCTCACCCCACTCACCCCATCTCTTCAGTATTTTAAAGGGACGCAGGTGAATGCCACAGCCTGTTTCTGCCCAAATGCAGATGTTAGGGGATCAGTGGTGTCACCCCACTCTTGGGGTGTCACCTGGTGCAATCCACACCTCTTCACATGCTCCTAGTAGCACCACTGGAAGAAGGTCAGTGGGAAACATTGAAGTATATCCCCCAAGAGTAGGAAATGGCTGCTGAGCTCAGGATAAATGAGTAAAGGATGCATTTGTGATTATAAATTGTTTGGATGGCACTGAAACATAAACGGGAAGAAAAAGAGGAGTTAAAAAGACAGCGTAGATGGAAAACAAAAAACAGTAAATCAGTAGAAAACAAACAAGGTATGCTGTGGACACTGAAGCCGGATCCTGGCCTGTGAAAACTTTGGCTCTTTTCCTCCCAAGGAAGGCCTTAGTTGTGATAGTCAGAAATTGAACCTCCATCTGCTGATAAAATGAGCAGAAACTGTAATGAGATTTTTAAAAATTGCTGAATGTAGAATTATATCTTATATATGGTACAAAGTATTCATTGTAAAGTGTATAATAGCATAATGTGCTGTTTTTATTTGGAATGACATGTTTTTAAATTTTCACTCAATTGAAACTGGCTCCCAGGTGAAAGAACATTTTGAATGGCCTTTCCTGCAAAGAAGAGACCCGGTTGGTTGTTTTGGAGGCCTCCACAAATTTCTTCTTTCATGTGTGTATGTGTGTGTGTGTGCATGCCTTTCAGTTACCTGTCAACTTACAGCAACCCCATAGGATGCTTCATAGGGTTTTGTTAGGTAAACCATACTCAGATGGTTTTTCAGGATCCTCCTTCAGAAATACAGTCCACCCCCTGTATCCATGGCTTGAAAATAATTAATTGATTTTGCTGTTTTATATAGGAGATATCATTTTACTATGCAATTGTATTTAATGGGGCTGGAGCATCCACAGATTTTGGTATCCATGGGGAGTTGGTCCACTATGTGGTCTTCAGCATTTTGTATTAGTTGGCTATCTCCTGTCCAAGCAGGGCTGCTTACCTTTTAAGATCAAATAGGATCTGGTGGCTTTAGGATACCTGTACCAGGATAGTAATTCTTAACACAAAAATGTACATTGATTGTGCTATATAAATACCTGATAATAATGACACAGTGATGTTTTGGCTTTACAGGGTGTTGCAGCAGAGCAGCTCAGGGACATCTTTTCCCTGAGATAGAAGGAGGAGAAATAACTTGGATCCTATTGGTGGCTTCATTGGTGGGAAAAACTAAAGATGGATGAGCCCGATTTACCTGGTCCTGAAGGAGGAAGAGGATCTGATGGCTGCCATGCTGGGAGCAGTCGGCAATTCTGGGAGAGGACAGCCCAGAAGAGGTTCCTGGGTGAGGACTTTGCCAGCTCAGAGAGACAGCGCCAGCACTTCAGGCGGTTCTCCTATGAGGAGAGCAAGGGGCCCAGAGAGCTTTGTAGCCAACTCCACCATCTCTGCCGTCAGTGGCTGAAGCCAGACCAACACACAACAACTGAGATCCTGGATTTGGTGATCTTGGAGCAGTTCCTGGCCATTCTGCCCCTGGAGATGGAGAAGTGGGTCAGGGAATGTGGGGCAGAGACCTGTTCCCAGGCGGTGTCACTGGCAGAGGGCTTCCTTCTGAGTCAGGCAGAGGCAGGGAAGGAGCTCAAAAAGCAACTGGTTAGAGTGTTTCCTCCTTGGGCAAAGGTGAGTAGGTGATGGCTCTAGGTCTCCCTGTTTTGAGGATTCATCTTGTGATGAAGTGCAATCACAGTCTCCAAAGCCTTTTATAAATGCCATTCTACTTTAAACCTAGGTGGGTGCTCCCTGGGTGTCAGGTTTTCAAGGAGCTGCCAGGTTTTCACAACCCACACTTTCATCCCTGTGGTGACAGTAGTGGCCCTGATGTGTTCAGGAATGGAATGGGCTTTCACCTGTTCTAGCAAGTAGCCAAATCTCATTCTAATGGGTGATACATTTTTACCATTGCTGTTCCCCCCCTCCTCATTTTATTTTTGTTCCAACATTAACATAAGAAATTAACAACAACAGTATTGTGGCTGTAGGTACTGTACAGGACAGCAGCAATGTGTTCCGCAAATTGGAAGGGACGACTGTGTGTGTGTGTGTGTGTGTGTGTGTGTGTATACAATCCACCCTTGCCTTACACTGACTTTGTATACACTGCTTTGAGTATCTGTGTGCAGCAAGGGGTAAAATGGTGTGTAGGAGCGCACCACCATAACAAATAATAGGACTTGAGCATAGGTGGTTTTCCCCATACGCGGGGGGATCTGGAACGGGATCTGGAATTCTCCCCCTGTATATGAAGAGAATGGGCTATATTGAAATGGGTCATGTAAAGACTTGCATTATAAGTCAAAGCAGTCTTCCTGATCTTGATAATGTTCTTACTGTTAGCTCAATTGAATTGTTTGTGCTCCAGCATATGCAATAAATGTATACTATTTTTGCAAAAGTTTCCCCTTGTTGAGCTTGAATTTTGCATGCCTCTTTTTCAAATAGGGCCAATGAGCTGTTGCTTTTTGCTGATGTGGCTGTGGGTGGATGTTTCATACCACACAATTCCAAACCCTTCTTATCCTTCTCCAAATTTCATTTCTTGCTTCCTCACTGCTGTTTCAGGTCAACAGTCTCTTGGGAGAGGTTCACTCTGAATTTCCTGTGGTAGAGATGGTACCAGTTGATATGAGGAAGAGTCCCCAATGGACTGAGATGAAGCAAGAATGTGATGGAGGGGGCCCCTTGCAAGGTAAGAATGGATGCCTTCTACCCCAAATCCTACGGATCTTGTTGTTGTCTGGCTTGAAATCCTTGGCAAAAATTGTTCAGAGTTTTCTTGGCAAAAATTGGGGTTTTTTTGGTAAAATTGTTACTTGGTAAAATTTCTCTTGCCTTTTGCTGAGACTGAGAGAGTGTGACTTCCCCAAGGTCACCCTGTGGTTTTCCCTGGTCAAGCAGGGATTTCAACCCTTGTTTTCAGAGTCATAGTGTAACTCTTAAACCACTCCACCAAGCTGGCTTTAATTTCCCCAGTGGAAGCCATTGAGGTATTGGTCTGATGTGGAACATGTATCTGGAGTTGTACTTGCAGGGTTTCTGGGCTGTGCATTTGGTTGCAAAAACAACAAAAACAAATCCTTGCCATTCGACACGGGGGTTGTGTAGTATCTTCAGTGCATATCTCCACATGCAGAGATTTAGCATCTCCACCCCTGATGGATCTTGGCTGCTTTGTATTCATACATATTTTATTAGTATGTTAAAGAGTTTAAAGAAACAAATACAGTCAGCAAAGAATACATCTGAGAATCGGTACAAGGAGGTGGTTTGAATTTGTGTTGTTTGACAGTCCAGCCAAAAAAATTACCAAGTTGACAAGACAAACAACTACAATAGAGTAAAATTTTCCAGACAGGAACATGTGAGGAAGGGAGAGAGAGAAGACTGGTATTTTCATCTGCATAACTAATAAACTTTCACTGTGTTGCAGAGAATTTGGAATCACCTTGGTTATCTCTAGTAGCCCTTCCTCTTCCAATTAATTTTTCTATTAGCATGATGTTCCAGAGTGTTGTTTTCTTATTCTAGCCTTTATTATGACACTTGCAATCACAATACATAACCCACACAGAGTTATACAATTATACAAGCAAAGCAAACATAGCAGTTGAGTTAACGCTCCATCTGTACTCATGATTGTACATCCAGCAAGTCTTCCCTGTTATCACCATATCTGTCCATAGAAACAGCTTTTGCCTTGAGTCCCTCTGGTGTATAGTGCTGTCATTCCCATTCCATAGGAGCTGTCCAGTGTATGGTGGTGGTCTCCCTCTGGATACTGATGATCCATGGGGGACCCTTGATGACCTTGATGGTGTATGGATGCAACTTAATCTGGCTGACTCCTGTAGACATTTCTTTGTTGCTTTCGTCTCCTTTGTTGATTTTCCTCCTCTTCTCACAGGAGTCAAGTGATGCACGAGCTGTCTCTCCTTTATTATTTTTAACGTATTTCTTTATATCCTGCCTTTCTCCCGATATAGCGATTCAAGGCAGCTAACAAAATTTAAAACACTACAAGTGAGAAACAATACTATGTATTACAATGTAGATCTAAAGTTTAATAAAACAGTTTTAAAAAGTTAAAAACTGCACATTAAAATTATTATTACTATTATTATTATTATTATTATTATTATTATTATTTCCCGCCTCTCCCTGCAGAGAGATATACACCAGCCTTTTACCTCTGAGGGAATTAACCCTGCTTGCTGCAGCCACTCCAGGTTTCTTGTTTCAAGTACATCATTTTTATTCTCTGGATGTGTTTCTGGGTTGGGTTCCCAGTGGTAATCTTGACTAGACCAGACTTTAAATGAGCAGAAACAATTGTAAAAAACAAAATGGAGTTTATTAAGACACAAATGGATATAATATAAAACACTTGAACTGCTAAATATTTTATTGTTCCCCAATACCATCATCAGGACTTTCCTCTAGTTGACTATCCTGTCTCTATACCATCTGTTCATATCTTGCTTCAATCTCGTCTCTCTCTCTCTCTCTAGACCACCTTTCCCCTATCTGTAGGCCATCTCTTCCCTATTTTTAGGCCTTTTTTCAGTCTTCCTTCTCACAGACATAAACCTCAATTTTGTAACATTTCTTCCCTATGGGCCGCCAATTGCAGGATTTTCTGACTTATGATTGGCAACTTTCATCCAGGCTTGCCCATCTCCTCCCTTCACAGCAGGCCACACACTCTCAGTTTCAGAGAAAGGCAAGGGCAAAACACACCAGTGGTGCCCCTGCCTGGGGTGTCATCCAGTGCAGGGAGGCGGGGTTCTGGAGATGGGACTTATGGGGACGAGGATTCTGGGGTTGAGACCAAAAGGGCACTCCTCCCCCCCCCCCCCCTGCTGCCACAGTGTGTAGAATGATGTAGTGCACTTGGCCCTCTCAGCAGGCTCCTGGCCTTCTGAGTCCCATGTGGCCATGTCTGTGTGGCCATGGCCAGAAGGCAACCACTTGCTCCCTCAGGGGTGTACTACACCACCGGGTGACACCCTGTCTGGGGTGTCACCTGATGCAGTCCGCACCACTACACACCCCCTGTTGATGCCGCTGACATACACACACACACATCAGGAAAAATCTTGCCAAGAAATCCCCATGATAGGATCAATTTAAGATTGTTATAAGTCAGAAATGATTTTAAGGCACAAAGCAGAAAGAGACAATATACTTTTTATTAATAAATCCTTCCAAAGATGTCCATGCAATTACAGGGGTGAATATGTTCATGAGATTTTTATTGGCACGGTTTGTTCAGAGGGGGGGTTGCCATTGCCTTTCTCTGAGGCTAAGAAAGTGTGACTTGGCCAGGGTCACCCAGTAGGTTCCCATGGCTGAGAACAGATTCTGACCTTGGTCTCCCAGAGTCTTGAATCCAACACTACCCCATGCTGGGTTGCACATTTTACTGGCCTGTCTTTCAGGGTCCCGTATAGAAGCTTTGGAACATAGTTGCCCGAAGTTCTTTGCAGTCCCACTGCATATGCTGCTGTGCATTCAGTTGTACATTTGGTGCCAAACGTCTTGGCCTCTGTATGTTTCTATTCATATCTGGCTTTGGATGTCTGGGGCTCCAGTTCGTTATTGCTAACCACCTATCTCATTTGTCTGCAAAACACTTTGTGAGGTTGTTCACACTCAGAGAAAGCAGGTGGCCCAAGGTTGCCCAGTGACTTTCAAGGCTCAGTGGAAGTTAGAACTGGCTTTCTGCAGGCCCCAATCCAACAATCTAACCATTCTACCCAGGTATCCTTGGCATTTTTCCTGGGCTGGAAGAGTGATTGTCCTTGAAGATTTCCAAGAGAATACATGTGTACTGCAGTGAACAAACTTGATGTGCTCCTAGGCATTCCTTCCTTAACAGAAAATTTGGTTCCAAGGTGCAAATAACATGAGAGGAATAGGGATGAGTTCTTGGGCCACAGAAAAAGAAGAGTAGGACAACATGTTTTACCACACTTTTATCCAAAACAAATAATATGCACATGTGAAGTGAAACCACAATATCAGGGAAACCTTGCAGAAGTCAACAAAAATGTTTTGAACCTTCTTGAAGACTTCTTCACAAATGCATTGAGGGATAACCTTTTCTTTCACCAGCCCCTTCTTTTCTTATGGTGTCCATTTTGCTGGCCAAACCCATATAACTATGCTTTTTCTAAATGCTAAGGGTATCTGTTGAGGCAGGCTCCCCCCCCCCCCCCCACTCCTGTTTTCTCTCTTTTTTGCTGTTCTCACACACATGCTCCATAAAGGATTTGGGAGGCAGCTTCTGTTTCCCTTGTGTGTTGTAGACAGGCCCACATGGCTATGGTAGGTTCAGCAAGAGCAGAATCCCATTGTTTCCCAGCTCCAGCTTTACTGCATTTTTTACTCCACACAAATTGCTGCAGCCAGACACTGAAAACTCTGTTTCTCAAACGCTCTTTCACCATCCTTCCAATACATATGCTGCTAAAAGAATTTCATCTGCATAGAGGATGAAGTGGAAATGGAGGCAGAGTGGGTATACAATGGCTTTGTAAAAATGAGTTTTGTTTTCATTGTTGACTGAGCTATGCCTGTACTTCCTAGTGAATCTTTGTTCAAGATTGTAGCTGTAACCTCTGATACAAGCATGCATGACTGATTTCCCCCCTCCTTGGTCTCTCCTACAGAACCTGGAACGATACCTCCAAAAAGGACTCATTCGTCTCTTCCTCCTCTTTACAATGGACTAGAACCACATCAGGTAAGGGGAAGGTTTCATGAAGCAAGTGGACTTGAGCAGTCTGGGTTCCTTTCCCTCAGATCAAATCCCTCTCAGTACTAGGGGAGAAAATGTGAATGTTAGAGAAACCCAGTTTGACAGATTTTATTCATTCTGGCTCTGATGTTTGAGGGCTTCCCTTTGAAATCTTTAGGTTTGAATCCCTTTGTCTTCAACCTTGTTCTTCCTTAATTAGAGTTACTCCCAATTTTCTCTAAACGTTTTCTTGAACCCAGAAGGGAAGCTGATCGATATTCCTGCCCTCCTTTCTTGGTCCACAACAAATTGCTCTCCCTCTCTTTTCAGCCACTGGCATTCAGAGGGAGCTACCTATGGTTCTGCTAGCCATGTTGACTTCTACAAAGAAGATGGCCAATGCCACTCAGGAATGACTATATCCAGTGTCTCTGTGATCTAACTAGAACCTCAGGCCATTTATGATTTATCCCTTATGGACCTTCCCCCATATTATTTTGTATAGGTTTGCACCATGTAGTTGTAATTTAAACAATGTATTGTAATGTATAATTTTTTTTAAATATTTTAGAATTTGTTATATACATACATACACCACACAAACACACACAACTTATAAACTGTGTTTGTTTTCAAAATGGCTTAAAACAAGCCAAAAAGACAGCAGTTTACTACTTTTCCATTAGCTTAAACCAGCCCAAGAATACCCAAGATGGGAAAATGTATTGTTGAGGAAGTACACAGAAATTAAGAAAGGCTGGAGCAATTGGCTTTTGCCTGCATCAACCATGATGCCCCTTATCTCCTCTCCACTTTGCTAAGTTGTTGTTGTTTTTGGAGTTGTGCGCCTTCAGGTTGTTTTCAACTTATGATTACCCTAAGGTGATCCAGTCACAAGGTTTTCTTGGCAAGATTTCTCCCAAGGGGTATTGCCTTTCTCTGAAACTGAGAAATTGTAACTTTGCGCAAGCTCACGTGGTGGGTTTCCAAGGCTGAATGAGGATTCAAGAGTAATAGTCCAACACTCAAACCACTACACCACACTGGCTGACTTAATGGAATGTAAATTCTTTTTGCGCTTTTGAACTCAGCAACTGAAGAAAACTGCAAAGGAAAAAAGCAACTGGGACATTTTAAAAGCCACTAAAAAGTGTCTTTTAAAATGTCCCAGAGAAGTACCCTACTAAAAAAAGTGGGACAAAAGGAGATTAATTGGCATTGTCCCTGCAAATTGGGAGAGTTGGAGGATATGCAGTAAAGCTCCACAACTCTCCCTCAAAATAAAAAAAATACCAGCTGAAAATTGACTAACATGGCAGTTGGAAGTGGCACAGCCCATCTGCAATTTTCTACCCCCATTTAAATCCCAGAGTGGAAGTCCTTTGGCATTTTGTTTCTCAGTTGTGGTGTAATGTTTCTTTATTCAGTGCAGTCATAGAGTATGTCACGGACTGAGACACCTATCTTTGCCAGACATCGTTCATAATGCTCCTAGAGGTTTATCACACACAAGGGGGGCAAACAGGATTTAAACGAGAGTTAAACAGGAATTAAACAGGAAATGCCTTATATTTAACATAGGACATTTCCTGTTTAAATCCTGTTTAAATCCTGTTTGCCCCCTAGTGTGATCTCACATCGACTGCCTTTGGAGCCTTATCAGCCAGTGAGTCTGCTTTATCATCACTGGCACACCTAGCAGTCATCTTAATGTCAGGTGTGAGGAAGAACTGTTTTATTCTGTCTCCAGGACCTGGTATCTTTGGAGGAGGTGGCTGTGTCTTTCTCCCTGGAGGAATGGGCCCTGCTGGAGCCTGACCAGAGAGCCCTGCATGGGCAGATCATGGCAGAGATTTGTGGGATCATGGCCTCTCTTGGTAAGATGCCCTGTTTCCCTGGATGATTATGTCTTCTGTTTTAAAATGCATTTATAATAACAGCATTAACAGCTACAATACTTTGAAGTGATCCTGATAGCCGAAATAGGAAAGGGCAGGTCATAGAGGAGATCTGTGGGCTTATGGTCTGTTTTGGTAAAGCTCTCTCATTTCCTTGTTGATGATAATTTCTGTTCTAAATTTTGGTGGTGGGATTACATGTTTCTGTGAGGCAAGAAGACATAATCATCCAGGGAAACATGTTAGCAGTCTTGTTAATAGGGTCTCCCAAGTCAGGCAGGAATTTGCTGAGGAACAAGACTTAATGTGGCAACATGTATTTTTTGGGGGAGGGGGTACAGTGGAGGTGGCTCATCCAGAGGCAGAAGGACAGAGGACAAGTACAAGTAGTACCATGCCTAATGATGCAATCGGACTCAAACATAAAGAATATTCAGTGGCTTACCTGCACAGAGGTGGAAGAAAAGTCTGAAGCTGCACAACATCAGTAGGAAAAGAGGGATACTACGCTGCAAGTGGATTGATTCAGTCAAGGAAGCCGTAACCCAGAGTTTGAAAAACAGGGAAGTCAATGTCCAGGGCTCTTGTAGGTGTCTCATTTGTAGGGTTGCCAGACCAAAGTTGCCATGGAAGATAAGAAAATGAGCAACACAATAAAATAGCAGTAGCAGTGTTGCTTACTAATGGAAAATTGTGGGGCAAAAACGTTTCCAGCACAGATCATTTTTTAAAAATCAAAGCTCCTTGCACAAGAAAGGCAAACGTTTGGATAATCACTCATGCATAACACACACACACATTTCTCTTAGTGTAAGGTATGCCTCCTATTTGTGGGTTGTAAAGCTTGTCCATTATATGCCTGCTAGGTGTCTCCTATTGTAAGGACTGTTTCCTGTTTCAAGATTGAAAAGATTTTCCTTTTATATAGACTGAACAAAATGTCAAAAGTTCCTGTATTTTAATAATAATAATAATAATAATAATAATAATAAGTTTTAGTTCTAGCCCGCCCCTCTGAACAAGCAATCAGGGCAGGGTACAAAAGAGAGTTAAAACAGCAGTTTAAAATATCTGATCCCATCCCCGCCTCCCCCCCCCCTAAAAAAGGATTAAATCAAACAACAAGTTAAAACATAACATAAAATCAACTATAGCAACAGTGTCAAACTGAAAGTCCTTGAGCTGTGTGGGTGGGCAGAGGCTGGATCACTCTATGACCAGAATTTGGAGCCGAGAAGTATCAGGAATTTTCCGGGAAGGCCTGCCGGAAGAGATGCATCTTTAGGGCTTTTTTGAAGCCATCAATGAATGAAATAAGACTCATCTCATCCGGCAGGTCATTCCATAGCTTAGGAGCAACCACTGAAAAGGCCCTCTGGGCGGTCTGCACCAACCTGGTTTTAATAGGTTGTAGCAGGTTCCTCCCAGAGGAACGCAGTGTGCGGGGGGGTTCATACGGGAAGAGGTGGTCCCTAAGATAGGATGGATCCAAGCCCAGTAGGGCTTTGTAGGTTAAAACCAACACATTGTACTGTGCCCGGAAACTAATTGGCAGCCAGTGGAGAGACTTAAGTACAGGTGTCATATGTTCTCTCCTGGATATACCAGTAATAAGTCTGGCTGCCATATTCTGAACCATTTGTAGTTTCCGAGTTAAGCTCAAGGGTAGCCCCAAGTAGAGCGCATTACAGTAGTCCAAACGTGAGGTTACCAACACATGTATCACAGCTTCCAGATCCCTCATGTCCAGGAAAGGGCGCAGCTGGCGTATCAGCCAAAGCTGATAACAGGCACTCCTGACCGTTGCACTCACCTGACTGGTCATGTGAAGCGACGGATCAAGAAGTACCCCCAGACTGCGAACAGAGTCCTTCATGGAGAGTGTGACTCCATCGAGGACTGGAGTTTGTATTCTCAAACCTGGTTTCGGGCCTGTAACTGTGAGTACCTCCGTTTTGTCTGGATTGAGTTTCAATTCGTTTTCCCTCATCCAATCCATTACTGCTGCAAGGCAGTGATTGAGAGGAGAGACACCATCACATAAGCCCTTCACACAGGCTGAAATGTGTCCATCATGTCATTTATGAATGTGGGGAAAGATTCTGGAATTTTTACAGAGAAATACCTGACTAAGTTAACTGAAATCAGTTGTTACTTTTGGTATTTTGGCAGAACACAGAGTTGTTAATAGCTATTTCCTGTTTGTCAGTCATGCACATCCTGAATTTCTGCTGTCCCTTACTGTTGTTTTGAAAACCTGGCGCCAAAACCAGGCAGGGCTGTGTGTGGTCTACATAAACCATTTTTTCACTCCTGTCTTACATGCTGTTTGCAGTCCAACAGGATCCATCCTTACTGAGCACTGAGCCCCACTGGACTCTAGGGTTCAATCCCAGCTCAGACAAAAGCTCCCCTCTCTTGTCTCTCAAAGCCTCTGTTCTCAGTAGTCCTGCTCCATGTCTCTGGGAGCAGATGGCTCTGGGACCCGAACCAAAGAGAAGAGCAGCAGCAAGCCAGGCAGCGAGATGCTTGTCTCCAAGATCATCTTCATGCCTTGGCCTGCCATATACTGTTCTATTTTTGTTGTAGGTCAATCAAAACTGGTATAGTGTGAAAAACCCAACAAAAATTAGTAGTATGATGAAAGATTTGTCAGCTAGACAACTAAATATTTTTTTAAAAAATGAAACATGAAAAGTTATTTGCCTGGAGCTGAAAAGAACAATGAGGAGAAAGTTTGCTTATTTATTTGATTTATATTCTGCTTTTTCCCCCCAATCGAGACTCAAAGCACCTTATAGTATAAATTAAAGCATAACAGTTAAACCAATACAGTACAAAAGTTAGAATAATATTAAACCATACATCAAATTAAAACCTTTTAAAAGAGATTAATTTTTAAAAATACTTTAAATATATGTTCTGTGTTATATTCTAAAAATAAACCCAGCATATGTGAATCAGTACCTGATTATCCTGGACAGTTAAGGCTGAAGTTATGCTTAAACAGGAAAGTCTTTGCCTGCTAGTGGCAAGACAGCAGAGAGGGGAGAGATTGAACCTCCCTTGGGAGGGAGTTCCAAAGTCTACGAACCACAACCAAGAAGACTCTCTTTCATGTCCTCATCAGCTGAGCCTGGAATGGTCGTGGGATGCAGAAAACCCTCCCCAAAGCTTGTAGGGAAATAGCTTTCAAATAGTCTGGACCTAAGCTGTAAGAGAAGGCATAGTATCTCTTTTTTAGTTTCGAGAATTCATTTGTCTTTAGAATTGCATGGCTTTAATCCCTTTCCCATATCCTGAAATTATTTTTCACACAAATTTTGATATTTTTCTTCTGGCTTTTCTTCTTCACAGCAAAAAACGGGAACAAAACATATCTATGTACTACATAAGGGAAACGTTCTAGGCAAAAACTGGAACTTACCAGCCACGAGCAAGCATATTTGGAACAGAAAAGTTATATTGATGAACAGGCTTTTGTATGCAATGTATCTGGAAAATGTTTTCCCCAAAATATTGCACTTGTGCCTCACAAGAGGTTCAATGCTGGACAGAAACACTTTAGATCTGAGATTTCTCTGAAAGGTTTTGATTATAAATTGAACAATGTGAACCATCAAGAAGGGTACACAGTAAAGAAACCACACATATGTCAGGAGTGTGGAAAATGCTTTGCTTACAATTCACTACTTACGGCACATCTGAAAGTGCATACAGACATTGTGAGCCAATGGAAAGTCCATGCAAGAGAGAAACCATTCAAATGCCAGGAATGTAACAAATGTTTTCCTCAAAAGGCAGTCCTTGTGAGGCATGAGAGCATCCACACAGGAGAGAAACCCTACAAATGTCAAGAGTGTAGCAAATGTTTTACTAGAAAGGCATGGCTTGTGATTCATCAGAGGCTGCATACAGGAGAGAAACCATATAAATGTCTAGAGTGTGGGAAAGGTTTTCCTCATAAAGCAGACCTTGTGAAGCACCAGCGTATCCACACAGGAGAGAAACCATACAAATGCCAGGAGTGTGGGAAATGTTTTACTGAGAATTCAGCCCTTTTGATCCACCAGAGAGTTCACACAGGAGAAAAACCATACAAATGTCAAGAATGTGGAAAATGTTTTTCTCAGAATTCACACCTTCAAGGTCACAACAGAATCCACACAGGAGAAAAACCCTACAAATGCCAGGAGTGTGGGAGATGTTTTGCTCGGAGTGCATACCTTCTAAAACACAAGATACTCCACACAGGAGAGAAACCATATAAATGCCAGGATTGCGGGAACTGTTTTGCTCAGAGTTCTGGCCTTCTAAGCCACCAGAGAATCCACACAAGAGAGAAACCATACCAATGCCAGGAGTGTGGAAAGTGTTTTGCTCGGAAAGGACATCTGGTAAGCCACCAGACAGTTCACACGGGCGAGAAACCATACAAATGTCAGGAGTGCAGAAAATGTTTTGCTCGAAAGGCATGGCTTGAGATTCATCAGAGGGTGCATACAGGAGAGAAGCCGTATAAATGCCAAGAATGTGGAAAGGGTTTTGCTCGAAAAGCACGCCTTGTTAAACATGAGGGAGTCCACACAGGAGAGAAACCATACAAATGCCAGGAGTGTGGAAAATGTTTAGCATCCAAATCAGAACTCATGAAACACCAGAGAATCCACAAACGAGAGAAACTATAAAGATACCAGGAGTGTGGGAAACCATTTGCTATAAATGCAACTCTAGTGATACATGAGAGGATCCCCTTCAGAAAAAAACTGTTCAAGTGCCAGGAATATGGCATTTCACTGGTAGCTATTTCACTGGCAAATAGCTATTACTTTCAAGTTCTTCCTAATGTTCTGCTGGATTCTCCTTTATTCTAATTTGAATCTATTAATTAAAGTCCTATTCTCTGGAAGAAACAAAATCATTCCATCGTCCGCATGACAATCTTTCAGATGCTTAAAGATGGTTATACACCTCTCAGTCTTTTCTTCTCTAGTCTAAACATACCCACTTACTTCAGTTCTTCTTAGGTCCTGCTTTCCAGACCTCTTACATCTTGGTCACCTTCGAGACATATTCTAGCTTGTTAATGTCTTTCTTAAATTGTAACACCTAGTTTGCATGTGAAAGCTTTGTACTGCATAGATCATGAAAAGCTATGGCTTGCATTTAGGCACTGGAAATGCCACAATACCTGATTGTCCTGATTGGCAACCTATTCTCAAGACAAGAGGCTGCCATCAGAACAGAATACAGAGAAACAGGATGGTTCCCAATCAGCAAAGGGGTCAGGCAAGGCTGTATGCTATCACCCTATTATTCAGCCTTTATTCAGAAAATCATGTACGCAGATCAGAACTTGGCTTGGTGGCAGAAAGAGTGAAGAAAAAAAGAAGTTATATTTAACAACTTAAGATACACAGGTAACACAATGGGCTGATCTAGACTGGCAAAAAGGGGCTTGTTCATGCCTGCATGAAAGTGTAGCCTTTAGATGACCCACACTGAAAGTTTGGCATGAACGCACTTCTTTTGCATTTTAGTGGGGAAAAAGCAGCTTTAAAAAGGACCTGCTTTTCCCAGCTTCTTTTAAAAAAGGGTGTAACAGTGCAGCTGTGTCTAAATGCTGCGGTGCAACTGTGCAGTTTTTTTAAAGCTCCCAAACCCTAGCTCCAGCCCTAATCCGAACCCTAGACATGCGCAGTAGGGACTCTGGGATGCTGTAACTGTTATGCAACTGTGCATAAAATGTCAATTCATTCATAAAATAAAGAAGTTTATTCATAAACTAAAATTGTAATTGATTTAATATCTTTTTAAGGGGGGGAGGGATGTAGTTTGTTTTATTGATGTAATAGTATTTTAATGTGTAAGCCGCCTCAATTGATCTCAAAGGGGTGGGGTATAAATAACAACAACAACAACTATTATTATAAAATAAAGGGGTTCATTCATAGTGCACCAATGCAACTGCGCACTTAAAAAAGGGAAGCAAAACCACAATGGTAATTTGACAGATCTTCATAACTGCACAGTTAATGTGTGATGTACCTGCGCGACTGTGCAGTTCGCAGCTGGCAATACAATTGCCTGTATGATGTACCGGTGCAACTGCGCAGTTCGCAGCCGGCAACAAAAAATATATTAAATTTTCAGTGCAGCCAAAAGCCCCATTCATTGCCACCCGTGCAGCTGCTCCGCCTGTGTTTCTAGCATCCTGACAGCTTCCAATGTAGTTGCTGAACAACCGAAAAGACTTCAGATAAATCGTCCCCACATCCCGTCAGTGTAGCTGCCCTATGCCTTTTTATTACACACCTGGGACTTGCAGTGTAGCTGCTAAGCATTAAAGAAAAGGCAACTTCATGTCACCCTTTCCTGCCAATCTAGAAAGCCCCAATATTACTAGCAGAAAGAAAGAAAGACATGGAAAAATTACTGAAGAAGGTCAAGGAGGAATGTGCCAAAGTTAGATTAATCCTGAACATAAATCCCCAAAAACAATGACCATGGAAGATCTACAAGAATTCATCAACATCAACACAAAATGGAAATAGTCACTGTTCCCATACCTTGTATCAAACAATCAGAATGGAGACTGCAGATAAGAATTAGAAGAAAGTTAGGATTGGGAAGGGCAGCTATGAAAGAACTGGATAAAATCCTAAAGAGCAAAGATGTAACTCTGAACATAAAGGGGGGATTTCTAGAAGACCCCAAATGTTTTTGTTTACGCATGTTTTTGTTAGAGTTCAAAGACATGGCTGTAATTGTCTGGAAAATAAGTATGCAAAGGGATCTTGTAGCACCTTTGAGACTAACTGAAAAAAAGAACCTGGTAGCATGATCTTTCATAGACTTAGGCCTATTTGCTCAGATGCATACATAAGTAAACAAAAACTTTGGATCTTTTAGAGATCAATTGAAAATTTCTTCCAAAATGCCTCCAAGGAGATTTTTTTTCTTTCACCAGCCTCCATTTTTCTTTAAAGCCTAACATACATGTTTGTTTTTTAATGTTAGGATACTTGGTGATACAGGTTTATTTGCTTTCCTTCTTTTCTCTCTGCTTTACTGTTCACACATGCTCAAGAAGGGATCCTGGAGGGAGCTGCTATTCATCTTGCATGTTGCAGGTAGGCATGCGCAACTACAAAATACGACTGACTGCAGCTCATGCCTTGTTGCATTACTTGCTGCAGGCACCTGTAAGATCCTAACAATGTAAGTCTATGATTCTCCAGCTCACCAGACCACTAGTGTTGATGCTGCTAAAATTCTTCCAGCTAGATAGAGGAAAAGAAGAACCAAGCAGGTTATCAAAAGACTTTGTAAAAAGGAGCTTCTTTTTCAGAGGGTTTGTTAACACAGCTATAAGTATATATGCCAACTGAGGTAACACTCCATGTGTCTGATGGAGCCTACAGTCCATGAACACTGGTGCCAAAAAAGCTTATGCATCTGAGGAAGTAAGCTTATATTTACAAAAGCTCGTATTACCAGATTCTTTCATTTAACTCAAACGTGGTACCAGATTCCTTTGCATAATAGTTTTGTTAAATTATGCAATTTGGAGTGATGGATCCAGGAGCACACCCCCCCCCCCGCCACCCCCAAGCTGTGGACACAGTCTTTCAAGGGAAGTGTAACCCATTCCAGGGTTGACATACCTCCAAACCCAGGTTAGGACCCCTGAAAGTAAGTAATCTCCATCTTGTCTGGATATGGTTTCAGTTTGTTTTTCCTCATCCAGTCATAGAATCATAGACCCCAAGAAGAGCTACCCAGTCCAACCACATTCTGCCATGTACGAACTCACACTCAAAGCACACGCCCGACAGATGGCCATCCAGCCTCTGTTTTGAGATCTCCAAAGGAGACTCCACAACTCTCCGGGGCAGCATGTCCATTACTTCCACCGGGCATTCATTCAAAGGGGGCATACTGTCCTTTATTGATGCTAACACTGAAGGAGGAAGAGTCCCTGATGGCCTCAGCGTTGAAAGCAGTAAAGAATTCTGGGAGAGGACAGTCCCGAAGAGGTTCCTGGATGAGGACTTTGCCAGCTGAGACATAAAGCGCCAGCACTTCAGGTTGTTCCCCAACAAGGAGGAGGAAGGGCCCCAAGAGGCTTGCAGCCGACTTCACCATCTCTGCTGTCAGTGGCTGAAGCCAGAACATCACACCAAAACTAAGATCCTGGACCTGGTGGTCTTGGAGCAGTTCCTGACCATCCTGCCCCTGGAGATGGAGAAATGGGTCAGGGAATGTGGGGCAGAAACCTGTTCCTAGGCAGTGGCCCTGGCAGAGGGTTTCCTCCTGAGTCAGGCAGAGGCAGTGAAGGAGGCAGAAATGCAGCAGGTAAGAGCGTTTCCTCCGGCTGTAAAGATGGGCAGTTGATGGCTCTGGGGCTCCTTGTTTTGAGACCTCTGATGACTGAAGGGGGCAAAGGCCCCCTGAATAAGTAATGCTGATATATTGTTCCCCCGGATTTGACTTAGAAAGGAAGAGCATGGAGAGAATCCACATTATGATTAAATGGAATCACTGTTATCTAAGCCTCTTAGGAGTGTGATTCTTCTTTAAAACCAGGTGTTTCCTTCCTGTGTGCTACTTTTTCAAAGGTGATGTTTTCTTGCTGTCACTGCCATACAACCAGACTTTCCTCCTTAGTGACTGCAGTGGCAAAATATGGCCCTGATGTCTCTAGGAGGGCAATGGGCTTCTACCCATTTTCAGCAAGTAGCCCTCTTTCTAAAGGGGTGAACACTTTTTGCCTTTGCTGAGATTTTTATTTTCATTTCATTTTTATTCCAAAGCCAACAGAATAAATGAGAAACAAGAGTGTTGTGGCCACTGTTAGGAAGATAAAACTATATAGTACCAGCAGGCTTTCATTTTCGTTTCTCTGTTAAGTTTCCTACAGTTCTTCTTTATATACATTTGCACGTCCACACACATGCACACACACACAAACACACCGCACAAGAAAAAAGTGAAAAAAACTTTCATCATAAATCAGAGCAGGGTTTTCCACAACTTGAAATGTTCTTGCTGCAGGCTCCATGGAAGTTATATTGCATTTCCCTTCACTGATCTCTTATTTTGACATCCCCTTTTCAAGTAGGGCTAGTGAGTTGCTGACTTTTCCCTCACTCGATCGTGAGTGGATGTCTCATACCATACAATTCTAGACCCCCTTCCTCAAAGCCATTTACTAGTTTCCCTTCCTTCTCCAAATTCCATGTCTTGAATTCTCACTGCTGTTTCAGGTCAACAATCTCTTGGATGAAATTCATTCTCAGTTCCACGTAGCACAGAAGGCTCCATTGGACACGAGGAAGAATCCACTACGGAGGGAGATCCAGCAGAAATGTGATGGTGGGACCCCCTTGCAAGGTAAGGCTGAACACTTTCTATACCAAATTCCACATGTCCCTTGATTATTCTTGTTCTTGTTTTAGCTTCAGATGGGTTTGCCCTGTCCTTCCTCTCAGGCTGAGATAGTGTGACCTGCCTAGGGTCACACAGTAGGTTTTCATGGCCAAGTGGAGATTTGAACCCTTGTCTCCAAAGTTGTAATTCAGTGCTTGAACCACTATGCCACGCTGGATCTAATTTCCCCAGTGGAAGCTGTTGGACATATGGGTCGGACATGGAACATACATATTCAGTTCAAGGTTATGGAAACAGAGTTGTCCAGGATCACTGGGCTGGCAGATGCATCTGTATGCGTGCAAAAACCCCTACCATTCCACACAAGAGTTGAATAATAAAGTACTTATCTCCACATGCAGAGATTTATCCTCTCCACCCCTGATGTATGATCACAAAATCATTGTACACATTTTTTAAAATCTGTATTTTTAAACTTTGACACAATCAGCAAAGAATGCATCTGAGAATAGTACACTGAGATGTTTTGAATTTATGTTGCTTGACTATCCCTTGACTTACCCTGACAGTAAGGGCTGTTCGACAGTGGAACACACTCCCTCGGAGCGTAGTGGAGTCTCCTTCCTTGGAGGCCTTTAAACAGAGGCTGGATGGTCATCTGTCAGGGATGCTTTGATTTGGACGTCCTGCATGGCAGGGGGTTGGACTAGATGGCCCTTGTGGTCTCTTCCAACTCTATGATTCTATGATTCTATGATTCTATCCAGCTGAAAATCTCCCTTCATAGCTAGTCACATTCCCTCAGCCTCTGAGGAAGGCAAGGGCAACTCCCTTGGGAAAAATATTGCCAAGAAAACCCTGTGATAGGCTTAACTTAGAGTCACCATAAGTCAGAAATGACTTGAAGACAGCCAAGAGAAAGAGAGAGACTTTAATATGATTAAATCCGTCTAAAGATGTAAATGAAGTTGTGGGGTGGTGAATATGTTCAGGGTTTTTTTCTTGGCATGGATTGTTCTGAAGGATTTTGCCATTTCCTTTCTCCGAGGTCGAGAAAGTATTACTTGCCCAAGGTCAACAAGCGGGTTTCTGTGGCTAAGTAGGGATTCAGACCTTGGTCTCCCAGAGTCCTCAGTCCAACATTCAAAACACTACCCAGTGCTGGGTATACATTTCATTGGTTTGTGTTACTGTCATAGAATCATAGAATCATAGAATCATAGAGTTGGAAGAGACCACAAGGGCCATCCAGTCCAACTCCCTGCCATGCAGGAACTCCAAGTCAAAGCATCCCTGACAGATGGCCATCCAGCCTCTGCTTAAAGACCCCTAAGGAAGGAGACTCCACTACACTCCGAGGGAGTGTGTTCCACTGTCGAACAGCCCTTACTGTAAGGAAGTTCCTCCTAATGTTGAGGTGGAATCTCTTTTCCTGCAGTTTGCATCCATTGTTCCGCGTTCTAGTCTCTGCAGCAGCAGAAAACAAGCTTGCTCCCTCTTCAATATGACATCCCTTCAAATATTTAAACAGGGCTATCATATCACCTCTTAACCTTCTCTTCTCCAGGCTAAACATCCCCAGCTCCCTAAGGCGTTCTTCATAGGGCAAGGTTTCCAGACCCTTCACCATCTTAGTTGCCCTCCTTTGGACATGCTCCAGTTTCTCCACATCTTTTTTGAAATGTGGTGCCCAGAACTGGACACAGTATTCCAGGTGGGGCCTGACCAAAGCAGAATAGAGTGGCACTATTACTTCCCTTGATCTAGAAACTATACTTCTATTGATGCAGCCTAAAATTGCATTGGCTTTTTTAGCTGCCGCATCACACTGTTGACTCATGTTCAGCTTATGGTCTACTTGGACTCCTAGATCCCTTTCACATGTGGTCTCATTCAGCCAGGTGTCCCCCATCCTATATCTGTGCATTTCATTTTTCCGCTCTAAGTGCAGAACCTTACATTTCTCTGCATTGAATTTCATTTTGTTAGCATTGGCCCACCTTTCTAGTCTATTCAGGTCATTTTGAATTTTGATCCTGTCCTCTGGGGTATTAGCTACTCCTCCTAGTTTAGTGTCATCTGCAAATTTGATAAGTATGCCCCCAATTCTGTCATCCAAATCGTTAATAAAGATGTTGAATAGCACTGGGCCCAGGACAGAACCCTGTGGGACCCCACTGGTCACTTCTCTCCAGGATGAAAAGGAGCCATTGTTGAGCACCCTTTGAGTTCGGCCAGTCAACCAATTACAAATCCATGTAACAGTTACCTTGTCTATCCCACATTTTGCAAGCTTGTTTGCAAGAATGTCATGGGGAACCTTGTCAAAGGCCTTACTGAAATCGAGGTATACTATATCCACAGCATTCTCTTCATCTACCAAGCTGGTAAATTTATCAAAAAAAGAGATCAGGTTCGTTTGGCATGACTTGTTTCTCTGAAACCCATGTTGGCTTTTTGTGATTATGGCATTGGCTTCTAAATGTTCACAGACTCTCTGCTTAATGATCTGCTCTAGAACCTTTCCTGGAATATGTATATATGTGTGTGTGTGTGTGTATACACATATACATACGTATTTATACATAGAAAGATAGATAGATAGATATGTCCATATATATAAGGAAAACATATGTCCCTGCCTGCATGCACCAATGCATTTCACAGCCCTCCCCCCCTGCACCTTTATAAACAGGGCTCACAGATTGAGATAATTCACACGAACACATGTTTACATCCATTTACTGTTCTCTCTGTCCTAATAGGTGCAGTCACACAGGAAGAGGCACCTTTGGAGGGCCTGGCAGAACCCCTTCCGGTCCTGGAGGGACCAATAGCTTCTCATCTGGCAAGGATAGAAGGGCAGCTCCGGGAAAGTTAGCCCCCTCCCCCATACACACAATTTGATTATTGGGAAGAACGTGGTGGCCGTATTTTTTTAAGAACAATGCACCAACAATTTGCTTTCCCTCCACAGTATCCGAACAGCAGGAAAGGCTAGAGTGGCACCAGGTGCAGGTGCAGGCCACCTTGGAGCAATATGGTGTGTGGATCAACCACTTCCAAGTGTAACGATCCCCACCATGTGATTGAACACCACCTGCAGCTTCCCGCCCTTTCCTGTCACTTTGAACCCTCCCTCCCTTCCCCGGTAGCTGTGAAGGAAACCACTACTTGGATTATTATTATTATTATTATTATTATTATTTTTACCAGCTATACATAGTACATATTGTAGTTGGGCATCCTGATTTGTTGTAGGGATGTATGTGGTCAACTACTTTGAATTATTTTGTTTGTATTTGTGTGCTTGTGTGCATGTATGCGTGTGAGTATGTGCATGTGTGCGCGAATGTGTGTGAGTGCATGAGTGAGTTAATGTCCATGAATGTCTTTTGATTGTCTGTGTGGTGTTATTGTTTCATCCCAGCCCCCCACCCCCACCCCCATTACTTGTGCTGGAACAAGTAATGGGTGTACCTGAGTTTTCACCCCTTCCAATTTCACCCTACCCTAGTGAGAGTGCATGTATTTTCCTGTCAGAGCGTGTTCATGTTATGTGTGTACCCATGTGTGTGTCCATTAGCCCCCCCCCTCCCCCACGACCTGTGCTGGAACAGGGAACGGGTGTATTTAATTTTTCCCATTTCCCAAACCAGTCCCCCACCTTTTGTTTGGTCAGTCCTGTGTATGTCATTATTGTGTGTTTTGATTTTTTGGATATGTAAATCCAATAAATTTAATTTATTTGATCCTTGAAACCTGGTGTCATGTGTTTTTCCATGGGATTATGCATCACCAAATGTAAAAAAGTTTTAAAATGGGGTGTGTTGTTAACTTGATAGATACAGCCTGTATTTCAGCTGAGATGTCAGGAATTTTTGAGCAAGGTCATTGAGAGAGCAGTCGCCTCCCAACTCCAAGCTGTCTTGGATGAAACCGATTATCTGAATCCATTTCAAACAGGCTTCAGGACAGGACATGGAGTTGAGACTGCCATGGTCGCTCTGGCCGACGACCTCCGCCTGAGCGTCGACAGGGGTAGTGTGACCCTGCTGGTGCTCTTGGATCTCTCAGCGGCCTTTGACACTGTAGATCATTCCATCCTTTTGGGTCGACTGAGAGAGTTGGGGATCGGAGGCACCGCGCTCCGGTGGTTCTGGTCCTTTCTCTCTGGGAGATCCCAAAGGGTGAGGCTCGGGGACAGTTGCTCTTCTAAGATAGATCTTAATTGTGGCGTCCCTCAAGGCGCCATCCTGTCCCTGATGCTGTTTAACATGAAGCCGCTGGGTGAGATCATCCAGAGGCATGGAGCTCAGTGTCTTCAGTATGCTGATGACACTCAGATTTACCTCTCCATGACAAGATCGTCAGCCCAGACTTCAGATGGTGTCTCTCCTCTCAATGACTGTCTTGCGGCAGTAATGGATTGGATGAGGGAAAACAGGTTCAAGCTCAATCCGGACAAAACGGAGGTACTAACTGTCACAGGACCGAAGCCAGGATTGGGAATACACCTCCTGGTCCTAGATGGAGTCACACTCTCCTCGAAGGACCCTGTTCGCAGTCTGGGGGTACTTCTCGATTCGTCGCTTCACATGACTAGTCAGGTGAATGCAGCGGTCAGGAGCGCCTGTTATCAACTTTGGCTGATCCGCCAGCTGCGCCTTTCCTGGAGCCGAAGGACCTGGAGTCAGTGGTACACGCTTTGGTAACCTCACGATTGAACTTCTGTAATGCGCTCTACATGGGGCTACCCTTGTGCCTAACTCGGAAACTTCAATTAGTTCAGAATATGGCAGCCAGGCTTGTCACGGGAACATCGAGGAGAGAGCACATGACACCGATGCTCAAATATCTCCACTGGCTGCCGATTAGTTTCCGAGCACAGTACAAGGTATTGGTTTTAACCTTTAAAGCCCTACATGGCTTGGGTCCATCTTATCTGAGGGACCGCCTCCTCCCATACGAACCCCACACACACTCCGGTCTTCTGGGAGGAACCTGTTGCAGCCTATGAAGACTAGGCTGACACAGACCTCCCAGAGGGCCTTTTCGGCTGTCGCTCCCAGGCTATGGAGTGACCTGCTGGATGAGATGCGTCTCATTACATCTTCTGATTGCTTTAAAAAAGCCTTGAAGACGTATCTCTTCCAGCAGGCCTTCCCAGAAAGTCCTTAACCTCCCGGCTCTGTTTGGGTTAAACTCTCCCATTAACACTAACATCTTGACCCTGATGTCTATGCAATGGGTTGCTGTTTTAAATTGTAATTTTTATTATGTCGTTTTAATTGATGTTAGTTTAATTCAATTTTAAGGGGTGGGTGGTTGGGTATGGGTCGTGTATATTTTATCTTGTATTTTTTAATTGATGTAACCTGCTCCGATTGGATACAGAGGAGCAGGCTATAAATAAAACATCATTATTATTATTATTATTATTATTATGATGTTTGTGTGCCATGCAGGAATTCCCCATCAAAGCATGTTGCATGTTGGCCCGGTGCCCTAAGACCCATGTGCGCTGAGATGTTGGTGTGCCATGCAGGAATTCCCCATCAAAGCATGCTGCATGTTGGCCCGGTGCCCTAAGTCGTATGTGCGCTGAGATGTTGGTGTGCCATGCAGGAATTCCCCATCAAAGCATGCTGCATGTTGGCCCGGTGCCCTAAGCCCCATATGCACTGAGATGTTGGTGTGCCATGCAAGAATTCCCCATCAAAGCATGCTGCATGTTGGCTCGGTGCCCAAAGCCCCATGTGCGCTGAGATGTTGGTGTGCCATGCAGGAATTCCCCATCAAAGCATGCTGCATGTTGGCCCGGTGCCCTAAGTCGCATGTGCACTGAGATTTTGGTGTGCCATGCAGGAATTCCCCATCAAAGCATGCTGCATGTTATGGGTCAAAATAGAAGACTCTCAGGACCCCATGCTCCATGACATGAATGTCATCTTGAAATCACTGTAATAGTGCCAATTCTGGGAGGGGGGTTTATGGCTTATCTACCTGGACAAGTGTTGCCATGCACGAATTCACAACTGTTGGAAGCCAGCAATCACACAAAACATATGAGGGCAAAGCACTAGATGTGTGTAAAAGTGCTCCCTCTTCTGGCCACCCATTCATGCATGGCAAAACATTTTTGGGACTACAGGAAGTAAAAAGGAAAAGCCAGCACCATGAGGGATCATGGGAATTGTAGTAAAGATAGCAAAATTGGGGATGAACAGAAATGCCTATCACACCCCAAAAAAGCGAAATGAATACGAAATTGCAAGGGAATAGGAATTGTTAAGTTCACTAGTTCACCGAACTTGCCTACGTTTGATTGCGTTCTGACCGTGTTCGCACATGAAGGAAATGTATGTAATAATCTTTCACGTAATTACGTGAAAACTCCTTTTCGTTTAGTGTTCGTTCGCAAAAAACAGGAATTGCATGTGACGAGAAATAACACAATCACGTGAAACCCCATGATTGTGTTCGGTTTTTCAGTAAAAAATTGGTCGTGTCATAAACTCCATTCTTACCTTGCAAGCAGGCATCTCCCTCAAGTTCCTGCTTGATCTCCCATAAGATCTCCAATAAGACAGTTCCCTGCCTTCATGCTTACAATCTAAAAAGACAGGACACAAAGGGAGAAGGGAATGGTGGTGGGGAAGGGGATCAGGTCCAGCAGTTCTTCTCTCCCACTGAGGCCTGGACCAAGGCAGATGGACTGGAGGGAGGGCTGGTCTTAATTGAAGCCAGGCCCGATGGCATTGGGCCTGTGAGAGGATGGAGGATGCTGCCTTCTGACTCCCTCATGGCGGAAGAATTATTGTGTTCAGACTGCCCTTGGATTATGCTTCCAGTTTCCGTTGTCTGATAAACTCCATAGAGTTGGAAGAGACCACAAGGGCCATCCAGTCCAACCCCATTCTGCCATGCAGGAACTCTCAATCAAAGCATTAGATTTTGACTCTGGAGGCTAGGGCTCAAAGCCCAGCTAGGCCATGGAAGCCCACTGGGTGACCCTGGAGAAGTCACACTCCCACACTCTCTCAGCCTCAGAATTCAAAGATATAGCCGTGTTAGTCTGTAGAATCAATGGTCCCCAAGCTGTGCTCTTTAAGAGATTTTGGACTTCAGCTCCCAGAATCCCAGACTATTGGTCAACATGGCTGAGGCTTCTGGAAGCCGAACTCCAAAATCTCTTATAGGGCACAGTTTGGGGACTAATGGAACTGAAAAAAGAATTTGGCAGCAGGAGCTACATAATAAACTGGTTTTCAAACCAGTTTAAAACACTTTAAAGGGCCTTTCTTCATACTGGCACCAAATTTGTCCAACACGGTTTGCAGGGGAGACAGCCCTAAACCTGGTTAAACTGGGTTTTTTCTGAATCTGAGGCATTTAGCGCATCTTTTTAAACGATTCGGTTCAGTGCAAGTGCGAACATGGTGTTGATTGGATTCTGTTCCCTTTGATGCAATCATCCTTGTGACGTCGCACATGGAGACTCCATTTTGAATCAATCCAATTGTTAATATGACTGTGAAGTGAATTAAACTGAAATGGTCACAGCAACCAATAGTTTGAAAATCTATTTGGTGTCGAATCACTCCATCGATTTGAAATGATCCAAATGTTTATTATGTAGTATGAATGAGGCCAAAGAAGTAGCCATGTTAGTCTGTCACAGCATAGATAGGGAAATGGGACAAGGGAGGAATCGAGCATCACCTTTAAGACTCAATGCAACATACAATACATCTAAAAACCTACAAAAACAGTGATACCAACTAAAATGCCCAAGGTAACCAGGTGACCTCCTTTTCCAGGACAAGGTCCTAATTGCCAAATGTAGGTCCTTTGAGGGGAAAAATGTAGGACATGGCCAAATAAAAGCTAACAACACTCCTATAAAATGTAAATTCATGCTGAAGTTGAAGGCTTTCACAGCCAGTGTCCATAGTTTTCTGTGGGTTTTCTGGGCTATGTGGACCCGCTCTGGAAGAATGTATTCCTGACGTTTCACCAACATCTGTGGCTGGCATCTTCAGAGGGTGGTGGCATGGACGTGTGTGGGGCATATATACCTGTGGGATCCTTGGCTGGGAGGAAATGGTTTTTTACATGTTAACGGTAGAGTTAGTTTGTGTGTTGTACTGTACTGAATGGCAAAGCCTGGAGGTGAGTTGGGATGTGCAAGCAGGATTTGTATCTATTTCATTAGCAGTTTCCTGCAGATAAAGGGATTTGTATCTACACTTGTCCCTCCACTTCTGTGGCTTTGACTTTTTTGCTTTGATTATTCACGGATTAATATGTTCTCTGTAGGAATATCTAGGTCCTCCAGTGCAACTCTCTGGTCAACTTCTACCAAAAGTCGCACTGAAGGGCCCAAGAGATTTCTAGAGAGAACACTCCGCTAGGCATTTGTAGCTCCTCCAGCACAATTTTATAGTAAATGCCTGGCAGATATTGACTATAGAGTTGCACTGGAGGACCTAGAGATTCCTAGAGAGAACACTCCACTAGGCATTTTGTGGCTTCTCCAGTGCAATTCTATGGTCAATGTCTGGCAGATGTTAACCAGAGTTGCACTGGAGGACCTAGAGATTCCTAGAGAGATGGTCTCTCAGGTAAAAACATAGTGTTTTTGTTATTTGTGGTTTTTCCACATTCATTGGGAACTTGTGCCCCTAAGCCCAGCAAATGTGGAGGGACGAGTGTGTTTCACTAGCTGTTTCCTTCAGAGAGAGGTATTTGTATCTATTTCATTAGCAGTTTCCTGCAGACAATGTAATGCTACTTAAACAGGCACAAATCCCCCTTGCAGATCCCCCATAACTTTATGTACTTAGTACATGAGAAGACATGACTCACCAGAAGAAGCAATAACGCTTGGTAAGGCAGAAGCAGTAGGAAAAGGGAAAGGCCAGATTCCATCAAGAAGCCATGGCCCTGAGTCTGCAAGACCTGAACCAAGCTTTTGGTGACAGGGTGACTTGGAGGTCTCTCATTCATGGGGTCGCTGTAAATCGAAATTGACTTGACGGGAGTTAACCGCAACACACATGGTGATGATACCTTTATTTGGACAACAAAAAGGCCAAAAACACACCATGTGACTAAAACCAAGCCATGAGAACTGCAGACCCATCCTATCTCCATCTTGAGAACATGGATGGCTCCCAAATTCCCTGCATGACTATGCTAGGACAATTTTGACAGAAAAGTTTCTCCATGTTTTCCCCCATATTGTGGCTTCTACAATGGCTGGAGGATGATTTGGGCATCAGAGTCTGCTTTCCTCTTGGACAGTTCAAACAAAATGTGTGAGTTGCTTTTTTCTTTCACAACCCGGGGATTTTTTCGGATCCCGGGGGCTTTTTTTCAGCCCCGGCTGTTTTGGGTCCCGGGGATTTCGTTCCCCGGGGGCTTCGTATCCCGGGGGACCACTGTATCCTTTAAAATACAACAGAAATAGAATAAAATTAAAAGAAAGTAAACTGAGGAGAGTCATAGTGTGCTTATGCCAAAAAGAAACCCAGGCAAAAAGATCCATGGGTGGGACACACCAGCATTTCAGACGCATTGTGTCATGATTGCCTGAGCATGAAGAAAACAAACAATGTATCCATCTCTTTCCATTTCGCTTTAGAACCCATGTTTCCTCCTTTTCATATTTCTTTTAACTGTTCCCCATTCCCAGCTGTTTGATTGCTTCCCAGCTATACTTCTGCTATGTTCTCCAAGAAGAAAGCCATTATGATGCATTTCCTCCTATCCAAATCCTTCTCTTTATTTCAGAGAATGGGATCATATTCAAGATTTTTGGGCCAATACCAACAAAATGCATGTTAGGTCAGATTCTTAGATGACACTAAACTAGAAGGGGAGCCTTCGCATATGTCACCTGTATACTTTTGTTCAATTTCCTTTGAATTAAAAACCAGATATTTAATTTTTAAATTTAATTATAAAATTTAAATCAGACTTCTAAATTTTCATAATTAGTGAAATAGGCATCACTGTGAACACTAATTATACAACTTCTAACTATATATATTTTTTAAAGATAATCTTTATTATAAGTTTCAGCAAACGAGAAAAGATTGTTACATATCTTCTCAGTGAGGCACAGTGGAGTACAAAGTACAAAGAAAAAGATAAAAGTAAAAAAATAAAATAGAAAAATTCTTCATCCTCAAGTTATTATTATTGTTTTTTCTTTCTGGCTTCCTTAATGCGTCAGTATGTAGGAGAGCGACTCCACTGAGATGTACCTTCATTATTCCTCGCCTATTTACAATGTGTATTACAATATATGTTACTACTATATGTATATACACGTACACATATATATCCAAATTTAACATAAAATTTACTCTTAATACACCAGCTTATATATAAAGCCTCAACACATTAGTCTAACTAGTATGCTTTGTCGGAGGAGACCGTAAATTGTATCCGACCTACAATAATGGGAGACAAATTATCATTAATCGTTACCAACAAAATAATAAGAGGGGAGAAAAGTTCAAGTTTCTTAATTCTCTATTAGATCAGCATTCAAATTCCATTTCAATTCCCATAGTTTCAAGACTGGGTCCCACTCTCTTTTCCCATCATTGGGATTTTGTTCTTCAACATGTCTTGAAATCTTATCTAATTCCCTAAATACATTGACCTTCTGCATCCATTCATCCCATTTAGGTCTTACATCTGTTTTCCATAGTTTTGCTATTAATATCCTTGCAGCTGTTATTAAGTATAATATTACTCTCCAATGTTTTCTTTCATCTACTGCTTTCAATATTGATGTAATATTCAGTAAGTACAGTTTGGGGCTCATTAAAATTTTTATCTCAAATATTTGTCGAATTGTTTCATGAACCTCTTTCCAAAACACTTGGATTAATGTACAACGCCACCAAACATGATAAAGTGTGCCTTTCTCCTTTTTACATCTCCAACATACTCCTGATTCTAAGTTATAAATTTTCTTAAGTTTCCAAGGAGTATAATACCATCGGTACATGACTTTCAAATGATTTTCTTTCAAGTTTTGAGCTATGGTAAACTTGTTGGTTTTCTTCCAAGCATTTTGCCATTCTTCTAATGAGATCACTGTATTTATATCCCTTGCCCACTTTACCATGTAATCTTTTATTACCTCTTGTTCCATTTGCCTTTCTAATAGTAGGTTATATAACTTTGATACTTTTCCTTTCTCTGGCTGTGCTAGAATATGATCCAGTTCATTTATGTTTTTTTCAATCCCTGTTGTTTTTTTATCTACCACAAAAGTAATTGAACCATGATATGCTATATCCCTCAGATGCTAACTCTTCCCTCAATTTCATCTCCATATTTCCCGCATTGTCTTTTTTAAATAGTATTTTATAAGTTAACCATTTCTCATTTTCAAGCCATCTGCCAAAAAAGGCTTCCTGTGTTGATATCCAAAGTGGTATATTAATGTAGAATTTTGTTTTAATTTTTTTCCCATACCAACAGCAAGGCTCTCCTAAATGGATGATTCGAAAAATCCTTATTGCAATCCCTCTTTTTGTAACCCAGGAAAGCATGCCAACCAAATCTAACCTGAGTTGCTTTCAAGTTTAGTAGCTCAATGTCCTCCAATTTGATCCAGTTTTGAATCCAAATCAAACTACATGCGTAATAGTATGATTTCAAATCAGGGAGTGAGTATCCTCCTCTTTCTTTCTTATCCTCTTTCTTTCTTTATCAGACTTTGCCATTTTATCCTCGGTCTCTGCCCCTTCCATACAAATTTTTTGAGTTCTGCGTCCCATTCTTTAAATATCTTATCTGGGATCTCAATTGGAAGGTTCAACATTAAATATAACAATCTCGGAAGAATCACCATTTTTATAACCTTTTACAACTTCTAATTATAAACTACTAGTATAGGATCTGGTAGTTCACAAGGCTTTTATTTTTAGAACAACATGTCCCAAACTCGGGTGTCTATGTGGTTTTTTTACTGTGTGAAGTTTCTTAGGCTTCACAAGATATGAACACTTGAGCAAAATATGGTCCACACTAATCGGATTGGTATCATTTTCCTTCCAAGTGAATTCTCTCATGACTCACACAGCTTGAATTTTGAGAAAAACATTTCCCACACTCCTGACATTTGTATGGTTTCTCTCCTGTGTGGACTTTCTGATGGCTGACTAGGGTTGAATTTCGAGAAAAACATTTCCCACACACTTGACATTTGTATGGTTGCTCTCCTGTATGACTGTTCTGGTGCTTCTCAAGTTCTGACCTGCAAACAAAGTATATTCTACACTCCTGGCATTTGTATGGTTTCTCTCCTGTGTGGAATCTTTTGTGCTGCACAAGGTATGACCTGCGAGCAAAATATTTCCCACACTCTTGGCATTCGTAGGGCTTCTCTCCTGTGTGGAGTCTGCGGTGAATTGCAAGGTATGAACCATAAGCAAAACATTTCCCACACTCCTGGCATTTGTATGGTTTCTCACCTGTGTGGACTCTCCGGTGACTTTCAAGGTTTGCATTTTTGGAAAAACATTTCCCACATTCTTGGCATTGGTATGGTTTCTCTCCTGTGTGGACTCTCTGGTGGGCCACAAGGATGGAACCTGTAGAAAAACATTTCCCGCATTCCTGACATTTATATGGTTTCTCACCTGTGTGGACTCTCCGGTGACTTTCAAGGTTTCCATTTCTGGAAAAACATTTCCCACACTCCTGGCATTTGTATGGTTTCTCACCTGTGTGGACTCTCTGGTGACTTTCAAGGTTTGCATTTCTGGAAAAACATTTTCCACACTCCTGACATTTGTATGGTTTGTCTCCTATGTGTTCTCTCTGGTGGATCAAAAAGCTTAAATTTCTAGAAAAACATTTTCCACACTCCTGACATTTGTATGGTTTGTCTCCTATGTGTTCTCTCTGGTGGATCAAAAAGCTTAAATTTCTAGAAAAACATTTTCCACACTCCTGACATTTGTGTCGTCTTTCTCTTGTGTGGACTCTCTGGTGGCTCAAAAGGTAGGCACTGTGAGCAAAAGATTTCCCACACTCCTGGCATTTATATGGTTTCTCCCCTGTATGAACTCTCTGGTGGATTACTAGATGTCCTTTACGAGCAAAACATTTCTCACACTCTTGGCATTTGTATGGTTTCTCTCCTGTATGTATTCTCTGGTGGCGGATAAGGGGTGCATTCTGAGCAAAACATTTCCCACATTCTTGGCATTTGTATGGTTTCTCTCCCGTGTGGACTCTTTGGTGTTTCACAAGGACTGAATTTTGAGAGAAACACTTCCCACACACTTGGCATTTAAATGGTTTCGTTCCTGTATGGTTGTTCTGGTGCCTCACAAGTTCAGACCTGCAAACAAAGTACTTTCTGCAGTCATTGCATTCATATGGTTTCTCTCCTGTGTGCAATCTCCGGTGAATCACAAGATATGAACTACGAGCAAAACATTTTCCACACTCCTGGCATTTGTGTGGTCTTTCGCCTGTGTGGATTCTTCGGTGGCTTGCAAGGCTTGAATTTGTAGAGAAACACTTCCCACAATTCTGACATTTATATGGTTTCTCTCCTGTGTGGCATCTCTGGTGTTTCACAAGGTCTGATTTTGTAGAAAAACATTTCCCACACTCCAGGCATTTATATGGTTTCTCTCCTGTATGGACTCTCTGATGAATGACTAGTACTGAATTGAAAGCAAAATATTTCCCACATTCCTGGCATTTGTGTGCTTTTGTTCTTTTGTGGACTGCTTGATGGCTCAGATGGTGTGATTTGTAATTAAATCCTTTCCCTGAGACTTTACATCTATGGCGTTTTTTAACTGCATGGAGTCTCTTGTGAAATGCAAGTGCCATATTCTGGCCAAACGTTTTCCCACATACATTGCATTTGAATGGCTTCTTTCTGGTAGAACCTTCCTCTTCTGTGTGATCTTTCAGATGTCTGACAAGCTCCCATTTGTGCCCAAAACACTTCCTGCTCTTGGTGCATACCTTGCTCTTCCTCCAGTTATCTCCTGGGAAGGACACAAAATAGTAATTCATCAGCAAGAGTGGAAAGGACTCTCAGGGACTGGGGACGGGAGTGAATGGACCTTTAGCTTTAGCATGTCTTGAGTGGGGATTTCTTTTTAGAATAGTCTGAGAAATACAATTCATACAGCTACTGTGAGAGTTAACAACTGGAATTTTCCAGTTTTTTCACTATCTCATAGTACTAAGTAGAGTTTCAAACTATTTCATTAGAATCTCTGGCTCAGACATTAAGAAACAATTCAGAAATAAGAGGATATGGAATCAGGACAGACTGAACATGTTGCTGGTTTGTAGGCAGATAATGTAGCTTTCTTTTAACCTAAAACTAGTGATGATCTAGCAACAGTATTTAAAGAAATTTGTTATTCTAGCAAGTAAGAAAATTAACTACAAACAGCAATAATACTAAGCATCTTCATGTAAATATTAGTGCTTTGACAAAAATAACCCGATTTTCCAAATTAAAACACAACAAAAATATGTTATGTACTTGGGAGTTCAAATCCATGAGAATTTAAATTAATAAGCATAATTTTATAACTAAGATTAACTGTGATAGAATTAATGTAATATAATTAAATGGAATAACAACAACAACAACAACAACAACAACATTTATTTATATCCCACCCCTCTGGGTAAGCAATCGGGGCAGGGTACAACACTTAAAAAACAAGTACAATTAAAATGTAGCAACCCAATCCCCCCTCCCACCCCTTAAGATTAAATTAAACTGAGATAAGATTAAAAACAGTAGAATAAAACCATAAAACATTAAAATGGCTCTAGTTAAAAATGAATGGGCATGAAATACATGAAACCTGTCCTGCCTAGGTCCAACACAAGCAATTAAAATAGCTGCATTTCTAAAACTACTATTTTTTTATGTTCCTATACAATTGGGAAACAATGTTAAATAAAGAGATATTGTTTTGCTTTTCTCCCTCTCTTTGACCTTTTATGTTCTAGGCTTTTTATTTTTCTTGAGATGTCAATAATTAAATATTTAGAGCTTGACATGTTTATAATCCTATATCAGGTTACTGGTTTTAGTTTAGTGTCACATTCTATAGGCGTTTTATGTAAGATACAAGAAGTAGAAACAACAGCAGTAACAATAATAATAGTAATCATAAATCTATCATGACAAGTCACTGCGGCCCCTTTGTATGCCTAAAGACAAGAACCTATGGGCAAGCAAGGACCTGACTGGGCTGCTGCTTTCATGCCTTGCTTGGGACCTTCGTTCCCAGAGGGCTCTCCTAGGCCCAGGGGGCAGGACTATGGACTGGATATGTTTTAGGAGGGGCATTTGAGGAGGAAGGGTTTCATGGCAGAGCTGGGATTGGGCTCTAGATTCTTGTGAGGCTTAGTGCTCACAGAAGATAGAAACTGACTGCTCAGAGCCTCTTGGACTGCATCCATACCACAGAAATAATCCAGGTTGAGACCACTTTAACTGCCATAGCTCAGTCTGGGAACTGTAGTTTATTGTGGCACCAGAGCTCTCTGACAGAGATGGCTAAATGTCTCACAAAAATACAATTCTCATCATTCAACAGCATTGAGCCATGGTATCAATGTGGATTATTTCTGCAGCGTGGATGCAGCCTAGGACAGAGGCAAGCAACATGTGCTCCGCTGGGCAAATATAGCCTAGCCATTTTCAACTGCCTACCTCTCCTCTCTGAGGGGTTAGATTTCTTTGTGTATTCAAGTACAAATATTTGCCTTTTTGTGGCTAAGAATCTATGCCTAAATCTTTCTCTCCCCATAATTTCTCTCCACCTGTACTTCCACCTCTAGTTAAAAGTCTAATTTTTTGGCTGCATTATAAAAGGTTCTATGTATCATCTCTACAACACCCTACAGTAGATGTGGGAAGACAAGAATTGTACTTCAACAGAGTTTCTAATGAAGCCAGAGGGTGGAATATATTATACATACATAACTTTTAATTAAAGATGAAAACCCCAATTTTCTCTGCAAAATCAGGACTAGGAATGGATAGCAGCACAGACTAATATAGAAATTAGAGAAAAGCTAAAAAAAATAAAGATACCTGACTCAATACAATCTAAACAACATCCCTGTAGAAGTGTGTGTTTATTTATCTCTCCTCAATCCTCATGTAGCTTAATCAAGAATACTGTGATATTACCAAAACCTCATTCCTAATCATAGTTCTTTGTCTCCAGAATCTCTTAAGGCAGCTGTGGAGAGCCAACAGCCATCCATGTGCTGATGAGCTACGACTTCCAGCATGCCTCACCACTGCCCAAGTTGAAGGAAATATGAGAGGTTTGGAACTGGAGTTTAGTTCCCTAGCTCTGCCTTAAGGATCCTACAGTAACTGGTAGGATTCAGCTATAGTAATTACTGTATTGCATTTTGAAATAAAATTATAATCTGTGAGGAAGCCTTACCAACAGAGGCCAGGATCTCATGGGTCTCCTCCATGATCTGTGCATGAAGGGCTCTTTGATCAGGATCCAGAAGAGCCCACTCCTCTGGGGAGAAATGGACAGCCACATCCTCAAAGGTCACTGGATCCTGGAGGAAAAAGAAAACATTTCCTGCTCACGAGTCCCATAAAGGCTATCAAGGAACAAAGTGTAAAACACCTTTAGGACAAGTGGCTGTTTGACAGGTTTATTAGCAGAAGCACCATATCCCTGAATACCATCTGCTGGGGAAGAAAAGCAGGAGAGGGCCATGGCTTCCATGCTTGGATTGCAGGTTTCCTAGAGGCCCCTGGTGGGCCACTGTGGGAAGCAGGGTGTTGGATTAGATGGGCCTTTAATCTGGCAAGCAGGACTTCATCCACCTTTGCCCAAGCTTTACGACCTTCAATTTGCCAGAAGCAAACAGAAGCAAAGAGATTTGTCTGGACCCAAGTGAGGAAGGATGGGAATATCTATCCATTCCCCTGTCATGTGTAGCCAAGAAAAAATACAGAGAATTAGCATTAGACTGGTTGGACATGCAGGGTTTCAAACCCAGGCTTTTAAGAATTCAGTGGTCAAACCCCTGGGCCAAGATGGATGAGTCTCTTGTTTAGATAGCTCCCTTATTCCTATTTTTAAAACCTCCACTTCTTTCCATTAACAGAAACTGATGAGCTTTGGTCATTTTTTAGAAACCAAAGCAAACAGAGACAGACTTCTCAGGTACTGCTATTAAGGATGTGAACTCAGAACTAGGGACACCCGGGCTGCTCCAGTCCTTTTGCCAAGGAATTTTTCTCCTTACCTGAACTGGTTCTGGCACATCCCAAAGAGGAAGAGACAACTGAGAACTAGATAGTGTCATTCCAGTCCCTGTGTGAGAGACCAAAATAGTAGAAAGCTGACCACAGTTGCAGTCCTTAAACCCAATTAAAGACTTTCCCGCACAGTCACTTAATCGCCAAATGCTGGTTCAAAGAAAACATCTTCATCTGATGGCAGAAGGAAACCAGGCTAGCCTAGTCTGCTATGGTGGAGAGTTCCATAGGCTGGGAGCAGGTATTGAGAAGACTCTCTTCTATGTCCTTACCAAATGTACCTTTGAAGGCACTGGGACTGGGAACAGGTTGTTCCCTGAGGATCTCAGAACTTGGGCAGATCTTTCAGACGGTCTGTAAGTTCCCCATAGAGAGCTTTCTATATCATAAAAAGGACTTTGAATTGTGCCTGTAAATGAACTGTTTTGCACTCATTGTGATATCCAGGCCTTATGCTGAATGCCAATTATTTTGCAACCAAAAACACATCCAGGACTAGTCCGCAAGGGTTATTTACTCTGGACTGCAGCGAGCATTGTTTACATAATGAGGGACCAAAACCCCAAATTGGGCATGGACTGTCTTCATGACGTCCAAACCTAATCTGGCATTTCCTTCCCTTAACCTAAATTTACAAATCTTACTTTTTACTCCATGTTTTCTGATCTCTCCTCAGCGATGATGGGTGATTGCCTTCCCACACATTCATAGCTAACCACTCGGCACCATCAATGTGGGCACAGGTTGTTGAGATCAGATTGAGCTTCCCAGCATCAATAACATGGCTGGATAGCATGTTGTGAGTTCAGCAGTGGTGCCAGGTGACAATTGGGTATTGTATTGCCTGTCATCACTGTGAAGAAAGCATATGTAATGGAAGGAATTTGGGGCATTCTAGAGTAGTGGGGCCAGTGAAGACAAGCCCCTAGTTGTACATCTACAGGTCCAGTCACACCACATGTGCACTTCCATTTCCACTATCTTGAACTGACCAAGAAACAAACAAACAAACACCCTCCAACCACTTCCAGAGAGGAACTTACACAGCCATGAGATACAAAAACAATTAAGCTCAGAGAGGGTTCATTCTTACCCTGCAAGGCCACAGTACTGTCATCCTCCTGCTTGAGCTCCCTCCAACAGGGACTTTTAGTGGTGTCTAATGGAAACTCGTCTGATGAAGACTGATAAGACTCAACTTCCACATGGAAATTTTTGGTCTGAAAGAGCAGCGAGAATTCCCAATTCAGCATGGAGAAACATTCGAAAATTATTTTTAAAATTGTGAGGTTTGAGAATCTTGTGCACAAGGATCACAAGAAAACAAATTAGCAATTCTAGCATGTTTTGCCCCTCAGAGTAGGACTGGCTGATTTATGGGTGTGGATGGGAGCACATTCCTTCTAAACGTGTGTGTGTGTGTGTGTGTGTGTGTACACCCATGTGCTGCATATGCAAAGTTACATACGCTGGCACATCTGGTTATGCATCTGGACCTTCCTTTGAAAACATGGGGCACAATGAAGTTTACTTAAAGAAGAATTATTCTAAAAAATGCCCTGCTCCTCACACTCCCTTGCTTTTAAAGCCTTTTCTGGGGGCAACTCATTTAAGCAGAAGAACAAGAGAGTCGGCAGTGGCTATGGTGGGGAGAGGTGAAAAAAGGAGCATAGGATCCATATCCTGTTTATTCACACACATATCCAATAATGGGTTCTATCTTGGATGAAAGCAAAGATATCTATTTAATCAATCAATCTATCCATCCATCTCAGCTTTAGAAACACCAAGAGGAAATGTTCTAACCTGTTCTTCCTCTTTCACATTCTCAGCCTGACTCAGGAGGAAACCTTCTGCCAGGGCCACTGCCTGAGAACAGGTCTCTGCCCCACATTCCCTGACCCATTTCTCCATCTCTGGGGGCAAGATGGTCAGAAACTGTTCCAGAATCACCAGGTCCAAGATCTGATGTTTGCTTTGTTCCTTTGGCTTCAGCCACTGGTGGCAGAGATGGTGGAGACGTCTGCAAACCTCTCGGGGCCCCTTGCCTACTTCATAGGAGAAATGCCTGAAGCGCTGACGCTCTATGTCTGAGCTGGCAAGGTTCCCACTCAGAAACCTCTGCACAGTTCTTTTCCAGAATTCTCCACTGCTCTCAGAACTCATGCCATCCGGGCCTCTTCCTTCTTCAGGTCCATCCAAGTCTGGTTCATCCATCTTTGATCTGGGCACTAATGAGTCTGCCAAAGGCATAAAAGTTACTCTTCTTCCACCTCCGTCAGAGTAAAGATTTCATCAAGAATCTCAGCTCCAATATTTGCCAATTCAAGACTTTGTAAAGAATTACTATATGGTATAGAAAAGAAGGCCGAGAATTCCAGGTGGCTGCCAGATCTCCTCCCTGCAGGAATAGCAGATGAATGATCAAAGTTAATGAAGAGAGTTGGGGAGATACTTTCACCTGAGAGATTGAAAAAGAAGGCCTTTATTTCTGAGCGCTAAGAAATTCTCCATAACTCTTTTACATAAAACAACCTTGAAATTTGTTTAAGCTAAAACTTTCACTCAGTTAAACAGTTTGTCAATTATTCTGTATTTTTAAGCTCAATGCATCAACTCTATATGTCTGTGCGTGCCTGTATACATGTTAGTATATGTATAAACTAGACAATATAATGAGAACAAAATTAGGCCCGCATATTAAAAATAAGTTGGTATTATAATTGTAATAATTATTCTGCTGATTTATACTTTGCCTCTTCCCCAGCCCTAGGACTCAAGGGTCCAAAATAGATGGCAGAAATAAGCCAGTTTGAGGATGCTTTAACTGCTTTGGCTCAGTGCTAGGAAATCCTGGGAACTGTAGTTTATTATGGTACAACAAGAGTTCTCTGATAGAGAAGGCTAAATGTCTCATCAAACTACGATTTCCAGAATTCCTCAGCATGGAGCCAGGGCAGTTAAAGCAGCCTGAAACTGGATTATTTCTGCAGTGTGTTTTGGACCAAAGTGGCCTATAAAAACTAAATTAGAAGCAGTTTAAAAGTCACATCTTTAAAGCATACAAAAATGATTAGGGCATAAATAAACCTATTGTATTATAAAGAGTCAACAGAGTAAAAACAACTACTACATTCACTGAAGAGCGAGAAACAGGAACAGTAGATCACATTATTAAACCTTTTATATTCAGTGGTACAGTACTACTCTTACAGTATGCAAAAGGATCTTGTGGCACCTTTGAGACTAACTGAAAGAGAGAAGTTGGCAGCACAAGCTTTTGAGACTTGAGCCGATTTTCTCAGATCCAGGGACTCAAGTCTATGGAAGCTCATGCTGCCAACTTCTCTCTTTCAGCCAGTCTCACAGGTGCTACAAGATCCCTTTGCATTTTTGTTTTCCAGATGAACATGGCTTTGCTTTTGAATGTAATACTTCAGTACTGAATTATATATTATTATAATATCATTATTATTATTATTATTATTATTTCAGAATCATAGAGATGGAAGAGACAAGGCCTATCCAGTCCAACCCCCTTCTTTCTGCCCTGCAGGAAGACACAGTCAGAGGGAGCCTCAGCCCTTATGGGAGGAACTGGGGAGGGTGGGGTACAAGAGAGGGCTAGGAGGACATCATTAGCCCAAAGAAAGATGCAAAATGCCCCCCCCCCCCCAAGGGACCAGTCCTTCTGAAGGTTGCTCAGATCCTCTGGGCTCCTGGGAGAGAATCCAGTCCCAGCCCCTCTCCTCCTTTTCCCTCCCTGGCATTCAAGACAAGGGAGAGAAGAGCCCAGAATAGCAAAGTGGGGGTAGCCCTCTTTGCCTGGGGCAGGGGCTGGGGGCACCTTCTCCCCCCCCCACCCCAGGAGCCCTCCTGCCCCACAGCCCCCCCCCTTGCACCCCCTTCCCCTCAAGGCCTCCCCTGCTGCCTGGATCCTCCATGGAGACCCCTGGACACCCCTTGGGAGGGAGAGGAACAACCCCACTGAGGAGGAGGAGGTCTCCAGGGGGCTCCTCCAGCCAGGGGGGAGCAGGCAAAGGGCTCAAAGCAAGCCCCCTTCTTCCTCCCTCAGCCCCATGGAGGGGGGGCCTTGCTGGGGGGGACTCACCACCAGAGCCCAGCAGGAGAGAGAGAGAGAAAGGCAGCAGGCAGCTCAAGGAGGGGGAGGACTAGAGGACCAGGACCAGGAGGAGACAAAAAAGGGGATGATTGATTGGGAAGCCTTGTCTGCTCTGGAGGACTGGAACTTCTCTGCTCTGGAGGACTGGCCTCATCCCTCCCTCCCCAGCTTCACTTCCTCTCTGCCTCTAGGAATCCAGCTCTTTCCCTTCCTGGCACCTCCACTCTGCTGCCACTCTCAGGCCACTTCTTTGCCTAGATCAGTGGGCCCCAAACTGTGGCCTTTCAGAGATTTTGGACTTCAGCTCCCAGAAGCCTCAGCCATGTTGGCCAATAGTTTGGGATTCTGGGAGCTGAAGTCCAAAATCCCTTAAATGGCACAGTTTTGGGGGACAATCACCTGATGGCAGGCAGCCACGAAGAATAGTTAGAGAGTGGTCACTACATCTGAAAGGGATCTAGGGGAGTCCCAGAAGTAGACCACAAGTTGAACATGAGTCAACAGCGTGATCTGGTAGCTAAAAAGGCCAATGCCATTATAGGCTGCATCAACAGAAGTATAGTGTCTAGATTAAGAGAAGTCATCGTGCCAATTTATTCTGCTTTGGTCAGGCCCCATCTGGAATATTGTATCCAGTTCTGGGCACCACAAGTCAAAAAGGATGTTGGGAAAAGGAACATTGGGTCTTACCTGTGATATGTTCATTTTCAGCGATGTAGGTGGGAATATCCTATATCCTGGGTTGATTCCGTCTCATTGATCCAAGTAGGCAGGGCTAACAGACTTGAAGGCGTCACCACCAGAGGGAGCAACCCCCACCATCCCTCAGTCAATATTACAGCCGATAGATAACAAACTCAGATAGCATTAAAGGTAAATATAAGCATGATAACTAGAAACTATCACAAACTCAAACTAACAGAAACTAATTAACCACCCTTGCAGAGCCAAGGGAAAGCCTCCTCAGTTCTGGGTGGGGAGGATATTCCCACCTACATCGCTGAAAATGAACATATCACAGGTAAGACCCAATGTTCCTTTTTCCAGCGATGGAGGTGGGAACATCCTATATCCTGGGACTTACCAAAGCTTCCTGACCATCAGGTGAGTGAACTGAGGCATATCACCTATGTGAGAACCACAATCTGTGTCTTCCAAAGGAAGCCTATTTTGATTCAAGGCAACCCAACAGTGGTGGCATGTAAATGTGGAAAATGAAGACCATGTCACTGTCCTACATTTATCTAAATGAATGGAATTGTTGCTAGTGCAGAGGAAGTAGCTCCACTGTAATGGAATGATCAACAACTGATCACCACAGAGATACCACAATTTTCTTGTAGCATGTTAAGAATGCATCCAAGACAGCCACAATTTAATTAACTCCATTTTTTTAAAAATTGGACTATGACAAAAAGATGATGAAATCATTTCTTGAATCAAGTTATTAGAAAAGTTGGTTTTGTCATCAGTGACCTGGATTGGGTCAGCCCTTGATTAACATGACACTTAATGTTAATTTGAATCAGATTTCAGCTGTTAGTAGCTGTGGTGAAAATAACACCATAATGTGGAGGTGATCCTATATTGCTTATTGGGAACCAAAAATGCTCCCCATTGCTCTAAGCTGACAACCAACATTATTTGGAACTTTAGCAGGGTCTAAATCAGACAATCCTCTTCAATTGGCAGCAACAACCACCATTCAAAGAGGTTTGACCTATTTGGTGTATGTCAGAACAGGTGATTTATCTGTACCGTCTGTTGTTGTTACACTAGAGGAACCACTATAGGCTCCTGGCATGAAATGGTGTTCATGCCAAACTATTAACTGAAGCAGATCAGGCACTGTAGGTGCACCAGTAACATTAGGTCCAATAACAGCGAACAACCTACTTGCTGAGGGTGTTCTTCATGGATCTTACCCTTTGCTTGGTCAGGTAGACTCTGGTCAGCAACGTGTCTACAACTGCTCCAAATTGATGTAGGTTCTGAAATGGAACTAGGTTGTTCTTTTCGTAAGTTACCAGAAAACCATGTCTGGATAGGAAGGAACACACAACTCGACATCTTATATATCCTATGGGAGAGAATCAGATCTGATCAAGACATTGTGAAATTATGGGTCTATATGAAGGTCCCACTGTTTCCAAGGTGTGTCTATCAGTGTAGTGAGTGACACTGAAGAAAACAACAGACTGAATGGTAGAGCCTTGTATGGAAAAGGTTTCTCCTGGTAAGATATTTGTGATGAAGTGGTGGATTGGGCTGTGGAAACAAACTACAACCAAAAACAGGTACACACAAAAAACTTGGAGGTGAAGTGCCTCCAGAATTGTCTGGAGAGTCTCCAGTCAGAACCTGTGATTATTATAACCCATTATTGACCCATTTGAGCTCTAGCCCCACACTCTAAAAACTTTTTTTGTTATTAGAAAGATAGTATAGTGTTGTTTTTTTTTTTGGTTTTTTTTTTATGGCCCCAATATTGATCAGACATTTTGTGACTTTTATATCAGCTTATGTTTCTTTGCCTTCCTGTACCTTAAGGAAGCAATGAAATAGTCAGGAGAATGGTATAGAAATATATACCAAAGTATCTTTTGTAAAGACTTAAGAAGACCCATAGGTCAGTTCATTTTTTAATTTTTTTTAATTTTTGTTTAAAACAGGCATCCACATGCCAGTGGGTTTGTTTATTTGATTGTTTTTATTTAAAATCTGCCTCTTGACCAATGTAGAGGCTGACTGTTTGCCAAACTGTAATTCATCTGGCCTGGCATCCACTGAGAAAGCAGTCATTTTGAGTAACTTGTAGATTGCCTTGATATAATTTTATGTTAACCTGATTATGATGAGGGTATCTCATAAAATCTTTAGCCGACATAAGGTAGGCCCTTAAGATAATGAAATAGCTGTTTATGACCTTTGAAGCACCACATCTGATCTTTCCTTAGTGCATGTATATATACATGTATATATGTATGTGTGTGAAGGAGAGAGGAAATGTGTCTCTTCTCCAATTTAAGTATAAATGGGAGAGAAACTAGGGTTTATATTGAGTCATCTATCTATTAGATTTGTAGTTTTGTTATTACGTATCAAGGTAATTGATGAAGCTTATTAACAGACATAGAATTTAGGTGTAATGTGGCAGGTTTAACCCACTGTATTCCGACACCTTCGTGAAGACAACTCTGGAGAGTGTCTCTAGTACTGAAGGCCCTGGTCTAAGAAAGGCCACCTTTGTCTTGTGGCAAATCAGGACCGTCCCTAGTAGACTCATTGGAGTGGAGGGGTGGCCTCAAAATATTATTCCATTATTCTTAACTGCATTGTGTAGTAACACTGAATAATGATCAGTCAGAAGTAGCCTATCAGCAGATGAATTCCCTGCATCAGAGCTCTCTTTGTCTCCAAAGACTCCCCAGTGTCATAGTTAGGCAATATAGGAAGACCAGGACCCTGTTGTCATTCTGCGGGCCCATTCAGACTACGTTATAAACCGGTTAGCAAACCGGTTTAAAATCAAGAAGTTCACACTGAAACTGGATTTAACACTACTGAATCCAGATTTTGCACACCCGTAGCGGGGTAAATCCCCCATAACCCAGGTTTTCCCAAAGCGGGTTTTTTACCGTTTCTTTTGGGAAAACCCGGTTTGCGGGGAATGTGAACTTGGCTCCGATCACGATCGGGTCAAGTTCAGGGGAGGGGAAAAGGCCAGGGGGAGGAACATCCCTCCTCTCCAGGCAAAATCGGGCACTCCAGCATTTTTAAAATATTTTTTTAACTGTATTTTTAAGTAATTATTTATTTTATTATTTTATTTATTTTAGAGTTATTTTATTTTTTATTTATTTATTGTATTTTATTGTATTTTATTTATTAGTAATTTAATTGCATTCAATTGTATTATATTTTAGTATTTTTTAAATATTTTTTAATTTCTTATTTTTTTTTATTATTTTTTTCAGTTTGACAGCTTATGCGCATTCTACGAGGCTCTGTTCCCATCGAAGTTTATGAATGGGGAAAAAGGGAAACTCCTGTCCATATATGGATTGTGGTTCCCTTTCATGGGGCCCTTTAAAAATTGAAAGGGAGCCCCAATCCATATATGGACAGGAGTTTCCCTTTTTCCCCATTCATAAAATTCGATGGGAACGGAGCCTCGTAGTATGCGCATAAGCTGTCAAACTAAAAAAAAAAAATTAAAAAAATATATAAGAAATTAAAAAAAATATTTAAAAAATACTAAAATAAAATACAATAACTCAGGTCAAGTTCAGGGGAGGGGAAAAAGCCGGGGGGGGGGAACATGCCTCCTCTCCTGGCAAAATTGGGCACTCCTGATTTTTTTAAATATTTTTAATGTATTTTTTATTATTATATTATATTATAATATATTTATATATTATATTATATTGTATTATTTTATTTTATTTTATAGTTATTTCATTTATTATTTATTTCAGTGTATTTTATTGTATTTCAGTGTATTTTATTGCATTTCATTTCTTAGTAATTTATTGGATTTTTTTGGTTTTTTTTGGTATTTTTTAAAATATATTTTTTTCTTTTTTTCCCCCATTGACAGCTGTAATTCGCTTTGGCTGTTCCGTTTTTATGAATGGGGCAGAGGGGAAACCCCTGTCCATATATGGACAGGGGTTCCCTTTCAGGGCCCCATTCATTCTTTAAACTGGAAGGGAATGAATGGGGCCCTTTTAAAGGGAACCCCAGTCCATATATGGACAGGGGTTCCCCCTCTGCCCCATTCATAAAAACGGAACAGCCAAAGCGAATTACAGCTGTCAATGGGGGAAAAAAAGAAAAAAATATATTTTAAAAAATACCAAAAAAATACAAAAAAATCCAATAAATTACTAAGAAATGAAATGCAATAAAATACACTGAAATACAATAAAATAAATAATAAATGAAATAACTATAAAATAAAATAATACAATGAAATATAATATAATATAATATATAAATATATTATAATATAATATATAAATATAATATAATATAATATATAAATATTATATTATATTATAAATATAATATAATAAAATATTTAATAAAATATTTTATTTAATAAAATAAAATAATACAATATAATATAATATAATATATAAATATAATATAATATAATATATAAATATTATATTATATTATAAATATAATATAATAAAATATTTAATAAAATATTTTATTTTATAAAATATATATTAAATTTAAAAATAAAAAAAATATTGAAACATATAGTAAATAATAATTTAAAAAGTACTGGGAGGAGGAGGAGGAGGAGGAGGAGAGGAAAGGATCGCCTCAATCCGCACCGCTCCCAGCCAAATGCTTCATGCGCATAAGCTGTCAAATATTTAAAAATATAAAAAAAAAAACACAAGCATCTCGCGCGGCCAATGGCCGCATCAGACGTCACAATGACATCATTTGATTGACAACCAAGAGGCTCCATCTTTAATCGGTACTTTTGCATGTATGAACTTCGTTGGGGTAAAATGCACCGGGAAGCCTCAATGGGGGCAAAAGATAGTATGAACTCCTCTCTGGATAGAATCGGTTTGCCACGATCGATCTCATCTGGATCAAACCAGGGCAAATGGGCTAGTCTGGATGGGGCCTGCATTTGAGGAATGTACTGTAGAAAATAGCCCTTTCTTTCATTCTATCTTTCTTTTAATAAAATATGGTAAGGTCTTCTTATTGTTAGTCTCAGTCAAGAGGCTTTATTCCAAACAATTTGTCCCCAGTAAGAGGTGGAAATGTTAGGTTTTGTTCGTAATGGGCATTTATGTGTCAGTTCAGTTCTTTAGTCAAGTCTGTCCTTGAACTGGAACTGTACCTGATGTGGTCTACTCTTGGATTACATCCAGTCTCATTTAGGCTACTGTCTCCAGAAATAGGCCACTACCTTTAACCATTGTTCATGCCCTGGCAGAACTTTATTTTGACTTCAAGTGTTTTTGTTTTGTTTTTTAAACAAGTGGTCTAAGTCACAAACATTTACCACCAGCAAAATGGAAATAGCAGAGGCACCTCTCATTGAGCATAAACTCTGGCAGCCACAAGTGGGATCTGTTGATTCCCATGACAAATTGAGGTGAGTTGTAACTAAATACATACATACATACATACCAGCCACTGGATTTGGTCTCACAATAACAATTATGGAGGCCTTATTTACTGTATATGTACAGCACTGTGTAAACCTACAGCGCTATATAAATAAAGGTTGATAAAATATGCATGAAATGGTGTATCTGGTGTTGAAGGCCCAGGCTTGGAGGGGGGGAGGAGAATCCCTCCCTTAAGGAAGATCAGGATAAATCATCATCTAGCTTCAACTGGTCAGAGTTGTCATTAAACTCCAATGTATAAATTGTTTTATACAATAATACGATAAAACAAGTACAATTATAATAAACAAATACAATAATAATAAAAGATCATCAGTCCCTAAAAGTCTAACAGATTTCAGGAGCTTTCAGGAGGTACTGAAAGGCCCTCATTTTTTTAAAATTTATTTTAACTCTTTATTTCTTTCTTTTTCAGATCACATTCCTCTTCTGAGGAAGGAACTATAAGTATTATTTTCCTTTGTTTTACAAAAGGCATATTAGTTAGCAGAAGCAGCAGCAGGCCTTTCCTCTTCTGCCTTGCTGCCCTTAATCAAAAGGGCTGCCACACCTTCAGTTCCAGCTTTGCCTCTTCTTTTGAAAAGGCAAGCACAATAAATAAATGTCTTTTTGGCCAAATTCTCCCCAAGGAGAGATTGAAACCTTCAGACCAGGGGACGATGGGGCAGAAGCAGACTCTCTGCACCTGGAAATGCTTTTGTTAATCCTCTCTGATCCCTTCAGTCTGAGTGGATCTTGGAGGAAGGAGAGGAGAAGGCAGTTGGTTTTGGAGGGAAATTCTCCATTTGAATTTCTGAAGCCTGAATTGAATTTCTGAAGCCTCCTTCTAAGCTGGCAATGCAAGTCAGAAACAAACCTCTGGGTAAAGCTTAACCCACAAACATAGGATTGATGATTGAATCCTCACTCACCTCTTGAAATCTGCCTCCTCTCTCTCTCCCACTGTCCAAACCTCTTGCTGGGTTTGATGTCCGCAGTGGGGCGCAATCTGGCCAGGGACAGGTCCTCCAGCCGCTCCAAGGTCTGTCAGGGTCTCCATCTCACCGCCCAAAACCCCTTCTGGGGTCTGGTGTGTGCAGTGTGGCACCTATTGGTTAAGGACTAGGGTTATCCCTACTCCACCGCGCCAATTCCTTTTAGGATCTCCATCTTGCTGTCCAGTCTGCTGGTCGAAGTCTGTTGTGGAGCGCATCTGGTCAAGGACAGAGGGATATCCCTCCTCCTTGCCATATCTGGGCTCTCTGGCCTTTCAGCCCCTTCAGCCAGACATGGCTGGACTTAGACTGCCTTCTTCTTTAATGCTGGAGTTGGGCCTAGTTGCCTCATGGCACAGCAGCTTCTGAACTGTCTCTCCCTGCCTGGCTTTGCTTTTGGAGTTAGAAAAGCAAAGGAATAGAGCAAAGACTAAAAAAACATGGTTGTGAAGACAGGAGAGAACAGAACATGAATATAGGAAGAATAGAAGAATAATTAGAGAAATATTAAAGTCTTTAAGACAAAGTAAAGGAAGGAGAGAAGGAAAAACACAGCCTACTCGGATCCGAGGCAGGAAAAAGACTGAGGGATGGTGAGGGTTGCTCCCTCTGGTGGTGACTCCTTCAAGTCTGTTAGCCCTGCCTACTTGGAGCAATGAGACGGAATCAACCCAGGATATAGGATGTTCCCACCTCCATCGCTGGAAAACTGGAGTGTATCCGAAGGAGGGCGACCAAAATGGTGAAGGGTCTGGAAACCATGACTTAGGAGGAGAAACTTAGGGAGCTGGAGATGTTTAGCCTGGAGAAAAGGTTAAGAGGTGATATGATAGCCCTGTTTAAGTATTTGAAGGGATGTCATATTGAGGAGAGAGCAAGCTTTTTTTCCTGCTGCTCCAGAGAACAGGACCCAGAACAATGGATGCAAACTACAGGAAAGATATTCCACCTCAACATTAGGAGGAACTTCCTGACAGTAAGAGCTGTTTGACGGTGCAACACACTCCCTCAGAGTATGGTGGGATCTCCTTTCTTCCTTGGAGGTCTTAAGCAGAGACTGGATGGCCATCTGTCACAGGGGATGCTTTGATTGTGATTTCCTGCATGGCAGATGGGGGTGGACTGGATGGCCCTTGTAGTCTCTTCCAACTCTATGATTCACATTCCCAGATTCTCACAGCAGATCTTTCTTCTCTCCCTCCCCCCCTTTCAATTCAATTCACCCTCAAGTCTGTGGGTACTGGGGTGGGGGGCGACTGTAATTAAAAATCTACAAGATACAAAACTTAAAAGGAGATTAAACAATCAAATAAAACCAGATTTTACAGAACATAACAAAGTAGTGCTTACCTGTAACAGTTGTTATGCCCAAATTATTGTAGGGCAGTTCTTTGTTTCCTGAGAGTGTGTAAATGTAAATTCCCTCTTTCAAAAAGGACTTATCCCAAAGCCAGGCTGAAACTGATACTTGAGACACCAAATTTGGCTAAACTCACCATGCATGTAACATTTATTGGAGAATCCAGACATACAGAAATATAAGCACTAAGAGAGCTCTCTCACACACACATACACACATATACTCACACACGCTGTGGCACTTCGCTGACAAGATGGCCAACCTTGTCACGACGCCTGGGTGAACCTGTTGCCGTGGGCAGGAACACACCTCTGTCAGGAAAATCCTTGCCTTTTAAGCTTTTTCAGACTCAAGTCCAGACCACCGCCTTTTGGCTTTAGTCCACACTTGTTCCTCTAACATCTTCTTCTGACCTTTTTCAGTCTTGTAAACACATTCCGATTCCTTATGTACTGTCCATGGCTTATCTGTTTCAGACAAGGCATGTTGTCCAAGTTCTTGCTAGAATGTTCTGTTTCTTCTGATAAGAAGACAGCTATGTCCTGATCTTCGGACACGCCAAGGACCTGCATCATCACTTCTGGAATTCACGCTTCTCCTGCTAGGTTGCTTTTCTGTTTGCTAGGTTTCCCCCCAACATCATGCATTGCAGTTCTCCATTTTGGTTCAGTCAGCAACTGTAAGAAAGTGCCACTCTTGCTCACGTTCACTCATTTTATCACACAGTTTCAAATAATGATATACAGTTCTACCCCCCTATCCTCTGCTATTATTTTTTTTACCACAGATCCAACCATTTATGACTTGAAAATGTTTTTTAAAATAAAAATTCCAAAAAGCAAACTCTGATTTTGCCATTTTATAGAAGAGAAACCATTTTATTATTTCACTGTATCTACCCACGAATTTTTGTATCCGCAGGGGATCCTGGAACCAAACTCCAGCAGATACCAAGGGCCCACTGTATAATAATAATAATAATAATAATAATAATAATAATAATAATAATAATATATTTCTAGCCCGCCCCTCTGAACAAGCAATCGGGGCAGATTACAGCAAAAGTTAAAACACTGTCAGGTTAGTGAGGGGGCTGCAGCCTAAAATGGGTATAGTAGTTGTGCAGAGGAACTCCAAGCTATTTTGGATGGTGTTTAAAAGTTTCAGAGTAGTGATGTGACGCTGTCCACCATGCAGTCGGGCACACAGTGTGACATCAGGACAGCGTCAGGGCGTGTATCATGCAAATGTCACATTGCTATCCTGCCACAAAGCTGGCATATAACATTGGTTTGTACAGCCTTTTAGTTTCTAGGTCTTTCACCATCTTGATTGCCCTGCTCTAAAGACATGGCAGTTTATCAATAATCTTCTTAAAATGTGACACGCTGAACTAAGACACATCACTTCCCACGAAATCTAGCAAAGTGAAACAAAGTGGGACTATCATTTCCATTGTTCTGGACACTCCACCTCTGCCTAGAATTACACTGGCTGTTTTGTTGCTGGCATCACACTGCTGTGAAGGTGTTTTTTTTTTTAAGGTTTCTTATTTCTGTAGGCTCTCTTGTGCTTCACAAGGTATTAACTGTGAGCAAAACATTTTCAACATTCCTAACATTTGTACAGTTTCCCTCCTGTGTAGAAACTTTAGTGGTTCACAAGGTTTGAATTTCCAGGAAAAAAATTGCCTCACTGTTGGCATTTGTAGGGTCTATTGGGGATACAAAAAATTAAAACAAACAAGATAAAGAAATTCCCCAATTCAGTGCCTAAATAAAGAGTGGGCACTATGACCTCCCTAAGGTCTGGATCCTGGCAGGGCCACAACAAGACACAGGACACAGCAATGCACCAGGTAAAGCCAAAGATTTATTACTTCCCCACCTGAGTGAGTGAGGCTCATACTGAAAAAGGATCCAAATAATCAGTGAAAACACATACCAGTTTTATACCCTGCTCTTTCAAGACCGCTCTAAGACGAGATCAGAATACTAAAAATTTTCCAACAGTTACAGCAAGTTTCACATTATAGTCTTAGTAAGGCACTCATTACACTTGTTTATGCACATTTTGCAAAAACCAATACTAAAATTAATATACCTGTCTGGTTAATCTTCTCCAACCATCTGTTATTTGTTCTTTCTTTTTCAAAACTGCAACAGCACCCTGATCCAGTTAATTCACTTGCTCAACAGTTCCATTTTTCAAATATGTATTTTAGCAATCTTTCACCATCAGCAAACTCTGTTTAACTAGGCAAAAAGTTGGGGCCAAGATTCTACAGTCATCAGCAAACTTCAGCAAATTTTTTCTTGTAGTGTTTAAGTCAAGACAGCTAAAACATTTGCAAATGTAGCTGCTTTTAAGCTGTTTTAAGCTCCTGTTGCTCCTCCAAATTTATTGCCTTCAACAGGTTTCTTTCCTGTGTGGAGCCTCTGGTAGTGCACACGGCTTGAACTTATAGCAAAATATTTTTTTACACTCCTGGCATTTGTAAGGTTCATGTGTGGAGTCTCTTGTGTTTCACAAGGTGTATATTCTGAGCAAAACCCTTCCCACATTTCTGACATTTGTATGGTTTTTCTCCAGTATGGACTCTTTGGTGTCTCATAAGGTTTGCATTTTGAGCAAAATATTTTCCACACATGTAGCATTTGTATGGTTTCTCTCCTGTGTGGAGTCTCTGATGAATTACAAGTTCTGACTTGCAAGTGCAACATTTCCCACATGACTGGCATTCATATGGTTTCTCTCCTGTGTGGAGTCTCTGGTGGCGCACATGGCTTGAACTTGTAGAAAAACATTTTCCACATTCTTGGCATTTGTATGGTTTCTCTCCTGTGTGGAGTCTCTGGTGGATTACAAGGTCTGACTTACAAGTCCAACTCTTCCCACACTCCTTACATTCATACGGCCTCTCTCCTGTGTGGATCCTCTGATGTCTCATAAAGGCTGAATTCCAAGAAAAACATTTCTCACACACCTGGCATTTATATGGTTTCTCTCCTGTGTGGATCTTCTGATGTCTCACAAGGGCTGAATTCCAAGAAAAACATTTTCCACACTCCTTGCATTTGTATGATCTCTCTCCTGTATGAAGCTTTTGGTGGGTCACAAGATGTGCATTCTGAGCAATACGTTTCCCACATTCCTGGTACTGGTATGGTTTCTCTCCCATGGGGACTCCTTGGGGGCTGTCGAGAGATGAATTTTGACATTTGAATGGCTGGTCTCCTGGGTGGAGTCTCTCGTGCTTCACAAGGCATGAACTCTGAACAAAATATTCCCCACACTCCTGGCATTTGTGAGTTTTCTTTTCCTTATGGACTGCTTGCTGGCTCAGTTGGAGCAATTTATAATCAAAACTTTTACCTGAGACTTTACATCTAATGTGGTTTTTTCCAGCATAGTGTCTGTTGTGAATCACAAGTGACATATGTTCAGCAAAATCTTTCCCACATATGTTGCACTTCAAGGGCTTTTCTCTAGTACAATTTTCTTCTTCTGTTTGAGCTTTCTGGTGTCTGGCAAGCTCCCACTTGTGCCCAAAATTCTTCCCGCACTTGGTGCATACTTTGCTCTTCCTCCAGTTATCTGGCGGGAAGAAGGAAAAGAAAAGAAATCAATCATATCCAAGTGTGTGTAGAAAGGACTCTAAGAGTGTGGGAAAGAGAAAAAATGGGAATGATTATAAAAACAATACAACCATTGAGGAAAGAAAGAGGCATTAATGTCCTTTCTCCCTCTCATTGATCTTTTCGGCTCCAGGCATTTTATTCATGGGATGTGAAGAACTGTATTCAAGGCTTGATATGTTCAAACTTCTACATCATGCTAATTATTTTAGCTTACTTTCATATGCTGAAGAGTTTTAACTAAAATACAACAAACAGAAACAATAACAAACTAACACAGACAGCTTGCACTGCATAAAAATAAATTGAGAAATAAATAAAAGCTACATTATGATAGTCACAGGCCACCAAACCAAGAGGAGGTGGTGCATGATGCTTTTAAGGAACAAATCTCAAAAATCTCCAAGATGCAAGAATTAGAATAATAGAATCATAGAGTTGGAACAGACCACAAGGTCATCCAGTCCAAATCCCTATTAAGCCTCTGCTTAAAGACCTTCAAAAAAGGAGACTCCACCACTCTCTGAGGGAGTGTGTTCCAATGTCGAACAGCTTTTACTTTAAGGAAGTTCCTCCTAATGTTGAGATGGAATCTTCTTTCCCATGGCCCAATACCACTGTCCAGTGTTCTAGTCTCTGGAGCAGCAGAAAACAAGCTTGCTCCAACTTCAATATGACATCCCTTCAAATATTTAAACATGGCTATCATGTCACCTCTTAACCTTTACTTCTCCAAGTTAAACATACTCAGCTCCCTAATTCACTCTTCATAGAGCTTGATGGTTTCCAAACACTTCACCATTTTATTGCCACCCTCTGGACATGCTCCAGCTTTTCAATATCCTTCTTGAATTGTGGTGTCCAGAAGAGGTCTGACCAAAGCACAGGAGTGGTACTATTACTTCCCTTGATCTAGCCCACTGGTCCCCAAACTGTGCCCTTTAAGAGATTTTGGACTTCAGCTCCCAGAAGCCTCAGCAATGTTGGCCAATAGTCTGGGATTCTGGGAGTCCAAAATCCCCTAAAGAGCACAGCCTTACTATACTCTTCTTGATGCATCCTAGAATTGCATTGACTTTCTTAGCTGCCACATCACATGGCTGACTTATGTTCAACAGGTGGTATACTAAGGCCCCATTCCCACTACGTTTTGATTCGAAGTGTGATGCGGGCTATATGACCCTCGTTCACACTTGAATCGACTTCCGATCCTCATCAGATCAACTAGTGGAGGAAAGGACTGGGTTAAAAGCAAATAGCCCAGGCTTTCCTGACATTAGTTTTAAAGTGGTCTTTTTTGGAAAACACGATTCCGAAGCGTTTCCAATAAGTGGGAATGCTGGTCAGAATTGTGTGTGTGTTTTTTGGAGGGGGGTATTGATCGCAAAATCAATCTTCTGCATTTGCGATCTTGTGCATTTGCGATCTTGTTTGCGATTGCTTACCCAGAGGGGTGGGATATAAATAAATAAATAAATAAATTATTATTATTATTATGCATTTGCAACCAGTATAATGAAGAAAAAGAAAACACACACACACACACTTGCTCCTGGGGGATCCTTCCTTCCTTCCTTCCTTCCTTCCTTCCTTCCCTCCCAATAAAAAAGAATCCCCTCCGGGAAGGGGTTGGGGCGTTAAGGGCTGTCACCTTACATGGCAGCTCCAGTGGGAATGACAAGCGTTCCCAGCTAAGAAAACGGTTCCAAACAAGGTCCCTTTTCATAGTGTGAACGAGGGGCCTTTTGGAATCGCTTTCATAAGCGGAGCACAGCCCGGTTCCAATGCAGGTTTTTCCACAAGTGGGAATGGGCCATAAGACTCCAAGATCCCTTTCACAGGTTCTGTTGTCCAGCTGGGTGTCACCTATCCCATATCTGTATCATTTTTGCTACCCAATTGTAGTATCCTACATTTCCCCCTGTTGAAATTCATTATGTTAGTTTTCTGCTAAGGTCATTGTGAATTCTCATCCTGTCCCCTGGGGTATTAGCCATCACTCATAATTTAGTGTCATATGCAAATTTGATAATCTTGTCCTCTATTCCATCATCCATCGATAAAAAAAAAGATGGATTTGGAGGTTTGACTCCCATATAAAGGAGCTCCTTTGTCACAGACTTTGTTAACTAAGATATGCCTATATTGCATTTTAAAACATAAACTTTATCTACCAAGGGAGCCTTACCAAGAAAGGCCATGACTCCGTGGATCTCCTCCATGATCTCCGTGTGTAGGGCTCTCTCATTAGGATTCAGCAGGATCCATTCTGCCGGGGAAAAATGGACAGCCACATCCTCAAAGCTGACCTGATCCTGGAAGAAAAATAAACATTTCCTGCTTACAGCTCCTATAAAGTCTTTCAAAGAACAAACTGAAAGAGGCCTTTATTCAGCAATATTTAAACATTCATATTGGCTACTTGGCAGGTCCAGAAGGTTAGGTGCCATGCCTCTGAATATCATTTGCTAGGGAAGCACAGTGGGAGAGCCTATGGCTTCCATGTCTGGGTTTTAGGCTTCCTAGAGACCTTTGGCTGGCCACTGTAAGAACTAGGATGCTGAACAAATGGACCCAAGAGGCCTTCACTGCATTCTTTGCAATAGAAGGAGAGAGATTTGTTTGGGTCCAAAAAGAAAGTTACATAGGAGTTTTACCCCAGAATTTTAAGAGTTAAATTATCAAATCCAGGATGGAGTAAATCTATCAGTTTGGTTTCTCACACCTTCATATTTAAGAATATTGACTTCTTTCCATCAGAAGGATATATAAAGTGCTATAACATTTTTCATAATCCAAAAGAAACTGAAATAAAATTCTGACCTAGTAGTACTAAAGATGTAAGCCAAGAACAAGGAAACGCAGACTGCTCCAGTCCTCTTGTCTCAGTAATAGTTTTAATCTATGGGGTTTTTTTACTTGTACCCCTCTCCGAGTGTATGTACAGAGGAGCGGGCTATAAATAAACTATTATTATTATTATTATTATTATTATTATTATTATTCTTACCTGACTTGATGGCACTCCATTGCAAAGTGGAAGAGGCAACTGAGTAGTTGCTGGTGGAATCATTCCAGTTCCTGTAGGAAAGACCAAGGTAAGGGGAAACTGATCACATAGGTTTGTATCAGAGATTCCAATTACAATTCTATTTGAAAACAACTATGCTACCTACCCATTAAAATATATTTTAGTGCAATGATTAGATGTGGCTTTGGGACTTGGGAAATTCTAGCTCCCGCTCTGATTAAGCCATGAAATTCACAGGGGAAACCTTGGGCCAGGTACACTCTCTTAGCCTAACCTACTTGCAGTGCTGTTGTTTTGATGATAAAATAATTACCGGTAGGTGGAGAGGAACAAGGTCTTGAGTCCCAGGGAGCAAAGGACAGTTATAAATATACTGAATCCCAAAGACAAGAAGTTATAAGGAAGGCTGTGAGCAATGAACATACCTAGAACAATTTATTTGAACAGTTTAGAATGTCTAAGTCTGCATCTACACTGCAGAATTAATGCCATTTGACACAGCTTTAACTGTCATGGGTCAATGCAATGGAATTCTAGGATTTGCAGTTTTGTGAGATATTTAGCCTTACCAGTCAGAGAGTGCTGATGGCACAACAAACTACAAATCCCAGGATTCCAAAAGATGGAGCCACCATAATTAAAGCAGTGGCAAACTGCATTATTTCTACAGTGGGCAGCAGCCCTAAACATGTATGTAAAATATAGTAGAGTAGCCCAACATAATGCTATCAAAACAAGGAAAAATGCAAACACCAATAGAATCGAATGGAAATTAAACATATAACATGAGGAGAAAGCCTGTAAATAAAGTAATAATGGTAAATAGAACATTCTTTAAATCTAGTCCCTGTGATGAACATTAATTCATGTCTACGTTTGATGTAAGATCAATAAGGTGAGAGCAATAAGATATGAAAGCAAAGAAGGTATTAGTGAAGAATAAATATATTGAAATCAAGTAAGCAAACCAATGAGCTCATCAGTTTCAAACAAATGAAAGGTTAAGCAAAAGCAAACAAACAGCCCATAAAGATAAAAGTAAACAATGCCTCACAATCACAAAAATGCAGGGCTTCAATAAAATTCCATCCATTCCTCACACGGCCTGCAGGAATACATAGTAAACTTAGGGTCACATGGAGGTAGTCGAAGAATACTGACATAAGTTCCACCTGATGTATATCAGATGTATGTCAGTTAATTTTCATCACAGAAAAACAGAGAGCTATCTATTTAGCATTCTATACTGTTCCAGTTAATTGTTCTGACCATTTCCATAAGTTATGGCCTTGTTGAACCTGATCAGATAGAAAAGTAAGTACCCACAAGCTGAAATCCTATGTCAGGGATGCAAAGCATAAATCTCTGTGTGTGGAGTTTTATTTATTTATAATAAGGAGCCCTGGTGGTGCAGTGGTTAAACGTCAGTACTGTAGCCATTCACAGCCACAACCTTGTGAGTTTAATCCCAGGCAGGTCTCCAGGGTCCACTCAGCCTTGCATACTTCCATAGGTTGCTAAAATGAGTACCCAGCTTGTTGGAGGCAATTAGCTTACACATTGCTTATTTTATATCCTATTTTTCTCCCAAATGGAGCCCAAGATGGCATCGCAACATGAATGAAAGCACATAAAGTTTAGTATTAGAAACCTTTAAAGTAGCCAATAAGTCACTATAAACACCAAGACTATAAAATAATATAAAATCATTTGCAACAATGTCAAGAAACAACAAAAATGCCACACATGCACCCCACTAAAGACCTTTCCACACAGCCACTAAGGGGCTGTACAGACAGACCCAAAGAGGCGCCATGCAGCCACCCATGTTTCAGCGAGATCAGGGCTGCAGCAACTGCATGCTGCGGCCCTGATCTGGCCTTTGCAGGGCACAAAAAATAGTTGCAAAAAGTGGCTCCTTTTTGTGCCCCGCGAAGGGTGCCATATTGCTGCAGCTTGGCGGTGCTCGTTCGGTGCTGCGTCATCTGTACACAGCAGCAGAGGAGTGCCATGATGCCGCACACTGTGTGGTGCGGCACATGGCATCACATCACCCTGGGGGCGGAGCCAGGGTGTGCATCATGGAGATGCTATGCCCTGACTATGCCCCCAAGCTGGCCCAAACTGCCAGTCTGAACAGCCCCTTAGTCACCAAATACGTGCTTAAAGAAAAAATTATTAATCTGCCTATGGAAGAAAAGCAAGGAAGGGGCCAGCCTATTCTCTTGTGGGTCTTAGGCCCAGATTATTTGAAGAGCCATATCTCCCCATATGAACCTGCCCTTGGGGGGAAGCTTTCTCTCACTCCCACCACTTTCACAGGCTAATTTGGTGAAGACACAAGAAATAGCCTTCTAGGTGGCAGCTCTCACACTTTGGACTGCCTTTACACAGGAAGCTAGGCTGGCCTACTCCCTGGTTGCCTTTCGACAGAAAGCTAAGATGTTCTTATTTAAGCAAGCACTCCACATATAATTATACCAGGGTGGCTTTTATGGAGTAAGAGTGTTTCAGTTATGTCTCTTGATAATATTTTTAGATTATTTTAATTGTTTTGAATTTTATTGTGATGTTTTTAACAAGTTTTTCATCTGGGAGAAAGACAGCACACAAATGAAGTAAATAAAATAAATAATAAAATGTTGGTAGAGGGTAACATAGGCTGAGAACAGCCACTAAGAAAGTCCTCTCTTCTGTCCTCACCAAACATACCTGTGAAGGTGGTGGGACTGAGACAAAGTCAACCCCTGAGGATCTTCAAACTCAGGCAGGATTTTCAGACAACTTGGATGTAAGGCATAGAGGTCTGTGTAGGTTATAACCTGCACTCTGAACTGTGCCCAGAAATGAACTATTTTGCATTGATGTCGATATTATATTTTTGTATTTTGATTTTGATATTCAATCCTTCTAGAAGAAGACAACAATATATAAGATGCTACCACACAAAGGATTCTTGCCTTGCAGACAAGCAGGTAGCACTGCCTGACCATTGTGTGTATGGTTTCTTTCTTTGTTTATGTTCGCTTGCCTGAGATTGGAGCATGATTTACTCTTTCCTGTCTCACTTGCTTAAATAAAACAGCCTTCCTCAAAACCAGGACTGAATAGTCATTTTGCCTGCCTTGTACCCCAAACTCAACAGCACACCTAAAGCCAGGGCTGTGTTGTGAGTGTTACACTGGTGCTTTGCTGCTTCATCTATGGCAGAAGAATCAACTGGGGGGAAGAGCTGAAGCTGCAAGCCACACCCAGTGGTGATGCCTGTGTGGAAGCAATGGGTGCTGGGAACTCCCCAGAGCTGCTCTATTCCAAATACAGATTTTATTGCAAAATCTAAAATACTCCAAAATTTAAAAAAACAAACAAACCTCTGGAACAAAGCATTTTGGATAAGGGAAATTCAACCTGTACTTAGATGGGAAATTGCCAATGAACATCAGGTGCTGTAGGCTATATTTAACAGAAGAAACTGGGAAAACTACCTAGGAGTATTCCTTCTCTAAGAAAACTCTATGAAATTCATCAGTCAACAAACTGTGTGAAAGCTCCTATGCACACACAAACAGACAAATGCAGGTTTCATTCTTACCTTGCAAGCAGGCATCTCCCTCAAGTTCCTGCTTGATCTCCCAGTGCTGGGGACTCTGAGAGATATCTGATGGAGACTCCTCTGATGAAGAGAGATCAGACTGAACTTCCACACAGATATTTTTGGACTAAAAGAGCAGAAAGAATTCCAGATTCAGTTAGAGAAGCACTGGAAAATGATTTTTTTAAAAAATTAGACTTGCTTCTGTGCACAAGCAACACAAGATAAAGATTACCAGTTGCATCATATTCACCCACTCAGAGCAGTAATGGGAGACTTTTGGGTGTGGATAAGAGCACGTTCCATCCCCGAATCTATTGAGGGGCCACAAACCACCACAGTAGCCACCATGTCTAGAAATCAAGTTGTGTGGCAGTGGCATCAAGGAAATGAGGACATTCCTTTCCAAACATGGAAGACAGGGAGCTTTCCTGTCTCACTTTGTTTTAAAGAGGAATCATTCTACTGAGAGGTTTTTGAGATGGTGATTCCACTTAAAAACATACTCCCCAAAACCCCCCTTTTAAAGCCATTTCTGGAGGCACAACATTTGAATAGAAGAGAAATAGAAGAGTTGGCAGTGGATACAGGTAGGGGGCAGCCGTAGAGGCAGCCAGGATGGAGAAGCAATGGGCCAAGGAACCACATCCTGCTTATCCTTCATATTGGGTCTGGATCTTCCTTTGAACACACAGGACACAGGGAGCATGGACCTTATATTTAAAAAATGAATTAAGTCTTGCTTTTAAGATGGAGATTCCACTTTGAAATGAACTCCATGCTCGCCACAAACCTCGCTTTCAAAACCATTTCCAGGGGCACCAAATTTGACAGGACAACAAAGTTGGCAATGCCTGCAGCAGTGTGTGCATGTGTGTGGGCAGCAGTAGGGGTACAGTGGGTGGAAAAAACACAGAGGGCACAAGTCTTGATTATTCCCCACATTGTATCCCATCTTGGGAGACAGGCAGGATATACATGTAATCGATCGATCAATTTCAGCTTTAGAGACACCAACATCAAATGCTCTAACCTGTTCTTTCTTTTTCATGTTCTCAGCCTGACTCAGAAGGAAACCTTCCGCCAGGGCCACTGCCTGGGAACAGGTCTCTGCCCCACATTCCCTGACCCAATTCTCCATCTCAGAGGGCAAGATGCTCAGGAACTGCTCCAGGATCACCAGGTCCAAGATCTGATGTTTGGTCTGTTCCTTTGGCTTCAGCCACTGGTGGCAGAGATCATGGAGGTGTCTGCAAACCTCTCGGGGCCCATCATCCTCAGTGTAGGAGAACTGCCTGAAGTGCTGACGCTCTTTGTCTGAGCTTCCAGTGTCCTCACTGAAGAATATCTGCACAGTTCTTTCCCAGAATCTGCCACTGTTTTCAGCACTGACATCATCGGGGCCTCTTTCTGCTCCAGGTCCAGTCAAGTCTGTCTCATCCATCTTTGAACTGGTGTCCAGTTAAGTAGAAAATGGAACCCAAGGTACTCCTCCACCCTCTTTTATCTCAGGGCAAAGAATCCTTGAAGAGATTCTGCTCCAAAACTGCAAGACCAAGACATTGCTATGGTAATAGTGTTGGATGGAGTGAAGAACAAGACTGACTACAACTTCCCAGAAAGCCTTCAATGCCGCAGCCTCTATGTTATGGAATGACCTCCTGGAAGAAACCTGTCTTAGTACCTCCTTGAAAACTTTTAAGAGGGCACTTAAGACGGATCTCTTCTCCTATGAGAACATAAGAACTATGATGGCATAGATACAGACAATGATGATCCTTTTAGTGAGTAGTAATTTAATGATTTTATTGTTTGGATTTTATATTGTTGTTTATATTGTCATATTTTATATTGTTGTTTTTTCCTGTTGTAATCCCGCCTCAATCTGTAGGGAGAGGCAGGAAATATTAAAAATAATAATAATAATAATTATTATTATTATTATTATTATTGGGAAGCGTACTATATTGACAGGAAAAAATGTGTAAGGTCTGAAAGACACTGCAGAAATAATCCAGTTTGAGACCGTTGTAATGGCCCTGGCTCAATTCTGGGAACTGTAGTTTTGTGAGACATTTATCCTTCCCCTGTCAGAGAGCTTTGCTGCCACAGAGAACTACAGTTCCTTAGCACTGAGCCAGGGCCATTAAAGTAGAATCAAACTGGATTATTTCTGCAGTGTGTTTTGGACCCAGGTCTCCTCCCTGAAGGAAAGGCAGGTGAATGAGCAAAATAGAGAAGAGAGCTGGTCCAGTCAACATCTGTGGGAAGACTGGGGAGTGTGTATGTGTAAGGGGGTGGTGATTGTTGTGAAATGTTGCCAAGTAGAGAAAATGTCACTCAAGTGCCTAGCCCTCAAGGCTGCTCTTTTTGTCCTCTATGGTGAATGCTCATCCCACGGGTTACATTTTCTCTCCTTTTTATTCCTCAACATTTTAAAAAAAGGGAAGAATTGCTAATACAGAAAACCCACAGCTTTCAGGACACCCAAGCTCAGCTGCCTGGGGCTCACCCTCTTTACCTGGGGGTCGGGGGTATCAACTCCCTCACCCTCAGGGAGTATTGAATTTGTTTCAATTATTGTAGTAATTTAATTCTATTTTAATACACTATGTATGTTTTTAACTGTATGGTATTTTTTAATATACGCTGCCCTGAGTACTAGCCTTGACAGAAGGGAGGGATACAAGTAAACATAACAACAACAACAACAACAACAACAACTTTTCTTACATGGCAGGGGGTTGGACTGGATGGCCCTTGTGGTCTCTTCCAACTCTATGATTCTATGATTCTATGAACTGCCACTGCCCTAGTCTTGGAGGGAGAGAAGAAACAGAAGTATCTACTGGATACGATCCCCTTGCCCACTCCTATTCCCTTCTCCTTTCGTGTCATGTCTTTTTTAGATTGTAACCCTGAGGTCAGGGAAATGTCAAAATAGCAATCTGTAAGATGCTCTAAGACCCTTTGTAGCTGAAGAGTGGGTTACAAATATTATAAATCAGCCCTTAGGACTCTGCAGGCACTTCCCAGGTGCTCCATGGCCACTTCAGGAAAATAAAAGAAATAAAAATTGCGTAAAATTATAGAATAAGAATACAGTCGGCCATCCGTTTTCGCAAGGATCCGTTCTGGACCCCCCGCGAAAACGGAGACTCACACTTATTCAAACCCCATAGGCTTGAGTGGGTCGCACCCCTGCAAGCGCAAGTGGGGCACGTGCCACGGGAGTACACCCCATTGAGGATAGCGGAGGTCGCCCCTCCGTGTATAATCAAGAACGTGGATCTTGAATCCACAAGAAAAGAGAGGCGACTGTACATTCTTATATATACTCCTAAACACCATTAACTTGTAAGACGTAAGGTAGGCCTCTTAAGGGCTCCACCATAGAAGTCAGGGTTGCGCAAGTCAAAAAGGTTGGGAACCTTTGTTCTAAATAAATATATTTTTAAAATAAATGTGGCCATGTACGGAAAATGACACCCAAGTGCCAAGTCTTCAAGGTGGGTCAACATTGGGCTCCTGGGGCAGAAAATCCCCCCACTACCCCCCCCCCATGCAGCCACCTACCCCAGAACCCAGATACTGCCCCACTGAGGCTCCTCCAGAGCCAAGATGGGAACCCTCCACCTTGTGGGATGCCCAGATGACCTGGCTGGGGGTCCCCCTCTTGGCCTGGGGTTGGGGGCATGATGTCCTTCCCCCCATGGAGCCCACCCCAACCCCTGCAGCCCTGGCCTCCCTCTTGAGGCCCCCCAAGCCTGGATCCTCCATGTCAGTGCCAGCCAGAGGAGACCCCTGCACCCCACTTTGGGAGGGACAGAAACAGTTACCCCACTGAGGAGGTCTCTCTCCATGGGGCTCCTCCAGAGGGACCAGGCAAAGGGTTCAGCCCCATGGAGGAGCTTTAATCTGGGACTCACCAGACCCCAGGAGGAGAGATAGATACCCTGCAGAGAATACAATTGGAAGAAGAGGAAGGATGGAGGAGGGATAGGCACAAGAGGACCAGGCTGGGACTTGTCTGCTCTTGAGGACTTCCTCTCTAGGAATCCAGCTTGCTTTCTTTAACCCATCCTTGCACTACCAACTAAGCCATCATCACCTCAGAATCTATATAAGCAGTGCTTTCCAAATGTTGGTCCTCCAGATGTTTTGAACTTCAGTTTCCCCTGAAACCCCAGCCAGGCTAGGGATTCTGGAAGCTGAAGTCCAAACCATCTGCCAGACATTGACCACAGAATTGCACTGCAGGAGCGACAAATGCTTAGTGAAGTGTTCTCTCGAGGAATCTCTAGATGTTCTTCAGTGTGACTTTTGGTCAAGTTAAAATCATAAAATCATAGAGTTGGAAGAGACCAAAGGGCCATCCAGTCCAACTACATTCTGCCATGCAGGAACTCCCAATCAAAGCATCCCCGACTGATGGCCATCCAGCCTCTGTTTAAAGACCTCCAAAGAAGGAGCCAAGGCAGACTATTCCATTATCTAACAGCTCTTATAATCAGATAATTATTCCTAATGTTGAGGTGGAATCTCTTTTCCTTTAGCTTCCACCCATTGCTCCATGTCCTGTTCTCTGGAGCAGCAGAAAACAAGCTTGCTCCCTCCTCAATATGACACCCATTCAAATACTTAAACAGGGCTATCAAAGCACCCCTTAACTGTCTCTTCTCCAGGCTAAACATGCGCAGCTCCCTACATCTCTCCTCATAAGGCATGGTTTCCAGGCCATTCACCATTTTAGTAACCCTCCTTTGAAAACGCTCCACTTTCTCAACTTCCTTTTTGAATTGTGGTACCCAGAACTGGACACAGGATTATTCCAGATGGGGCCTGACCAAAGCCCCATCTGGAATAGAGTGGCTCTTGATCCAGACACTATACTTCTAGTAATGCAGCCTGAAATTGCATTGGCCTTTTTAGCTGCTTCATCACACTGTTGACTCATGTTCAACCTGTGGTCTACCTGGACTCCCAGATCCCTTTCACATGTAGTGTCCTTAAGCCAGGTGTCCCCCATCCTATATCTATGCATTTCGTTTTTCCGCCCTAAGTGCAGGACCTTACATTTCTCCATATTGAATTTCATTTTGTTAGCTTTGGCCCAGCTTTCTAGTCTATACAGGTTATTTCAGCTTTCAGGTCTATTTTAGCTATTCAGGTCTATTCAGCTTTCTAGTCCATTCAGGTCAAGTTGACCACAGAGTTGCACTGAGGACCTTGATATTCCTAGAAAGAACATATTAATAAAATCCATGAATAATCAAATCTGCAAAAGTGAAAGCTGCAAATGTGGAGGGACAAGTGTATATAAACAGAAGTGGGAGGGGAGGACAAAGGAAAGATACTGTGTTGATCAGAGATGCACTGGAGGACCTAGAGATTTCTAGAGAAATGTGGAGGGACAAGTGTATTTTTTATTTTTAGAAAGGAGGGAGGATGGGTCGGTGTTTCCAATGGGCCCAGGGCAAAGAGACTGCAAAAGAGGGCAAGGCATTGCAAAATGGAGAATTTTGGCCCTGACAACTCTGAAAAAATGGAGGCCAGGTGACAGTTGCTGGTGCTGGGTCAAACTGCATCACATCATCACATCCAAAATCTACAAAACAGTTATACCTTTATTGGCCAACCCAAATGCACAAAATATATAGATTACTTATTATTATTATTATTACTACTTATTATTATTATTATTATTATTCAATATTCAGAGGAACTTCCTGACAGAAAGAGCTGTTTGACAGTGGAGCACACTCCCTCAGAGAGTGGTGGAGTCTCCTTCTTTGGAGGTCTTTAAGCAGAGGCTGGATGGCCATCTGTTGGGGGTGAGCCTGTGTTCCTGAATGGCAGGTGGTTGGATTTGATGGCCCTTGAGGTCTCTTGCAGCTCTGTCATTACAAGTGGAGGTAACTGTTGCTCCATTTGAAAGGTGTGGTTCCCCGACCCATCTCTTTAGATCAGAGGTGAGCAACTACTGAAAGCTAGGAGGCCACATTAGCTTCCTAAGAGATATTGGGGCATCCCCCCCAAACAAAGTCAACATTTTGTTTTCCTCCCAACACCTCTAGAAAAAAATCCCTTTAACCAAATATTTTTACTCTCCTAGTGTGGGGCTTCTGAAGGATGGGGCTTTTGGGTGCGGTGAGCACTCCCTTCCGCTGTCTCACACTCCCCCGCACATGCTCCCACCCACCCCTCGTGCCTCATTCCATCGTTTTTCTCATCAAGAAAAGGACAAGAGAGTGCATACGGGGAGGGGCTGCGGGAGCGCACACAGGGGAGCGTGGGATGGCATGGGACAGCATGAGCGCATGCAGGAATGGTGCAGGGGTGGAGGGCACAACCAGGTGGGTCACTCCCGTTCTATGGTTTCACCCAGTGCAAGCTGCACCACTGCACCTCCCTACTGACGCTACTGCTTGCTCTGTTGTATACAAAGTGACTGGAGATAAAGCTTCCAGATCTCTGGAAGAACAACTATATCTGTGAGTCTTACTTGGTTTATGAAAAGTGGGCTTTGTTCTATTAAAATTCTGTTACAGTATTGTTTGGCTGCAGCCGAGTTGGTTTGTGCTCAGTCGCGCCAGTGGTTGGTCACCCCATCACCAACAGAAATACACAGTGGACCCCAGCTGATGGATTCAAATTACAAGAAAGGAGATTCCAGAAAAATATTAGTTGTTTATAAAGAGATATATTCTTCTGCATTGGAGATTTTCAAACAGACATTATCCACATGTCACAATTGCCTCAGCGGCAGATTACTGAACTGGCAGGGGATAGTCTTAAATTGCCCTCGAGTTCTGTTCAGACGTATGTATGATTGTTGTTCATACTATCTGATGAGTCCAAAAGTCTGATTTGGCAGTAATAACACCACGTGTTTTTCAACTCTGTGGGTTCTCTTGTGCTTCACAAGCTATGAATTGTGAGGGAAACATTTCCAGCTCTCTTAACGTTTGCACAGTTGCACAAGATAAAAGGAACACAGCTAAGGGAATCGTTACAAGAAAGGAGACTCCAGCAAAATATTAATCAAGATTTCTCAGTGGTCAGAGATATTTACCAGTGCAACAGCTGATACACCAGTTGTTTTTGATTGTATCTCACTTATGTAGACTCTCGTGTGTTGTAACGCATGACACCTGAGCAAAACATTTCCTATACCCCTAACATTATGGTTTCTCTCCTGTGTGAAGTCTATGGTGGGTCACAAGGTGTGAACTTGCAATAAAATATTTCCTATGGTTTTTCTTCTGTGTGGAGTCTCTTGTGTTTCAGAAGGTATGAACTCTGAGCAAAACTCTTACCACACTCCTGGCATCTATATGGTTTCTCTCCTGTATGGAGTCTCTGATGGCTCACAAGAGATGAACTGTAAGCAAAACACTTTCCACACTCCTGGCATTTGTACGGTTTTTCTCCTGTATGGAGTCTCTCATGTGTCACAAGGAATGATCTTCTAGAAAAACATTTCTCACAATCCTGGCATTGGTATGGTTTCTCTCCTGTGTGGAGTCTCTTGTGCTTCACAAGGTACGAACTGCAGACAAAACATTTCCCACACTCTTGGCATTTGTATGGTGTCTCTACTGAGTGGAGTCTTTTATGCTTCACAAGGTATGAACTGCGGGCAAAACATTTCCCACACTCTTGACATTTGTATGGTTGCTCTCCTGTGTGGAGTGTCTTGTGCTTCATAAGGTTTGAACTCTCAGAAAAACATTTCCCACATTCCTGGCATTTATATGGTTTCTCTCCTGTGTGAATTCTCTGGTGACTAACAAGATGTGAATTCTGAACAAAACCTTTCCCACACTCCTGGCATTTGTATGGTTTCTCTCCTGTGTGGATTTTCTCATGCCTCACAAAGGCTGAATTCTCAGAAAAACCTTTCCCACACTCCTGGCACTGGTATAATTGATTTGTTCTGTGGAGTCTTTTGTGCTTTGCAAGATATGAACTCTGAACAAAACATTTTCCACACTCCTGGCATTTATATGGTTTCTCTCCTGTGTGAATCCTCTGGTGACTCACAAGGTGTGAAAACTGAAAAAAAACTTTTCCACATTCCTGACATTTGTATTGTTTCTCTCCTGTGTGAATTTTCTGATGCTTCACAAAGGTTGAATTCCAAGAAAAACCTTTTCCACATTCCTGGCATTTGTATGGTTTCTCTCCCATGTGGACTTTTTGGTGGCTCACAAGGTAGGAACTCCGAGAGAAACATTTTCTACACTCTTGGCATTTGTATGGTTTCTCTTCTGAATGGACTCTTTGATGAACCACTAATTCTATTCTGCCAGCAAAGTGTTCCCCACACTCCTGGCGTTTGTGTGTTTTGTCACCCTTGCGGACTGCTTGGTGGCTCAGATATGGCAATCTGTAATCAAAAAGTTTCCCTGGGACTTTATATCCAAAGTGTTTTTTTCCAACACAGAGTCTCCTGTGAAACACAAATGCCATATTCTGGGCAAACCATATTCCACATATGTTGCACTTGAAGACTTTCTCTTTGGTAGAACTTTCTTTTTCTGTGTGGGCCTTCTGGTGTTCGGCAAGGTCCCATTTGTGCCCAAAACACTTCCCGCACTTGGTGCATATGTTTCTTTTACTCCAGTTATCTTTTGGGGAAAATGAGAAGAAAGAAAACAATAATAAAGGGACTGAACAGAAATGATTCTAAACCCCCCCCCCAAAAAAAAACCACACAACCATGGGGGGAAACAAAGAGATATTGTGGTCATTTCCCCCTCTGTTAAGTAAAGATGGAAACTGTTTGACTTCCAACAACCTTTAGGCAAGCGTGTGCCACATGTGCTGCACATGCCAGACACATCTTAGATTTTTTTATTGCACCCCCCTTCGCTCTGGGGAAATCAGTCTTTTGTTTCTTCACATGCAAATATTTGCCTTTTTTGGTTGCTAAGAATTTATTTTGCTACAAAATACATCATAATCTTTTGCTCCCATTTATTTCTCTCTCTCCTAACCTGCAGACTTCTCCACCACCCCAAATGTCCAGTTACGTTTGTCTATTTCTGCTCCAACATGGATTTCATGCCTTATCCCTGGAACATGCCAATGTGGATGAGAGAGTAAGGGTGGAATTGTATGTCTACAGCTACTCATTTCCTAATAAATATAGAAGTAGGTATTCATGATACATATATGTAAGTTTTAACTCCTTATTGATTTCAGGGATGCTTTCACTGTGAGTTTCTGCATGGCAGGGGGTTGGACTGGATGGCCCCTGTGGTCTCTTCCAACACTATTATTCTATTATTGCATTCTTTTGGAAATACATCTTTCACTAAATTTTGGCATATCTTTTATTTCATGCTTATAATAAAGAGGAATTGTTCAAATTTCTTTTTATTGAGGTCCCACTTCTTTGGATCACTCTTCCACAGGCCATGATCCCACCACCTGCGTCAAAAGAGAAAAGATAGCTTTGACCTTGGGCCTCGAATTTTACCCTGAATTGATTCTAGGGTTAAGATGGACACAGAGAGAAAGCAAGCCTTGACCTCTCAAAACCAATGGCATTTAGTGATCAGCCTTCAAGGGCTCCTTGTAAAAAGAACCAAACTCATGATGTGCTTCATTTATAAATTCTTTCCTTGTTATGGGAAGGATATAAGAGCCATAGTATGCTCTAGAAGTCCTGACACCATGTGGAGGATTCCCTCCGGATTTGGCATAAAAATCAATCCTATTTTCAGAATGAATCAGTTTTTGGAATTAATCAGATTGGAAAAGATCAATACCCATCCACATAAAAGAAACACAAAAGACTGCAGCAACTATAGGACCAAAGCGCTAATCTCCCATGCAAGCAAAATTATGGTCAAAATTCAGCAACATAGACTCCAATAATACATGTAGAGAGAAATCCCAGAGGTCCAAGCAGAGTTCAGGAAAGGAAGAGGCATTAGAGACCACATTGCAAACATACAATGGCTAATGGAGCACATCAAGGAATTTAAAAAGAAAATCAGCATGTGATTTATAGACTGCAGCAAAGTCATTGACTGGATATATCATTAAAAGCTATATAATGCTTTTAAAGACATGAGTATGCCAACACATCAGATAGTCCTGATAAGAAATCTGTACTTAGGACAAGTGGCTACTGTTAGAACAGAACATGGAGAAACAGAATGGTTCCCAATTGGCAAAAGGAACAGGTAAGGATACATCCTTTCACCCTATCTGCTATTATATGAAAAGCAGAATTGTGCACAGAAGAAGGAAGAGTGAAATTAGGAGGAAGGAATATCAACAATCTAAAATATGCAGACAACACCATACTACGAGCACACCTGAAACAGTTACTAAGAAAGATTAAGGAAGGCTTACTGCTGAACATAAAGAAACCAATAATGATGAAAAATATGCACAAATTCAACCTAGACAATGAGAAAATAGAAATAATAAAAACATTCTCATACCTAGGATAAAACATGGATCAGAGCAGGGATTGCAGCCATTAAAACATAAGAAGACTAAGAATGTAGAGGGCACCTTTGAAAGAACAAGAAAATATCCTAAAGTGCAACGACCCAACTGAGCACAAAATGTTAGAAAAGTCCAAGCCATAGTATTCCCTATCACCGTGTATGGATGCAAGATCTGGACAGTGAAGAAAGCAAATAGAAAGAATATATATACTCATTTGAGATGTGGTGCTGGAGGAGAGTGTTGAGCCAAAAAGACAAACAAATAAGTCATAGAACACAGATCAAGCCAGAAATCTCCCTGGAAGCCAAAATGATTAAACTGAGGCTGTTGTACTTTGGCCACGTCTTGAGAAGGCACAACTCATTAGAAAAGACAATAATGCTTAGAAAGGAGGAGGGAAGCTAGATGGATGGACTCTGTCAGAGAGGTCACAGGTATGGATTTGCAGGAACTAATCAGAGCAGTGGAGGACAAGGAGTCTTGGAGATATCTCATCTATAAAGTTGCCATGAGTCGAGGGTGGCTAACAACAAACAAAAAAGCTCCAGAAGGGAAAACTACAGGGCAGTAGTCATACGGTAGGAGTGGCATTGACCAAGAATCTCTCAAAGACACTGGCAGTGGCACTTTAGCTAATTCTTGTGCCATGGGAAACTACTTCTGAGAGACAACAGAAGCAATCTATCAAAGAATTACATGGATGGGGAAGGGGAAGAAAGGATGATAGATTCCTTCAAATTGCTATACCTACAGCTCACATTTTCCAATTTTTTGCTCCTGTTTCTGTTCCGTAGGCATTTCAAAATACTGGTAAGGACAACAGTTTCTCAGCCCTTACTTACTCACAAAGCTCACAAAGACTGGTATGATTTAGGGCAGTAGTCCCCAAACTGTGCCCTTTGAAAGATTTTAGACTTCAGCTCCCAGAAGCCTCGGCTGAAGTCCAAAATCCCTTAGAGGGAACAGTTTGGGGGGCACTGATTTAAGTTATTGCTTCCAGTCAGAGATCGTTTTAGTGACTGTGATTATTGCATTTTGAAGAAGAAATTATCACCAGTGAGGGAGCCTTACCAATAGAAGTCAGAATCCCATGGGTCTCCTCCATGATCTGGGCATGCATAGCTTTCTGATCAGGATCCAAAAGAGCCCACTCCTCTGGGGAAAAATGGACAGCCACATCCTCAAAGGACACTGGACCCTGAAGGAAAAAGAAATTATTTCCTGCTCATATAAAGACGATCAAGGAACAAAGTGCAAGACTCCTTTAGGGCTGAAACCTTCCTGTTGTCTGTTTAGTAGGTTCATTAGCAGAGGCACCATCTTTGAATACCAAATGCTGGGGAAGAAGAGCAGGAGAGGGCCATGGCTTCCATGCTTAGATTGCAAAATTTCTAGAGGCCTCTGGAACCAGAATGCTAGTCTAAGACCTGAAACAGATGGACCAAAAGGGCTGCCATTGGGCCATGTTGGGGCATAGTGTTTAGACAACACCACCACCCCCCGCCAAACGCCGCCGGAAGCCATCCCAACCACACTGTAAGGCAAAAGAACCAGGCCAAAAAGGTAGCAGACAAAAATGCTTCTTTTGCTGGCCCAGTCCAAAACCATGGCAGCTGCCTGAATAGGGGCTGGGGGCATGTGGCTACTGCAGCCCCACCATGATTTTTTTCATTCCATTTGCCCGAGGCCTAGATGGGCCTTTGGTCTGATCCAGCAGGATTCTCCCTATACTCTTCACTTTCCCAGAGCAAAATAAAAGGAGATTCCTTCAAGTCCAAAGAGAAAGGACAGGAATATCTATCCGTTATCCTTTCTTCTGCAGTCAAGAAAAAAACATAAAAACAAAAAACAGAGAACAAAGACAACAATTCTAATTTAAAACTAGATTGTCTGAATAAGCATGGATTCCAACCTTGCCTTTTAAAAGTTAAGCGCTCAAACTCCTGAGCCAGATTGGATGAACATTTAGATATTGTATATACTCACCTGTAAGTCGACCTCATTTATCAGTTGAGGGCAGGTTTTGGGGGTAAAATTATGGATTTTAATATGACCCGTGGATAAGTTGAGGGTAAAACTTAAGGACAGGTAACAAACGATGTAAAGGATGAAGCAAAGGAAAACAATGCTAAAAATCTTAAATTTTTTTGACAGGCACCCTAAAGGCTGAATGGATGTGCTTGGATGAGACAGTAGAGGGGCTTGGTGCTTCTTTTAGGTGCTCCAAGAAGAGATTAAGCTCTCACCCATGGTTCCTTTTTTGATAAGAGTTAAAGTACAATAATTACATTAACTCATGGATAAATTGACCCAGTTTTTTTGGGTCGCTTTTTTGACAAATTTCTAGAGGGATGTTAACCCAGAATTGAGGACACCCAAGCAGCTCCAGTCCTCTTGTTTCAGATTTCTTCTTACCTCAACTGGTTCTGCGCCTTCCCAAAAAGGAAGAGATGATTCAATACTCCTTGGTGGTGTCATTCTAGACTCTGCAGGAAAAAACAAGGTGTGTGGGGTAGAAGTGATCACATAGGCTGGTTTCAGAGGTAACAACTACAATCTCAAAAAAAAAAAAAAAAACATACAAGGAAGAAACCCTCTGAAGATAGTAGCACTTCACAGCCTAATAAATCTATAGGGCATTTTGGTCCAGTGCTAGCTGGACTGAAACTTGGGACATTACAGTTCTAAGTCCCACTGTGTCACAAAATTTATTGGGGGATCTTGGCCAGCTACCCTCTTTTAACCTAAACTACCTCGCAGTATTGTTGTTTTGAGACTAACATAGTGAGTCCCGTTGTCCTAATGGTGATGCGACATGCGCATGCCAGCAACATTTTGCAATCAAGATGTACCTCTCCAGGCTCCATGTGCACCTCCACTTCCACCTCCACTGCCCAGGAACTTTCAGTGGTGGGGCTTTTAGGGCTGGGGCCAAAAGGGATTTTCTACACCTTGCTACCATGACGTGTAGAATTGTGCCGCAGCAGCTAGGTGGCGGGCACATTCAGCCTTTGCAGCAGCCCCCTGCCAGACTTCCAGTCCTGCAGAGCCATGGCGGCGCACGACCAGAAGGCAGAGAGAATGGCTGCCTTCTGGGTCCTTGGTGGTCATGGCCAAGGGGGATCCGGAACGCAGATGCCCACTCACCTGGCCTTCCGGTCCTGGCTTGGCCCTTGCAGCGGCCTCCTCTGGCCTTCTGGTCCTATGTGGCTATGGCCACAGAGGACTCGGAACGCAGCTGCTTGTTCCCCCCAGGGTGTACTCCCACTGGGGGACACTCCCCTATGGGGTGTCATCCAGTGTAGTCTGCACCATTGCACCCCCTTAGTGATGCCACTGACAATCTCAAGCTTAATATAAGAAAATATAAAGAAAAAAATGTCCAACTGCTCCCAGAAGTAAATGTACACACGTGTGAGACACAAAGACAATTATGCCCAGAGAGGATTTGCTCTTACCCTGAAAGGCCACAGCCTCGACTTCTTCCTGCTTGAACTCCCTCCATTGAGGACTCTGGATAGTGTCTGATGGCTGCTTCTCTGATGAAAGATGAAACTGAACCTCCTCATACAGATTTTTCACCTGAAAGAGCAGTGAGAATTCCAAACTCAATGTGGAGATGCATTAGAAAATGTAGGGCTTTCGGGCTATGTGACCATGTTCTAGAAGAATTCCTTTCTGATGTTTCGCCAGCATCTGTGGCTGGCATCTTCAGAGAAGATGCCATTCTCTGAAGATGCCAGCCACAGATGCTGGTGAAACGCCAGAAAGGAACTCTTCTACAGCCTGGCCACATAGCCCGAAAGCCCTACAAAAAACTATGGATGGTACCATGAAACCTTCGACTCCACATTAGAAAATTATTTTAAAAATTAAACTTGTGATGTTTGAGACTTTTATGTACAAGGATCTCAGGAAAAAAGATTTATTGTATTTATTTGTACTACCTTTTTCCCAGAAAGGGACCAAAGGAGGCTCACAAATAAAATCTTTTTAAAACAATTAAAAATATTGAAATAAAAAAACAAAACACCACCACACACACCGCATATAAGAACCACCACATGATTATGTATTAAAACCCTGTCTGAATAAAAATGTTTTTGCTTGCCTGTGAATGGAAAGCAGGGAGGGGACCAGCCTAGCCTCCTATGGAAGGGCATTCCAAAGGGCAGGAGCAACCACCAAGAAGGCTCTCTCATGTACCCTCATCAAGTGAGCCTACAATGATGGCCTGATGGACAGACAGCCTTCCCATGAAGATCTTAGGGCGCTAGCAGGTTCATATGGGATGATACTGTCTCTTAAATAGTTTGGATCTAAGCCATATACAGCTTTACAGGTCATGACCAGCATTTTGAATTGTGACTGAAGAAACCGGTAGTCAGTGAAGCTGTTTCAAAAAGGGAATTATTTGCTCCATATAACTGGATCCAGTTAGCATTTTAGCTGCACCATTTTGAATCCAATTAAATTTCCAAACAGATTAAAAAGATTGGCAGGAGGCTTTCACAGCCAGCATCCATAGTTTTTTGTGGGTTTTTCAGGCTATGAGGCCATGTTATGGAAGAGTTTATTCCTGATGTTTCGCCAGCAGCTGAAATTGAAATCCATAACACCTGGACAATTTCAACAGGAAAGAAGAAACTCTTGAAGTAAAAAAAGTTTGGCTACCAGTCCTGAAAAACACCAAAATCAGGACCCAGCAAATGGAAATGAAAACTACCCAGGGTCAGGGGTATTCTCACCAACCCCTCGCTTCCTAAACCAATTTTGAGGGCAACAAATTTGAGTGGAAAAATAACAGTAGTAGTTATAGAGGGAGCGGGGGGGGGGGGAGGCAGACGGCCATGTCCTCATTGGTTATCCCTTTAAAATGGGTCCCATATAAAGTAAAAAGCAGAATATACATTCATTCAGTCAATCCATCAATCTAAGATTTAGATACCAAGAGGAAATGCTCTAACCTGTTCTTCCCATTTCTTGTCCTCAGCCTGACTCAGAAGGAAACCTTCTGCTAGGGCCACCGCCTGGGAACAGGTCTCTGCCCCACATTCCCTGACCCATTTCTCCATCTCTGGGGGCAGGATGCTCAAAAACTGCTCCAGGATCACCAGGTCCAGGATCTGATATTTGGTTTGTTCCTTTGGCTTCAGCCACTGGTGGCAGAGATTGTGGAGTCGTCCGCAAACCTCTCGGGGCCCCTTGCCCTCTTGGTAGGAGAACTTCCTGAAGCGTTGGCGCTGTATGTCTGAGCTGGCCATATCTTCAGTCAAAACCTTCTGCATGGTTCTCTCCCAGAATTCCCCACTGCTCTCAGCACTCATGACATCACAGGTTTTGTTTGGCCCCTTGCCCTCTTGGTAGGAAAACTGTCTGAACCACTGATGCTCTATGTCTGAGCTGCCATTGTCCTCATTCAGGAATATTGGCGCAGTTTCCCCCCAGAATTCCCCACTGCTGTCAAGGCCTGTTCCTGCTTCAGGTTCAACTGGCTCATCCATCTTTGAACTGGTGTCCAATGAAGTGGAAAATAGGACCAAAGTTTCTTTGCCACCGTCCTCTCTCTCGGGGCAAAGAATCCTTAAACAGGCTCCACTCCAAAATTCTGCAAAGTCAAGATGTTACTGTGCTAAGCATTATTGTACTGTGTTGGCAAGAAGAAAGGTGAAAGATCCAATGAACCACCACGTCTCCCTGCTGAAGGAAAGGCAGATGAATGAGTTTGGGAGGTATCTCCCACTGAGAGTCACCAAACAAAACCTTATTTGCTTGAAGGTCAGAAGATGCTGCATCCTTCCCTCCACAATATCTGTCTATCTATTCCTCAGCCCCACCTTCCCTCTCTGACTTCCACTGAGCAATCCTATCTCCATCCATCACCCAAAGCCCCCCACCCACACCATCCATCCATGATTCCTTCTCTTGCTATCTTGTTCTCTATAGAACCCTTCTATACAAAACTCCCTTGACATTTGCTTAAATTAAATCTTTCAGTTGGTTCAGAAAATCTTCAATTATTATCTGGTTGTTCAACACCAGCACATCAATGCTTGTACTAATGAAACCTAGGCAATATGATGATGTTTCCTTTCATTGTTTTTATTATTGCCATTATTATATTCATGTTTTTCCTCATGTGCTGGGACTAAAAACAAAACAAAAGATTTACAGAAATTAATACAGATATTCCTAAAAGTTCACATCAGTTTTAAAAAAAGTTAAAATATGATCAAACCATCCAAAGAGTTGAAATCACTTCCATTAAAGAGTAAAAAATAAGAACAGTACAGCACACCGTACCTATACTTTCAATATTACATTACTGCATATAGAGTTAGTCTTTAATATAATATGTCTTAAGTATTATACTTAATATCAGGGAAAACCAGCGGTTTCACCAGCCATTAACCTGTGAAAATCGTGCAATCGCGATTAAAGATTTTCACAGACATTGTGTTTAAAGAGCCATTATCCTGGGAATAATGAGGGAACAACCAGGTAAACAGCAACAAATCATTCACAGGATTCCCCTTTAATGATATGTTGCTGTTTTATTGCCAGTTTACACCCAGGATAATGGCACTTGAATACCCATGCCATGTGAAAATCATAATCGTGATGCATGATTTTCACAGGTTAATTGCTGGTTACACCTCCGATTTTCCCCGTGTTATAAAATCTTTACAATAACATGTGTTATATTTAACAGGGCACAACTATGATTGCAGTCTTGAAATCAGAAAAAGACAAGGAATGGGAAGAGAAGCCATGAAAGAACTAGTCATGATCCTAAAATGTAAAGATATACAACTGAACACTTACATCAGAACCATACATGCTATTGTATCTCCCATTACCATCTATGGATATGAGAGCTGGACATGAAGACAGTGGATTGAAAGAAAATCAACTCATTTGAGATAGGGTGCTGGAGCAGAGTGCTGAGGACAGCTAAAAAACCAAGCCCATGGGTTCTAGAGCAGATCAGGCCTGAACTCTATATGGAAGCCAAAGTTATTAAATTGAAGTTATTATACTTCGGCCATATCATGAGAAGGCACGACTCATTGGAAAAGGCAATAATGCTAAGAAAGGTAAAAGACAAGAGAAAGAGAGGAAGACCATAGGCCAGATTAATGGGATTCAAGAAGAGAGGTCACAGCTCTGAGCCTGTAGGACCTGAGCAGAGAGGTTGGAAATGGGGGGTCTTTGCGATGTCTCCTTTATTGGGTCACCATGAGTTGGAGTCGATTCAAAGGCTGTTAACAACAACACAACATGATATCCTATTTCTGAAGCAGCAGAAAAGAAGCTTGTTCCGTCCTCAGTATGACACCTCTTCAAATACTTAAAACAAGGTTATCATGTCACCTCTTAATTGTCTCTTCTCCAGGCTAAATATACCCAGCTCCCTAAATCTCTCCTCATGAGGCATAAGATGCTGGGGGTTAGAGCTGGCATCCCCCAGCCATTCCTCTCCAAAGCCTCCTCCTCATTCACCTCTCATGGAGGGCAGAGCTGGAAGTGTTCCAGCTCAAATGCCATTTTGGTACAGGTTGAGTCTCCCTTATATGAAATTCTTGGCACCAGAAATGTTTTAGATTTTGGATTGGCGGGGAGGCGGATTTTGGAATACCTGTGTTTGCATATGCATACAAAATTAGTTATCTTGGAGATGGGTTCCAAGTCTAAACATAAAATTCACGTGTATTCTATATACACATCACACATATAGCCTGAAGGTAATTTTATACAATATTTTAAAATAATTTTGTGCATGAAACAGTTTGTGTGCCCTGAATCATCAATATGCAAAGATGTCCCAATCTGTGTTTAGACGGTAAGACGCTCTGGGCTCCAATTCTGGGGGAAACATGAGATGCAAATTAATATAATAATAATCTCACCAGGAATACTGTGTCGAGTTCTGGGCACTACGATTCAAAAAGGATGTTGACAAGCTGGAGCATGTCCAAAGGAGGGTGACCCAAATGGTGAAGGGTCTGGAAACCATTTCCAGAGGAGGGGGACCAAAATGGTGAAGAGTCTGGAAACCATGAAGCCCTATGAGGAGAGACTTAGGGAGCTAGGTATGTTTAGCCTGGGGAAGAGAAGGTTAAGAGGTGATATGATGATAGCCTTGTTTAAATATTTGAAAGGATGTCACATTGAGTAGGGAGCAAGCTTGTTTTCTGCTGCTCCAGAGACTATGACAAAGACCAATGGATGAAAGCTACAGGAAAAGAGATTCCTCCTAAACATTAGAAGGAACAGTAAGAGCTGTTTGACAATGGAATAATGAGGTCTTTAAACAGGGGATGGATGGCTATCTATCAAGGGTGCTTTGATTATGAGTTCCTGCATGTTTTACTGTATTTTATTATATATATATATATATATATATGATATGTGTTTTAAGGTTTGCTATGTTTTACTGTATTTTATGATATGTATGTATAGTATTAATATTTTATGATTTAATATGGGGTTGGCCTTGATGGCCCTTGGAGGTCTCTTCCAATTCTATGATTCTATGGTTCCAATCATAGAATCATAGTCTCATAGAGTTGGAAGAGACACCCAAGGGCCATCCAGTCCAACCCCATTCTGCCATGCAGGAACTCTCCATCAAAGCACCATCACCATCATCTCAAACATTCATGGAAAAAGTTTTGGGGTTTGGAGTATTTCAGAATTCTGGGTAGGGGAGACTAGTCAACCTGGACATGTTTTGCAAAATATATGGCCCCAGTGCCTGCATATTAAGGAAATAAGTGTGTCTGTGTATAGGAAAAAAGCCCAAAGTACAAGCTTACCAGTGAGTTCTGCCCATGGAGCCAACTTACATCCAACAAAGAAGGCAAAAGGCTGGTAGAGGAGAAAATAAACTAGATTAAATGACTTGAAGGCACACAACAACAACAACAACAAGACAGTGCTGGCCAGCAAGGGAAGATAGGAAGTGACTGAGAAGACAGAGGAAGCCTGAGACTTGTCTGCTTTGGTCTGACTTAGCTTCCCTTCTTCTCTAGGAATCCAACTTTCTTCCTTTAACTCTTCCTTAACATGGAGGAGCTCAAAAGACCTCCTCTGTTAACTAGTTAACATGCTTGGTATGTTTTACTGCATTTTCTATGTCTGAATTTGTGATATGCATTGTATGGTTTGATGTGTTTTAGTGTACTTTATGATATGTATGTGTTTATTATATGCATTTTATGGTTTGATATGTCTAAAAGGGTTAATAAAAGGTAGAAAGCTGGATTCCTAGAGAGGAAGGGAAGCCCAGCCCTTCAGAGCAGACAAGTCTCAGGCTCCCCAGTTCCTGTTTTTCTTCCTTTCTTCTTCCTCTTTGCCTTTCTTTCTTTCCTCCTCCTGGGGTCTGGTGAGTCCCAATCCTAATCCTAAACCTTCTCCATAGGACTAAGGGAAGGAAATGCCCTCCATTTTGGGGGAGCCTGAATTATGTTGCTGCTCTCCCCTAGAGTAAACCCATTGAACTACTCTGTTTGTTGTTTTTGTGTCTCTGAGTCCTTTCTGACTTACAGTGACTCTAAGCCAAACCTACCCTGGAGTTTTCTTGACAATAATTCTTCAGAGGAGGCTTGCCATGGCCTTCCCTTGAGGCTGAGAGAGTGTGACTTGCCCAGGGTCACCCAATGAGTTTGCAGGACCAAGCTGGAAATTAAACCCTGGTCTCCAGAGTCCTAGTCTAATACACAAACCACTCTGGCTCTACTACTTTCTACAGCAGTAGTCCCCAAACTGTGCCCTTTAAGAGATTTTGGACTTCAGCTCCCAGAAGCCTCAGCCATGTTGGCCAAGAGTCTGGGATTCTGGGAGTCCAAAATCCCTTAAAAGAGCACAGTTTGGGGACCACTGCTCTATAGGGAAGCTTAATATTAACAATTGGTATGGATTGTTATATTGATTGATATACACCTCTTGAGTCTCATTACTGAGAGGAAAGCAGAATTTAAATGAATGAAATCATAGTAATCCAGAGGAATAGACCCATGGAGCCAGTGGGGCTTTGCTATGCGTTGAGTTGACTGACCCTCTCAAAATGGAGTCTGTAGGTTTCCTTTAGCTGGGACTGGCTAAGAGTGAGGGGAACTGTAGGGGTTGATGGGGAGGCTTTGGAAGGGGAGGCAGATGGAGGAGGGTCAGGGTTGGAAGTTTCCCTCGAATGAGAGAATCCTAGAGTTGGAAGAGACTCCAAGGGCCATCCAGTCTAAGCCCATTCTGCCGTGCAGGAACTCTCAATCATAGCATCCCCAACAGATGGCCATCCAGCCTCTGTTTAAAGACCTCCAAAGAAGGAGACTCCACCACTTTCCGAGGGAATGTGTTCCACTATCAAACAGCTCTTACTGTCGGGAGGTTCCTCTTAATGTTGAGGTGGAATCTCTTTTCCTGGAGCTTGCATCCATTGCTCTGGGTCCCATTCTCTGGAGCAGCTTAAAACAATACCACCTCAAGGTGGTACACCTTCAAATACTTAAAACAGGGCTGTCATATCAACCTCTTAACCTTTTCTTCTCCAGGCTGAACATACCCAGTTCCCTTTCTCATAGGCATGGTTTGCAGATGCTTCACCATCTTGGACACCCTCCTCTGGGCACGCTGCAGCTTCTCAACATCCTTTTTGGATTGTGGTGCCCAGAACTGGACACAGTATTGGGCACTATAATTCATAAATTTGGAATTCCCCGCAACATCAAAGAAACCCAAAGAGAGCTCATAGAGTTGAATTGACTCTTGTTCCCTTTTTCTTTAATGCTAGGGAAGGTATGGTGAGAGAGTTGTAGGGGAAGAGTTCCTGCCCATGCTGGCTTTCACTTTTCCCTCACCACTCCCTCAGACCTTTCCACTTTCCCCAGGGGCAGCGTACCACCCGCTTTGGGAATCACATTAGGACACTTGGATGGCATTTTCTATAGGTGGCAACCAGTCTGAGCTCCCTATGGCACCCTCCCTTTCCCAGCAGATAAGGATGGAACATCCTGGAACTTGAGAGTTGATCCTCCAATTCGCTTCCAGTAAGTGTGTGTTGCTTCTAGTAGGTGTGGACTCTTTCATACGAGGCTAAGTTGGAAGTATAATTTAAGGTCAATTCGAATGCAATCATGGGTTTTACGTTATTACGAATTAAAGCTTTGCATGCAAATTCGGGCAGGAGGGGGTTATTTTCGGGTAATGGGAAGTAATTCCGAACGGAGCAGGGGTTCATTCGAAGTTGGGAGAAATTCCTCCCGTTTGAAAGAGTAGAGTGTGTGTGTGTGTGTGTGATGGGGCGGGGGGACATGTTCCAGAATGTTTTAATACTTACATACTGGAAATCACAGCTAAGATCCAACGTTCATCTCTTCAATTGCTCCCACAGATCCTGACTACATTGGCAATAGATGTTTTTATATTCCAAAATTGGCATCCGGACATTATTTTCAAGGGCCCATGGAAGGCGATGGATGGGAGATTTCACTGGCCTTCTCTAGGATTTGGATTAGGTAGCTGTGTGACTAGAACTAGAAGGTAAACTTGCACTTATTACACAGATGTTTGCACACACACATATATTCAGACTTCACGGTCCTTGTTTGCAAACCAAAATAGCATTCGGCCTGTAACAGGACACCTCCAACTGTGCCCCTCCCCCCCAGAGGTGAATGGTGTAGCTCATCTCAAGAGGCATGGTTTGGGAGCAGCTATTGCTTGCTGACCCCAACCATGTGATGATGGGGAGGACAGTGACAGTAGTACTTCTAGCAGCAACTTTTGTGATTGTGACTCTTTGGAGCACAGGGAAAAATCCAAGGGAAGTCAAAGAGGAATTCAGAAGACGATTCTGATTAGAAACAAAAAAGACATCAGCAGAACACAGCTGGTGAATCATGGTTGCTGAAGGGCACCATATTTTGAGGATTTTGTCCTGTGCAAACTCATCCTTCAAAGCAGCTCCTTGGTGTGGTAGTTATGTCACAAGAGTGAGGTTCTCTCTGTAGCAGATTGCTCCAGACATGCAAAGCGATGGGAGCAAGGAGTACCTACTGTAGAAATTGGTACATGCTTTGTGTAAGGTCCAAAGTGAGACAAGGAGGCCCTTCAGAGTCTTCCTTACATACTGTACTGTTTTCTCAGGATGTTTTTTTAAATGTATCCCAGAAGAACATTAACATTTAGATTAAAACTACGGTACATCCTCTAGGCCTGTTAAGTTTTATAAACATTCCCAGGCTGTTCTGGGGACATCTCAGATATTGTGAATTCCTTGCTCAGAGGAACTCGAGGTTTGTTTCCTTCAAGGAGTTTTCAAACATGTAGCCATGATAGTCTCCTACAGCATAAAAATTATTCAGAGAGTTTGTTACCTCAAAGAAGGAATGCAACCAGGGAGGAATATCCCTTTTCCACCTGTATGTCAAAGTCACAGGTTGGAGTCAGGAGGCCTAGAAAGCAAGGAAGCAAGGAAAGTAGCCTGCAATGGAAGTTCTGGAATCTTAAGTATGATATTAGGGATTTTTCCCAAATGAAATTATTTTTCCCCCACAGTTACGAACAAAGTCTGTGATGTTGTGAGTGCTGCAAGCAGTGGGGAATTCTGGGAGAGAACTATGCAGAAGGTTTTGAGTGAAGACATGGCCAGCTTAGACATACAGCGACGGTGCTTCAGGCAGTTCTCCTACCAAGAGGGCAGAGGCCCCCGAGAGGTTTGCAGCCAACTCCACCATCTCTGCCAAAAGTGGCTAAAGCCAAAGGAACAAACCAAAATTCAGATCCTGGACCTCGTGATCTTGGAGCAGTTCCTGAGCATCCTGCCATCAGAGATGGAAAAGTGGGTCAGGGAATCTGGGGCAGTGACCAGTTCCCAAGCGGTGGCCCTGGCAGAAGGTTTCCTTCTGAGTCAGGCAGAGGACAAGAAAAATGAAGAACAGGTTAGAGCTTTTCTTCTTGGTTTCTCTTAATCTGAGACTGCTTCACTTATAGATTGATTTAATGTATATCCTGCCTTTTTCTCCATATGGGACCAGATGTGGGGGACAATCAGGATATGGCACCTGTGCCGCTTTTTTCACCACCTCTGCCCCTACTGCTGCTTTACTATGGAAATGTGGTGCTCCTCAAAGTGGCTTTGAAAACAAGGAGTGTGGAGATCATATATTTTGTTTTGAACTGGAATCTCTGATGCAAAACACACTGCAGAAATAATACAGTTTGAGACTACCCTGACTCATTTCCTGGGAACTGCAGTTTTATGAGACATTATCTTCTCTATCAGATTGCTCTGGTGCCACAATAAACTACAGTTTCTGGGATTTCCTAGTCCTGAGCCAAAGCGGTCTCAAACTGGATTATTTCTGCATCTGTGTCTTGGACGTCCCTCTCAAAGGCTTGTTAGGACAATGATTCTTCTTTAAAACAAGGCCCAGGCTCCCTGTGTCCTGTATTTTTTAAAGGAAGGTCTATATCTTCTTGCCACCACTGCTGTACAACCAGATGTGACCATATGGTGATTTGACAGTGGCCGTGTATGGTTCCCCCCTGTTTCCATGTTGGTTTAGGACTGGATCTTGATCCCATCCATACTCAGAAGTCACCAGCTCCCAATTTAAGGGGTAAAACCTGATGTATTTGCCAGTCTCTTTCTTCAGATGTTTGTGTGTAGATGTATAATAGAAAATTAAAAATTATTTTCTGATTTGTTTCCACATATTCATCTGTTTTTTCAGGCCAAAAATTTCTCTGTGGGAGTTGAGTCTGCTTGCCTTGCATCAGAGGAGTCTCTATCCGACACAACTGAGAGTCTCCAGTGGAGGGAGCTCAAGAAGGAGCAAGGCAGAGCTGCAACCTTGCAGAGTAAGAACAAACTCTTCTAGAACATGGCCACATAGCCCGAAAACCCCACAAAAAACTAAGAACAGACTCTCTGTGGCATAACAACTTTTGTTTTTACAGCTATGAATGTTGCCCTCTGGGAACAGTTCAGCTTTTTTTTTTTCTGTTGGGGCATATCCATAATCACTATGAGGTTGTGGAAGTGGAAGTGTGCATGCAGGGTCATTGGGCCTGGAAATGTGCATCTAGATGTGTTTGATTCCAAAATTTTGCCATTCAGCAAATGTTTGCATATTTCAGTCAATCAAAACATTGTATTTCTGGAGTGAATTTGTATGTTTGGTTATGGTCTTGCATGCTGAGATGCAGACTTTTTGAAAGACTAGTTTGAGTTTTGACATCTTCAGGGAACAGCTTTCTCTCGGTCCCATCACCTTCACAAGTATGTTTAGTGAGCCTTCCTGTTGTCTCCTCCCAGCCTATGGAACTCTCTGCTACAGGAGATTAGGCTGGACTTCTATCTACTCCCTTTCCACTTAAAGGTGAAGATGTTTTTATTTCAACAAACCTTCGGTGGAATGGTCTTTAGTGAGGTACACGTGCTGCATTTTAATTGTACCTGTTGTGGTTTTAAATGATTTTAGATATTTTTAAAATCTTGGTGTTTTAATATGGCGGATTACTTAATGGTTTTTACGACATTTTTAAGTTCTTGTTTTAAGCCTTTGAGCGTAGCATGCATTCAGATGACGCTGGATCAGGACAAAGCTGCGCCACAGTCACCTAATGTGGCCCAAACCCAGCACAAAAAGGTGCACAAAAGAAGTGCTCCTTTTTAGCGGTTTGTTGTGGACCACAGCCAGCCTCGAGACGGCTGTGACCAGATGCCATGGTCCCACGACAAATGGAGAGTGATTGGGGTGGAAGTAGCCTCTGGCTCCTCCTTTTGTCCTGTCTGATCGAGGTCCAGATCTTACATGAACAGTACTATATACCCCTTCAGGCTTACTCAGATGAAGTTACAAAGTTACAGAACAGGCTAGGTCATACTCTGTCGAAGTTCAAGAGAAACATAATTTCCCTAACATATCTGTCTAAAAACAATTTTCCTATTTTATTCATGATACTAATATAATTCTAGAAGTCTTGAGACACTATCACACTACAATGGTATAGCATTTTTATTACACTTTAACAGTTAGGGCTGCCTTCTGTGGAATCCTGGGATTTGTAATTTAGAGCCCTCTGGCTGAGAATTCTAAATGCCCCTTCAAATCCCAGGATTCCACAGAAGGAAGCCCCAGCTGTTAAAGTGGAATAATAATGCTATAACAGTGTAGTGTGGCATTGTCTTTGGATGTTCGTGGGAGTGGGGGAGCTGGGAGTCTAGAGTCCCATGGTCCAGCTTATTAGCAGATGCCCAAATAATGGGAGACCCCAATATCACATATTCATTTATTCTTCATTAGTTCTTTCTTTGCTCTGCTCTCTTTTCATCTGTTTATTGATCTTATATTAATAATATATTAAACCAGGACGTGAGTTAATTTTCAATACAGAGGTAGATGTAGAGGACTTTCTTATCATTACATAATTCACAGGATTGTTCTTCATGTATGTGTTGTGTGCCTTCAAATCATTTCAGACTTATGGTGACCCTAAGTCAAACCCATCATGGAGCTTTCTTGTCAAGTTTTGTTCAGAGGAGGTTTGCCATTGCCTTTCCCTGATGCTCAGAGCATACAACTTGCTCATGGTCACCCAGTGGGTTTCATGGCTGAATTGGGAATCGAACACTGGTCTCCAGAGTCATAATTCAGTGCTCAAATCACTATGCAACACTTCCATATGATCCTATTAGTGGGTTTTTTTTTTCATTGTCTTCTTACTCATACATTGGCCTACTGTATTTTACATACAGGTTTAATACATCATCCAATTAATTATTCTAGGTACAGTATTTCCTAGAAAAAGTTGGTAAACTTCATCAGTGTGTCTTCTTGTCTTTGGTGTCCTCCTCTTTTCTTTCTGTCAATATAGTCATACCTGGCCTTTGCTCCCCAAGATTCAAGACTGCTTTCGTTACACCTCACCATGTTAGTCTCAAAACAATAACACTGCGAGGTTGGTTAAGTTAAGAGAGAGTAGTTGTGCAAGGTCCCTTGATGGGAGCTAGAACTGGAATGTCCTATGCTGCAGTCCAGCCCCCTAAGCACTGGACCAAAATGCCCTGTAGATTTTATTGAATGCCAAGTTTTACTGTCTTGAAAAGAATAACTGATTGTAATTGTAGTCTTTGAAACAGGCCTGTGTGAATAACTCCCCCCCCCCCCCCACCTTGCTCTCTCTCACAGGGGCTGCAGTGATGCCATCAACAATTACTCAGATGCCTATTCCTCTTTATGAAGGAGTGACACCAGTAGAGGTAAGGAGAAGGATTCGTCGGTGTCCCCTGTTCTGGGCTCACATCCCTGGTAGCCCTAGCTAAGAAATTTGTTTCACTTTGCTTTGGATTTTAAAAAAATGACAAAAGTCCACCAATAACTTTATAATTTTAATGAAAAGAAGAGGTGTTTTTAAAAGGTTGGGGTCATCTGCCTGGCCCTTGGGTTTGAGTACTTAACTCTTAAAAGGCTAGGTTGGAATCGCTGTGTTGTCAACCAATCTAGTCTAGGATTTTGTTTTGTTTTTAATGAAATTAATAATGCAAAGTAAAATTACATTGTCAAGCTCTCAGTTATATATTATGATGTTAATACCCCAGTATGGAATAAGGAAATTTTTTTAAAAAGAGAAATAATGTATATTTCAGTAAAAGCAGACCAAATATCTGAATATAAGTTCATTTGTAAATTACATTGATACATCATTCTTTCAAATGTTGCAAGTTTTGTTGAAGATTCTATCCATTGGATCACAGGTGGGATAAGTTACCTTTCCAATATTGGATTATCAGTCTTTTAGCAGTCAACTGACCATGTTTTATATTCCAAATTTTCCCTGTGTGTTTCAAGCCTCCCTTTTGATGCTACCTCTTGTCATAAAAAATAGAAACATCACACCACCAAAGGCTAGTAGATTTAGAAATATTAGAGACATGTAAATCCAAGCAAGCAGACAGTCTGATACTATTAAAGAATCAATTCTGCATTCTTTTACATGTCTTGCCAAAGATGCTGAAATTAAAAATTTCATAATTCCTGAAGGAATTATGAGGAACTGGTGACGTAAATGTATAATCTCTGTCCTCTGGGTGTAAAATTCTCCACACATCAGCTAGACCAACCTCCAACACCATGGCCTGTAAAGTAACTCTCAGCAAAGGCCCATTTAGTACAGCATCTTGGTTCCCGCAGTGGACCACCAGAACCTTTAGATATCCTGCAGTACAGCCATGGAAGCCAAGGCCCTCTCTTGCACTTCTTTCTGAGTGACTGGTATTCAGAGCCACAGTGACTGTGCTAATGAATCTGTCAGACAGCCAACAGGAAGGCTTCTGTTCTAAAGCCTTTTGCACTTCTTACCTTGACAGCCTTTCTGTGTGGTGTGTGTGAGCAGGAAATTTTTTCTTTTGCCCCCAGAACCAAATCACCTTTGAGGTTGTGGCTGTCCATTTCTCCCAGGAGGAGTGGGCTCTTCTGGATCCTGATCAGAGAGCTTTGCATGCCCAGGTCATGGAGGAGACGCAAGGGATCATGGCCTCTCTTGGTAAGGCTCCCTCACTGATTATTATTTTTTTATAACACAATAATTACAAGCACCGTAAGAGTGCCATTCTTGAGTGGGGTCTGTATCTGAAGGCCAGGATAGTGAGTTAAACTCCTCTTCTCAATAGCCCTTGCAAGCCTGGCCAGCACTCTTGTTGGATTGGCTGGTAATGAGGCATGATGGGAGTGGTAGTTCATCAGGACCTGGAGGGCTGTTGGCTGTCACATCTGCCTTAAGGGATTCTGGAGATTTAGAAATATGACTAGGAATGAAATTTTGGTGGTAGTGACCTAACAGTGTTCTTGGATCACCTGCATTAGGATTAGGGAGAGGGTCAAGCTAAAGGAGAAATATACATCCTTTTTGTGTTAGCAGGAAGAGTTGGAGGAGGGGAATACAAGGCAACTCAAGATGCATTTTAAAATGTGAGCTGATTTGAGAATGTTATTTATCAAATAAAGCAATGAAAGTACCCCGGTTTACCTGGCAAAAAATTGACCATTGCTTAGCGACAGAGCCCTCATTGTTAATTTCACAGTCCAGGTGAGCTCTATGCTGTAGCCCAGCACAGACTAGGATCAGAGCCACAGCTGAAGGCACTGCAGCAAGAAACAGGAGACATGAGTGATACTGGTCCCGCCTAGGCACAGAACCACTCCCAGATTTCTTACCTTGGCTGAGGGACTTGATCTTGTCCTGTTTTGCCTTTTGGAAGCTATCAGACTCCCAGATTAAACCCTCAATGTCCCAAGTAGGAACAGAGAGAGAAGGAAAGTTTTTCTCACCAAAGTATCCATAGCAAAAGGCCAAAAGGAATGGTTGTTTAATGCAGTCCAGGTCATTCACAAGTCAGTCTGGTCAAGCAGTTCAAAGCAGTAATCTGAAAGAACAGGCAGAGTCCAAGGCAACAGGCAATCAAATCAATGAACAAGGCACCAACGTGGCTTTCTTCCAAGGAATTATAGAATCATAGAGTTGGCACAACCCCATTCTGCCATACAAGAACTCTCAATAAAAGCACCCCTGACAGATGGCCATCCAGCCTCTGTCTAAAAACCTAAAAAACTTGCCCAGGGTCACCCAATGGGTTTCCAGGACCAAGCTGGAAAGCAAACCCTGGTCTCCAGAGTCCTAGTCCAATACCCAAACCACTCTGGCTCTACTACTTTCTACAGCAGTGGTCCCCAAACTGTGCCCTTTAAGAGATTTTGGACTTCAGCTCCCAGAAGCCTCAGTCTGGGATTCTGGGAGTTGGAAGTCCAAAATCCCTTAAAAGAGCACAGTTTGGGACCACTGCTCTATAGGGAAGCTTAATATTAACAATTGCTATGGATTGTTATATTGATTGATATACACCTCTTGAGTCTCATTACTGAGAGGAAAGCAGAATTTAAATGAATAAAATCATAGTAATCCAGAGGAATAGACCCATGGAGCCAGTGGGGCTTTGCTATGCGTTGAGTTGACTGACCCTCTCAAAATGGAGTCTGTAGGTTTCCTTTAGCTGGGACTGGCTAACAGGGAGGGGAACTGTAGGGGTTGATGGGGAGGCTTTGGAAGGGGAGGCAGATGGAGAAGGGTCAGGGTTGGAAGGTTCCTTGGGAGGAGAAAATCCTAGAGTTGGAAGAGACTCCAAGGGCCATCCAGTCTAAGCCCATTCTGCCATGCAGGAACTCTCAATCATAGCATCCCCAACAGATGGCCATCCAGCCTCTGTTTAAAGACCTCCAAGGACGGAGACTCCACTACACTATGAGAGAGTGTCTTCCACTGTCAAACAGCCCTTACTGTCAAGAAGTTCCTCCTAATGCTGAGGTAGAATCTCTTTTCCTGCAGCTTGCATCCATTGTTCCAGGCCCTGTTCTCTGGAGCAGCAGAAAATAAGCTTGCTCCATCCTTAATATGACATCCCTTCAAATATTCAAACAAGGCTATCATATCACTTTTTTACCTTCTCTTCTCCAAGCTAAATATACCCAGCTCCCTAAGTCTCTCCTCATAGGGCCTCATCGTTTCAAGACCTTTCACCATTTTTATTGCCCTCCTTTGGACACGCGTCAGCTTGTTAACATACTTTTTGAATTGTGGTGCTCAGAACTGGACACAGTATTGCAGATGAGGCCTCACCAAGGAAGAATAAAATTGCACTTTTTCTTCCCTTGATCTAGACACAATATTTCTATTATGCAACCTAGAATCACATTGGCCTTTTTACCTGCCACATCACACTGTTGAATCACATCCAACTTGTGGTCTACTAGGATTCCTAGATCCCAGGTGCCCACCATCCTATAACTATGCATTTCCATTTTTTTTATCCTAAGTGCAGTACCTTACATTTCTCTATGTTGAAATTCATTTTGTTAGCTTTGGCCCAGCTTTCTATATCTATTAAGGCCATTTTGAATTTTGATCCTGTCCTCTGGTGTATTAGCTAATTTGGTGTCATCTGCAAATTTGATAAGCATGCTCCCTATTCTTTAATCTAAATCATTGATAAAGATGTTGAATAGCACTGGGCCCAGGACAACCGTGTGGCACCCCACAGGTCACTTCTCTCCATGATGAAGAGGAGCCATTGCTGAGCGCCTTTTGGGAAGGGGATGCTTGCCAACCATACTGGACCAACGGAGGTGCTGGGATATTTATAGTCCGTCTGAGCCTCACAGGTGCTCCCTATTAGCTGCCTGCTTCTTACGTAAACACTGAGGAAGCTGGTGTCCCTCCCTTTCCTGACATTTCTCCATGGAGCAGGCACTGTTAAGTCTGGTGCTTCAACTGAGAGAGTGATTCTAATGAACTTTGCTCCTGTGGCTGCTGGGAACTCTGCCCCTGTGCTGGCTGCAGGTTAACCTCCTGAGTCTTCTGGCATTATTGCAGCCCTGGCCTGTCCCCAGTCTCTCAGCCTTTTCATAAGAGCCTTCAGACTCAGAGAACAAGCAGGGCATGACAGATCTCCTGTGAGACTGTAGCTTTTTCCCCCTCCTTCATTAGTATGCCCCATGTGAGGAAGCAGCCAGATATATGTGGCTATGGTGGGATGATTAAGACGTCCGGGGTAGTGGAGGATCAGCGCAGTTAGTCCTCCCCACATCTCCCTCTCTGTCTCTCAGTACTCCTCTGGAAGCAGTGTTACCACAGCTTCTAGCAGGTTGGGGTGTATGTGTGACCAGCATATCATGTAAAGAGGGCTTCAACCAAATATAGAGCAGTGAACTGGGTGGATTTCAACTTTTCCCATTCCTCTTGGAATGTGCTGCTAGTGCAAGCTACTTGTCTAATTGTTGCTAATGGAGTTGGAATCTTCACTTAATCTTCTCCTGTATAATTTTTAATATATTTTCCCAATGAAGAAGCCAATGAATGATGTTTTTATGATGTTTTTTGTGCATTTTGGTCAGCCAGTAAAGGCATTGCTCTTCTGTGTATTTTGTATTTTGTTGTATTGTGCTGCATGGCCAACACAGCTACCCCAGAATGTTTCTTGGATTTGTGTGTATAATGTCTTTATTGGATTAAGTAACAATAGAAGTACAGTTCTACCCTTCTTCTCCCATCCAGTGTGGGATGTTGCAGGATAAAGTGTGGGAACGTTATAGCAGAAAAATCCAACCTTAACTGGATATAAGGGGAGAGAATTGGAGATTAAGGGAGAGAAATAAATGGGAGAGAAAGATGGTGACATAGTTTGTAGCAAAGTAAAATCTTACCACAGAAAAATCTTTGCACATTTGCACAAGAAAAATAAAAGACATCCATTCTCCCAGAGAACAGGGAGCATAATAATAAAAGCAAAGTTAGGAGATAGTTGGCCTGTGGATCACCTGCCTTAGAGGCTCTGGACAGTCAGTTTCCATTTTTCCTGAGTGCTAAATCCCACTGGAATCGAGGGCCCAATCCCATCTTATCCATAAAGCATCTTGGAATCTTTCTCCTGCAAGGCTCCCCCCTCAAGGCTACTGTGACCAATAGTCCTACTCCCTTTGTCTAGGAGAATGCTCTGGGAAGGTCCCAAACAACACATGAAAGCAGCAGCCCTGCCAGACAGGATTTTCTGTTCAGGTGTATTAGAGGTTTCTATTTCTGCTTGTGTATCGGGTACAATCACAATCAGATACAAGCAACTGACACAAACTGAAATCTGTAGTAAGATGTAGGAATATGAATATGTCAAACCCTGAATATAGTTCTTGGAATCTCATGAAGAATAAAAAGCCCAGACCCTAAAACACCAGGGTGTGTGGCTACAATATCTGTTTCCCCATGGTTATGTTGATTTTAGAATAATTTGCATTCAGTCCCATTCTCTTATAATCCTTTCGATTCACATTGAGGAATGATAATTTTCTTTCTTGCTATTCTTCCCAACAGATATCTGGAGAAATAGAAACATATGCGCCAAGTGTGGGAAGTGTTTTGCGCACAAATGGGAGCTTACTAAACATCAAAAGGCTCACACAGAAGAAGAAAGTTCTACTAGAGAGAAAGCATTCAAGTGCAACAAATATGGGAAATGTTTTTCTAGAAATATGGCACTTGTGCTTCATAAGAGACTCTGTGATGGGAAAAAACATAGTAGACGTAAAGTGTCAGGGAAAGGATTTGATTACAAATTTCCTAATATGAGCTATCAAACATTCCGTAAAAGAAAGAAGACACACAAATGCCAAGAATGTGGGAAATACTTTGCTGACAGATCAGTATTAGTGGTTCATCAAAGAGTCCACACAGGAGAGAAACCATACAAATGCCAGGAGTGTGGGAAATGTTTTGCTCAAAAATCACACTTTGTGAGACACCAGAAACTCCACACAGGAGAGAAACCGTACAGATGTCAGGAGTGTGGGAAATGCTTTGCTCAGAATGCGCAACTTATCAGCCACCAAAGAATCCACGCAGGAGAGACACCATACAGATGTCAGGAGTGTGGGAAATGTTTTGCGTGGAGCTCACACCTACTGAAGCACAAGAGACTCCATGCAGGGGATACACCATACAAATGCCAGGTGTGCGGAAAATGTTTTTCTGTAAATTCTAGCCTTGTGAGCCACCAGAGAGTTCACACAGGAGAGAAACCATACAAATGCCAGGAGTGTGGGAAGTGTTTCGCTTGGCATTCATACCTCCTGCAGCACAAGAGACTCCACACAGGAGAGAAACCATACAAATGCCAGAAGTGTGGAAAATGTTTCGCCTGGAGTTCACACTTTCTGAGACACCAGAGAGTCCACACAGGACAGAAACCATACAAATGCCAGGAGTGTGAGAAATGTTTTTCTCAAAATGCACAACTTGTCAGCCACCAGAGAGTCCATGTAGGAGAGACACCATACAAATGTCAGGAGTGTGGAAAGTGTTTTGCCTGCAGTTCATACCTTGTGAAGCACAAGAGACTCCATTCAGGAGAAACACCATACAAATGCCAGGAGTGTGGGAAATGTTTTGTCTGCAGTTCATACCTTGTGAAGCACAAACGACTCCACACAGGAGAGAAACCATACAAATGCCAGGAGTGTGGAGAATGTTTTGTTCACCGTAAACAACTAATAAGGCATGAAGGACTCCATACAGGAGATAAAGCATATGAATGCCATGAATGTGGGAGATGTTATGCTTGCAAGTCAGAACTTATAATCCACCAGAGAATGCACACAGGAGAGAAACCATACAAATGCCAGGAGTGTGGGAAATGTTTTGCCTGTAGTTCATCCCTTGTGTACCACAAGAGACTTCATACAGGAGAGAAACCATATAAATGCCAGGAGTGTGGGAAATACTTTGCTCACCGTCAACAACTAGTAAGGCACCAAAGAGCCCACACAGGAGAGAAACCATACCATTGCCAGGAATGTGGGAAATGCTTTGCTCAGAATTCATACCTTGTGAAGCACATGAGACTGCACACAGGAGAGAAACCATACAACTGCAAAGAGTGTGGAAAATGTTTTACTCACAGTTCCTCCCTTGTGTATCACAAGATATTTCACACAGGAGACAAACCACATAAATGTCAGGAGTGTGGGAAATGTTTTGCTCTGAGTTCAAGCCTTCTCAGACACCAGAAAGTCCACATAGGAAAGAAACCATACTAATGCCCAGAATATGGGAAATAATTTGCCCAGAATGCACACATTATGAAGTATCATAGACTCCAAAGAGGAGAGAAGCCATACAAATAACAGCAATGTGCAAAATATTTTGGTCACTTTCAACAACTAGCAAGGCATCACAGACTATACATAGGAGTTAAAGCATGTGAATGCCAGAAGTGTGGGAAACGCTTGCGAGTCATAACTTCTAGCCCACCAGAGATTTCACACAATCCAGACAGGAGAGAAACCATACCCATACTACCAGTATGAGAGCTGGAAACATTTAACTCCAAATTCATAGCTTGTGTACCATGAAAGAGTCCACAAGGGAGAAAATCCTTTTAAAATGCAAGTGGTGTGGGGAATTTTCTGGTTAGAAGTTTTTATCCACAACTGAAGGAAAAACCATTTTATAAGCTGCTCCACTGGGGAATAATTGAGAAATTCATCCTAGTATTTTATTGGATGTTCTCGTAAGTCTTGTTCCCTGGAACAACAGAACACAAACTCCTTCTACATGATAGTCATGCAGATATTCAAATATGATTGTTCTATTCCTCAAAGGGGAAAGTTTCCAGACCTTTTACCGTCTTGATTGCCTTTGGCCTGAGCTTGTCAATTGATGCCTTTCTTAAACTGTGATGCCCAGAACTGGAAAGAGTACATCAGGTGAGACCTGACGAAAGCAGAGCAGTCTTGAACTACAATTTCTTTTAATCTGAGTACAATGTTTGTGCCTAGAATTGCTATAATGCTGCTGATTCATGTAGTATCTTTGCTACAGAGATGCTGATGCTTCTGCTGCTGCTGTCAGTGAGTGTACTTGAGAAAGCGAAGGGACTGAGAGCAAGATGGAGCATGCATGTTGAAGGAAGCACTGGAGAGCACTGGCTCAATGTGGTGTCTCTTCTGTTGTTCTCTCTCCTCTCTCTTGCCACTTCTTTCCCCCTCCTTGTTAGGAGACATCAGACTGAAAAAAATACTGAATGTTGGGATCTAAGACTTCTTCATAATGCCTTCCAGCCTGATACTGAAAAATGAATATGACTGCACCAAGTACATCCATCCCATTAAAACTATGAAGACAATGAAGACAAAGGAGAGGGAAATAACAGGGATGTTACTGTGGGAGTCTACTACAGACCCCCGACTCAGGCAGAGGAATTGGATGATGCCTTTCTAGAACAGATAATCACATACTCAGAAAAGAGAGATGTAGTAGTGATGGGTGACTTCAACTATCCTGATATTTGCTGGAAGTCAAACTCAGCCAAATCCTCAAAGTCTAGCAAATTCCTCACTTGCGTGGAAGACAATTTCATTGTCCAAAAGGTGGAAGAGGCAACAAGGGGATCAGCCATTTTAGATCTGATCTTAACCAACAGGGAAGATCTAGTTGATGGGGTGCAAGTGGTTGGATCCTTAGGTGGAAGTGACCATGTTCTCCTGGAATTTGTAATACAGTGGAAGGGAGAAGCTAGGCATAGTCAGACACGCACTCTAGACTTTAGGAGAGCTAATTTCAATAAACTTAGAGAAATACTGGGAGTGATCCCATGGTCAGGAATACTAAAAGAAAAGGGAGTTCAAGACGGATGGGAGTTTCTCAAAAGGGAGATATTGAAGGCACAATTTCAAACAGTTCCAATGAGGAAGAAAAATGGAAGATGTCTTAAGAAGCCAGGATGGATGACTAAGGAACTTTCAACTGAGCTAAGTTTTAAACGGAACATGTATAAGAAATGGAAAAATTGAGAAATTGCGAAAGAGGAATTCAAACAAATAGCCAGCACATGTAGGGGTAAAGTCAGAAAAGCTAAAGCGCAGAATGAACTCAGGCTTGCTAGAGAGGTTAAGAACAATAAAAAGGGCTTTTTTGGATATGTCTGCAGCAAAAGGAAGAAGAAGGAAACAGTAGGGCCACTGCGTGCAGAAGATGGCAAAATGCTAACAGGGGACAGAGAAAAAGCAGAATTACTCAACACCTTCTTTGCTTCAGTCTTCTCAGAAAAGGCAAAGGGTGCTCAACCTAAGGATAATGGAACAGGAGACAGAATAGAGGAAATTCAGCACAGAATAAGTAAAGAGGTAGTACAGGAATACCTGGTTAACCTAAATGAATATAAATCTCCAGGACCAGATGAACTACATCCTAGAGTATTAAAAGAACTGGCAAATGTAATATCAGAGCCATTGGCAATAATCTTTGAGAACTCCTGGAGAACAGGAGAAGTCCCAGCAGACTGGAGGAGGGCAAACGTTGTCCCCATCTTCAAAAAGGGAAAAAAAGAGGATCCCAACAATTATCGTCCAGTTAGTCTGACATCAATTCCAGGAAAGGTTCTAGAGCAGATCATTAAGCAGAGAGTCTGTGAACACTTAGAGGCCAATGCCATAATCACAAAAAGCCAACATGGGTTTCAGAGAAACAAGTCATGCCAAACAAACCTGATCTCTTTTTTTGATAAATTTACCAGCTTGGTAGATGAAGGGAATGCTGTGGATATAGTATACCTCGATTTCAGTAAGGCCTTTGACAAGGTTCCCCATGACATTCTTGCAAACAAGCTTGCAAAATATGGGATAGACAAATTAACTGTTACATGGATTTGTAACTGGTTGACTGGCCGAACCCAAAGGGTGCTCAACAATGGCTCCTTTTCATCCTGGAGAGAAGTGACCAGTGGGGTCCCACAGGGTTCTGTCCTGGGCCCAGTGCTATTCAACATCTTTATTAACGATTTGGATGACAGAATTGGGGGCATACTTATCAAATTTGCAGATGACACTAAACTGGGAGGAGTAGCTAATACCCCAGAGGACAGGATCAAAATTCAAAATGACCTGGATAGACTAGAAAGCTGGGCCAGTGCTAACAAAATGAAATTCAATGCAGAGAAATGTAAGGTTCTGCACTTAGGGCGGAAAAATGAAATGCACAGATATAGGATGGGGGACACCTGGCTGAATGAGACCACATGTGAAAGGGATCTAGGAGTCCAAGTAGACCATAAGCTGAACATGAGTCAACAGTGTGATGCGGCAGCTAAAAAAGCCAATGCAATTTTAGGCTGCATCAATAGAAGTATAGTTTCTAGATCAAGGGAAGTTATAGTGCCACTCTATTCTGCTTTGGTCAGGCCCCACCTGGAATACTGTGCCCAGTTCTGGGCACCACATTTCAAAAAAGATGTGGAGAAACTGGAGCATGTCCAAAGGAGGGCAACTAAGATGGTGAAGGGTCTGGAAACCATGCGCTATGAGGAACACCATAGGGAACTGGGGATGTTTAGCCTGGAGAAGAGAAGGTTAAGAGGTGATATGATAGCCCTGTTTAAATATTTGAAGGGATGTCATATTGAGGAGGGAGCAAGCTTGTTTTCTGCTGCTGCAGAGACTAGAACGCGGAACAATGGATATAAATTGCAGGAAAAGAGATTCCACCTCAACATTAGGAGGAACTTCCTGACAGTAAGGGCTGTTCGACAGTGGAACACACTCCCTCGGAGCGTAATGGAGTCTCCTTCCTTAGGGGTCTTTAAGCAGAGGCTGGATGGCCATCTGTCAGGGATGCTTTGACTTGGAGTTCCTGCATGGCAGGGGGTTGGACTGGATGGCCCTTGTGGTCTCTTCCAACTCTATGATTCTATGATTCTATGAATGTTTTACAGATGAGATATAAGTTTATTTTTTCAAACTAATAAACATATTAAATAAATTGTCTTACAGAGGTAAGGTTTATTTGTGAAATGCCTAAAGTGCTAGTTTTGAATTTGCAGTAGAACAGTAGATTTAATATCATGAAGTAGGTGGGGGAGGTACGGTACTAGGGTTGTCACCGAAGAGGAAAGAGGGCAGCAAAGTTTTATGATGGTATTTTTCTCCAGTAACATTGTTCATATTAATTCAATAATTCTTAGGAGAGGGGGGATTCCTGAATCCTCACACATAGCGAGAATAATTTGATGTCCTAAGCAGATAAAGACATTCAGGAACTATATTCCCATCAGCCTATTCAATTAGTAAACCAAGAAGCCAAACTTTTGCCAATATTCTCACATCCAGACTCAATTATAGTGCAGTCTGATATATCCTACAAGACCATTATGGAGATGTTAAACCCAGCCAAAGAATTTTGACCCTTAATGTGGCCCAGCACAGTAAAGTTAATAAGACGCTTCAGCTAGCTTTGGTCTTTTCTTTTTTTTATGCTACCAAGGCTTTTAACAGATTGTGGACAGAATTTTCTGTTTTGAGTATGTAAAACTATGCAGTTTGGGGAATTAGTTGTGCAGTTACTTTGGAATTTATGCTCAGGCCACAAAGCCCTAAATTAGGACAAATTATACAAACTCAGATCCAAGCTGCAGAAACATAGGGACAAAAATCAAGGCTGTCTCTTTCCTAGTCTTGTCTGTATTTGTGCTGGAGTCCAGCAGCCATGCTACGTAATAAGATTTTGAAAAGTAACTTTTACTGATGATGGACACGGCCTTTTCAATTTATTTGCTGAGCTCCTATATCAGGAGAAAGGAGAGATATAAATAAAATACATAATAAAAATAATAGTGTTGGTTTATGAGTCACACATCCAGAATCTGCTATTCCAAGCAAACATTTGGTGCAGTTTTTGTTTTTGTTTTGGTGTTTCTATTAATCTGACAAAATAAAAAATACTAGCCAGAAACCTCTCAAAGGGTGAAGACCTAGAGAAGCTGGAGTGTGGAAACCATGCCTTATGAAGAGAGACTTGGGGAGCTGGGGATTTTTAGCCTGGAGAAGAGACCGTTAAGAGGTGATATGATAGCCCTGTGTAAGTATTTGAAAAGGTGCCATATTGAGGAGGGAGCAAGCTTGTTTTCTGCTGCTCCAGAGAACACGACCCAGAACCATGGATGGAAGCTACAAGAAAAGAGATTCCACCTCAATATTAGGAGGAACTTCCTGACAGTAAGGGCTGTATGACAGTGGAAGACACTCCTTTTTTGGAGGTTTTTGTACAGAGGCTGGATGGCCATCTGTCAAAGGGGATGCTGTGATGGAGAGTTCCTGCATGGCAGAATGGGGTTGGACTGGATGGCCCTTGGGGGTCTCTTCCAGCTCTAGGATTATATGGCTCTCAGTCCCACCATCCATGTTCTCAGAAGGGATGAGAAGACAAAGGAAGAATTAGAGGACCCAGAAAGGAAGGGGACCAGGTGAAAATTCCTGGGGGGGGGGGTGGATAGAATTGAAAAGAAGGGGAGAGAAGAAAGATCTGGTGTAGGAAACTGGAGCTGGGAAGGAAGCAGAGAACTAGGGACCCTCCTTCATCATCTCAGTGGTGCAAGGAAGAGTTAAGGGAAGAGGGTTGGATTCCTAGAGGGGAAGGAGGAGCCCAGTCCTCCAGAGCAGAGAAGTCCCAGTCCTCCAGAGTAGAGAAGACTCCCCCATCATCACCTTTTTTGTCTCCTAGTCCTAGTCCTCTCCTCCCCTTCCTTGAGCTTGCTGGGTGCCTTTCTCTCCTTCTGCTGGGCTCTGGTGGTGGTGAGTCCCCCCCCCAGCAAGCCCCCCCCCCTCCATGGGGCTGAGGGAAGAAGAAGAAGGGGGCCTGCTTTGAGCCCTTTGCCTGCTCCCCCCTAGATGGAGGAGCCCTGTCCTGGAGACTTCCTCCTCCCCAGTGGGGTTGTTCCTCTCCCTCCCAAGGGGGGTCCAGGGGTCTCCATGGAGGATCCAGGCAAGGGAGGCTAAGACTGTAGGGAAGGGAAGGCTTTGTAGGGGAAAAGAGGGCTCCATGGGGGACATCATGGCCCCAGGCCAAGAGAGGGACCCCCAGGCAGCTGAGGAGGGGGCTGTTCAGTTCCTGCCTTGGCTCTTCTCCCTTTTTTCTTTAATGCCAGGGAGGGAGAAGGGGGAGAGGAGCTGTTGGGGGGGGATTTCTGTCTCAGGGGCTCAGAGGATTTGCTCCTCCTTGAGGACTAGGCACTGAGAGGGGCATTATTTGTAAGTGGCAACCTGGAGTGTGGTGGAGTCTCCTCCTTTGGAGGTCTTGAAACAGAGGCTGGATGCCCATCTGTCACAGGGAGGGCTTTGATGGAGAGTTCCTGCATGGCAGAATGGGCTTGGACTGGGTGGTCCTTGGGGTCTCTTCCAGCTCTAAGGTTCTATGAGATAGCCCCCCATTTCTTCCTTCCACAGATGCTGACTGGAATGGCAATTGAGCCTGTACACCTGTTCCTCCACATTTGCTGGGCCGCAGGACCCCCGTGGACGTGGGAAAACCACAAATAACAAAAACAGTATGTATTTACCTGGCAGAACACCTCTCTAGGAATTTCCAGGTCCTCCAGTGCAACTCTGTGGTCAACATCGGCCAGACATTGACCATAGAGTTGCGCTGGAGGAGCTACAAATGCCTTGCCGAGTGTTCTTCTCTAAGAGTCACTAGGTCCTTCAGTGTGACTTTTGGTTAAAGTTGACCATAGCGTTGCTCTAGAGGACCAAGATATTCCAAGAGAGAACATATTAACAAAATTCATGAATAATCAAGTCCGCAAAAGTCAAACCTGCAAATGTGGAGGTTCGAGTGTAGTCTAAATTTCGGGAGGCTGGGAAGGGGAGGTGGGGCCAGACTGCAGGGAAGGAGGGACTCGGGGTCCTTGGAGGTGACAAGAGGGCTCCTTGAGAACCATAGAGGTAGTATTTTATTTGGATCTTAGTTTTTGTCAGCTACCCTGAGTCCCAGGATTGGAGAAAAGACATACAGAATGATAATAATAATAATATAAATAAATAAACAAGACAAAAAATAATAATAATATATAATTAAATAAGACAGAATAGTAAATTACATTAATAGCAAGCGTTTTAAAATAAGGGGGAAAATTATGTTCTAATCACAGTCTCTACTATAGGCAGAGCTGATGTGTTGTGCTTGAAAAGCCAGATGGAATCCTAAAGTTGGAAGAGACCCCAAGGGCCACCCAGTCCAACCCCATTCTGCCATGCAGGAACTCACAATGAAAGTATCCCCAACAGATGGCCGTCCAGCCTCTGTTTAAAGACCTCCAAAGAAGGAGACTCCATCATCCTCCAATGGAAGCCTTAATTTAAACATGGAAGCCTTAATTTAAACAAGTGTCAAAGTCATTTTGAGTAAAAGAGGCTTATAGATAATGTGGCCTCAGAAGAAGGAACTGTGTAGAGACAGTTTGGGTTATGGCTGTGTGAGAGGAATGGAGAAAATGGCTCAGTGGAACTCCAAGAGAAGGAAGGTAGTGATAGGGGCTGGATAAGGAGAGAGCTGGGTGAAAGAGAATACCATCTTGTTCGGCTTTCAGATAGATAAAGGCCTTGCTTAGTGCCTTTCAACCAAAAAGCCTTCCCACCCATCTTCCCTGTTTTTTCTCGCCTATATAGTACAGTAAGTTTTAACTCAGCGATGTCTTGGTTTTGCAGAGTTTTGGAGCACAGCCTCTTCAGGGATTCTTTGCTTTGAGACAGAAGAGAGCATTAGAGTATATAGAGTCTCCTTGGCTGCTTCATTGGACACCCATTCAAAAATGGAGGAACCCTACTCAGCTGGACCTGAAACAGGAAGAGTCTGTGATGGCAGTAATGCTGAGAGCAGTGGGGAATTCTGGGAAAAAACTGTGCAGAAGTTTCTTAGCGGACACATGGCCAGCTCTGACATACAGCGCCAGTGCTTCAGGCAGTTCTCCTACCAAGATGGCAAGGGGCCCCGAGAGGTTTGCAGCCGACTCCATCATCTCTGCAACCAGTGGCTGAAGCCAGAAGAACAGACCAAACACCAGATCTTGGACCTAGTGATCCTGGAACAATTCCTGATCATCCTTCCCCCAAAGATGGAAAGCTGGATCAGGGACTGTGGGGCAGAGACCTGTTCCCAGGCGGTAGCCTTGGCGGAAGGTTTCCTTCTGAGTCAGGCCGAGAACAAGAAACAGGAAGAGCAGGTTAGAGCATTTTTTTCCTTGGTTTTTCTTAAACTGTGATTGATGGATTAGTTTAATGTGTTCTGCCTTTCACCTCATATGGACCACAGTGTGGGGAATATAGGCAGGATATGAGCCCCCTGCTTCTTTTCCTCTTATGGGAGAAGGTTTCCTCATGAGTCAGGCCGTTATGAAATGGGAAGAATAGGTTAGAGCATTTCCTCTTGGTGTCTCTAAAGCTGAGATTGCGTCACTGAGGGCAAGACAGATCACCTGAACTTGCTGCAGCCCCAATCCACCTTGAAGCCGCAAAGAGCCACTCTTTTTTGGGGCAAAAAAAAAAAAAACCGGCGTTGTGGCCATGTAAACTCTGTTCATGTAAATGCCGCACCGCCAAAGCATCATGAAGCCACTCTTCTGTAAATGGCCGGATGGCTTCCAGGTGGTTTGGGAACATGCTGCGTGTAAACTGTAACTTGCCGGTCTCTTCTAGCTCTGGGATTAATTTAATATATATATTGTCTTTCTCCTGAGATTGCATCCAGTTGGGGGGATATAATCAGAACATGATGTCTTCGCCTCCTTTTGTCATCTCCTCTGCTCATGCTGCTACTATCCCCATAGCCACTGCTATTGGTCTTCTTGTGAAATTTGGTGCCTCCGGAGCTTAGAAAGGTGGGGAGTGTGGGCAGCAAGGGCCTTGTTTCAAAGTGGAATCTCCCTCACAAAGGATTCTTAGCAGAATGATACTCCTTCAATACAAGGTGCTGGTTCCCTATGTCCTGTGTTTTTAAAAAAACTTCTAGAGGTTCTTGCTGCCATTGCTGTACAACCAGACGTGGCAGTGTGGTGATTTTGCAGTGGAAGAGAGTGGTTCCCCCATAAACCTTGGGTTCAGGGGAGAAATTTACTCCCACCTATACCTAAAAATTGCCTACTCCTACTCTGAGGGGTGAAAACATACAACTCTTACCAGTCTTTTTCTTTCAATATTTGTGCATGGATATACAATTTTAAAATTTAAATAATTAAAACATATTTTTAATTCTTCTCTACATTCTCCCTGCTCTTTCAGGAGGAAGTTCAGTCTGATCTGTCTGCATCAGAGGAGTCTTCATCAGACACCACCAAGAAACCACAGTGGAAGGAGTTCAAGCAGGAGGCTGACTGGGCTGTGGCTTTGCAGAGTAAGAATGAACCCTCTCTGGTATAGTTGTATTGTGTTGTACACTCTATGTAAGTTTCCCTCTGGGAACGAGTGGGGAATTTTGTGTATTGTGGCAAATCCATACTTAGTTTGAGATCGTGGAATTGGAAGTGTACGTGCAGGACCATTGGGCCTAGAAATGTGCATCTACCGTATATACTCGTGTATAAGTTGACCTCATGTATAAGTCGACGGCAGTTTTTGGAGCCAAAATCATGGAGTTTGATATGACCTGTGGATAAGTTGAGGATCAAACACTGGGGTATGTTACAAAAGATCTAAAGGGGGAAACAAATCACCACTTCCCTCCCTACATCTCCCTTTCTGGATCTCTCCCAAGTCCCGAGGGTCACAGTCTCAGGATATAAAAGGGGAAACAAACCTCGGCACACATGCACACACATTCTTTCCCTTTACCAAAAGCATTCCCAAAACTCATGGCTTGAAAAAGAGGGGACAGAAACCTCTCTCTCTTTCTTTGCACATAACTCCCAGGATTCCCTAAACTCATGGCTTGCAAAAGAGGGGACAGACCTTTCTCTCTGTCTTCTCTCACCCCCAGGATTTCCAGGCTCATGGTTTGCAAAACAGGGTCCAAGTGGGCATACTCTCTCTCTCTCCCTTTCCTGAGCAGCTCCTTCTTAGCTCTGGCTGCAAGGGGACTGAGGACTAGAGGGCTCTTTCTCTCTCTCTCTCTCTCTCTCTCTCACACACACACACACACACAGGAAGAAAGGAGAGCGTGGCAGGGAGTGGCTGCGGACTCAAACGGGAGCCTCCTAAAGATCCCTGGCTACAGAGGAAGGTGGGCACTTCTTTCAGAAAAATTTCAAGCAGTATTAATTTGTTGCCCCGTAGATAAGTCTACCAATGATTTCAGAGTCCATTTTGGGGCATAAATTTCTTGACTTATAGCCCAGTATATACGGTAGAAGTGCATTTGGTTCCAAAGTATTTCCATTCAATACGAGTGCTGAATGTTTCAATCAATGCAAAATAGTGGAATGGGGGGAGTTAGAACTGGAATGTCCCAAGCCCCAGTCCAGCTCCCTAAGTACTGGACCAAAACAACCCATAGGCATTGTGAAGTTACAAAGTACTACTTTCTTTTAAGAATTATAATTGTTCGTCTGAGACAACCTTGTGTGATAAGCCCCCCCCCCCCCCCCGGTGTATCCTGCAGGGTCTGGAACAATGGAACCAACAAGTACTCAGTCATCTCTTCCTCTTTGGGATGGACTGGAATCAAGTCAGGTAAGGAGAAGGTTTCCTAGGAGAAGCAGCCTGAGTGTGTTTAGTTTTGGGCTCAGATCCCTTGCAGCACTATCTGAGAATTTTGTTTGTTTGATATAGAAGTTAAAACTATTGACTCTTGATTGGCCAAAATTGGACATTCCAATTCCCGGTTGCATTTGTGCTGTAAATCCTGCATGTCATTTTCCCCCCTGGATAATAAAAATGTATACAGAGTTGGTTTAGCTGTTCAATCAGCCTCAATAGATATTTCTAAAATTAAAGAAACCTCAGAAGCATTGAGAGTTGCAGTGCTAAATCTATATTGTAACAAGTCTTGTAATTTGTACGTATTGCCATTTAACTGCTGAAGGTAAATTAAACTGGTCTTGCACACTTGAGAAAAAGATAAACTCATAATCAACATCTAAAAATTGGTTTAATCCTGTTTTCTCCCCAAGTCTTCAATAGATCCCCTCCCCAGTGATTGAATTAGGATTTATCCCAGAGTAAGTCTGGCATAGGCATATTCTCAAAATGTAATTGGCATGATAATATTTGCCATGTAGCTCTAACTGCAGAGACTACAGGCAATATACTTATCTGTTTTACCAAATCAAGAACCTAACATCATCCTATTAGATGATGGTGCCAAAAAAAGAGGATTTCAAAACTGACCATGGTGGAATACTTATTCTGGGTAAAGAAGTGCAACATTTAGTGCAAGATAGCAAGTACGTGTGATGATATGTTTTAATTGTTTTAACTTTGTCCTTATACTCAATTTTAAACCCACCTATCTATCTAAATATTGCATAATATATTTTAATAACTTGGTCATGCTCTGTTTAATTATCTGAGATATCTCCCTGGAGAGAATTATACCCAAGCATAAAATGAAATTAGGACAATACTGAAGCTGCCATTTAAACAAAGTATTGGAGTCTACCTTATCTCTGGCTGGCATTATATCTGATCTAGAGCAGTTAATTAAATATCTATAAATATTTAACCAAAGGTGTTTATGAGCTTCAGCAAAACTGGTATCAACTCTGCCAATGAACCCATCAAACAACCAACATGAAGGTTTCAGCACTAAAGAAATTTTTCACTTTGTTTCTTGTTAGTCTTTATATGAGCTGTCAGCAGGAAATGTTTTCTTTTTCCTCCAGGATGCAGTGACTTTTGAGGATGTGGCAGTCCATTTCTCCCAGGAGGAGTGGGCTCTTCTGGATCCTGATCAGAGAGCCCTGCATGTGCAGATCATGGAGGAAACCCATGAGATGGTTGGCTTTCTTGGTAAGACTCCTTCACTGAAGATCATTTTTGTTTTAAAATGTAGTAATAACAAGCACTTTAACAGTGCTGTTCTTGAGTGGGATCATTATCCCAAATCCTACCAGTCATTGGGGACTTCTGAAGGCTGGGATGGGGGACTTAACAATTTTTCTCAATAGCTCTTGTGAGCCTTGCCAGTACAGTCTGACCTCCACATTCACGGGAGTTAGGGACACAAGACTCCCGTGAAATTGGAAAAACTGCAAATATGTGGGGCAAGGTTGAAGGGCGCACATGCCCCAAGTACATATGACCCTTCCACCTCCCCCTGTACTTTGGCCAGCTGAGAGAAGCTACCCTTAGTTGGCTAAGGAGCGAAAAGAAGCATGAGGAGCGAAAAGCATGCATGCCCTTACTGTCTTCCCCTGTGGTTTGGTCAGCTGAGGGAAGCTGGCCCTTCCCGGTTGCTCCTTCTCTCCTGGAATTTTTTCCCCATGGGGAAAGGAGAAAAAGGAGAAGCACATGCATGCCCTCTCTGGTTCTGCCACAAATAATCAAATCCTCGAATGTTAACCCTGCAAAATTGGAGGGCCAACTGTACTCCATTTTGGCCCAACCTTTCCTTTCTCTGCTGATCTTTCTCTCTTCTCCATAGGATTTATTCACCCTAGCCCGCTTTACTTGACTTAAAACCCCTTTCTCCCCTGCACTGCAGCTCTGTTCCTCTTTTCATTCAGCCTTTGCATCCCAACAATAACCAGGTATCAGGTATCTAGTGGCCCTTTTTCTTTTCCACCTTTTCTTCCCATATATTTCCTGTACCTATTGGAGATGCAGGAGATGTCCTTCTTGAGACGTCCAAACTTACTCACCTGGGTCTGCATTTAGCATTATCAGCATGCTGTTTTTTTGTGTGACACATTGCCATCTAAGACAAGAGTCAAAGCAGCCTATAGTAATAGCTGGAAACAAAACAATATTTTTCTTGCTATTTGCCATTAAGTTTGCCATCAATAGAAGTATACTGTCTAGATCAAGCAAAGTTATAGAACCATTCTATTCTGCTTTAGGTATGTTTGGGTTGGAAAAGAGAAGGTTGAGAAGTGATATGATAGTGCTGTTTAAATATTTGAAGGGTTGTCGTAATTGTTTTCTGCTGCTCCAGAGACTAGGACATGGAGCAATGGATTCAAGGTACAGGAAAAGAGATTCTATCTCTACATTAGGAGGAACTTCCTGACAAAGACTGTCCATTCTCATTTGATCTAGGCTGTTGGCCCATGAGCTGTGGAAGAGTGATCAAAGAGAGTGACACTCCCCTAAAAGGGAATTCAACAATTCCTCTTTGTTATAAGAAGGAAATAAAAAATAGCAATAATTCGGTAGAAAATGCATTGTGAAAAGAATGAGAGTAAACCAATATGCAATTGAAAGTTACTTGTCTCTGTACTCTATACTTACCTGTATCATTATTAGAAACGGAGTAGCTGTAGAAATACGATGTCACCCTTCTCCCATCCAATGTGGAGAATGTGTCATGAAATCTTGTGTGCAGCAAAAAATCCAACTTTAATTGGACATGGGAAACCAAAACTAGAGACGGGGGAGAAAAACAAATAAGAGAGAAAGATGGTGACATATTTTGAGGCAAAGAAAAATTTGTACTGACAGAATTTAGTGTGAAGATGCAAAAGACAACTGTTCCATCAGTGAGAATGGGACATAAAAAAACAAACAAAAAAAAACCAGGCAGGACTAGGACATAGATGGCCTGTGGAGCACCCTTTCCTTAGAGGCTCTGAGCGGTCAAACAGCTCTCTTCATTCCTGAGTCCAAAGTCCCACTGAAATCTAGCCAGCCATCCCCATTCCCTCAGACCTCCCTCCTAAGTTTCTGTGACCAATAGTCTGGGAAGATAAAGGTAGCAATCCAGCTTCCCATGTTTTTATGATCAGGTATATTAAGAAGATCTATTGATTTTTCATGGGATCCTTATTTCTGCTTGTTGTACCTCAGATAAAATCACTATTGGATGTGATACTAAGCTAAATTTTGTAGCATGATGTAAAAGTATAAACATGTCAAGTCCCAAATATACATCTTGAAATCCCATGAAGAACAAAAGCCTGAATATGTCAGGCCCTGAATATAGTTATTGAAATCTCATTAAGAATAAAAAATCCTGGAGCCTAAAAGACCAATGGAGGGCAGAGGGGGAAGGACAATAGACTCTCTTTTTTCCCATAGCTGTGTTGTTTTTAGAATGGTTTCCATTCTGTCTCTTTCCCACTCCCAGGCAGTCCTTTCCACTCACACTGAGGAATGATTATGTTCTATTTTTCTCCTTCTTCCCAGCAAATGACTGGAGTAAGGGAAAGGCATGTAGCAAGTGTGGAATGTGTTTTGGACACAAATGGGAGCTTATCAGACACCAGAAAGCCCACACAGAAGAGGAAGGTTCTACCAGAGAGAAGCCCTTCAAGTGCAACACATGTGGGAAACTTTTTGCCCATAATATGGCACTTGTGCTTCACATGAGACTCTGTGCTGGTAAAAGAAGCGTTAGATGTAAAGTCTCATGCAAAAGTTTTGATTACAAATCACCCAATTTGAGCCATCAAACATTCCATAAAGGTAAGAAAACACACAAATGTCAGGAATGTGGGAAACATTTTGCTGGCAGAACAGAATTGCTGGTTCATCAAAGAGTCCACACAGGAGAGAAACCATACAAATGTCAGGAGTGTGGGAAATGTTTTTCAACAAGTTCAAATCTTGTGATGCACCAGAGAGTCCACACAGGAGAGAAACCATACAAGTGCCAGGACTGTGGGAAATGTTTTTCTACAAGTTCAAACCTTATGATGCACCACAGACTCCACACGGGAGAGAAGCCATACAAATGTCAGGAGTGTGGGAAATGTTGCACTCGAAAGTCAGAACTTGTAGTCCATCTGAGAGTCCACACCGGAGAGAAACCTTATAAGTGTCAGGACTGTGGAAAATCCTTTTCGCAAAAGTCAACCCTTGCAACCCACTGGAGAGTCCACACATCTGAAAAACCATATAAATGCCAGGAGTGTGGGAAATGTTTTGCTCACAAGTCATCTCTTTTAGATCACAAAAGAACCCACACAGGAGACAAACCATACAAATGCCAGGAGTGTGGAAGATGTTTTGCTCACAGTTCACATCTTGTGACCCACCAGAGTGTCCACACAGGAGAGAAACCATACAAATGTCAGGAGTGTGGAAAATGTTTTGCACACAGTTCACACCTTGTCACCCACCAGACATTCCACACAGGAGAGAAACCATATCAATGCCTGGAGTGTGGGAAATGTTTTGGTCACAGTTCACATCTTGTCACCCACCAGAGAGTTCACACAGGAGAGAAACCATACAAGTGCCAGGAGTGTGGGAAATGTTTTGGTCACAGTTCACACCTTGTCACCCACCAAACACTCCACACAGGAGAGAGACCATACAAATGTCTGGACTGTGGGAAGTGTTTTTCTACAAATTCAAGTCTTGTGAGCCACAGAAGAGTCCACACAGGAGAGAAACCATGTAAGTGCCCAGAGTGTGGCAAATGTTTTTCTACAAGTTCAAACCTTGTGATGCACCAAAGACTCCACACAGGAGAGAAACCATACAAATGCCAGGAGTGTGGGAAATGTTGCACTCGGAAATCAGAACTTGTAATCCATCAGAGAGTCCACACAGGAGAGAAACCATATAAGTGCGAGCAGTGTGGAAAGTGCTTTTCTCAAAATTCAACCCTTGCAACCCACTGGAGAGTCCACACAACAGAAAAACCATACAAATGCCAGGACTGTGGGAAATGTTTTGCTCGGAGTTCATATCTTGTGAAGCACAAAAGACTCCACTCAGGAGAGAAACCATACAAATGTCAGGAATGTGACAAATGTTTTGCTCACAGTTCACACCTTGTGACCCACCTGGCACTCCATACAGGAGAAAAACCATACAAATGTCAGGAGTGTGGGAAAAGTTTTACGGGGAATACACAACTTGTGATCCACCAGAGAGTCCACACAGGAGAGAAACCATACAAATGCCAAGAATGTGGGAAATGTTTTTCTACAAGTTCAAACCTTGTGAGCCACAGGAGACTTCACACAGGAGAAAAACCATACAAATGCCGGGAGTGTGGAAAATGTTTTTCTTGGAATATACAACTTCTGACACATCATCAGAGAGTCCACGTAGGAACAACAGAAGAAAATGTCCAGATTTTTTTGTCAGGCAAGAAAACCAAGAAGAATATTTAACCACTGTATGATGCTAAGACAAGGAGAGGCTTAGGAGTCCTGAATATTAAATTGTATTATGAGGCCTGTTGTTTTGTAGTGTTGAAGGAATTGATTTTGCTTAGAGATGAGAGACTCTTGCCACTTGAAGTTCATTGTTTAATTTTTGTGTGGTTGGGTTCACTTTGGTACAATAAAGATAAGTTGCATGTTCAATTTAAAAATCAATTTATTAGAAAGGTTCTTCTGTGTGTCTGGTTTAAATATAAGCATTTCCTAATATTTGTCCTCCTTGCCACAGGAAGCCTTTTTAAGGAAAGTTAAAAATGGGGGGAGAGGGGAATTATGATGATCTTTTGTACTTTGAATAAGACAGCTGGAAGTTTCGATAAAGAGAGATGTTACTTTAAAAAGACAAAGATCTTGAGTGCTTTGCTTAAATGCAACTTTGTGACCGACTCAATCAAGATAAGCGAAATGCTGCAATAGAGGCTGGAGAAAAGGAATTATATTTACAGTTATGTAAAGACAATGAACATGTAATATAAAAAGTGATTTAAAAGCTTTTGAAATGAGAGACAAAAGATCAACCTGTAAAAGAGTACATGGTAAGGTGGGCCCAAAATTTGGGGCATAAATATTCAAATAGATGTTTGGGAGGAAATGTGATCCAAAGATATAAATTTACTTTGTGCAGTAATTTAAAAGAAAGCCTGTATAAGATGATGTATACATGTTATCTAACCCAAAATAATGTCGAAAATGTCCAAGAACGTTTAATACCAGTGTTGGGGATGTCAAGATAAGGAGGGTTTCTTTTTTCCTACGTGATGGACTAGGGAGAAGGCAAAAAGTTATTGGTTGAAGATTCATATGTTAATCTAAAACATTTTAAAGACAGATTTTGTAATGTCACCAGAAATGTTTCTGGTGGTCATTATAGATAAAGAACTGCCTAGTAAATATGGATTATTTCTTCATTACATGATTACCGCAGCAAGAACATTGCTCAACCTTGGAAACAGACTGAAGTACTGACAACAGAAGAATGGACTGTTAAGGTTTCTGAGTTATCTCAAATTGCTAAGCTATCATGGGTTCTAAAGCTAATTTAATTTTTTTAAAAGGTTAGAAACAGTTTGTGGACTTTCTGATCAATAAGAAATCTAATGATGTAATAATCTGTTATGGTTTTTAGTAATTCTAGTAGGATTATTTAGTTTGATTCAAAATAATAAAATACTAGATTCCTTTTATATTATTTTTACAGTTAAAATGCAGGGTCAGAGCCCTACTGTTGTTATATGTCTTTCTCTCTCCCCCCTTGTACATTTTTTTCTCTTCTCTTTGTCCTCTCTCCTTTTCTGAATGTATTCTCTTAATGTACATTATCCTGATATTTATTGTAAATTAGATTGTCAGTGTTAACATCAATAAATAAACTGAGGAAATAGAAAGAGTCCACACAGAAGGGAAACTATAAAAATCCCAGGAGTGTGGTAAATGATTTGCTCAGAATGTGACCCATAGAGAACTTCCTGGCAGTAAGAGCTGTTGGTCAGGAGAATATGCTGCCTGGGAGTGTGGTGGTTTTTAAATGGAGGCTGGATGGCCATCTTTCTCAGGGAATTCTTTTGTTGTACAATCATAGAATTACAGAGTTGGAAGAAACCACAAAGGCCATCCAGTCCATCTTCCTGCCATGCAAGAACTCACGATCAAAGCATTCCCGAGGGATGGCCACCCAGCCTCTGCTTAAAGACCTCCAAAGAAGGAGACTCCACCACTCTCCAAGGGAGTGCGTTCCACTGTCAAACAGCACTTAATGTCAAGAAGTTCCTCCAAATGTTGAGGTGGAAACTCTTTGTTCTAGTGGTCCCCAAACTGTGCTCTTTAAGGGATTTTGGACTTCAGCTCCCAGAATCCCAGACATGTCTGAGGCTTCTGGAAGCTGAAGTCCAAAATCTTTTAAAGGGCACAGTTTGGGGTCTACTGCATGACTGTTCCATGTTCTAGTCTCTGGAGCAGCAGAAAACAGGCTCACTCCATCCTCAGTATGGCATCCCTTCCAATACTTAAACAGTTGGCCCTCCACATTCACGTTTTTGACACTCGCGGTTTTGCTTATTCACGAGATCATGACCTTGTGAGCAAACACTCCTCCTCCTTCCCGGGCTTCTTCCCCTCAGGAAAACAGCCCAGGAGGGAGGGAGCAGCCAAGAAGGATGTGTGTGCCAACCCATGGGTTGTGTGCCAACCCTATTTCCCCATGGGATAGCTTCTTCCCCAGGCAGCTATTCCACTACTTGGAGGAAGCCTGCTGTCCCACCAGGAAGGGCAAGGGAGGGATCAACCTGTTTTTCCTGGTGGGATAGCTGCTTGGGGAAGCCTGCTGTTCCACTGGGAAAGGGCTGTGGAGCCAGTTAAAGGGATGGGAGGGTGGGGGGACACGGGTGCCTGCTCCTCTTCCTCTGCTCACCTGATATGAGAGCCCTGTGTAAGTATATGGTGTCACATTGAGGATGGAGCAAGCTTGTTTTCTGATGCTCCAGAGACTAGAACACGGAACAATGGATGCAGGCTACAGGAAAAGAGATTCCACCTCAACATTAGGAAGAACTTCCTGACAATAAAAGCTGTTTGACAGTGGAAGACTCTCCCTCAGACAGTGATGGAGTCTCCTTCTTTGGAGGTTTTTAAACAGAGGCTGGGTGGCCATCTGTCACAGGGAGTGCTTTGATGGAGCGTCCCTGCATGACAGAATGGGGTTGGACTGGATGGCCCTTGGGGTTTCTTCCAACTCTAGGATCCTATGACCTTTAATTTCTTTGTGGGGGAAAGATTATTCACGGTTTTTCCACATTTGTGGGGGTCTTGTTCTCCTGTGAATGTGGAGGCCTGACTGTGCAAAGACATTTGTTCCTCCAGCTACACATTTAGATATGAATGCACTTAGGATGAAAAAATGAAATGCACAGATATAGGATGGGGGACATCTGGCTGAATGAATCAATGTGTGAAAGGGATCTAGGAGTCCAAGTAGACCATAAGTTGAACATGAGTCAACAGTGCAATGTGGCAGCTAAAAAGGCCAATGCTATTTTAGGCTGCATCAATAGAAGTATAGTGTCTAGATCAAAGGAAGTAATAGTGCCGCTCTATTCTGCTTTGGTCAGGCCCCACCTGGAATAATACTGTGTCCAGTTCTGGGCACCACAATTCAAAAAGGATGTGGAGAAACTGGAGCATGTCCAAAGGAGGGCAACTAAGATGGTGAAGGGACTGGAAACCATGCCCTCTGAGGAACGCCTTAGGGAGCTGGGGATGTTTAGCCTGGAGAAGAGAAGGTTAAGAGGAGATATGATAGCCCTGTTCAAATATTTGAAGGGATGTCATATTGAGGAGGGAGCAAGCTTGTTTTCTGCTGCTCCAGAGACTAGAACACGCAACAATGGATGCAAACTGCAGGAAAAGAGATTCCACCTCAACATTAGGAGGAACTTCCTGACAGTAAGAGCTGTTCGACAGTGGAACACACTCCCTCGGAGTGTAGTGGAATCTCAGTCCTTGGAGGTCTTTAAACAGAGGCTGGATGGCCATCTGTCGGGGATGCTTTGACTGGGAGTTCCTGCATGTCAGGATGGGGTTGGACTGGATGGCCCTTGTGGTCTCTTCCAACTCTATGATTCTATGATTTTGACCTTCAGGTGTTAAGTCTGTTAAAAATTATTAGCTGTTTCATCAAAATACCCGAACTTTGGCCCAAAACACACTGCAGAAATAATCCAGTTCGAAACCACTTTAACTGCTATGGGAATTCTGGGAACTGTAGTTTTGTGAGACATTTCGCCTTCCCTGCCAGAGATCTCTGTGGTGCCACAACAAAATGCAGTTCCCAGGATTTTGAGGGCAGTTAAAGCGGTCTCAAGCTGGAATGTTTCTGCAGTGTGTTTGGACCATAGAAATAGAAATTCATGCATCTTAGTAGTGTTCCAAATGGAGGACCTGTTGAAATTCCTCCCGGACAGAAAGTTGAGATGTAGGACATGTCCTGGAAAAGGAGGGCTCCTGGTCACCCTGTATAGAAATATATATAATATACAGATATAAAAGTATACGTATAGCGTGTGTGTGTGTTTGTATACACAATATACAGTATATATATATATATATATACACACAATAGTATTATATATACACACACTATTATTTATAAAAGAAACCCAGACTCGAAAGGCTCTGGTGGATCTTGCCAGGAGCTTGGCTTGCCTTCAGTCACATGTTGGGGGAAGTGGTGCCAACCTGCTACATTATAAGGGAGCCAGCTGGAAATTTCCTTTGGTCTAAGAACAAACAAACATAAAAGGATAAGTAAAAAAAGGCCAGACCCTGAAAAGAAGGAGGCCAAGTGAGATGTCCTGGACATGGGTTGAACTGAAAGAGGGGAGACAAAAAAGATCTGGTGGGAATTTGGAACTAGGCAGAGAAGCAGAGAGACCCCCTCAACTCAATGGTGCAAGGAAGGGTTAAGGGGAAAGAGCTGGATTCCTAGAGGAAGAGAAATGTAGGGGGGAAAGAGTCCAGAGAGCACAGACAAGCCCAGTTCTCCATAGCAAACAGGCTTTCTTTCTACCCAGCAGACCTTTTCTCTTCTGGGGGACTGAGGACCCCAATCCTCCAGAGCAGATGAAGCTCAGGCTCCTAGGTTTCCTGCCTTTCTTGCCTTTTCCTCCCAAGGAGTCTTGGGCTGCCTCTCTCTCCTTCTCCTCCTGGGGCCTGGGGGTGAGTCCCAATCTAAACCTCTCCCATGGAAGTGAAGTCCTGTGTGGGATGGGGGGCCTCTGGGTTGTTGTTTCTCTCCCTCCCACGGTGGGGTCCTGGGGTCTCCTCTGGCTGGGACTGACCTGGAGGATCCAGGCTGGAGAGGCCTTTGAGGGGGAGGACCCAGATTGCAGGGGTTGGGGGAGTCTTTGGCAGGAAAAGATATTGAGAGGATTTTCCACCCCAGGAGACCAAAGGTCTTGCCCTGTCTTGAGGACTATGCACTTTGTTACACTTGTTATTCCTAACACATCAATGTCTGCTTTGCAGGGTTTTCAAGCAGAGTCTGTTCAGGGGTTCTTTGTCCTGAGATAGAAGAGGGCACAAGGGTCCCTTGGGTCCCTTTGGCTGTTTCATCGGATGCCAGCTCAAAGATGGGTGAACCTGACTCAGTTGGACCCGAAGAAGAAGGAGCCTCTGATGGCATCAGTGCTGAGAGCCGTGAGGAGTTCTGGGAAAGACGCATGCAGAGGTTCCTGAGCGGTGGTGGCCTTGCCAGCTCAGAAATAGAGCGTCAACGCTTCAGGCTCTTCTCTTACAAGGAGGGTGAGGGCCCACGAAAGGTTTGCAGACACCTCTACCATCTCTGCCACCAGTGGCTGAGGCCAAAGGAACAGACCAAACATCAGATCTTGGACAAGGTGATCCTGGAGCAGTTCCTGCACATTCTGCCCCCAGAGATGGAGAGCTGGGTCAGGGAATGTGGGGCAGAGACCTGTTCCCAGGCAGTGGCCCTGGCCGAAGGTTTCCTTCTGAGTTGGGCTGAGGACAGAAAACAGGAAGAACAGGTTAGATCATTTCATTTCTTCTTGGTGTCTGTAAAGCTGAGATGGATGGATTAAATGTCTGTCCTACTTTTTGCTCTATATTGAACCAAGTCCTGGGGACAACTCTGTGTCCCTACTGCTGCCACCCCCAGAGACACTGCCATTTCTCTTGCTCTTGTAATGAAATTTGGTGCTGCCAGAAGTAGCTTAGAAAGTGAAGGGTGTCTGTTTAAATCTTTTTAAACAGATTTAAGAGGATTTGTTAAAAGGAGTGTACACACAACCGTTAGAAATAAATGACTATTTTCTTTCTTTTTAATCTGGACTGGAAACATTGTTGAGACGTGTATAGGTTTAAACAAGCTAGAGTAAATAGTACAAAATGGCAAGTGGTAAAAATTAGATAAGAGAAGCACTTTGGAAAATGCAAAAAACCCTAAACACAGGAAGTATTTTTCAGTTGGATTGTAGTTGTATGGTGGTCAAATGTATGAATATTATGGAAGGAAATTTGTCTGTAGACAACTGAGTATGTTTGTATAGGTTTGTATTGTTTTTTACATGTCTGTCTTATAATTCTTTAAGTTTCAAATTCAAATAAAGATTATTTTGAAAAAAGAAAGTGAAAGGTGTGGGGAGCATGGATCTTGTTTCAAAGTGGATTTTCTGTCTCAAAGGCCTCTTAAGATAATGAATACAGGTTCCATGCTCCTTGCGTCCTGAGTTTTCAAAGAATCTCCAAATATTCTTGCTGTCATTGCTGTATAACCAGATGTGGCAGTGTGGTGATTTTGTAGTGGCAATTCATCATTCCCCCTTCCCCACTTGGGTTCAGGGAAGAAACTTGTTTCCACCCATACCAAAAAATTGCCTACTCCTGCTTTGAGGGGTAACACTTGCTACAATTGCCAGTCTTTTTCTTCTGATATTTGTGCATGGGTGTATAATAAAAATCTAAAAGATTAAAATGTACTTTCTAATTATTCTTCACATTCTCCCTGCTTTTTTAGGGGGAAGGTCAGTCTGATCTCCCTGCATCAGAGGAGTCTACATCAGACACCTCTCAGAAGTCCCAGCGGAGGGAGCTCAAACAGGAGGAAGATGGGGCTGTGGCCTTGCAAGGTAAAGATCCATATTAATTTGAAATCGAAGAAGTGGAGGTGACAGGGTCATTGGGCTTGGAGATGTGCATCTAGATGTGTACAGTCACCCCTCTGTTTTCGCGAGGGGCATACGGAGGGCGACATAATGGGGCATGCGCCCAAGGTGTGTGTGTGTGGTGGCATGCACAAGAGCGCGCTACCATTGTAGTCAATAGGGACTCGATTATCGGCAATTTCCCATTTTTGTTGGGGGGGGGATTCTGGAACGGATCCCCTGCGAAAACAGAGGGGCAACTGTATTTAATTCCAAAATACAGGCATTCAACAATGGGCACAGTGGGAGCTAGAACTGGAATGTCTCAAACCCTAGTCTAGTCCACCCCCCTTTTTTTTTATTTAGTATTTTGAAATTTTACAAAATATAACATAAAACAAATTATAACATTTTTCATACCTATATATATACTTTAACATTTTACTTATTTTTTGCTAAATATCACCTCAGTGCACCCTTTCCCCAGAGTCATTCCCATCTTTATACTCCATCCAAAATTTTAGTTCTTCCCGTGGAGGTAATTTCCCATTTTCCTCTGTAGTCTAGCCCCCTAACCACCTATAGACTTTTAGAATTGTCCCCTATTACAGAGGCCACCATGGGTCAGACTGTGTTGTCTTCTTTCCCTACTTCCTGCCATACTGATCCTTCTTTTTCACTTTATTCAGTTCTTCGACAGCTTGGGTATGCCAGCTCTGTCTTTTTTAACATGCACCCACAGCTGTGCATTTATATTCAGCTTTAGGGTTAGGGTTAGGATGTATTGCTCCTTCAGAACTGCTCTTATGTCAGGGCATCTATATGCAGGGTCAAAGGTGTGCATTTTCCTGGTTAAGTAGGAATATCCCAGGTTCTTTTTGTGCCAGTTTTTATCCGCAGAGTGTGGCTTCAATCCAATTTCCACCCACTTTGGAGTCGTGTGTCATCTAAATGTCCCAATTCCAAAGCAGTTGGAAACTGCTTTATTTGGCCCTTATGTTTCACCTCTTAGTCAAGGAGGCATGCAGAAAGATAATATATGTGGCCAAAATAAAAGAGAAGAAACAATGGATGACACTTAACAAGAAACTAAAGAAAAAAGAATTCAGGAACAGAACCAGAACCATGAATACAACTGTTCAACAATTAGTGCACAAGGACAAAAAAGAATTACTATAATAATAAATGCAGATAAATAGAAATCTATAGATTTTACTGGGATACAAAATGTTACTGTCTTCCTCATAAGTTTCTTTCTAGAAATGTAATTGTAGCCTCTGAGACAAGGTTGTGTGATCAGCTTCCCTCCACCTTGATCTCTCTTGCAGGGTCTGGAATGATGCCACTAACAAGTACTCCATTTTCTCTTCCTCTTTGGGATGGAGCGGAATCAAGTCAGGTAAGAAGAAGGATTCTTGGGATAAGAGGACTGAAGCAGCCTGGGTGTCCTTAGTCCTGGTATCCTGGTTCTTACAGTGGCCCATAAGAGGCCTCTAGGAATCCTGCAATCCAGACATGGAAGCCAGCAACTGGTATTTAGAGGCATGGTGCCTCAGCTAACAAACCTTTCAAACAGCCAACAGGAAGGCTTCAGTCCTAAAGGCTGCTTGCACTTCGATCCTTAACAGTGAGCTAAGGGCAGGAAATGTTTTCTTTTCCTCCAGAGCCAAATCACCTTTGAGGATGTGGCTGTCCATTTCTCCCCAGAGGAGTGGGCTCTCCTGGATCCTGATCAGCAAGCCCTACATGTGCAGATCATGGAGGAGACCCATGGGATCGTGGCTTTTCTTGGTAAGTCTCCTTCACTGATGATGGTTCTGGTTTTATAATGTAGTAATCACAATCACCATAATAGTGCTGCACCTAAGTGGGATCAGAATCCCAAATTCTATTTATCATTGGGGGCTCCTGAAGGCCAGGATGGGGGACTCATTTATTCACCTGTAATCCAGTCTTCCTCCTTTTCTGCTGCTTTCCACTTTACCCAGCATTATCATAATTTCCAGTGAGTTATATCATCTCCTGATGTGTGCAAAGTACCACAGCCTCAGTTTAGTAATTTTGGTTTCAAATGTACTCAAAAGTATTCAGTGACCTAGCCATGATAGGCTGTTTCAGCTTTAAAATATAGAAAGGAATACAGTGGAAGATTTGAGATAAATAAATTTTATTGATCACAGGGAGTGCCCGGGGGTCCACAAACAGGTATCTGTCTTTTTCTTAGTCTCACTGGTAGTATAGGATTCCTTTTATGACTTTTTATATCTTTATTTATCTTTTATTTGGCCACTAGTGAGTTACATCTTGACTTGCTCTCAGACCCAGTTGTTTCTGCCTTTTGAAGTCCATGGTATTCATAGAACTATCCTGCAGCATCACATTTCAAATGATCTAATTTTCCTCCTATCCTCATTTTTTAATCTTCCTCTTTCAAACCTTGCCTAACAATCAGAAATACAATGACATGGATGATCCTGACTTTGCTATTCCATGATAAATCTTTCCTCTTGAGGAGCATATCCTGTTACTTCATAGCTGCCCTCTTTATCTTAACTTCTTCTGATTTGTGGACTACAGTCTCTCCTTCGCTTAGGGACGGAGCCAAGGGAAAGACATTTATTTAAAAATTTCCCTGTCACAATTTCATGTTTTGAACTTATGTAAATAGTATGTGTTCCTTTTGATTCATTAATATTCAGCTATAACTCTGCTTTTGCATTTTCTTCTTTAATTTTCACAAGTAGTCATTCCAAGACATTGCTATATTCTTCTAGTAATTTTTTGTTATCTGTGTGTCTGAAAATTATTAATGTTCCTTACTCCAGTTCTCATGCCTCTTTTGTCAGAGTCTAATCCTTTTTTTTCAGTAGGACATGTTCTGCATTTAAATTAAACAAAGAGGGTAATAAAATATTTCCTGCTCTGAACCACTTGCCTGTTGAAAACATTCCTCCTTAAAGGAATCTACCATCCATTTTAATTAATTACATTATTTGTTTATTGCACTTCTCTTCTGCTTTTCTTCCCAAATGGAATCCAATGCAACTCATTTTTCATGTACGCAATTCTTCAGTATATTGCTTCTATCATCTTTCTAAAGCAATTTATCAAGGCCTTTGTCTGCACAGTACTCAGAAGAGTTAGAGCTAGGACATGGGTGGCCTGTGGAACACCTGTTGCACACCCTTTGAATCTCTGGGCACTCAAGCAGGTTCCATCATTCCTGAGTCCTAAGCCCCACTGGAATCCAGCTGGAGACCATCCTTCCTTCAGACTTCCCTCCTAAAGGTTCTGTGACCAATAGTCTTTCTTCCTTTGACTAGGAGAGAACTCTGGAAAGGTCCCAAATAAGGCATGAGAGCAGCAGTCCAACCAGGCCCTTGCTTGCCCTCATGTTTTTGTGATCAGTTGTAGCATGATGTAGGAATATGAACATGCTATGCACTGAATATACTTCTTGAAATCCCATTAAGAGTAAAAGCTTGGAGGCTAAAATACCATGAAAGTAGGGAAAGGACAACAATATACAATGCTCTCTTCCCTTATGCAGTGGAACTGTTTTGAACACACACACACAATGCCCACGTAAGGAAAGTATTGCGTATGGCAGAGCCTCATTGAAAACAATGGGGCTTGTGCATGCAGTGCAGTGGGGCACACGTGCCATGGATACATGCACCATTGCTTCTTCTGGCGTGCAACTTTCAGTGTATGCCAGTGTGTGGTATCATACACGGGTGCCCTGTATCTTCCTCTCACTCATGATGGTTGTTTTTAGGATGGTTTCCAATCAGTCCCTCTCCCACTCCCTGAGAGTCCTTTTTGCTCACACTAAGGAATTATTATTTTGTATTTTTCCCCTTCTTCCCAGCAGATAACTGGAGTAAGAGAAATGTATGTGCAAAATGTGGGAAGTGTTTTAGGCAAAAATGGGAGATTACCAGACACCAGAAAGCTCACACAGAGGAGGAATGTTCTACCAGAGAAAAAGCATTCAAGTGCAACATATGTGGGAAATGTTTTGCCCAGACTATGGCACTTGTGCTTCATAAGAGACTGTGTGCTGGAAAAAGAGGCATTAGATATAAACTCTCAAGGAAAGGTTTTGATTACAAATTGCCCCATTTCAATCATCAAGCACTCCACCAAGGAAGGAAAGGATACAGATGCCTGGAATGTGGGAAACAATTTGCTGGCAGAAGAGAATTACTGGATCATCAGAGAATCCACACAGGAGAGAAACCTTTCAAGTGTCAGGAGTGTGGGAAATATTTTGCTAAGAATTCATACCTTGTGAAGCACAGGAAACTCCACACGGGAGAGAAACCATACAAATGTGAGGAGTGTGGGAAATGTTTTTCTCGAAATTCAATCCTTGTGATCCACCAGAGACTCCACACAGGAGAGAAACCATACAGATGCCAGGAGTGTGGGAAATGTTGCACTCGGAAGTCAGAACTTGTAGTCCACCAGAGAGTCCATACAGGAGCAAAACCATATAAGTGCCTGGAGTGTGGGAAATGTTTTGCTCACAACTCATCTCTTCTCGGTCATCAAAGAACTCACACAGGAGACAAACCATACAAATGTCAGGAGTGTGGGAAATGTTTTGCACTCAGTTCACACCTTATGACCCACCAGAGTGTCCACACAGGAAACAAGCCATACAAATGTCAGGAATGTGGGAAATGTTTTGCTCACAGTTCAAATCTTGTAGCCCATCAGACTGTCCACACAGGTGAGAAACCGTATAAATGCCAGGAATGTGGGAAATGTTTTGCTCAGAATTCAAACCTTGTAAGCCACCAGAGAGTCCACACAGGAGAGAAACGATACAAATGCCAGGAGTGTGGGAAATGCTTTGGTCACAGTTCACACTTTGTGAGCCATCAGACACTTCACACAGGAGAGAAACCATTTAAGTGCCTGGAGTGTGGGAAATCTTTTTCTACAAAATCAAGCCTTGTAAAACACAAAAGAGTGCACACAGGAGAGAAACCATGCAAGTGCCCAGAGTGCGGGAAATGTTTTTCTACAAGTTCAAACCGTGTGAGCCATCAGAGGGTCCATACAGGAGAGAAACCATACAAATGCAAGGAGTGTGGGAAATGTTTTTCTCATAATTCAACTCTTGTAACCCACTTGAGAGTCCACACAGCTGAAAAACCATACAAATGTCAGGAATGTGGGAAAGGTTTTGCTCGAAGTTCATACCTTCTGAAGCACAAGAGTCTCCACACAAGAGAAAAACCATACAAATGCCAGGAGTGTGGGAAAGGTTTTGTACACAGTTCACATCTTGTGATTCACCAGAGAGTCCACACAGGAGAGAAACCATACAAATGCCAGGAATGTGGGAAATGTTTCTCCAGGAATGCACAACTTCTGAGCCACCGGAGAGTCCATACAGGAGAGAAACCATACCAGTGCCAAGAGTGTGGGAAATGTTTTGCTCACACTTCAAACCTAGTGATCCACCGGAGACTTCACACAGGTGAGAAACCATACAAATGCCAGGAATGTGGGAACTGTTTTTCTTGTAATGCACAACTTGTGAGCCACCAGAGAGTGCACACAGGAGAGAAACCATACAAATGTCAGGAGTGTGGGAAATGTTTTTCTACAAGTTCAAATCTTGTGAGCCACCGGAGACTTCATACGGGAGAGAAACCATATAAATGCCAGGAGTGTGGGAAATGTTTTTCTTGGAATGTACAACTTGTGAACCATCAGAGAGCCCATATAGGAATGGCAGAAAAATTGTTGCAGATCTGTTTGGTAGGCAAGGAAATTGTAAATAGTAAATTGTCTTATGAGCCCTGATTTTTTTGTATGACTTGTTTTGTAGGGTTGAAATAATTGATTTTCCTTACAGATGAGAGACTGCTGGAAGCTGAAGATTATGATTTAAGATTTGGTGTCATAGTTAAGTTTGGTATGATAAAGATAAGGTTCATATGGAATTTAAAAATCATTGTATTAAAAAGGTTCTTCTATGAGTAGGTATAAATACAAGCAAAGGATCCCCCCCCCAGATAATATTAGACACCACACTGCAGGAAACCTTTTAAAAAGTTTAAAATGTAGGTGGTTGTTATGTGATGATCTTTTGTACTTTAAACAACACAGCTGGAAATTTAAATCAAAAGAGATACATCTTAAGGAAGGAAAGATCTTAACTGGTTTGCTTATATGCAGTGCAATAACAATGTTCATCAAGTTAAGGGAAATGCTACAGTAGAGGCTAGTGAAAATGAATTTTATTTAGGGTTGTGTGAAGACGATTTTCATGTAATTTAAGAGACAAAAGAAGAGCCTGTAAAATACATGATAACAGAAATTTGGACATAATGTTCAAATAGAAAATGTGGCCCAAGATATACAATTTACTTTGTGCAGTAATTTAAAAGAAATCCTGCATAAGATGAGCTATAGATGGTACCTAATCCCAAATAAGTTGATGAAAATGTTCAAGAATGTTTTAAATCAATGTTGTGGATGTAATGATAAGGAAGTTCCCTTTTTCATATGTGGTGGAAGAAAGTGAAAAGTTACTGGTTGAGGATTTATATGTTAATTCAAAAAACTTTAAAGGTAGGTTTTGTAATGTTACCAGAAATGTTTCTAGTGATCATTATGGATAAAGAACTTCTGTATTAAACATGGATGACTTCTTCATTACACGATGATAACAGCAAGAAAACTGTTTGCTCAAACTTGGAAATGGACTGAAGCACTGACGACAAGAATGGATTGTTAAAGTTGCTGAGTTAGCCCAAATTGCCAAACTAATGTGGCTTCCAAAGGATAAGCCAACTGAAGATTTTTTTTAGAAAAGACTGGAAGTCGTTTATGGACTTTTGAAGCAATAACAAAATCTAACAATGTAATAATCTGTGGTTATGGTTATTAGTAATTCTAGAAGGACTATTATTGCATTTTATATGTATTTTCCTTTTCCCTCTCTGTTTATTTTCTGAAGCTCTTATCTCAATGTACTATATATACTCATGTATAAGTCTAGAAATTTTAGTCAAAAAATTAATAATCCAAAAAACCTAAATCAAGTTCTCCATAATTCAATGTAAGTTCTGTACATTAACTCTTATTTTAAAAAAAGAACCATCCCTTTGTGAAAGGCAAGAGTGTAATCTTGTCCAGGTAGCATTGACCCTCCTATACTCTCTCAGCCATCCATCTTATAATGTGAGCATGAACAGTTATGCCTGCTGGAATGTTTTTTTCTCAGAGTGCACAACTTGTGATCCACCAGAAATCCCGCATAGAAAAGAAACCATCCCCATGCCAGGAGATTAGAAAATGTTGCTGACAGTTCAAACTTTGTGACCCTCATGGGAGAGTAACCATACAAATACCAGGAGTGTGGGAAATATTTTGCTCGTAATTCACCCTTTATGGGCCACCAAAGACCCATGGAAATGTTAGGAGTGTTGGAAATGTTTTGCTCACAGTTCATAGTTTATGAAGCATAAGAGGTGACAAACAGTTAAAAATACTTGGGAATGTGGGAGGTTGGTTAAGAGATCTTGGCTGACAGGTAAGGCTAATGGGCATTTTGCGTGGACGTAGTGGAAGAAACAGCATAAGGTAAGCTTGTATCTGTTGGTTTAAATCTCCCCAGCCCTTTGAATCTAGGCTGCTTGTTTAAGTGAGCTGAGAAGAAGCCACCTTGGAGGTTTCTTAGTGTTCTGGGGCGGGGAGGAGAGAGAGAGACTTGATTGAGAGAGGAGCTGCCGCTTTATATATAACTCAGTCCCTGGAGCTCAGCAAACAGAGCGAGACCAACTGCGGTGTTTTGTGTGAATGTATAGTGGGGGAGATCCAGAGTTCTGTTTCAATGTCTACTTAAGATTACTGAATATGGATAGTGAAGAAGCTGCTGCAGTCACCTGCAGTAGCTGCAGTAGTTTGTGTTCTTGCCAAAGGATGTGGGTAACTTCACCTGCTGCAAGTGCAAGTTGGTGGCCCTGTTGGCAGTGGCGTCCCTAGGCTTGGTGTCTCCCGGTGCAGTAACACACACACACACATCCTATTGACCTCCTCCTATTTCACACTATACAGAATCCTCAGGAATGCTTTTTGGCACTAATGTTACTGGTAAATTGTAATTCCGTATACCACTGAATGTAATGCGAATAGTTGTGACATAAACAACTCCAGAATTGATTTGAAGTTTGTTCCCTTATCAGGGATGATGGAGAGCAGTAAGAGCAACAGTGTTGGTCTTCAGTGCAGGAGACCTTGGTAGATTCAGTACATGGAATGGCCCTTGCCATTCTGAGAGACATGGTAAGGAACTCCCTTTGGAGGGGAACAAACATCTGCTATCTCCCTGGGGCAAAAATCTGCAATGTAACAAGAATCATCAGGCTCACTGCCCATTACCTCTTCCTTTTTGGTCTACACGGGAACCAATGATACTGTAAGGCATAACTTTTGCAATATCAAGGGATCATGGGTGGGAAGCTGAGGGACACTGATGCACAGGTTCTCATTTTGTCTCTCCTCCCAGTTGAAAGTCATGGCCCAGGAAGGCAAAGAAGAAAAGTAGAGGTGAACAACAGACTCGGCCGATGGTGCCATAAGAAAAGATTTGGCTTCTTGGACCATGGTTTCAGTTTCATGAAAATGGGCTTCCGGCAAGGGATGGGTTGCACTTCATAACTGTTAGCAGGGACGTTTTTGCTAAGAATCTCAGGAGGGCTTTAAACTGCTTCCACAGGAGAGGGAGAAGTATTCTAGAGGGAGTTGTTCATTAAAAGCTGGAGAAATCATAGAGTTGGAAGGAGCCATCCAGTCCAGCCCCCTGCCATGCAGGAACTCTCAATCAAAACATCCCTATTGCCATCCAGCCTCTGTTTAACAACCTTCAAAGTTCCACTGTCAAACAGCTCTTACTGTCACAAAATTCCTCCTAATGTTGAGTTGGAATCTCTTTTCCTGTAACTTGCATCCTTTGTTCCATGTTCTAGTCTCTGGAGCAGCAGAAAACAAGCTTGCTCCTTCCTCAATATGACATCCCTTCAAATACTTAAACAGGGCTATCATATCACCCCTTATCCGTCTCTTCTCCAGGCTAAACATCCCCAGTTCCCTAGGTCTTTCCAAATTTAAAAATAAAAATAAGTCCAATTGTTGGAGAGAACTGGACAACTGATACAAGAACCCAACAGTGGAAGGGGGAAAAAAAAACTTAAACAGATCAGAAAATGGCCCGTAGTCTTAGATGGCTCTGTATCAGTGATCCCCAAAAAAGAGCTGTAGAAAGTTCTAGTGAGTGTTGGGGGGGAATGACTGGCTGTGAATAGCTGCACTTCCTCCACCTTCTAAATGACACTCCATTGGCTCTGTAGCAGGAGTGAGGTTTTCAAGACACTGTTCTCAAAAAGAGAGCCTCCTCCTTCCTATTAGGCTATTACATATATTCTAATAAAATAACCCACATAAATTTTTTGAATATGTTTGAATGTAACACTTAGACCAAACATACTAAATCATTAATTATAATCTTTCTGTGCTGTCCAACAAGTCTCAGGATATTGTACAAGTAAAAATTAAAAAAAACCCCTGGGTAAAACCATTTTAAATAATAATAATAATTTAATTGAAATTAGAGTGTGTATTTTGTCATCTCTGGAAATTATGGCATGATTACATCTCTCTGTTCTCTCCCTGACTAATAGCTAACGTTTAAGAGCAACAAAATAATAAAGGATGGTGAATAATTAGCAAAGAATGGAGGAAAATGCCAAGACGTAATAAATCAGCAATTGGGGTGATGGGACAGAGTTGGAGGATGAAAATGATGACTTTACTGACCAAAGTGTTGAAAGTCATGGGAAAGTAAGATGGCCCCTTAAAAATGAAACAGTGGGAGAAGCATTGGAGCTGAGCCTAAAATATGAAGAAAAACAAAAGACTGCAGAACAAGCATAGACAACGGCAATAAATGTTTGAAGATCAGTTTGAAAAGTTTGAAGGAAAAAAATATAAATTGTCACAGAAGACAAGAAAGAAAGGAAGGAAGGAAGGATAGATTAGTAAGGATAAACTGATATGAGTGACAGGTCTACTGGAAGGAAAGAATTAGAATATTTTAAGAAGTATTATAGAAAACTTGGTGAAAATACTGGTGGTAAAAGCAGAAATTGTGGGGGATAAAAAGAAGATTTTCAAATTAATTCGACCTTTGCTGTGAAAATAAATCTCTCCAGCGATAAAATAGGATCACAGAGTTGGAAGAGACCACAAGGGCCTTCCAGTCCAACCCCCGTCATGCAAAAACACTGAATCAATAGTTGAATTAGCAAGAAAGATTGTACAATTGGATGTTGGAAAATAAATTTTGCATTAGAATGGAGGGTAAGGCAATTATTATCCTAAAAGAAATACCCACGAGAATTCTTTGGAGGAGAAAAGAGTACCACTTTTCACAAAAAGTGGAGAAATTAAAATGTAGAGGGATTCCATTCAGTCTGGATGAATTAGAGAGGTCATCTTTTCATTAAAAGGAAACAGACTTCAACTTAACTCTTCAGAAAAAGTAAAGGGTTTTAGCATCAGATTCGATCATTTTGCGCCTTTATTGGGGTTGCGTCTGGATCCATTAATCCAAATTACAGCTCAGACAGATGTGACAGCCGTTTTGATTGTTACACTATCTGCACCCCAACGTAGGTAGACTCAAAGGCCAACAAGAGGTAGATATCCAGTATGTGTGTGTGTAGATGGATATCCTGTATAACACTGTATGTTTGTATGTTGTGTATATGTGTGTGTGTGTGTGTGCGTGTATAGACACACACACACACATGAATATATACACACATTTGTTTTTAACTGCCTTAAACCTCAGCTCATGGTGACCTTCTGATTGAGATATCTAAAGACTTAAAGGCAGTTAACAACAGCAGATATCCTATATATCTGCATGTGTACATAGGTATCTTGTATATGTCCATGTGTGTTTATATGTGTACACACACACACAGCCTTTCTTTCTAATGCAGTCTACTGTTCTTAGCATTAGCAATTTATCTAGTGAATCCTCCTCGTGACATGGCCAAGGTGTGATAGCCTCAATTTAGTCATCTTGGGGATGAAGGAACATGAAAGACACTGCTGACTGGGTCAGCCAGAAAAATCAGCAGTAGCAGAGCACGTTATAAACCATCCTGGGCATAAAATACTGTTTGAAAACACTGAAGTGTGTCACATTGAGGAGGGAGCAGGCTTGTTTTCTGCTGCTCCAGAGAACAGGATCTGGAAAAATGGATGCAAGCTCCAGGAAAAGATTCCACCTCAACATTTGGAGGAATTTCTTGACAGTAAGAGCAGTTCGACAGTGGAGCACACTGCATATGAGTAAAGTGGAGTCTCTTGGAGATGCTTTGATTGAGAGTTCCTGCATGGCAGGGGGCTGGACTGGATGGCCCTTGTGGTCTCTTCCAACTCCAGGATTTTTTTCTAAATTCTAGACCATGCCAACAGCTATCAGTCAGAATGCACAGGGAAGCCACTGAAATCCACAAACACCTGGACAACTTCAGCAGGAAAGAAGAAACCCTGAAAGTGAACAAAAGTTTGGCTACTAGTCCTGTAAAACACCAAATTCAAGACCCAGCCAATATGAATGAAAAACAAATGAGGGAGTTTTCCAATCCCAGCAGCAGACAATGGGTCATGAAGGAAAGAGACTAAGAGAGACCCTTGTTGCCATCCAACAACAGAACAAGAATGCACAGATGAACATGATGTAACCCCTCTCAGTGCAAGGAAGGGTTAAGGAAAGAGAGTTGGGTGCCAAGAGGGGAAGGGAAGCTGGGGGAGGGAAGGAAGGAAGGAGCCCAGTCCTCCAGAGCAGACAAGCAGCCTTTTCCCCCCTCAGTCTGGTGACTGGTCCACATTTTGCCTTTTCCTTCCCTTTCCCTCCCTCTTATCCTTCCTCTGACTATATCTCTCCACCTGGGGTCAGGTAGGTCCCAGATCAAAGCTCCTCCATGAGGCTGAACCTTTGGCTGGTCCCCCCTGGAGGAGTCCTATGGTGTAGTTCTCCCTAGTGGGGTTGTTCTTTCTTTCCCTCTCAGGTCCAGGGGTCTCCTCTGGCTGGGACTGACCTGGAGGAGCCAGGCCTGGGCTGGAGGGGGAGGACTATAGGGGATCCTTGGAGGGAGAAGGGGGGCTCCATGGAGGGAAGGGCATCATGCCCCCAGCCCCAGGCAGCTGAGGAGGGGGGTGTTCAGTGGCTGCCTTGGCTCTTTCTCCCCTTTTCTTTAATGCCAGGGGGAGAAGAATAGAAGTATAGTGTCTAGATCAAGGGAATGAATAGTGACATTATGACTTCCCTTGATCTAGACACTATGCTTCTATTGATGCACTATTAATTCCCTTGATCTAAGGAATTAATAGTGCATCAATAGGAGCATACTGCCTAGATCAAGGGAAGTAATAGTGCTATTACTATTCTGCTTTGGTCAGGCCCCACCTGGAATACTGTGTCCAGTTCTGGGCACCACAATTCAAAAAATATGCGGAGAAAGTGGGGCGGGTCCAAAGGAGGGCAACTAAGATGGTGAAGGGTCTGGAAAGCATGCCCTATGAGGAACGGCTTAGAGAGCTGGAGATGTTTATCCTGGAGAAGAGAAGGTTAAGAGGGGATATGATAGCCCTGTTTAAGTATTTGAAGGGGTGTCGTATTGAGGATGGAACAAGCTTATTTTCTGCTGCTCCAGAGACTAGGACACAGAACAGTGGAAGCAAACTCCATGAAAAGTGATTCCGCCTCAACATTAGGAGGAACTTCCATCCAGTCCAGTAAGGGCTGTTCAACAGTGGAACAGACTCCCTTGGACGGTGGAGTCTCCTCCTTTGGAGTTTTTAAAACAGAGGCTGGATAGCCATCTGTCAGGGATGCTTTGGTTGTGATTTCCTGCATGGCAGAATGGGGTTGGACTGGATGGCCCTTGGGGGTCTCTTCCAACTCTATGATTCTAAGAGGTGGGGGGGGGGAATTTCTGCTTCCGCGGGCTTAGAGGATTTGTCCATTTTTGAGGAGTAGACCCTTGCAGGGAGGTTTTTTTTGTAAGTGGCAACATGGAGAGCGGTGGAGTCTCATTCTTTGGAGGTCTTTGAAACTGAAGCTGGATGTCCATCTGTCACAGGGAGGGCTTTGATTGTGAGGTCCAGCATGGTAGAATGGGGTTGGACTCGATGAGAGTCTCTTCCAAGTCTAGGTTTCTATTATTGTGATTTCCTGCATGGCACAATGAGTGTTGGACTGTGGGTCTCTTCCAACTCTGATTCTTATTCTTATTCTTATTATTTATTCATAGAGCACTGTAAAGTTTGCACAGCACTTTACACAGCAAAGGTCAAATAAAATAAGAAAGAAAGAAAGAGATCAAAATCTGCCATGTGGCATACAATCTAAAAATTGTGAGATAGCTCCCATTGTTTGCTTCTCCTTCCCTCCCTCCCACAGATACTGACTGAAATGGCAATTGAACTTTTAGTGTCTTATGGAGAATGGGGCATGAATGGAAGGCATGGGGGGGGGATGATGTGGGTGGGGGTTTTGGGTGATGAATGGTTATGAGATGGCTCAATGGAAGGCTAAGAGAGTGAAGGTATGACTTGGGAACGATAGAAATTGGGGAAAGACACAGGTTTTTCAGACCCTCAAGTAAATAAGACCTTGCTTGGTGGTTGTCAGGTGAAAAAGTCTCCCCAGCTCTCTGGTCTCTTTTGATCATTCACCTGCCTTTCCATTATCGAGGAAACCTAGTTGGAATCTTCTATGAATTTTTTTTTTTTTTTTGTCAATGTAGTACAATAACTCCTAACAATGTCTTTCCTTTGCAGAGGTTTTGAGCAGAGTCTGTGTAGGGGTTCTTTGCTCTGAGACAGAAGAGGACACAGGATTAATTGTGTCCCCTTGGCTGCTTCATTGGACACCAGTTCAAAGATGGACAAATCTGACTCAATTCGACCTAAAGCAGCAGGAGACTCTGTTGGCATCAGTGCTGAGAGCAGTGGAGAAGTCTGGGAGAGAACTGTGCAGAAGTTCGTGAGTGAGGATGTGACCAGCTCAGAAACAGAGTATCAGCGCTTCAGGCAGTTTTCCTACCAAGAGAGTGAAGGACCCCGAGAGGCTTGCAGACACCTCCATGAACTCTGCCATCAGTGGCTGAAGCCAAAGGAACAGACCAAACATCAGATTCTAGATCTGGTGATCTTGGAGCAGTTCCTGAGCATCCTGCCCCCAGAGATGGAGAGCTGGGTCAGAGAATGTGGAGCAGATACCTGTTCCCAGGCAGTGGCCCTGGCCGAAGGTTTCCTTCTGAGTCAGGCTGAGAACAAGAAATGGAAAGAACAGGTTATTTTCTGTAAAGCTGACATGGATAAATTGATTTAATGTATATCCTTCTTTTCTCCCAAGATGGGACCTGATGTGGATGATAATCAGGACCTCACTCTTCTGCCCCCTTTTTTCACCTCCTCAGCCCCCATTGCTGCCACCTGCAAAGCCACTGCCAATTCTGTTGCTCTTTTACTGAAATTTGGTGCCCCCAGAGTAGCTTAGAAGGTGAAGAGTTTGGGGAGCATGGGCCATCTTTCAAAGTGGACTCCCTCTCCAAGGCTTCTTAGGACTATGAACATTTAATACACTGTCCAGACACCGTGTCCTGTGTTTTCAAAGAGCTTCCAGATGTTCTTGCTGTCAAATGTGGCAGTGTGGTAATTTTGAAGTGGCTGCGTGTGGTTCCCCCTCTCCTCCCATGGGCTCAAGGGAGAAACTTGTTCCCACCCATACCCAGAAATTCTTTGCTCCCACTTATAGGAATAAAGCTTGCTACATTTGTCAGTCTTTGTGTTCTCATGTTTGTGCATAGATGCATAATTTAAAAAATAATAATTTAAACTTATTTTCTAATGATTCTCCCTTCCATTTCAGGGGAAAGTTCAGACTGAGTTCTCTTTGTCAGAGGAGTCCCCATCAGACACTACACAGTGTCCTCAGTGGAGGGAACTCAGGCAGGAAGAAGATGGGGCTGCTGCCTTGCAGGGTAAGAGGGAACCCTCTCTGGCATAATTATCTTTGTGTTTTACACCTGTGTAACTTTCCTCTGGGAGCAATTGGGCTTTTTAAATGGTGTGGCACATCCATAACTTTATTTGAGATTATAGACATGAAGGTCTGCATGTAGGATCATTGGGCCTGAGATATGCATCTAGATGTAAATTTTGTTCCAAAATGTTTCCATTCGCCAAAAGTATTGAAAATCCCAATCATTGTAACTAGTACTGGACTGTCCCAAGCCCCAGTCCAGCCCCGCCCCCCCCCCCAAGTACTGAACCAAGATGCCCTATAGATTTTATGTGAATGCAAATGCTACTGTCTTCCCCATATGTTTCTTTTTAAATTGCAAATGTAGCATCTGAAACAAGCCTGTGTAAACAGCTTTCTCCCACCTTGATCTCTTGCAGAGTCTGGAATGATGCCCTCCACAAACACTCAGTTGCTTCTTCCTCTTTGCAAAGAAGTGGAACCTGTTCAGGTAAGAAGAAGGATTCCTGGGAGAAGAGGACTGGAGCATCCTGGATGTCTCAGATTCTGGGCTGACATCCCTGATAGCACTAGCTGAGAATTGTTTCAGTTGGCTTTGGGTTTTAAAAAACGACAGAAATCCATATATTTCTTCATAATCTTACATAGAAAAAAGTGAAGCTTTTAAAAATATGAATATGTGGGATATGACAGGTTCATCCACCCTAGCCCAGGGGTTTAAGCACTTAACTCTTTTAAAAAATTAAGTTGGAATCCCAATGTGTTCAAACAAGCTAGTCCAGAAAGATTTTTAAAAATATTTTGAAATATATGTGCAAAATATAATTACATTGTAAAGCTTTCAGTTACATATCATACATCTGACAAAGTAGGTTCAAGTCTATGAAAACTCACACTACCAACTTCTTTCTTTCTGTTAGTCTAAAAGGTGCTACAAGATTTTAAAAAGGAATATTAAATAAAAATATTAAATAAGGGGATAAAATAGAATAATAGAATCATGAAACCATAGAGTTGGAAGAGACCACAAGGACCATCCAGTCCAAGCTCCTGCCCTGCAGGAACTCACAACCACAGCACCCCTCACAGATGGCCAGCCAGCCTCTGTTTAAAAAACTCCAAAGAAGGAGACTAACCTGCTCTGAGGGAATGTGTCCCACTCACGAACAACTTTACTGTGATGAAGTTCCTCCTAATGTTGAGGTGGAATCTCTTTTCCTCTATAAATAAAAGAAATCATTACTCTTCAATTTCAGTAAAAGCAGACTAAATGTCAGAATTTTGGTTTGTAAATTATGTCAGTACTTCACTCTTTCAAACGTTCCAAGTGTTGTTAAATCTTCAATCCATTGAACTACAGGTGGTGATATGTTATCTTTCCAGTACTGGGGCATCAGTCTTTTAGCAGTCAGGAGAGCATACTTCCATGTACTGTGTTGTAAGACGTGGGTAAATGATTTAAATGACTACAGAACTCTGCTAATGAACCTGTCAGATAGCCAACAGGAAGCTTTCAGCCCTAAAGGCCTCTTGCACTTTTTTCCTTGATGGTCTTTATTTGAACTGGATGCTGGAAATGTTTTCCTTTTTTCCCTAGGACCAAATCACCTTTGAGGATGTGGCTGTGCATTTCTCCCCAGAGGAATGGGCTCTTCTGAATCCTGATCAGAGAGCCCTGCATGTGCAGATCATGGAGGAGACCTTTTGGGTCATATCATCTCTTGGTAACTCCCCCTTACAGATGATCATTTCTGTTTTATAATGCAGTAATCACAATAAGAAGGCTGTCCTCCAATCATTTCTAGGCAGTGGTCTGCTGCTGCCTCCTCCATTATTGGTTTCAACACCTCTCAGGGCTCCTGAGAGAGGAAGTCAAAGTCACCACTGCCACTATCTTGCTGATGTGAAAAATACAATGGACACCCTTTCCCCCAGAGAGAAGAGGGCACAATCAAAAACTAAGTTGGATTAGAACATAGGTGGCCTGTGGAGCACCTGTTGCACACTGTTGCCTTAGATGCTTTGGGGAGTCAAACAGTTTCCATCTTTCCTGAGTCCTAAATCCCACTGCAAGCCAACTGGGGATCCCCCTTCCATCAGACACCCCTCCTAAAGTTTCTGTGATCAATAGTCCTGCCCCCTTCCTTTCCCCATCTCTGAGAGTTCCTTTCACTCACACTGAGGAAAGATTATTTTCTAATTTTTTCCTTTTCTCCAGCAGATAACTTGAGTAAGAAAAACTTATGCGTCAAGTGTGGAAAGTGTTTTGGGCATAAATGGGAGCTTATCAGACACCAGAAAGCCCATACAGAGGAGGAAGATTGTACCAGAGAACAAGCTTTCAAGTGCAACATGTGTGGGAAGTTTTTTGCCCAGAATATGGCACTTGTGCTTCACATGATACTCTGTGCTGGGGAAAAAGACATTCGATGTAAGTTCTCAGTAAAAGGTTTTGATTACAAGTTGCCCCAGTTGAGCTATCAAGCAGTCCACAAAGGAAAGAAAAAACATAAATGCCAGGAGTGTGGGAAACACTTTGCTGGCAGAACAGAATTAGTGGTCCATCAGAGAATCCACACAGGAGAGAAGCCATACAAGTGCCAGGAATGTGGGAAATGTTTTGCTAAGAGTTCATACCTTGTCAGGCACCGGAGAGTCCACACAGGTGAGAAACCATACAAATGTCAGGATTGTGAGAAATGTTTTTCTACAAATTCAAGCCTTGTGAGCCACTACAGAATCCACACAGGAGAGAAACCATACACATGCCAAGAGTGTGGGAAATGTTGCGCTCGGAAGTCAGAACTTATAGTCCATCAGAGAATCCATACAGGAGCAAAACCATATAAGTGCCAGGAGTGTGGGAAATGTTTTGCTCACAGATCATCTTTTCTTGACCATCAAAGAACCCACACAGGAGACAAGCCATACAAATGCCTGGAGTGTGAGAAATGTTTTGCTCACAATTCATCTCTTCTGAGCCACCAAAGAAGCCACACAGGAGACAAACCATACAAATGTCTGGAGTGTGGGAAATGTTTTGCTCACAAATCATCTCTTTTAGACCACCAAAGACCCCAAACAGGAGACAAACCATACAAGTGCCTGAAATGTGGAAAATGTTTTGCTCACAGTTCAAACCTTGTGAGTCACCGCAGAATCCACACAGGGGAAAAACCATACAAATGCCTGGAGTGTGGGAAATGTTTTGCTCAGAGTTCAAACCTTGTGAGTCACCAGCGAATCCACACAGGAGAGAAACCATATAAGTGCCAGGAGTGTGGAAAGTGTTTTGCCCGCAGTTCACACTTTGTGACCCACCAGATACTCCACACAGGAGATAAACCATACAAATGCCTGGAATGTGAGAAATGTTTTTCTACAAATGTAAGCCTTGTGAGACATGAGAGAGTTCACATAGGAGAAAAACCATGCAAGTGCTTAGAATGTGAGAAATGTTTTTCTACAAGTTCAAGTAATATGAGTCACAGAGTCCATAAAAAGGAGAAACCATATAAGTGCCGAGAGTGTGGGAAATGCTTTTCTCAAAAGTCAATCCTTGTAACACACTGGCAAGTCCACACAGGGGAGAAGCAATACAAATTCCAGGAGTTTGGGAATTGTTTTGCTTAGAGTTCATACCTTGTGGAACACAAGAAAGAAACCATACAAATGCCGGGAGTGGTTGGAATGCACAACTTGTGACCCTGCAGAGAGTCTGCACAGGAATGGCAAGGGGAAAATGTCCAGATTTGTTAAACACTATATAATGTGAAGGAAAGAGGCAGCTTGTACGTCCCTAATTTTAAAATTTTATTAGGAAGAAACTCTTCTAGAACCTTGCCACATAGCCTGAAAAACCCACTAAAAACTATGGATGCTGGCCATGAAAGCCTTCAACTTCACATTTATTATGAGCCCTTTTGCATGGTTGAAGGAATGAATTTTGCTTAGATGAGTGGTTGTTGAAACTTGAAAGTCATGATTTAAGTTTTGAGCAGCATGGTTAACTTTTATATGATAAAGAATAGACACACATAGAACTTAAAATTATTGTATTAAAAAGGCTCTGTTACAAGTAGAGGCTTTTTCCCAGGATAATATTAGCCACCTAATTACAGAAAGCCTTTTTAAGGAAGGTTAAAAATTGGATATGTCTTTTTTATTTTCATCTTTTGTATGGATTAAATCAGTATACAAAAATCAAACTGCTCAAATTATAATCAGTGTACAAAAGAAAATAGCATTTCAGATTAAAAGAGGTATCAGACAAGGGTTTCCAATCTTGCCACTGCTGTTTCTAATAAGTATCAAAATTTTGAACAGGAATGTATGGAATCATCCAAATATTCAAGGAGAATTTTAAAGGACACAAAGATAACTTGCAAACCTTTGCAAATGATTTTTTAGGGGATCCAGTTGTGAGATAATTTTCTGGCCTTAAAATAAATAAAGATAAAACAGTGATGCTAAGAAAAAAAACATGAGAAAGGTAGAGGAATCAGAATTAGTCAAGAAATTGGAATTTAAGGGTGAAAGGCAAAATATTTTTGTGCCATACTCACTAAAAGTCATGGGTTTCTCACAAACAAGTCATACCAAATTAATCTTCTTTTTTGACAGAGTTACAAGCTTGGTAGATGAAGAGAACACTAGTTAATGGCACCAGATCCTTTCTGACCTTGGAAGCTAAGCAGGGCTAGCCCTGGATAATGCATGGATGGGAGAGTACCAATACGGTGCTGTAAGCTATATTGTGGAGGAAAGAATTGGCAAAATCATCTCTGATAATTCCTTGCATAAGAAAATCCTATGAAATTCATGAGGTCACCAAAAGTCAACAGGTGGCTTAGAGAGACATACACATACACCTATTTCTCTACAATACATACTAAAAATTTAAGTAACAAATGTTGGCGATCGGAGGTAGGCTCTTGTCCCCATAAGTGATGGTTGTGGCTTATAAGATTTTTGGAAAGAAGTGTGTAAAGAGATAGGTAAAATCACAATTCAGATATATTGACTCCTTGCTAGAACTCTGCTTGTTGTGTGTCTTTCTGACTTACCACAATGCTAAGGGCGAACCTATAAGTGGGAATTCTTGGTAGAATTTGTTCAGAGGGAGTTTGCCCTTACTCTCTCCTTTCATGCTGAAAGAATGTGACTTGTCTAAGATCATCCAGTGCAGTTTGAACTCTGGTCACCCAAGAATTCGAACTCTGGTCACCCAGTGTCTAGTCCAACACTCAATACCACTCTGGCTTCTTTTCACTGTTTCATGGCAAGACCTTAAACTTATCTGACAGACTCCTGAGTTCTTTTATGACTTCTGGAACAAATGCTAATTGGAAGAGTGTAATCAAATTTTCTGAAGCTGAATGGAAAATAAATTATGGAACGTGACATTAATTGAAAAATTAATCAAGCTAATAAAAAGTGTAATGGATACCATGAAGCTTTTTTCTTTTTAGCAACTTGGCTCCTTTTTATTTCTTAAATAGCAACAGAAAGACATTTGTTCTTCCAGCTATTCATTTAGATTTATGGAATGGTGTATTGTCACATGATCCTTGATCATCTTTTTATATTTAATGCAGTTTTGTTGTTGATTTTCATCTTCAGATTTTAATCTATTCAAATTATTGGGGGAAGAAAGGAAAGTGGCTCCAAAAGTTAAGAAATACAGTGCACCTGTGCCATACGCGGGTGTGCCATATGCAGCTTTCAGCCTACACAGAAGCTGCACAGGGGGGAAAACAATGGCACTCACGGAGGTGCTGAGACTGGATTGGAAATGTATAGCACTTCACCCTGAAAAAACAGGTTTGTGACACTGAAAACATCAGCACACATTCAGAGAATCTCTGAGACACACAAAAGCCATTTCTGGTGGTTGGGGGTTCCAAGATGAGTTCAGAGAGGGATCGCACACCCTGAAATCTATGCTTTGCAGAAGCAAAATGGCACATTCAAATACACAGTGAGCTACACCAATGATCTGACAGGGATGCAACCTGTTCCTAGTGGTTGGGGGTCCTGATACAAGTTCAGAGAAGGGTCACACGCATCCCCAAAAACCATATTTGGTGTAACCAAAATGGCCAGCCTCTTGGGGTTCAGGGGAGATTCCTGCGGTACCTCCCAAAAGATGGAACCCCAAAATCTAGAACCCCAAAGTTGACACTCAAAATCTAGAACCCCAAAATCAAGGAGGTGGGATTAAGACCAAAAAGGGGGTGGAGCACCTATCACTTTTGAGTCTGACGAGAGGTATACGCTATATGCTGCTCAGAGGGTTTGCATCCACACTGCAGAAATAATCCAGTTTGAGGCCACTTTAGCTGCTCTGAGAGCCCTTAGGGCTGAAGGGCGTGGTATAAATACCATAAATTAATAAATATAATAAACTATGCAATAAAAACCTGATCTGGGAAAGAGAGGGATTCTGCTCTACCTGCTTCTGCTGTAGTCAAGGTTATCTGCTTACAGCTGGCAAAGTAAACAGCTTTCCCTACCATGTCCAAGCATCATAGAAGCTAGTGAAACAAAGAAAAATCTCTGGATATATTTGAGAAGATGGTTTTGAATGGTCTTTTTCTTGTGATTCAGAAATCTACCGATATTCTTTCTATATTATTTCTGATGTTACTCAGTTGTATTGGCAGGTATAAAAAGACATTATAAAGAAGAGCTTCGCTGTTGGAGATTTTGGCCTGAAAGAGATGGGCACCTTGAAATCAGGCAGAAACCACACCAAAGCTGTGCTCTGCAGCTAAAAAGTGCAAAATGAAGGTGCAATTTTCTGTTTCCTGGAAAATAAGCACCTTCATCTATACATATAAATGCACAAACACCAGGCCAATTCTAAAGAAGCGATGTAACCTTACCCCTAATTGTGCATATGAACACCTTGATGCAGGAGCGTATTAAAAAAGGACAGAGGTGCTGTACCCAAGCAGTGGGGGCAGCTGTAGCATCCCTGAGGGGTGTGTGTGGGGGGGTGCAGGTTGCATCAGGGGACACCCCAGAAGGAAGGTGATACCCGGTTGTCCCCCTGCAGGCATTGTTTAGGCCCACGCGGGTGCCACTCTGGGACTTGTGGGGGGGTGTCACCAAGTGGACAGCTGTTTCCCTGGCCGCACAGCTGCTTTCCTGTCCCACGTGGCCATTTTCATGGACTTTGGGGGGGGGGGCTCCTCCAGTGCAATTATGTGGTCAGTTTCTGGCAGGTGTTGCCAAGACAGTTGCAGTGGAGGACCAAGAGATTCCTAGAGAGGTCTTCTTTCCAGTAAAAAAGTAGTGTTTTTGTTATTTGCAGTTTTCCCACATTCACGGGGGTCCTGTGCCCCTCACCCCAGTAAATACGGAGGGACATGTGTAGCAACAAAAACCCACAAGACGGGAATACCTTGATTGTTCCCTTCTATATAAAGGACACCATGACACTCATCTGACAATTTTTTCCGGAAGACGTTACAGCCCTGTTCAAACATTGCCTCATCACAAGCTATTTCCAGTGGGACATTGGATTCTATGAGCAGAGAGATGGGGTAGCAATGGGGAGCCCCCTGAGCCCTGTGATAGCAAATTTTTACATGGCACACTTTGAAAAACAAGACCTGGAAACAGCACCGAAAAAGCCCACAACATGGTTCCGATATGTGGACGACACTTTCATCATTTGGAGCCATAGAGAAGAAGATCTGGCTGTATTTCTGAACCATTTGAACAACATCCACCCTAACATCCAATTCACAATGGAAAAAGAAAAGGAAGGAACACTATCATTCTTGGATGTCCTAGTCATTCACAAACCAAACCGTTTGGGCTACACAGTATACAGAAAACCTACACATACAGACAGATACCTGCACAAGAATTCCAACCATAACCCAGGACAAAAAAAGAAGCATAGTAAAAACACTGGTAGACCAGGCAAAACAGATCTGTGAACCCCTTCTTGCAAGATGATCTGAAGCACCGGGACCGGGACTGGGCTCTGCAGGCCAATGGTTACTCCACTGCAGACATCAGAAGGGCTGCCAGGCCCCCCAAAAAACCAGAGGAGGGAAGACCAGCAACCACCCAAAGGGAAGGTATTTTTACGATACATCAGAAGAGTCACAGACAGAATAGGGAAACTGGTGAGGAAACACAACCATCAAATGGTTTACAAACTGACGAAGAAAATCCAGCAAATGCTTCGCTCAGCCAAGGACAAGAGAGACCCTCTCACAGCCGCAGGAGTCTACAGCATTCCATGCAGCTGCGGACAGGTACATAGGGACCACCAACGCAGTGTGCAAACAAGAATCAAGGAACATGAGAGACATTGCAGACTGGGTCAGCCGGAAAAATCAGCAGTAGCAGAACATGCTATAAACCATCCTGGGCATAAAATGTTGTTTAAATACACTGAAATTCTGGACCATGCCAACCACTACCAATGCACAGGGAAGCCACTGAAATCCATAAACACTTGGACAACTTCAACAGGAAAGAGGAAACCCTGAGGATAAACAAGGCTTGTCTACCAGTCCTGAAGAACAGCATGGTTAAGATTTCAACCAATGCAAATGAGAAACAGCCTGGGGTCAGGGGATTCCCAGCAGACAATGATTACAAATTAGTCCTCGTTTGCATATCCTCCCACCCTGAAGACTGCCATTAGCAACAGAACAATACATTTGCAAATTACTCCTTCCTTCCCAGGGTCACACAGGATACATATACCCAATCCTTTTCCAGGCAAACATTCTCTGAAGATGCCAGCCAAGATGCTGGCAAAACATCAAAAAGGAACTCTTCTAGAACATGGCCACATAGCCTGAAAACCCCACAAAAAACTACCCCATCCAATCTGTTCCCTGAGAGCATGGATGAGCCACAGGCTTTTCTACAAATAAATAGGTTTTATATTTGAGCGTTTGGGCTGCATCTGCACTGCAGAAACAATCCAGTTTGACACCACTTTCACTGCCCTGGCTCCATGTTGTGGAATCCTGGGATTTGTAGCTTGTTGGGTCACCAGAGCTCTCTGACAAAGAACAGTAAATGTCTCATAAGACTAAAATTCCCAGATTTCCATAGTATGGAGCCAGGCAGTTAAAGCAGTGTCAAACTGGATTATTTCTGCCGTGTGGATGCAGCCTTAGTGTCACTCTGTACTGCACCTGGAGATGTGGGTTTATATCCATGAAAGCTCATGCGCAAAATGAAAACCAGTTTGTCTTAGAGGTGCTGCCACATTTTTTCTTCTCTCGTCTCACCCTTTCCTCCTACTTTTTAGGGAGTTTTTGTGGATTACAATCCATTTCTTCAAATGTGTTGATGGACTGTTTAAGCCACAGCTATTATTGTTGGTGCAAACATAGAGAGAGAGAGAGAGAGAGAGAGAGAGAGAAGATAGAGCTACATCAACACTTTAGAAATAATGCACTTTTAAATGCTGTAACTTGGAGCAATGTTTTCTCATCTACACCATAGAAATAATGCAGTTTGAAACCACTTTAATTGCCATGGCTCAGTCCTACAGAATCCTAGGATTTGTAGTTTTACAAGGCCTTCAGCCTTCTCTTGCCAACGAGTGCCAGTAACTCACAAAACCCACAAGATTCTGTAGGACAGAACAATGGCAATTAAAGTGGCGTCAAACTGAATTATTTCTACAATGTAGATGCACCTCTAGTCTTTCCTTTGTCTCCTTGGACTCTTTCATACAAGGCTAAATTGGAAGTATAATTTAAGGTCAATTCGAATGCAATCATGGGTTTTACGTTATTGCGAATTAACTCTTCGCACGCAAATTCGGACAAGAGGGAAGCCAATTCGAATGCAATTATGGGTTTTACGTTATTACGAATTAAAGCTTCGCATGCAAATTCGGGCAGGAGGGGGTTATTTTCGGGTAATGGGAAGTAATTCCGAACGGAGCAGGGGTTCATGTAAATTCGCTAAACAAGCGAATTTACATAAATCCGCATTGGCTCCATTCGGAGTTGGGAGAAATTCCTCCCCGTTTGAAAGAGTCCCTTGTTTTTGTAGCAATGAGCATAGCTGTGGCTTGATTACTGCTACAACATATTTGAAGACATAGATGGTCTACTGGTTTGAGCATTGGACTATGACTCTGCAGACCAGGATTCAAAGGCATGCCACATAGGAGATTATCACACCGAGCTCATTTTTGGCACCCGTTATTATAGCATTACCTGCCAATTCCTGTACTTTCACATTATTGTGCCATATATTTTCGCACCATTGTGCAACAGTTCGACATCAACGATATTATGGCATTTGAGCATTTTGCACTTAAGTGTTGTTTCCAGTTATTGTTTAGGAAATGCTTCTGTTCACATATGCATGCATGAGTTTCAATTGCATCATGGGTTATTCACGTTCTTTAACTTCTGCTTCACTTAACTTTAGTGACACTAAATGTTACTTGAGAGAAACGTACATTGTAAACCACAAGGAATACAGTATTTAAAAGAAAGAGTAGCGACCCTCTTGGCAGCCACTGATGTAATTCTGTTGGGACAGCCAAGTGACACAGGAAGGAAAGTTGCCAAACAGCACCCCGGGAAATCTGGCTAAAATTTAAAAATGGATGGCCATAAAATGTCAATCACACAAATGAATTGCAAGGAGCCTTTTCACTTTCACAGCAGCACGATTTAAGCAATATCACAAAAGCATTCACGACATTTCCTTGTGAATGAAATGTTCCTGGAGCATTCCTCTTTATTGCTTCAGTAAGTACGGATTTTGTGTGATGCCATGCAAAATAATTGAGTGCAATTGCATCATCATCTTGGGAGCATTCCTTCTCGAACTGCTTCTATCCCCTGTGTGATAACTCCACAGAGGAAGGTAAGAGTAAACCCGCTCTGAACAAATTCTGTCAAAGAAAACCCCATGATAGGCTTGCCACAAGTCAGAAATGACTTGAAAGGACAAAACATTAATCTTAGGGTTCTTAGAATATCCAATGTCCCTCATTTTTTTAAGTATTTAAAAAAAAAGTTTAACCACCTGCTCCAGTAAGTACTTTTGCGACCTGATCAGTTCGAGGATATTATACATCTAAAGTGGACAAATGATCTGACTGCTCTTGAGGGGTCTTCACAGTAATGATCAAACCTCTAAGGTGGTCTATAGTATAAAGCAATAAATAGAAATAGAGGATTGCCATATCTCAGAGCCTTACCCAGAGTCTCCATCTTCCATGGGGTCATCTTTCAGTGGGACAGTCATGGGTGCAGGTTCTGTAGTTTTGGGGAGCTGAGTTAAGCTCTAGGTATGAGGAAAGGGCTGTGTTCGAATCTCCAGCCCAGTTAATAGAGCAGCAGTTATGCTACAATATGCAAGGATGGGTTGATCTGTTGCTACAACTTGCAAAGATTCTCCAGGAGGTATATGAATTTACTTATGTAGCTCTCACCTGTCCTCACAGTTGTTGCAGTGCCAGGACCGCCCTCCAGTCTACTCCGCATCCACTCTCTGGCTAGAATTTGGCTAGGTTAAATATTCCTTATCCTGTCTCCTTAAGCAGGTGAGAAAGAATAATCCCCGCAATTCACTTCCATCTGGGAACAGCTCCTTTAGTTGAGACGTCTGTCTTAATTTCCAAAGAGAAACATATGCTCTGTGGGTAGTGTTTGTGTTTGAATGACAAATTGTGACTAACTATGGTTGGGATTTTATGCATAACATTTAATGACACTGCCATGGATCATCTCTAAGTCTTGAGTTTTCATCCAGAAACCTCAGGGTCTGGGACAACCTTAACCCGGCAGTCCTAATAAAACATGTTTACCATGTCAAAAAACAAAACAAAACAAAATAAAAAAAACAAAATTAAAAAAAACCATGTAAATTTAATTTGTTTTTACCATACTCCTAGTAACTAATAGCTAGCTAAGTAGCTCTGCACTTTCTGTAGGACAGGAATCTTATACATCCCACAAACACCTAAAAGGTTTGCAGGGTCTCAAGAGGTTAAATAATAATTTGAGAAAATAAAAGTATCGGACCATGTTTCCACATTTAATTCAAAAGACTTAAGATATGAGACATATGACTTAAGATAATGAGACAGGACATATCTCAGATCATCTAGAAATAATCCAGGAGGTAAACTTTTCAAAATCCAGCTACATGCCAATACATTTCATCAAGAGTCCAATAATAACTAACATTACTTAAGTATACAGATCAATACAAGAAGCATAGGAATAAATATCAAAATATACAGACAAAGCTTGCAATTGTAAAATAAAGACAGAGCTGTGATTTCTTTGGACCACTGCATGTTGGATGATGGGTGTTTCTTGCTACCATCAGGGCACACAGGATCCATTTGCAATGTCCATCTGGTCAGATCAAATTTAAGGAATATAAAACACATGATGATGATGATGATGAAGATGATGATCGGTAAAACAAAAGTGATGTGACTCATGATACAAGATCCTAAGGAGCACAGCCAAATTGCAAATCTCAAAGAGCTACCACTTGCAGTCCAACACACTCTCAGCCTTAGTATACCCTTAAATATCCACATGCGGAGATATGCTGTACCAACACTATGCTTCTCCAATGCAGAACAGCAATGTTGCTCAACAAATGTCAACAACCGGTTGCCATTGTACAATGTGCAGTATATATCCAAAAGTACACTTGCAGTGTACCATACATAAACACAAATCACAACCCTGCGATATACACAATGCTGTATACATTACCTGCCTGACTTTTCACTCTCAGCCTCAGAAAACCCTGTGACAGGGTTTCCTTATTTTTGTGATACGTCAGAATTTGAAGGCACACAACAGCAAAGACAACAAAATTTTACCTTTAACTTATCCATAGGTCGTATCAAAATCCATTAGTTGACCCCTGAACCTGCCCTTGACTTGTACATGAGGTTGACTTACAATTAGTACGTATGGCAGTGATTCCCAAATTGGACAGTACCTCCCCTCCCTGGGGGCCCTGGAAAGATCTTTGCCTTTCTTGGATTGAGAGTCCTTCTTTGCCAGGAAGAAAAGTTGGAAGCTGGCTGTGTTCCTCTCCACGCCAGCGAAGAAGGATTGAGAGTCCTTCCTCACTAGGGAGAAGTTTCTCCTTTTATACCTGGTTACCTTGGGAGCAGCAACTGAGCAGTCAGTTGAGCAGTGACCAAGAAGGCTTTGGTCTGCACTGGCCTATGCTCAAGACATGAGGATGCTCAACCAGTTGTTCAGTCACTGCTCCCAGTCACCCAGGGAGCAGCAACCGACCAGCCAATTAGCTATCCTTCCTTTTGCTATAAGGAAGGCCAGGCAAGAAAGAGGAGCAGGCCTGGACCACTGCCATATTCACACATGAGAGGCTGAGGCAAAAGAGGCGGCAGTGGTGAGTTGAGCACAGTTGAGGTAGGTGTCACTGGCTAGCTGGTTGCTGCACAAACAGTTGACCTAATATAAAAAATAGGTGTTGGAGGGCGCTAAGGTTCAGTGGCGTCACCCCCCCTCCATTGACCTTTTCCGATTTCACACCATACAGAATCCTTAGTAATGCTTTTGCACTAATGTTACTCGTAAATCGTAATTTCCAGGCACCACTGAATATTTTGCTATTAGTTGTAGCAAAAGTAAAATTATACCTTCAAATTATATCATATGCAAAACCTAAATGTATTTACATATATATAGTGAATATTTCATTAAAATGTGATGTTTTTCAAGAAAATTTTAAAAGAAAACAAATTAAAATTTTGAAATTTGAAATTTTAATTTTAAAAAATTATGAGGCCTCTCCTTTCTCCTCCCACTGAGCTTCATCCCACTCCCACCATCTCTTAAACCATTTTAAAGGGAAGCAGGTGAATGCCACAGACAGTTTCTGCCTAAAGGTAGGTGTGTGAGGAGCAGTGGTGTCTCCCGACCCTTAGGGTGTCACCTGGTGTGGTACACACCCCCTGCACCCCCCTAGTGATGCCATTGCTAAGGTTGCCACCCAAGAGGAAAGGGGGCAATAGCCCCAAAAAGTCTGAGGACAACTGATATATGGTATATATGTGCCATTAACAGAATGCCAGGCATTATCTGCTCTAGATCAGCAAAAACAAAAAACAAAACCCTCAACCAGCTTTTTCCCAAAAGGAAAAAGTGACATCCAACATCTACCCATGTCATTTTTGTGTGAGTAAAGTGGGGCAACTTGTGGCCTTCCAAATGGTATTGGATTCCCACTCCCATCAGCTGTACCAAGTATAGCCAATGATAAGGAATCATGAACGGATGGATTTATTTTAGACCAGACTAGAAGAATAATGGGATTTGCAACCTTCCAACATATGAGGACTACACATTGTCCACTCATGATCTAAAGAAATATTGCATATAATAAATAAGATGGGTTTTAATCTATTATATTGCACAAAATATTCTAATTCTTTATTCTACTAAAGTCTGTGCATCAAATTTATGCTAGTAAGAAAGCTAGTGTGGTGTAGTGGTTTGAGTACTGGAAATCCCACTCGGAAGAACAGGGTTCAGATCCTTGGGCAAGTTACTCTCTCTCAGCCTGAAAGAATCCTCAGTCCTAAATGGTGCAGTGTTTCTCCACTCCCCAGGTGACAAGGCACTCCAGCACACTCGTGAAGGGACTTTGCTAGGATTCACAAGTTGCAACATTTGCTATTTGCCACACGTTTGTCCCTTCTGAAAGGCTTTAATCTCAACCATGGAGTTTTGAACAGATGCTCTGATTAGCCCAGGAAGCATTTCCTAAACTGGGCATATTGTTGAGTTCTATCTCTTGAATAGATTTGCAAGTAAAACATTAAGAGTGAGTAAGGACCAGAACTTTCCCCTAGATGTTAGCTGCCTTCAAGTCAACTTCAATGCATGGTGGTCCTGTGGATGAGACATCTCCAAATCCCCCTGTCCTCAACCTCTCTGCTCAGATCTAGAACACCTTAATCCCACTGTATACGTTTTCTGCTTTTTGTTAAGATCTGACAGGTGAATTTCCTATGCTCCTGGTATTTGTCCTCTTCTGTATGCTGAATGGTGGCTGACAATCTGTGAACTACAAGAAAATTTCCCACATTCATGACATTTGCATGGTTCCTCTCCAGTGTTGACTAAATGATGAATCACGAGGCTGACCTGTAAGCAATACATGAGTCATAGTCCTGGCACTTTTACGCTTTCTTTCTTATATGGATTATGTTATATGCTGTAAAATATAAATAGTCAGCAAAACACTCCCCTACTCTTGGCATCTGTATGGCTTTCCTCTTGTGTAAATCCTCTGATGTGTCACGAGGTTTGAGTTGCAAGCAAAACCTTTCCCATATTCTTGACTATTTCTTTGATATCTCTCTTGCACAAATTCCAGGTGAGTCATAAGGTCTGTCTTGAAAGCAAAATCTTTTTGACAGTCCAGGTATTTCTAGGGTTTCTGTCTTGTGTGGACTCTTTGATGCTTGGTAAGGAGTGAATGACGAGCAAAACATTTTTCACATTCTGGGCATTTGTATGGTTTCTCCCCTGTGTGGGTTCTCTGATGACCTACAAGATCTTGTTTTTGTGTAAAATATTTCCCACATTCCTGACATCCATATGGTTTTTCACCTGTGTGAACTCTCAGATGTCTTACAAGATGTGAATTGCAAACAAAACCTTTGCCACACTCCTGGCATTTGAATGGTCTTTCTCCTGTATGGCGTCTTTGGTGGCTGACAACTTGTGCACTGCTGGCAAAATATTTCCCACATTCCTGGCATTTGTAAGGTTTCTCTCCTGTGTGAATTCTTTGATGCTTTGCAAGATCTTGCTTTTCAGCAAAACGTTTTCCACATTCTTGACATTTGAACAGTCTCTCTCCCGTGTGGAGTCTCTGATGCTTTGCAAAGTATGAATGATCAGCAAACACTTTCCCACATTCCTGGCATTTGTATGGTTTCTCTCCTGTGTGGACTCTTTGATGAGTAAGAAGGTTTGAGCTGCAAGCAAAACATTTTCCACATTCTTGGCATTTGTATGGTTTTTCTCCAGTGTGGACTCTCTGGTGAGTCACCAGATCTGACTTCCAAGCGAAACATTTTTCACACACTAGGCACTTGTATGGTTTTTCCCCTGTGTGAATTCTTTGATGCTTCACATAATCTGATTTCTGAGCAAAACGTTTCCCACACTCCTCGCATTTGTGTGGTTTCTCTCGTGGCTGGGGTTTCTGGAGGCTCTCAAGAGACAACTTGGAATCTAAGCAGTTCCTTTGTTTCTGTCGCAAGTGTATTTTCTTGTGATGTATAAGTGCCATTTTTTGGGCAAAAAGATCCCCACAAATGGTACATTTGTGTGGCTCTTCATCAACAATGCCTTCCTCTTCTACATGAAGTTGCTTGTGTCTGTCAAGATCCAATAAATGCAGAAAACTCTTTCCACATTTGGTGCATATATTTGTTTTCTTGCAGTTATCCACTGGAAAGAAGAACAAATAGACAGAATTGAATTTTAGCGTGAAGGTGAAGGAACCTCAGAGAGTAGAAATGAAATGAACGAAAGCAATATTGATAGAAAAGCAACACTGAGAAAGATGTGATCCTTTGTATCTTTTTCCATTTGGCAGGTCTTTTTGGCTCCAGGTGGAGGCTTTTTTATTCCATGCTAGCCAAAGAACCCAAATTTACTTGGTTAAAATCTAATTTCTCCCATACTAATCCCAGTGTGTGATTTCTCTGTCTCCCACTCTTCAACTTTTTCTCATTTGTTCTAGTCTTTTTCTCTCTATACTCTAGTAAACATTGAGGCTGTACCAGTTTTGCCTGGGTTACAAGCTTCTTTCCCCTTGTTCAACACTGTGTCGTGTTTCTCCTCTATTCCACCACTGTCTTTCCTTTGCTGCTATTCTTTTCTATCACACAGGCATTGTTCAGCCTTTCCATCTCCTAAGCCTCCTCCACAACCCATCAAGAATGCTATATTCTATTTTCCAAATCTATTTATTTATTGAAGATGTTTCCATATTGCCTCCCAGCCCACAAGGGCTCCCAAGGCAATGAACAAATAAAAGCAAAAAAAGGTACAAATAACAAAATTAAAATACCCTTTAAAAACTTTTTTAAACAATCTAACTTCCTTTGGTCAAGGTGCTGCTACAGAAAAAAATCCTGTTATGACTGCAACTCCACTGCAGAATTAATGCAGTTTGCCACTGCTTTATCTGCAATTATTCTATCCTATGGAATCATGGAATTTGTAGTTTGTTGTGGCACGAGAGCTCTTTGAGAGAGAAGGTTAAATGTCTCGCAAAACTAAAAATTTCAGAATTCCATGCATTAAAGTGCATTAATTCTACTGTGCAGATGCAGCTTATGTGTACATGCCTTTCAGATCTGTAGGACATATAAATATTCAATTTATATTCCAAAATTTGGAATCTCATTAAGATATATAAAGATATACTGTGTGCTTATGCTCAATGTTATGAGCCTTGTGCTTATTTTTCTGAATACATAAATAAATCTTCCTTATCCAGAATTCCAAAATCCAAAATTGTCACATGAATAGGTGAGATAGTGACACTTTCACTTTTGGATGGTTGAGTGTACACAAACTTTGTTTCATGCACAAAATTGTTAAAATATTGTTTATAACATTAGCTTCAGGTTATGTGTATAAGGTTTACAGTGAGCCCTTGGTATCCACTTTGGTTTGGTTCCAAGACCCCTGTGGATACCAAAATCCATGAATGTTTAAGTCCCATTAAATATAGTGGCATAGTAAAATGTGCCCCTTATATAACAGGGAAAAATCAAGGTTGGCTTTTTGGAATTTGTTTTTCTTAAAAATATTTTCAGCTGTGGAGGTAGAATCCATGGATACAGAAGACTGACTGTATATGAAACACAAATAAATTTCATGTTTAGACTTGGGTCCCATTGCCAAGATTTCTCATTATGTACATGAAAACCTTCCAAAATCCTAAAAACTCCAAAATCCCAAGCATTTCTGGTCTCAAGCATTTCAGAGAAGGGAAATTCAACCTCAACACTTTTTTCATGGTAAACCAGGCTCAAAGTAGCACACGGGAAAAACAAGGAAAAATAATTAATACCAAATAATTTTAGGCTAGATATCTGAAATACATATATATATATACATACTGTACACACACACACACATACAGTAAGCTTATTATGAACTTCAAGAGATCTTACTCACTGTCTCACCTGATTGCTCACCAGAAATATTTCCGCTTTCCTTGGATCTCTTGTGATCTAGGACACACAACTCCTCTTCCTCTTCCTTCTTTATTATAATATTAGAAAGTCCTGAATCAACAAAAAGCGGCAAGAGAAAGAGGTTAGTAGATAACAGCAATCCACTTATGAACATCCATGGGAAAGTATTGGTGCACAAGAAAGACAAGGGCAACCACCAGCCTTTAAGACTGTGGTAGGGATGAGGGTTGCATCAAACTTCTTTTCAGAGTCCATTAAAACCACTGCAGCGCCTCTTGGTTGCTTCATGTGGTGGTGTCTCCTGCTCTTCATCTGCCTGCCTGAGCTGACTCCCTTAGCCACATCTTTTGCTAATAGTGGCCGTGGCAGTTGGGAAACTTGCAAGGTTGGTCACAGGACATTGTTTCTGTGGCCTAGAGTGGTGCCATTTGGGAAAGACTGATTGACCGGAGAAAGGAATTAAAGGATGTGGTGGCATGGGAGAAGCAGCAGCAAAAAATTAAGCTTTAAAATTCGGAACCCTGCTTAAGTTTTGAGAGTGGTGCTGGCAGGTTGGAGCTGCATTGCAGCTCCTGCTTTCTTTCATCGAACAGGCTGAGAGAAGAGGTAGCAGAAGAAACAATGCATGCGGGGAACACTGGAAGCTGTGTGGAGAAGACAGGTCTCTGGGGAAGGAGGAGGAGTACAGTGCGCCTGCGTTATACGCGGGCACGCCTTACGCGGCTTTCAGCATATGCTGAAAGCCGCTCTGGGAAAATGGCCAGTGTGCCCCGAAAGGAATAATGTGGTGTACCAGTGGCGTGCATGCGCCACTGTGCCACCGTGTGCACAAGCCCCATTCATGTAAATGGGGCTTGAGAATATGCAGATATAGTATGTCCAGAACGGATCTCCCGCGTAACGGGAGGACACACTATATATGCAGTCAACTCTTGGAAAGAGTCCTTCACTTCACCACTCCGACTCTGGCTGGGCTGAAGGCCTTAAAACCTTGGCTTTTGCCTCCCTCCCACACCCAAACCATCGGTCTACCTGCAAGCTGCAATGGAGGAGGGGACCCTGTTCATCTCCTTCTGCCTTCCCCCCTATCTACCCATCTTTATCTCCATAGAAGTCCACGGTGAGACAGGCAATCATGGAACATGATTTGGTCTTTTGTGAACCTTGAACTGTTATAATTGTCTCTTTTACTGATATTATGCTAAAGTGTGTTTTATAATGCTTGACAGGTTAATTGGATTATAGTTCTTTGATATACTGTATTGTATTTTTTCCTTTTTTTTTTTCTTTTTCCTTTTTCCCCTCTTTTCTTCCAAGTATTATGTTATTGGTATTTAATCTGTTAATATTGTTTGAATTTGAACCTGTGCTGAGGGATCATCTATGAACTTCATTTGATTTATAATGCTTTTATGTTTTTCATTTGACTGCCATTGTATTTATATTGTTTATTGTTTTTGTTTTGTTAAAATATTGGTCAGGGGATTGGGAGGGGATTGTTTGTATTATTTTATTTCCTGTATTGTATTTTTATACTGTTGTTAGCCGCCCGGATTCTCTATGATCGGGCAGGATATAAATAAATTATTATTATATTATCATCATCATCATCATCTGAGTGGCTCTGCTAGTTAAAGTCTCTCTCTTTTCCCATGCACTCTAGTCTCAGCCCAGAGTATGTGGTCTCTGTAAACCCCCTACACACACCATCTATGCCCCTCTCTGCCCCAGTGAACAACTGAGAGTCCTTCCTCACCACAGAGAAACTTCTCCCTTTGCACCCATTCACCTTGGGAACAGCATCCAAGCAGTTGGCTGAGCAGTGAACAAGAGACCTCTTTCCCACACTGGCCTTTACTGGAAGGACAGCATGGACAAGAGGTTTCCCAGTTGCTGGGCAGCCACCTGCTTGGTTGCTGCTCTCCAAGTGGGCAGGTGCAGAGACTGAGCATCTGCATGAGCAGCAACCAAGAAAATTCTTGCCTTGGTTGGCCTTTGCTACAAGGTTTCTGAAGGTCTTGGAATGGGCAAGAGGCTTCTCAGTTGCTGCTCCCAGGGATACTGGGAGCATCTGCCTAGATCTGTTATTTTGAATTTGCAGTAGAACAGTATACCTAATATCAAGAAATATGTGCATGGGGGTGAGTTGTTAGGGTTGTTGCCCAAGTGGAAAGGGGACAGTAGCTGGGAAACGTCTGGTGACCATTGTAGATGCACCCTTGATGTCTTTTTTTAAAGTACTAAAAAAGTATTTCATTGTTTCTTCCGCAACAGATGGCAGAGCTTATGTATTTTTTTATACATGCACCTGATGAAAAAGAAGGGGCAGGAGCTCTAATGTCAGAGAGGAATGAAATGTTTTAAAAGTATAGATTTTGTCAAATACACCACAAGATAGATTGTGTATGGATTGTGACAATGACACCACAGTTTTTACATACATATATTTTACAGAGAGATGACACTCATAAAGGAGAGGTAGTGATCTTGGCATTGTCACCCATATCCACAGGGGATACATTCCAAGACCTTCAGAGGATAATGAAAAATGCAGATAGTAGCAAACACTTTATTTATTTATTTATTTATACCTGAAATGAATAAATCTTGACCTTCTGGTCCAAGCGTAACATAGAATCATACTGGAGAACCTAGAGATGCCTCGAGAAGTGTTCTCTCTAGGCATTTCTAGATCTTCCAACCCAATTCTATGGTATGCTCAGGCTGGAGGTTGACCATAGAATTGCACTGGAGGACCTAGAGATGACTTGTTTTGGTGAAGCAGGTAAATGAAACTATGCAAAGTGAATCAGTGGATAAGGGTGTCTTGATGTATTTTTAAACACAAGCTGATAAAGGATTTGCCTCAATAAAATGACACTGTAGATTGAATGCTGGAAAATGACCCATGTGCTATTTTTATTTATTTTATTTTATTTAGTTATTTCATTTGTATGCTGCCTTTCTTCCAGGAGGGCCCAAGACAGCTCATAGATTAAAAAAAAAACGATTTTAAGAAGAAATAACTTTAAGAGGAAATAAATGGATGATATTCATACAAATGACGAAAAGCTGCACACCTATGGGGGAAATTCTAGGTACAGGGAAAAGCTTTTAGTAACCAAAACTTCATGAGCCAGTGTGGTATAGTGGTTTGAGTATTGGATCAGGACTCTGGAAACTAGGGTTTGAATCCTGCCTTGGCCATGGAAACCTAGTGGGTGACCTTGGACAATCACATGCTCTCAGAGGAAGGCAATGGCAACCCCCCTCTGAATAAACTTGCCAAGAAAACCCCATGATAGGTCATCTTAGGGTTGTCGTAAGTTGGAAATAATGTAAAAGCACACAACAACCACCACCACCAGTACTTCACCTGAGCTGGTCCCTGGGAAGGTCCCAGATTCGGGTAGATGCTGGTCACAGGGCTCCTCTTCTTGTTCCAGTTTGATGATCACATCAGGAACCTCTGATCAAGAAAGATGGGGTAATGAAATGGCATTTAGATGGGAGAAATGGCCCAGAGAGGAAGAGACTGGAGTACAGAATACCTTCCCTGAAGATGCATTATGGTTTTAACACACAGGTGGAATCTACAAAGAAGGAAGTCTATTGACCACCATTCAAAGAAAGGGTCAGGAGATGTCCCGACCAAAAGTTTTGTTGAGCAGCTGTCTTCTCTGGTCCTTCCTTCCTGTTTTTCTTTTTAAAAAGACCAAACTAAATTGAATAAGATAAGACCTCTTTAACTGCCCAGACTCAGTGCTAGGGAATTCTGAGAGCTGTAGTTTTGTGAGACATTTAGCCTTCTCTGTCAGAGAACACAATACAACTTTCAATCTCTCAATACAATCTTTCTTTGAAGATGCCAGTGATGAATGTTGGTGAAACGTCAGAAATAAACTCTTCCAGAACACAGCCACATGGTCCGAAAAACCCACACAAAAACTATATCAGTGGTTCTCAGATGGTGGAGTGGGACCCACACGGGGACCGCAAGTGTTGGAGGCCCTGATCTCTCCTTTTCCACCTCCCTAATCTTTTTTATGGGTAAAATTTACACATGCATTGAGCAAAATATTGAATTTACTTCAATAACTGTTCTAACTTGAATGATGCTATTTCTTTATAAAATGTTAAAATATGAATATACATAAATGTGCTAATGAAAGTATGGAGAATAGAGAAAATAGGGTTATTTGTATATCATGTCAAAGAAGGGAGAGCATGACATCTGCATATAGATGCAAAGGAAGATCCTAAGGGATTTGTGTACCACTGCCTAATATAAAAGGGCAAAACCAAGATTTGCTATTTGGAATTTAACAACATATATATTTTCAAGCTACGAATGGTTGCATCCTTGGATACAGATTCCATGGACATGAAGGATCGACTGAACACCCCAAAATTAAGACGTGTAGATGAGAAAGGAGATAGCCTTATACAAATATTGCAGGGGCAAGCAACTGTGGAGGGCACAGGGGTGAAAATGGCACTGGACATCCCACTGTTGTGAGTGATACAGAAAAGGAAATTTGAAAGAGAGTCCAGAGAAGGAGATCTGTCAACAAAGACCATGTGACTCCAACTTCTCTCTCAGCAGTGATGGACACAATCCATTTTGGTACATTTTTCTACGTACCAATCATAAAACAGGGTATCATCATCATCATTCCGCCTTCCTCCCAGTACAGGGACTGAAGGCAGCTTACAAATCTAAAACAGTCCAAGTTAAAACAGTATAAAACAGGCAAAATACAAGTTTTAAAAAAACACAATTAAACAGTTCAAGCAATTAAATCCATTACGATTACTAAAACTCTTTAAAACAAAAACAAAACAGCAGCCATGTCATGCGAAAGCCTGGTGGTATAAAAATGTCTTTACCTGCCGCTGGAAGGACAGCAGGGATGGAGCCATCCTGGCCTCCCTAGGAAAGGAGTTCCAGAGCTTGGGAGCAGCCACCAAGAAGGCCCTTTCTCTTGTTTTATACAAACTGTAGCCAATGAGTGGGAAACATGTGGCCATCTATATTTTGCTGGACAACAACCCCCATCATCCCTCAAAAGCTGCTATACTAACTCAGGCGAAAGGGAACTGCAGTCCAACCACATCCAGAGAGTCACACGTTCCTCACCCTGAGGAGTTTATCAGATGGGAGGAATTTCTCTTTATTGGGAATGGAGCCAATTCGAATTCACGTGAAATCCCGTTGCATTCAGAAGGTGTTCGGAATGACTTCGTATTAGCCGAAAATGACCCCCCATTGCCCGAAATTGCGTGAGATGCTTTAATTCGCAATAACGTTAAACCCATGATTGCATTTGAATTGACTTCCCTTTTGCTCGAAATTGCGTGAGATGATTTAATACGCAATAACGTGAAACCCCATGATTGCGTTCGGATTGCCATTAGATTATACTTCCAATTTCCGTGGTCTGATAAACTCCCTACTCTACAATTCAGTGCATCAAGACTGTTTGTGTGTTTATACCTTACCTTCATTGTCTTGCGATGTGACCTCCATTTTCTCGCAGATCAGCTAACCTGGAAACCATGCGTCTTGCAGAAGCCAAGAGACAAAAGGAGGCCTGATGGGTGGAAATCCTACTCAGGGAGAGAGAAAAAGAGGGAGATAGAAAGACGTGTTCCGTGTGTATGTGTTAGAATTTGAAGAATGGATTTCTATAGTAACCAAACAAAAGGAATGAATAATCTTTCCCAATAAGAGTACTATCTGCAAGTTTAGTACAGGTTGATTATCTCTTATCTGAAATCATTGGGACCAGAAGATTGGAAGGATTCTCTTTTCTCAAAGATAGAGTTTGTATTTTTAACGTATTCTGTTTTAATGCACAACTGTTTTAACTTTTTAAAAGAGTTTAATTGGTTTTTAAAATTTTTATATTTATACATTTTAATGCCGTACTGTTTTTAAATTGTATTGTTTTAAATCTGCTGTTCGCGGCCTTGAGTCCCTATATTGGGAGAATGGCAAGAAATAAGGAAATAAGATTAATAATAATAATAATAATAATAGGGACTAAAGGTTTTTTTAAATCTTCTGCATTCTGCTTTGCACATTTCCAATGTGACATTTGTGGCGGGTATATCTGAAACACTTTATTTTTAAAAGAGTTACTTGCTCTTTAGTAAGCCATTTGATCCTTTTGTGGAAAAAGTATTCACTTTTCATCTGTTGTACAATAGATTAAAAATAAAAATTACATATTGGGGGGAAAATAAAAGAAAATTAAGTGGCAAGATGTAGTTAAGATGTTACGGCCACTAGCTTACCTAATAGTTGTTCTGGAAAAAAAGTGCTCTTACAAAGCAAGTTATTATCATTATTATTTATTTTATTTATATAGCGCTGTAAAACTACACAGCGCTGTACATACAATCTTATAATTAAGACGGATCCCTGCCCTCAGGCTTACAATCTAAAATTTCTTTTGGCTGAACTTATCTTAATGGGAGGATTTATCTCTGAATGGCATTTCTGGTTAAATAAAGGGATTAAAATGAAGCAGCTGACACTGGATGCTGGTCTGATTGCCAATAAACTGTTTTAATTTCAATTATTTATCCTACAGTGGGATTCAAATTGATATCACGATTGCTGTAGTTCCAATCTATGGAATCCTGGGATTTCTAAAACTACAAAGTCGTCATCATCATCATTATTTATATATTATATCATATTAATATCCCACCCTTCTCCCAAGACGGGGACTCAAAGCAGCTTACAACATTTAAAAAAAACAGTACAATTAAAAGTATACAAAAATAGTACAAGCTGAAAGCCGCACAAAACTACAAATCCCAGGACTCTCTAGAATGGAACATTTAAAAGCGGTGCCAAATTGCTTTATTTCTATAGAACAGATGCACCCCTCTGATGAGGTCTGAGTGTTGGACTCTGACTCTGGGTGCAATTCACAGCTTGGCCGTGACCTTGGAGGCAAGTCACACTCTCTCAGCCTCAGGGGAAAGCAATGGCCAACCTCCTCTGGACAAACCTTGCCAAGAAAACCCTGTGACAGTGTCACCATAAATGAGAAACAACAAACCATATCTCAACTCTGGCCCTTCTCTGCTCCTAGGTCCCAAGCACCCACTGCAGAAATGAATGATCCAGTGCAAGGAGACCTGGCTCAGTGCTAGGGAATCCTGGGAATTGTACTTAATTGTGGCCCCAGACTAGAGAGAAGGATCAGTGCCTCCCTAGTTCCCAGGTTTCCCTAGCCTTGAGCCAGGGCAGTTCAAGAGGTCTCAAACTGGGTGGTTTCTGCAGTGTGGTCTGGAAGGTGGTGGTCCTTTCTTTTTCCCATAAAAGTCCCACCTTGATCTGGACTAGTCAGTCAGTTAATTAACCAGTCAGTCAGTCAGTTAATTAATTAATTAGTCAATCATTTAATTAACCAGTCAGTCAGTCAATCAATCAGTCAGTTAATTAATCAGTCAGTCAGTCAGTTAGTCAATCAATCAATCAATCAGTCAGATAGTTAATTATTCGGTCAGTCAGTCAGTCAGTCCATCAATTAGTTAATTAATCAGTCAGTTAATTAATCAGTCAGTCAGTTAATTAATTAGTCAGTCAATCAGTCAATCAAGCCATCAATCAATCAATCAGTCAGTTAATTAATCAGTCAGCCAATCAGTCAGCCAGTCAATCAGTCAGTCAGTCAGTCAATCAATCAGACAATCAGTGAATTAATTAATCAGTCAATTAATCAGTCAGTCAATTAATCAGTCAATCAGTTAATTAATTAGTCAATCAATCAGTTAATCAATTAATTAATCAATCAGTCAGTCATTTAATTAATTAGTCAGTCAATCAGTCAGTCAGTCAGTCAATCAGGCCACCATTCAATCCACCATTTCTCACCCTCTGCCCTTAGCTCTCCTTTCCCAAAGGGCTCTGCAACCTGGTGTCTCCTGCTTCCTTGTGCCTGGGTTTACACACACCTTTGCAGACAATCCGGTTTGACTCCCCTTTCTCTCCTCCCCCCCCTCTCTGGCCCTGCTGCTGCTTCCCATCATGCCAAGCCAAACCCTTACCAGACCCATCCAAGCAGCTTTCCGAGAACAAGGATCACAGGAGGAGGAGGAGAAAGAGGAGGAGAAAGAGGAGCAAAGGCACGTCTGTCTGCTCAGACACGTGTCTCTCTCTGGAGGAGGAGGAGGAGGAGGGCTGGGTCCCCTGGAGCTGCATCAGCCCAATGGGGGCAAGTGGGGAACATGAAGGCTGGGGCTGCATTTCCTTCATCATCATCATCATAATGATAATCAAAAAGGAAATGGGAGTTACAAGAAAGGGAAGAAGGGCACGTTACAGTGTATCTCTAAAGTAACTTGTTACTTGTAAAGTTACTTGTGAAGCACTGCCTGCAATCATTCCTCTTAAGGACCCTGAAAAGGATGGAAGCCAAGAGGAACAAGAGTGAGTCTTGCTCAATATCTGGGAATAGCAGCATCTGCAAAAGTCAACCAGTGGCACCTGGGGCTTTGACCACCTGGGAAAAAAAGACACCTTGACCTAGATACATTTGGGGAGATGTTTTGGCTTCCTGATGTCCAGGTCTCTCTCTCTCTGTCTCTCCTTAAGTCTTTCAGTCCCAAGCTTGAGGGTGTCTGTCATGCCTTTCTAAAATGTTGTCCCTTTGCTTGGCTTTTCTCTCCTTTGCAGAGTGCAGCATGGGATCCTCGTCCCAATCCAGATGGAAGAAGAGAAAAGAGAAGACCGGGCCGGCCAAAAAGGCTGTCCAGGTAAGAAGAGGCTCTTTGGGCGATGGGGAAAGGGCAGAGGAGGGTGACCAAAACAATTCTAGTGAAAGCTCCGGTTGCTGTGCAGCAGCTAAAAAAGCCAATATGGGCTGCATCACTAATACTAATACTAATAATAATAATAATTCTTCCGCACCTCAAACTATGCATCAAGAAAGTGAACAACACCAAATCAACAACGAACACCACTAATTAAAACATATTATTTAATACCTGCAACAGTTTAAAAGCACAAATAAGACACATACATTTTAAAACAGTCCGTGTTTAAAATTCAGCCTCTAAATTTCACTATCTAAAAAATCATCTGGATAAGCCTACTGGCAGAGACTGGTCTTTTAATGCCATTTTCAATTTGGAAGGTGTTTCCAGATGTCAAATCTCTTCTGGTAGGTCATTCCACTGAAGAAAATGCCCTCTGGGTGACAGTGACTAACTTTGGGCCCAAAATAAAGCTGCTTCAGATCACATTGGAGAGATGCTGTTTAAATGACCCATGCATCTTAAGAGGCCAGAAGCTGCGCTCCAGTCCCTAGGACTGCAGAGTGGTTTTGGTGTAGCTTCCAGCCTTTTAGGACACAGGCAGCATTTAAACAGCAATACCTCCAAAGTGACCTGAAGCAGCTTTATGTTGACAGGTTGGACATGTCCAGAGGCAGGCCACCAAAATGGTGAAGGGTCCAGAAACCATGCTCTTTGAGGAGAGACTTAGGGAGCTGGGGCTGTTTAGCCTGGAGAAGAGAAGGTTAAGAGGTGATATGATTGCCCTGTTTAAATACTTGAAGGGATGCCATATTGAGGAGGGAGCAAGCTTGTTTTCTGCTGCTCCAGAGAATAGGACACGGAACAATGTGGATGCAAAGAAAAGAGATTCCACCCAAACATTAGGAGGAATTTCCTGACAGTAAGAGGGTGATGGTGTTTTATTTTCTCTCTCTCTCTCTCTCTCTCTTTTTTTTTTCTTTAAACAGAGGCTGGATGGCCATCTGTCAGGGATGCTTTGATTTGGAGTTCCTGCATGGCAGGGGGTTGGACTGGATGGCCCTTGTGGTCTCTTCCAACTCTGATTCTATTATTCTATTTGAATGGATGTCATATTGAGGATGGAGCAAGCTTTTTTTCTGCTACTCTAGAGAGTGGAACATGGAGCAATGGATTCAAACTGCAGGAAAGGAGATTCCACCTCAACATTAGGAAGAACTTCTTGACAATAAGAGTTGGGAGCTGGACTGGATGGCCTTTGGGGTCTCTTCCAACTCTGATTCTGTGGAAGAAACAAATGGAAGATTTGCAAAGACTGCATGCATTCCTTCAGATGCCAAACTCTCTCATGGATATGTATTGTAGGTGTTAGGAGGTCCAAGTTCAGTGCAGTGGTTTCAGTGATAGGACTTCAGGAGTCCAGGGTTCAGATCTCCACCCAGCCTTGGAAATCCACTGTGTGACCTTGGCCAAGTCCTACTTACCTTCAGAGGAAGACCATGTCAAATCTCCCCTGAGTAAATCTTGCCCCCATCAAACACCTGTGAGATTTCATCATAAACTGCTGTCCACTCAAAGACAAATAAAACTAATCTGAATTCTGTGAGATGCATTGTTTAGGCCAGCATGTTGTGGTATGGTCTGTGTCAGACTAGGGCCCTGGGTTTGAATCCCTGCTCAGCCACGGAAACACCCTGGGTGACCTCAGGCACATCCCACTGTCTTAGGAGTTTATCACACAAAGGAGATTGGGAGTTTATCCCAAAAATTTCCTGGAAAAATAATGTAATTACTGGAAACAGTTTCACAAGTCATTGCACAAGATCCTCCATTGAAGTGGTCATCAAGAACCATTAACTCACATCTTTTTACTTTTAGGATTTCAGCGACAATGCATTTCCAGTATCACTTTATTTGTGCAACTGCGTGTGATAATCATTTGTGCAATTACTCGCCGTTTTCGCTTTATTTGCAGGATGTTTAAATGTGCTTTAATCTCTCATTAATGCCAAAATTAGTCCCAGTGTGATAAACTCCTTAGCCTTAGAGAGAGAGAGAGGCAGTAGTAAACCAGTAGTAAACCCCTTTAAGAGAGGATCACCATGAGTCAAAGTTGACTTGAAGATGCATCTCACAAAATTAGAAATCCCAGGATCCCATAGCATTGAGCCGTGACTGTTAAAACATTGTCAAAACGTACTAATTCTGCAGAGTAGATGCAGAACTCATTGCTGCACCTCGAGAGAAATACTACAGAGCCCCCCAAAAGTGCAGAAACAGGTAGCTCAGGTTATGAAGAGGCTAGAGGATCTCCTTTGTGAGTTTTTGGCAGCAGACACGATTGCAAGTGCATAAAATTGTCCATCACGTGGAGAAAGCAGGCAAGCTGAGAGGTTATTTTATCCTCTCTTAGAGAGCCACCAATGAAGAGGGCTTTAAAGATGTCTCAGGTGGATCTACACTATAGAGAGAATGCCTTTTGACACCACATTAGCTGCCACGGCTCTGTTCAACAGAGTCCTGGGATTTGTAGTTTTGCACTACCGCCCCCTGAGTGTGTAACGGATGGATGTAGTTCCTAGTTAAAAACCCAAAACACAACATCAACTTTTCCACCCACTTTTAATTTAATTTTCTAAACAGGATTTTTATTCGAATGTAATGCATTCTAGCAATACACAAATTGGTTCTTAGGTCCAGCATATACTGCAGAAATAATCCAGTGTGAGACTGCTTTAACTGCCCTTGCTCAGTGCTAGGGAATTCTGGGAACTGTAGTTTTGTAGTAAATGTCACAGAGCTCTGGTGCAGCAATAAACTACAATCCACAGGTTTCCCTAGCACTAAGCCAGGGCAGTTGAAGCAATCTCAAACTGAATTATTTCTGTGGTGTATTTTGGACCTTTGTTGCATGCACAAATTTATCAACAATCTTGTATAAAATGACCTTCAGGCAATGTGTATATGAAATATAAATAAATTTAACGTTTAAGACTTGTGTCCCATCTGCACGATATCTCATTATGTACAGATATGCAAGTAAGGGTATTCCAAAATCTGGAAAAATCTCAAATGTGGATCACTTCTGGTCCCAAGAATTTTGGATAAGGGAGACTCAACATGTATTCCAGTATAACAAAGGCAAAAGAGAGAAAAACAACCTCATTAATTTCATATTTGTGTGTGTGTGTGTGGTGTCTATAAATGCTGGCCTAATATCTAAATTTATATCTAATTTTTTAAGATTTAATCTATACATCATTCTTCCAAATGTTGGAAGCATTGTTACACATTCTACCCCCCCTGTAGTCACGTGATATATTTTTTCCTCTACGTTGGTTTCACCTTTCTGAATGTTCTTTCTTTTACTCTTTCAGGAACCGATGACCTTTGAAGACGTGATTGTGTATTTTACCCAAGACGAGTGGGATCTGCTGGATCTGAACCAGAAATCTTTGTACAGGGAGGTTATGAAGGAAAACTATGAGACTGTGTCCTCTCTTGGTAAGGAACTTGCTTTCTTCTTAATCCACTATCCTCCAAGTCAACTTCCTATGTCCAGAATCAAGATTTTCTGAATCATTTATCAATTGTTTATCTATATGAGCAGAAAAAGAAAGAAAGAAAGAAAAAGAAAGAAAGAAAGAAAGAAAGAGAAAGATAAGGGTAAAAAATGTAAAAGAAGCATAATAGCAGTTTGAATGTTGGATTAGGACTTTGGGAGACCAATTCCAGCAATGGAAACTCACTGAGTTACCTTGAGCGAGTGACACTCTCTCAGATCCAATCTGCACTGCAGAAATAAGACAGTTTTACACCACTTTAACTGTAATGGCTCCATGCTATGGAATTCTGGATCTGAAGGGTTTACTCTGGTTGGGGCTAACATAAGATTCAAGTATTGCCAATATTTCTTTTATTTTTAGAACAGTGGTTCTCAACCTTCCTAATGCCATGACTCTTTAATACAGTTCCTCATGTTCTGGTGACCCCTAACCATAAAATTGTGGTGGCTCGGTTCCTAAGGCCATAGGAAATATATGTTTTCCGATGGCATTAGGTGACCCCCCCAAAGGTGTTGCAACCCACAGGTTGAGAACCACTGTTTTAGGATCTTTTGTAGTCCCTGAAGCTCTTTACATGGCCTGCACTCCTTGATGACATAATTATGTCTCTCAGACATAAGAGTCAATCTTGTTTCTGCTTGTCTCTCTTTCCAACAGGTAACTGGAAGGAAACAAATACATGTTCAAAATGTTGGGGCTGTTTTTGGCTCAGACTGGACCTTTCCAGACACCAGAGAACCCACAGGGAAGAGGAAAGTGATACCAGGGAGAAGCCCAATATATGCACCATCTGTGGAAAACATTTTGTCCGAAAGATGTGGCTTAACAACACAGACCATGGAAAGGATCCTTTTACACATGGATTGCCTGGGAAACGTTTTGACTGCAAGTTGTATCTTGGAAGCCATCAAGGGGACAGCACAGGATTAAAATCACAGAAAAACCAGGAATGTGGGGATGGTTTTGCTCCAGATTCATGCATTGCAAGTCAACAGACGAGACAGAAGCTCTACAGATGTCAGGTGTGTGGAGAATCTTTTGCACATGAGTCAGACCTTGCAAAGCATCGGAGAATCCACACCGGAGAGAAGCCATACCAATGCCAGGAGTGTGGGAAAGGTTTTGCTTGCAGCTCACGGATTGTCAGTCACCAGAGAATCCACACAGGAGAGAGGCCATACAAGTGCCAAGACTGTGGGAAATGTTTTACTCAGAATTCAACTCTTCTCATCCACCAGAGAGTCCACACAGGAGAGAAGCCATACAAATGTTGGGAATGTGGGAGATGCTTTGCTCAAAACTCACACCTCATGGTGCATCAGCGGGTTCACACCGGAGAGAAGCCATACAAGTGCCAGGAATGCGGGAGATGTTTTTCTCATACATCTGACCTTACAACGCACCAGAGAGTCCACACTGGAGAAAAACCGTACAAATGCCAGGAGTGTGGCAAATGTTTTCCTCAGACATCAGATCTTGCAACACATCAAAGAGTTCACACAGGAGAGAAACCATACAAATGCCAGGAGTGTGGGAAAGGTTTTGCTCAAAATTCAGCCCTTCTAGTCCACCAGAGAATCCACACGGGAGAGAAACCCTACAAATGCCAAGAGTGTGGGAAATGTTTTGCTCAAAATTCACACCTTGTCAGCCACCAAACAGTCCACACAGGAGAGAAACCATATGAATGCAGGGAGTGTGGGAAATGTTTTGCTCACACCTCAGACCTTGTAACACACCAGAGATTCCACACAGGAGAGAAGCCATACAAATGCCAGGAGTGTGGGAAATGTTTTACTCAGAATTCAGCCCTCCTGGTACACCAGAGAGTTCACACTGGAGAGAAGCCATACAAATGCCAGGAGTGTGGGAAATGTTTTTCTCAGAATTCACACCTTGTAAGTCATCGCATGGTCCATACAGGAGAGAAACCATACAGATGCCAGGAGTGTGGCAAACGCTTTACTTGCAGTTCACGCCTTGTGAATCATCAGGGACGCCACACAGGAGAAAAAGCATACAAATGCCTAATGTGTGGGAAATGTTTTATTCACAAGTCAGACCTTGCAAGGCATCAGAAAATACACAAGAAAACAATGATACAAACGCCGGAAGTGTTAGAAATATTTCCTCCCAAGTCGCATCTTAAGATACATCAGAGAAAACATACCAGAGATTAATCCTGTTCTTCTGCAGTGAGCAAGTTACACTCTCTCAACCTCAGAGGATGGCAATGGCAAACCCCTTCTGGATAAATCTAGTCAAGAAAACTCTATGATAGGTTTGCTTTAGGATCACCATAAGTCAAACAAATTGAAGGCACACAACGATAACCATATCCCTATATGAGCTTATTAAACCTCTTAAGATCTTCATTCTTTTTGTCCTACCCATTACTCAAGTTCATTTAGTCAAACAAACAAAAACAAACAGTTTCATTTATATACCACTTCATACCCTTAAGGAGTGTCTAAGCAGCGGTTTACAATTGTAAGCTATTTGCCCCCCAACAATCTGGGCACTCATTTTAGCAACCTCAGAAGGATGCAAGCCTGAGTCGAGCTTCAGCCCTTTGCTGGTCTTGAACTCGCCACCTTATGGTTTTGAGTGAGTGGCTGCAGTACAGGCATTTAACCACTGCACCACCAGGGCTGATTTAATGGGAATAAAGGAGAGGGCCTTCTTGGTGACTGCTTCCAGATTTGAAACTCGCTCTCTCTAGGGAGGCATGGATTGTCCTTCTCCTTGCTTTCCTGGTGCCAGCAAAGAGAAACATATTAAGAAATTGGCTGTGATGGCCTTTTCAAAGTATGCTGTTTTGTTGGTTAATATATTGTCTTTGAATAAGTTTTCATGATTTTGACTTTACAAATTGTTTGTGATTTTTAAAAATCATGTTTATACTTTTTTGTTGAAGAACTTGTATGATTTTTCATCTGCTTTGTTTTCAGTAAGTTGTAAGCTGCCCGTTGAGACTCATTATTGGGGAAAAGGAAGGATAGAAATGAATAAAATAAATAAATATTTCTATCATGCCCCATTTCACACAATCTCAGGGCAAGTACAAGTAAAATCAATTTAACCATCTAAAATATTTTAGCATTTAAAGCTGGCTAAAAACATATTGGACTGCAACCCTGGAGAGCAGGGTTTGAACTCTTGCTCAGCTATGGAAACCCACTGGGTAACCTTGAGCAAGTCACACTTTCCCATCCTTAGGCGAAGGCCATGGAAAACCACCTCTGAAGAAATCTTGCCAAGAAATCCCCATGGCCTTAGGGTCGACATAAGTCAGAAACTACTTGAATGCATACAACAACAAACAACAACAAAAGCATATTAATTTAACAAGGTAAAACATTTAAAAGGTTGGGACCTGTGAACATGTACATTTGGAAGAGATAATAGAATCAGAATCCTAGAGTTGGAAGAGACCACAAGGGCCATCCAGTCCAACCCCCTGCCATGCAGGAACTCCCAATCAAAGCATCCCTGACAGATGGCCATCCAGCCTCTGCTTAAAGACCCCTAAGGAAGGAGACTCCACCACCCTCCGAGGGAGTGTGTTCCACTGTCAAACAGCCCTTACTGTCAGGAAGTTCCTCCTAATGTTGAGGTGGAATCTCTTTTCCTGCAGTTTGCATCCATTGTTCCGAGTCCTAGTCTCTGCAGCAGCAGAAAACAAGCTTGCTCCCTCCTCAATGTGACATCCCTTCAAATATTTAAACAGGGCTATCATATCACCTCTTAACCTTCTCTTCTCCAGGCTAAACATCCCCAGTTCCCTAAGGCGTTCCTCATAGGGCATGGTTTCCAGACCCTTCACCATCTTAGTTGCCCTCCTTTGGACCTGCTCCAGTTTTTCCACATCCTTTTTGAATTGTGGTGCCCAGAACTGGACACAGTATTCCAGGTGGGGCCTGACCAAAGCAGAATAGAGTGGCACTATTACTTCCCTTGATCTAGACACTATACTTCTATTGATGCAGCCTAGAATTGCATTGGCCTTTTTAGCTGCTGCATTGCACTTGTGGTCAACCTCCTTGGAACAAATCTTTCACAAAAAAAAACCCAAAACACTATAGGTTTGCTTTAGATTTGGCATTAAGTTGGAAATGACTTGAAGGCACACAACAACAAATACAATAGACATAACGCCAGTGTGAAAGGAGTTGCACAGTGCACTGGCTGCCTATACACTTTTGATCTGAACTCAGTGCTTGTGATGCCATTTAAAGACCCAACATCCTGGGACCTCAATACTGAGTGGAGCACTTTCTCCCTGTAGGCATCTGAATCTACATTGTAGAAATAATCCAGTTTGGGACCGCTTTAATTATTATTTATTATATTTTATTTTCTTATATCCTGCCTTTCTCTTTAAGCAGAGGCTGGATGGCCATCTGTTGGGGATGCTTTGATTGGGAGTTCCTGCATGGCAGAATGGGGTTGGACTGGGTGGCCCTTGGGGTCTCTTCCAACTCTGTGATTCTATGATTCTCCCAATACAGGGACTCAAGGCTGCTTTAACAGCCCTGGCTCAGTGCTAGGGAATTCTGGGAACTGTAGTTTGCTGTGGCCCCAGAGCTCTCTGACAAGAGAAGGGTGAAATGTCTCACAGAACTACAGTTGCCAGGATTCCCTAGCACTGAACCTGGGCAGTTAAAGTGGTGTCAAAGTGCATTATTTCTGCAGTGTGGACTGTGAGGCCTTTCAGCAGGGGAAGATATCTCTCAATGAACTCTGGCAAGGCCCGCCTTCCCTTGAAAGGCTGAACAAAAAAGCCAACAAGCTCCAAAATGGACAGCTGCTCGATGCTCTCAGGGAACAGATTGGACGGGTCTGCCCTGGTTCGCCGCCAGGAGCCTGGCGTGGCTTCAGTCACGTGACGCTTGGGAAGTTGAAAGAGAGCTCGCTGCCTAGAGAGGAAGGCGAGCGGTGCAACGGTGAAAAGGGTCCCTCTGGAAACATCGACCAATGTCTTCTGTTTTTAAAAGAACTGAATAATATAATATATAATAAATAATATAATATAATCTTGCTGAAATTTCTCCTCCTGTTCAAACATTTAAAAAAGGATAGGCAGTTCATACCATCATAGAACCACAGAGTTGGAAGAGACCCCAAGAATGGCCATCCAGTTCAACCCCCTTCTGCCATGCAGGAACTCCCCATCAAAGCTCTCCCTGTGACAGATGGCCACCCAGCCTCTAAGGAAGGAGGCTCCACTACACTCCGAGGGAGAGTGTTCCTCTCTCAAACAGCCCTGTCAACCTAATGTTGAGGTGAAAGGCACACCTTGTGAGGCATCAAGCCATTAATGATTTGGATGACAGAATTAGGGGCATACTTATCAAATTTGCAGATGACACCAAATTGGGAGGAGTAGCTAATACCCCAGAGGACAGGATCAAAGTTCAAAATGACCTGAATAGACTAGAAAGCTGGGCCAGAAAGAGAAACTTGTTAGGCTGGGTTATTTTTTTTAAATTAGATGATGATGATGATGATGATGATGATGATGATGATGATGATTTCTTACCTCCCTCTCCCTAAGGATTGAGGCAGATCAAGGCGTAAAACAACAACAATTAACAAACAAACAAGACATCAGTTAAAACACACATCAATTTAAAAGGACAAACAAGATGTACACATATTAAAACAATCCACATTTAAAATTCATAATTGAAAATACACGATTGAAAAATCACCTAGATAAGCCTGCCCGAAGACACTAATCTTTCATAATCTTTTAAATATGGAGGGATCTTTTTTACTACTGAGAGGGTTAATGAAAAGATTTAACTCTAGTTTCAAAGAAGAGAGCCTGCCAAAAGAGATAACTTCAGAAGCTAAACTAGATCCAGGTGGTCGGCCTTGAAGACTGCCAAAAACGATAAGCAGAAGGACGGGCTGTAAACAAGACAGAAAGACCCAGATATGCGTTGACTCCCTTAAAGTAGATATGCTTACTGCAGGTGTTATGAAAATAGAATTTAGGAGAAGAAAAAAAATGAAATTTACATGCATAGTTGCTTTCTCCTGATAACAAAATATTATAAAAGCACTCCCTTTTGAGTTGCTGACACAGATTGATGAAACTATTCCCTCTGTTTCCTGTTGCATGCAATAAAAGGTATCTAGATCTTGGACCTTGTCTTGATTCTGTTCACCCTGTTCATCGAACCTTAACACTACTGATCCAGATCTGACCATTGTTGTGAAGATAGCTAGAAGCACTTAGACTGCTGCCACACTGCAGAATTAATGCAGTTTGACACCACTTTAACTGCCACGATTCTATCCTATGAAAACCTGGATTTGTAGTTTGTTCAGGGCACTACAGCTCTCTGGCAGAGAAGGCCAAATATCTCATGAAGCTACAAATCCCAGAATTCGATAACACTGAGCCACAACATCTTACAGCAGTGACAAATTGCATTAATTCTGCTGTGTAGATGTAGCCTTAGATCAGTGATGCCCAAACTTTGGTTCTCTAGACGTTTTGGACTTTGGCTTCCAGAAGCCCCAGGCAACTTGGCCAACAGTCAGGAATTCTGGGAGCTGGAGGAGGACCAAAGTTTGGGAACCACTGCCTTAGATTATTTAGAAATGCAATACTCTGAGGACCATTTTAGTTCAGTGGGCATTTTTAACATTGTCAGCATCTCAAGATTAATGCTCAAAGGATGAATAAATCCCTTGTTTGAAGGAAGAGAACTTTTAAAAGTGGGGATGTCAAAAAAGAAGTGGAAGGCATATCTTGTTTGCAATTGTCCTCCAGACAATTGTCCCATGTTTGTCTATGAGATTAGTTTGGCAGGATTTGTTCTCAACAAACCCATGCTGGCTCCTGCTGATCACTGTGTTGTCATCAAGATACTTGCAGACAGAGTTCTGTATAATCTCTTCTAATAGATCTTTTAGAGAACAAAAGGATATCAAGAACTTATTTAAAGAATATTTTGAGAGGATATATGAGAATATTGAGGACAATGAATTAACTAGAGAAAGGATACAAAAGTATTTAACGGACCAAAATTCTTCGATTTTGAAAGATGAGGAAAAAGAAAATACTGTATAAATCATGATAGAACGAATGAAGAAATTAGAAAAGCAATACATAGTATGAGAATGAACAAGACTCCAGGTTCTGACGGATTTCCATTAATATATTATAGGAAATTTGCTTATCAAATTTTAAGATGAAATCAAATTTAGGGTTGCTAGCTAATACTCCAGAGGACATGATCAGGATTGAAAATGACCTTAATGGATTAGGCAACTGGGCCAAAACTAACAAAATGAATTTCAACAAGGAGAACTTTTAACATACAGAATTAATTGCATAAGCTAATTGTTCTATGTAATATACAAAAAAGGAGGCATGTTTATTCTTCTGGAATATAAATTTCCTGGAAGCCCATCGCATAAGGGGAATGAATGCTGATGTTGTGTTGCCTATTTGCAATCTTGGGACAACAGGTGACAAAATGGCAAACAACCTTCAGCCCCTCCACAGAGAGACAGAGGCAGGGGAGATACACCTGCTTCACTGACCAAGTGGTTGCTTTTTTCCTTTCTTGTGGCTAACAGGGAGAGAGTAAGGTACTACATTTCACATGTAAAAATGAAATGCAGAGATAATGGACAGGTGACTTTCGTCTTAACAACAGTGCATGCGAAAGGGATCGAGGAGTCTTTGACCTCAGGCTGAACATGACTCAACAGTGTGATGCGGCAGCTAAAAAGGCAAATGTGATTCTAGGCTGCATCAATAGGAGTATAGTGTCTCATTTGAGGGAAGTAATGGTACTACTCTATTCTGTTTTGGTCAATTCAATATCTGAATCCATCCGGTCTAGAGGGAGTGAAAAGGCAGGCCCAGCCTGAAGAAGAAGAGCCCTCCCTCCAGTCAATCTGCCTTGGTCCAGGCCTCAGAGGCCCTCCTACCTGCCTACAAGCCCTCCTTGGCACACCTGAACTTACCTGACTGTAGGTCACAATACTGTCTGAGAAAACATGTCAACAAAGAGCTCCAGCTCAGAATGGTTAAACTCAGCCTTCCAAGTATATTAACAGGAGTTCCAAGGTGCATGATCTTTTATTATTTATTGTTCGCGGTAAGGATTCACAAGTTTATTCAGACGCACTCCTATGGAAGGCACATAACACACTGTATAATATAAAATACATTCCATATATATATATATATATATATATATATCGCATGTCTAGCGCAATATAGAAAGTTATCTCATTTTCCCCTCCTATCCTTCCTCTGCTGTCTCACAGGGCCAGGCATGAAGTTCACATTTCCTATGCTCTGTCAGCCCAGCAATTTACCCACATGGAAGCAGCAGCAGGCTTTGTTCAACCCAGGTCTCCAAGAGAACTGGCCTGGAGGGCTACAAGCATCTGTCGTCCATATTTCTTAATTGCCAGATATAAAACAGATCCTGTATCAGAATCGGATTTGCTCTTGTGGTTTAGACGAAGTCAAATCAGTGTGCCATGTCATACCTTATTGCACTTTCTATAAAGAAATCAGAGCCTCCCTTATAGCTCCTCTTATTCAAAGAATCCTGGATAGACAAGATAAATTTTATGTAGAATATCTTCTCAGAAATTTAAATTATCAGATTACTGATGAAGTCACTAGATTCTGCAGAGCTGCTATTGATTGCCATAGAGGGGTAGAAAAAAAACATTGTTAAATACAGTAGGTCCTTGTTATCCGCTAGGGTTTGGGTTCAGGACCTCCCGTGGATAATAAAATCCATGGATGCTCAAGTCCCATTAAATATAATGGGAAAGGAAAAATGTTTCTGGAATATAAAATGGAAAATTAAGGTTGCAATTTGTAATTTATACTTTTTTTGAATATTTTTAAGCCAAGAATGCTTGAATCTGTGGATAAAAAGTCCATGGTTAAGGATTTGGTAAACATTTGGTCATTGGCCCTTCCATGATTTCATCTTTTTATGATGGCTGAAGTGATTCTTAAATGAATATATTAGTTTATTGTTTTGTAATGTTTTAATTTATTTATTAGGCTGGCTATTTGCCGTAATAAATGGAAATGAAGAATGAACTAATTCTTACTAGGATTTGCCAGAGATCTCTCTTCATGCATGTTAACATTTCTTGCTGCATCTACAACTTTTGGATTCCTGACTTATTTTCAGAGATAATGTCCAGCTCCTATTCCAAGCCGCTAAGCCTTCCATTGTACACACTGTACACATTAAGGTAGCTGCATTTTCTACCCTGTTTCCCAGCCTTCTTGCTATTGCTATCTCAATGCCCAGACATTAAGAGGCTGCACAGGCTGGCCATTAAGACCGGCCGGGGGGGGGGGGGAGTCAACTTATATCCTGACTCTGCCCCCAGGCTGGTGTGACACCATGCGCCGCACCACACGGTGGGTGGCGTCACAGTGGTCCTCTGGTGCTGAATCTAGATGACACAGCACCAAAAAACCGCAGCACCAGCGGCTATGGCGTCCTTTATGGGGTGCAAAAAGAAGCTGCTTTTTGCGGCTCCTTTTGGCGCTGTGGATAGATTGGGGCTGCAGCATGTAATTACCATGGCACTGATCTGGTGCTAAAAGGGGTGGCTGTAGGCTGCCCTTTAGAGGAAGTCTGTACAGCCCCCAAGTCAGTGTCCTCTGAGTAAATACTTGCTATATGCATGTACAATGGGTCGTTGGTATCCACTAGAGTTTGGTTCCAGGTGACTGACAACCCTGTAAGATCAAGGGGATGTGAATGTGATGTATCTTGATTTTGGTAAGGTTTGTGACAAGTTCCTGAAGGGAAATCCCAAACTTCTTGCCCTCTCTTCCTAAGGAACTGAGAGAAGCTCTGCTGAAATAAAGTGAATAACTTTCAGACAGAGTTATTGCACATGTCTCTCACTCCAGATTTAGTCACTCAGCTAAATCTAGATTGACATTTAGTTAGGAAACAGAAATGATGACAGTGGAAGTGCTAAGTGTCTTATTTCAAAGAATGGTACCAGAAATGATGAACAGTCCATTCATTGTTTATTGTTACTCATGGCCAGAGGCTCCTGCATAAGTTTCCACTAATAACAATTCTCTTAGCCTGTCTGTAGGATTTTCAGTTAGGTCTTCAGGTGGCCATACAAAAACCACAATATTCTGCTTCAGTCAGACATTAACTCTTCCAAAGATCCCAATAAAAAATAAAATGTGGGCTAAACGATGTTAATGTTTCATGGATTTGTAACCCTTTAACGGACTAAAGGCAAAGAATGCTGACCAATGGCAGCTCATCTTTCTGAGGAAAAGTGATGACTGTGATGCCACAAAGATATGTGATACTGAACCACAGAATCACAGAGTTCAAAGTAATCACAAGGGCCATTAAATCCAACCCCCTGCCATGCAACTGAAAATTGAGAAGTGCTACAATAACCACCTCAATATCTGAAGGATTGCCATGTGAAATCCAGAGCATGACAGTTTTCTGCTGCTTCAGGGAACAGGAACTAAGCAATGGATTTAATACACAAAGAAAAAAAAGGTTCCAACTAAACATTAGGAGGAAGCTCCTAATAGTAAAAGCTATTAAAATAGTGCAACAGACTGCCTTTCAGGCTTTCAAAATGAATTTAGTTGGACATCTCTCAAGGATGCTTTACCTACAGATAACACTGACAAAACGTTTCACTGGAAGGATCATGGGATACTTTCAAATGTTACGATCCCACAATTCCTGTGTGGAGTCTTAGATGACGAACAAGGGAGGAGCGAAAAGTAAAACCTTTCCCACATTCCTGGCATTTGTGTGGCTTCTCTCCAGTGTGAATTCTCTGGTGACTCACAAGATTTGATTTCCGGGAAAAACATCTCCCACACTCTTGGCATTTATGTGGTTTCTCTCCTCTGTGGAGTCTCAGATGACTCAGAAGGGATGAACTACAAGTAAAACATGTGCCACATTCCTGGCATTTATATGGTTTCTCTCCTGTATGGATTCTTTGATGCACTGCAAGGCTTGATTTCCGAGCAAAATATTTCCCACACTCCTGGCATTTGTATAGTTTCTCTCCAGTGTGAACTCTCAGGTGCTTTACAAGGTCTGAATTTTGAGTAAAGCATTTCCCACACTCCAGGCATTTGTGTGGAGTCTCTCCTGTGTGGACTCTCTGATGATTCACAAGAGTTGACTTCCGAGAAAAACTTTTTGAACACTGCTGGCATTTGTGTGGTTTCTCTCCTGTGTGGAATCTTTGGTGACTCACAAGGCTTGAATTGAAAGGAAAGCATTTCCCACACACTTTGCATTTGTGTAGTTTCTCTCCAGTATGAATTCTCTGATGCACCAGAAAGTTTGAATTCTTAGAAAAAGACTTCCCACATTCTTGACATTTATATGGTTTCTCTCCTGTGTGGAATCTCTGATGCACCAGAAGGCTTGAATTGCAAAAAAAGCATTTACCACACTCCTGGCATTTGTATGGTTTCTCCCCTGTGTGAAATCTCCTGTGACGCAGAAGCTGTGTATTGTGAGCAAAACTTTTATTGCACTCTTGGCATTTGTATGGTTTCTTTCCTGTGTGGACTCTCTGGTGACTTAGAAGGTTTGAACTGCAAGTAAAGCATTTCTTACACTCCTGGCACTTATATGGTTTCTCACCTGTGTGAAATCTTTTATGCATAACAAGGGATGAACTGAAAGCAAAATGTTTCCCACACTCCTGGCATTTGTATGGTTTCTCTCCTGTGTGGATTCTTTTATGTCTCACCAGATCTGACTTCCAAGTGAACCATTTTCCACATTCCTGACATTTGTGTAATTTCTTCCCTGTGTGAACTCTCTGGTGGCTCATACGGTAGGATGAGTAATCAAAACATTTCCCAGAGACCTCACGTGTAAAGCCTTTCTTTGTTGGACGGACCCTCTTGTGATGCATAAGTCCCATCTTCTGGGTAAAACATTTCCCACAAATTATGCACCTGTAGAGCTTCTCCCTGGTTAAACTTTTATCTTCTGTGTGATATCTGGCCAGAACTAGTTTGTGCCTCAAACACTTCTCACTTGTGATGCATACGTTAGTTTTCTTTCTATTATCTGTTGGGAAGAAGAACAAGAAAAGACTGATTCTTAAGTGTGAGAACCAAAGAATCTCAGGGAGTGATAAAAGCGACTAAGTGAAAAGAGCAACCTAAGGGGGGGAAAGGGATTTTGTACACTATTTTCTATCTTCCAAGATTTATATGCTCCAAGGACAGGACTTTCTATTCTACATGGTATTTCAACAACTACATTTACAATTACAATTATTTATTACAGCCATTTAGCCAGCATAACAACTGCATTTAGTGCCTTTACATCTTTAAACGTCTTTATTATGCTATTCAATTAAGCTTAGATTGACATGCTATAGTGATTTTATTCTTGTCCTGTATACTTTGTAGAAATACTCACACACTCACCCAATTAGCTTTTCCACATTTTGCCATGTGGTTGCACAGTTCCTATGTGCTTTCTAGTGGCTGCATAATGATTTATCCCTTTTGGTGTGACATGCCTAAAGCAGCTCTGCCATAAACCAGTGTTTCCAGAAGTTATACCACTATCTGAATGGAGTCTGTGTGTGTGCAAATCTTGACCTCATACATTGATTCCTAGAGTCTGTTGTAGAACCAATCTAGACAACAGCACCATCAACATTAAAGAGGTGTCAAAAGAAATCTGCCAGAAAGTTATTCCAAACTATGAAACACCCTGATGATGCACAGAATTATAGAATCATCAAGTTGGAAGAGATCACAAGGGCCATCCAGTCCAACTCCCTGCCATGCAGGAACTCTCAAATCAAAACATACCCAAAAGATGGCCATCCAGATCTGCTTAAAGACCTCCAAAGAAGGAGACCTTGAGTAACACTGGACACAAGACAAAATGCTGTGGTACCCCACTGGTCACCTCTCTCCAGGATGAAGAGGAGCCATTGCTGAGTACCCTTTGGGTTCATCTGGTCAACCAGTTACAAAACCACCTAACAGCATCATTGTCTAACCTGCCTTTTACTAGTTTGTTTGCAAGAATATCATGGTGACCTTGTTGCAGGCCTTACTGAAATCAAGATATGCTATATCCACAGCATTCCCTTCTGGTAATTTTATCAAAAAGAGATTAATCTGGCATGACCTTTTTTTGAGAAACCTATGTTGATTTATTGTGATTACACCATTCCTTTCTAAAGGCTTCTATCCAGCAGGAGCAATTTTGCCAACAAGAATGGACAAAAATCGCAGGATACAGATTTCCAAAGCTGATAGAGAGTTATGAGAGAAGAGTGACAGCTGTAATTGATGTTTGTGGAGAGGGAAACAACAAAAATATTTTGTACTGTCTTTTGTATTGTCTTATGTACATCAAATAGTAGGAGTGCCAAGTTCTAGGCTGTAAAACAACAAATATGAAAAAGTCAAAGAGGGAAGGAGAGGATGAATATTTCTTGAAAGCATTGTATGCTCTCATGGTTTTGTTACTCACTTTTTAAAATGTATTGTACATGGTTTCAAGAGAATATTGGGCTAAATCAGCACTGCAGAAATACTGCAGTTTGAGGCCTCTGTAACTGCCATGGACCTACGCTATGGAATTCTGGCATTTGTAGTTTTGTGACATACTAGCCTTCTCTGTCAGAGAGTCAGGTGCTACCACAAACTACAAATTCTTGGATTCCATATAATGAAGTCATTACTGTTAAAGTGCTGTCAAACTGTATTATTTCTGCAGTGCAGATTCAGTTGTGGTTATCCGAAAGTAGTGGTGATGAAAGAGTAAAGGAAACAAAATTTAATTAATATATGAATTCAAAGATATAGTCATGTTAGTCTGTAAAATCAGTATGTAGAGAACTCTGGTAGCACCTTTGAGTTTTCATAGACTTAAATCTCCAAATGCATCTGAGGAAGTAGACTTAAATCTACGAAAGCTCATGCTGCCAACTTCTTTCTTTCAATTAGTCTCAAAGGTGCTACAAGATCCCTCTACATACTTTATATATATCACTCTCAGTGTTTCTATTTACCTGCTATTTACTATAAAAAATACTACTACTACTACTACTACTAATAATAATAATAATATATTATTATTGTTATTACTGACTAGCATCCTATTAGAGACATCGCTCTGTCCCACCACCATCTTATCTCCCTCTATGAGCCCATCACAGCTCTAAATCTTCTGGGTAGTCCCATCTATCTCATCACCATCTCAGGCTTGTTTGATTGTAACAAGGAAAAGAGTCTTCTTGGTAGCTGTTCCCAGACTTTGTAACTCCTTCCGTCAGGAACCCAGAGTGGCTCTGTCTTTGCTCTCCTTCCATCAGAAAGTTAAAACACTTTTATGCAGTCAGAATTTTAGAAACTGATTGGGATGAGCTTTTAATGATGTGTGGTGCTATTTTTAAAGTTTGTATGTAGACTCGTATGGCATAGTGGTTTGAGTGTTGGACTATGAGTCTGGAGACCAGGGTTTACTTCCCATTTGGGTGAGTGACATGCTCTCAGTCTCAGGAGAAGGCAATGGCAAACCTCCTCTGAACAAATCTTGCGGGGGGGGGGGGGTAACATAACAGATTTAAGGTAGCTATAAGTCATAATAAAAACAATGTAGTCTTTTGAATTTTTATGTTTGTACTGTAATGTTTATTCTTTTTAGTTTTATAAAATATTTAATTCCTTTTTAAAAACTGTTATATTTATATTGTTATTGAAGGCTTTATATAGTTTTAATCTGTATTGTTTTAAATATGTCATCAGCTGCCTTGAGTGTCTTTATTGAGACAAAGGTGGGACATATGTGAATAAAATCATCATCCTTGTCTGCATGTGCAAGTTTCTCTTATGTGTACAGGTGTCCTTTTTTGGGTGCTGCAAGGATATGCCCTGCCTCCCTCTGCAACACCCAAAGCACTGCCCCCCAAAACCAGTAATGTTGGCAATGCAGTAGCAGATAGTGAATGGTGTGATCACAACATGCCAAACTAGCCACAAACTCCTAATGGTTAACCAACCCTGAACTTCCAAACCATATATGGCTGAGTGAAAGTTCTTCTAGGCAACTGCCAGGAGGGTACGGGGGGGACTGTACTGTACCCAGAGGTCTTACCCGCTGAATCGCCTGATCCAGTATCCAAGACTTCTGCTTCATCCAAGTCCTTCACATCTGACAGCCACAGCTCTTCTCTCTGCTCCCCTTGAGATGTCAGCTCAGGTTTGGGCACTGAAAAGAAAGATGGGGAAGGATGAGAATGGCAGAAAGCAATTTACAACACTTGTGTGAATTTATGCATAATTAAATGGAATAGAGGGCACCCTTATCAAATTTGCCCAGATGACACCAAATTAGGAGGGAGAGTTAATGCTCCAAAAGACAGAATCAGGATTCAAAATTACTGTAACAGATTAGAGAATTGGGCCAAAACTAACAAAATGACGATCAACAGGGAGAAATGTAAGGTACTGCACTTAAGCAAAAAACACAAAATGCATAAGTATAGGATGAAAGACACCTGGCACAACAACAGTTCATGTGAAAAGGATCTAGGAGTACTGTACTAGGAGACCACAAGTTGAACATGAGTCAACAGTGTGATGCAGCAACTAAAAAAGCCAATGCGATTCTAGGCTGCATCAATAGATGTATAGTGTCTAGACTGAATGAAGTAAATGTGCCACTCTATTCTGCTTTATAGGAAAAGAGATTCTACCTAAACATTAGAAAGAACTTCCTGACAGTAACAGCTATTCGACAGTGGAACAGGCTGCTCGAAGTCTGGTTGCGTCTCCTGCTTTTGGAGATTTTTAAAAAGAAGCTGGATGGCTATCAGTTGGAAGTGCTTTGATTGTGTGTTCCTGCATGGCAAGGGGTTGGACTGGATGGCCCTTGTGGTCTCCTCCAACTCTTATGATTCCATGAAATATAAGGTACTACACTTAGGTAGGAAAAATGAAGGGCTCAAATACAGGATGGATGACACTTGGCTTGACAATAGTATATGTGAAAGGGATCTGGGAGTCTCAATAGACCACATGCTGAACATGAGTCAACAGTATGATGCAACAGCTTAAAAAGCCAATACAATTCTAGGCTGCATCAAAAGGATTACAGTGTCTAGACTGAATTAAGTAATAGGGCCACTGTATTCTGCTTTGGTCACAAGTTACAAGTATAGTAGGTTAGACAGAAAGCCATGAAGTCTTGTGGAGACGAAGGACATGTATTATTACTAAACAAAAATACCCAGCCAGTTTACCCTGCAGCGTGGCACCCTTGTCCCCCTCATGCATTGCCTCCCTCCACTGGAGACTCAGCCTGGCATCCAATGGAGCCCTCTCTACTGCAGGGAAATCAGATGGACCAGTCACAGGGAGATCTTCAGCCTGAAGGAAAAGTGAAAAATGAAGACAAGCAATGAGAAATTATAGAAAATAAATGACAAAGGCAAAAACGTGGGTAGAATGTGCCCAGTGTTAATACAATACATCCTTGGAATTGTCCAAGAAAAAAAATTAGATGTGACAGAGCCTTACGGCTGGCGGCTCTGGCTGTTTTAACTGTCTATAATTTTTCAAGTATTTTTAAAAAGCTGTCTTAAATATTTTTTATTTAAATGTGTTTATATAGCCTCAGGAATCCTGGAAAGCAAGGAGCAATAGATAACTGTTGCAAATAAATAAAAAGAGTGCTTCATAATGTCCTTCATATTTTTAACCCTTTGGAAAAGGAGTAGGCTGGGGGGCAGATTTCCTTGATAAACCCATCACAGGCAAAATTATCCACTTTTAGCCACCCACAGGCTTAATTTGGATGTACAGGTTGAGTCTCTCTTATCTGAAATGTTCAGGAGCAGAGGTGTTTGGGAATTTGGATTATTTATTTATTTATTGGATTTTGGAATATTTGCATGTACACAAGAAGATACCTTAGAGAGAAGACCCAAGTCTAAACATGAAATTCATGTATTTTTATACACCTTAGAGACATAGCTTGATAGTAATTTCATATATAATATTTTTAAGAATGTTGTGCATGAAACACAGTTTGGGTACACTGAACCATCAGAAAGCAAAGGTGTCACCGTCTCAGCCACCCATGTGGACAATTTTGGATGATTTCAGAATTGCGGATAAGGGATACCCAATCTGTATAGCAATGACACCAATCAAAGAGGCACTTCCACTGAAATCTAAGTACACTGAAAAGTATACAAGTTGTTCAAACGTAAGCACTGTGCTTCCAAGAACTTTCTGGTTAGTGATTCCATGCATGCTCACTATGTCCTTTGCTTTCAAAAGCAATTCATAGGGCACTAAATTTCAGCAGAAGAGCAAGACATTGGGCAGAGGCTGTAGGAATAGCAAGAAAGAGGACTAGGAAAAAAGGGGCACACAAGTCATATCCTGCTCACCTCGGTCTTACAGACACCCAGAGGAAACAGTGTCACCCGTTCCTCCAGCTTCTTGTCCTCAGCCTGACTCAGAAGAAAATATTCAGCCAGGGCCACTGCCTGGGAACTGCTCTCTGCTCCACATTCTCTCACCCAGGCTGACATCTCTGTGGGCAAGATGGTCAGGAATTGTTCCAAGATCACCAGATCCAAGATCTGGCTTTTTGTACGATGTTCTGGTTTCAGCCACTGATGGCAGAGATTCTGGAGTTGGCTGTAAGCATCTTGGGGGCCCTGGGACTCCTGGTAACAGAACTGCCTGAAGTGCTGGCATTGTATATCTAAGCTGACAATGTCCTCACCCAAGAACTTTGGCACTGTCCTTTCCCAGAATTCCCCACTTCCTTCACACTTGATGGCATTCGGCCCTGGTTCTGCAGTAAGGCCAGATGAGTCGTGTTCCTCCATCTTCGAACCGTACCTCCAAATAACTCCTCCAGTGAAGCAAAGGGACTATTCTCCTTTCTCTGTCACGGTAAAGAATTATTTAGAATTAAAAATTATTATACTGTATTGTATGGGCAAGACAAAGGGCAGGAGATTCCAGCTAGGGACTTGGGCCTGATCTACACTGCAGAATTAATGCAGCCTGATACTGCTTTAACTACCATGGCTGAATGCTCTGGAATTTGGGGGATATGTAGTTTTGTGAGATATTTAGCCTTCTCTGTCAGACTGCTCTGATGCCACTGCAAACTACAAACTACAACATGAAGCCATGACAGTTAAAGTGATGTCAAACTATAATATTTCTGCAATGCAGAGGAGGCCTTGGTCTCCTCCCTGAAGGAAAGAGAAGCAAAATTCAGGGTGAAAACTTGGGGAGCTTCATTCACCAGACAGCTACAAAACAACCTTCTTTGACCTGAGACAGAATATTCATCATTCTTCGGCTCCCCAAGTGGTCTGTCTCCAGCTATTTTCCACCACCTGCTTTGGGTGAGGAACAGGGATCTCCTTCTTCAAAGTCCAAAAGAGTGAGTCTTGGGGGTGAAGGTAATAATGCTAACAACAAAACAACAATAGCATTTATTGAGAACACACTTTCCATGGTGGAACATCAAACATATATAATCAAAAATGGACTATAAAACCCTTCTGGGAGAAAAGCAGCATGCAAATAAATAAATAAATAAATAAATATTATAAAATGCTAAAATATTAAAATAATATGCCAATATGCTAGTACATGCTAATACAGTGGGCCCTGGGGGTTTGGTTCCAGGACACCCCCCCCCCTCACCGTGGATACCAAAATCCATGGATGCTCAAGTCCCATTAAATACAGTGGCAATGGTGCCTTGATCTTTTTATATAGCTTTTCTATTCACTGGCTGGACCAATACTGTATCAAATTGTGACGGCTTTTAGGTTTTAACACTAAAGTTACTTATCTATTACAGGGGCACTAGGTGTAGTGATTTGAGCTTTGGCCTACGATTTCAAGAGACTAGGGTTCAACTCCCTGCTCAACCCACTGGGTGACCTTGGGCACGTCACACTCTCTCAGCCTCAGAGGATGGCAATGACAAACCTCTGGACAAATCTTGCCCCAGAAAACCCTGTAATATGGTCATCTTAGGGTCACCATAAGTTGGAAACAACTTTGAAAGCACATTATACAGAGGGAGCTTCTCATCCGCTGGGGTTTGTTTCCAGGATCCCCCGTGGATAACCAAATCCGTGGATGTTCAAGTCCCATTAAATATAATGGCAGAGCAAAATGGTGTCTCATAGACTCATAGATCCTTATATAAAATGAAAAATCAAGGTAAAATCAAGGTTAGCTATTTGGAATTTACCTCGTATATACTTGACTACAAGTCAATCTCATGTATAAGTCTAGGGGAGGTTTTGGGGCCAAAATTATGGATTTTGATATGACCCGTGGATAAGTCGAGAGTAAGACTTAGGTTCATGTAACAAAGGATCCAAAGGATGAAACAAATGAAAATGATGCCAAAGAACTTACAAAATTGCAGAAGGCATAACTGTGTTCACACTGAAGGAAGGGTGGATGAAAGATTAAAGGGAGGTCAGTGCTTCCAGGGCAGCTTAAAATAAACCCCTCCCTTTCAAAAGACTAGGGTTCAAATCCCTGCTCAGCCATGGAAACCCACTGGGTGACCTTGGGCACATCACACTCTCTCAGCCTCAGAGGATGGCAATGACAAACCTCCCTTTCACCAGGGGATGGGTGTGAGTTTGTGTGTGGTTTAAAGTACAGTACTTACATTGACCCATGGATAAGTCGACTCAGGTTTTTTGGGGTCAATTTTTTAACCTACATTTCTAGACTGATACATGAGCATATACTGTATGCTTCTTTTGAATATTTTTAAGCCATGGATGCTTAAATCCGCAGATCAAAAAATCTGTGGATAAAGAGGGCCGACTGTATTAGCTACTTAGTTAAGTATGCCAATAGGAGAACACTGGCCAACAACAACATCAACAACACAACAATAAAATAATGTTCTATATAAATGAATTATTATTATTATTAATATTAATAATAATTTATATCCCCCCCATGAAGTGTGTTGTTTTAAGACAACTAGGACTAACACTGTCATTTCTTTTGCGTTCTCTTGTATGATTTTTAACATCTTTTCCTGACGAAGAAGCCAGCAAAGCTTCAAAAGCTTGCAACCACATACTCTTGTTCAGTATTAGTATTACTATTATTATTAAGCTTTATTTATATAGCGCTGTAAATTTACACAGCGCTGTACGTACAATCAATTGAAACAGATAAAATAAACCTGCCTATAGCCTACATTCCACAAAAATAATTATATATAATACATATTAGTGCATGTTAAATAGCAGGTCTTTTGCTCCTTGCACTGTGGGTTTTGGATAATAAGAAATAATAATAATAACAAATTAATAATAATAATAATAATAATAATAATAAATAATTAATAATAGCAGAAACAACTATTATTACTATTATTATTGAGAGTAGGGAATGACTTGGAAGGCACACAACAACAAGCTACCATTCCCAGAATGCCATAGCATTGAGCCATGGCAGTTAAAGCGGTTTCGAAACTGGGTTATTATTTCTGCAGTGCGGATGCATCCCTGGAGCCCTCTCTCACCTCTCTCTCCCACTCCCCCAAAAGTGGTGGTGGTGATGGTTGTTCTTGCTGTTGTTTCCGCCGGACCCCTTTAAGTGCAACACCACCACCACCTGCCTTCCAGGTCAGCCAAGGCGAGGCCCCATTGGCTGGCTTCAGCCTCCTCCCGTCACGTGACTGAAGCCACTGCCAAACTCCTGGCACAGGCAACAAGAGATATTCCTAAACAGAACTCTCTTGGCCTGGACCAAACTGTGCCCTTGCTTTAAGGGACTTCTTTTTTTGGACTTCAACTCCCAGAAGCCTCTGCCATGTGGGCCAATAGAGTGGGATTCTGGGAGCTGAAGTCCAAAATCCCCTTAAAGGGCACAGTTTGGGGAATCACTGAGGGATGGTTGGGGGGGGGAGGCTTTTTATAGGATCCTAGAAGAGTTGGAAGAGACCTCAAGAAGGGCCATCTAGTCCAACCCCATTCTGCCATGCAGGAACTCCCCATCAAAGCACCCCAAAGAGATGGCCAGTCAGAAAATATGCCTGATTCTATTCTCCAGAAGCCTTCTAAAATGTCAAATCTCAAAATCATTTCAATTAGCGTTTCAACTTGGTACATGAAACCTTCGTTCGTTAATATCTAGGCTCTTTTTAAAAATGTAACACATCTAGTACAGTAGAGTCTCGATTATCCGACATAAACTGGACCAGTTGATGGTAGGACAACCGAAAACGTTGGATAATCAGTCCGAGAAAAGCCTTGAAATCACTATGAATTGCAAATGTATTTAAGTTTTACTGCAATAACAGTAAATGTAAAGAAATCACCCATCAACATTGTGATGTACAGTATAAACAATTCAGTCCTCTGAAAATTCAAAGAAATCACTGAAAATTCAAAGAAATCACAGCTGCTGCAACGTTGGATAATCTGGAATGTTGGATAACCAAAGGTTGGATAATCGAGACTTTACTGTATTAATTATTCACAAACCTTGGCACTTTTTCTTGTCCTTCGGTCCAAAACACACTACAGAAATAATCCAGTTTGAAACCGCCTTAAATGCCCTGGCTCATTGTTAAGGAATTCTGGAAACTGTAGTTTTGTGAGACCTTTAGCCTTCTCTGTTAGAGAGAGCTCTGTTGCCACAATAAACTACAGTTCCCAGGATTCCCTAGCATTGAGCCAGGGCAGTCGAAGAGGTTGCAAACTGGATCATTTCTGCAGTGTGTTTTGGACCTTTCTTTCAAACACATCTTGAGTTACATACATTTTTTTTAATTTATCATTTCTTCCTGATTTTGTGAGGTATGCTGCCTCAGTAGATGGAGGTTCTTCTAACCACCACAAAAGGCTGCTTTGCTAGAGCAGAGGAAATGTGTTGCTGTTGTTGTTGTTGTTGTTGTGTGCTTTCAAGTAATTTCTCTCTTATGGTGTCATTCTCTATCTCTATTAGGTAATGGAGCCGGGAACAACCAGGCAGCGGGTTTTGAGGTTGTGTGGGGGCAGGGAAGGTATGGCGGCAACAGAGTGAACAAATGTTACAAAAGACGTAGGGATCGATGCCTGGTATCTATCCCTTCTTCAGTTCACTCTGTTTCCCAGGACAACTTGGACAGTGCACCAACTATTCCACAATCCCTTAATCTGCTCCTTTGCAATGTCAGGTCGGCCAAAGGTAAGACCCATATCATCCACGATCTTTTGGTGGATGAACAGGCTGACCTGGCATGCTTTTACGAGACCTTGCTGGGAGATGCCAGCGCCGTGACGTGGGCGCAAGCTCTCCCAGCTGTATATATGGTTAGCGAGCAGATAAGGGAAAGTGGGCGTGGGGGCGTGGCTATAGTCCATACAAATAACTTGACCTTGATCAGGAAACCTGTCTGGAAAACAGCCCACATCGAGTGTATTTACCTCAGCCTGAAGACCAAGGATAGTTTGGGGATCCTGCTAGTATACTGGCCACCCCGTTGCCTAACATACTCTCTAACCAAGCTGACTCAGCTGGTCTCTGAGTTTGTTGTTGGAGTCACCAAGACTTTTGGTCTTGGGCAACTTTAACATCCCTCTTGAGACCGGCTTATCTGATCTATCTGGAGTGGCTTGGGAGTTCATGGAATCCATGACAAGCATGAACCTATCCCAATTGGTCAACAGGGTCATACACTCGATGGGATTTTTAGTACGGAACAGGAGTATCCATGGGCGGAGGTAACCAAAGCCTCCGCATTGTCATGGACGGATCATTTTCTGATCCAGATGGAACTAAAAGCTGCGCCTCGCCCCCCTGGGGGTGGCGGACCCATTAGAATGGTCCATCCCCGAAGGCTAATGGAACCAATTGGTTTCCAGAAGGCCTTAGAGGGTTTAATAGTTGGCAGCGCCGGTGACTCCGTCGAAGCCTTGGTGAATATCTGGAATCGCAATCGCCCCCAAGTGTCCCTTCCAGCCCGTTTCTAACCGGAAACCTTGGTTCGCAAAGGAACTCAGGAGAGATGAAGCAGACTGGACAACAACTAGAGTGCAAGTGGCGGAAGACTCGGCTCTTGTCCAACAGAACTCGTCATGGGCAGCATCTTCGCGTCTATTGGGAGGCTTTGAGTGCAGAGCGGAGATCCTTCTGTTCTGTATACATTGCATCTGCAGAGTCCCGTCCAGCAGAGCTGTTCAGGGTGGTGGGGGAATTGACGCAGGTTCCTCCTGCACCGAACCCCCTCCATGACCCAACAACGGCCTGCTGTGAGGCGTTTAACACCTACTTTGCAGGTAAAATCTCTCAGATAAGGACCGACTTGGATGCCAATGTTCTACAAGAATCCATAGTGAGGCATCCAGCAACTCCGTTGATGTCACTTTACTGGATGAGTTTCAATCTGTGAGTACTGATAACATGGACAAGCTCCTTGGAAGTATGAGGAAGACGACCTGCTCTCTCAATCCTTGTCCATCTTGACTGGTTGTCCAGGGGGGATGCATTGAGGCTCTTCCTTCAGGACACAATCAATGCGTCACTCAGGGAAAGCATTATACCATCTTGTCTGAAGGTGGTGGCTGTGAAGCCCCTCCTGAAAAAAAACCTTCACTTGACCCCCTGGACAGGAACAACTATAGAGCAGTTTCCTTGCTACCATTTTTAAGCAAGGTGATCGAGAGAGCTGTCACCTCCGAACTCCAAACCGTCTTGGACAAAACCGATTATCTTGATCCATTTCAAAACGGCTTCAGGACAGGATATGGAGTCGAGACTGCCATGATTGCTCTGACAGATGATCTCTGCCTGAATATCGACAGGGGTAGTGTGACCCTGCTGGTGTTCTTGGATCTCTCAGCAGCCTTTGACACTATAGATCATTCCATCCTTTTGGACCGGCTGAGGGAGTTGGGAATTGGAGGCACTGCACTGCGGTGGTTCCAGTCCTTCCTCTCTGGCAGATCCCAAAGGGTGAGGCTCGGGGACAGCTGCTCCTCCAAAATCGGGCTTAATTATGACATCCCTCAGGGCGCCATCCTGTCCCCGATGCTATTCAACATCTATATGAAGCTGCTGGGTGACATCATTCGGAGGCATGGAGTGGAGTGTCATCAGTACGCTGATGACACTCAGATATACTTCTCCATGATCAGATTGTTGGCCCAGACTTCAGATGGGGTCTCTCCTCTCAATTACTGTCTTGGAGCAGAAATGGATTGGATGAGGAAAAACAGATTGAAACTAAATCCAGACAAAATGGAGGTACTAACAGTTACAGGCCCAAAACCAGGTTTGGGAATACAACTCCCAGTCCTAGATGGAGTCACACTCTCCTCGAAGGACCCTGTTCGCAGCCTGGGGGTACTCCTAGACTCGTTGCTTCACATGACTAGTCAGATGAATGTGACAGTCAGGAGTGCCTGTTATCAGCTTCGGCTGATACGCCAGCTGCGCCCTTTCCTGGATACGAAGGACCTGGAATCTGTTGTACATACTCTGGTAACCTCACGCTTGGACTTCTGTAACGCACTCTACATGGGGCTATCCTTGTGCTTAACCCGGAAACTTCAATTAGTTCAAAACATGGCAGCCAGGCTTGTCATTGGAACATCTAGGAGAGAGCACATAACACCGGTGCTTAAGTCTCTCCACTGGCTGTCGATTAGTTTCCAGGCACAGTACAAGGTGTTGGTTTTAACCTTTAAAGCCCTACATAGCTTGGGTCCATTACAAGGAAGTAACGGATGGGAATGAGTGGTTTGTATTGTATTGTATTGTTATATAGGTATTGTACTGTTATAAATGTTTTACTTGTGTTATATGTTTTATAGTCAATATTGCTGATTTTGTAAGAATATACGAAGAAAAATTGCTTGTTTTTTATATGATGGATAATAAAAATAATTTTTTTAAAAACTGCAGGTTCCAGAATTCCTCAGCATTGAGCCGGGGCAGTTAAAACAATCTCAAACTGGATTATTTCCACAGTGCGTTTTGGAACAAAAGCTTCATCCACAAGGCAGAAATAACCCAGTTTGAGACCGCTTTAACTGCCATGGCTCAGTGTTATGCAATCCTGAGTTTTGTAGTTTTGTGAGATATTTCACCTTGTCTGTCAGAGAGAACAAACTACATTTTTAAAAAATTTAACCTAATGAATTTTGTATTTTTAACATGTTCTATTTTTAACTCCTGTTTTTAACATTTAAAATGGTTTAATTGTGTTTTTTTTTTTAATTTGATGGTGTATTGTTTTTAAATTGTATTGTTTTAAATCTGCTGTTTGCTGCCTTGAGTCCCTATATTGGGAGAAAGGCTGGATATAAGAAAATAAAATTATTATCATCATCATCATCATCATCATCATCATATTATAATATTAAAAATATTATAATTACTGTTAATAATTATTATTATTATTATTATTTTTCCCAGCATCCCATAGCATTGAGCCATGGCAGTTTAATTAGCATTAGTGTTTCTTCTAGTGTTCCATGCCTTCTCATGATGTGGCCAAAGTACGATAGTCTCAGCTTGATCATCTTTGCTTCCAAGGAGAGCCCTGGTCTGATCTGTTCAAGAACCGATTTGTTTGTCTTCTTTGGCTGTCCAACAATAATAGAATACTTGCCCATAAAGAACCATTGGGAGTACTTGCCCATAGGGAATCATTGAGGAGTCCTTGCCCATAGAGAATCATAGGGGAATATTTGCCCATAGAGAATCATAGGTGAATCCTTATACATAGGGAATCGTTGGGGAATGCTTGCTCATAGGGAACCATTGTGATACTTGGCCATAGAGAATCATAGGGGAATGCTTGCCCATAGGGAATCAATGGGGAATCCTTGCACATAGAGAATCATAGGGGAATACTTCCCCTTAGGGAATCATTGGAGAATACTTAATAATAATTGGAAAATAATAATAATAATAATAATAATATAAAAATAACAACATTAACAACAATTAGCTTACACATTGTAAATCGCTTAGGGAATGCTTAAGCGTACTGATAAGCGGTATCAAAATGTACTTGCTAATAATAATAATAATGAATAACAACAATAAAATAACAAAATATAACAACAACAACAATATAGCAAAAACAATGTAATAATAATAATAATAATAATAATAATAGATGATGATGATGATGATGATGATGATGATGATGATGATGATGTTTTCCATTCAAATTTTCAGGGAACAGATTGGGAAGGCAAGTCTTCTTCTTTCCTTGCCAGTAACCTGGCTTGGCTTCAAGATGGAGGAAGAAAAGCAGTGCCACATTGAAAGGATGTCCCTAGGAAACACCATCCCCTTCTTCTGTTCCAAGGCCAAGGCTGAAGGACCCTGGGAAAGGGCGAAGAAAGGGGTCTGGGTGAGAGTCTCTAGGGCTGGGAAAGAGAAGAAGGATCCCCCTGTAAAGGGGGGAAAAGGGCAGGAAAAGTAGTGGAGGGAAGGCAAGAAGTGGAGCTGGTAGACTGGGGAGCCCCTGAGAAATGAGAAATGGAATGGCAAAGGGAGGAAAACAGAGGCTTTAGGCTGCCTTTAGGGGTCTCTCTGGGGGTGAGGCTTGCTTTTCCCTGAGTGTAAAATGCAGGGAGTGAGAAATAATCTAGTTTGAGACCACTTTCACTGCCCTGGCTCAAGGCTAGGGGATTCTAGGAACTGTACTTTTGTGAGACATTGAGCCTTAGAGAGCGAGCTCTGGTGCTGCCACCATAATCTACAATTTCCAGGATTCCCTAGCACCGAAGCCAGGGCGGTTAAAGCAGTCTCCATCCAGCTGGATTGTTTCAGCAGTGTGTTTCAAATCCTAAGAGATAATACTTCATTTGTATTACCTCTTAATTTAATAAAATATTTCTACCCCACCCAATACCGGCAGATGTCAAGGCCTTGATTGATCAACTTTGCTTTAATAACCTTTTGTGCAGCCTGTGAAAGCTTGTATACCATATATTACACATATAATATTATAATAGTTGTATCATATGCATACATACGTATATATATTATATATATATGTATATAGATGTGTGTGTGACACACACACAGAGTCACCCCTTCATTTTCAGAGGGCATCCTTTCCAGACTCACCTGCGAAAACAGCATAAATCACCAATATTCAAGTCCCACTGGCTTGAATGGTGGCTCCCGCCCAATTTTGTCCCCCTCTGTTTGCCTCACATGAACAGGCAAAGGACACAGACTCCGCAAGTGCTGCACAAAAACCTAGGGGTGGCTGTATACAGCTTTTAAGGTAGTTTAGTGTAAACTAGGGATGCATCTGCACTGCAGAAGCAATGCAGTTTGACACTACTTCAACTACAGTATTACAGTCCATGCTATGGGATCCTGGCATTTTTAGTTTCTTGTGGCACCAGCGCTCTCTGACAGAGAAGGCTAAATATCTCACAAAGCTACAAATCTCAGAAAATTCTGTAGCATTGACCCATGGCAGTTAAAGCGGTGTCAAACCGCATCATTTCTGCAGTGCAGATGCAGCATAGACTTAGGAAGAGCACTGTAACTGAGAACACCTAATGAGGGGTCAGTGAGGTTGCAGGCTTTGGGTGATGAGATGGGTTAATGGTGATGAAAAACCAATGGAGGGCCAAGAGTGGGAAGATGAAGCTAAGAAATGGATAGAGAGATGTGGTGGAATGTTGCACCACCATTTTATGACTCCTTAGTAGAGAATGACCTTTCCTGACTCTTTACCTTAAGTTTGGTTATCCATCTCTGTTTCCTTCAAGGAAGAGACATGGTTGCTAGCTGGAATCTTCTTCATTTCTTCTTGCCTATGTACTAATTTTAATGTACTGATTTTTAATCCAACAGGTATCTTGGCTTTGCAGAATTTGGGGTAACACCTGCTAGAGAAGCCTTGGCCCTGAGAGAGACAGAGGAGGAAGAGGAGGATCCTGTGGGCAGCGTGATCAGACACCATTTCAAAGATGGACGCACCAGATTCAACCTGTCCCGAAGCAGCCTTTCAAGCTGGCACTAAGGAAGTATGGGAAAGGACCATGCAGAAATTCCTGAGTGATGACCTTGCCAATTCAGACGTACAGCGTCAGAGCTTCAGGCACTTCTCCTATGGGGAGGTTGAGGGGCCCCGAGAGCTTTGCAGCCAACTCCACCATCTCTGCCGTCAATGGCTGAAACCAACAAAAAAGACCAAAAATCAGATGCTGGACCTGGTGGTCCTGGAGCAGTTCCTCAGCATCCTGCCACCAGAGATGGCAAACTGGGTGAGGGAATGTGGAACAGAGACCTGTTCCCAGGCGGTGGCCCTGGCAGAAGGTTATATGCTGAGTCAGAAAGAGGAGAAGAAGCAGGAAGAGCACCAGGTGAGAACTTCTCCTTTGTAAGGCAGAGATGAGCAGAACATGGGCCCTCTGCTTCTCCCCCACCCCCCACTCCCCACAGGGATATTTTTTGAACTTCTACTGAAATGTTATGCCTGGCTTTGACAGCCAAGGACCTCTTATTTTTAAGTGGAATCATGGTTCCAGAAGTAGCATGATTCTGCTTTAAAACTAGATATATCCTTTTGGTCTGACTTGTTTGTAAAGGTTGCGTAGCTACCACTGATACAGAACCGAATCTGCTGGTGTGGTGTCTGCAATGGAAGCATGTGGTTCGGGTAGGCTGGGATATGACATGTATTCTTCACCACCTCCGTAAGGCTGCATCTGGTTGTTGGTGTGTGCCTTCAAGTTGTTTCTGACTTATGATGACCCTACAGCGAACCTATCATGGGGTTTTCCTAGAAAGATTTGTTTATAGGTTTGCTATTGCCTTCCCCTGAGACCGAGAGCATGTGATTTGCCCAAAGTTACCCACTACCCAGTGGGTTTCAAAGCCATACATGGAATTAAATTCTGGTCTGCAGAGTCGTAGTACTACGCTACACTGGCTCTGCATTGCAGAATTAATGCATAATTTTTTGTGGGTTTTTCAGCCTATGTGGCCATGTTCTAAAAGGGTTTATTCCTGACGTTTCGCCAGCATCTGTGGCTAGCATCTTCAGAGAATGCTGGCAAGGAAGAGAGTTGGATATAATATACTGTGTGACCCTGGGTAGGAGTGATTTCCATGTTAATCTGTGTATTGTTCAGTTGTTGATGGCAAGGCCTCAGGGTGGGAGGATATGCAAAGAGGATTAGTGTCTGTTTATTCATTGTCTGCTGGGAAAACCCCAGACCCTGGGAGGTTTTTCATTTGAATTTGGTGAGTTCTGATTTTGCTATTTTTCAGAATTAATGCAGTTTGACATCACTTAAACTGCCATGGCTCAGTACTATAGAATTCTAGGATTAGTTGTTTTGTGAGATATTTATCCTTCCCTGTTAGGGAGCTCAGGTGCCACAGCAAACTTCAAATCTCAGAATTCCATAGCATGGAGCCATGATAGTTTAAGCAATGTCAAACTGCATTAATTCTGCAGTCCATATAAGCCTAAATCTCACCTTCCCTCTCTAAAGTATGACACCTTCCTTTTCTAGAAGTGGCTGTAGATTAACAGATGGATGCGTGGATGTATCAATATTTTATTCCCACAGATCTATAGTATTTCCTATTTTTCATCCTCACAATTCTTTCAGATCAAAAAGCTCCCTGTGGAAGTTCAGTCTGATTTCTCTACAGCAAGGAAGACTCCATCAGACCCCAGACAGAGTCCACTGCAAAGGGAAAGAAAACAGGAGAGTGATGGTGGTGTCCCCTTGCAAGGTAAGGATGAACTCTGACAGGTGGTGTTTTCTCTCCCACAATTACAGTGGGCCCTTGGTATCCTCTGGGGTTTGGTTCCAGGACCTCCTATGGATACCAAAATCCATGAATGCTCAAGTCCCATTGGTGTATTACAATGGTATCCCTTACATAAAATGGCTAGATCAATGGCCTGATCTAGATTGGCAAAAAGAAGTGTGTTCATGGCTACATGAAAGTCTAGCCTTTAGATAAGAAAAAGGGAAAGTGTGCCATGAAAACGCTTTTTTTGCATTTTAGGGGAGAAGAAGCGCCTTTAGAAAGGCACAGGTTTTCCCAGCTTCTTTTTTAAAAACTGCAGAACAGTGCAGCTCCATCTAAAGGCTGCGGTGCAGCTGCGTAGTTAAAGGGGCCACTGTATCTTTAAAGCGCCCATTTAAAGGCAGCGATACAGGTGCGGATCATAATGGATCATGGGTTGGGAGCATGCGTGGTGTGGAGTTCACTTCTAATTAAAACGCTCAATGCCCTGCAGGTGTAAAAGCTGGGGTTTAACCGCAGTTTTTTAAAGCTCCCAAACCCTAGCTCCAGCCCTAATCCGAACCCTAGACATGTACAGTAGGGACTCTGGGATGCTGTAACTGTTATTCTACTGCGCATAACATGTCAATTCATTCACAAAATAAAGGGGTTCATTCATGATGCACCAGTGCAACTGCACAGTTTAAAAAAGCAGAGAAACCGCAATGATAATTTGACAGATCCTCATAACTGTATAATTGTCTGTATGGTGTACCTGCGCAGCTGCGCAGTTCCCAGCAGCCGGCAAACCTGCACAGCTGCACAGTTCCCAGCCGGCAGCCGGCAAACTTGCACAGCTGCGCAGTTCGCAGCCGGCAAGGGAAAAAAAATTAAAGGTTCAGCGCGGCTAAAAGCCGCATTCATTGCCGCTGGTGCAGCTGCTCCGCCTCTGTTTATAGCGTTCTGACAGCTTCCAATGTAACTGCTGAGCCACAGAAAAGACTTCAGATAAGTCGTTCCCACACCACTCAGTCTAGCTGCCCTGTACCTTTTAAATGCACACCTGGGGCTTGCAGTGTAGCTGCTAAGCATTAAGGAAAAGGCAACTTCATGTCACACTTTCTGCCAATCTAGAAAGCCCCAATGTTTGCTTTTTGGATTTTTAAATTTTTTAATATTTTAAAGTAATGGATGGTTGAATCCATGGATACAGAGGGCTGACTATATGTTCATATCACACATCACATTTTTTGTCCCCAGTCCTCATAGTTTTGTATTTAACCCATTTATTCTCACAAAGAACCTTATGATGTAGGTGAGACTGAGAACATGTAGCTGGCCCAAATTCAGCCAGTGATCTATTAGAATTTGGATCTCCCAGCCCTCCCAAGCCCTGTTCAACACTCTAACCATTATCACTTAGAAAATCCTAGGCATTCTAGTGGGGATGTGTTCAAGGGATTACTCCCTAGGAAGGCTTTTTGGGATTGTAATCATAGGAGATTATCACACTGCCTTTCACCCCGCACTAGACGCAGAATGTAAACTTAAATAGGCAGATTTTATTGCACACAACTATGTGCAGGCAGTAGGCATCCTGTACCTGATCCAGGCTTTTCTTGCACCTTTTAATGAATGGGATCCACCTACCGGTATTTAAGTTTACATCCCATATCGAGTGTGGGAGGAAAGACCAATGAGATAATCTTCTTAGTCTCCAAAATGAGCACTGGTGATTTGCTTTCTACCGCCTTTGTCTCTTATGCAGGGGCTGCAACAATGCTGGCAACAATTACTCAGTCATCTCTTTTTCTTGGTGATGGAGTAGAACTGGATCAGGTAAGGAGGACAATCATTGAGATCAAACATACTGTAAGTATGGGGTCTCACATCCCTGATTGGGGCAGTTGTGAATATTGTTTCCAAGGGGAAAAATAACAAAACCTGGTGATTTCCTAAATATTTGGGGTAGGAAGATGTAAAAGGCTGTGTGGGAATCCCTGTACATTTAACCACATTGAAGCTGGAATAGAGGTGGTGCGTTGTTGTTTTTTCTTGAATAGGGTAAAAATGTTCCCATCTGCATAGATAGACAAGGAACAATCTTTCCTCTTTTTTCTTCTGACAAAGCTAATAGTGTCAGAAGAGCCTTGCAGGGACAGGTCTATTTGGTTCAGGTCCCATTGGGTTATGCCCATCTACTCTAGCCCGCTTTCCCCCACAGTGGCTCACTAGATGGGTCTAGGAAGCATGGAAGCTGGGTATGATAGGCATAGATCTATCTGGATTTTGTTCTACAGCAACTGGAATTCAAAGGGTTTTGTATAGAGTTTTACAGTTTTTTAATGTATAATGTCTTTAACTTTTAAAAATTGTTTAATTGTTTATAAACTTTGTATCTATATGATAATGCTGTATTGTTTGGAACTCGTACTGTTCCAAATTTTGTTAGCCACCTTCAGGCCCTATATTGGGAGGAAGGTGGGATATAAATAAATAAAATTAATCATAATAATGGAATGCTCCCTCAGCTCATCCTGGAACTAACAAGTAGCATGTGTATTTACAAGGAAAATACTTTTGTCTTCAGTTATAGAGCCTGTGAATGCCACTGATGAATTTTTAATCTTGCATTGTAAAACCTACATATCCCATGTTAATCTCCCTCTTGCATTTGTTCACCAGTCAATGATGTTGATGCTGGATGTAAGCAGGAAAATTTTTCTTTATTATATAGGTCCCGGTGACCTTTGAGGAGGTGGCTGTGTCTTTCTCCGAGGAGGAGTGGGCCCTGCTGGATCCTGACCAGAGAGCCCTTCACAGAGACATCATGGAAGAAACCCATGGGATTGTTTCCACTCTTGGTAAAGCTCGTTCTTTCCCTCACTGATAGTTTTTACTTTAAAATGCAAAGATTATGTAGTTGTTGTTATTTGTATCCCACTTTTTCCCAGCATTGGGACTCAAAAGTGGCTCACAGTTTAAAAGAATTATAAATAAATTATATAATTAAAAATACAAAAAGAGAGCATTTAAGAGAGAATTAAACTATTTGCAGTATTAAAACAAATCAGTTTCTAAAAAAGGGGGGATTTGCATAAAAAATAAATAATAGTTAAAAATAATAACAAGAACAGCAACAGTGCTCCTTTCAAGTGGAAATGGTCTCCCAACTCATATTTCTCCCAACTCATACTCTCTGGTTCCTGAAGGCAGGGCTGGGGAACTGGTGTCCATCCAAATATTTTGAAACTACTCTTCCAGCAATCTCTTGCCAGCCTGGGCAGTATTTATGTCAGCTGTGCAATTATGAGGCATGATAAAACTAGTAGTTCATCAGCATTTGAAGCACTGCAGGTTCCCTGCTTCTCCTGGTTTACATGATTCTGGATATACACAGGTCTGATTAGGAAGGTGATTTTGATGAAGATAGCAGAGCAGTAAGTGTGTTCATTAGATGGACATGAGGACAGATTAGAAGATTGGGCTAAAGCAGAAATATACCTCCCCTTGTGTTAGACTAAAGAAGCAAATACAGACCAGCTAAGTATGTCTGTTTTTTAAATTGTGGGATAATTTCACAGTTTATTTCATAAACTAATGTAGCAAAAAGTGCCTGGGATAAAAATGCATATTCACCTGGGATAAAAAAATATATTCATCTCAGTGCTTTCTTTTATCTCTCCTTCCTTTTCCATGCTGACTATGATCTCTCCCTACCTGCTGCTTTATAAGAAACTAAACCAAAAGCAGAATCATATAATCAAGAGACCACAAGGGCCATCCAATCCAACCCCCTGCCATGCAGGAACTCCCAATCAAAGCAAAAGATTGAGTATTAAATTGTGAAAGCTCTGAAAATGCTTTTTTTTAAAATATGAAAACTAAAAAGCCTTTCACCTGGACTCTGAAAGACCATGAGGAGAAGAAAGTTATATAGGTATAGAAGAAAGGCATATATTATTTTCCCCCAAGGTTGCGTCTGTTTAGGATATTATGTACTTGACCCCATTTTGAGCCCTGAGCTGTCTTTTTGTTCACACTTGGGACTCAGTTTTAGCTCTTCTTATCCTTCTTCCCAGCAGGTAATTGGAGGGGAGAAAATGAATGTGCTGAACAATGGAATTTTTTCAGTCACAAATTGGAGCCTGCCAGAAACCAGCGAGCCCCAACAGAAGAAAAATGTGATGTCAGAGAGAAGCTCTGCAGAGGCACCATATGTGAGAAACCTTTTACCCAAAAGATGACACTCATGCTTCCAAAGAAGGTTCACCCTGGAAATAAACACTTTACATGTGAACTTTCTGCGGAAGGTTTTGATTGCAAAGTGGACTGTGAGAGCTACCAGGAGATCAACGCCAGAGAGAAACCGCACAAATGCCAGGAATGTGGGAAATGTTTTTCTCACAATTCACATCTTGTGCTGCATGAGAGAGTCCACACAGGCGAGAAACCATACACATGCCAGCAGTGTGGGAAATGTTTTTCTCACAATTCACACCTTGTTCTACACGAGAGAGTCCATACAGGAGAGAAACCATACAAATGCAAGGAGTGTGGAAAAGGGTTTGTTTCCAGTTCAGATCTTGTGAGGCACAAGAGAGTCCACACAGGCGAGAAACCTTACAAATGCCAGGAGTGTGGGAAATGTTTTGTTTTCAGCTCAGGTCTAGTAAGGCATCTCAGGGTCCACAGAGGAGAGAAACCATACAAATGCCAGGAGTGTGATAAATGTTTTGTTTCTAGGTCAGATCTTGTGAGGCACCTTAGAGTCCACACAGGAGAAAAACCGTACAAATGCCAAGAGTGTGGAAAATACTTTGCTTCCAAGTCAGAAGTTCTGAAGCACCTGAGAGTCCACACAGGAGAGAAACCATTCAAATGTCTGGAGTGTGGAAAATGTTTTGCTTTCAAGTCAGAACTTGTGACGCATCTAAGAATCCATACAGGAGAGAAACCATACAAATGCCAAGAGTGTGAAAAATGTTTTACTTCCAGATCAAAAGTTGTGAGGCACCAGAAGATCCACATGGGAGAGAAACCATACAAACTCCAGGAATGTGGAAAATTCTTTGCTCCCAAATCAGAACTTGCAAACCACCATAGCGTCCAGACAGGAGAGAGGCAATACAAATACCAGCAGTGTAGAAACTGTTTTTTGGTCCAAATCAGACCTTCGGTAAAACCAGAGAGTTCACATAGGAGAGATGTGATAGAAATACCAGGAGTGTAGAAAATGTTATACTCAAAATTCTTCTGGTCTACCAGATAGTACACACAGGACAGAAACCATACAAATGTCTCTGCTGTGGGGGAAAAATACTCAGAATGTGTTTCTTCCACCACAGGGTCCATATAGAAGTGAATGTTTAAAAGCCAATTGTGAAGGAGATGGTTTATTTTCCAGTCAGACCATGTCTTAGACCAGTGTCCTCAGAGGAATCACAGAATTATATACTTGGTATAGATCTCAAGGATGATCTAGTCTTACTCCCTAACAATGCAGGCATTCCTGAGAGGTAGCCACTTAACCTATGGTTGGAAACCTCCAGCAAGGTTCCAAGGCAGTCTGTTCTGCTGGTGAGTAGCCTTTATCCTATTAAATTCTTCCTAAAGCCCTAATGTTTTGTGCACTTAAGTATACTCCTGGAGGCCAGGGTTCATATCTAGGCTCAGCCGTGTAAACTCACCGGGTGACATGAGGCAAATCACACTTTTCTCTCAGCCTCACAGGGAGTCAAAGGCAAACCTGCCTCTGAATGGCTCTTGCCTGGAAAATCCCATGAAAGGTTTGGGTTAGGGTCACCATGAATTAGAAACAACTTGAAGGGACACAGCAATCATGTATAGAAGAAATTTCCTTTTCTGTTACTTCAGTCCAGTGGTTCAGATCGTGTCCTTTAGAGAAGCAGGGAGGGAAATTTTACTCTCATATTCCACGTGACATTTTTTTCAGATATTTAATGATGGTTATATTATCAAGAGCCAGTGTGGTTTAATTATTTGACCACTGGACTACAACTGTGGAGACCAGTGAGGGATCGGCTGGTGGAATTCAACCAGTTAGTGTGGGATCAGATGTAATGGTTGCTGCAATAATGAGGTTGTAATGATGATTGAAAATAATTGTCTTCCCTGGAGGCCTGTTTAATTCCACAGATTTGGGACACCCTAATATTGTGTAAGATGTATGATACATTACCTGCAGTGCAAGGTAACTGGTAATTAATTTGTCTAGACAATGAGTAGTTCCTTCCTGAGGGCAGTTTATATGATCAAGTTTGGGATTTCAATGAACTCCTATAAGTCTCCACCAAATTCACTGTCAGTCTTAAACACTTAAAAAAAAAAGTCAATTTGACACATGAAGGAAGAAAAATAAGTCCTGATTGGGTCTAGTTGGACTTTGACAGATAAAGAGCATCCCTTAGGGTTTGCGTAAATACAATTGGCCCTTCTTATCCACCGATTTTTTTATCCCCGGATTCAAGCATACATGACTTGAAAATATATTTTTAAAGTATAAACTCCAAATAGCAAACCTTGATTTTCCATTTTATATAAGGGACATCATTTTGGTAGGCCATTATATTTAATAGGACTTGAGCATCCATGGATTTTGTTATCTACTGGGGATCCTGGAACCAAACCCCAGTGTTTAACAAAGACCTACTGTATCATCATCAGTATCCCAAATCTATGAGCCAGTGGGGTGTAGAGGTTTGAGCACTGGACTACAACTCGAGACTGGGATTCAATTCCCAGCTCAGCCATGAAACCCACTGGGTGACCTTGGGCAAGTCACACACTCTCAGCCTTAGAGGATGCAATGGTAAACCTCTGAACAAATCTAGCCAAGGAAACCCCAAGGGTTGCCCTGTAGGATCGCCATAAGTCAGAAATGACTTGAAGACAAAAAACAACAACAAAATACCATCAATCAGCAAGGGTCAGGAACCTAAGACAAAAAGTATGGCTATACCTTTAGATATTCTAGCACTGATACTGTAGTAGAATACCTGAAAGATAAAATGATGGGAATAAATCAGTCTTACTGGCCTCATCTTGTACATCAGTAATAATAAAAATAGTAAAAAATCACAAACATTAAATTGTGAATGTTTAATGGTTATGTGCTTGTATATATACAGGTTTGTATGTAGTGTGCTTCTGGAAAAATACAACATCTGCATTAGGTTTTTCTGTGGGTATTGACAGACCTTACGTTAACAAAGCACCATGCTGGTAAAAATATGTCTCATATTTATGAATGATAATATTCGATAATAATAATAATCGATTCTGGAGGGATCTAGGTTGACTCAGCCTTCCATTGTTTTGCAGGTTGGTAAAATGAGTACCCACCTGGTTGGGGCAATTGGCTAACAGATTGTAAACTGTTTAGAGAGTGCTTAAATGCTATTGCTATTGCTAATATTATTGCTGAAATCAACACAGCTGGCGGGAAATATCCTGTTGGCATGCTCCCACTGAGAAAATAAAAAGAGGAGTTAAGCTAAACTGGAACACTTCAGTGAAGAACTTTGACAAGTTGAAATCCTTAAAACATTATAAAAATCCCCTAATGGAAGCTGAGAAATTATGTCTTCTGCACCAGATCCTTGCCTGGCGATAAGAGAGAGGAGGCTTCTGTGGAGATAGTTGGGGAAGGTTGTGTAACACACCAGTGCAATGGTTCACTCTTTCCAGCTTGAACTGGAGCAAACTGGGATAAGCCCCAAAGTATGACTTCAGTAAATTTTCCTCCCATTTCAGCCGCGGTGCTTCGTTTGAACAGGTAGGCTTCCAAACAGGACAGGGCTGTTTCTTTTAGCCCATGTGGATGACTAGTAAATTATTAACTGAAACCATAATGAACATTATGAAGACATAAAAGAAGACTAAAGTGCTTGAGAAGTGCTCAGCTTGGGGGAAATCATCATAGAATCCTAGAGTTGGAAGAGACCACAGGGGCCATCCAGTCCAACCCCCTGCCATGCAGGAACTCCCAGTCAAAGCATCCCCAACAGATGGCCATCCAGCCTCTGCTTAAAGACCTCCAAGGAAGGAGACTCCACTACACTCCGAGGGAGAGTGTTCCACTGTCGAACAGCCCTTACTGTCAGGAAGTTCCTCCTGATGTTGAGGTGGAATCTCTTTTCCTGCAGATGGAGCAGATGATGTATACCTGGCTAAATGGAGCAGATGATGTATACCTGGCAAAAGGAAACTTTGCAGTAAGATTTTTAAAAACAAAATCAACTAGCTAAAACTGTATAAAATCACCTAAGACATTCTGGGGCTTTCTAGATTGGCAGGAAAATGTGACATGAAGTTGCCTTTTCCTTAATGCTTAGCAGCTGCACCACAGCCTTTAGATGGAGCTGCGCTGTTCTGCAGTTTTTAAAAAAGAAGCTGGGAAAACCAGCACCTTTTTAAAGGCGCTTCTTCTCCCCTAAAACGCAAAAAAAGCGTTTTCATGGCACACTTTCCCTTTTTCTCATCTAAAGGCTAGAGTTTCATGCAGCCATGAACACACTTCTTTTTGCCAATCTAGAAAGCCCCACTAATGTTAAAAGCATAACTAAAGCATACACTTTGTATTAAATCCTCCCTAGCAAAGAATATATATTAAAAACCTGTCTTTGCCTGCCAGCGAAAGGAAAGCTGGGAGGGAACCAGCCTTGCCTCCCATGGAAGGAGATTCCAGAGGATGGGAGCACCCACCAAGAAGGCCCTCTCTCTTCTTTTAAATATAGCCTTTATTGCTTTTTCACATAGATCATAATAGACTTATTTTAAAGTATGTATATCCCATTTCTCATTGTTACAATCTCATCTATACCACAAATTAAACTCAAACAACTACATTAACACATACACACATCCAGAAAAAGAAGGAAAAAAATTACACCAGTATATACATTATTAACACTTATGGTGAAGAAACGACAAATCTGACAAATAAATTCCTTTCTACAGAGAGATTGTGGCATAGTGCTTTGAGCCTTGGACTATGACTTATAGAGATCAGGGTTAGATTCCCGGCATGGCTATGGAAACCCACTGGGTGACCTTGGGCAAGTCACACTCTCTCAGCCTCAGGGGAAGGCAAAGGCAAACTTCCTCTGAAGAAATCTGGCCGAGAAAACTCTAGGATGGATTTGTATTTTTGGGTTGCTGTATGTTGGAAATGACTTGAAGGCACACTATATATATCTATATCTATATATATATACAGTATTAAGTTATTTATATATATACATATATGCACATATATATATATATATGCATATATATATATGTGCATATATATATACACACAGTATAGGCACACTATAAATATATATCTATATATACAGTATTAAATTATATATATATATATATATACACATATTCATCTATCTATCTATAATATACACACAATATATATTTTATATATACACATACACACATGCATAGAGCCACACATATAACACACACACACATATATATATATATATACAGGGAAAGTCTCCTCCCCAATCCATGTTCTCGGCGATCGATTGGGCAGCACGTTACCACCAAGAGCCTGGCAGGGAACTGGCAACGGCTTCAGCCACGTGACAGGAAGGACACTAAGCGGTGTCCCATTAAAAGGGGTCCCCTGGGAAACACCAACCCTTTTGTGTGTAAAATGAATAAGAAGAGGGGGTGATTCTGTAAAAGGAGGGAAGGCGAGGCGGAGACCACCCGGAGCTGGGAAAGGAAGACAAGGTGAAGGAGGAGGAGGAGGAGGAGGATTTGGTGGGGGACCCAGCCAGCCAGAGGAAGGAGTGGGCCCTGTGGCTGGGAGGGAGGGGACCCCCCAAGGGGGAACTACTGGACTAGGCTCTCCTTCCACCCCAATGTGAGCTCCAGGGTGCATCTACACTGTAGAAATAACGCAGTTTGATACCGCTTCGACTTCCATGGGGGGCTCATCGTCCTACAGAGCCCTGGGACCTTGTAGTTTTGGGAGGCACCCTGCCCTCTCTGGCAGAGAAAGCTAAAGACCCTGTGAAACTACAAATCCCAGGAACCCATAGGATGGAGCTGCAGCACTTACAGTGGTGCCAAAGTACAGTGTGGCTGCATCCTTGATCTTCTTGGTGAGGCGTATAAAAGTAGTTTTACTCAGGAATATTAGAGTTGGAAGAGACCCCAAGAAGGGCCACCCAGTCCAACCCCATCCTGCCATGCAGGAATTCCCAATCAAAGCATCCCCATTGACAGATGGCCCTCCAGCCTCTGCTTAAAGACCTCCAAGGAAGGAGACTCCACCATTTTCTGTGGAAGTGTGTTCCACTGTCAAACAGCCCTTACTGTCAAGAATTTCCTCCAAATGTTGAGGCAGAATATCTTTTCCTGCAGTTTGCATCCATTGTTCCGTGTTCTAGTCTCTGCAGCAGCAGAAAACAAGCTTCCTCAATATGACATCCCTTCAAGTATTTAAACAAAAAACTGACCCAAAAAGCCTGGGTCAACTTATCCACAGGTCAATGTAAGTACTGTACATTAATTTTTATTTTGAAAAGGAACCATCCCCTGGTGAAAGTCCTGGAAGCGCTGACCCCACTTTACTCTCTCATCCATCCGGCATTTACGGTGAACAAAAACAGTTACGCCTGCTGGGATTTTGTATGTTCTTTGACATAGTTTTCCTTTGTTTCATCCTTTAGATCCTTTGTTACATGCCCCTAAGTTTTGCCTTCGACTTATCCATGGGTCATTTCAAAATCCATAATTTTTGGCCCCCAAACCTGCTCTCAACTTATACATGAAGTCAATTTATAGTTGAGTATATACGGTAGCTACTCCTCCTAATTTGGTATCATCTGCAAATTTCATAAGGATGCCCTGTATTCCTTCAATTCATTGATAAAGGTGTTGATCCACACTGGACAGAACTCTCCAGCGCAAAGAAAAAACATTTGTGAACATCCTTTGGGTTCAGTCCATCGGCCAATTACAAATTCACCTAACTGTCTCCTTGTCTAGTCCACATTTTACTAGCTTTTTTTTGCAAGGATATCATGAGGAAGCGTGTTAAATGAACTTGTTAAATGAACTTACTGAAATTAATATGTATAGAAATCTTGTAGCACCATTGAAACTAACTAAAGAAAGAAGTTGACGGCGTGAGCGTTTGTAGATCTTACATTTTGTAGACTTCTACAGACTAATCGGGCTATATCTTTGAATTCTGCCATTACTAAAATCAAGATACATTACATCCACAGCATTCCCCTCATCTACCAAGACCTTATTTTGTGGGACTCACGTGAAATAACTTTCCTGACCATCTAGTGTAAGTTTGGTTATTCGTTTACCTTTTTTTTTCGGGGAAAAGATATGGTTGCTCGCTAGAATGTTCCACATTTGTTTTTGACTTTATAGTGTAATAATTGTTAACGCAATGTCATGACGTTACAGAATTCTGGAGCAGAGCCTGACCCTGGCCCTGAGAAAGAAGAAGAAGAAGGAGAAAAGTTGACCCTGTTGGTAACTTCATTGGACACCAGTTCAAAGATGGATGAACCAGACTCAGCTAGCCCTGAAGCAGGAAGAGGCCTTGATGCCATGAGTGCTGGGAGCAATGGAGAATACTGGGAAAGAATGGTGCTGAGTGAAGACCTTGCCAGCTCAGACATACAGTATCAGCGCTTCAGGCAGTTCTCCTATGGGGAGGTCGAGGGACCCCGAGAGGTTTGCAGCCGACTCCATGATCTCTGTCGTCAGTGGCTGAAACCAGAGAAACAGACCAAAAATCAGATGCTGGACCTGGTGGTCCTGGAGCAGTTCCTGACCATCTTGCCCCCAGAGATGGCAAACTGGGTGAGGGAATGTGGGGTGGAGACCTGTTCCCAGGCGGTGGCGCTGGCCGAAGGTTACATGCTGAGTCAGAAAGATGAGAAAAAGCAGGAAGAGCACCAGGTGAGAAACTCTCCTTTGTAAGGCAAAGATGAGCAGAACATGGCCGTTCTGCTCTCTCTTTCCATCCCTTCCATCCCTACTGATGTCACACCCATAGCCACTGGGATGTTTGTTGCACTTCTGTTGACAATTTGTGTCCTTGGTGTCAACTTAGAGAGTAAGAGGCTCCTTCTTATGAAGTAGAATCACTGTCCCTGAAGCCCTTTGGAAGCATGCATCTGCTTTAAAACAAGATGCATCCTCTTTGTATTGCTTTTAAAGGAAACCACAGGTCTTCCACTGATGCAGAACCAGATTTGCTGGCACAGTTGCTTCAATAGGAGTGTATTTGACTGTGATGGGATCAGATGTGGGATGTGCTTTCCTACACCCCTACAAGTCTTCCCCATCCACTATGAAACCCTCCTTTTCTAGAGGAGGTTATGAATGAAGAGACGGCTGGCTCAAGCACTACACTGGCTGGTTAAAACACTACACTGTCAAATTCATCCTGCACAGATTTACAGAATTTTCTTATCCTTTTCCACACTCTGTGTTATGAATCATGAATCCTCAAAATTGTTTCAGGTGAAAGGGCTCTCTTTGGAAGGTCAGCCTGATTTTCCTGCTTCAGAGACGGCTCCGTCAGCTGCTAAACAAAGTCCCCAGCAAAGAAATACAATTTTGCAAGGTAAGAAAAATCTCTGAGAGTGTGCATTTTTCATAATAGTATTTATATCCTTCATCTTCTTCAAAGTATTCTGGCTTTATGCTATGAGTACAGAAATCCATAACTCTGTGATGTAGTCCAGACCAAGAGATAACTGGCCAAAGGCAATACTATAGGTTTCATAGCTCAATGGGGTTTGAAACTTGCCATTCCCAAGACCCAGTTAGACACCTTAACCATTATCACCTTGCTGTTTATGTACTATACCCAGATCTAATTTCTGTTGGGTGAGCCAGCATGGTGTAGTAGTTTGAACGTTGGGCTATGACTCTGGAGACCATGGGTTGATTCCCCACTCGACCATGTAAACCCACTTGGGCAAGTCACATGCTCTCAGCCTCAGGAGATGGCAATGGCCAACTTCTCTGACCAAATCTTGCCAAGAAAATCTCATGATAGGTTCACCTTAGGGTCACCATAAGTAAGACATATTTTGAAGGCATACATACATCTTCTGTTGTGTTCAAGGGATTTCTTTCTGGTACAGGTATGAAGGATTGTAATCTTATTCTTTGTGACAAGCGCAGGTAATTTGCTTTCCACTGCCTTTGCTCTCTCTCTTTCACAGGAGTTGGAACAAGGCTGTCAACAATGGCTCAGTTGTCTCGTCTTTCTTCTGATGGAGAGGAACCATGTCAAGTAAGGAGAAGGATCATTGGGATCAGACAGGAAGGGATGAGTTTAGGGTTCACTATCCACAACTCAGTCCTTGGTAAAGAGGGCTGAGAATATTGCTGCCATTCCTTTTGCATTAAAAGTAATAAAAACTGAGTGTTTCCTAAATATTTGGGGTGGAAAATTACTGCAAAAAAGTGAGACCTCTCAGAAGAGAAAAGCTCATTTGTTACGGGTTGGGATTTCTTAGAAAAGCATTTTCATTCCACACAGACTTCTCTAGCCAGCAGAGAGGAGAAGTTGGGTAAGCAGCCTGGCCAAAAACCTTCAGATTTTGTAAGGCTATAAACATTTGGTCATTTGTAGATCTCTTCTTTGGAGACCTGGATGGGGATGCCTTCTTTTTTAAAGGTTTGGCATTGCAAAAATCTTACTGTTCTAGCATAACAGTGCCCTCCTCCTCTCCAGCAATGAGACAGAGGAGTATTCTGTAATTAAAACTAGAGTACTACACACACAAAAAGGTATGTGTTTTTCTAAAATGTATCCTGAAATAAAAAGTACCCATCCTAGTCTCCTAATGTTCAAAGGGGTTTCCCTTCTACTCCTGGAACTGCCATGTAGCAGTTCCAGAAGCAGAGGGGGCAAATAATTTGATCCCTTTTTAGAAAGGCTGTGACCTGTAGTTTGCCACCTGCAATTTTAATGCTGCAATATGCGACCCAGTCACCTTTTGCATCTTGTCAGTTGTCTTAAAGGTGGGTGTAAGCAGGAAATCCTTGCCTCCTCTTTTACCTCCAGGCTCCAGTGACCTTTGAGGAGGTGGCTGTGTCTTTCTCTGAGGAGGAGTGGGCCCTGCTGGATCCTGACCAGAGAGCCCTGCACAGGGACGTCATGGAGGAGACGTGTGGGGTCATGGCTTCTCTTGGTATGGTTCTTTCTTTCTCTCACTGGTATCTATTTAAAAATACAAGAATCTTGAGAACAAGAACAGCCGCTTATGCCAACCATTGGGAGTGTTCTTAAGGCAGGGGTTGGAATTTATCTCCCTTCAGAAGTTTTGACACTGCCCATCAACTCTTGCCAGTGTGACATGTATGCCCTTCAGATTGGCCAGTGTTGAGGCATGATCAGAGTGGTAGTTAATCTCCATATAATCAGAGTGGCAATTCATCTCTACCTGGAGAGCCGTAAGCTCTCCAATCTTGCTTTATGAGATCCTGGAGATAATCAGTTTGGTTGGGAAGTGGATTTTTATGTTGATAGTACAATAATGGATATATTTGATGTACTTGAGGACAGACAACAATGACAGGAAAGAGGAAGGCAGGATAATACTACTACTAATAATAATACAAAGGGGGAGATATATTTCTGGTTTAGCTGATTTGTATTATTATTATAATTATTATTATTAGTAGTAGTATGGCCAGCCCTCCATATCCACGGATTCAAGCGTCCAAGGTTTGAAAATATCTTTAAAATAGATAAATTCCAAAAAAACAAAGCTTGTTTTTGGTCACTTTATACAAGGGACACCATATTACTGTGCCACTGTATTTAATGGAAATTGACTATCCAGAGATTTTGGTATCCACAGATGGTTCTGGAACCAATCACCAGTGGATACCAACAGCTCACTGTAGTACTATCCTGCCTTTCCTTTAAAATAGGGACTCAAGGCAGCTTAATTTTTTTAAAAAAAGCCAAACAGGTTGAGTCTCCCTTATCTGAAATGCTTGGGACCAGAGTTGTTTTGAATTTTGGATTTTTTTAAAATTTTGGAATATTTTATCCATGGATTCAACCATTCACAGATTAAAATCTTTATAAAAAATAGGAACTCCAAAAAGCAAACCTTGATTTTGCTATTTTATGTAATTTGATATAATAATTTGTGCATGGAACGAAGTTCATATATCTTGAACAGTCAGAAAACAAACCGTCTATGAAAAAATGTTTTTGTTTTTGGAGTATTTTGAATCTGGGCATTCTGGGTAAGGGAGACTCAACTTGTACAGCTAAAAATAGATGAAAGAAAATGTTAAAGTGCAGTTAAACCTTTCACAGTATTAAAACAATTTAAACATATTAAAACAATTTAAATGTATTAAAACAATTTAAAAGAAATAAAAAATTACTAAAATGATAAAAAGTAATTGAAAACAATACTGTACCCTTACCCCATTCTTTTAAAAATGTTTTAAAAACCTGTTGGTATAGAAAGGATATTGCCTCCACCTCAGCACTCATTCCATGTTGGCATCCCTACCATTGCCAGACACAAGGAATCTTTGGAGCCTTTTCCTTCTCAAACACTTTCTGTGCCTTTCACAGTTGCTGAGGGTGTTCTCAAGACAGCTGGGCTTTCACCATTGTGTATAAACTCAATTTTAGGCACAGGGATAGCAACACCTTTGTCTTCTGGCAGTTTAATGAGCACAAACTTTGTTCCATGCACAAATTTATTAAAAAATATTGTATCAAATTATCTTCAGGCTGTGTGTATAAGGTGTATAAGAAACATAAATGAATTTTTTGCTAAGACTTGGTTCCCTACTATTATGCAGGTATGTTGATTTGTATGCCCTTTTTCCATTGTAAAGTCATGGTCAAAGAAGCATATAGGAATGCCAGGAGGGAAATGTACATAATATTGTAAGATAATAACAGTCCTGAATCAGAAACTGTATAGTTGCACTCTTCAATGCTTCCTGCTCTTCTATCATTTGGTTCCCTTTTTTGCTCACACTTGAGAATCAATCTTTTCTCTTCTTGTCCTTCCCACCAGGTAATTGTAGGGAGGAAAATATGCATGACAAGCATGAAAATTCTCTTTTACAAAACGTGGCGTTCCCCAGATACGAGCAAGCCCACCCAGAAGAAAAAGGTTATACTGGCGAGATGGTGTGGACATGCACCAGATGTGGGAAGTGCTTTATCCAAAAGATGGCACTTGTGTGTCACACACTGGTCCAGCCTGGAAATAAACATTTTGGAAGTGAACTCTCTGTGAAGGATTTTGGTTACAAATTGCGTTACCTGAGCCACCAGGTGATCTACACAAGAAAGAGAGAACACCAATGCCAGGATTGTGCAAAGTATTTTGCCAGCAGTTCATCACTGGTGAAATACCAAAGAATCCGTACAGGTGAGAAATCATACAACTGCACTGAGTGTGGGAAGTGCTTTGCTTGCAAGTCAGGACTAGTAAGGCACCTCATGGCCCACAGGGGGGAGAAACCCTTCAAATGCCAGGAGTGCAATAAATGTTTTATTTCTAGGTCAGATCTTGTGAGGCACCTAAGAGTCCACACAGGAGAGAAGCCATACAAATGCGAAGAATGTGGGAAATTTTTTGCTGCCAGTTCAGTGGTGAAGCACCTGAGAATCCACTCAGGAGATAAACCCTACAAATGCCAGGAGTGTGACAAATGTTTTTCCTGCAAGTCAGACCTCGTGAGGCACGAGAGAGTTCACACAGGAGAGAAACCATTCAAATGCGAAGAGTGTGAAAAATGTTTTATTTCCAAGTCAGGACTTGTGAACCATGAGAGAGTCCATAGAGCAGAGACATCATACAGTTGCCAGGAGTGTGGCAAAAGTTTTTCTCGGCATTCACACTTTTTGACCCACTTGAAAGTCCACACAGGAGAGAGGCCATTCAAATGTCAGGAGTGTGGGAAGTGTTATATTGAAAATTCACACCTTCTCTTCCACCAAAGACTTCACACAGGAGAGAAACCATACAAGTGCCAGGAGTGTGGGAAAGGTTGTACTCGCAGGTCAGAACTTGAAATCCACCAGAGAGTTCACACAGGAGAGAGACCGTACAAATGCCTGGAGTGTGGGAAAGGTTGCAGTCGCAGGTCTGAACTTGTAATCCATCAGAGAAGCCACACAGGAGAAAGACCATATGGATGCCAGGAATGCGGAAAACGTTTTATTTGCAAATCAGAACTTGTGAAACACCAGAGAATCCACACAGGAGAGAAGCCGTACCAATGCCATGTGTGTGGGAAATGTTACACGCAAAATTCACACCTTCGCTTCCACTGGCGAGTCCATACAGGAGAAAAACCATACAAATGCCAGAAGTGTGGGAAAAGTTTTGTTCACAGTTCATATCTTGTGAGTCACCAGAGACTGCACACAGGAGAGAGACCATACAAATGCCTCGTGTGTGGGAAATGTTTTGTTCGGAATTCAAATCTTGTGAAGCACCGGAGAGTCCATGCAGCAGAAAAACAACTAAAAAGCTAGCTGTAAGGAAAATGTTTTATTTCACAGAATCATAGAGTTGGAAGAGACCACAAGGGCCATCCAGTCCAACCCCATTCTGCCATGCAGGAACTCCTAATCAAAGCATCCCTGACAGATGTCAATTCAGCCTCTGTTTAAAGACCTTTAAGGAAGGAGACTCTACCACACACCGAGGGAGCTTTGAACATCAGAAATCACAGGATCCTATATTTACAGTCAGTCCTCCACATTTGTGGCTTTAACTTTTTGGGATATGATTATTAATGGATTTGATTAATAAGGTCTCTCTAGGAATCTCTACGTCCTCCAGTGTGACTCTGCTGGAAGTTGGCCATAGAGTTGTGCCGGAGAACCTAGAGATTCCTAAAGAAAACACTTCTCTAAGCATTTATAGAATCATAGGTCCTCCAACACAATTCGATGGTCAACGGATTATGGCAGATGGATGCTGACCATAGAGTTTGTGCTGGAGGACCTAGCAATTCCTAAAGAGATGTTCTCTCAGGTAAAAAAAAAGTTTGCATCTTTTTCCATTTTCACAGGACTCTTGTGCCTCTAACTCCAGCAAATGTGGAGGGCCCATTGTGTTAAGACCCCAAGGATCAGCTAGTTCTGTCCCCTTTCAGTTCATGAATCTGCAGCTAAGACATTCCACAGAGGGTACCATGTAGCTTGAAGTTGAAAACTTCTTCCTACTGTTTTGTTAGAATCTCCTTTCCTGTGTGAGGAAGCTATCCTTTGATCCTATCCTTTGGAGCAAGAAAAATTAAGTGCAGTCCATTGGCTACTTGACAGTCCATCCAAAATTTTTTGTATCACCACTTTGTCTTTTCTTCTCCAAGCTAAACATTTCTAGCTCCTTCAGTAATTTCTCAGAGAGTTTAGGGATGAAGCAGATGGGTGGTAAGGAGTGGCTTCTGGCCTCTCCAGCTTCGATCAGCCCAAGACCACGGCAACTGCATGGCCCATTTTCAAAGTGGACTGCTGCTGTGGTCCCAAGCTAGCCACCAGCAGGAGCCAAAAGTCAGGAATTACGGGAGGTCAAGTCCAAATCACCTGGTGGACCAAAGTTTGGGAGCCACTGATCTGATGGGATGGTAGAAAACTAGGTTAGGGGCAGGCAACTTTAAAATGACAAAAAGAGGAAAACAGTAACCTTCACTCATTGTCTCTTCATATAATATTGTATGGAAGAAATTGATTCACCGGTGGATTTATATTTTGGATCATCAGATAGATCCATTTTGAGAATTCTTGCACCAGTTCAATCCTATAGTCCACTTATCAGCTACACATGGGGCACTATTATAACATTTACAATTGCAACACATTTTATTATCCATATATTTATACCATCAACTCTGGGTGCTTCAGATTTCTGGCTGCACTGGAAACATTCAGAGAAACTGAAACCAACATATTTGGGGTCCATTCATACTACAGAATTTCAGCATTATTATTCCATTTCAACTGGCAGGACATGTGTTAAATTGGAGTTTGTTTTTTTGGGAAAAAAATTAAGTGAAAGATTTAAAATTGATTATAAAAAAATCAAGAGTGTGAAATATCTGAATCTTAGTTTGAGACCCAACAATATATGGATGATGAACATTTGATTGCAAAAATGTAAACTGTTGTTTGAAACTGAAGGGGAATGGGTAAAGGATTGTATGGTGAAATGGGCTCCAAATATTAGTTCCCAAATTAAAATGAAACAGTGGGAAAGAATGTGGACAAAAAGTTTGAAATTTACAATCATCTACGATATAAGAGAATTTTATAAAATGATGTGCAGATGGTATTTAACATCTGACAAGTTACTGAAAATGTATAAGGATATAGTGGGCCCTTGTGGTTTGGTTCCCAAACTCTTTGTGGATACCAAATTCCATGGATGCTCAAGTCCCATTATGTACAGTGACATAATAAAATGATCTCCCATATATATATATATATATATGTGTGTGTGTGTGTGTGTGTGTGTGTGTGAATACTGTATTTTCAAGCTGTGGATGCTTGAACCTGTGGATAAAGAATCTGTAGAGACAGAGGGCTGACTGTACTTCAAACAAAAATTGGTAATATAAACAGAAGATAGGGTCTTTCCTCCATATATTATGGACCTGTGATAAAACACAGAAATATTGGATTCAAATTCATTTAATATTGCAAGATAATTTTAACGTCAAGTTACAGTTGAAACCTGTGAGCTTTTTGCTTGGAATGCTGACTGATCAAATCAAGTAGGAAACATGGAAAGTGTTTACAATATAGGATCACAGCAGCAAGAATAACATATGCTCAGAGATGGAAAGACATGGATTCTCCGATCCAAGAAGATTGGCCAATGAAGATGATTGAACTGGTTAAATGAACAAATTGACAACCTTGACTAAAGAGAAATCTTCTAAAACTTTAAAGAAAAACTGGGAATTGTTTATTACATACTTGTGGTCTCATTGAGGATAGGAATCAGCTTTGGGTTTTGTAAAAGAAACAGGGTTTGTATGTTGTAGAAGCATAAATATAGTTTCATATATATGGAAAGCATAGTAATAGTGGTATATATCCATCAGGAGAGAGTCAGTAGTGTATGTTTTGTTTAGTATTTTAGTTAAATTTGTTTTGTTATTGTTTGATTATGCTGGTTTTAGCTATATGTATAAAAGTTGGTTTGGTTGGTGTTTAGAGTTAATAAAAATCATTTTTTTAATTAAAAAAATCAATTTCATTTATTTGGGTTTGTATCCTGCCTTTCTCCCATTTATTTATTTGGGTTTGTATCCTGCCTTTCTCCCATTTTTTTATTTGGGTTTGTATCCTGCCTTTCTCCCAAAATGGGATTCAAGTTGGCCATGGTTCCATCCTATGGATTGCTGGAACCTGTAATTTAGGGAAGGGCATTTAGAATAATCCAACAGAGTGCTCCAGTGTCTCACCAGCTACTGAAGGGTGCTTTCTTTCCCTGTGAGTCCCTATGTTGGGAGAAAGGCGGGATATAAGAAAATAATAACAACAACAACAACAACAGGAGAAATGAGAAGACCAGGCAAGGATCCAACTTTATTTGGGGGGGGGGATGCATTTCTGTCTCGAGTTCAAAACACACTGCAGAAATAATCCAGTCTGAGACCACTTTAACTGCACTGGCTCAATGCTAGGGAATTCTGGGCACTATAGTTTTATGAGACATTTAGCCTTTTCAGAGAGCTCAGGTGCCACAATTGTCAGGATTCCCTAGCAATGAGCCAGAGCAGTTAAAGGGGTCTCAAACTGGATTATTTCTGCCATATATTTTGGACCTCAAACAGAGCAGAATCTGGAGAGAATGAGAGCCCTGAGCTGGGATATCTTGCACTGGAATATAGTTTCTCAGGTGGCCAAATCACAATTTATTGCAAAGCACATATGCAGGGAAAATTCCATGAAGATTACAAAGTTCAAGAGAAGTCAAAACTTCTCAGTGTCAGTTGCCTCTTGCAAGGTGAACAAACATTCTCCAGTCCTTGCTGCGTAACCCATTTCCCAGTCTCTTGACACCAAAGGGAACAAAATATGCTCTGTAACCATCATTAGATATGAGAGCCCTGTATTTGAGGGCGGGGGGGGGTGACATTGAGAATGGAGCAAGCTTGTTTTCTGCTGCTCCAGAGAATAAGACACTGAGCAACTTCCTTTTTAAATTTTTAATTTAATAATTTTTATTGAAACTAAAGTTCAAACAATGAATGTTATACAATACATAATTCTGTATATATAATTTCTACATTCTATTACAACTTGTCTGAATATCTTTTATATCCCACCTCAGCGTTCCCCTTCGCCGCAGCCATTTTCACCCTTATATTCCATCCAAAATCTCAGTTCCTCTCGTGGAGGTAATCTTCCCAACTTCTTTTCTCAATACTTTCTCAGTGAATTTCCAAATTCTATCAAAGTCATTTCTTTTCCATAATCCCTTTTTTACTTTCAATCTGCATGTCAATTTATCATTGATCGCTAATTTCCATACCCCTTTTATGCCACTCCTCCAATTGTACAGTTATTTTGGTTTTCCAACATCTTGCTATAATTAATCTCGCTGCTGTAATCAAATTTGTTATCAAATCTTTTCCCTCTTTTTTTCCATTCTCTAAGTTATAAGATAACAACACTATATTCGGACTTCTATATCTATATTCATAACGCTTTCTATTATAACTTTTCCCCAAAATTTTGTACATGTTTACGTTGCCACCACGCATGCATATATGACCCTACTTCTTGAAAATCTCTCCTGACAGCAAGATGGTCTCATCCAACTCCGTGATTCCATGATTCATAGTACAGTATCTGATTATTATTTTGGAATAATTTTCTTAGGACCGGGATACACAGTTTATGGAAACACAAGTGCGTCTTCGGGCTTAGCACACAAAAAGCCATTTTCATTCCTCCCCCCCCCCCCCAAAGTTTCAGTTCAAAGAAGTGAAATCTAGCCTAGCTCTCTCTCAACCCATTCATTTTAGTAGAATTCAAAGACAAAGGAATTTATCAGACGGGAGGAATTTCTCTTTATTTTGAATGGAGCCAATTGGAGCCAATTCAAATCCACATGAATTCGCTAGTTTAGTTTGTGTTCGGAATGCATTCAGAATGACTTCCCATTGCCCGAAAATGACCCCCCATTGCCCGAAATTGCGTGAGATGCTTTAATACGAAATAACGTAAAACCCATGATTGCGTTCAGAATGACTCCCCTTTTGCCCGAAATTGCGTGAGATGCTTTAATACAAAATAACGTAAAACCCTATTATTGCGTTCAGAATGACTCCCTTTTTGCCCGAAACTGCGTGAGATACTTTAATACGCAATAACGTGAAACCCCATGATTGCGTTTGGATTGCCATTGGATTATACTTCCAGTTTCTGTCGTCTGATAAACTCCATAGCCATGTTAGTCTTTGGAATCCAGTATCGCAGAGCGATCTTGTAGCATCTTTGAGATTAACTAAAGAAAAATTGGCACCATGAGCTTTCGTAGGCTTAAGTCTACTTAGTCTACTTCCTCAGATGCAATTGGAGCAAATGCATCTGCGGAAGTGAACTTTAGTCCACAAAAACTCATGGTGACAACTTCTTTCTTTCACTTGGTCTCAAAGGTGCTACAAGACCTCTCATTCATTTGAATTATCAAAAGCTTGCTGCTTTAAGGTCTCGGCGGCCTAATCCGCACTTCAAAGAGTTCGACACCGCTTTAACGCCTATAGAATTCTGGGGTTTGTAGTTCTGCGAGATGTTTGGCCACCTTTTCTGAGAGCGTGCTGGTGCCACGACAAACTACATCTCCCAGGATTCCATAGGATGGAGCCATGGCAGTTAAAGCGGTGTCAAACTGGATTAATTCTGCAGTGTGGCAGCAGCCTCTGGGCTCTCCTGCCCATCCATGTTCTCAGGGGCCAGATTAGTCGGGTCTGTGTTTATGTCTTGCCAGGAGTCTGGCTTAGCTTCTCTGACCTAAGTGGTGCAACACTGAAAGGGGCCCGTGAGAAACACTAACCCATTTTTTTAATGTTCCTCTTTGCAAAATAAGGCAACAGGGCTTCTGGATTATTATTATTATTATTATTATTATTATTAAAGGTATATTTTTAATTATATTATTATTATTATTATTAAAGGTGAATTTTCAATTAAATTAATTTTTAAATTAATTTATAATTATTTATAATTATTTTAAAATTAATTTTTAATTTTTTTAAAAGATATAAATTTGATTGACATTTAACCATAGTTGTTGTTCTGTGCCTTCAAATGATTGGAGAGAAATCAAGTTGAAATAATCACCCTTTCCCTAATTTTTCATTTTTTTTAAAAAAGACATAAATTTGATTGGCAATTTAATTTTTTAAATTTTTAATTAAATTGATTTTTAATTTAAAAAAAGACAAAAATTCGATTGATATTTGAACCGTAGTTGTTGTTCTGCGCCTTCAAATGATTGGAGAGAAATCAAGTTGAAATAATCACCCTTTCCCTAATTTTTCATTTTTTAAAAAAAGACATAAATTTGATTGGCAATTTAATTTTTTAAATTTTTAATTAAATTGATTTTTAATTTAAAAAAAGACAAAAATTCGATTGATATCTGAACCGTAGTTGTTGTTCTGCGCCTTCGAATGATTGGAGAGAAATCAAGTTGAAACATCCACCCTTTCTCCAATTTTTAAATTTTGGTTCTGTGCCTTCAAATCATTTCTGACGTACGGCGACTGCAAAGCAATCCTATCACGGGGGTTTTCTCGGCAAGTTTTGTCAGAGAGGTTTTTGCCATGGCCAGCCTCAAATCAAGATGCCAACTCTCCCCGCACATTTATCCGGGAAATGTCATCACAAGACTTCATGGCATCACCCAAAATATTAGACGGACCTTCACGTGCTCATCCTCCAATGTGATTTATGCCATTTATGAGTCATCAATGCCCATCAACACTCTACATTGGGCAAACAATTGGGCTAGTTGTAAAATGTGGGCTAGACAAGGTAACCGTTACATGGATTTGTAATTGGTTGACTGGCCGAACTCAAAGGGTGCTCAACAATGGCTCCTTTTCATCCTGGAGAGAAGTTACCAGTGGGGTCCCACAGGGCTCTGTCCTGGGCCCAGTGCTATTCAACATCTTTATTAATGACTTGGATGACAGAATTGGGGACATACTTATCAAATTTGTAGATGACACCAAATTAGGAGGAGTAGCTAATACCCCAGAAGACAGGATTGAAATTCAAAATGACCTGAATAGACTAGAAAGCTGGGCCAACGCTAACAAAATAAAATTCAGTGCGGAGAAATGTAATGTACTGCACTTAGGACACAAAAATGAAATGCACAGATATAAAATGGGGGACACCTGGCTGTATGAAACTACGTGTGAAAGGGATCTAGGAGTCCAAGTAGACCACAAGTTGAACATGAGTCAACAGTGCGATGCAGCAGCTAAAAAGGCCAATTTTAGGCTGCATCAATAAAAGTATAGAGTCTAGATCAAGGGAATTAATAGTGCCACTCTATACTGCTTTGGTCAGGCTCCACCTGGAATACTGTGTCCAGTTCTGGGCACCACAATTCAAAAAGGATGCGGAGAAACTGGGTCCAAAGGAGGGCAACTAATATGGTGAAGGGTCTAGAAACTATGCCCTACGAGGAATGACTTAGGGAACTGGGGGTGTTTAGCCTACAGAAGGTTAAGTGATATGATAGCCCTGTTTAAATATTTGAAGGGGTGTCATATTGAGGAGGGAGCAAGCTTGTTTTCTGCTGTTCCAGAGACTAGGACTCGGAACAATGGATACAAATTGCAGGAAAAGAGATTCCACCTCAACATTAGGAGGAACTTCCTGACAGTAAGGGCTGTTTGACAATGGAACACACTCCCTCGGAGATTGTGATGGAGTCTCCTTCCTTGGAGGTCTTTAAGCAGAGGCTGGATGGCCATCTGTCGGGGATGCTTTGATTGGGAGTTCCTGCATGGCAGGATGGGGTTGGACTGGATGGCCCTTGGGGTGTCTTCCAACTCTATGATTCTATGAACAAAAAACTACAAAGGTAGATTGGAAAGAGAAACAGCAGAATTGGAATGCATCCATAAGCTGCTGTCTCTCAGCAGTGGATTGAACAGGGACAATGGCCTTCTGAACACATTTCAGCACTATCTGACTCCATCCTTATGGAGGCATCCTACACTCATCTTTCCTCCCCACCTACAGGCTAGTTTCCAAGTTTCCATACCCAATGGCTATGACTTTGTCCACAAATGACCATAGTTAAAACTGGACTTGCTACTTCATTTTCATACCCAAAGGATTTTGAATTTGAATTAACATTGTCCCCGGCTTCCACTCCACCAAAAACATCTGAAGAAGTAGACTGAAGTCTACAAAAGCTCATGCTGCCAACTTCTTTATTTCCATTAGTCTCAAAGGTGCTACAAGATCTTTCTACATACGGATTCTACAGACTAACACGGCTATGTCTTTGAATTCTGTTTAAAATACAGTGGGCCCTTGTTATCCTCTGGGGTTTGGTTCCAGGACCCTCCGCGGATAACAAAATCCATGCATGCTCAAGTCCCATTATGTATAATGGCACGAGAAAATGGTGTCCCATATATAAAATGAAAAAAAAATCAAGGTTTGCTATTTGGAATTGACACTTTTTCGGAATATTTTCAAGCTGTGTATGTTCCAAATCCGTGGATAAACAAATCCATGGATAAGGAGTGCCAACTGTAATCGCTAAAGAGAGTCCTAGTTCAAAGATGAGTGACACATCAAGACTCAAGTGGCCGTATATTTCCCCCCAGAGGAGTGGGCCCTGCTGGATCTTGACCAGAGAGCCTTGCACAGGGAAGTCACAGAGGAGACCTGTAGGATCCTGTCTACTTTTGGTATGCCTCCTTCCCACCCACTCCATGATAACACTTTCTGTTTAAATGTGCAAGAATCATAACAGCAGTACAAGTCGAGTCTCCCTTCTCCAGAATTCAAAAATACTCCAAAAAAACCAAAACTTTTGTAAAACTACAAATCCCAGGGTTGCATAGGATGGAGCACCTAAAGAAGTGTCAAATTGCATTATTCCCACAATGTATATGCACCCAAGGTCCAGGTTTGTTGAGGTAGGTCAAGCACTCTCAAAGGATACAAACCCAACAAATCCAACTTTGGCATCTCTGCCTCCCTGGCTTAACATGGACATGTAATTGGGAGTCTGAATATTTATTGTTAAGGCATAGGCACTCCAGGCATGTTCAGAGGCACATTAATCTCACCCAGTGGGTGGAAGAATTCTGATTCATCATATTTAGCCCCTCCTCTTGTTTTGTCTTTTAAAAAACCCCAAACTTGTGTTTTGTGGATCATCATGAGACTCCTTTGCTTTCTGATGGTTTAATGTACACAAATTGTGTTTCATGCACATAATTATTTAAAATATTGTATAAAATTACCTTCAAGCTATGTGGGTAAGGAATATATGAAACAGAAATGAATTTTGTGTCTAGATTTGGATCCCATCTCCAAGACATCTCATAATGTACATAAATACAAATACAGTACAGGTATTCCAAAATTAAAAAAAAAATCCAAAAGGCAAAACACTTCTGGTCCCAAGCATTTTGGATAAAGGAGATTCAACCAGTAATAGCAACAGTATTGATTCCAAGTAGAAACTCATACCAGTCATTGGGAGCTCTTGAAACTTCTCTTCCTATCAGCCTTTGCCAGCCTGGCTAGTAGTCCCTCCAACTTGGCCACTGATTTTGAGAGGGCTAGTCCTTGCAGCACCTGCAGAGCTATAGTGCTTCACAGGATCAGTTCCATCTAGGAAAGAGATTTTGATTCTAATAGTGTAGCAATGATACCTACAGGAAGACAAAGAAGACCTAATGTAAAAATATACCTCCTCCTTGTATTCGTGGGAACAGCTAGGGAGGAGGAGATGAAGCAGCTAAATATCGATTTTAAAATTATGTGATCTGATTTCAGAATTCCACGGCTGTTCAACTTTTGCATCCCTACTTTTACTGGACACCAAGAATCTTTTTCAGGAGATTTTTCCTTTAACACTTTTTAATAGAATCATAGAAGCACAGAATTGGAAGAGACACCCAGGCCCATCTGGTCTAACCACCTGCCATGCAGGAATACGCAGTTAAAGCATTCTTGACAGATGGCCATCCAGCCTCGGTTTAAAAACCTCCAAAGGGGAAGTCCACCCTGTCCGACAGGCTCTGTTCAGTCAAAGAGGTTCAATTTTTACCAAGCACTAAGCTACATTGGAATCTAAAGACCAGTCTCAGTTCAGCCATAACATCCTATTTCAGACTTTCACTTTCAGAGGAAAGCTCAAAGTATCAATGGTTCTATTACCTGAGTCGAGAAGATGCCTCAGGGATGGTCCCAAGCAAGACATGAAAACAACAGTCCAGCCAGCCAATTTCTTACCCTGAGGTTCTTTGATTCACACATATTATGCAGTTTTGATTGACCTTTGAGGTCTGATATTATTATTTTTCTTTCTTGTAACTGAAATAAATCCGCTATAGCATGTGAAGCTGGACTAAACTAAAAAGTATTATAATTCGACCTCCATATCCATGGAGTCTTTATGCTTGAAAATATTTTTAAAATATATAAATTCCAAAAACAAACTTTGATTTTACCATTCTATATATAAGGTACACCATTTTATTATGCTATTGCATTTAATGGAACCTGAACATCCACATATTTGGTATCTGCTGGGGATCCTGGAACCAAATTCCAGCAGATACCAAGAGCCCACTGAAATACATTAAAGCTTTTGTTTTTAATGTTTTGAAATACAGGTTGAGTCTCTCTTATCTTCAATTCCAGAATCTGAAATACTCCAAAATCCAAAATTGTCTGCATGGGATAGCTGAGATAGTTACACCTTTGATTTCTGATAATTCAATTTACACACACTTTCTTTCATACGCAAAATAATTTAATTTTTTTTTATACAGTTAGCTTCAGGCTATGTATAAGGTGTTTACAAAACATAAAAAATGTTGTGTTTAGACTTGGGTCTCATCTCCAAGTTATCTCATTATATATATGCAGATATTCCAAAATACAAAATAAATAAATAAATCCAAATCTAAAATACTTCTGGTCCCAAGCATGTTGGATAAGGGATCCTCAGGCTGTATCATGAGGACTTAAAATGCCTTCACCTGGATCTTGACATACAAATAAGTACAACAAAGATATAAAATATTTATATTTTCCCTCTGATGTTGGTTTCTTTTTAGAATTTTATTCATGCAAACATGGCCCTTTACAGAAACGATTGTACATTAAAACATTTGACTTGATTAAAACATTTAATCCTGCCAGAGGCGTACAATCTAAGGATAATAAAATATAAACTATACAGTAATTAAACAAGATATACAAGTAAAAGACAGTAGTGTAAAACAGGTGACATATAATCAAATCTAAAATTTAGAGTATAGAATGTATAGAATGATGGGTGCTCAGGAAGTCTGAAACCTGAACCCCTAACCATCTGGGAACCACTGTCAGTCCACACTTTACCATTTCCCCCCAGCAAGAATATCATGTAGGAACTTGCCAAAAACTGTACTGGAATTCATATACACCACCTCTACAGTATTCCCCCTGATCTAAAAAGCTTGTAACTGTAAAAATTAGACACAGATATGAGAAATATAAAATCAGCCTGAAATCATTTGTGTTTCAGAAAACCACATTGGCTGTTACTAATCCTAGCAGGGTTTCATAATCTGTTCTAGACAAGCCTTTCTTGTTATGGACATCAAGATGATGGCTTGGCATGAAACCAAATGGCTCAGTATATATGTCCCATTGAGGCTAATCCCAAGAGCAAATGGTTGGGAAATGGCTTTAGCATTCTTTTTCCAGGCTGGAACAATAAGCCGAAACCAATCAGAGAAGGGTGATAGATGGGCAATTACCAGGACAGATAGGTTTAATGTGCAGTATTGCCAAGGCTTTTGTTGTCTAACAGCTTCTTGGCCACTTTCTTTGTCTTGGGTCCCCTTCCCTCAAAAGGGTGATTGAATCAATCAAGCTGGTGCCTGGGTCTCCAGTCCTGCTAGCCTTGCCTGGAATTTCCCACCTAGAGTCATGGCTTTTGCATGGGGGGGGGGGTCATAGGAAAGTCACATAGCCTATGTATTTTATTATATTTTCAGTATCCAAAGTATTGGGCCCATGGGCCCATGTAACAGGTGCCTTCAATGTGCTGATCACACTCAGTACTCAGTACTCTCAGTACTCTTCCTCCTTGTCTTCAGAATGGATGAGGGCCATTAAACTGAAGCTGCAACACATTCCCTTGCATGCATTCATTTCTATCCTCCACCTGGCCCCCTCAATGTATTTTTCCTTTCAGGCTTCCCTATAAGATCCACCTTGGTGGAAACCAGTACCAGTGCCCTCCCTCGCACATCTGTTTGTTATCCAGCCAGGCAATAATTTTCTTTCATACAAAAATCACATAGCCCAACATACATATTACACAGAGTCCCCTAATATTGCTTGAGCATCATAGTACTTAAATCTAACATTTTTGTTATGTCAGATGTATACTTAAGGATGTTTTACCTTTTGTAGCTAAACACTAACACAAAGAAAAAGGAACAGTATGAAGAGAGATCTTGTAGCACCATTGAGACTAACTGAAAGAGAGAAGTTGGCAGCATGAGCTTTTCTAGATTTGCATGTAAGAAATAGGCTCAAGTCTATGAAAGCTCATGCTGCCAACTTCTGACTTTCAGTTAGTCTCAAAGGTTCTGCGACAAGATCCTTTGCATATTGCTTTTTCCAGACTAACGCTGCTATTGTGTTAGGACTTTTTTTAATGTGAAGTGGACTTGCAGCACCTTTGAGACTATCTGAAAAAGCATAAGCTTTTTTAGACCTGAGCCCATTTCCTTAGATGCAAGTCTACGAAAGCTCATGCTGCCAACTTCTTTCTTTCAGTGAATCCCAAAGATGCTACAAGATCTCGCAATATACCAACTCTACGACTAATGTGGCTATTATCTTTCTTAAAAAAAAAAAAAGCTACCGCAATATCTTTCATGCCAAGATCCTGATAGGCAAACATATTTTTCCGGGTAGCATTCCCCCTGAAGGAAGAAGCAGGTAGCTTGAGGGTCCTTCTGGAGGTCAAAGTAGCCCCTGAAGTTTGGAAAGTACAATAACATCTAAAATCCACAAAACAGGGAACCTTTATTGGGCTAGACAAAATGCACAACATATATGTTGCCAGCTTTTGAAACTGCTGGCTTCTTCATCAGGCAAAAGGTGTTATAAATCATACAGGAGGAAAAAACCCAAAGGTGATTTTGGATATTGTTGTACATTGCTATTTGGTCAACATGGCTTACCCTGGATACAGAATCATAGAACTGGAAGATACCCCCAAAGGCCATACAGTTCAACCCCATTCTGCCATGCAGGAACTCACAAAGCACTCCTAACAGATGGCTATCCAGCCTCTGTTTAAAGACCTCAAAAGAAAGAGACTCCATGACACTGCAAGGCAGCCTAGTCCATCCTTGAGCAGTTCTTACAGGAATCTCTTTTCCTGTAGCTGGCATCCCTTGTTCCGGGTCCTATTCTCTGGAGCGGCAGAAAAATGAGAGAAATAGATTTGAATCAAACACATAAGAGTTAATAAAAGAGACAAACAAACAGAATACAAAACATGCAAGACCATATAATTGTATGCTATAATTAGATAATAGATATAGGTAGTATGGAACCACAAATATACATGTATAGTGTGTGTGTGTGTGTGTGTGTATATATAAGGAGTAAACAAAGGTCAGCTGAGGCCCTGTAACTGAAAGGGAAATGTATAAAAATATATAAGTTAGTAAAGGAAAGAGTTTTTAGATAAGCTTTTTATACCATGTTCACTTTATAACAAGTATACTGGGCTTTAAGTTTCTAATTATATAAAAATTATTATTATTATTATTATTATATAAAACATTTGAACAATATTAATACATTGTGTTGTAAGAATAAGGGGGTTGTTTTTATATTTTTAATCATAAGTAACTTTTATAAGATATGTTGGGTTTAGTTATTTTATAAAACATAAACTGGCTATATTAAGACTACTACAATGTTTATTTTGTTTAAAAATAAATAATAAATGAGACTTATATTATAAAGGTAGCAAATAAAAAAAAGCCTTCACAAAAATTTATTTGTCTGCACCTGGGATTCAAGGACAAAAGGGAGTTACACAAAAACAATTCTTTGCCCCTGAAATTCAAGGACAACTTTGCAAAGAGGAGGCAAACCAGACTCTGGAGCCAACTGATAAGAGAGCTCCATCCTCATTAAATGCCAAGAACACCATTTTTACTTGGGTTACTAAAAATTAAAGAGATTTTATTTTTTGTGCATGCCTAATAGGGGCTTATGAATATTAGAACACACATATGAATGTATAATGACTAATTTACATGGTCATGCATTGTATGTTGTATATGAAGTAGGTGTGGAAAAATACACATGTAATGGGAGTTTCTAGGGTTTGTACATTATCCAATGAAAATTCAGATAAAATATTGTAGCGGAAAATGGTTTGTAAATGTCGTGTGAAACATCAGACAGGTGTGCCTACTTGCTTGAGACACCCACCCCTTCTTGCAAGATTGTATTCAATAAAATTGGAAATAGCTGCTTCACTTGTTTTATCCTGATTAATTTGATTTGGTACTTTGGTACTTAGAAAAATATATCTCAGAAAAAAAAAGAGCTTGCTTCACCCTCAATATGATCCCTCTTCAAATATTTAAACAGGGCTATCACACAGAACGACTGCATTTTGTGCTACTTCAGATCTCTTGCAGCACTTTGAGACTAACTAAAAGTCAGAAGTTGGTCGCATGAGCTTTCATAAACTTGAGCCTATTTCTTAGATGGAAGTCTGGGAAAGTTCATGCTGCCAACTTTTCTTCCAGTTAGTCTCAATGGTGCTACAAGATCTCTCTTTCTCTTTGCGTTAGTGGTTAGCTATAAAAGGTGAATATCCTTAGGTCTGCATCCTACCTTTAAAATGTTAGATTTAAGTACTATGATCCTCATTCTATATTTTAAAAAAATGTTAGATTGAAGTACTATGATGTTCAAACAATATTAGGGGACTCTGTGTATGATAGGCTATGTGATTTTTTTTTAATAAAAGAAAATTATTGCCTGGCTGGATAACAAACAGATGTGTGTGGGAGGGCACTGGTACTGGTTTCCACCAAGGTGGATCTTATAGGGAAGCCTGAAAGGAAAAATATGTTGAGGGGGGACAGACGGAGGACAGAAATGAATGCATTAATGTTTGTAAATAAAGCTCCCAAACTTTTAGTGAAGGGGCTTGGATTTCTATTTAATGCTGGTACCCCAGGGCTGATGGTAGTTCTGTCTACAGAAGTCATGCCATTACATTATTTTGGAGGCCAAGAGATCTGGTAGCGCCTTTGAGACTAACTGAAAGAAAGAAGTTGGTTGCATGAGCTTTCATAGACTTAAGCCTATTTCTTAGACGCAAGCCTACAAAAGCTCATGCTGCCAACTTCTCTCTTCCAGTTAGTCTCAATGGTGCTACAAGATCCCTCAATGCGCTGTTCCTTTTCCTTTGTGTTAGTGTTTAGCTATAAAAGGTGAATATCCTTAGGTCTACATCCTACCTAAAAAAATGTTAAATTTAAGTACCGTGATCCTTAGGTATACATCCTACATAAAAAATGTTAGACCTAAGTACTATGATGATGCTCAAGCAATTATTAGGGGACTCTGCGTAATCTTTATAATGGGCTAGGCATGCTATTTTAATTGCATTATTTTGTTTAACTTTAATTCTTGTTTTAGTGGAGGGAGGGAAATGGGGATATTGGAGGGTTTTTTTGAAGTTTTAATCTGTTAGCCGCCCCAATTGTCCTGGACAGAGGGGTTGGGTATAAATAATAATAATAATTGTAATTATTATTAGTAGTAGTAGTAGTATTAAAGGTTTGACTTTATGGCCATTGTGGTCTGTATGATTTTTTTGATTCATTTTATGATTATGACTCTATGTTTTTGTGGTTCAGTCACAGAAGAGAAAGCGGGAAAGCACAATAAATAATTTTATTCTTTAAAATGTGTGTGTTTGGGTGTACAGAGAGAAAGATTCTCCTGGAGCACTTGAGAACTAAGGCTGTGTTCACACTGGAGAAATAAACCGGTTTAATTGCCATGGCTCAATGCTGTGAAATTCTGGGAATTGTAGTTTGTTGTGGGGCCCAGAGCGGAGCTCTGCTCCGCTCTGGGCCCCACAACAAACTACAATTCCCAGAATTTCACAGCATTGAGCCATGACAATTAAACCGGTTTATTTCTCCAGTGTGAACACAGCATAAGTCTCTGGTTCAGGTCCATTTCTCAATTGCTGACTGCCACCCAGGACTGGAACCTGGCTGTGACCGGAAGTTGGTGTGTTTTCTTTAAAAGCTCCCCTGAGCTGTGCACCTTTAAAAAGGAACCCCCCCGGAAACACCAACCCTCTCCTCCTTTTCCTCCTTTGCTTAAAACTCTTGCAACTTGTGAAGGCGGGAAACTTGGGAGGATTGTTGAGAGGAAACTTGGGAGGAGGGGCTGGGTGGGAACTGGGGTGGGTCAGGCATGCCTCCCCCCCCCCCCAGTTGGGGCAGGATAGAAAAGCAATTTGGGCCCACCCTCCTCAGCCTCAGTGTCTCTGAAGTGGCTGCTGGAGGAGGAGAGGCCATGTGAGACTGGAGTTGCCAGCTGTAATGCAAGGTAGGGCTCCTGTGCCTTTACTTACTGGGATGCAAAAGACTTCTGCACTCTTACATGTTGGGGGCAAGAAGAGACTTCTGCACTTTTACTTGCTGGGTGCAAGAAAAGACTTCTGTACTTTTATTTACTGGGGTGCATAGAATCATAGAATCATAGAATCATAGAGTTGGAAGAGACCACAAGGGCCATCCAGTCCAACCCCCTGCCATGCAGGAACTCCCAGTCAAAGCATCCCCGACAGATGGCTATCCAGCCTCTGCTTAAAGACCTCCAAGGATGGAGACTCTACCACACTCCGAGGGAGTGTGTTCCACTGTCGAACAGCCCTTACTGTCAGGAAGTTCCTCCTAATGTTGAGGTGGAATCTCTTTTCCTGCAGCTTGCATCCATTGCTCCGCGTTCTGGTCTTTGGAGCAGCAGAAAACAAGCTTGCTCCCTCCTCAATATGACATCCCTTCAAATATTTAAACAGGGCTATCATATCACCTCTTAACCTTCTCTTCTCCAGGCTAAACATCCCCAGCTCCCTAAGTCGTTCCTCATAGGGCATGGTTTCCAGACCCTTCACCATCTTAGTTGCCCTCCTTTGGACCTGCTCCAGTTTCTCCACATCCTTTTTGAATTGTGGGGCCCAGAACTGGACGCAGTATTCCAGGTGGGGCCTCACCAAAGCAGAATAGAGAGGCACTATTACTTCCTTTGATCTAGACACTATACTTCTATTGATGCAACCTAAAATAGCATTGGCCTTTTTAGCTGCTGCATCACACTGCTGACTCATGTTCAACTTATGGTCTACTTGGACTCCTAGATCCCTTTCACACATAGTTTCATTCAGCCAGATGTCCCCCATCCTATATCTGTGCATTTCATTTTTCCTCCCTAGGTGCAGAACCTTACATTTCTCCGCATTGAATTTCATTTTGTTAGCGTTGGCCCAGCTTTCTAGTCTATTCAGGTGCAAGAAGAGACTTACTTACTTTTAATTCCTGGGTGCAAGAAGTGACTTCTTCTGCACTTTTACTTGCTGGGATGCAGGAAGAGACTTCTGTACTTTTATTTACTGGGGTGCAAGAAGAGATTTTTAATTCCTGGGTGCAAGAAGAGACTTCTGCACTTTTATTTACTAGGGTGCAAGAAAAGACTTTTGTACTTTTATTTACTGGGGGGCAAGAAGAGACTTACTTTTAATTCCTGGGGGCAAGAAAAGACTTTTGTACTTTTATTTACTGGGGGGCAAGAAGAGGCTTACTTACTTTTAATTCCTGGGTGCAATAAAAGACTTCTGGATTTTTAATTGCTGAGATGCAAGAGGAGACTTCTGTACTTTTACTTGCTGAGGTCTGAGAGAGAGCTCTTGTACTTTTAATTGCTGGGGTGCAAGAATAAATAAACAAACTAATAAAACTTTACTTATACCCTGCTTCTCTGTCCAGGACGGGGCGGCTTACCATCTTCTGTACTTTTACTTACTGGGGTGCAAGAAAAGACTTCTGCACTTTTAATTTGCTGAGGTCTGAGGGAGAGCTCCTTTGCTTTTAATTGCTGGGGAGCAAAAAAAAAGGCTTTGCAGTTTTAATTGCTGTGTTTTTGCATATGGAATAGCTGGGGTGCAAAACAGGGGTCCTGTACCTTTAGTTGCTGCAGTGCAAGACAGGGCTCTTGAACCTTTAATTGGTGAAATGTGAAACAGGCCTCCTGGACTTGTAATTGTAGGAGTCCCACCTTACCTTAAATTGCTGGAATGTGAGACAGGGCTCCTGTTATCGCTGGGGTGACAGACAGGGCTCCTGTACCTTAAATTAGTGGGGTACAAGGCAGGGCCCCTGTACCTTAAATTGCTGCAGTGCGAGATTTGCTGGGGTTGGTAAGACAAGGTTCCTCTTCCAACAATTGCTGGGGTTCAAGGCAGCATGCAAGACAGGATTCTTGTACTTTCAATTGCTGGGTGAGACAGGGAGTTTCAGAAGATGCAGCTTGTGAGGCAAGCAACTTGATAAACTTCCCTCTTCCACACAAACATTAAAAGTATAACAGTATTGTTCTTCTTTCATCTGGCAGTTCTGCGTGGGAGACGCACACCGAATTCTTCCCAGCAAGAGAGGTGAAAAGCCATGGTGGCACAAGAGGAATAGACGGAGAGTCGGATTGCCATCTCCCCTAGAAGCTGGCAGCTTGAGGTGCTGGCAGTGCCATAAGGAAAACTGCCTGAAAGAAAACAAGGAGGACTCATTTTGGCATTGAAGCCCAGAACAAAGATGAAGGAGCAAGTCTCAGTTGTCTCTGAAGCAGGTAAAACCCCTGATGCCATCAGTGCTGGGAAAGGCGAATTCTGGGAAGGAAGTGCCCAGAAGGTCCGGGGCGAAGCCAGTGTGCGCTCAAATGAGCACTGCCAGCGCTTCAAGCAATTCTGTTACCAGGAGTCTCAGGGCCCCCGAAAACTTTGCAGTGAACTCCACAATCTCTGCTGGCAATGGCTGAAGCCAGAGCAACACACAAAAAGCCAAATCTTGGACTTGGTGGTCCTGGAACAATTTCTGACTGCCCTTCCCCCAGAGATGGAGAGCTGGGTTCGAGAATGTGGAGCAGAGACCAGTTCTCAGGCAGTGGCCTTGGCAGAGGGTTTCCTCCTGAGCCAGGCAGAGGAGAAGCAGGATAAGCAGCAGGTAAGAACATTTTATCCTGGTGGCTCTGAGACAAAGGGTAGTCCCTGTGCCCCCCCCTTTTCCCACCCTGTAGTTGCTGCCATTTTTGTCACTGTTATTGTTGTTGTGTCCTCCCTTTTCTTTCAGGTGGAAAGCCAGTCTGTGGTGATCCAATCTGATTTCACAGTGCCCAAGAAAGTTACAGCAGACACCAGACAGAGTCTCCAGCGAAAAGGAAAGAAGCGGCATGGTGATGGAGGAACCACCTTTCAAGGTAAGGATGAATTGGATAGCCAAGGGTGAGGGACATTTCAACTGGGTTTCCATCTTTGCATCTTGAAAGAGATCCTTGGGTTGGGATTATGTTCCTCCAACTTATTTGTGGGGTGGGGATGATACTTCTTGTATGTTTTGGAAACATGTTTTCATTTTTCTCTCCTGAAAACCTGATTCCATGGAAAGCTGCTCTTTTCTTCATGGCTGATGGATATTCTTATTTATTACTTTTATTATTATTATTATTATTATTATTATTATCATCATCATCATCATCATTTTGTAGTACCCTTGAGAGTAACTGAAAGAAAATGGATGAGTGTAGGACACCCTCCTGAGGATGGAGTCCGATAGTGTTGAAATGTGTGTAGTGAGCCAGGAAGCCAACATCCTTGTTCAAGCCATTGCTGAGGGACTGCAGTTTATGGATGAATTCCAATTCTGCTGTTTCTCTTTCCAATCTACCTTTATAATTCTTTTGTTCAAGGACTGCTGTTCTGAGGTCTGAGATGGAATGCCCAGGGAGATTGAAATGTTCTGCCACCGGTTTTTATGTATTCCCATTCCTAATGTCTGATTTATGTCCATTTATCCTCTGCTGCAGAGACTGGCCTGTAGAGTGCTGAGTGCTCTGATTTATTCTTATTTATTCTCTTCACTTACAGGCTAGTTTTCAAGGCCGGTCTTTCCCCCCCTCATTTCCATACCCAGCAGCTATATCTTTGTTCACAGACAGCCATCATTAAAACTGGATTTGCTAATTCATGTTCATACCCAGAGGATTTTGAATTTGAATGGATATTCTCACATACCTAGGGTGTGTGTGTGTGTATGTCTTTCTGTCCCTGGCTCCCCATCCACCTAAGGAAGTAGACTAGGTATCTGAGGAAGTAGGCATCTGAAGAAGTACTGTAGATTGAAGCCTATGAAAGCTCATGCTGCCAATTTCTTTCTTTCAGTTAGCCTCAAATGTAGTACAAGATATCTCTACATACTGATTCTACAGAGTAACATAGTTATATCTTCTTATTCTTATTCTTATATTTGCCAGACTTATTTATCTATTTGTTGAATTGGCATTCTATGAGGGTAGTAGCTTCCTGACCGTAAGATTGAGCCATGCTGAAAGAAAAGACTGCTTAGAAAATGTTGTAATTTATCAGAGATTCCATATTACATTAAACATATAACCCACCACCACCCTCCAAGGTAGTCTATTCAGTAGTTGGTCTATTCAATAATTGAGTAGACTTGTGGTGGAGTCTTCTTGGAAGTCTTTAAGCAGAGATTGGATGAACATCTGCTGACCCTGAGGGAAGCCTGAAGGGACGCCTGCTGCAGCCTGAAGCCACTCTCCACCTGAGGCTCCACAGCCAAGGCCAGGCAAGGCAGGGCAAGCCAGAGGGTGTGGTTGTTCTCGGAGGACTTAAGTCTCTGCCCTCCCACCCCTTTCTAACATCTGCTGACCCTGAAGGAAGCCTGAAGGGACGCCTGCTGTAACCCCATTCTCTTATGTGTTGGAGATTTTACATCTGTACTGGGACGGGAAATTTAGCTGGATTATCCACTTTTATCATCTGATAATGGAGCTGGAAGTAATTGGGGAGCGGCTATTGAAGTTGTGCGGGGTCAGGGAAGATATGGCGGTAACAGAGTGAACACATGTTACAAAAGAAGAAGGGATCGATGTTTGATATCTATCCCTTCTTCTGTTCACTCTGTTTCCCAGGATAATGTGGGGAGTGCACCAATCGTTCCACAATCCCTTAATCTGCTCCTCTGCAATGTCAGGTCGGCCAAGGGGAAAACCCACATCATCCACGACCTCCTCGTGGATGAACAGGCCGACCTGGCATGCTTTACTGAGATCTGGCTGGGAGATGCCAGCGCTGTAACTTGGGCGCAAGCTCTCCCAGCCGGTTACACGGTCAGTGAGCAGATAAGGGAAAGTGGGCGAGGGGGCGGTGTGGCTTTAGTCCATAAAACCAACCTGACCTTGATCAGAAAGCCTGTCCGGAAAACAACCCATATCGAGTGTGTGTACCTTAGCCTGAAGACCAGGGATAGCTTGGGGATTCTGTTGGTATACCGGCCACCCCGTTGCCTAACGGACTCCCTAACCAAGCTGACTCAGCTGGTCTCTGAGTTGTTGTTGGATTCGCCCAGACTTTTGGTCTTGGGCGACTTCAACATCCCTCTAGAGACCAGCCCATCCAATCTACCTGGAGCGGCTCGGGAGTTCATGGAATCCATGACAAGCATGAACCTATCCCAATTGGTTGACGGGCCTACTCATTGTGCGGGTCACACACTCGATGGGATTTTTAGTACGGAACAGGAGTATCCGTGGGCGGAGGTAACCAAAACCTCCGCATTGTCATGGACGGACCACTTTCTGATCAAGATGGAACTTAAGGCCACTTTCCGCCCCCCCGGGGGTGGCGGACCCATTAGAATGGTCCGCCCTCGAAGGCTGATGGAACCAACAGGCTTCCAGAATGCCTTAGAGGGTTTAATGGTTGGTAGCACCGGCGACTCTACCGAGACCTTGGTGAATACTTGGAACACCGTCCTTCCCAAGGCCCTCGATACTATCGCTCCTGAGCGTCCTCTCCAACCCGCTCCCAACCGTAAGCCCTGGTTCTCCCAGGAACTCCGGGAGATGAAGTGGGCTGGACGGCGACTAGAGCGCAAATGGCGGAAGACTCGGCTCTTGTCCGACAGAACTCGCCATAGGCAGCATCTTCGCGCCTATCGGGAGGCTTTGCGTGCAGCGCGGAGATCCTTCTACTCTGCACGCATTGCGTCTGCAGAGTCCCGTCCAGTGGAGCTGTTTAAGGTGGTTGGGGAGCTGACGCAGGTTCCCCCTGCGCCAAATCCCCTACTTAACCCTACAGTGGCCTGCTGTGACGCATTTAACATCTACTTTGCAGACAAAATCTCTCGGATAAGGGCTGACTTAGACGCCAATGTTCTAGCAGCATCTGTAAACGAGGCACCTAGCAACTCCGTTACTGTCACTTTATTGGATGAGTTTCAATCTGTAAGTACTGATGACGTGGACAAGCTCCTTGGAAGCGTGAGGAAAACAACCTGCCCTCTCGATCCATGTCCATCATGGCTGGTCGTCCAGGGAGGGGACACATTGAAAACATTCCTTAGGGATGTAATCAATGCGTCCCTCAGGGAAGGCACTGTTCCTTCTTGTCTGAAGGAGGCGGCCGTAAAGCCCCTCCTGAAGAAACCTTCCCTTGATCCCCTGGACCGAAACAACTATAGACCAGTTTCCTTGCTGCCATTTTTAAGCAAGGTGATCGAGAGAGCAGTCGCCTCCCAACTCCAAGCTGTCTTGGATGAAACCGATTATCTCGATCCATTTCAAACCGGCTTCCGGGCAGGATATGGAGTTGAGACTGCCATGGTTGCTCTGACAGATGACCTCCGCTTGAGCATTGACAGGGGTAGTGTGACCCTGCTGGTGCTCTTGGATCTCTCAGCGGCCTTTGACACCATAGATCATGCCATCCTTTTGGACCGGCTGAGAGGGATGGGGATCGGAGGCACCGCCTTACAGTGGTTCCGTTCCTTTCTCTCCGGCAGGACCCAAAGGGTGAGGCTCGGGGACAGCTGCTCCTCCAAAATCGAGCTAAGCTGTGGCGTCCCACAAGGCGCCATTCTGTCCCCGATGCTATTTAATATTTACATGAAGCCGCTGGGTGAGATCATTCGGAGGCATGGAGCTCAGTGTCATCAGTACGCTGATGACACTCAGATATATTTCTCCATGACCAGATCATCTGCTCAGACCTCAGATGGCGTCTCCTCTCTCAATGACTGCCTGGCAGCGGTAATGGATTGGATGAGGGAAAACAGATTGAGACTGAATCCAGACAAAACGGAGGTACTGACAGTCACCGGCCCGAAACCAGGTCTGGGAATACAACTCCCGGTCCTAGATGGAATCACACTATCCTCGAAGGACCCTGTTCGCAGTCTGGGGGTACTCCTAGACTCGTCACTTCACATGACTAGTCAGGTGAATGCGACGGTCAGGAGTGCCTGTTATCAGCTTCGGCTGATACGCCAGCTGCGCCCTTTCCTGGAGATGAGGGATTTGGAAACTGTGGTACACGCTTTGGTCACCTCACGATTAGACTACTGCAACGCGCTCTACATGGGGCTGCCCGTGTACCTAACCCGGAAACTTCAATTGGTCCAAAACATGGCAGCCAGATTAGTTACTGGGACATCTAGGAGAGAACATATAACTCCAGTGCTTAAATCTCTCCACTGGCTGCCAATTAGTTTCCGGGCACAGTACAAGGTGCTGGTTTTAACCTTTAAAGCCCTACATGACTTGGGCCCATCTTATCTCAGGGACCGCCTCTCCCCGTACGATCCTCCCCGCACACTTCGATCCTCTGGGAGGAACTTACTACAGCCTATCAAGACCAGGCTGGCACAGACCTCCCAGAGGACCTTTTCTGCGACCGCTCCCAAGCTCTGGAATGGTCTGCCAGATGAGATGCGTCTCATGACATCTCTAGATTGCTTCAAAAAAGCCCTAAAGACGCATCTCTTCCGGCAGGCCTTCCCCTGAAATTCCTTATCCCCTGCTTCGGTTCCAGACTTTGATTCCTGCCTACTCCCATGTTCTGATCCCCACTTATGACGTGGCCACATAAGGAAGGGTTAGGATGTAGCTATATGTTTTTAAATAACTGTTTTAATCATTGCTGTTTAATCTATTTTTAAGGGGCGGGAGGTTTGGAAACGGGTCATGGGATTGTTTTAATCTATGTTTTTTTACTTGTACCCCGCTCCGAGTGTATATACAGAGGAGCGGGCTATAAATAAACTATTATTATTATTATTATTATTATTATTATTATTATCTTTTCGGTGTGCTTTAACTGGGTATTCCTGCATGGCAGGAAGTTGGAATGAGCCTTATGACATAGAAGCAAGCATAGATCTTAAAAGATTGTGAAGCATTGATGTAGATCTTATGACCTAAATCTTAAAACATCATGATGCATTCTGTTGATGAAGACCCCAGTCAGAATGCCAGAGTGAGATACAAAGGACAAATGTGACATGCATAATTTACAAACAGGATCCACTCCTTATTTGTGAGTTAATTGATTGTCATAACCTTTTGGCATTCAATTGCTGCCACTACAGTGATTGGGAAGGATTCTATATAAGCTTAAAATAACTGTCTGGTAGGTCAAAACTCTTGAGCATCTGCACCAGGTGCTTTTTGGTGTAGAATCTATCTAAATGCACTGCTGTGTTCAGTCTACCAATGGTCCTGTTCATCAACCTTAAAGGATAAAATTTCCCTATACCTAGTTTTCTGCCATATGTGGTCAAGATCTTATAATTTTTCTCCTTCCCATCACTTGCCAACCCTGTGAGGTTGCTCACGTTGAGAGTGAGTGAGTGGCCCTTTGTCCCCTGCAGTGTTTCATGACTCACTGAGGATTAGAAGCTAGATCTCTTCATTCTCAGTTCAACTCTGTAAAACTAATAGTGTTTGAAGGGTTTTGTTGATGTTGTGTGCCTTCATGTTATTTCTGATTTATGGCAATCCTCATAGAATCATAGACTCATTGAGTTAGAAGAGACCACAAGGGCCCTCCAGTCCAGCCCCCTGCCATGCAGGGACTCTCAATCAAAGCATACCTGAAAGATGGCCATCCAGCCTCTGTTTAAAGACCTCCAAGGAGGGAGACTCCACCACTCCCTGAGAAAGTGTGTTCCACTGGAACAGCCCTTACTGTCTGGAAGTTCCTCCTAATGTTGAGCTGGAATCTCTTTTCATGCAGTTTGCATCCATTGTTCTGTGTTCTAGTCTCTGAAGCAGCAGAAAACAAGCTTGATTCCTCCTCAATATGACATCTCTTCAAGTATTTAAACAGGGCTACCGTATCACCTCTTAACCTTTTTGTTCTCCAGACTAAACATCTCCCAAAGTGTTCCTCATTATTATTATTAATACTTATTTATATACCGCTGTAAATTTACACAGCACTGAAGGGTATGGTTTCAAGACCACCATTTTAGTTGCCCTCCTTTAGACATGCTCCAGTTTCTCAACATCCCAGAACTGGACACAATATTCCAGGTGGGACCTGACCAAAAGCAAATAGAGTGGCACTATTACTTCCCTTGATCTAGACACTATACTTCTATTGATGCAGCCTATAATTGCATTGGCCTTTTTAACTGCCACATCACACTAAATCATAAGGCAGATTTGTTCAGAGTGGGTTTGTCATTGCCCTCCTTTGAGGCAGAGAGAGGGTAACTAGTCTGAGGTCACCCAGTGGGTTTCTGTGGCCAACGGGAGAGTGGAACCAGAGTCATAGTCCAATGCTCAAACCACTACACCACACTGGCTCTCTTTAAGGGGTTTCTTCCTAGCAGATGTTTTCAGCATTGCAGTCTAGGTCTCTTAACCAAGCTGTCTTTGTATCTTATTCAGGGACTGGAATAATTCCAGCAACAAGTATGCAGCCATCTTTTCTTCACCTGAGAGGAAAAGAACCCTATCAGGTAGGAGGAAGAGTCTCTTGGATGAGAAGTGATGTGTTAGCCATATCAGAAGGGATGTTGAGTGGAAGATGATGCCATTTTGTTTTGTGCTTCTCCAGAGATTATATGTGTAATATCCTCACAGCTGTGACCATACATTGAATTATTCTTCCATAACTTCTGCCCAGTTGTTCATTCCTCTTTAACAGCATTTTTTTAAATTCAATTTTGTTGTTAACCACCCTCAAGTCAATCCTGACTCATGGCAGCCCTCTGGATGAGACATCTCCAAGACACCTTGTCCCCCACCATTCTGCTTAGTTCTTGCAGATTCATAGCCATAACTTCCATCCTCTCTTTCTGCGTCCCTCTGTGTTTCCTAGCATTATTGTCTTTTCCAATGAGTCATTCTTTCTCATGACATGACCAAAGTATGACAACCTCAACTTTATTATCATCTTGGACTCCAGGGAGATTTCAGCCTTGATTTGTTCCAAGACACATTTGTCTGTGGTTGTTTTTTTTTAAGTGTTCATGGTATCTTTAGCACTCTTCTCAAGCACCACAATTCAAATGAATTGATTTTCCTCTTATCTGTAGTTTTTTGTGGGGCTTTCGAGCTATATGGCCATGTTCTAGAAGAATTCCTTTCTGATGTTTCGCCAGCATCTGTGGCTGGCATCTTCAGAGAAGATCTTATCTGTTTTTCTCACTGTCCAGCTCTTGTAGCTATACATGGTAATAGGGAATACAATGGCATGTATGATTCTAATTTTCATACTCAGTTATTTAAACAAGGTTTTTAAGAGAGAGAAAGTATAAAAAATGGGGACAGAGAGGGACAGGGTATTATTAGCCTTACAAAAACAGGTTGCATCGGCACTGTAGAAATAATGCAGTTTGACACCACTTTAACTGCCCTGGCTCAGTGCTATGGAATTCTGGGATGTGTAGCATTGTGAGATATTTAGCCTTCTCTGTCAGAGAGCTCTGGTGGCACAATAAGATACAAATTTCAGGATTCACTATCACAGAGCCATGGCAGTTAAACTAGTCTCATTATTTCTATAATGCAGATGCAGCCATGAAGGAACCCAGTGCTATTGACTTGGGTGACATATGCTATGTCCACAAAAGCTTATGCTACAAATTTCTTCATCACAGTCTCAAAGGGTCAACTAGATTCCTTTTTGTTGTTTGAGGTTTAAAACATAAGAGATACCTTGCATGATCTATAGCCGTATAACCTTGAATTTTATGAGGAAGGACAACCTAATAGAATGCCATCCATGAACATTTAAATCCTGCAGTGTAATACTACCTCACCTCAATTAGCCTCCTGGATTTGGGTGTTAGATCATTTTGATGGTAGCTTTGGTCAGAAAATGTTTTCTTTTCTCATACAGGCTCCAGTGACCTTTGAGGAGGTGGCTGTGTCTTTCTCAGAGGAAGAGTGTGCCCTACTGGATGCTGATCAGAGAGCTCTGCACAGGGATGTCATGGAGGAGACCCATGCAATCGTGGCCTCTCTTGGTAAGGCTCTCTTTTCCCCTCACTGATAATGTTTTGAAGTACACTATGCACTGTAACAATAACAGCAATAGTGGTTCAAAACACAATGCAGAAATAATCCAATTTGAGACTGCTTTAGCTGCCCTAGATCAGTGCTAGGGAATCCTGGAAATTGTAGTCAAGTCAATCTTTATTGCTTTTGGCCAGTGGCCATTGCAAAAACCAGAGTAATAAAGCAATACACATAAAATTTCCATAAAACCAATACACAATGAATTGTATCAAATAACAAAATTTAACATTAACAATTGTGAATAATTTACATGACATGAATATGTTAAAATTCACAGCTGAACCCTTTTAGATCACATTATCCCCATTACAGGGGACAGCTATCTCTGCTATGTATTTCTTCCTGGTCTTTTTAGCAGCAAAAGCAAACAAGGCTACACACTGGGTCAAATATTTATCTGTGCCCATAAGGAGGTAAAGTACTTTTTCTTGAGAATTTGAAAGGACTTTATTATTGATTAAAGGTAAAATAAAACGATCCCTAGAACCTTTATACAAAGGGCAAAAAGTTAAATAATGTACCAAGTCCTCTGAAAGGGCGCAATCAACAATACATCTCCATTCATTTTTCGAAACTTTTTTTAGCCTCCCATCTCTTTCAGCTGAATCAAACATATTAAGCCTCAGTTCTGTGAAAGCTCTGTGTGACTGGACAAAAGTCAAATTGTCAAAATAATCCAGGTGATCACAGAATTGTAGTTTATTGAAGCACCAGAGTTCTTTGATAGAGAAGACTAAATGTCTCACCAAACTACAGCTCCCAGAATTTTCTAGCATTTAGTCAGGGCAGTTAAAGTGGCCTGAAACTGGATTATTTCTGCAGTGTGTTTTGGAACAGTATCACTTCAGACTGATGTACCAAATCACATCAACTACTAGGTTTAATTTCTCATGGAAACTCACTGGGTGGCCTTGGGTGAGTCACAAACCCTCATCCCCAGATAACCCCATGACAGGTTTGTCTTAAGGCTGGTGTAAGTCGGAAATGACCTGAAGGCAGACAACAACAACAACAACAATCGAGGGGGGCAGGGTTTGCTTAAGGCACAGTGGGGAAATTGGTGTCCCTCCACATGTTTTGAAATCTGTATTCCTCCAACTTGAGTAGTAATTTGAGTGTTGGACTAAGACACTGCAAGACCAGGGTTCAAATCCTCCTTGGCCTTAGAAACCCAGGGGTTTCCTTGGGCAAGTCATCCTCTCTCAGTCTCAGAGAAAGGCAATGGCAAACCTCCTCTGCAAAGAAAATCACAATAATAATATTTATTTATTTATATCCCGTCCCTCTACAATGTGCAATCGGGGCGGGATAGGGTCGCCTTAGGGCCTCCATAACACTGGAACGATTTGAATACACAACAGCAACGAGGAATGATAGCTTCAGGAGTTTGGCTTTGGCATCTGGAGTGGTAAATCTTCCCCAGCCTTGCCTTAAAGAATTCTGTTGGTGTGTAACTATAGTAAGAAATGAAATTACACAACTGATAGCATAGTAAGACTATAAATGGCAGGAATGGGCAGCCCACAACCTTTCTTTATGTCCATTTCCCAGCAAATGTGTAATACTGTAGAGAAAGCAGATGGAATGTTATATATATTAATGCTTATAGATGGTGTGGGTGATGCATGGGGGTTAAGGACAGTTCCCTGCTGGCCACACATGGGCTGCATCTCTGCCCTCCAAGTATTTCTCTTTTCCTTTGTAATCTGCCAAAATGGCAAGAGGAAGTGAGTAATGTCACTCATGTTTTTTTTTTCCTTTTTAACACACAAATGATGTATAATTAAAGAATAGCAATTAAAAAGCTTGGCTGATTGCTGGACTTATAAATGTATGTCCCTAGATACATCTGACTGGCCTAATGAAAAGTGGAACAAACATTTGAGACACATTTTTTTGCATCTTTTGATAACATGTGATTTCAGGAAAACATGGTCTCTGGCTTTTTCTGTAATGAATAGATAACTGTTCAGTCTCTGCAAATTCTTTTCGAGGTAACATCCCTGGGTTCAATTGGCTTGTTGCAGGGCCACCTCACTAAAATCAGAGAGCTACCTTATTACCCATTGGTTTGCCTAGGCCACATGTGCCAGAGCCAGCATGCAGAGCCTTCTCTGTGGGCACTCAAGCTTCGCAGTAGGCAGGGCCTCCTCTCCCTCACTGACCTGCCCACAATCCAAGCGCCATTTCCCCTCACCACCTCCCCACCCGCCTCCTCCTTTGGCAGTGCACAACTCAACTCAACTCTGGTGGGTGAGGGAGAGGGAGTGAGCTGCCGAGGCACCATGGCTGGGAAGAGCTCGGGTGGCCCCTCTTCAGCAGGCTCTCTTCAGCTCCTTCAAGCAGCCTGAGGGCTTGGGCAGGTGGCCTTGTCTTTTTGCTGCGTTCTCCTCTACCACTGCCATGTCAGGATGTGGCAAAGAGACAAGGCTGCCCACTTGCCATGTTGTCCTCCATATCCTCTGCTGCGTCATTTACCCTCGAGCAGCCTCGGGGCTTTGGTGTGCAAACAGGTGGATGTCTTGTCTCTTTGCTGTCTCCTCCTCCTCTTCTGCATTGACCAATATGGACAATGGAAGCCCCCAGGCTGCTCGAAGGTGAACGACGTGGCAGAGGACAAGGAGGATGACGTGCTGGGTGGGTGGCCTTGTCTCATTGTGGTCTCCTCCTTCTCTGCCATGTCGTTCATCTTTGAGCGGCCTGGGGGCTTGCATTGTCCGTAATGGTCAATGCAAAAGATGAGGAAGACTCACCAAAGAGACAAGGCATCCACCTGTCTGCCCTCCAAAGCCCTGGGCCATTCAAGAGTGAATGATGCAGCAGAGGATATGGAGGACAACACGGCAGGTGGGCAGCCCTGTCTCTCTGCTGCATCTGCCATTAGGCTGCCTAAAACAGGGAGAAAGATGTGATGCAAATTCAATTAATAAATAAATGAACTGGTTGCCTAAAGTGGGAGAAAGGTGTGATGTAAATTCAATTAATTCCGGCTGCATCTGCAATGCAGACTTAATCCAGATTAACATCACTTTAACTGCCATGTCTCCAGGCTTTCCTAAGTTTGTAGTTTGTTGTGGCAGCAGAGGTCTCTGACAGAACTGATAAGAACCTCTTGCTTGAGAACCTCTTGCTTGAGAACAGGACCCGGAACAATGGATGCAAGATACAGGAAAAGAGATTCCACCTCAACATTAGGAAGAACTTCCTGACAGTAAGGGCTGTTCGACAGTGGAACGCACTTCCTCGGAAGGTGATAGAGTCTCCTTCCTTGGAGGTCTTTAAGCAGAGGCTGGATGGCCATCTGTCGGGGATGCTTTGATTTGGATTTCCTGCATGGCAGGGGGTTGGACTGGATGGCCCTAGTGATCTCTTCCAACTCTACGATTCTATGATTCTATGATTTTTAGGCAAAGTGAAGTAGTGTGATGGGTGAGACCTAATGGGCAAAGTAGCCCAGTGGTCTCTCAGGTTTAGATGTTAATGTAACTTAAACTCATTATTTAGTAGTGCTATAGGTCTAAAATTCTCTAATATCTCATCAGAAGTTGACAATAGACTATATTAACTCTATGTCTGCATCTGCACTGCAGAAATAATCCAGTGTGACTCCACTTTAACTGCCTGACTGAATGCAATTTTGGGAACTCTAGTTTGCTGTGATACTAGAGTTCTCCAACATAGAAGGGTAAATATCTCACAAAAATACAATCCCTAGAAGTCCATAGCATTGAGTCATGGCAGTTCAAGTGGTATCAACCTGCATTATTTCTGCAGTGAAGATTCAGCCATTTGCTATCTCCCTAAATATGTGAGGTGGAATAAACTTCTCAATTTACCTTGTTCTGGAAATACTTTCTCAGATCACCATGTGCCTTCTCCAGCTTGTCTACACTATTAAAATACTCCTTATTTTAGTTGAAAGAATGTGATGAATTACAGCTCTTAACAATTTCAGTTTGATTCCCCCCCCCTTTGTATTAACTCTTTCCAGAAAGAGACGAAAAGCTAATTATTGAGATCCTCTCCAGCCGCTCATCAGACCAGAGGCAACAAATAAAACAGCAGTACAAGGATCTTTATCACCAGGTAAATAAATAAAATTGTTGTTGTTGTTATTACTGCCTTGTATCCCATTTTGGGGGAAAGGTGGTGTACAAATTCAGTCAATCAATAAGAAAGAGGGGAAAAAGTAGGACTAATATTACTTGCAATATTGTGATAAACAGACATATGTGTCTGTAGCGTCCTATTCACTCTTCAGAGATCTTTCTGAGATCGAGTAAAGGAGGACAGGGCTGCTTCTGATATCAAGGAGTTTGTGTTTTTTGTGTTGTTTTTCTTAAATTAAAAGCAAGAGTGCCAAGTGGTGGTTGCTGGCAACTGCAATGTCAATTGGGTTGGAAATACTGTCCATGCATTAACCTGTACTTTGAAATAACTACCCAAAGTACTGAACTCTATATGTGCTACACTTATTAAAGGCAACCAGAGTTTGGGATATGACACTCTTAACAAAATATTCATGGGAAATGATATTGTAAAGTATTGTGATACCAGATGTTCTTTAATCCAATGATCTTTTTATATACATATATACGTTTATATACAGTGGTCCCCCGGTTTACGAATACCCCTGCCTATGAAAACCCCGGTCTACGAAAGAGCTGGGGCCAAAAACCGGCCCTGGTTTACGGAAAAACCCCGGTTTACAAAAAGAAAGCAGCGGGAAATTCGAATGGTGCAAAGTGCAGCTATTGGCTAAGGGGGCTGGTTTAAGGGGATTTGCTAACGTTAAGCTTTGGCACGAATTTTGAACTTCATTAGCAATCTGATTGGCTTGTGAAAGCAAGCTGATTGGCTAACGAATTGGGGGGGGGTGTTCCAGTGCTGTGACCCCTTGTTCGGCCTTTGTGAACTGGTGAGATAGAGTTGCTTCTGAACTCTTGGCTCCAGTGAAGGTCTGAACTTTTTTGACTGGTTCTGCATTTCTGCCTGGCTGACTTCTACCTGGCACTTTGCATCTACTGTAGCCTGCTCTTCGGATCAAGCCATCCGGTGAATCCCTGGAAGTGCAGGTACTGTACAGTATGGATTTTTTACTTCTTCATGTGGGTGAATGATGTGGATGATGTGGCCTTGTGAATGGCTTTTGCAATTTTGGTTTTGTGCACATTGGGCTGAGAGAATGATCACAGTGCATTGCTCTGCAGTTTTAAAGGGTTTCTGGGGTCTCTTCTGCTTCCACTGTGCCCATGGGTCTTGGAAAGGCTTGTCCAGTGAATGGCTTTTGCAATTTTGGTTTTGTGCACATTGGGCTGAGAGAGTGACCACAGTTGGAATTTAGGAATTTAGGCCATCTGGGGGGTGGGTGGGAAAGGGTGGCCTGTGAATGGGTTTTGCTCAGTGCCTGTTTCTTTTGCCCTTTTTAGGCTTGGACTATGGCCCCCAAGAAGGCCATGGATAAAAGTGGGGAGGAGAAGAAGAAAAGGCTTGCCTTGTCCTTAGAGGACAAGAAGGAAATCATTGCGAAACATGAGAGGGGAGTGCGCTTGGTGGACATTGCGAAGGAGTACGGAAGGAACCCTTCTACCATCAGCACTGTCCTCAAGCAAAAGGAGGTCATCAAAGGCGTTGCAGCTCCAGCGAAAGGCGTCACCACCATTAGCAAGCAGAGGACACCTGTGCATGACGAGATGGAGCGCCTGCTGCTCCTCTGGATTAAAGAGAAGGAAAGAGCTGGGGACACTGTCAGCAGATCCGTGATTTGTAAAAAGGCCACAGCCATCTTTGAGGACCTGGCCAGCAAGGAGGGAGATGAAGGAAGTTCTTTGCAGGAGCAGCAAGCCACCCTGGAATTCAAGGCCTCGCATGGGTGGTTTGACCGCTTCAAAAAGAGGACTGGCATCCACTCTGTTGTCTGTCACGGGGAGGCGTCCAGCGCAGACTGCCAGGCCGCCGAAGAATATGTCCAGAGGTTCAAGGACATGGTGGAGGAGGAAGGCTACGTCCCACAACAAGTCTTCAATTGCGACGAGACGGGCCTGTTGTGGAAGAAGATGCCTCGCCGCACCTACATCACCCAGGAGGAGAAGAAATTGCCAGGCCACAAGCCTATGAAGGACAGATTCACTCTTACGCTGTGTGGCAATAGGAACCTGGTTAAGAGCCGGCAAAAGCAGACATCCTTGGACTGGCTCTTCACAAAACTCGGAGAACCGCCATCCAAGAAGGGCAAAGGTGCTGGTGACTCTTAAAAAGCCCAAAAAATTTTTTTTCAAAAAAATTTGTTAAAATGGTTAACTTCGTTAAATTTGTTGAATTGGTTAAAAATGGTTGAATTGGTTCAAATTGTTTGAATTGATTGACTGGGTTTAAATTTGGGTGTTTTGGGTGGCCTCCTCCTCCTCCTGTCTCACTCAGGTATGCCATGACCAGCAAAGGTAAGAAATTTTTTTTTCTTTATTGTTTAGATTGGCCCTGCAAGTCATTCTTAAGTTCTTTAGTGCCTTAGGTAAGTTTCTATTAGAGTGTATTGTAGTGTACTTAGGGAAATAGGCCTCTATTGTAACCTTCTATTGACTTGCTGGGTCAGTCTGGGGCCATGGAACGCATTAGTCATTTTCAGTGGGAAATCAGCCCCGGTTTGCGAACTTTTCAGTTTACGAAAGGGGTGCTGGAAAGAGGCCTATTTCCCTAAGTACACTACAATACACTAATAAACACTTACCTAAGGCACTAAAGAACTTAAGAATGACTTGCAGGGCCAATCTAAACAATAAAGAAAAAAAAATTTCTTACCTTTGCCGGGGGACCACTGTAATGTATTGGAATAAACTTTGCATCATTTGAATTTCCTGCCGCTTTCTTTTCGTAACCCGGGTTTTTTCCCATAAACTGGGGCCGTTTTTCCGGCCCCGGCTCTTTCGTATCCCGGGGTTTTCGTAGGCCGGGGTATTCGTAGGCCGGGGGACCACTGTACAACCCTCATTCTGGCTGTAGATGTGCATAAATATTGTGCTAACATGAAGGTGGTTGTACCACAACATGGATGGGGATTGATGTTTCGACAGTGTATCAGAGACGAAATTTCCATGTCACAAAAAGCCATGGCCTGGATTTTAAAAATTTGGTTTATTCTAATGTGCACACTTAGAATCATAGAGTTCGAAGAGACAAGGTCCATCCAGTCCAACCCCGTTCTGCCATGCAGGAAATCACAATGAAAGCATCCCCAACAAATGGCCATCCAGCATCTGTTTAAAGACCTCTTAGGAAGGAGACTGCACTACACTCTGAGGGAGTGTGTTCCACTGTTCAACGTAGCTGTGGTGTGTGTAACTGCCACATATCACAATATGAACCTATGGTTTGTTTACTGTCTTAGAAAATCTGATCTGTTTTAAACCAGGACACGTTCCAGGCTTGTCTTGTCTGCTGCTGATCCTGATGCAGGAGCTGCACAGGAAATAAAGGAGAAACAAGCTAGAAATGGAGAAGGCTTTTCTTGATTTGTTTGGTCATATGCTCTGACAGGAAATACAAATTTCTTTAGTGTTAACTAATAGTGTTAGCTATTTTTGGTACAGTATAAGCATAGATTTGTATTGGGTGCTTCATTTTATTTTATTTTTTTAATTTTGTGTTTTTGTAGACTCCAAATCTTGAACACTCAAACATGAGTACTTTCAAAAAAGGAAAAACAGATAGTGGAAGATCATTCCAAGAGGCCTGGACAAACTCATTTGGAATGATAGAACACAATGGGAAAGCGTTATGTATTCTTTGTAATAAAAGCCTTGTGTGTCGCACATCAAGTGTCAGACGGCACCTTGACACCAACCACAAAAGTGTTGCCAAACTTGATGAAATTGAAAGAAAAGAGTTTCTGAAAGGGAAATTGAAGAATTACCATTCCCAGAATCTTAGTTTTCCTAACTATCTTGCTAAAACAAATCATCTGACAGCTGCCAGTTTTCATTTTTCACTCTGCCTAGCAAAACATGGTAAGCCCCTCTCTGATGGGGATATTATCAAAACAGCCATGTTGTCTGGGAGTAATTCCCTTTTTCATGATTTTCCAAACAAGGATAAAATTATTCAACGCATCTCTGAGATGCCCCTTAGCAGAAATACAGTTAAAGATCAAATCCAGTGCATGGCCAGTGATGTTACTCAGCAGCTCACCACTGACTTACAAAAGGCAACCTGCTACTCCATGTGCTTGGATGAAAGCAGAGATATAAATAATCATGCAAGGCTAGCAGTAATTTTGCGTTATGCTGTTGGCAATGTCATGAGAGAAGAGCTGGTGAAACTGGTGTCTTTGCCTGAAAGAGCACAAGGGATAGATATCTACAATGCTGTAATGGAGGCTTTTTCGTCACATGACATAAGACCAGAAAAAGTGGTTTCAATTACTTGTGATGGGGCACCTTCTATGGTAGGGGCAAAATCTGGTTTCATACAGTTTTTTGTTAAAGAAACAAAACAGCAAGTAATTCAGTTCCATTATATTATACATCAAGAAGCTCTTTGTGCCAAGGAAAGCAACAACAAATTTGATGATGTTCTCAAAGATGTCACAAAAATGGTGAATTACATCATGGCTCATGCTCTGAATGGTCAACAGTTTCAAGCGCTTCTTGAGGAGGTTCAAGCACAGTATAATTGTTTACTTATGTACAATAATGTCCGGTGGCTGAGCAGAGGACGAGTCCTGGAGAGATTTGTAGCCTGCTTGGATGAAATTCGGCTGTTTATGAACCAGAAAAGGCAGGAATATCCACAGCTCACCGATATGGCCTGGCTTACCAACCTCATGTTTTTTACAGATTTTACACTACACTTCAATGTACTGAACAAACAACTACAAACTGCAGGAAAAACAGCAGAAAGGATATTTTGTAATATCAAAACATTTGAGAGAAAACTGCAGGTCTTTGAAAGAGACCTTGAAAGTGGGCAGCTGAAATATTTTCAAAACCTAAGAATGCATTTAGAAAATTCTACAAAATTTGCAGACAATCCTACAAGCCATCAAGAACTCTACAAGGAATTTTCTAGCATTGTAGCAGCTGCTAAGGTGAATTTTAGTAACAGATTTTTACAGTTCCATAAAATGGAGACAACCTTGTGTTTTCTTACTTTTCCAGACAAAGCCAAATTTGAAGAACTTGAACTTTCTTGCTTACACTGGTTAGATTTAGGAAATCTGGAAATGGAGCTATTGGAATTTCAAGAAAGCTCTTTCTGGAAAAATAAATTCTATGACCTGCGTGAAACACTTGAGAAGATAGAAAGGATGACAGTGGACAGCACAGTTAGTCCTGAAAATGAAATTCTTAAAGTGTGGAATTCTCTGCCAAATAATTTTAAGTCAATGAAAGCACTTGGAATTGCTTTCCTTACTTTATTTGGATCATCTTATACTTGTGAGCAGCTATTTTCAGCTTTGAATTACATCGAATCTGACACCAGAAACAGACTAACAGATGACCTGAGTGCTGCATGTGTTGCTCTCAAACTTACTAAATATGAGCCACGGATAGACAAGTTATCAGCATGCATACAACAGCAAGAATCCCATTAATTGTTCAAAAGCATGAAAAATGCAAAATTTCCTTTCGATAAAAAGTTGTTTGTATCATTGAAAGCCCTGTTGTGTTTTTAAGACAGTGTGCGTGCACCCTAGATTAGACCCACTGAATCAACCTACATGTTCATTCATAATTTAGGAATTGATTGCATGTGTCTTCCCTAGTTGGGAATAACCAACAGGAATTTGTTTATTTGTATTTTATTTGTTTGATTTGATTTATATGTGGCTTTTCTCCTATATGGCACTCCGAGTGGCTAAAAAGATGCCAGCTATTGTCAGGCCTCGTTTTTGTTTTAGAAGGCGCTTTGAAAGCTTTTCTGGCTAAAGAAGGGGGTTATACATGTTTTAAACAAATAAATAAATGTTGACTAGAAGAGCCTTTACAAAACTTGTTTTGCTGGGGCAGATTGTGTAGTCTAAACATTCTGTTTCCTGTAAAGACCAATGCATGTACAGCAGAGGTGAATCTCTCTGTGTGTAGGTGTGTTTCTTTCCAGCCTCCTATCTAGGACGGATTCCAAAACTGCTGTTTTGAGCAGGGCTGAAAAGGATGGATTTAATATGAGTGGCTTTGTTTTGTTTTGAGCTTTTATTTGGTCAGGTCCTCCCATTTTTTTCCATTTGTACTAGATACAGTCAGCCCTCCACATTTGTGGCTCTGACTTTTGCAGATTTGATTTTTCACGGATTTTTCCCCTTACATATGCCTTCATACAACACCAGACATTAGACATACAGCGAATACAAAAGAAAAGAAATACAAATTATTTTATTTAAATCATATCATTATTTTTAAACTTCTATATCTTATATAATTAAAATGACTTCCCAAAGATGGCAACTTCCCAGGTATCTTTAGTATACTGGTTTGCTTTATCTATGTACCTCATTTGATTTTATCTATTACAATTCTACTTAGGACTTTCCTTTGTATTATTTCTTCACATTTTAAATTTTAAAAATTGCAAAGTAAACCCCCACTCATTTACATCCAATAGTAGAAATAATATATTTTCATATAAGTTTTTTTTTCCATTTTCTCTTGTGGTTTTTAAAAAAAGTTTTCTAGTTCTTATTTCCCCCTAATTTTGGTAACATCCTAGTCCATAACATCTGTAAAGGATTAAAGAATTGAAACAAGAAGAAGAAGAAGAACATTATACATTCTGTGTTATCTTCTTTAAGCTTATTTTTCCCCTCTAACAAAGATCATATTTTATATTTCATTCTTGCTTAATATAGCTGAGTGCATCCTTCCAGTCCTCTGAGATTTTATTTGTATTTTATTTAGACAGGATTCTAGTCAGTTTATCCAATTCCATTGCCTCAAGTAATTTCTTTATCCATTCTTCTATATCAGGTGTTCGAGATAAATCTCGAACACCTGATTATTCACGGATTTAATTAATGTGTTCTCTCTAGGAATCTCTAGGCTATAGACAAGGATTTAAAAAAAATTTGGATGGATATCTGAGATCCAACCATTATCGTCAAAATGCCAGGGAGCACTGACATTTTGTGCACTTTAAGAATACAATATCCCATGTCCCCTTTTTATTTCAACAGGCAATTTTAATGCTCTGCAAGGGCCTCAGTATAAATTCTTATATTTTCTGCAATCATGATACAAACTTTAGTCTTTCCAAATTCTTTTTGGACTTGGCTACCTAATTAGCTCTGGTAGTATTTGTCTGCCAAAATTTAGCTGCATTTCTTTTGCCCTGGGAAATATATGAGTACAAATTGAGTCTCCCTTAATCCAAAATCTCCCAAAATCCAAACTTGTCTATGTAGACGGCTGAGATAATAAAACTTTCATTTTCTGGTGGTTCAATGTGGACGAGCTTTGTCTCATGCAGAAATTATTACAGGTATTGTGTATAAAATTACCTTCAGGCTATGTATACAAGGTGTATACGAAACATAAATTATATGTATTTCTGGCCCCTCCTAAGAGGTGATCATTATTCTTGTAAAATGGTTGAAGCAGGCAAAAGAATAGCGCCACTCTGTTCTGCCTTGGTCAGGCTTCACCTGGAATACTGTGTCCAGTTCTGGGCACAGCTATTCAACAAGGATGTTGCCAAATTGGAACATGTCCAAAGGAGAGCCACCAAAATGGTGAAGGGCCTGGAAACCATGCCTTATGAGGAAAGGGAGCTGGGGATGTTTAGCCTGGAGAAGAGACAGTTAATGGGTGATATGATAACCCTGTTTAAGTATTTGAAGGGGTGTCACATTGAGGATGGAGCAAGCTTGATTTCTGCTACTCCAGAGAACAGGACATGGAACAACAGATGCAAAGGACAGGAAAAGTGATTCCAGCTCAATATTAGGAGGACCTTCGTGACAGTAAGAACCGTTCGGCAGTGGAACGCACTCTCTCAGAGTGTAGTGGAGTCTCCTTCCTTGGAGGTCTTTAAGCAGAGGCTGGATGGCCATCTGTCAGGGATGTTTTGATTGGGAATTCCTGCATGGCAGAATGGGGTTGGACTAGATGGCCTTTGTTGTCTCTTCCAACTCTTCTAGGATTATAATAGGAAGTCCAAACAGGTTCCATTGCAGGGTCAATGGAGCACTTGATAAATCAGAAGCCCAAATCGCAGATGTCCCAGTCAGGAATTCTGGGGGCTGAAGTCCAAAAACCTGGAAGGCAAAAGTTTGGGAGTCACTGACTTAAAAGGCACATATATAATGTACACACATAGAAAAGCTGCATGGACTTTTCAGAGGGTTTTCCTCCCTGGCAGATCTTGGGTGAGTCACACACTCTCAGCCTCAGAAAATCCTATTATATGAACTCTTATTAGACATTCTAATATATGTATATCTATAATGTGTGTGTGTATATATATATATATATAAACACACACTATATGTATGTTATACACATAATTTTATATTTATTTTATATTGACATTTTTTATATCATTTATAAAATATATTTTTTTTTGGTGTGTGTGTGTATAATATAAATATATATGTGTGTGTGTGTGTGTATGCACAAAAGGGGGGCTTGAGAGATTTCTATTCCCTCCTCAATCCATGTTCTCTGGGAGCGGATTGGTCGGGTCTGGATTCTTCCCTCCAGCCTGAAATGGCGTTTAGGTGGAAGCGCAGGCTGATCGGCGCGCCACACTGAAAGGGTTCCCCCCGGAAACACCGACCCTCCTTCCACCTTGCCCTCTTCTTCTGTCCCTTTTAGGGAAGGGACCTCTAAAGACAAAAGCGGGCGAGTTGGGATCCTTGGAGGAAGAGAAGAGGAGGAGGAGGAGGAGGAGGACTCTGGGTGAGGAAAGGTTCCAGTTTGGGAAGGATAAGGCAGAAAGGTCCAGGGAAGGGCAGGAGGAGGATGGAGGAGGAGGAGGAGGAGGAGGAGGGGGCAACAAGGGAGGGACTGAGCCAAGGGCGCCATTTTAGGGCCAAGGAGGAGTATATATATATATATATATACACACACACACATATATGTACATGTGTATACACACACATACAGGTGTATACACAAATACAATATATATACAGTACATGTGTGTGTGCATATACATGTACATATATGTGTGTGTGTGTGTATATATATATATATGTATATACACACACATGTATATGTGTGTGTATATATATATTGTATTTGTGTATACACCTGTATGAGTGTGTATACACATGTACGTGTGTGTGTGTGTGTATATATATATATACACACACATGTATATATGTGTGTGTATAAGTATACACATGTATATGTGTGTATACACATGTACGTGTGTGTGTATACACATGTATATATGCGTGTGTATATGTATACACGTGTATATTTGTATGTGTGTGTGTGTATATATATATACACACACATGTATATGTGTGTGTATATATATATGTACACACACATGTATATGTGTGTGTATATATATTGTATTTGTGCATACACCTGTATGTGTGTGTATACACATGTACGTGTGTGTGTGTGTGTGTGTGTATATATATATACATGTATATATGTGTGTGTATATATATTGTATTTGTGCATACACCTGTATGTGTGTGTATATATATATGTATGTATATGTATGTGTGTGTGTGTATATATATATATACACACATGTATATAGTCGTGTGTATATGTATACACATGTATATTTGTGTGTGTGTGTATATATACACATGTACATATGTGTGCATGTATGTATATATATACATGTTTGTGTGTGTGTATATACACATGTGTATATGTGTATATTGCCCTTGCGCGCGCACACACACACACACACACGTTGTTGTTGTTGTGTGCTTCCAAGACATTTCTGACTCATGGCAACCCTATCACTGGGTCAAGTTTCTTCAGAGGGGGTTTGCCATTGCCTTCCTCTGAGGCTGAGAGAGTGTGACTTGCCCCCATGTCAGTGGTTTTTATGGCTGAACTATAGTCCCTTAGTATAGTCCCAAACACACACATATCAATTTCAGTCACTGAGGGAATACACACACACACACACAGATGTAAATATAGATAAAATATTGGTACTTTCCCCTTACACACCACACACATATGTATCGTTGATCAGTTTCAGTCACTGGGGGAATATATATGCATCTATATATACACATATATAGATGTAAATATAGATAAAACACTGGTGTTTTTCCTTTACAGCCATATATATGGCTGATCAGTTTCAGTCACTGAGGGAATACACACATACACACATATGTAGATGTAAATACGTATAGATAAAATATTGGTGTTTTCCTTTACAAACACACACACACATATATGGCTGATCAGCTTCAGTCATTGAGGGAATATATATGGCTGAGCAGTTTCAGTCAGTGAGGGAATACACACACACACACACACACACACATATACATATATAAATGTAGCTATAGATAAAATACTGGTGTTTTTCTTTTTACCTTAGAAGACACCTCTCTAATAATCTCTAGGTCCACACACGCACTCACACATATATATGGCTGATCAGTTTCAGTCACTGAAGTAATATATATATAGATCGATAAATATAGATATAGCTGAAATACTGTTGTGGTGTTGTTGTTTTTTTACACCTCTCTAGGAATCTCTAGGTCCTCCAGCGCAAGTCCAGGGTCAACATCTGCCAGAAGTTTAGGAATCTCTAGGTCTTCAAGTGCGACTTTTGGCAGATAGGATCATAGAATCATGTTGGCCATAAGAGTCATGCTGGAGGATCTAGGCTGAGAGAGTGTGACTTGGCCAGTAGGTTTCATCGCCGAACAGGGATTCAAACTGTTCTCCAGAGTCATAGTCCGACACTCAAATCAGTACACCTCTCTCTCTCTCTCTCTCTTTCTCTAAATTTCCTGTAGTGAATGAAACTAATTGGCCATTTCAGTAGTATTCAAAGACAAAACCATGTTCGTCTTTTAAAAATGTATCCAAAAATTGTGTAGCACCTTTGAGGCTGAGACAAAGAAATGTCTAACATAAGTGTAAGACTAACGTAGCAGGAGTGAACAGGTCTATTGAAGTTATGCTAGAAATTCATTTGGCTGCTGCCATTCTGCAGAATGAATGCAATTTTAACACTAGGATCAATACAACCTAGACTTTCTGAGGGGTACATTTTGTTGTTGTTGTTGTTTCCACGTGCCTTCAAGTCATTTCCAACTTGTGTTGACTCTATGGCGAAGCTCACCGCAGGGTTTTCTTGGCAAGTTTCTTCAGAGGTGGCGTTGCCATTGCCATTTTTTGAAGCTGAGAGAGTGTGACTTTCTCAAGCTCACCCAGTGGGTTTACATGGCTGAGCTGGGATTCGAATCCTGGCCTCCAGAGTCCTAATCCAACTTTCAAACCACTACGCCACTCCAGTTTTCTGATGGGAATATTACTTTTTCTTTATTAGGGACATACATTGTTTTCTGTCTAATTAGCTTAGGGTTTTTTTAAGGAAAAAAACTGCAAGAGGTCACCATGATTTTCCTAAATATGTTGCATCAGCAGCTGGAGGTTCTGTGTGACAAAGAAGCTGGAAATCACCAAATGTGGAAACATTTTAAACATCTCTCTTGGGTTTTTTATTCCTTCCCTCTAAAATAATCCAATTATGACTGCTGTTGCTAATGCTGTTGCTGCTGTTGTGTGTCGTAGCTGTAGCCGTTTGAGAATAGGACAGTGACTCTGGAGAGCAGGATCCAAATCTCGGCTCAGCCATGGAAACCCATTGAGTGACTTTGGGGAAGTCACAGTCTCTCAGCCTCAGAGGATGGCAATGGCAAACCCCCGCGAAGAAACCTGCCAAGAAAAACCCGTGGTAGGTCGGTCTTAGGGTTGCCATAAGTCGGAATCGACTTGAAGGCGCAGAAGAGAGAGATTTTTACCAGCTGCTTCTCCAGAGTGAAGCAGGTGCTTCAGGCAGCAGGTGTTTGGGGTCAGCAGCCTTCCCCTCTTTCTTGGAGGGCAGAGCTGGCGGGTCCCACAAGGCCTCTCTACACCCCCTAAAATTCTTCAGCACAAATTGGTCAGAAATTAACCATAGAATCATGCTGGAGGACCTAGAGATTGCAATAGAAAACACTTCTCTGGGGCGTTTGTAGGTCCTCCAGTGAGATCGAGTGGTCCCTCCAAATTTGCTGAGGATTAGGGGTGAAGGACCCCCGTGGATGTGGAAAAACTGCAGATAAAAAAGCACTGTTCTTTTTACTTAAGCGGATACCTCTCTAGGAGTCTCCAGGTCTTCCAGTGCAACTCTGTGGTCAACATCTGGCAAAAGTTGATCATCGGATCATGCTGGAGGACCTAGAAATGAGAGAGGGTGGCTTGTCCAAGGTTACAATTACAAACCCCAGACTTTCCTTGCATTGAGCTGTGGCAGTTAAAGCGGTGTCAAGCTGAATTATTTCTGCAGTGGAGATGCAGCCACTCTGGTTGCCTTAGGGGCTCCTTCGCAGTACACAGCTGTTGTTTTATGCCTTCCAATTCACTGCTGACTTACAGTAACTCTCAGGTGAACCTATCATATGGTTTTCTTGGCAACATTTGTTCAGAGGGGGGTTACATTTATCCTTCTTGAAGCTGAGAGAGAGTGACTTGCCCAAGGCCATCCACAGCTGAGCAGGGATTTGAACCCTTGTGGGCATCTGCACTGCAGAAATAATGTCGTGGCTCTTTCCTACAGAAACCTGGGACTTGCGATTTTGTGAGGCACCAACGCTCTTTGGCAGTGGGGGCTACAGACCCTATAAAACTACAGATCCCAAGATTCCATAAGATGGATGGCCCGGGACGGGTTACACAGCCCACTGGTGAGTTCTGGGAAGGAGTTTGTGATGTTGTGAAGGAAGGAAGAGAATACAGTAGGCCCTTGGTATCTGCTGGGGTTTGGTTCTGTGGATACGGAGGGCCGGCTGTACCATCCTCCACAACAGAAGTGGACTGACGCTTAAAAAAAGTCTTTAACGGGATGTTAGCCAAAGTATATGCAAACATTTAAACTAGACGATACTGATAAAAGGGTAACAGAGGAGGTTGTGAAGTGTTTTTTCTCTGCAGCCAAAACCTGAAGGGCCATATTCCATAAACATTAATAATTTAAGGGTGCCTTTTCTGGTCCAAACATTAATGGGAGTCATTATTTCAGGAGAAGGAAGGATATCAAAAATTTCCTTACTAGTAATATGGCTTCACCGTTTAAATATATTTTTTAATATATACTTCTTGTGTGTGTGTGTTATATTTTATAATATATATTTAAGTCAAATATTTTTTTTCGGATTTAATATTTATTTTGTAATAAATTTTGAACACATTTTACTAAGCTATTTTTAAAATTATTTATTTGCATTTAATTATAGCCCTCTATTTTAATATGTTTTGTTCTTACTTCCCAATATGAAAAGTTCACACTGTTGTTTACAGGTGTGTAAGATGTATGTAATTGTTGGGATTTTTAGGGTTTTAAAAATTATTATTATTATTATTATTATTATTATTATTTTATTTTGCCTTATGGTTTGTTAACTGTAATAAAGGCATAAAATAAAATGTACTTAGTATGTTTTGTTATATATAATCTACATATATTCAGATTTAATAGGAATTATAAGCAATAAAATGATGTTTTATTGAAAGATATAAAACATATGGAAGCCTAATAACTTTGGATTGTTGATTTTAGAAAGCATTAAAACATAGTTCATCAAGCTTTCTCATACATTAAACAATGTTTGGATTCAGAAATACTACAAAAACCAAAAAATTTTCATGGGTGGCTTTCATGGGTGGGTTTCAAAGGTGTGACACCTTTGCTTTCTGATGGTTCAGTGTACACAAACGTTGTTTCATGCACAAAATTATTTAAAATATTGTATAAAATCACCTTCATTTGAATAAGGTGTATATGAAACATAAATTAATTTTTCGTGGGGTTTTTGGGCTATGTGGCCATGTTCTAGAAGAGTTTCTTCTTGACGTTTTGACAGCATCTGTGGCTGGCATCTTCACAGAATTAATTAATTAATTAATTTTTGTTTTTCGGTCCCATCCTTAAGACATCTCATTATTGTTGTTATTATTATTAATAGTAGTAATAGTACTAGTATGCAAATACAGGTATTCCACAGTCCAAAAATATCTGAAATCCAAATAACTTCTGATCCCTAGCATTTCAGATAAGGGAGACTCAGCCTGTACTTGTATAGTATTGTATTATAAGCACATGACGATACCACAAACGACTTCTACAGTATACCGTACACAGACTGAATGAAAAGATGGCACTAAGTTTGAAAAAGAAGTAGCATGTGGTTGCAAAAGTATCATGCAAAGTATCATGTGGTTGCAAAAGTATCTTTTTATTCAGGTTATGGACTATATACTGTAGAATTCATTTGTGCTGTTGTCATGTGCTTATAATACAGCATGAGACCAGTATTTGTACTTATATTTGTTCACATTTTTGTCAAAAGAGCAGCCCACACATCGAATAAATGGGTTCTGGTAATAATTTAATAGTGGCAAAAAAGCAGATTGTCAAAAAGTGGTCCGTCGAAAAGCAGGGGATGCCTGTAATTAATATTTTATTAATTGGAATACTGCTACAACAGATCTTTTGGGGGGGAAATACAGGTTGGGTATACCTTATTGAAATCCAAAATCCTCCATAATCCAAAATTGTCCACATGGGTGGCTGAGATTGTGACATCTTTGCTTTCAGATTTTTCAGCGTACACAAACTTTGTTTTACGCACAGAATTATTAAAAATATTCTGTTTAAAATTACCTTCAGGCTATGTGTAAGGTGTATATGAAATATAAACGATTTTCATATTCAGACTTGGGTTGCATCTCCAAGATATCGTATTATATGTATATATTCCAAAATCTGAAAAAAAATCCTAAATCCAAAACCTTTCTGGCCTCAAGCATTTTGGATAAGGAATACTCAGTCTGTACTGTGTAGAATAAAAAGACCTTCACTTGAAGCTGAAGAAAACCATGATGTAAGAGGCACTTCTAGGAGGAAAAAATGTAGAATCAAATACCTTGTTTCTGAACTTTCTTTAATATCAGGACCTTTGTAGTTTCTTTAAGCCCATTTGCTGCTTCATAAGGTTCCTTCTCTTGCAGGGGTGGGATTCATTCTTGTCTTGTATTGTATTTCTTCTTATTAGATTACAAGACGAAAGCAAATGTGTGTACTGAATCTGGAGAGTGTTTAATTCACAAAGTGGATCTTGCCAAACATCAGCAATCCCGTGCAGAAGACGATAATACTAGAGAGATGTCTTCCAAATGCATCAGTTGTGGAAAATGTTTTCTCAAAAAGAAGGTGCCTACATTGCCTAAAAGGACCCACCCTGGAAAGAAAATCTATAGATGTAAATTGTCTGGTAGATGTTTTGATTGCACCTTGCAGGTTCTGAGCCACCAGAGAGTCCACAGAAAAAAGAAATCATACAAGTGCTACAAGTGTGGGAAACACTTCCCTTACAACTCACACCTTCTAGTTCATCGGAGAGTCCACGCAGCAGAGAAACCACACAAATGCCAGGAGTGTGGCAAATGTTTTATTTTCAATTCTAGCCTTGTGAGCCATCAGAAAGTTCACACAGGACAGAAACCATACAAATGTCAGGACTGTGGAAAATGTTTTCGTCAGAATTCACACCTCCTGAGCCATCGGAGAGTCCACACAGGAGGAAAACCATACAAATGCCACATTTCCCATTGTGGGAAACGTTTTTCTGACAATTCACACTTCATGCTTCACCTGAGAGTCCACACAGAACTAAAACCATACAAATGCCAGGAGTGTGGGAAATGTTTTCGTCAGAATTCCAACCTTGCCATGCATCAGAAAATCCACAGAAGGAAACCACACACATGCCAAGAGTGTGGGAAATTTTTTGATCACAAGTCAGACCTCATAAAACATGAGAGAGTCCACACAGGAGAGAAACCGTACAAATGCCAGGAGTGCGCCAAATGTTTTGCGTGCAGTTCACAGGTTGTCCGCCACCAGAGAGTACATATAGGAGGGAAGCCGTACAAATGCCAGGAGTGTGGCAAGTGTTTTGGTCACAATTCAGATCTTGTGAAGCATCAGAGAGTCCACTCGGGAGAGAAACCATACACCTGCCGGGAGTGTGGGAAGTGTTTTGGTCACACATCAAGTCTTGTGAAGCATCTGAGAGTCCACACAGGAGAGAAACCATTCAAATGTCAGGAATGTGGAAAATTCTTTTCTCAAAATTCACACCTAGTTATCCACCAGAGAGTCCATACAGGAGAAAAACCATACAAATGCGAGGACTGTGGAGCATGTTTTGCTCACAAGACACACTTTGTGACTCACCAAAGACTCCACACAGGAGAGAAACCGTACGAATGTCGGGAGTGTGGGAAATGTTTTGCTCAGAATTCAAACTTTGTGAGGCACCAGAGAATCCACACAGGTGAGAAACCATACAAATGCCTGCATTGCCCAAAAGGTTTTGCTCACATGGCTGACCTTGTGAAGCATCTAAGAGTCCACACAGGAGAGAAACCATACCGATGCCAAGAGTGCGGGAAATGTTTTTCCCAGAATTCTCACCTAGTGACCCACCAAAGAGTCCACACAGGGGAGAAGCCATACAGGTGCCCAGAATGTGGAAAGTATTTTGCTTACAAGTCACAATTTGTGACTCATCAAAGAGTTCACACAGAAGAGGAAACATACAAATGCCAGGATTACACAGAAGAATTTGCTCCCATGTCAGACCTTGTGAGTCACCCAACAGTTAAGGCAGAAGAAAACATAGAAATGCCAGGAATGTGGGAAATGCTTTGGACACAAGTCAGAATTTGAGAGGCATCAGAGACCTCATAGATGAGGATAACCCTAGTCTTGGCCCAATGTAGATACATCTTGTCAACACTCAGGTTTGATCATTTATGAGCAAAGCCACTCAGAAAACCAACCTCCTCCATTCTCTGAGTTTGATAAATGACTTCTTGATGACTCACACTTAAACCACTTAGAATTCCATGCTGGAAATAAAAGATAGCATGCTGTTAGTCAGTTTGATGTCGTAAATTAGAGTTCAAAACAAGGGCTTAACTGTTTCCTATTCACATTTACAATCATGGCAACTGGTCATAAATACCCCTGAAACCCACCTTAAAGTCCAGCTAGTTGCCCAAGGATGGAGTTCTGTGGAACTGGCAAACAAGGATGAAGGATAACGTATCCAATCCCTCCTGCTCACAATTTTTGATGCTCTACACTCAGATAGGAAAAATATAGTAGTGATGGGTGACTTCAACTATCCGGATATTTGCTGGAAGTCAAACTCAGCAAAAACCTCAAGGTCTAGCAAATTCCTCACGTGCCTGGAAGGCAATTTCATTGTCCAAAAGGTAGAAGTGGCAATAAGGGAGTCAGCTATTTTGGATCTGATCCTAACCAACAGGGATGACCTAGTTAATGGGGTGCAAGTGGTGGGATCTTGAGATGGGAGTGACCATGTTCTCCTGGAGTTTGTTATACAATGGAAAGGAGAAGCCAGGCATAGTCAGACACACATTCTAGATTTTAGGAAAGCTGATTTTAGAAAACTTAGAGAAATACTGGGGGTGATCCCATGGTCAGAAATACTAAAAGAGAAGGGAGTTCAAGACGGATGGGAGTTCCTCAAAAGAGAGAGAGAGAGAAAAAAGAGAGATACTAAAAGGACAATTTCAAACAGTTCCAATGAGGAAGAAAAATGGGAGATGTTTCAAGAAACATGGATGGATGACTAAGGAGCTTTCAACTCAACTAAGTTTTAAACTGAACATGTATAAGAAATGGAAAAATGGGATAATCACCAAAGAGGAATTCAAACAAATAGCAAGCACATGTAGGGATAAAGTCAGAAAAAGCTAAAGCGCAGAATGAACTCAGGCTTGCCAGAGAGGTTAAGAACAATAAAAAAGGCTTTTATGGGTATGGCTGCAGCAAAAGGAAGAAGAAGGAAATGATAGGGCCGCTGTGTGGAGAAGATGGCAAAATGCTAACGGGACAGAGAAAAGGCAGAATTACTCAACACCTTCTTTGCTTCAGTCTTTTAAGAAAAGGCAAAGGGTGTTCAGCCTGAGTACAGTGGAGCAGGGGACAGAATAGGAGTATTTCAGCACAGAATAAGTAAAGAGATAGTACAGGAGTACCTGGTTAATCTAAATGAATATAAGTCTCCAGGACCAGAAGACCTACATCCAAGGGTACTAAAAGAACTGGCAAATGTAATATCGGAATCATTGGCAATAATCTTTGAGAATTCTTGGAGAAGCGGAGAAGTCCCAGCAGACTGGAGGAGGGCAAACTTTGTCCCCATCTTCAAAAAGGGAAAAAGAGGATCCCAACAATTATCTTCCAGTTAGTCTGACATCAATACCAGGAAAGATTCTGGAGCAGATCATTAAGCAGAGAGTCTGTGAACATTTAGAAGCCAATGCCATAATCACAAAAAGTCAGTGGGTTTCAGAGAATGTCATGTCAGACAAATCTGATCTCTTTTTTTGATAAAATTACCGGCCTGGTAGATGAAGGGAAAGCTGTGGATGTAGTATATCTTGATTTCAGTAACGCCTGAGTAGGAATCTCCCAAAATGTGGACTAGAAAAGGTAACTGTTACATGGATTTGTAATTGGTTGACTGGCCGAACTCAAAGGGTGCTCAACAATGGCTCCTTTTCATCCTGGAGGAAAGTGAAAAGTGGGGTGCCACAGGGTTATGTCCTCGTCCAGTGCTATTCAACATCTTTATTAATGACTTAGATGACAGTATTGGGGGCCTAATTATCAAATTTGCAGGTGACACCAAATTGGGAGGAGTAGCTAATACCCCAGAGGACAGGATCAAAATTCAAAATGACCTGAATAGACTAGAAAGCTGGGCCAAAGCTAACAAAATGAAATTCAACACAGAGAAATGTAAGGTCCTGTACTTAGGGCGGAAAAATGAAATGCACAGTTAGAAAATGGGGGACACCTGGCTGAATGAGACCACATGTGAAAGAGATCTAGGAGTCCAAGTAGACCACAAGTTGAACATGAGTCAACAGTGCAATGCAGCAGCTAAAAAGGCCAATGCAATTTTAGGCTGCATCAATAGAAGTATAGTGTCTAGATCGAGGGAAGTAATAGTGCCACTCTGTTCTGCTTTGGTCAGGCCGCACCTGGAATATTGCATCCAGTTCTGGGCACCACAATTTAAAAAGAATGCGGAGAAACTGGAGCGTGTCCAAAGGAGGGCAACTAAAATGGTGAAGGATCTGGAAACCATGCCCTATGAGGAATGACTTAGGGAGCTGGGGTGTTTAGCCTGGAGAAGAGAAGGAGTGTAGTGGAGTCTCCATCCTTGGAGGTCTTTAAGCAGAGGCTGGATGGCCATCTGTCTGGGATGCTTTGACTGGGAGTTCCTGCATGGCAGGGGGTTGGACTGGATGGCCCTTGTGGTCTCTTCCATCTCTGATTCTATGTGATATGATAGCCTTGTATAAATATTTGAAGGTATGTCATATTGAGGAGGGAGCAAGCTTGTTTTCTGCAGCACCAGAGACTAGGACCCGACACAATGGATGCTACCTGCAGGAAGAGATTCCACCTCAATATTAGGAGGAACTTCCTGACAGGGCTGTTCGACAGTGGAACACACTCCCTGGGAGTGTGGTGGAGTCTCCTTTGGAGGTTTTTAATCAGAGGCTGGATGGCCATCTATCGGGGATGTGGGAGTTCCTGCATGGCAGAATGGGGTTGGACTGGATGGCCCTTGTGGTCTCTTCCAACTCTATGATTCTGTGTTGTGACAAGACTCTACAGGGATTCCTGCTTCTGTAGGCACACCACCAAGCATTGGTAGGAAGGCACTGGATGAGAGATTCTTCAGCACCACATTTACCAGCTCCACAGAATTTCTTCTCTTAGTGCACCTGGCTTGGTTTTAAGGTGGGTTTCAGGAGGCTGATCAGGAGATAGTTTGTAGCCGCAACATTGTGATTCCATGGCTGATCTTGGCCAGACTTTTTGGAAGCATAGTGTGGGAAATATTTTCATCAGAAATGTTTCAGGTCTGTACTCCTTATGTTCCCAAGGTTCATGGTTTAGTGGGCTGAAGGTTGTGTGGCTTTTAGCAGATATATCTAGCCAAGGCCAGCTCTCTAACCACCACACCACACTGATTCTCTCTCTCTCTTACATAAATTTCATTGATTCAAAGAATCTAATTGGCACTAGCAACTGGATTTAGTTCAGAGGATCAGAAATAGTTAAAGAGATTGTCTAGTGCATGTTAGCTTGTTTAATAATGAAAAGAATGAGCGGTTTTTTTACCCTCTTTGTATATTAACTAGTGGAACAACTGCAACTAACCCATTATCACTAGTATTAATTTTGTAATTGATAGGTAGCCTTGTGGGAATTTTGTTCAATTCTCACTTGTTTAATCACTGTAAAATCAATTTTTTAAAACTGTAATATATTTTTAAATTTTTGTAATTTCAATTTTTGGGTGGGTGGGGTATATTCTGCAGCAATGCCATAGTGCTGAGTAGGAATACTTGCAATTACAGCATCTTCTTTTTATACCTTTCTCCTCTGACTGCTTTGGTATCTACTATTTTATTACATGAACTTATTAGATCTTCAGGGGAAAGCTATTGTGCAGTACTTTGATGCTGGGATACTAAGGATTTGGATGGAATACTCTACACAATATAATCAGTTTTAAAAAATCACCTTATCCTTTATAACTGTGCTAGGCAAAGTGCACGCCTCCCAGGTTCAAAATTCTATTTGTCCCCAAATGTCCCCAAATACCCTGTTGAGTTTGTGGAGGGAACTGTTTGCCACTTTTTAATCCCCTCAACTTCTAGCCATTGTAGGCCTAGGAGAGACCTTTTTTAGGAAAAAAGAAGAAGTGAATTTTGGTCTCCTCTTGTTGCTTAAAGACCTCTCCTGGGCCTAAAATGGTTGGGGGGAGGCATCTGGCAGAAATGGCCTCCGTGACCTCTAGATGGTGTTTGAGGGCAAAAACAATTTATATTATTATTATTATTATTATTATTATTATTATTATTATTTTGTGAGAGATGTGGTCCTCAAACGTCTCCTGAAGCCCCCATTTGAGGTGACCCCAATGCTTTCCCCCAAAACTTTGATTGTGAGTTCCTGCATGGCAGGGGGTTGGACTGGATGGCCTTTAGGGTCTCTTCCAAATCTAGGATTTGATGACCACTCCAGTTATATCCAAAGGGCCACACACTTCCCAACACCAAGCTCTGTCTTGCTGATGTTGATGCAGATAATGCCTCTTTGCAGCTTACAAGGTGATCGCGCCCAGTAGCAGTGAAATACAATTCGCATTAGTTTTGTTTTAGATTTTTAATAATTATATATAAATGGATGGTGATGTTTTGTCAAATTATAACCCTGTGATTTGAGGACTAACAGATGCACCATATAAGTGGATCCTTTGAGCTCTGATGATAGCAAAAGGACTCATCCTTTGTGGCCAGAAAATAAAATCATCCACTGTTACTGACTCGTCTGGGGATTTTTTTGTTCTATCTACTGCGGAGTATGTATCTTAAGAGTTGCCAGGTTTGTCTGCATTTTTTAAAAAATGTATGGTCTGCTTGTATAAACGTTTCTGCTTAACTCATTACTTGTCATTACTGGTTTATTTTCCAAATGTAGGCTGCAATCCAGTATTGGTCAGTGTACCATGGTAGTTCTGCATAGTTGCTACCACTGTTGGAAGACTTTTTGCAGTCTCTGTGCCATGGGACAGATCTAGAAGCCCTCTGGCATTTCCAACATATGTAAAATTGGCCATGTTTTACATGGATTAGAAAAATGGTGATATGATAGCCCTCTTTAAATATCAGTCACATGGAACATGGAGCAATCTTGTTTTTTGCTGGTTCAGAGCAGAGGCCTTGAACAAGCCAATTGAAACGGCAAGAAAGGAGATTCCAACTAAACACTAGGATAAATTTCCTGATAGATTTCTTGAGAAGGTGGTGGGCTCTTCATTTGAGGTCTTTAAATCTAAGTTGGATGCTCACCTCTTAGGATTTTGGAGTGATGGGTTTCTGCACTGGCAGGACTTGGTCTAGATACTGTAGTTCTCTTTGACTGTATGTATAGGTTGAGTCTCCCTATCTGGAATTCTGAAATCCAAAATATTTCAAAAACTTCTTTCATTGGTGGCTGAGGAGGGTTCAAAAACAATGGCTTGGGTCCATCCTATCTTGGGGACCACTTCTTCCCGTATGAGCCCCCCCCCCCCCCGCACACTGCGATCCTCTGGGAGGAATCTGGTACAGCCTATGAAAACCAGGTTGGTGCAGACCTCCCAGAGGGCCTTTTCAGTGGTTGCCCCTAAGCTATGGAATGACCTGCCGGATGAGATTCTTCTTATTCCATCCATCGACGGCTTTAAAAAAGCCCTGAAGACACATCTCTTCCAGTAGGCCTTCCCGGAAAATAAAAATTATTATTATTATTATTATTAATTCAGAAATAATCCAGTTTGAGATTGCTTTAACTGCCCTGGCTCAGTGCTAGGGAATCCTGGGAACTGTAGCTTTGTGAGACATTTAGCCTTCTCTGTCCAAGAGCTCTGGTGCCACGATAAACTACAGTTCACAGGATTCCCCAGGACTGAGCCAGGGCAATTAAAGCGGTTTCAAACTGGATTATTTCTGCAGTGTGTTTTGGACCATAGTGACACATTTAAAGGTACACAAACTTTGGTTCATGCACTCAGTTATTGAAAATATTGTGTATAATATTACCTTCAGGCTATGTGTGTAAGGTGTATATGAAACATAAATGAATTTTGTGTTTAGATTTGCGTCCCCATTCCAACATATTTCATTATTTATATGCAAATATTCCAAACTTCCAAAAAAGACTAAAACACTTTTGCTTTGAAGCATTTTGTAAAAGGGGACTCCGTGCGCTGTACAATTTCACATCTAGGAATGTCTGGAACACAATCCTTTTGGAGGGTGAGGAACTCCCAAAACAGATGTTAAGAAGAGTTGAAAGAACAGAGAATAAAGAAAGCAGAAAGCCGGAAGGTGTGCTTGAGAGCAGGAACACAGAGCACAAATGAGCACCAAAAGTGAGCACTTCATCCACTCTCTTTTTATAAATTGATGGAAAGACTCAAACTCTTAACTTATTCTTATTTAATAGAAATAAATCATAGAAAGAATCTGTTGCGGGCTATCCAGTTGATAGTTATGTCTAATAAAAGATGACCCTACAGATGATGGATCTTTTCTCCAGGTTGGCTCTGTAGTTCCAACCCTTTGGACTTCCTATCATTCATGTTGTCATTTTACCTTTAAGGTCTCTCCCTGTTTCTACTTGGGCTTCAAAGTGACCACTGCAGTCATCACTCCACATTTGCACATTTGACTTTTGCAGATATGTTCTCTCTAGGAATATCTAGGTCCTCCAGCGCAACTCTGTGGTCAACTTTAACCAAAAGTCACACTGAAGGACCTGGAGATTCCTAGAGAGAACACTAGGCATTTGTAGCTCCTCCAGCACAACTCTATGGTCAGTGTCTGGCAGGTGTTGACCACAGAGTTGCACTGGAGGACCTAGAAGTTCCTAGAGAGGTGCTTTCTCAGGCAAAAACTCTGTTTTTGTTATTTGCGTTTTTACCATTTTCATGGGGGACCTGTGCCCCTAACCCTAGTGAATGTGGAGGGACCACTGTATACTGACCAAGTGGCTGTGTTGGATTTCACTGGTTTTAAGCCTACTTTTTGTGTGATTTTTTTCCCCTGCATACAAGTTTTCTGCAAATGTAGGGTGCTAAAGTGCAGCCTTGCCTGACCCCTTTGCCAAATGGGAACCATTCTATTTCTTCATATTCTGTCCTGACAGTTGCTTCTTGTCCAAAGTACAGATTTCTCATCTGGACTATCAAATGTAGTGGCACTCCTAGTTCTTTGAGGGCATTCCATAGATTTTTGTGGTCTATGCAGAGAAAGCATGCTGCGCTTGTCTTACCAATTCCTCTGAACAGCTAAACAGCTCTTCCATTGTTCTTGCCATACTTGCTACATTTTGCAGACCAGCAGCTTCCTTCAAACAGTTCAAGGCAATTAACCCAGGAAAAGTTAATTCTAATTTGTTCTACTTAGCAAATATATAGTCGACCCGCCACATTTGTGGCTTTGACTTTTATGGATTTGATTATTCACAGATTTAATTAATATGTTCTCCCTAGGAATCTCTCTAGGTCCTAAGTCACTCTGCTGAAGGTTGACAATAAAGTCACACTGGAGGACCTAGAGACTCTGATACAAAACATTTCTCTAGGCATTTGTAGGTCTTACGCTTCTGGCAGAGATGGAGCATATTAATGTGCTGGAAGACCTAGAGATTCCTAGAGAGGAATTCTCTTGGCTTAAAAAATAAAGGGTTTTTTTTGGTGTGTGTGGCTTTTCCACTTTCACGGGAGTCCTGTGCCCCTAACCCCAGCGAATGTGGAAAGCCCATTTTAGTTACCTGGGTTTTTGTTAAGAGATGTCCACTGTGACAGGACTGTCTTTCAAGCCTTGGGTTACTTTTACCTTCCAATCTCAGAAGCCCCTCTGTTGCTTACCCCTGCCCCGTTTAACCCCTTCAATACTATTTCTAAAGGAGTCAAGGTCCCAAGTGTCTTCCCAAACTAAATCCAATATTTATGGCTATAGTCCATAAAACCAACCTAACCTTGATCAGGAAACCTGTCCGGAAAACAATCCACATCGCGTGCATGTACCTCAGCTTGAAGTCCAGGGATAGTTTGGGGATTCTGTTAGTCTACCGGCCACCCCGTTGTCTAACAGACTCCCTATCCAAGCTGACTCAGCTGGTCTCTGAGTTGTTGTTGGAGACACCCAGACTTTTGGTCTTGGGTGACTTCAACATCCCTCTCGAGACCAGCCCTTCTGATCTATCTGGAGCAGCTCGGGAGTTCATGGATACCATGACAGGCATGAACCTATTCCAATTGGTCAATGAGCCGACTCATTGTGCTGGTCATACACTCAATGGGATTTTTAGTACGGAACAGCAACATCCGTGGGCAGAGGTAACTAACACCTTTGCCTTGTCATGGACGGACCATTTCCTGATCAAGCTGGAGCTAAAAGCCGCTATCCGTTCCCCCTCGAAGGCTGATGGAACCAATCGGTTTCCAGAAGGCCTTAGAGGGTTTAATGGTTGGCAGTGCCGGTGATCCCGTTGAAGCCTTGGTCACCACCTGGAACACCGATCTTCCCAAGGCTCTCAACGCGATTGCCCCCGAGCGTCCTCTGCAACCCGCTCCTAACCGTAAGCCCTGGTTCACAGAGGAACTTAGGGAGATGAAGCGGGTTGGATGACGACTAGAGCGGAAGTGGCGTAAAACTCGGCTCTTATCCGACAGAACTCGCCATAGGTTTTTCCCTTTCGTTCCCCGGGGGATCCTTTGGATCCCGGGGGAATTTTTGCGGTCCCGCCGGTTTTGGATCCCGGGGATTTCGTTCCCCGGGGGATTTGTAAACCGGGGGACTACTGTACATCTTCCGGTCCTAGATGGAGTCACACTCTCCTCGAAGGACCCTGTTCGCAGTCTGGGGGTGCTCCTTGACTCGTTGCTTCACAAGACTAGTCAGGTGAATGTGGCAGTCAGGAGTGCCTGTTATCAGCTTCGGCTGATACGCCAGCTGCGCCCCTACCTGGATCAGAGGGACCTGGAAACAGTGATGCACGCTTTGGTAACCTCATGTTTGGATTTCTGTAACGTGCTCTACACGGGGCTACCCTTGTGCCTATCCCGGAAACTCCAACTAGTTCAAAATATGGCAGCCAGGCTTGTTAGCGGAACACCTAGGAGAGAGCACACTACACCTGTGCTTAAAGCTCTCCACTGGCTGCCGATTAGTTTCCGGGCGCAGTACAAGGTGTTGGTTTTAACCTTTAAAGCCCTACATGGCTTGGGTCCATCTTATCTCAGGGACCGCCTCTCCCCATATGAACCCCCCCCCCCCCGCATGCTTCGGTCCTCTGGAAGAAATCTGTTGCAGCCCATGAAGACTAGGTTAGCGCAGACCTCCCAGAGGGCCTTTTCTGCTTCTGCTCCCAGGCTATGGAATGGCCTGCCGGACGAGATGCGTCTCATTACATCACTAGACTGTTTCAAAACAGCCTTAAAGACACATCTCTTCTGGCAGGCCTTCCCTGAAACTGTATAATCTACCTGGCACCTAAAATCTTTCAACCAATTCCCAACTCCTTATCTCGCCCCCCCCCCCCCCGGTATTTTGTTGCTACCCATGCTGTGGCCAGCATTGCGGTTTTTGTGTATTATGTTGTATTGTATTTTTATTGTTAGTAATTTAATTTTAAACTTAACTAGTTAAACCTATTTTAAGGGGGGGGAGGTTGGGATGGAATTCTTGAATTATTTTAATCTGTAATCTGTTTTTTAACCTGTTGTACCCCGCCTCGATTGTTTTACAGAGGGGCGGGTAAGAAATAAATATTGTTGTTGTTGTTGTTGTTATTATTATTATTAGATAGCCTGTGAGCTCTTATTTATAGCTCACATAAATCACTTTGAACAGAGACATCTACTGTAAAATAAACAGTAACTTTTATTGAATAACATTACGAAATGAATTCAAAGATACAGCCCTGTTAGTCTATAGAATCCGTATGTAGAGAAAACTTGTACTGTAGTCTCAAAGGTGCTACGAGATCTCTCTACATTAAGAAATTAAGTATCATGTGTGAGTTACTTTAATAATAATAATAATAATAATAATAATAATAATAATAATTTTATTTATAACTTGCCCCTCTGAACAAGCAAGTAAAATATAAAAACAAAGTACAGTTAAAATTATTGCGACCCAATCCCAGCCTCCCACTCCTTAAAAAAGGTTTAAATTCAGGCAGAATTAAAACAAGCAGACAAAATAACAACATTAAAAACAGGCTAACCAGTTTCTCATTGGACAACTAGGGTAGTAGCACTTCAAGTTGTTTCCTACTTTTGGCGACCCTAAGACAAACCTACCATGGGGGTTTCTTGGCAAGAGTTGTTCAGAGGAAGTGCTGAGGCACCAGGTGACACAAGGGCTGGTTTTATGGCCAGGGGATATGCCAGAGGAGCAGTCTCTTTGGTTGGGGCAGTTTATTAAAAAATGATCCACACAGGGTGTCAAACATGCTCAGAATGGAGGATATTATGGAATCCCTCCTGGACAGATGGTTGAAATGTTGGACATGTCCTGGAAAAGAAATATGTTTACTCACCTTGAAGATGGGGCACTTAGTTGTGCTGAATGGGGGAAAAATAATGGTTACTAAAGACAGGTATTTAATTTAGTCTTATCGGGGCTTTCTAGATTGGCAGGAAAGGGTGACATGAAGTTGCCTTTTCCTTAATGCTTCACAGCTACACTGCAAGCCCCAGGTGTGAAATAAAAAGGCATAGGACAGCTACACTGAGGAGGTGTGGGGATGACTTATCTGAAGTCTTTTCTGTTGCTCAGCAACTACATTGGAAGCTGTCAGGATGCCAGAAACACAGGCGGAGCAGCTGCACGGGTGGCAATGAACGGGGCTTTTGGCCACACTGAACCTTTAATATTTTGTTGTTGTTGTTGCCGGCTGTGAACTGCGCAGTTGCACCGGTACATCACACATGAACTGTGCAGTTATGAAGATCTGTCAAATTACCATCGTGGTTTCGCTTCCCTTTTTAAAGTGCGCAGTTGCACCATGAATGAACCCCATTATTATTATTACCTCACCCCTTTGAGATCAATCAAGGCGGCTTACACATTAAAATACTATTACATCAATAAAACAAACTGCATCCCTCCCCCCATTAAAAAGATATTAAATCCATTACAATTTAAGTTTATGAATAAACTATTTTATGAATGAATTGACATTTTATGCACAGTTGCATAACAGTTACAGCATCCCAGAGTCCCTACTGCGCATGTCTAGGGTTCGGATTAGGGCTGGAGCTAGGGTTTGGGAGCTTTAGAAAACTGCACAGTTGCACCACAGCATTTAGACACAGCTGCCCTGTTACACCCTTTTTAAAAAGAAGCTGGGAAAAGCAGCTCCTTTTTAAAGCTGGTTTTTCCCCACTAAAATGCAAAAGAAGTGCGTTCATGCCAAACTTTCAGTGTGGGTCATCTAAAGGCTACACTTTCATGCAGGCATAAATACACCCCTTTTTCCCAGTCTAGATCAGCCCATCAGGCCTCATCTGCAAGGCTTAAGTTATTTATTGTTGCTTGGAGGAGGCTCCTTTTGGGAGAAGAGAGAACAACAAGTCCCAGAATTCATGCTCTGAGGAATGCTCAGCCTCGCATTTGTCATGCACATTCAGGAATGCTCAGCCTCGCATGCTTTCTCCCATTCTTTCTCCCTATTTGAGAACCCCAGCACAGAACCAGGATTGGTAAGGATCAGGGTGGTATTAGGAATTTGGCCCTATGTCATGAAGACAGGTGGCCATGCGGCTAGGGCAACACCATTTTATTTGACCAGTGTAGATGAGCCCAGAGCAATCCTTAGGAGATCTACTCAGAACTAAGCCATTATTTCCACAGATATGCACCCATAAATCACTTACCCGAATACCAAAATCTGCCATTTAGAAACACAATAGAACAAGAGCATTTGATGCTTTGAGAAGCAAAAATCCCACATGGTTTGTGAATACTTACGAATTCTTGTCACATCCCTAGCTGGCACAGCTATTTTGTGGAGGGTACCAGGATGCCAGCATTACTGCATAAGATCCGTGCTCTTCTGTCTGTTGCTCATTAGGGCACATCTTGTGTTGCCCAACATACTTAGGCATTTTATTGGTTTCATTTCCTCACCCATAACTTCCCTGTCTCTCTACAACAGGGAAGAGCATAGGTCATGTTGTGGGTGCATTTGCAGAAGACCAACAGAATCTAGTCCTTGGGCTTCTCATCCGGTCAGTGGCAGAATCCCAATGGAGCTGATGCCATGGCAATCATATCACAACCATTACTAATTAAAAGTTTGTAAATATGGAACAATTACTTAGATTTATCATTTGTAAGTGTACATGTGAAACGGATCTAGGAGTCCTAGGAGATTACAAGTTGAGCATGAGTCAACAGTGTGGTGCGGAACCATAGTGTCTAGATAGAGGTCATGCCTCACCTGGATTACTGTGTCCAGTTCTGGCCACCAAAATTCAAAAAGGATGTTAAGAAGCTGGAGAGTGCCCAGAGAAGGGCAACCAAAATGATGAAAGGTCTAACATTGTGCCCTACGATGAGGGACTTAGGGAGCTGGTTATTTTTTTTTTTTTACCTGGAGAAGAGAAGATTAAGAGGTGATATGATAGCCCTGTATAACTATTTCAAGGAATCTGATACTGAAGATAGAGGAAGTTTGTTTTTTGCAGCTCCATATAATATGACTAGGAGTAGTGGATTCAAACTATACAAGAAAAGAGATTCCACCTCAACATTAGGAAAAGCTTCCTGACAGTACGAGCTGTTGGACAGTGGGATGTGCTGCCTCTATGGTGGTGGAGTCTCCTTCTTTGGAGATTTGTAAACAGAGGCTGGATGGCCATCTGTCAAGAGTGCTTTGATTCTGTATTCCTGCATAGCAGGGGGTTGGACTGGATGGCTCTTAGATGGCTAGACAACCAGGGAGGCCAATATCCTGAGCAAAGCAGAGCATTCTTCCCAAGAATACATCTCTGTCCTTGGCCGAACTAGGGTGAGGGCCATTTCCTAATTCAAGGCCAGCAGAGCCTTCCTTTTGTGCCTTTTCTTTGCTTTCACAGTCTGTCCTCAAGATGGCCATTTTTCTCCTTTATCGGGCAGAGACTGGCCAATTTATCAGAAACACCAAAGGCTACAAAGAAATCAAGATATTGTGAAACCTACCTTGAATCCCACAATGGAGAAAAAGGTGAGATACCCTGTTTCCCTGAAAATAAGACCTAGTAGAGGTTTTGCTGAATTGCTAAATATAAGGCCTCCCCCAAAAGTAAGCTCTATCAATGTTTTTGTAGAATCATAGAATCCTAGAGTTGGAAGAGACCCCAAGGGCCATCCAGTCCAACCCCATTCTGCCATGCAGGAACTCCCAATCAAAGCATGATTCCCTGACAGATGGCCACTGTACTACTAGTGGAAAGCGTATGCAGATGGGACCGTACTACTAGCAGAAAGCATCACATACTTGGAACAATCACTAAGGAAAGTTGAAGAAGAAAGTGCAAAAGTAGTCTTGTGGCTGAACACACACACACACACACACACCAACCAACACAATGACCAAGAAGGGTCTACTTTTATTCCAAACCAGGCAACAAGGGAATATGAAATGTTGAAAAGATGTTCCCATTATCTTGGCTCAAACACTGACCAGAATGGGGACTGCAGTCAAGAAATCAAGAAGGCTAGGGATGGGAAGGGCAACAGTCAAGATACAAGTGAGCAGCACTAAAATCTTGTCACTCTTCTCCTTGGGCCCACCCTTTCCGGCCATAGAGATGTTCTGGTGTGTAGTATCCTCCTAGAGCGTTGCTAGTACTGTCATCAGGGAAAATTTGTTGTTTCCTAGAGTGGCTGCTGCAGTGCTGTCAGTCCTTGGAGGACTCTGCAGAAAGAAGGAATCCCCTGTGCCTTCCCCATCCAGGGCAATCTGCTCTCACTCTCTGATATGCAGTAGATACCCTTTTGTAAAGTGTCTGGATCTTTTCTTCCAATAGGGCCACAACTCCCTCACCTTGGTAGGTTGTCGTCCCCCCACCAGCCTCTCTGTCCCCACTAATTTCTACTCTTTTTACCTTGCAGGACAATCTGGCAAAAGTGTGTGTGGAGGGGGGAAATCATCATTGGAAGCTACCTGTCAAGATGGGAAGGCAAGACTCTGTTGACCCCAAGTTAGGAAAAGGGCCTCCTCTCATTCAAACTAAGTCGAGCGGAGCATTCGGGGAAAGAATGGCAGAGAAGAGCCTGGGGAAGAATGTCTTCGATTCAGACGTACAGCGCCAGCGCTTCCGGCAGTTCTGCTACGAAGCGGTGGACGGGCCCAGAAGGGTTTGCAGCCAGCTCCACCATCTCTGCTGTCAGTGGCTGAAGCCAGAGAGACACACCAAGGCTCAGATGCTGGACCTGGTGGTCCTGGAGCAATTCTTAGTCATTCTTCCCCCAGAGATGGAGAGCTGGCTGAGGGAGTGTGGAGCAGAAACCAGTTCCCAGGCAGTAGCCCTGGCAGAAGGTTTGCTTCTGAGTCGAGCCAAACAGGAAAAGGAGAAAGAGCAGCAGGTGAGAGTGTTATATCTTGCCATTTCAAAGGGAATACTTACTTTCAAGGATACCATGTTGAGACTCTCTTATCCAAATGCTTGGGACCAGAAGTGTTTGGGGTTTGGGATGGAGGGGATTTTGAAATACCTGTATTTGTATATGTGGTGGCTTAGTGGTTAAGATGCCAATTCTGATGATTGTAAGATCAGAAAGCTGGCAGTTCAAGGCCCAAGTGTTGCATGATGGGGTGAGCTCCCATCACTAGTCTAAGCTTCTGCCAACCTAGCAGTCTGAAAGCATGTAAAAGTGTAAGTGGATAAATAGGTACCACTTCATAGGACAGTAACAATGTTCATTGCAGTCATGGTAGTCACATGGTCAGAGAGTTGTCTTTGACAACGGTGGTTCTTTGGCTTAATAATGGAAATGAGCACCACCCCTACAGTCAGTTACAACTAGACATTCATGTCAAGGGGAAACCTTTACCTTTACATAATGAAATATCTTGGAGATAGGACCCTAGTCTAAACACAGAATTCATTTATGTTTTATGTACACCTCATACATGTAGCCTGAAGGTAATTTTATACAATATTTTAAAACAATTTTGTGCATGAAACACTGCTTGTGTAAAGTGAACTGTCAGAAAGTAAAGGTGTCTCTATCTCAGCCACCCATGAGGAAAGTTTTGATTTTGGAGTATTTTGGAATTCCAGATAAGAGAGACTCAGCCAGTATATTAAAACTCCCTGTTGTATATCCATTTTTTTTCTTCTGGAAATCATACAAAGTGTGGATGGTCTACCTGCCCTTGCCCTCTTCCATCCTTTTCTTAATTCTTCCCTTTATTAATGTGACCCTTCATGTTTCTTCTGGTGCAGGTCTTGTGTGTGGAAGAGATGACTAAGGCAGAAAAGTGCCCTGAGACCATGTGGATCATGCCAGATGGGGACAGAGTCTCTGCCTCAGTGGGTAAGGATTGAAACCATATATATATAAGAAAGGAAAGATAAATGGAAGGATTGCTTTGGGGAGTTGGTGTCCTGACTACCCCAAGTAATCACCTGCATCTCCTGCCTTTCTTCTTTGTGAGGAAGGCCCTGGAACCAAGACAACATCCATAATCAGAAAAACCTCCTTCTACCCTATTAAGATGCAGACACACAGCAAGAAGTCCTTAATGACATTGTTCCCCTGTGTAGGTTTGAACTGAAAGATGCTTTGGGGGACAATCTCAGTTAATATTTGGGACTTGATTAAAGAAGCCAATGGGCCCCTGTAACAAGATGGATGGCGAATGCAGTGTGGAAACTTCATTTTCAGTTTACCAACCATTCAGCTCTACTGCCCCTCCAATGTCTCCTCCTCACCCATGAAAGCATCTGTCAGCATTCCTTTCCAATTGAGCATCTCTAGTCCTTAACTGGAAGTTCTGAGGAATTTGTTGTCCTTTGTTCTTTGTAGACATATGAATTGGAAAGGGAACACTTGCTTTCTTTCCTGGTGAGAATGAAAAATAGATTCCCAGTGTGAAGATAGAAATGACCTATCCAGACAACCAAATGTGTTCTCTGTATTTCCCCCCCCCCCCCCCCCCATTTTCCTTTTAGACCAACTTTATTCTCCAACATAAGTGTTCTACCCTCCTGAGTCAGTTAGCACTTTTAAAAAATTTAAACTAATTTTAAACAGGAGTTTTAGGTGTTTCTAAAAATTGTTTTGTTTATGTGTTTAATGTTCTTCACTGTATATTATGCCCACATGAGTTGAGAGACGGTAGACAAAGGCCGTAAAAAGAGAGAGAGAGAGAGAGAAAGATTGAAAAATCTGGGGCCATGTAGTTTTCCTCAAACCGATTCTTTCTGTTATGGTTTGCATATCTTTCTAAAGATTTTGGTACCTCCACCAAACTTGGGGCTGCTCTGAGTCTCACACCTCTTTGGATACATTTATGCTGCAGAATTAATGCAGTTTGACACCGCTTTACCTGCCATGGCTCAATGCTATGGAATTCTGGGGTTTCTAGTTTTGTGAGGCATTTAGCCTTCTCTGTCAGAGAGGTCTGGTGCCGCAACAAACTACAAATCCCAGGATTCCATAGGATGGAGCCATGGCAGTTCAAGTGGTGTCCAACTGCATCGATTATGAAGTGTGGCAGCAGATTGTGTGTGTTCAGCTTGGTTTTGTCTTGTGTTTTGGTGGGTATGGAAAGAATTCAGTTAGGAATAGCAGGAACGGTACCTGACTCCCCCTTTCTCCTTTTGTGTCCCTCACAGGGGATGGAACAAGGACACAACCAGCATGTATTCGTTCATCTTTTGATTTTGATGGTCTTGATGCTGCTTCAGTGAGACTGGATCAGGTAGGGGGAAGGATTCCTGGAGGGCTGGGTATCCTTGACCCTCTCCTTGGGCATTAAAGACCATTTTCCCTTCATTAAAGATGCCCACTTTGAATTGAAATCTAGTTGGGTAATCCAAGCTACATTTTCTTCCTATTGGGGCTGGTACTTTTTACTTATCAATAATATGTCTTTCTTCAGGTGATCTTTGAGGAAGTGGCTGTGAATTTCACGGAGGAGGAATGGGCTCTGCTGGACCCAAGCCAAAGAGCTCTTCATAGGGAAATGATGGAAGAGAATTTCATTCTGGTGTTCTCTCTAGGTAATTTGTCTTCTTTCTTGCGATTCATCACATACGTGCCAAAAAATCATTATGGCCTCATCAACTTTACTGTATTTTAGAAACCTGAGTTCTCTTTCACTCTGGCTGGTTTCTGAGATCTCTTCAGACTTTTATCAAGGTTACAGTGAATGATGTCAGGTCCAGATGTGTTGCTATAAAACAGTAAGGATACAAGTTCCATGGCCTCTGAGATGGCCAAGTGTCGTTGCTGTTAAAATAGCCTAATATATTTTGGCCTGTATGGGAAATGGCCTTCTCCAGGGACCTTTAGCAGAAATCACTGGAGTTGAGAACTCTCCTAAATACACAACCACTGAGTGTAAAAAAGACAAAAAGACTATTTATGCTCAATGGTCTTATGTTTTGGAGAGTGTTCTCAGCTCCATTAATTTCTGCGGAAGGCCCCTGAAGAAGGCCTTTTCCCATATAGTCCAAAATATAGGCTATTTGACCATCTCAAAGCATGTGGGGCTTTACTCCTTACTGTTTTCAGCTTTTAACATGCTTTCTAGATGTGTTGCTAAGCATTTACCAATCAGAGACTGGACATCCTCAAAGGTGTCTCCCAAAAGTACAGCTTGGTTTTCACCAACTGCCATAGTATTATCTCTGGTCATCATAGAAAATGAAGGATTGACTAGTCAGAAAGCCAAAGACAAGTCAAAAGAGGGAGCTCCTCCTCTAAAGAGCAAATACATTGTAGTGGCTCACTTCTACAGGAGAGGGGAGTCTGATTTTACTCATTTAGTTACTCAAAGGTACACAAAAGGTATTTTATAGTGCTCTCAGTAGGAGAACAAGGATCTTTCCCCCCACCAAGTGAGTTAAATTTAGGATCAGAAGTTGTGGATAAGTTTTTTGTCTCTATTTATTTTTTAGTTTAGTATTTATTTATTTATTTATTTATTACTGTAGTTAAGTTTTTTGCAGTGAGCCTGTTGTTCAGTGCCTCTTGTGTCTATATGGTTTCCTTCCTAAAGGGAAGTTGTGAAGAGAAAGTTCAAAGAAATGATAGATGAGAAAAAATGGGGTTCTTTGTCTCACCTGCAAGTGAGGAATCTCCCAAGGTTTGAAAAATACCTTGTTACCTTTCAGTATTCATTACATCCTTGAGTCCAAAGATACTGAGACTCTGTTTCTGACTAAAGATTATTCTAGAGCCTCAGGGCAGCCAATATATCTCCCACAGCATTCCAAGGTCTGAAAAAATTAAGATAGTTATGCTTTTAGAGAATAAAAGGAAAGATGCCAAGGGACAAAAATGAATGGAGTGGTTTAAAGGGGAAAGCAGACTGAGCAACCGCTCCCGGTTATAAAATCCTGCTTATGTAACTAGCTTCTGTGGAAATAGTTCAAGGAGGGGTTTAGTGGAGCTCCTGGAATCATAGAATCGTTGAGTTGGAAGGGAACACAAGAGCCATTCAGTTCAACCTTATTCTTCCATAAAGGAATGCACAATCAAAGCACCCCTGACAGATGGGCATCCAGCCTCTGTTTAAAAGATACTTCCAAAGAAGGAGACTCCATCACTCTCCAAGGCAACATATTTCACTGCTTAACAGCTCTTACCATCAGGAAGTTCTTCCTAATGTTTAGGTGGAATTCCTTTTCCTGTAGTTTGCATCCATTGCTCCATGTCCTAATCTCTGGAGCTGCAGAAAACAAGCTTACTCCAACCTCAATGTGACATCCTTCAAATATTGAAACAGGGCTATCATATAACCTCTTAACCTTCTCTTCCCCAGGCTAAACAGCTCCCTAGTCTTTCTTCATAAGGCATGATTTCCAGACCTTTCACCATTTCAGTCACCCTTCTCTGGACATGCTCCAGCTTCTCAACATCCTTCATGATTTGTAGCGCCCAGAACTGGACACTATACTCCTCTCTCTAAATAAACAATGGAAAGACTCAGGTTCAGCTAACCAAATGTGTTAACGCTCTGAGGCCAGTTTCCATTTCTCTCTGGAGTTTTAACATACTCTTTTCTTTTGCTTTTCAGGTGGTGATTGGCAATTGGGTGAGAATGAAAGGGAACCATGCAGGGGATTGTTCAAAAGAGATACATGGAGACAGATGAAACAAAAAGGAAGAAATACTGATGCTCATGGGAGAAATATGAACAAAGCATCTGCTTTCCAATGTAGGGAGGTCTTTGGAATCTCAGTCCAAGAAAGGACACAAAAGGGAAAGAAAAGGAATGCATGTACTTGCCTACTATGTGGAAGAAGCTTCAGTTGCAAACAAAGCCTTGATTCCCATATGAGAACTCACACAGGGGAGATGTCTTTCAAAGCTGGTGAGTGTGGAAACCCCACCAGAGTTAGGAAAGAACTCATTTCCCATCAAAGCAATCGGATGAGCCACAAACCATTTGAATGCTCAGATTGTGGAAAGGGCTTCATTGAGAAGACGCAGCTGACTTGTCATAAAGCAACTCACACAGGAGAGAAACCATTTCAGTGCTTGGAGGGTGGAAAAAGTTTCACCCAGAAGGTGCACCTCACTTTTCATCAAAAAACTCATTCAAGAGATAAACGATTTAAATGCTTGGAGTGTGGAAAGAGCTTCAGTTGGAAAAGAAGCCTGAATCGTCACCGAGTATCTCACACAGAGAAGAAATCTTTTAAATGCTCAGAATGTGGAAAGGACTTCTCTCACAAGGCACACCTTATTTGTCACCAAGTAACTCACAGAGTGGAGAAACCATTTAAATGCTTGGAATGTGGAAAGAGCTACAGTCAGAAGTTGCTTCTCGTTTGTCATCAAAGAGTTCACACAGGAGAGAAGCCATTTAAATGCTTGGAGTGTGGGAAGAGCTTTATTCGAAGGACGCATCTCATTTGTCATCAAAGAGTCCATACAGGAGAGAAACCATTTAAATGCTTGGAGTGTGGAAAGAACTTCAGTCAAAAGACACACCTTCTTCGCCATCAAACCATTCACACAGGGAGGAAGCCATTTAAATGCTTAGAGTGTGGAAAGAGCTTCTGTCAAAAGACAGACCTCACCTGTCATCAAAGAGTTCATACAGGCGAGAAACCATTTCAGTGTTTGGAGTGTGGAAGAAGCTTCAGTTGGAAGAAACACCTCACTTATCATCAAAGAATTCACACAGGAGAGAAACCATTTAAATGCCTGGAGTGTGGAAAAAGTTTCAGCCAAAAGGCATACTTCATTTCTCATCAAGTATCTCACACAGGGGAAGAACCATTCAAATGGTTGGATTGCAGAAAGAACTTGAGTCAGAAGACAGACCTCACTTGTTCTCAAAATGGTCATACAGGAGAGAAGCCCTTTCAGTGTTTGGAGTGTGGAAAACATTTCAGGCTGAAGATACACCTCACTCGCCATCAAACAGCCCACACCAGGGAGAAACTCTTTAAATGCTTGGAGTGTGGCAAAAGTTTTTGTCGGAAGAGGGACCTCACTTGCCATCAGAGAATTCATACAGGAGAGAAACCATTTGAATGCTCAGAGTGTAGAAAGAGCTTCGGTCAAAAGGCTCACCTCACTTGTCATCAAAGAATTCACACAGGGGAGAAGCCATTTAAATGCTTAGAGTGTGGAAAGAGTTTCATTCAGAAGATACACCTGATTTGCCATCAAGCAATTCACACAAGGGAGTAGCAGTTCAAATGAGAGCAAGCAAAAGAAGTGAAGTGGTTTTGCCAAAGATTTTGGGCTGATTTAGGGCCCCTGAGGGCTGCAAAATGTTTTCAGGGCTGCCATTTTTGAGTTGAGTGGAAATGACATTGCATCCACCATTTTGTGCAAATAAAAGTGTCATTCCAGTCTCCTTTGGGAATATTGCAATGGCAATTCTTTTTTAGTTCTTGGGTGGGAGAATACCCAATATTGTATTTTATAGTCCTGTGTTTGGCTGTAAAACATCATCGGATGGGTTAGGGTCCCAAAGATCACACTAGTTCTTCTGTGTCTGCAGCCACACTATTGCCACCTTTCATTTAAACGCTTGAAAGTGTGGAGAAAACTCCCTTAAGAAGACAGTCTCATTTATCATTTAGGAATTCACATGGAGGGGGAACCATTTAACTACTGGATATTTGAGAAGAGTTGTAGTAGAAAGAGATCCTTTATTTCATATGAAAGAACTGACGGCCAACATTTTTGTCAGGAAAAAAACCCCTGATAACTTTCTTTCAATTTTCTTGTCATTCAGAGAGATAGCTGTGTTAGTCTGGAATATCAGTATACAAAGGGAACTTGTAGCACCTTTGACACTAATTGTGCAAAGAAGTTGTAGCACAAGATTCCGTAGACTTAATCTGCTTCCTCAGATGCTTTCTTTCAACTTTGTTGGAATTGTTGTAAACAATATGGAATCACTTAGTGCCATGGCAGATAAAAATTAAGTCAATACTTACTGTAATGATCAGGAAGGTAATTTCAAGTTTTTGTTGATCAGGTCATGCAAAATTATTATTTGACAGTAAATATCGTCCTGTGTAAATAGGTATAATAAGTTGAAAATCTGATGTGGAAATGTTTAGAAAAGTTTATACGGTTAGGTGTTGTTTTCTCAAAGTTATGAATTGGAAATAATCTTTTGTTTAGCCCCCAAAGGCTGTGTTTTAAGTTTTCTTTCCAATTTGTAGGTTAGAAGAATATTTTGCAATTAAAACTTATGCACCATAATGTAAGCTTACCTGATATCAGGTAAGTAGTTATGGGATTAAAATCCCTCATTTCCCTCATAGGCAGTTCTTGCAGTATGTAGAATCATAGAATCCTAGAGTTGGAAGAGACCCCAAGGGCCATCCAGTCCAACTCCCTGCCATGCAGGAACTCCCAATCAAAGCATCCCCGACAGATGGCCATCCAGCCTCTGCTTAAAGACCTCCAAGGAAGGAGACTCCACCACACTCCAAGGGCGTGTGTTCCACTGTCAAACAGCCCTAACTGTCAGGAAGTTCCTCCTAATGTTGAGGTGGAATCTCTTTTCCTGGAGCTTGCATCCATTGTTCCGGGTCCTAGTCTCTGGAGGAGCAGAAAACAAGCTTGCTCGTTCCTCAGTATGACATCCCTTCTAATATTTAAACAGGACTATCATATCACCTCTAAACCTTCTCTTCTCCAGGCTAAACATCCCCAGCTCCCTAAGTCTTTCTTCATAAGGCATGGTTTTTAGACCTTTCACCATTTTAGTCGCCCTCCTTTGGACACGTAGGTGATGTATTTGTTTGTATTGTAATCCAGTTGGTGATTTCTAGGATTACCTGACAATTCTGTCACAGTTCATTTTAAAGTTAAGCTGATGGCACTACTAGTTTGCTGTAATGTTTCTCTGATTTAATTGTTGTAAAGTTTTGAAATTATAAGTATTTTTTCCTCTTTTAAATTTTGTTGTGTGCCTTCTGGCTACCCTAAGATGAGCCTATTACGGGGTTTTCTTGGCAAGTTTCTTCAGAAGGGATTTGCAACTGCCGTCCTCTGAGACTGAGTGTGACGTGACCAAGTTCCCCAGTGAGTTTCCACAGCCGAGAAAGGATTCGAACCCCGCTCATAGTCCAACACTTAAACCACTACACCATGCTGGCTCTCCTCTTTTGAATACTCCCGTGTATTTGTCATCATCTCCTCTCATGGTTTCCCTTCTACACCCCTTGGTTTATGCAGTCTCCCCACTCCCACTGTTCCCCACTGCCCTCCTCAAAGCTCACTCCCTCTCTTGTTCATAGGAGCAGAGTTAGAAGGGATTCTGTAAGACATCTACTCCACCTCCCTGCCAGTTCATGAGCCTACTACTAAGGTACCCCCTGAGAAGTAGCTATTTAAACTCTTGTCAATGAAAGAGTGACCATCTTCTAAGGTAGTCTATTCCACTGTCAATATTAACTATCAGAAAATTCTTCCTAATATTTAACACATTACCAGCTTGTCCGCAAGAATATCATGGGCGACCTTGTCAAAAGCCTTTGTGAAATCAGGATACATTGGACACACAACCTTCTCCTGATCTACCAAACTTGCAATGCTATCAAAAAAGACGTAAGATTAGTCTGACATGGCTTGTTTTTGAGGAACTGTTGTGGGTTCTTACTAAACACAGTACGGCGCGCCTGAAACGTGTGGGCTTCCCATACGCAGACTCAAGGTCACACAGATGGCAAGCCCCCATAAAATGAATGGGGCATGCACTGCACGGCACACAAAAGCGCCCCCTATTCATACAGATGGGACTTGTCCCGCTTTTTTAGCTTCCCCAGGAGGTCCAGAATGGATCCCCTGCATAAGGCAAGGTATTCTTTCCTAGTATCACTGTCAAGCTGATGGGCTGCTACTTGCTCGAGTTGTCTTCCCATCTCCGTTTGATGGAGACAAGATTTGCTTACATCCGTTTTGTAGGAACATCACCTATTGTCCAAGAATTCTTAGTTTCTGATATTACTACTGTACATTGGATTAATCACATCTAATTCTGGAGCGCTGCATTAATTAAAGTGGTTTCTGTACCATTTCTTCACCTATTTATGGCTGCTTCTCTTGCTTCCCTCACTACACCATTCAATTTTCCAGGCTGAGCACCATTTTTCTTTTGAAGAAAACAGATGCAAGTTAGTCGAGTGCTTTCTCTGTCACCCATTAATGACACATGTCTTCCACCAGCACCCATTTCTCCATGGCCTTGGCTCCCTCACCCTAGATAGCAAAGGCAGCAGAAAAGAACAGGTGGGTGAAAGTGCAGCTCTGCTGTTGCCACTGGGCAGGAAAGGGAAGTGTTATGTAGCAATAGCAGCTCCGTTTATATACCACTATATACTACACTGAGCAATCTCATGCAGTTTACAATTGTAAGCTAATTGCCCCAAACAAGTTGGGTACTCATTATAGTAACCTTGGAAGGAGGCAAGGCTGAGTTGACCCCGAGTCCCTGGCTGGTAATGAACTCACAACTTTGTGGTTTGTGAGCGGTTGCAGTACAGGCATTTAACCACTGCGCCACCAGGGCTCCTGTTAGTGCCACCGTCTCCTTTTCCCAGCTGGCCAGTAACCCCACCAAGTCCTGAAGAATCTGCCAGTAGGTGTGTCAGCTGCATTGCCTGACAGGTATTCTCCCCCAAGTATCACCTGGTGCAATCTGTACTTTGTGCACCCCTCTAGTGATACTCCTGATGTTTTCCATGCAATGGATCTGCTGCCTTGTTTTCCCTTTTGGTCCAAACATTACACCCTTTTGATTATTATTTACCTCTCTTGTAAGCTTGAACTCATTAGGAGTCTTAGGTCTCTTGACATGCTCTCTACAGAGTCAAGGAGCTGGCCTATTTTTTCAGTGGTGGTTACATAGTCTGGAACCTGACTGTATGTGAGACATGAACTAGGAGAAAATGAAGAAACAGGAGACAATGACAGCAATTTTATTCAGATTTATTATCTTTGCTAATAAAGACTGATCTGTACACAAACCTACAGAACAATTGAGAGAAATTTTGGATCAGCTCATTCTGATTTCATAGAGTTTATGGACATTTTATAGCCAATATGGACTTTCTCTGAACTGGACTGATCAATACAAATCTATCTTTAAAAAAAAGGAACAGTGCACACATATCTGTTTTCCTGTTGTTGTTTTTTTTCATTCTTCCTTCTTGTTTTGATTTAATGTATGTTGCAATGACTGTTCAGCTCTTTTGAGTTTGGCTCTACATGTTTCTTCACTTTGTATGGTTTATAAAATTCAATAAAAAGTTTGGACTGGTGATTGGAAGAGTCAGGAAGAGAATGGGAGAGCGAGGAAGTAAGTGACACCTTTGCCTTCAACAACAGACCCTTAGCCAAGAGAGAGGCCTAAAGTAAACCATTTATAATTCTGGAAGGTGATGGCAGAGCTCTGTGACTCTTTGGCATCCATAACTTAGGTGATCTCCTTTAGCGGATAGCGATGCTATCCGGGGTCTTTGGGAGTTGTAGTCTGGAAAAAGGAACTTTCCCAAGATTGGAGTCGAAGGCTTTCATGGCCAGCATCCATAGTTTTTTGTAGGGCTTTCGGGCTATGTGGCCATGTTCTAGAAGAGTTCCTTTCTGACATTTCACACCCTACAAAAAAACTTTCCCCAGATTGGTTTACAATCCACATCATAAGCTGAAGGCCCCATGTGTTATGGACACAAGTCTGCTCAATAGGAGCAGACCATGAAAGTGAACAGCACTCTCCTCAACTGCAAAGTCTTTCTTTGGTCCTTGCTCCATATGCACACATAATTTCCCCCTACATATTTGAATATGCTCCAAGTGCTGCAGAAGTTAGCATTTCCTACCTCCTTCTGTAGTGTCCGAAGTGCACACACATATACCAAGACTCTGTATAGTCTCTCAAGCCCCTGGGCCCAATTCCATGCTTCTTTGGGTGCAGGTAGGATTGCTTAGCATCCTAGGATTACTTTATTGCTGAGAAGACTGGAAGGCCCCAGCAGAGCTCAGCACTGATGTAATCATTTTGGATCTGGCTATGGCAACACTATAGTGTAGTGTATTGGTTATTGCGACTAGGACACTAGAGACTAGGGTTCAAATCCCTGCTTGGCCAAGGAAATCCACTGGGTGACTTTAGGCAAATTATACTCTCTCAAAGAAAGGTAAAGACAAGCCCCCTTTAAAATCTTGCCAAGAAAACCCAGTATGAGGCTCACCTTAGGGCCAGCATAAGTACGAAATGACTTGAAGGTACACAACAATAATGGTGGCATAGCCAGACCCTTCTCCAATCCTGCTTGCTCCCCATGAGACATTATTATTAGCTTTATTTATAAAGCACCATAAATGTACATGGCGCTGTACAAAAACCAATAAAATCAAGAGTATATAAAAAGCCTGCCTATGGCGTACAATCCAGAGATTAAAATAACAAGTTAACAACATCATAAGAAAACAAATTAAAACAGCAGATATCAAATATTGCATTAAAACTACCAGACATGGGTTCTTACAATCTGTATGCCAGATCTGAGAGCCTCTGTGGCTGAAGAGTGAGGTATAAACATTCAAATAAATGTCCACGCAAGATTCAGAGGCTGTACACTAAGGACAGGGGGCATTGGTGGTATCTATGGCTCAGCCTGGAATAGGACCACATGCAGCATTCAAGCCCTGGATTGCCATCCCTTACTCTTTTTGTAATAATGCTTTTTTGTTTTTCAGGCAGCCAACTTTAGCTGCGTGGATTCAAGTTATTTCTGTGATCATCAACATTCCCACTCCAGTTTAAAATCTGTTACCTGGAAATTTCATTATATTGTACTGTAATTAAAACAGTCTGAGAGAGAAACCCATTTTTCTGTTGCTACTGTCATCAGTTCCCCAAAAGGAACAACAGTGCTTAAGGAGACCCATCACCACAAGCAATGAGCAATGCAAGACCTGATATTGAAGTGAGGCTTAACCACAAACCCTGCAGTCAACCAATCTTAACTGCTCTCCCTTGCTTTTTGAGGGTAAGGACTTGAGTTCTTCTAACCTGTGAAAAGGGGAAGACTGTGCCTTTTAAGTTTTATATCTGCTGTCCTCACATAGCCTTGGTCTTTTTGTCCTCTCTTTATATGCCCAAACTGTATTTCTAAGTGACTAAAACCACTGCACCACTTGAAATCTGGTAAAGGAAGAAACACTGGTGACATTATTGGCAGCCCCCTGGTCACTACAACTGTGTAGACCTACCTGGTAGATAGATATTCTACTCTATTGTCACCTGATGAATGATAAACTGCATTCCTGAGTTTCACCCACTTTCCGCATACAGGTTTTTGTTGGTAAGCAAGACCTGTTTGCAAGTGGTAGCATGGAAACCAGGGCACTGAATCTGAGACCCGCAGCAAAGTGCTAGACTTCAGGTAGGTCTGCTGCTTTACACTGCAACTTCTTTTGTGTTCACATCTGTACGCACACACATAAATATGCATGGCTGTAGAGACTGCACCCTATTTTAAAATTATTTTTCCATGTCAACTGCCTAACTAAGAAGCTGGGGGGGGGGACATGGAAGGAACCTCTTGGGATGCTCCTTGTTTGCCACTGGGAGTGAGAAACTCCCTATTGATCAAGCACAAAGCAGCTAACAAGAGCTTCGAAGTCATTACACAAAAGGTCTTTGGACACAATATTATTTTGTTATGGAAAAAGATGGAACAAAACATTCCAAAGTGCCCGGAAATCATGCTGTTCTTATCAGACTCCAGTTGCAGAGTACAAAAAACTCACAATAGTCCAAGTACATATTTTCCTCAGAGAATGCTGGGAAAAGATTTAGCCAGATTTATGGAGCTTTCTAAAGTACCAGTTCTTTTCTCTCACACTCTTTCCTGATCCAAAAGAAGCTGAAATATACATCAATCAGGTAGGGCAATATCAACTCTACTCAAACTATTAAAAAAAAATTAAGACAAATCAAAATCAACTACTTAAATGTAAGCAAAGAATACATAAGCACTTCTATAGTGCAAGATGTATATGCTACACAAAATGTTATCACTGATTAGATACCTACAATGAACTGATAATGAACTATAGGGTTTTTACTTATTGAAGGACAAAAAGATCTTTAAATTATTACAGTTGTATATAAAACATTTCATTTTACAAGACTTCATCACACAAACCAACCAACCTTTGACTTCTGAGATGGCCTCAAACTCAGTTAATATGATATCAACCATCCCACATTGCTTAGTTTTTAAAATATCTGTCACCCAGAAATCACTGGCACCCACACTTCTCTTTGTGTGCCTTTCCTTTAACAAGTTAATTACTTCTTTACATATCCAAATTCATAATTCAGTGTCATTTAGCAGATTCAGTTACTCTTTACTTGAAATTCCCACAAAGGATGTCTTATATTGTTAGGAGAGAAGTGGATTAATAATTTGATTGTAACCTTTCAAACAAGTCCAATAACCTGAACATGAATTATTTTAAAGTATATGTTAACTTTATGTTGTGATATGCTTTTAAGTCATTTCTGACTTGGGGAACCCTTTTACAGGATTTTCTTGGCAAGATTTATTCAGAGATGACTTGCCCAAGATCATCCAGTAGGTTTCTATGCCTGACCAGAGAGATTCAACTTCTGGTCTCCCAAAGTCCAATACTCCCACCTAGTCCAATACTCAAATCACTAATACCATGCTGGATCAAAACTTGGTAAGCTTTATTTCATATTAAAACTAAGTTTGAAATCTAAGCATTCATGTGAGGTATCCTCTACACATGAATTCCTAGATATGCGGTAAGGTTTTAAAAGGCATTCCTTCAATATCACACTCAACTACTGTGCATTATTTGAGGGTATATATGGCAGTCTCTCCTAAAATAGCTGTTCCTACACCCAAAGCATTTAAATAGCGGTTTCCCTGTGTAGTTTCTTAGGTGTAAAACAGCAACGAAGTTCCAATGAAAGACTTTCCACACTCCAAGCATTTGTCAGGTCAATCCCCATCTATACTATTTAAATTAAGATTTACTGCTCACTGGAGCTCATTTCTCATTACATGTATGTATACACCTTTATTCCTGTCTGAGTTCTTAACTGTCAAAAAGAGAGTCTGCTAGCATAGTATTCCTACACTCAATGAAGTTATTGTTTCTCCTTAGTTCTCTTTGCTCATTGATAACAGATTTAGTTTCTACTGTGTATGAATTTCTGTGTCATAAGATGTGAGTAATGATTGAAGTATTTTCCACATTCACGTTTATGAATTCTTTTGTATCAAATATGGAGTCATCATCTCCAACTGTAACTATTCGCACTTCTGAGACATCCCAATGGTTTGCTGCTGCCTGATGAGCTGTGAGGCTTTTCCTCCAGCTAAAGCTCTTTCCACACTCAGAGCACTTAAACGGTTTCTCCCCTGTATGAATTATTTGATGACGAGTGAGATCTATCTTCTGACTGAAGCTCTTTCCACACTCCAAGCACTTAAATGGTTTCTCCCCTGTGTGGACTGCTTGATGGCGAACGAGGAGTGACTTCTGACCAAAGCTCTTTCCACACTCTGAGCATGTAAATGGTTTGTCTCCTGCATGCATTTTTTGATGATAATTAAGTTTTGTCCTCTGACTGAAACGTTTCCCACACTCCAAGCATTCAAATGGTTTCTCCCCTGTGTGAGTTGCCTCATGATGAACGAGAAGTGACTTCTGACTGAAGCACCTTCCACACTCCAAGCATTCAAATGGTTTCTCTCCTGTATGAGTTCTTTGATGGCAGGTGAGATGCGTCTTCCGACTGAAGCTTTTTCCACACTCCAAGCATTTGAATAGTTTCTCCCCAGTGTGAGTTGCTTGATGACCAATGAGGTTTGTCTTCTGGCTGAAGCTCTTCCCACATTCCAGGCACTGAAATGGTTTCTCCCCTGTGTGGATAGCTTGATGACAAGTGAGGTTTGTTTTTCGACTGAAGCATTTTCCACACTCCAAGCATTTGAACAGTTTCTCCCCTGTGTGAGTTGCTTGATGACCAATAAGGTTTGCCTTCTGACAGAAGCTTTTTCCACACTCCAGACATTTAAATGGTTTCTCTCCAGTATGAATTCTTTGATGACAAGTGAGGTCTGCCTTCTGACTGAAGCTTTTTCCACACTCCAGACATTTATAAGGTTTCACCCCTGTGTGAACTGCTTGATGACGAGTGAGATCTGCCTTCTGACCAAAGCTTTTTCCACATTCCAAACATTTAAATGGTTTCTCTCCTGTATGAACTGTTTGATGACGAGTGAGAATTGATTTTTGAGTAAAGCTTTTTCCACACTCCAAGCACTGAAATGGTTTCTCCCCTGTGTGAGTTGCTTGATGCCAAGTGAGTTGAGTCTTCTCGCTGAAACTCTTTCCACACTCCAAGCATTTAAAGAGTATTTGGCTCGTCTGTGTTGTCTGATGGGAAATCAGATCTTTCCAAACACTGAGGATCTCTCCACCATCCTCACTTTTGACTGATATCTCCCCTTCGTGGGTTCTTGCATGACGATTAAGGCTTGTTTTACAACTAAGGCTTTTCCCGGATGGAAGATAAATACACTCCTTTCCATTTTGTGGGATTTCTTCAACTGAGATTCCAGTGCTCTCCCCACCTTGAGAAGCTGATGCTTTGCCTTTCCTATTTCCTTGAGTGTCAGCACTCCTTCCATTCTCTTCCATCTGTTTATATTCCGCTCTTTCAGACATGAGCTTGCATGATTCTTCTTTGTTCTCGCTCAGTTGCCCATCACCAGCTGGAAAGGACACAAATACTGGTCAGAACCCAAAGGACAAATAGAAGACTAAGTATTAAAGTCATTTCTCACCACTCAGCTTTAGTCTCAAGTGGTCTTGGAGAGGTAGATGGGACACTGCAATTTTTCCACTGACTCTACTAACCATCTTTGCTGAGGCCCTCCCTCAACTTCTTCCTTAAAAGTCAGTTCCACTAAGGATTTTGGAATCTTATGAACTGGTGTTTCTCTCCCCTGTTAAATACAACATCCCATTTTCCCTTTTCTAATATCCCTTTCCATTGTAAGCCTGTAGGTTGGCAATGTCTGGTTTGTTTGTAATTGGATTACACATTGCAAACAGCTTAGCGAGTGCTAGTTCACTTAAAAGTGGTATATAAATATACTTGCTATTGTTTCTAATCTTGAGTAAGCTGTTGCAGGAGAGGAAGTGACTCCGCCACATACAGAACAAATACTGATGGCTGACAGTTCAATGTGCTTTTTTGGCTGTGGCACATTGCTCATTACCAAACAGCAAGACAATATATGTACTATAACAAGTCTATAGCTAATGGCATCCTTACTCATGTGTGAAAAAGCAATCACAGGGGTTCCAAAAAACCCAAAACCAGATGTTACTGTGTTAAATATTACTTCAGGCCAACTATAATAATGACAACAACTGGTCGTCTTTGCAATCTCCTGCCAAGGTCTTTAGGAACTGGCAGCAGATTTTTCAGGCTGTTACTGAGAACATTTATGCAGAATCAGTTTTGGTCAGCAAATGGTGAATTTAATTTCCTGCCTTTCTCTTGCTAAGCGACCTAAGGCAGCTTACAAAAAAACAATTAAATATCAGTTATTTTATTAGCCCATCGTTAAAAAAGTTTAAAATACATTCAAAACATAATCAAAAACATATAAAGCAAAAACAAAGCACACCACTTTAAATATTATTTCACCATATAATTAAAATCAGCCAAAAGCTTGACTAACTAAAAAGACCTTCATCTCCTAGTGAAAAGAGAGCAGGGTGAGGGCTAACTGGACCTCATGTAGGAGGGAGTTCCACAGCCTAGGAGCAGCCAATGAGAAGGCTGTCACCCATGTTCTCACTGACTGTACCTGAAAAAGTGGTAGGACCAATAGAAATTCCTTCCCCTAAAATCTTAAAACTCAGGCCGGCTAATATGGGGAGATATAATCTCCAGCAGTCTAGACCAGTGTTTCCCAAAGTGGGTGGTACACCCCCCTGGAGGCAGTGGAAGGATCTGGGGGGACAGTGATGTAGAAAGAGGGCAGCAGGGGAGTCTTTAGTCAAAGTATTGGTGTGCAGGAAAGACAAGGGGAACCAGCGGTCTTTAGGACCATGATCCTAAAGGAGATGAGGATTACATTAAACTTCTTTTCAAGGTCCCCAGAAAAACACCACACAGCCTCACTGATCATTTTGTGTGGCAGTGTCTCCTGCTGTTTGCCTGCCCATGTGAGTTCACTCCCTTACTGGTGTTTTTTGCTAGTTGCTAATGTTCTCTCCCCTTTTATCACTTGCATTGGCTGTTTTGTTGGTTGCTGCAGTCACCTTTTTCTTTTAAAAAAGAAATAATTGTTTTGGCTGCAAAATCAGCTTGTTCTTCTGCATTATTTTTAATGGGAGCAACTTTGGTTAATTATCTATTTTAAAGCCTCCAGCCTGCATAGTCATACAGAGGACTATGGTGTCTAGAAGAGCCCCCCCCCAAAAAAAACCCCAGTGCACTGCTCTTAACATTGTACCTTTACTTACTCCATGAAGTGAACCAGCAAAATATGGCTGCTTCTTAGAGAGGGAGGAGCCTCTGCTTTTTACTTTCTCACTTGTTCTGAAACAATCCAATCTTTCATTTTAAACAGTGGCTGAATAGAGACACAGCAGCAGTTAGAGGAAGCAAAGCAGAATGAGGGGGACACCTCTAGCGGAGACCCAAACATTCTGAACAGTGCTCCATCAGAGCTCCACATCATCCAGTGCAGCCTTGGCCAAAGTCTGCCAGTGAAAGCCTTCCAGGGAAGAGAGATCAGAAATAAGCCGGTATGCAAGACAATGGCTTAGCCTGCTTTACTACAGTAGGACAGATAGAGAGCTCTGACTCTCTTTTCCAGCAGATTTGCTTAACTCTAAGTAAGAGGGAGACTTACCCAAGGAGATCACGATGCCCAAAGTCTCCTCCATCACTTCATTATGAAGAGCCCTTTGGCTCAGGTCTAGCATGGCCCACTCCTCATCTGTGAAATACACAGCCACATCTTCAAAGGTCACCTGGAGAAAGACATTTTATCTGTCAGCCAAACCAAGTCAGAGATGAGGACAAGGTTGTTTGGAGTTTCCCCAAATTTTTTAATTTAAACATCAGCATTCAGAAGCCTTTACAAGGCAAGTTTGGCAGAAGCAAAAGCAAAGAGTGAGATTCTGTGAGGCTAGGGAGATTCAGGGGACATGGGCACACAGTCTGACCCCTTCCTAGCCCACCAAGAATCCCCCCCTTACCTGACTCAGTCTTGCAGAAGCTGTTCTGAGTCCATCATAATTAAGAGATGTGTTTGTACATGTAGGTTGTGCTGTTAATTTAATTCCTGTGAGAAACAGAAAAGACAAAAGGGAAGGGCATTAACCTTATTTCTGATTCTAGTCTTTCAGTATTCACATAAAAATGGGGAAATCTATAACTCACAGACATAAACACACAAATATCTGGAAGATAAAAGGAAAATCAAGATATCCTGAGGTTGGCAGGGGTACAAAAATATCTTAATAAATGAATGTCAAACCAGAAAGCAAGTGTTCCAGGGAGTACTAGCTGGCCAAAGAAAATAATGAAGGAAAAAGCACCAAAATTTGGGTCAGAAGGAAATGGAATGGATTCACTGCAGGGGAAAATCAGGAAGGAAACCCATATGTACAAAAGGAGGCAGAGAAAACTCTTTTGTTCACATGGAGAATGTATTTTTAAATGTTATCAGGGAGGAAAGTGAGAGTCGTCTTTATCAGTCTATTGTGGTCTGAAATGGACAAATAAAAAATGCCCACCAGAGCCTATTGAGGACTGGAGTTGGTCAGTGGGAAAGGGATGCTGAGTGGCTTTTCTGGGACAAAACAGCAGGTGAGGTGGGGAAACAAAGAGGATGGGAACCAAGTGACTGGAAGCTTCCACAGATCCACCCCAGATGGCCACATTTTTTGCAGGTCCCTGCTGGCTTTCTTACATTTACACCTAACATTTAACCAGGATCAACTATCAAAGCAGCTGTCAGTTGAAACCAACATGAGGGAGCAATACCCATCTGTGCTTCACTGCATTAAGGAGTTGGAGAAAAGCGAGTGTTGTCTGGCTCTGGTATTTGGTGATACAGTCTAGGTTCTTGGCGCTTTCCTGCACTGGGTGGTGACAAGACCTGCGGGTAGACTCTAGGGCTCTCTGATAGCCAGGATACCAGCCTACAGAAGGAACCCTTTGATTCATCTGTACTCCTTTGTAAACATATAATCTCAAAGCAGTTAGAATGCATAAAAGTTAAAGCACTGCAATTCATACAGGCCAGATATTTCAAGCACACTCAAGGGGAGAGGGCCACCCAGAAAAGGCCCCTGTTAACCCTTACTCATTGAGGCAGATTCTCCATCCTGCATGATACAACTGGGGTGCAACGTCTGGCTGGATGTAGAAGGACACGTCTTCTCCCCCACAGCCATCTCTTCCACAATCATATTCTGCATGGGAAACAGCAGCAAGGAGAAGAAAAAAAAGAGGAGACTCAGAAAATGAATTGAAGCATCCAAGTTCCCACTCTGGATGATTTCCAAAGAAGGGAAATGCTGGGGAGTTCTACATCTTTTACACCAATATCATCATAATATTTATTTATGTCCCATCTTCTTCCCAGTAACGGGACTTCAGGTTGCTTACAGCAGTGAATGCAACCCCCACAAACAATAATAAAAAAATACAAAAAATAATTAAGGTATCTATAGCATTACAAACTGTGTCTGGATTCAGACCAATGATCAGCCAACCTGAAGGAGTCAGGTGTTCCCTGTAACCAACTCCAGTTAGCCATCTAGTTGCAGCTCTCTGAAGTAGTTGAGAAGTTTTGGCACATTTGTCGAAGAAGCCCCAAATACAGCATGTCACAGCAACCTCTACAAATTGAGATTAAGGCACACGTCACCGTGGCCAGATCAGTAAACTCCAGGAGCAGGCACAGGTGGAACTTTACAATGCAAAAGCACTCCTATCCTGAGCCCAGGAATATACTCTGGCTGCAATATTTTTCTTCAGTGGGACTGAATCCTTATTCCCAGCACTACCGACTCACTAATCACATCCCTCCTCCTTGTTTGAATCAAACATCAGTTTGTTTAAGAATTTTCAGTATCTTTGCAAACAAATATCCCCGACCTATTGAAACAACTAGGAGGAAACACTCTCACCTGCTGCTTCTTCTCCTCCTCTGCCTGACTCATGAGGAAACCTTCTGCCAAGGCCACCGCTTGGCAAGTAGTCTCTGCTCCACATTCTTTCACCCAGGCCTCCATCTCTGGGGGAAGGATGGAAAGAAACTGCTCCAAAACCATCAGGTCCAGGACCTGAGCCGAGGCGCGTTCCTCTTCCTTCAGCCACCGATGGCAGAGATGGTGGAGCCGGCTGCACACCTCCCGGGGCCCCAAATCCTCCTGGTATTCAAACTGCTTGAAGTGCTGGTACAAGGTATCAGAACTGAGCGCCTCCTTCCCCAGGCTCTTCTCCGTGGTCCTTCCCAAGGACTCTCCTTTGCACTCCGCCTGAATAGGATGAGAGCCTCCTCCTGACTCACAGCAGACCGAATCCGGCTTTTCCATTTTAATTTTTTTCTCCCAGGCAGTTCCCAACATGGCCAAAGGAATGTGTTCTTCTTCTGCCATATTGTAACTGGAAAAATCACCGGGGACACCAGAGCCTGTAAAGAAAACAAGTTTTCTAGTGAATTAGCTATTCTGAAGACCCTCCAGCGGTTCCCAAACTTTCATCCTCCCGACGTTTTGGACTTCAGTTCCCGCAACTGTTGGCCAAGCTGGCTGGGGCTTCTGGGAATTAAAGTCCATAAACCTGGAGGAGCAAAGTTTGGGAATCACTGCTCTAGAGACAAGATGTTTTACAAGCAAATTCAGGCTGGAAAGTGGTTTCTTTCTCTGTACATTTACCTCAGAAACAAACTCAAGATGGGTAGGGAGTGAGTGATTTCCTTTCCTTTTTAGGTATAAACCAAGACTATTGTGCAATGAACTCTGAACCAAACTTACTGTTGATGGTGTGCACCTTCAGGTCGTTTCTGATTTATGGCGACTCTAAGGCAACCCTATTTGTGGGGCTTTCTTGGCACGTTTCTTCAAAAGGGATTGACCATTGCCATCCTCTGAGGCTGAGAGAGAGTGTGGCTTATCTAAGGCCAACCAGGAATTCGAACCCTGGTCTCCTGAGTCACAGTCCAACGCTCAAGCCATTATACCACGCTGGCCCTCTTCAGTACACCTGTCCACTGTTTAGGCAGGAACAGCATTTCTTTGTAACACAGCGGCCCCTCCACATTCACTCGGGTTAGGGGCGAAGGACCCCCACCAATGTGGAACAACCACAAATGTTTGGCACTGCTTTAACTCTTCTCTGGCTCAAGGCTATGGAATTCTGGGAGTTGGCTGTGGGCCCAGAGGGAAACCATAAAGCCCTATGAGGAACGCCCGAGGGAACTGGGGATGTTTAGCCTGGAGAAGAGAAGGTTAAGAGGTGATATGATAGCCCTGTTCAAATATTTGAAGGGGTGTCATATTGAGGAGGGAGCAAGCTTGTTTTCTGCTGCTCCAGAGAACAGGACCCGGAACAAGAGGTTCCACCTCAACAGCTTGCATCCGTTGTTCCGCGTTCTAGTCTCTGGAGCAGCAGAAAACAAGCTTGCTCCCTCCTCAATGTGACATCCCTTCAAATATTTAAACAGGGCTATCATATCACCTCTTAACTTCTCTTCTCCAGGCTAAACATCCCCAGCTCCCTAAGGCGGTCCTCATAGGGCTTCATGGTTTCCAGACCCTTCACCATCTTAGTTGCCCTCCTTTGGAGATGTGACTCCCGTTTCTCCCCTTCCTCGCAGGGCCTCCTTCCTCCTGGGCTCGACGGAGTGTGGGCCTCACCTCTTCCTCTCCGCCTCTCTCCCCTCAGAAAGAAAAGGGGGCCTGAGGCGGAGAAGGTAAAGGCCGAGGCTCCTCCTTCTTTCTCTTCTTCTTCTTCTTCTCGGCTCCTTCCGTCGAACAGAGCTCCCCCCGGACCTGATACGGATATTCCTAGAGCGACGCTGCAGTGGCTGACCGAGGAAGGGGAGGAGTCAGCCACGGCTCCGCCTCCTCCTTTTCTAATTGGCTCCCTGTGAAAGGCCGCCTTCCTATTGGGCGCCTTCCTTCCGTCAAGCTGTCACTCTTCGCCTCGGACCCGCCTTTTCCGGGAATAGGTTCACAATCTTCCTAGAGCGGGACCAATGCCAGGCCCTCAGGCCTCCTTCCGGTCGTCACTCTTACCCATAGCCCCGCCCCTTCCGGTCACAGCCTTCTCCCGGACGTCACTCTTAGCCATAGCCCCGCCCCTTCCGGTCATAGGTGAGCGGAAGAGCAGCAGTTGGTTCACGGGAAATAAGCCCACACCAGGACGTCACTCTTAGCTATAGCCCCGCCTCTTCCGGTCATAGAAAGAACGGAAGCTTCAGTAGTCTCATGGGAAATAGGCCTCCTCCTCCCTCTAGCCGTCACTCTTAGCCTCGGCCCCGCCCTTTCCGGCCATGGAGTATCACCTTCCTAGAGCGGAGGCTAAAGTCCCGGATGAAGGATCATCACGCGGTTCCCTTCTCCTCCAATCAGCTCTTTCTTTGAAAGAAGGCTCCTCCCTCCGCCCGGACGTCACTGACTCTAGGCCACGCCCCTTCCGGCGATAGGGGATAATCTTCCTAGAGCGGCGGAGTGTTGCAGACATTGGTCCCTGAGGAGGGCTCTCTCTCTCTCTCTCTCTGCGGGAAGAAGGAGAAGAAGGAGAGAGGAGCCTTTGTCTCGGAGAAGGAGGAGACCCGGTCAGTGCCCCACAAACCCTCCCTCTGGGGCCGCTTGGGCTGGTTGCTTTCTATTATTATTATTATTATTATTATTATCCTTTGTTTCTATAGCGCTGTGAATTAACAGAGTGCTGTACATACAGTCTCCTATTTAGGCGGATCCCTGCCCTCAGGCTCACAGTCTGAGACCACCACAAAGGGACCCCTTTTATGGGGATGACCAAAAGGCACTAAATGCATGCTTCCATTTCAGCTGCTGCAGGGAAGCCTAAAAAGGATGTGGAGAAACTGGAGCCATATCTCCAAAGGAGGGCAACTAAGATGCTGAAGGGTCTGGAAACCCTGCCCTATGAGGAACGCCTTAGGGAACTGGGGATGTTCAGCCTGGAGAAGAGAAGGTTAAGAGGTGATATGATAGCCCTGTTTAAATATTTGAAGGGATGTCATATTGAGGAGGGAGCAAGCTTGTTTTCTGCTGCTGCAGAGACTAGAACACAGAACAATGGATGCAAATTGCAGGAAAAGAGATTCCACCTCAACATTAGGAGGAACCTCCTGACAGTAAGGGCTGTTCGACGGTGGAACACACTCCCTCGGAGTTTGGTGGAGTCTCTTTCCTTAGAAGTCTTTAAGCAGAGGCTGGATGGCCATCTGTCGGGGATGCTTTGATTTGGAGTTCCTGCATGGCAGGGGGTTGGACTGGATGGCCCTTGTGGTCTCTTCCAACTCTAAGATTCTATGAGGGCCAATGGACTGGGTCTTTACTATTTGAGGTTTCTATCTCCTCTGAAGGTAAAACATGTTTGTTTTTTAAATTGGACTACATTTGACATGTTTTACCAAACCGGTGCCTAAAATGTTCCAGATGCAAAAGCCTGGGGACTCCCCTTGAGAGATTCAGTGTTCTCTGCCTAACAAAGGGGTCTGTGAGTCCTCACAAGGGGTGGAGACACCTTGAATCTCAGGTGAAGTACCTTTTGGTTTTGCAAATGGCATTCAGATTTTCACAGAATCACAGAGTTGGAAGAGACCCCAAGGGCCATCCAGTCCAACCCCCTGCCATGAAGGAACTCCCAGTCAAAGCATCCTTAACAGATGGCCATCCAGCCTCTGCTTAAAGACCTCCAAGGATGGAGACTCCACTACGCTCCGAGGGAGTGTGTTCCACTGTCGAAAAGCCCTTACTGTCAGGAAGTTCCTCCTAATGTTGAGGTGGAATCTCTTTTCCTGGAGCTTGCATCCATTGTTCCGAGTCCTGTTCTCTGGAGCAGCAGAAAACATGCTTGCTCCCTCCTCAATATGACATCCCTTCAAATATTTAAACAGGGCTATCTGGGCTTTGCAATGCTTTGTTCCCAGTGCCACATGGCCAAGAGGAAGAGGAGGGACCCACTTACATAGGATACCAATGTAAAGAACAAACCAACAACAATACCTGGAGAAAATGCAGGTCTGTGACTAACATCACCATTTTATCATTTTTTCCTGTTCTGTATCGTCTTTAAAAACCATCTTTTCCTGATGAATAAGTCAGTGGAGCTTCAATCAAAGGCTGTAACACCTTTGTCTGACGAAGAAGCTAATGGAGCTTCAAAAACTCACAATGTGTAAATTTGTGAATTTCAGTTGCCTGAATCAAGGCATCATGTATTTATACAGTTGTGGTAGTGGGATAGACTGTAATAGGATCTGGGAAGATGTAAATCGTGCCCTTGCCTTAGTTTTTCAAAGGGCTGAGGTCTTTCAATTTTTTTCATTGTCAGTTAGCGTGGATATATGAAAGCAATAAACCCACTTTGCCTGAGTTCTGTGACACAAGACGCACACTCTTCTTAAAACTGCCACCAAAATATACTTATGTGATGGTGGGTCCTCAAAGTAAGGCAGACCCCCCCTTTAAAACTCTTTGTATTAAAATACTGTATACTGATGGTAACGTGGATGTTGTTTGAACTGGAGACAAGCTTCTGTTGAAATAAAAACTGAACTTAATTGAATAGGTGTTTCAGACAGACGTTCCTTGAATAGTTTCAAAATAAGCAAGTTATTGGTTCCGGCACTTGTGATAATTGGAGCATTTGGTAAAATGACTTTTTGGATGTTAACTTGGTTATGAATCTTCAACACTTCACAGAGTATCAATGTTATTGATTGTCAAAGATACTCACACTGTCCTTTCCTGCTTATATTTCTAATCCTACAAGCTAATAGTATTGCCATTCAGGTTAACTATATTAACTCCCTCAGTTGGAGTAACTATTTGGCTAAAAGTACCTCACTCTAGACCTTAACCACTTCTAGACTTCCTGAAACCTATGTCCTTCTCTATTTCCAGCTGCCACAACGGTATTTTCAACCTTCCCCAGCCAGCATCCTCTCGGTTGACATCGGCTGGCTTGTGACTGGCTGTTGCTATCTCGGGCTAATCTGTTTTACAGGTTCGGAAGGAAGTTACAGAGGAAAACTAGAAAGAGAAACAGCTGAATCAAATTATGTTCACAAATTTCAATCCAATAGCAGAGGCCTGAGCAAAGGCAATGGCTTCCTGGCCCACTAGAAATAGGAAAATCAAGATTCCTGGCTACTGCACATATAATGAAAGGAATCTTCTCAGGACTTTTGAACCCAGGGAGACTGACTTTTGTTAGGACAGATTTGCTGCTTTCATACATCTACACCAACTGACCGCTGTAAATTTGAAAGACTTGTATCACATTATAAAAATTTAGGACAAAGGTCATGGTTTGTATCTTTCTGGATCCTGTTACATTCTGTCCCATTTCCACAACTATATAGGTATGATTTCTAACCTGACACTTTAATATGGCTCCCTACTGCGTGTGAAGAAGTGGGTTTGTATCTACAAAAAGCTCATGCAAAAACAAAAGCATCATGTATTTTGAACATTTTGCTTGGCCAACTAAAGATATCACTGTTTAGTGGATTTTTGGTGTTGTTGTACTTTGCTATATGGTCAGCACAACTATCCCTGAATATGTTTTCTGTATAAAAATGCTTCATAACTAGATATTTTGATATCACTCTGAACTGCATCCAGAGAAGTGGGTTTATATCCACAAAATAAAAATCAGTTTGTCTTAACGGTTCTGCCACATTTTCCTTTTTCTCCCTCTCCCCTCCTTTTTATGTCCCATTAATGGTTATGTAGGTGAGGGAATATCTCCTGGTCTTCTCCAATTTGCACTCTGTATTGCCTATGAATGTTCACATATGTTTGTCCTGCCAGTTACCTATTATTGGTTATGTACCTTTAATGGTTATTCAAAGACGTAGTGTTAATCTGGAAAATAAGTATGGAAAGGAATCTTGCAGCACCCTTGAGATAGAAGTTGGTGGCATGTGCTTTCGTAGACTTGAGCCTTTCTCTGCTGCATTTGGTGGAGTGGAGTGGAAAGCCCAGTCTGTGTATGTGAGCGTCCACAGGAGTGCAAGAATTCAAAGAGATCCGTCAACTGACATCTTTGGACAGCTTTAAAAAGGCTGTCAAGACGGATCTTTTCCAGCAGGCCTTCCCTGGATAAATAATCTCAGCATCAGGAACCCTTGTTAAGGATTCCCAGTGGTTTTCCAGGAATACACAGCTATCCTGTTCGGCTTACTGTTGTTGTATTGTTGTGTTGTATTGATGTAGTTTTAATTGCTGGTTTTAAATTGTAACTGATTTAATATCTTTCTAAGGGAGGGAGGGACGCAGTTTGTTTATTGATGTAATGGTATTTTATCGTGTAAGCCGCCTCAATTGATCTCAAAGAGGCGTAAATATTATTATTATTACTATTATAAGAAAGCTGATATGAGGAGAATCACCTCATTTGAAATGTGGTACTGGGGAAGAGACCATGATGTCATACGGTGGCAGATAAATAAAATAAATTTTAAAAATTAGCTTTTGTTTATGCACACAGTCAGCTCTCCATGTTTGTGGCTTTGACTTTTGCAGATGTGATTATTCGTTGTTTTGATTAATATGTTCTCTCTGGGTCCTCCAGCATGACTGTGCCAGAAATTGACCATAGAGTTGTGCTGGAAAACCTAGATGTTCCTAAAGAAAACTGTTCTCCAGACATTTATAGGTCCTCTGGCAGATGTTGGCCATAGAGTTACATTGGAGGACCTGGAGGTTCCCAGAGAGGTATTTTCTTAAGTAAAAAGAACAGTTGTTTTTTTAATTCGTCATTTTTCCACATTTGTGGGGGTCCTTCACCCCTAACCCCAGCAAATGTGAAGGGACCACTGTATATATATTAGAAAAGTTAGTTGTTTTTGCTGTAGCAGGGACTGAGGGGTATGGAGAGTTGTTCCTCCTACTGTTGATTCTCACAGTCTATGTCCTGCCTATTAGAGCAGTGAGGAAGAGCAACCCACATCCGGGTGCTTTCAACTCCATTGCTTAAAAGAAACATTGCATAGGTAAGTCCAGTGTTCTCTGTTTTTCTCTCTCTCTCTATCTGGAACAGCCCTGGCTCATCGGGAGCAGCAGGGGTTTTAATAAACTTATTTTGTCCATCTATGTGTGGTGGAAACGATTCCTCGGTTTTCTTTTGAAAGGTGTTTTGTTTCTTAGGAAGTGAAACTGACTTGGGGATGTTTGGTTACAAAAATATTGCTTTCTAGAGGCTCAATAAGGGTTTGGCATTCTTCATTTTCCCCCTTACATGGAAATTCTGTGTTCATTTTGCCTATATTTAAGGAGTCGGCTGTTGGTTATTCAGTTGACTTCAATTCTTTTCGTTTGTTTGTTTGTTTTTGTTTTCTCCCCCTCCCTTTTTTTAAGTGAGCAGAAGGAAAAGAGGAAGAAAGAAAGCTGTAATATTTTCAGTCTCGGATGACAAAATGCCTTGATCCTCCTTGAGAAATAGAAACGTAGGGTGCAGCTACACTGTAGAAATACTGTCATTTGAGAGCATTTTACATTCTGTAGCTCCATCCTATGGGATTTGTAACTTTACAGGGTCTTTAGACTTCTCTTCCAGTAGTTTGCCTCACCAAACTACAAATCCTAGGATTCTGCAGGACGGAGCCTTGGCAGTTAAAGTGGTGTCAAACTGTAGTATTTCTACAGTGTTGGTGCACTCTTAGATTGTGTGGAATAGATTTTCTTCCCAAGGACTCCTTTTGACCTTGTGATGCTCAGACAGAGAACAGAAAGGCATCTGGAGGGGAGTTCATTGAAAGAAGCTAAGGTCAAAAACACACTGCAGAAATAATCCAGTTTGTGTTCACTTTAACTGTCCCGCCTCTCTGCTTGGAAGTCCTGGGAACTGTAGTTTATTGTAGCAACAGAGCTCTCTGACAGAGAGGGCTACGTAAATGTGTCACAAAACTACAGTCCCCCCTATTCCCTAGCATTTTGCCCTGGCAGTTAAAGTAGTCTCAAACTGGATTATTTCTGCAGTGTGTTTGGGACCTAAGTTGGACCCATACATTTTGCTGCCTGAAGCAAAGGTCAAGATAGTCTTCCCCACCTGCACTACAGTTCCACATATAGGATAGAACTGGCAAGAGCAGCAGAAATTATGGGAAAGGACTGTGGGTGGAGGGCTTAGGATGTCTAATAGAGATTGAAGGGTTGCATGAAAGACTGCGGGAGGATGTGGCGCCTTTTCACACTCAAGTAAATAAAAGGCTTTTGTTTGTGATTTTTAAATGAAGAAATCTCTCCAACTCAATCTAATTTGAGTTTCTCATTTATTGTTGCAGTGCAATACATATTTTTTAAACATCATCTTTATTGGCCATAAACACATTGCAAACAAATTTTGAAAATATATCTATAATATGAACAATAATAACAAAAAATAGGGAAAAACTAGATTAAACCACTAAACGCACACAACTGCCTCCTCCCTCCTCCCCACCCTACAAAAACTGGAAGTTATATGCCTCTCTTTCTTTATATATAATAAGTTATTTATGCCTCTACATTATACAGTGGGCCCTTGGTATCCGCTGGGGTCTGATTCCAAGATTGCCTGCAGATACCAAAATCCATGGATGCTGCCATTAAATACAGTGAGATAGTTAAATGGTATACCTGATATAAAATGGCAAAATCAAGGTTTGCTTTTTGGAATGTGTTCTTTGAATATTTTCAAACCATGAATGATTAAAGAATCTGTGGATATGAAAGGCCAACTGTATCAACTCTGTTTATTTACAAAACCTAAAGCTGATTTGTCTGGTCAGTGTAACTGTAAAGTATACAATAAACAAATCCTAATCTTTCTTACCGTTATTCAAATATTTCTTTTTTATCAACATTATCAATTTGTCTGGTTTAGCAAGTTCAGTCCTCTTTATCAGCCAACCTCCTTGTGTTGGTATGTCAGTAGTCTTACATCTCTGAACATATATTATTCTTGCAGCTGTAATCATGCATTGCAGTGTCTTTTCATATTTCTTAAAAATTTGATCAATGAGCATTCCAAGAAGGAACATTTCTGGTTTCATAGCATAAGAAATACAGTCGTCCCCTGGGTTACGAAGGTAATCCATTCCGGGATTACCTTCGTAACCCGGAAGCTTTCGTTTCCCGGGGGACCGCTTTCGCGAACGGACCACACAGCCGATTTAAAGGGGCTGCGCGGTTTTTTTCATTCAGATCCCGGGGGATACTGTAGCGGTCCCGCCGGTTTCGGATCCCGGGGTTTTCGTAACCCGGGGGATTCGTAAGCCGGGGGACCACTGTATTAAAAAAACATTTTTTTTTTCTTTTGCAGGTCTTTAAAAGAGCATACCCTGGTAAGAAATTCTTTGTCTTGAGAGAGAAGAGAAAGGAGTCATTTTGACCCCCTTCCCCCTTGTAGAGTTTGTGGTACCTAGGTGCAAAATGGATGAGCAGAACTCTTCAAGCCCTGAGAGAGGAGGAGGCCCTGAGGCCATCAAGAGTGAAGGAAGTGAGGAAATCTGGGAAGGAACACTGCAGGAAATCTTTGGCGAAGACCCTCTAAGCAATGAATCACAGCGCCAGCGCTTCAAGCAAATCTGTAACCTGGAGTCCCAGGGCCCCCGAGAGGTTTGCAGCCGGATCCACAATCTCTGCTGTCAGTGGCTGAAGCCAGAGTCACACTCCAAGGTTCAGATCCTGGACCTTGTAGTCCTGGAGCACTTTTTGGCTGTCCTGCCCCCAGAGATGGAGAGCTGGGTGAGAGAGTGTGGACCAAAGACCTGTTCCCAAGCAGTGACCTTGGCAGAGGGCTTCCTCCTGAATCAGGCAGAGGAGAAGAAGCAGGAAGAGGAGCAGGTAAGAGTATTTCAATGTTTAAATCAGAGCTAGGTAATGTGGAGTATATGTGACACATTTCCCCATTGCCGCTGCCACATTTGATGCCTTGACACTGAAATTTGGTGCATGGATTGTCATAATTGCTTTAGAAAACAAGAAGCTTGTCCTTTAAAACATACTGTTGTTGTTGTTAGCTGCTCTTGAGTCGATCTCAGGCCATGGCGACCCTGTGGATAAGACATGTCCAAGATTTCCTGTTCTCCATTGTTCTGCTCAGTTTCTGCAAAGTCATACCCATGTTCTCCTTACGTTCATCAGTCTAGCATGCAGCCTTCCTTTCTTTCTGCTTCCCTCCACCTTTCCTGTAATTTTTATTTTTTCCAATGAGTTGTGCCTTCTTCTCATGATGTGTCCAAAGTATGACAGCCTCAGTTTTGTGATCTTGGCTTCCAAGATTTCTGGCTTGATCTCCTCTGGGGGTCATTTGTTTGTCTTTTTGGCTGTCCATGTTATCCTCAGCACTCTTCTCCAGCACGACATCTCAAATGAATTGGTTTTCTTCCTGTCTTGTTTCTTAACTGTCCAGCTCTCACGTCTATACATGGTAATAGGGAAACAGAAGTATGGACCCAGAATTCATAGAATCATAGAGTTGGAAGAGACCACAAGGGCCATCCAGTCCAACCCCCTGCCATGCAGGAACTCCCAGTCAAAGCATCCCCGACAGATGGCCATCCAGCCTCTGGTTAAAGACCTCCAAGAAAGGAGACTCCACTACAGTCCGAGGGAGTGTGTTCCACATGTTTGTTTGCTTTTTAAATTGGATTACATTTGACATGTTTTACCAAACCAGTGCCTAAAATGTTCCTGATGCAAAAGCCTGGGGACTCCCCTTGAGAGATTCACTGTTCTCTGCCTAACAAAGGGGTCTGTGAATCCTCACAAGGGATGGAGACACCTTGAATCTCAGGTGGAGTACCGTTTTGTTTTGCAAATGGCATTCAGATTTTCATAGAATCATAGAGTTGGAAGAGACCACAAGGGCCATCCAGTCCAACCCCCAACCATACAGGAACTCTCCATCAAAGCATCCCCATTGACAGATGGCCATCCAGCCTCTGCTTAAAGACCTCCATGGACGGAGACTCCACTACACTCCGAGGGAGTGTGTTCCACCATCGAACAGCCCTTACTGTCAGGAAGTTTATAATTATAAATCTTCTTTCAGACAAGGTGGGTGCCCTCCTTACAGCTTGTTTCCCAAGGCAGATAATAATAATAATAAGAATAATAATAATAATAATAAGAAGAAGAAGAAGAAGAAGAAGAAGATTTATTTCTATACCGCCCTTCCATAGATCAGGGCGGTGTACAGCATATAAAAACATTAAAACATTAAAAACAAACCAATTACAATAAAACAATAAAAACAATAAAAACAATATTCCCATTACAGTACAAGTGCGAGTGCGGCAGCAAAACAGTAGGCGACTTACTACAGGCTAATAATAAAAAGATCCATTCAACAATATGCCTGCTTAAATAAATAGGTCTTTAGATCCTTCTTATATTGAACAAGGGAGGGGGACAAGCGGAGCTCGGTAGGTAGAGAGTTCCAGAGACAGGGGGCAGAGATGGAATATGCCCTCTTCTTCGTGCTCACTAGTCTAGTCTCCGGAACTCTCAATAACCGCTGTCCAGAAGATCTTAGTGTGCGGGGCGGATTATATGGGGAGAGACGGTCCTTCAGGTACCCTGGGCCCAAGCCATATAGGGCTTTATAGGTAATAACCAGCACTTTGTACTGAGCCCGGAAGCGAATTGGCAGCCAATGAAGATCCTTCAGGATTGGTGTTATATGGGCGGCCCTGGGAGCACCAGTGACCACCCGCGCTGCCATATTTTGCACCAGTTGTAGCTTCCGAGTGTGATACAAAGGCTGCCCCATGTAGAGCGCGTTGCAGAAATCCAACCGAGAGGTTACTAGAGCATGTACTATGGTTTCAAGGTCCCTCCGGTCCAGGTAGGGACACAGCTGGCGTATCAGCCGAAGCTGATAACAGGTGCTCCTGACCGTCGCGTCCACCTGAGAAGTCAGATGGAGCGACGAGTCAAGGAGCACCCCCAGACTGTGTACTGTGTCCTTCACGGGGAGCGTGACCCCGTTCAGGACAGGTGGAACCACCTCCATCCCTGGGCTGGGAGAAACTATCACCAGTACTTACGTTTTCTCTGGATTCAGGCTGAGTCTATTTTCCCTCATCCAGTCCATTACCGATTCCAGACAGGCCACGAGAGGAGCGACGCCATCCCTGGTCACTGCATCAGTCGGAGACATAGAGAAGACTATTTGGGTATCATCAGCATACTGATAACCCCGCACCCCATGCCTCCGGATGATCTCTCCCAGCGGTTTCATGTAAATGTTAAAGAGCATGGGGGACAGAATGGCTCCTTGAGGGACCCCAGAAGTGAGGGCCCTCTTATCGGAGCACACGTCCCCCAGCTGCACCATCTGGAACCTCCCGGAGAGGTAGGACCGGAACCACTGAAGCGCAGTGCCTCCAATTCCCACCTCTGCCAGGCGTTCCAGAAGGATACCATGGTCGATGGTATCAAAAGCCGCTGAGATGTCCAAAAGCACCAACAGGGACACGCTACCCCTGTCGATGCCCAGACGGAGATCATCGACCAGGGCGACCATGGCAGTCTCAACCCCGTAGCCCGCCCGAAAACCGGTTGAAATGGATCTAGAAAATCCGTTTCATCCAAGATCGATTGAAGTTGGAGTGCAACCGCTCTCTCGATCACCTTCCCCAAAAATGGCAGTAGCGAGACTGGCCGATAGTTGTTATGAACCAGGGGATCGAGGGAGGGCTTTTTAAGTAATGGTTTTATTGTGGCCAATTTAAGATTTTGCGGAAAATGCCCTTCCCTCAAAGATGAATTAATAATCCGGTGTAACAATGAAGTTACAACCGGTCCCCCCTGGGCCACTAGCCACGAGGGACAGGGATCGAGGGAGCAGGTTGTCTTCCTAAGACTTCTAAGGATCTTGTCCACATCCTCGGTACTGACAGACTCAAACTGATCCAGTACAACAGAGTCCACGGAAGCTCTAGACACCTCTATTCTGGGTTCTGCTTCAATTCTGGCGTCCAGACCTTCGTTTATCCGAGAGATTTTATCCGCGAAGAAGTTGTTAAATTGGTCACAGCAGGCCTTGGTTGGTTCAAGGATCTGGTTCGGGGCATGGGGGAGCTGAGTTAGCTCCCTCACTACCCTGAACAACTCTGCTGGACGCGACTCCGCGGACGCGATACGAGCAGCAAAGAACGAGTTCTTAGCTGCTTGTATCGCCTCTCCGTAGTCCTTCAAATGATGGTCTAGGAGAGCCTTGTCGGATAAACGCTGGTGTTTCCGCCAGGCGTACTCTAGCCGTCGCAGGACCCGCTTCCTTGCCCGGAGATCTTCTGTATACCAGGGCTTTCTTTTGGAGGCAGGCCTGAGAGGGCGCTTGGGAGCGATACTGTGTATAGCCCTGGAGAGAGTTACAGGTATGGTGGCAGGGTTGGTTGTAGACCATAAGAACCCAGTGGGTTCTAGATGGTAATACTCCTAGCTTTGCTCTAATGAGTCAAGAATGTAAGGACACATATCCTAAAACTAGTTGCCCATCCTTTTCTTGAAAACTTAGGGTACCCTAAGCCCTCTTCTAAGTTCCAGCCCTACCCTCAGATCTTCATTTGATGCCTTGGAACTTTTATCATATGCAGCTTTTAAACCATAATTGGTAGTCCTTGTGGTCTCTTCCAACTCTGTGATCCAAACCACACAATGTCTCTTCTGATCCATCATTCCTATGCCTCCAAAGCATAGTTGCACCTGTTCATTGATGGGGAAATCCCCCCCAATAAGCGCCCAGTCATGCTGCTGTGTATTAGTCCTCAGGTGTGATAAATTCCTCCCGCAGCACTTCCAACATTGGGCAGTCACATGCTGTCATTCTTCTTCTGTCCCTCTCTCCCCCTCACTATTTCCAAACAGTCTGTTTTTTTTTCCCCTGGGCGGCTAACATCAATAAAAAGTACAGTTCAGTACATCGAAATAGTTCCCTCCCCCCTTAAAAAGTTATTAAATCAATTACAGATTAAAATCCAACAATTAAAAATACTTCTTAAAAATACAATAGCAATCAAACAATAGCAGCAATTACATCAGATCTTCAGGAGGATTTGGGAGCTTTTTTCAGGAGGGGTTGCTGAGGCCGGGATTATCTATCCTGGAAAAGCCTGCCGGAAGAGAACTATTTTGACAGCCTTTTTGAAGCTGTCTAAAGATGTCAATTTTCCTTTTCTTTCATCTTTCACTAAAGTACATTGTCATAACTCCAGAACTGTGTTACAATAAAAAATAAATAACAATAAAAATCCATGTTGGGTAGAGCATAGGACAAGGAGCCAAGGTTAAGAGGAAGTGTGGAAGAGAAGGCAATGGACCATCGATGGCAGAAACCACCCCAGTTGTGCCATTGTGAAGATGTACAATAATGAATGCTCCCAAGCCAGTACATTTGCGTTTTCATTCACTACTGCGATTGCGGCATGTGTGATATAGTCCTTTGTTCCTCTTTTAGGTCAAAAATCTGCCTATCAGTGTTCAATCTGTGCTAGAGAAGAATGACAGGCAGAGCCCCCAGCAAAGAGAAATAAAGGAGGAGAGGGACAAAGGTGTTACCTTGCCAGGTAAGGATGAATTGCAAAGGAGGAACTGAAATGGTGTGTTTAATTCAGCTTGGGCCTCCCCTGCAGAAAGTATGAGAGTGATCCATTTTGCAGGAGGAGATTGTTGTTTCCAGTCCTTTCCACAGTTCAATTTTCAACCCCTAAAGACCTGATTCGTGGGAATCAATTCTGTCATTTGTGACCCAGGCACCAAATAGGGAGAGATGCGTTTCTATCCAAGTGAAACACAGAAAGGGCATAAAATACTTAAAATACAAATTAAGGGTAAGACAGATCCCAGCCCATTTATATTTAACTCATTCATTGATTTGTTCATTTACAACAAATGTTATATTTATATCCCATTTGTCCTCCAGTGAAACCGCCTAGCTCTCTTCCCCTCCTGCTCTATCCTTGCCCAACATCAACCTGGTGAGGTAGGCCAGACAGAGAGAGAATGTGACTGGCACAGTTTCAGCCAGTGAGATTCATAGCTCAATTGGGACTAGAAACTGGATGTCCCAAATCTCTTTTTAACATCCTAACTGACACATTACAGTCTTATACTGCAGTGCTGTATATTTCATGGAGATGTAAATGCAGTTGTAGTGGAAGGGATAACTTCCTAGAAAATGTTTGTATTTATTTGTTTACTTAAATATTTATACCCCACCTTCCCTAAAGGCTGCAGAGTGACATGCAGTCTGACAGTACAGTATATTACCCTGACCAATAGGGAACAGAGAAGGGTCACTCCAGCAGACCTCAGACAGGAATATGTAAGGAAAGATGCTTCTTTAACTATTGAGGTCTCAAGCTGTTTAGGGTTTTAAATGTTATGGATTATTTCTGTCATGAGTTTCCAAAGTGGCATACAATTAAAACAATTTAAAATGGTTCTGGATGAAATCAGTATAAATAATGTAAATTGGGTAAAAGAATATTAAATAGATTGCTAAGATAAAACAGATCACAGAGTTAAAGTAGCAAAAAAAGACTAACACAGTTAAAACTATGTACAGTGCGCCTGTGTCATACATCGGTGCCCTATATGTGGCTTTCAGCTTACGCTGGAAGCCAGGCAACAAGGAGGAAAGGGTGTGCACGTGCCTCCGTGCCTGATTCCCATTAATTTCAATGGTGCTCAAGCATATGTGGAATTTGCCTTACGTGTGGGGGGGGGGGGGTCCAGAACGGATCCCTCGTGTAAGACAAGGGCACACTATACATATACAACTGAAAGTCAGTGTGATGTGGTGATTTGAGCACTGCACTACGACTTTGGGTTCAAATCTCCACTTGGCCCTGGAAATGCACAGGGTGAACTTGGGCAAGTCACACTTTCTCGGCATCAAGAAGGCAAAAGGAAACCTCTGAGCAAATTTTGCCATAAAAATCCTATGATAGGTTTGCCTTTGGGTCTTCCTGACCCAGAAACAACTTGAAGGCACACGATGACAACAACCAACATACAAAGAAAAATCTGGATTATTGTCTTGGTCTCTGAGACAAGCAGATGTGTTTGGCTCCCCATCTTCTTTTTCTCACACAGAGACTGGGATAATGGTGGCAGCAAGTACTCAGTCGTGTTCGGTACATTTTGATGGAGTGGAAGCAGATCAGGTAAGGAGAAGGATGACTGGAAAGGTGGAGAGAGAAGCCTGGGTAACTCCATCCCCCATTCACATCCCTGGTAGGGATAGACAAGAATTTTGTTTTCCTTTTTTCTTGATCAAAGCGGCAGACAATATTATTTTGTAAGGGACTAAGGAAATATCCAGATCTCATCCACATTTGTAAGAAAAGATTTCCGAAAGTGCAAATATATAAGAGTCAGTAATTGAGTTTCAGAAAGGCCCTGTTGAGTCAGACCAGAGGCTCATCTTGTCCAGCATTGTGGTTCTCACAGTGCACCTCTAGGAAACCCAGAAGATGCGTGTGAAAGCCATAGACCTCTCCTGTTGTTTCCCAATAGGGGGAACTATAACTAGCATTTGGGTGCAAGTTACCTGGCAGTGATAAATTACTAGGAGCCATTGGTAACCTTTTCCTCCATTTGAAGCCAAATGCCACTCATGACTGTTTAAGCCAGTGATTACGAAACTTTGGTCCTCCAGATGTTTTGAACTTCAGCTTCCAGAATTCTTGACAGTAAAGCTGGCTGGGGCTTCTGGGAGCTGACATTCAAAACATCTGGGGGAACCAATGTTTTGGAGCCACTGGTTTAAACTGTGCAGGTTAACACTAATCCACCTCACCCTAAACTGCCTTTTAATAATAATAATAATAATAATAATAATAATAATAAACTTTATTTATATACCGCCCTTCCCACGATCAGGGCGGTGTACAGCATATGCAAAATTTTAAAAACATTAAAGCAGTAAAAACAAAACAATATTAAAATCCATATAACTTTATAGTAGCAGTATGCCAGTATAAGGGAATATGCCAGGCCGAGCCGATCATAACGGGAGGGGGGAGTCACAATAAGAGAATATTAGGGGTATGCTTGACCAAACAGATATGTTTTTAGCCCCTTTTTGAACGAAGTGAGGGAGGTAGCTTTTGATTAGATTTCTTGATACTGTTGCTATTACCTGTGAGCCAGAGGTGTTTTTCCCCCTTTTCATTATCCAGAGTCTGGTGAAGTTTGAGGAAGTGATTTCTCCTCACAATGAGTGGGCATTACAAGATTCACGCCAGAGAGCTATGCACAGGGAAGTCACGGAGGAGAACCAGGGGACTGTGCCCTCTCTTGGTAAGGCATCTACTTTCCCTAGCTGATGAGAATATTTGTTTTCAAGTGGAGTAATAATGGTAGGGGAAAAAAAAAACAATTCTGCTTCCAAGTTGGAGCTGTCTCAACTCATACCACTGGGCGATTCATAACACCAGGTCAGTGAATGAGTATCTCACACCCTCCAACGTTTTACAAATGAAAACTGGGGCATATGTGACCAAGCAATATCAAGGTTTATAGTCAAGATGCAAAAATTACTAATCAGGAAGAAAATGAAACCTATGAAGGATTGCTGCGGTTTGCATTTGCTTGGGACTACTGGGAAGGTCACAATATTGTCCCTTCTTCTCTCCCCCACCTTGAGTTAATATGAATGCAAACTACCTTTGCACGCTAAATTCAATTGACAGCAATTGAAGTAAGATGAGGACAAATGGGAAAGGTGGGAGGAGGAGAGAGAAGCAGGGATATTTTAAAAGCACCTGAAAAAGTGGGACTGCACAGAATCAATTGAGACTATTCCTGCCATAATCAGGACAGTTGGAGCATATAATATTTGTCCAGGTGTTGTTGAATTCCAGTTTTCTATCATAGCCAGTCTCCTCTGTGGTTAGGCATGATAGGAGTAGTTCTTCATCAGCTTCTGGAGGATTGAAAAATAGGTTAGAGGTGGATAACTGCATGAGGACCTAGGACCAATTTTCCTTTCATGCTGTGCCGCACCTCCCCCCCCCCCCAGCACACAGCAAGCCCAAATTTCTGTTTTCCTTCTAGTCCATCTCAAAACAGCAACAAGAAGTGATGCTTTAATTAATGTAACATTTTCAGCCTTTTGATCAGACTAATGTTGCTTGTCCTAAATTCTGGGACTCCAGACCAGAGCTTGTCAATTGCACGGGGGCAATGGGCCAGTTTTGTCCTGTCTAAACCCCTGCAGACCACACCTGCCTGAGAGTGCTCCCAAACACCTCCCCAAAATGGTGTCACTTCTTGTTACCAATTTGGGAAGGACCAAGAGGAAAACAGACATATTAGAGAGCTGGAGACCTTTCTGTGTGGGCCTGGGTGTTTTGCATAATATTTAATAATATAATAATATTTATTTATACCCTACTCTTCAGCCAAGGCTATCAGAGCAGCTTACAATTTGTTAATTAGACATTTCCCTGCCCTCAGGATTACAATCTAAAGAGACAAGACACAAAAGAAGAAGGGAATGGCTATAGGGAAGGGGAAAAGTCCAGCAGATCTCTCCCTCGGAGACCTGGATCAAGGCAGATGGACTGGAGGGAGGGCTCTTCTTCTTTTCAGGCAAGGCCTGTTGGAGTTGGCTTGCCTTTCTCTCCCTCAAGATGGTCGATGGAGGGAGGGCTCTTCTTCTTTTCAGGCAAGGCATGCTTGCCTTTCTTTCTCTTAAGATGATGGAGGGAGGGAGGGCTCTCCTTGTTTACAGGCAAGGCCTGTTGGAGCTGGCTTGCCTTTCTCTCCCTCAAGATGGTCGATGGAGGGAGGGCTCTTCTTCTTTTCAGGCAAGGCATGTTAGAGCTGGCTTGCCTTTCTTTCTCTTAAGATGATGGAGGGAGGGAGGGCTCTCCTTGTTTACAGGCAAGGCCTGTTGGAGCTGGCTTGCCTTTCTCTCCCTCAAGATGGTCGATGGAGGGAGGGCTCTTCTTCTTTTCAGGCAAGGCATGTTAGAGCTGGCTTGCCTTTCTCTCCCTCAAGATGGTGGAGGGAGGGAGGGCTCTTCCCCCTTACAGGGAAGGCCTGTTGGAGCTGGCTTTTGCATGTTTTGATCAGGTCTTTCCAAAGTACTGTAACCAGTTCTGCACACTACAGGTGACTTGGTTCAGTCCAGAGTACTAGCATAGTCTTCTGAGTGATGGCAAACAAGTGAAAAAGATCTTGTGGCTCAGTAATCTGTATGGATACATTTTGCAAGGCTTTTACAGCAATCTTTTCCAAAAAGAAATCGAACTTAACAAGGTTGGCAATGAGGCTTATTCTGAATATATCCCAAACCCATGCTTTTTAGTATTCTGTGGGTTACTTCTAATCCTTGATGTTCTCATAATTCCATTCCAGAGACAAACCCTGATGAAGAAGAACAGAGGGAAGAACTGTGGGTACCAGATTCAGAGGACTTGGGTGTGTCAGAAATCTTGGATAGTGGATCAGGTGATTCATCAAGTAAGCCATCTAGACACAACAGTACTCCTTACTACTGTTGACAGTTGCCTAGAAAATGTCTGGTCGCTCCCTTAGCCAATCTAAGGTTTGGAAATCCTGTTTAGAGTAGTGCTATCTAAGCTATCTGTCGTGGAGGACTGCCATTTCCCCTCCCTCCAGTGTGCCAGGGACTGGTACCACTGAATACAGTTGTGTCTTTCTTTCCTGGAAAACCTCCAGAAAATGGCTTCTGATGGTTCATGGCCCAATATCTCTGAATGGCACACTTTTCAGGGGTTAAGGGGACTTAATTGGCATTTCCTAAACAGATGATGAGCTGCATGTTACCCACATTTTCCTTTGCTTGGGATCCTATAGCAGCCGGATCTCTTTTATCTCACCACACACACACACACACACTGTCTTGCTTCTGGTTAACCAGAGCAGCATCAGCCCCTCCCAGGTCTTGACAGCTCCTGGATGGTAAAAAGTTTTTTGATGACCCAAGAAGGAGAGAGTAGCTCTCTGCACCCCATCCAGAAAGGTTCAGTGCACTGCCAATAAATTAATGTTACCATCCTTCATAAACCACATTGTACATCATAAGTTACTAAAGGGATGCAAGACAAGTGTGTGTACTCAAACAGTGGTTCCAGAGGTGTGGGTCTCTTCATAAACAAAGCATCTGGAGAATACACACCTTTTTGAAAATTATAGTAGCTTTTCCTTACTATAGTGGCTTTTCCTCCTGTGTAACAACAAAGTTAGGAGGAACAGCCATGGGGGCTAACCAGAAAGGGCTCTATGTGGCCTACAGGCCACATGTCACCCACTTCTATACTTCATTCCCCATACTTCAGTCTTCCAAGTGATTGGAACCGACTCCCAGTAGCCATAGCGAGCCTAGTCAGGAGTTCTGGAAGCTGAATTCAGAAACATCTGGAGAACCAATGTTTGGGAATCACTTCTGTATACATTCAATCTGTTTCCCTCATGAAATCCTGGTTCCATCCCCTGGGTAACCCAGTCAACTATGCTGTCCTGCGTAAATGGCTGTGATGGATAGCCCTGTGTCTAGGAGATGCCTCTGGGAAGATTCCAAAATTGCACCATTAAATTAAAAAAGGGGGGTTGAAGGCCCAATGCAGCCCAAGGCTCATGCTTTACCCACCCCTGATGTAAAGTACACATGGCATCAGCCAATGTGATGCTAGTACTGTGCTACTATGCTTTGTTCAGACCCCTCCAGAGTACTCTGTGCAGTTCTGCACACTAGAAATGACTCTGTTCAGCCAAGGTCACTAGCCCTGTCTTCTGAGCGAGTGCAAGCAAGTGACAAAGATCTTGTGTCCCAGTAACCTATGTGGATATATTTCTGCAAAGCTTTTGCCACAGTTTTCAAAAAAGAATCTAACATAGCAAACCCCATGGTTGGCAGGGAGGCCTTTTCTGCAAATATCCCAAGGCCACCCATTGTAGTAATCTGTAGAGTACTTCTGATCATTGTTGTTCTCGTTGTTCCCCAATTTCAGTTCCAGGGACGAATCCTGATCAAGAGGAACAGAGGGAAGAATTGTGGGTGTCAGATTCAGAGGACTTGGGTGTGGCAGAAATCCTGGATACTGAATCAGGTGATTCATTTTAAATAAGCCAGTTAGACACGACAGTACCCATCCCCCAATACTAGATCCAGTTTCCTTGAAAACATCTGGTCACTCCCTCAGCCATTCTAAGGTTTGAAAGTCCAATTCACAGCAGTTCTTTCTAAGCTATCTGGTGATGTGGAGGACTGGTAGTTCTCCCCAACTCCCAGTGTGCAGGGGACCAGCGCTATCTTTGTGCTCACTCGCAACAGTTGTATCTTTCTTTCCTAGAAAGTCTTCAGGGAATGGCTTCTGATCGGTTGTGGTCTGATACCTTTGAATGGAACTGTTTTAAAGCAGGCCACATTTCAGGGGTCGGGGATGTATATTGGCATTTTTTGAACAGATGAGGAGTTGCACATTCCCTGCATTTTACTCCCCCGAGAGCCTAGAGCAGCCAGATCTCTGTTGTCCAGCCCCCCTACTTCCTTCTGGTTAACCAGAGCAGCAACAGCCCTTTCCAGTCTTGATAGCTGCTGGGTGCTGAGAGGTTTGAAATCAGTACTGTGATGTTACTATGGTGATACTGTGCTTTGATAAGGTCTCTCCGTAGTACTGTATCCAGTTTTGCACACTGAAGATGACTCAGCTCAGATCACTAGCCCAGTCTTCTGAGTGATGACAAGCAAGTAAAAAGCCATCTTGTGGCCCAGTAACCTATGTGGATATATTTATGCAAGTCTTTTCCAGCACTGTTTTCCAAAAAGAAACCTAACTCAGCAAACCCCATGGTTGCCAATGAGTCCTTTTCTGCAAATATCCCAAGGCAATACTTTGTAGTATTCTGTACAAAATTTCTGTCCTTGATGTTCTCATCTTTCCAGAGACAAACCCTGATCAAGAGGAACAGAGAGAAGAACTGTGGGTACCAGATTCACAGGCCTTGGCGGTGGCAGAAATCTTGGATGCTGGATCAGGTGATTCATTGAGTAATCCAACTAGACACAACACTCTTCTCCAGTATTATAGGCAGTTGCCTAGAAAATGACTGGTCACTCCTATAGCCATTATAAGGTTTGGAAGTCCGAGTCAGAGCAGTGCCTTCTAAACTATCTGATGTTGAGGATGGGTCCAGCCCCCTATCCCAAGTCCCTAGTGTGCAGGGAACTTGCACCATCTTTATGCCCTCTGATGACATTTTCTGGAAACTCTGGTGGCTTGTTGCTCGATACCTTTGAATGGCTCTGTTTTAAAGTATGATTGGCCACATTTTAGTAGTGGTGGGGGGCCTATTGGCATTTCCTGAAAAGATGAAGAAGTGCACATTACTGGAATTTCCTTCCCCTGGGAGCTTAGAACAACCATATCTCCATGTCTTAATTCTGTCCTTTACTCCCCACCCACTTCCATCTGATTAACTGGAGTAACAGCAGCCCTCCCTGGTCATGACAGCTGCTGAATGATGAGAAGTTTTTGGATGAGCCAAGAGGAAAACAATAGCACTCTGCACCCCTACCAAAAATCGACATGCCTAGGTATGGGGCCTGCCAATACATTAATTTTATCAGCCATCATTGCCTGTATTATGCATGGCTAAGTCACTCAAAGGATGCAAAGCAATATGTGTGCTCCTTGTTTTATAGAACAGTGGTTCCAGGAGTTTGGGTCTCTTCATAAAGAATACATCTGGGGAATACACATCTTCTTGAAAGTTGAAAGGGGGCTAACAAAAAACCAGAGAGGGCCACATGTGTGTCTTATGTGCCACATGCTGCCCACTCTTATCTTAGAGGCTCTATACCAATGGTTCCCAAACTTTTGGCTTCCAGGTGTTTTGGACTTCAACTCCTAGAGGCCCAGCCAGCTTGCCCAACAGTCAGTGTTTCTGGGAGCTAAAGTCAAAAACATCTGGAGAAACAAAATTTGGGAACCAAAATTTGGGAACCATTGCATTGACCCCCTCGGAAGGACAGCTCTCCTTATTGCAATAGAAAACGAGAATCTGGAGCTCATAGAGTTGCTCTTGAGCTTTAATGTTAAGTTTTCCTCATAAACACCACTGAAAACTGGGTCCCATTCCTAGCACAGCAGTGAAACCCCTAGATAGCCCAGGCTCCCACACTGTCCTACCTAAGGGACTGTGATGGATAGACCTATATCTAGGAAATGCCTCCGGAAGGTTGCAAGCCAGGCCTGAAAGCTACGGTTTTTTCCAGTGGGTGTTTTTTGTCCCACATTTCTTCTTTCAGATATTTTAAGTCACTGGTGGGTAACTGTCAGAGCTTGAGGGGCCACATCTTTCCAAGTAAAACTTGAATGATGGCTACTTCTCACAAACTCTCACAAAACAAATCTTTATTTTTTGTCCCCCAAATCTCCAAACATCCTGTAGGATGCATTTTCACCATATTTTAATAGACCCATGGCTATGTTAGGCACAGTGTTTGGCAGCATGATAACAAAAATTTCCTCAGATGTCACTCTGGTTTTTTAAAAAGGCTGATAAAGGTCTCAAAAGTGTGGCAGAATGCCTCTCCCAGTCGGGAGCATGTTCGGGCAAATTAAACAGTTGTTGTTTCGTAACTTCAAATCATTTCCAACTTATGGTGAACCTAAGGCAACCATATCTTAGAGTTCTCTTGGCAAAAATTTTTCATAGGTGTTTGCCTTTGTTTTTTCTAAAGCTGAGACAGTGTGACTTGCCCATTGTGATGTCTCCAGAATCATAGTCCAACTGACAAACCATAATCCCATACTGACTGTCAATCAAATTAAACTGCTAAAAAAATTAAATTAAAATTACAAATGCCCGTAATAGAATAATGACTAAGGAGATCCCTTATTAAAGCTAAAACAAAAGTGTAAAAACATGACAACATAAGAAACTAAAATAACATTAGCAGCAAGATTATCATAAGATCTCAGCACACTAAAATCAGTTCTTAAAAGTGACATGAGCAATAAAATAACATTTGCCTGGAGATGAAAAGATTACAACCTAGGCACCAGATGCCTGTGGAGGGTAGAAACAGGAGTATTTCTTCCCATTTTTTCAGTGTCCATTAATCCCTTTCCCATTCTAGGATGTTCCTTCTATCTGAAGTGGGAGTCAATCTTGTCTGTGTTTGTGCTTCTTCTCACAGATGACTGGAGGAAAATGGATATTGGTGACAAATGTGTAAACAAATTTGATCTTGTGAGACACCAGCAAACAGACACAGAAGAAGAAGATTACAATAGATGCACCAAATGTGGAAAATGTTTTCCCCAAAAGATGGACCTTATACTTCATAAGCAGGCCCCTGCTGGAACGGAATGCAGGGAGTATTTTGATCACAAATTTGCAAAAAACCAGGGTCTCCATCTAGAAGAGGAACCATACAAGGTAGACTTATCAGGGCAGCAGAGACTTCACACAGGAGGGAAACCATACAAATGCCAGGAATGTGGCAAATGTTTTGCTCACAGCTCAAACCTTTTGAATCATCTGATAGTTCATACTGGGGAGAAACCATTCAAATGTGAGGAGTGTGGAAAATGTTTTGTTTATAAGTCAGGCTTCATGAGGCATCAGAGAAGCCATACAGGAGAAAGACCTTACAAATGCCAGGAGTGTGGAAAATGTTTTGCTCACTCATCAATCCTTCTGATTCATCAGAAAATTCACACAGGAGAAAGACCATACAAATGCCAGAAATGTGGAAAAAGTTTTGTTCAGGAGTCAGGCTATATGAAACACGAGAGAGTCCACACAGGAGAGAAACCATACCCATGTCAAGAGTGTGGGAAATGTTTTGCTCACTCATCAGCCCTTCTGACCCATCAGAGAGTCCATACAGGAGAAAAACCATACAAATGTCAGGAATGTGGGAAATGTTTTGCTCGCAAGTCAGACCTTGTAACTCATGAAAGAACCCACACAGGAGAGAAACCATACAAATGCCAGGAATGTGGGAAATGTTTTGCTCAGAATTCAACCCTTCATGTCCACGAGAGAAGCCACTCAGGAGAAAAACCACACAAATGCCAGGAGTGCGGAAAATATTTTACTCATAATTCAACCCTTCTAGTCCACATGAGAACCCACACGAGAGAGAAACCATTTAAATGCCAGGAGTGTGGGAAATGTTTCACTGGAAAGGCAAACCTTGTTGGCCATCAGAAACTTCATACTGCAGAGAAACCATATAAATGCCAGGAATGTAGTAAATGTTTTATTCGCAGTACAGACCTTTTGACTCATCAGGTAGTTCACACTGGTGAGAAATTATACACATGCCAGCAGTGTGGGAAAGATTTTAATCGGAATTCAAGTCTTCTCATTCACCAGGCAGTCCACTCAACAGAGAACTCATACAAATGCCAAGAGTGTGGCAAATATTTTGCTTGCAAAAGAGTTCTTGTCAATCACCAGAGAATCCACAAAAAAGAGAAAATGTACAAGTGCCAGGAGTGTGGGAAAAGTTTTGTTCAGAAATCAGGCCTTGTGAATCACCAGAAAATCCACACAGGAGAGAAACCATTCACTTGCCTAGAATGCGGCAAAAGTTTTGCTCATAGATCAAGTTTTGTGAAGCATGAAAGACTCCACACTGGAGAGAAGCCATACATCTGCCAGGAGTGTGGGAAATGTTTTGCTCACTCCTCAGCCCTTCTGACTCATCAGAGAGTTCACACGGGAGAGAAACCATACAAATGCCAGGAGTGTGGGAAATGTTTTGCTTACAAATCAGACCTCGTGAGTCATCAGAGAGTCCACACAGGAGAGAAACCATTCAAATGCCAGGAGTGTGGGGAATGCTTTGCTCGGAAAACACTGCTTAACAGACATGAGAGAATGCATAACAGTAACCCTGTTCTTGGCCAGTATGGAACAGTTTTGATTACTGCTCAGTTATGGGAGTCTGCCAGCAAATCCACGCAGGAGGAAAGCCATACAGATACGGATAGTGTGGTAAATGCTATGTTCACACATGAAATGCTATGACCATATAAATGGCCAAGATTTAATTGGGACACTGAGAAACTTCAAAATCACTGTCCCAGAAAAAGAGGCTGCAGTGACGAACATGATAGCCCAAAGATAGGAGGTAGAAGAGAGAGATAGGAGCTCAGTAACAATATTAATCCAGTCATGATAGGCAGCTTGAAGGCACATGCGCATGCCTATTTTCAGATATGCCACTCAGTAAATCAGATATCATGGCTGCCTTCAGAGCAACCTCACTCTGATCGAAAGAGGGCAGCAGACTAAGAGATGTTATAGTTAAGTTTGTTATGGAAAGCATGTGTGACACCTTTTTGGCTGCTGTGAAGAATAAAAATTCTACAATATGTCAAGGTGATCCTGTGGCCTTCTTTCAGGACATTAGCCCATCTTGTTGTGTGTGTGCGAGTCATTTCTGACTTACGGCAACCCAATCACAGGATTTTCTTGGAGAAATGTAGTCAGAGGGGATTTGCCTTTGCTTCCCTCTGAGGCTGAGAGATTTACCCAAGGTTTATCCAGTGGACAAGTAGAGATTCAAACTCTGACTTCCAGATTTCAAACCACTACAGCATGCTGGCTCTCCTTTATTCTCATTCTTCAGAAAGCTCCACAAAGCTTCCAAAGCTCCACAAACATTTTGAGAAAGGAAACTCACACCACTGAGGCTATCCTACAAAGTGAATTATTCAGTCTGGACACAAATTTACTGTTTTAAATAATTGTGCAAAAGCCTTTCTCATTAAAAACCATCTTGCCTCATCAACTAACTTGCCAGAAGACAATGCAGCAGAGGAATCTTAAAAACCTTAGTGTACCTGAACTACAAGCTTGGCAATGCCCAAACAGCAAATTCAGAAGAAATTACTTTAAAGCTGTCAGGTTGTTAAGACTATATAATCATTAAAGCTGTTGGAAGCAACAAAGCATCAATGCATGTGTAAAATTATTAGTGAGACAGCGAACTCTAGATAATGCCTGCCCTTTGTTTTCACTTCTCTGCATCTTTCTTTGGTCTATTTTACTCAAGCCTTTTGTTTCCATGTTAACTGAAGAAGTCGCTTTCCCCTTGTCTGAGAAGTTTATGTCTTCATTTTCTTTTGTCGGGGAATGAGCATCCAATGGATTCCAACCTCAGTAATGGATGCTACCTTACATGAGAGCCAGTTTTTAGGGGCTTTTTTAACCAAGTTTAGGTCAATATCTTTTGTCTATCTCCTTTACTATCCTAAGATGTATTACCTGAGACAATAAATGTAAAGTTTTCCTTTTTTACCTTACAAGAGCATCCAGAGTCATTTCTCCTGTTGCTACCACAATATGCTACAAAAGCAATATTTACATGAGATCCCCCCTCTTTTACCTGCATATTTACTACTCTGGTGTAATGGACACAGAGACAATTAATTGTTAGGGCTAGTCTACACAATTAAAATACTCCTCATAGAATTTGATTAGAATGTGATCTGGCCACGCACAATTTGCAGACGTTTGGCTTCTTGCACCCCCCCCCCCCAAAAAAAAGCTCTGTAAACTCCACCAAAAAAAGCTTTGTGGGTTTTACCTGAGTATCTGGAAGGATATGGATTATTGGCAAAGGAAGGGAGAATAGATGCAGATATGTGCAGGAAAGTGGAGAAAATTATATGTCAATGCAAATGTGTGAAAATGGATTTACAGGTAGACTATCCGTTGGTCATGGTCTTTGTCCTTATGTCGCATTGATGCCCTGTCCTTATGTCGCATTGATGCCCTCAAGACACCTTCCTCTTTCCAGGCAAAGGCTTAGGAGTTCTTACTGTAAACTCCTCTCCAGGATTAGAATGAAGTTTATTGTTTTTACTGGTTTTATTTACATTTCTTGTTGCTTTGACTGTTTGAAAATTGAGGTGCATCGGAGAACCAATTTCTTTGTTCCAGACATTAAAGCAGGGTTTTTGACTCCACCATAATGCCTGCTATGAAAATTATGAGACTTAATGTTAATGGGCTTGGCAGTCCAGTCTAAAGGAGCAGGAATCAGAAAATCATAAAGGGTGAGGCTCCAGCTATACTTAGGTTTCAAGAGACTCACCATATATCCAGCCCATTCAGATTGCTGCCTGGGTAGTTCAGACAACTGCATGGAGCACAAGGTTCAAAGTAGGCCCAACTAAGAGTGTCAGAAAAATTTCATCTTGTTAGCACATCTTTATTGAGCTCTGGTGACACAGTGGTTAAATGCCTGTACTGCAGCCATTCACTCAAAACTATAAGGTAGTGAGTTCAGTACCAGCAAAAGGGCTCAAGATTGACTCAGGCTTGCATCCTTCCGAGGTCGCTAAAATGAGTACCCAGATTGTTGGGGGCCAAGTAGCTTACAGTTGTAAACTGCTTAGACACTGCTTAGGTGGTATGAAGCAGTATATAAGTGAAGCTGTTTGTTTTTTGTTTTGAGATGTAGAATAATAAAAAATAGAAGGTGGTACAATACATACAAGCTGATTCAGTACTATGAGACCGGTACCTGTGGTTTTATTTACTGTTCTTTCTAGGCATTTTCTAGGTCCTCCAGCACAATTCTAAGTATTTTTGTGGCAAAAGTTGACTGTAGAGTTACACTGGAGAACCAACAGATGCCTAGTTAGGTGTTCTTTTTAGGAATCTCTAGGTCCTCCAGTGAGAGACTATGGTAAACTGAAAGTCATTCATTTCAATAAGGTTCATCATTATCTGCATCATCATCTGCAGTTTTGCATTTCCGTGATAAGTCCAGGGATGTATCCTCTGTGGATATGGGAGTCAAACTGTATTGTGCTCACACTTGGCTTAAAAAGCATTGCACTAATAATGCACCTGACTCCTATCTTCAAGAATTTTCTATCCTCAATAATATATTTGATTCTCAATAATATTTTTGAGTTGCCAACACTTAATTCTTGAATGTGACCTAAATACCATAGCAGAAATTATAGGTTTGATCTCAGCTTCAGATCACTTGACAACTGGGCTGCATTTTCAAATAGGGAAAACTATCCAACATTGTGTTAATGGACTTTCTCTAATCTCCTTTTACAGAACACAGTTTCTAAAGATAAAATCCATTAAATAATCTCAGAACGTATAACTGGCAAATTTTATTTATTATGACAAACATTGCTCCTGATACTAGTTTTAATCAAGAGTGGTATACGTAAAAAACTGTTTTGCATAAAAGAATTGTCAACTTTGAAGAAAAAATCCAGTTTATTGAGCTCAGTGCTTCTCTGAAATAAAAATACTAGAATCCAGATATAAAATCATTTTGATCTTTTACTTCATGGCAAGAACTTCCATGCAAAAGGGCAAAGCTTCAAGTTCTCAATATTTATTTTAAAAATATGTAGTTTACAGTTTGTTAATCCAAAATTCTATTAATTTGGAAATAAGAATTCTAAACTACTTCCTAACTATATTAAGACAAAAAGATTAAATACAATATATGGATTAAATCAGATAATGGCAAAATAAATTTTTATATTAATTGTAAGTCGAAACAATTCTTTAAATCCAGTGATTCTCAGACTTATTTATTTCAAGGATTTATATTTCACCTTTCTGCCACAATGGGATTCTCCCACAACGGGAAGCTTTTTACCCTTGTGACCCCCTTTACATCTATATGAGGATGTCATGCCTCCCTCCAATGTAGTATACAAATAAAAATATTTTGTTTAGTGTGTTTATATTTTAACATTTTACAAGGAAAAAACATTATTCAAATAAATTCAGTGCAATGGAAGTCTAGTGTCTAGATGAAGGGAAGTAGTAGTGCCACTCTATTCTGCTTTGGTCAGGCCTCGCCTGGATTCCCGTGTCCAGTTCTGGGCACCACAATTCAAAAAGGAGGTCAAAAAGTTGGAGCGTGTCCAGAGGAGGGCCACCAAAGTGGTGAAGGGTCTGGAAACCATGTCCTATGATGAGAGACTTAGGGAACTGGGTATGTTTAGCCTGAAGAAGAGATAGTTAAGGGGTGATATGATCGTCCTGTATAAGTATTTGAAGGGATGTTATATTGAGGAGGGAGCAAACTTCTTTTCTGCTGCTCTAGAGAATAGGACACAGAACAATGGATGGAAGCTACAGGAAAATGCACTTGGTGACACCCCAGAAAGGTTTTCTCCCTCTTGGCTTTGCCTTCCTCTGAGGCTGAGCAAATGTGACTTACCCAAGGTCACCCAGTTGGTGTCACCTGGTGCAGTAACTCATGCCAGTTAAAGGGGTGTCAAACTGGATTGTTTCTGCAGTGTAGTTGCAGCCCCATCCTTTTTGAGCTGCTCTTTTGGTCCAGTGGTTGGGTGGCAGGGCATGGCGGAAGCTGGATAGGCCTAAGGAGGGGAGGAATGAACAAAGAGGCCTTTGGGCTGCTGTTGGAGATGTCTGGATGACAGAAGATTTGGGGGCCCAGCAGGACCAGCTTCCAATAATAATAATAATAATTATTATTATTATTATTATTATACTTTATTTATATAGCGCTGTAAATCCAAGAAGCCATTTCTCTGCCTGTCTAAGCACTCTCACGTTTACACTGATTCTATCTCACAGAGACCGCCAAAGGCCATCCAGTCCAACCCTATTCTGCCATGCAGAAAATCAAAACGAAGCACCCTGGAGAGTTGGCCATACAGCCTCTGTTTAAAGGCCTCCACTACACTCCGAGGAAGTGTGTTTTCCTGTTGAACAGCTCTTACTGTCAGGAAGTTCCTCCTAATGTTAAGGTGGAATCTCGTCTGCATCCCCCAAATGATGCCACTGCTGAAAGGAGCAATGCCTCCGGCCTCCATAGGGCCTGTTCAGACAGTGGTGAACAAGAAAGGGAAGGAACACCCTTCTCACTTGCCCAGCTGCCACACTATTCCCACCTGATGTACCTTCAACCAAGTACCATGTTTCCCTGAAAATAAGACAATGTCTTATATTAATTTTTGCTCCCAAAAATGTGGTATGTCTTATTTTCAAGGAATGTCTTATTTTTTCCAGTGAGAAGAATTCACATTTATTGTCGAACCAAAAAAAATGAACATTTATTATATACTGTATATATATTTATATACAAAAACATTCCTAGGTCTTACTTTCTGGGGAGGCCTTATATTTAGCAATTCAGTAAAACCTCTACTAGGTCTTATTTTTTGGGAATGTCTTATTTTCGGGGAAACGGTATATATCCTCCTAGTTTTCTGTGCGTTTTCCAGGCAATGTGGTCATATTCTGGAAGAGTTTATTCTTGACGTTTCGCCTGCATCTGTGGCTGGAAACGTCAGAAATAAACTCACAGAATGCAGCCACATAGCCTGGAAAACCCACAGAAAACTATGGACACTGGATATAAAAGCCTTCAACTTGAAATATATCCTCCTCTTGGTTGTCACCTAGCGTGGTCCACACACCCCACATCCACCTTGTGACTCCTTTGCCCTCTGAACAAATCTGGCCAAGACAACCCCATGATAGGTATGCCAAGGATCGCTATAAATCAGAAATAACTTGAAGGCGCAGAACTAAATACTTGAAGGGATGTCACATTGAGGAGGGAGCAAGCTTGTTTTCTGCTGCTCCAGAGAACAGGACCCGGAACAATGGATGCAAGCTCCAGGAAAAGAGATTTCACCTCAACATTAGGAGGAACTTCCTGACAGTAAGGGCTATTTGACAGTGGAACACACTCCCTCGGAGTGCAATGGAGTCTCCTTCCTTGGAGGTCTTTAAGCAGAGGCTGGATGGCCATCTGTCGGGGATGCTTTGATTTCACAGTTCCTGCATGGCAGACTGGTGTGGCGAGGACTGGGGCTGGACTGCATGGCTGTTGAGGTCTCTTCCAACTCTGTGATTCTATGGACCTTATCAGACATCGGAAATTGGAAGTATAATCTAATGGCAATCCGAACGCAATCATGGGGTTTCACATTATTGCAAATTAAAGTATCTCACGCAGTTTCGGGCAAAAGAGAAGTCATTCTGAACACAATCGTGGGTTTTACGTTATTGTGAATTAAAGCATCTCACGCAATTTCAGGCAATGGGGGGTCATTTTCGGGTAATGGGAAGTCATTCTGAACGCATTTCGAACACAATAGGAATTCACGTGAATTCGAATTGGCTCCATTCGCAATAAAGAAAAATTCCTCCTGTCTGATAAGGTCCTATGATTCTCATTCTACTAGAACTCTATCTACTTTATGACACTAGGAGACAAACAGGATTTAATCGAGAGTTAAGCAGGAAATGTCCTGTGATAAACATAGGGCATTTTCTTTTTAACTCTAGTTTGAATCCTGTTTGCCTCCTTGTGTGATAAAGCAGTATGATTCTTTTCCAACTCTTATGATTCTAACTACATATACACAGCAATTAACTGAATCCTTCTGGGATGCACAGGAAACTTTTCAGAAGTGCTCTCTGTTTTTTAATCCCATACACCTGCAGCCACCATATAATTAATGCAAAAATTTACTAATACAGTTGCCCATCTGTATCCATAGATTTTTTTTTTATCCATTGATTCAAGCATCCACGGTTTGAAAATATTCCAGACATATATACATTCCAAAAAGCTAACCTTGATTTTGCTATTTTATATAAGGGACAATTTAATTCTGTTTTAATGCATTACAGTGGGCCCTTGTTATCTGCTGGGGTTTGGTTCCAGGACCCTCCATGGATAACAAAATCTATGGATGCTCTCAAGTCCCATTAAATATAATGGCACAACAAAATGGTGTCCCATATATAAAATGGAAAATCAAGGTTTGCTATTTGAAATTTATACTTTTTGGGAATATTTTCAAACCGTGTATGCTCAAATCCGTGGATAAAAAATCCATGGATAAGGAGGGCCAACTGTACTTTCTTAGGGCCCTTATCAGACGAGGTTTTTTGCTGCCCCAATCCAGAGCCACTCTGCATCCATCCAAGTGAATTCATATGAATGCGATTTGAATTATCACATGTGAATGCTCTTAGTATGAAGCCATTCCAAAGCCAATCCAAAGTCACCCCAGAATTCAGTGAATTCAACCGAATTAACAGAAATCATAGAATCATAGAATCCTAGAGTTGGAAGAGACCCCAAGGGCCATCCAGTCCAACCCCCTGCCATGCAGGAACTCTCCATCAAAGCATCCCTGACAGATGGCCATCCAGCCTCTGCTTAAAAACCTCCAAGGAAGGAGACTCCACCACCCTCCGAGGGAGTGTGTTCCACTGTTGAACAGCCCTTACTGTTTCTCCTAATGTTGAGCTGGAATCTCTTTTCCTGCATTTTGTATCCATTGTTCCGTGTTCTAGTCTCTGCAGCAGCAGAAAACAAGCTTGCTCCCTCCTCAATATGACATCCCTTCAAATATTTAAACAGGGCTATCATATCACCTCTTAACCTTCTCCTCTCCAGGCTAAACATCCCCAGCTCCCTAAGTAGTAGATCCTCATAGGGCATGGTTTCCAGACCCTTCACCATCTTAGTTTCTATCCTTTGGACCCGCTCCAGTTTCTCCACATCCTTTTTGAATTGTGGTGCCCAGAACTGGACACAGTATTCCAAGTGGGGCCTGACCAAAGCAGAATAGAGTGGCACTATTACTTCCCTTGATCTAGATGCTATATTTCTATTGATGCAGCCTAAAATAGCATTGGCCTTTTTAGCTGCCGCATCACACTGTTGACTCATGTTCAGCCTATGGCCTACTTGGACTCCTAGATCCCTTTCACATGTGGTCTCATTCAGCCAGGTGTCCCCCATTTTATATCTGTGCATTTCATTTTTCCGCCCTAAATGCAGAACCTTACATTTCTCTGTGTTGAATTTCATTTTGTTAGCATTGGCCCAGCTTTCTAGTCTATTCAGGTCATTTTGAATTTTGATCCTGTCCTCTGGGGTATTAGCTACTCCTCCTAGTTTAGCGTCATCTGCAAATTTGATAAGTATGCCCCAATTCTGTCATCCAAATCATTAATAAAGAAGTTGAATAGCACTGGGCCCAGGACAGGAATTCCAAGGTCACTTCAGATGCAATCCGAAGTTGTCTGGTATGAAACCTACTCAGTGATGGTGGGCAAGTCACACCCTCTCAGCTTCAGAGGATGGTGACAACAAACCCCACTCTGAAGAAACTTGCCAGGAAAACCCAATGATAGGTTCGCCTTAGGGTCACCATACATCAAGTGATTTGGAGGCACACACCAACAAAATATTGTGTATTATATTTTAATAGAATATAGTGCTTTGCACTGTTTGTTTTGAAAAGAAAGAGATCAAAATAAAGAAGAAGAATTATAAAGTCTTCTTGTTGGACACCAGAGGTGTCCCTTGGCCTTTCCCTCTCAGGTTTTGGATGGTTCCTTCCTCTCTTGACATGAAGGGACACAACAAGAAGCAATTCCTTTTCTTTTTCCACTGGAGTGCTTCCAAAAGGGTTAATCCTACCAAGCTTGGCTTCCAGTTCCTAGAGAGGAGAGGAGATGGCAAAGCATTGGAGGTGCTTTTTCCCCCTGTAATAATAGTAGAAAGGAGTGGAGGAGGAAAAAGAAGAAAAAAGAGATCTGGTTACAAATCTATTTGCAGCTACAACAAAGAAGCAAAGAAGGAAGATTTTTTAAAAGCAGCTAAGAGAAGGTGAATGAAAGAGTGGGAAAATCCCAGCAGAGGAGGAAGGGAAACATTGGGAGGTATAAGAGCCCCAAAAGCATACAAACCCTCCAGATCTGGGAAAAAGAAAGGCATGCTTCCCAGCTGCATCTACACTGCAGAATTAATGCAGTTTGATACTGCTTTAACTGTCATGGCTTCACTGCTATGGAATCTTAGGATCTGTAGTTTGTGGGGGCACCAGAGCTCTCTGTAACAGAGAAGGCTTAACATCTCACAAAGCTACAAACCCCTGGATTCCACAGCATGGAGCCATGGCAGTTAAAGCAGTGTCAAACTGCATTAATTCTGCAGTGCAGAGGCAAGCCCACCATCTCCTGTGTCCAAAGGGATGGGTGTCTTGCAGTTTGTTTTAAAGGCCATATGGGTCAGACAGAAGGGAGTGTGGTTCTGTCCTCCCTCTGTCCATTGAAAGGTCCATTGCCATCCTCTGAGGCTGAGAGAGTGTGACTTGCCCAAGGTCACCCAATGGGTTTATATGGCCAGACCAGGATAAGAACCCTGATCTTCAAAGTCCAATGCACAAACCACTAGATCACACTGACTCTCACTACTCCTACTCCTGCTGCTACTACTAATTATTATTATGATTATTTTAAAATTACTATTATTTTAAAATGGCTTCACCCAGCTTTTTTAAACCGATGAAAGGTTGGGCTTTCAAATGCCGTATAATTCACATTTTAAGGTTTGCCCAGGGTTTTAAATACATTTCATTTTTTTAATGTGTTAAAATTGTTTAATAGTGGTTGTTTTTTTAATTTTTAGAGTGACATTTTTAATGCTTGTGTATTGTTGTTTTTAATCTTGTACTGTTTTATTTTTGTTGCTATCTGCCTTGAGTCTTCTGTATCCGTGAATTTTCTTATCCACGGATTTAAGCATCCACAGTTTGAAAATATTCCAAAAATATATACATTCCAAAAAGCTAACCTTGATTTTGCTATTTTAGACACCATTTTACCGTGCCACCATATATAATGGAACTTGGGCATCTATGGATTTTGGTATCCAAAAGGATGTCTTGTAGTCAAACCCAGCAGACACCAAGGACTCACTGTATGTTATATGTTCTTTATGTTGTATAATATATTGTATTATAAATTGCATTTTACTGCATATAATAAGCCTGCGTGGTGTAGTGTCTTCAGAGTTGGACTCTGACTCTGGAAACCAGGGTTCGATTTGCCACTCAAGCAAACCGTGGGCAGGTCACACTCTCTCAGCCTCAGAGGACAGCGACAGCCAACCCCACTCTGAAGAAGCATGCCAAGAAAACCCTGTTATAGGTTCACCTTATGGTTGCCATACGGTTGGGAGAAAGGCAGGATGTTAAATAAATAAACACCTCAGAGGTACACTTGGGCTGCATCTACACTGCAGGAATAATCCAATTTGACACCACTTTAAGTGCCGTGGCTCAGTCAGTACTATAAAATTACTGGGAACTGGAGTTTTGTGAGACATTTAGCCTTCTCTGTCAGAGAATTCTATAATTCTGTAATTCCCAGGATTCCCTAGCAATGAGGCAGGGCAGTTAAAACAGTCTCAGACTGTATTATTTTTGTAGTGTGGATGCAGCCTTAATCCATTTGAACGCGAGCTGCAGACTTTTGGTAAATTGCTTAATCTTAACAACAACAAATATTAATTAACTTGTCCATGAATTCTCTGTTTCTACAAGTGCCAATGTTAGGTGGCTTTTAAAAAATACATTGTAAGTTCTTATCTGAGAAGAGAGCTCCTTGCATACTATTTTTCAAGGGGAAAACTACATTTCAATTTCCTTTTTAGTTACCATACAGTTAAGGGGACTCTGGAAAGGAATATCTCTTTCCATATAGGTGCATAAGACTGCGTTCTCGTGTCTCCAAGGACCTTATCAGACGGGAGGAATTTCTCTTTATTGCGATTATAGCCAATTCAACTTCACGTGAATTCACTAGTTTAGCGAATTCACGTAAATTCCAATGCGTTTGGAATGCGTTCAGAATGACCCCCCATTGCCTGAAATTGCATGAGATGCTTTAATTCACAAAAAGGTAAAACCCATCATTGCGTTCAGAATGACTTCCCTTTTCCCTGAAATTGTGTGAGATGCTTTAATTCGCAATAACGTGAAACCCCATGATTGTGTTCGGATTGCCATTAGATTATACTTCCAATTTCTGACGTCTGATAAGGTCCCAAGGCATCAGAGTTAGCAAAAACATGAGTGATAAAAGGGAAAATACCAACCAAAGGGGGTCTTGAAACCAGTGGTGTCATAAATCATGGTATCACCATCCCTATTACCCTCTACCCACACAACACCAAACAGAACCCTTAGTAATGTTTTTTGTACTAATACCTACTCGTACATTGTCAGTCCTGTAGACCCCTGAATATAATGACAAGTGTTGCCATTAGCAAAAATTTACAGGTTACAATTAGATTATAAATTACAATCTCATATGCACATCCTATATATAGGATCACCTGGTGCAGTGTGCACTCGTTGCACCCCCCTAGTGATGCCCTTGCTTGTAGCTTGTCTTATGTCACAGGATGGACAGTGCAGACACAAATTCTGCCCAGAAAGCCCCATGATAGGTCAGGTAAGTCAGAAATGACTTGACTGCACAGATCAAGAAGTTCAGGGGAGATTACTTCATGGCAAGAGTGCATTGAATTGCACCCTTTAAAATCCAGACCCTTTTGCCATTTGAAAATTAAACTGGTCATTTGTAAGTAAAGTTTAATTTATGTATGCAAGCCACTGATGGCTATTCAGTTTTGTTGCTGTTCTTATTGTGACACAGTGGCTGACTGCGTTTCTTTGTTTTTGGAGGCAGGAGAGCGTTTCTAGCCCGCCATCATTTATTTATTTGAGAGGTTTTCTTCAGGATGAAAATGGAAGAGCAAAACCCAGCAGTCCCAGTGCAAAGAGAGGCATTGGACGTCAGAGGAAGAGCCCCTCATGGCTTCCACGGTGCTGCCAGTCATAAGCCAAGAATGAATTCTGAAGGAGGGAAGGGACCCTTGGAATATTCCCAGTATTCTGGGAATACTGGAGGATGCCACAAGAAGTCAACTCCATATCCAATGAAGGAAGAATCAGAAGACAGATTGGCGCATTGCTGGGAAGCCCAATGGCAGGAGTTCCTCAAGACGGAGGAATCCGCTCAATCCAACTGGGGGACTCCACAGTTGTTAGAAGAACCCACACCATGGGACAACGCCCAAGCATTCCTGGTTTCCTTCGAGCAAGTGGCCAAAGCCTGTCGGTGGCTCGAGGAAGACTGGGTGACCCGACTCCTGCCAGCCCTCAGAGGAGAAGCCAAGTTGGCCTTTGAGAGGATAGCAGCTGAAGACAGAGGAGATTACTGGAAGGTGAAGGCAGCAATCTTGCGAGGGGACACCCTGAGACGGGAGAGGCAGCGTCAGCACTTCCGACGTTTCTGCTACCAGGAGGCTGAGGGGCCAAGAGGGGCTTACAACCAGTTGCAGGAACTTTGCCAGGGATGGCTGAAAGCTGAGAAGCACACCAAGGAAGAGATCCTGGAGCTGCTAATCTTGGAGCAATTCCTATCCATCTTACCACCTGAAGTCCAAAGCTGGGTCCGGGAATATGGCCCTCAGACCTGCTCCCAGGCAGTAGGCCTGGCGGAGGATTTTCTGCTGAGACAGAAAGAGTTCAATGACTGTCACGAACGCCAGGTGAGACTTGTCACTGTGCTCCTGAAACCTCATGATTTACAAACATGAAAACATTTATTTTATTCAGAATACAGTCCTCCTGATTTGTTGGCAGGAAGGAGAAGAGAAAATTCAAGGGCTAAACATACAGGCAAAAAGAGGTGTTTTCAGGCTGGGTTGAAGGTGTGGCATTTAGATGACACATACCTTGAAGTCAGTAGGAAAGTAACTTCTAGGCGCCTTATGTAGAGAAAAGCTGTTTCAAAAAGAAGCAGCTTTTTTCCCGCTTCATAGAATCATAGAGTTGGAAGAGACCACAAGGACCATCCAGTCCAACCCCCTGCTGTGCAGGAACCCCCAATCACAGCATCCCCGACAGATGGCCATCCAGCCTCTGCTTAAAGACCTCTAAGGAAGGAGATTCCACTACACTCCGAGGGAGAGTGTTCCACTGTCCAACAGCCCTTACTGTCAGGAAGTTCCTCCTAATGTTGAGGTGGAATCTCTTCTCCTGCAGTTTGCATCCATTGTTCCAGGTCCTGTTCTCCAGGTCCTGCTTCTTCCTAGCTTGAAGCCATGTCATGTGGTCATGACATGAGCACTCCAGCTGCCTTGGGAGCCAGCGGTGCGGTTGGTGGGGTTTCAATGTGACTTTAGAAAAGGCAGTTTCAAGCCACTTTTTCCAGCCCATCTGTTTCGCCCCTATGGGACAAGGAATAAAATGGAGTTACTGAGAAGTGGTCTTAGCTGGCATTCTCAGTAGGAGTGTTTCATGTTGCATTCTTTTGTGACATGCTCTAATTGAGTTTATATAGTTGTTCAAAAGAAATGAAGTTTCTATTTCTCTTTTGAATTTGGCAATAGGGCTGGGAAGAGAAATTACACAAAAACAATAGCATCTACTTGTAAGGCTCTTTCCACCACAGGGCAGAATTGCAAACATACACAGTCAAAGCCAGAGACAATAAAACACAACACTATAAATATACATAAAATCCCAAACATAGCACCAGCCACTACCCATCCCAGGAATCTCAGGCACAACGCAGCAACATAGGCCCTGTCTTCATGGGCAAAATAAAACAGCCTCCCTTGTTCACTTGGCAAGGAATCTGGATGACACAGGGTCCAATCCCTGAGTCTGGTACAAATCGTCTGGATGACTTCCAGCCTGTTCAGCTCCAAACCTGGGTTATACCTTTCTCAAACAATTCCATGATACTATAGCCACAAGGTTGTGAGTTTGATCCCACGGGCTCCAAGGATGACAGCCCTTTATCCTTTTGCAGGCTGGTAAAATAAGTGCCCAGCTTGTTGGGGCAATTGGCTTACAGATTGTAAACTGTTCAGAGAGTGTTGAGTTCACCAATAAGTAGTATAGAAATGTAAATGCTATTGCCATTGCTTAAAATGTATTTTAAAAATTCCCAGAAGACCTGGAGCCCTCTGTTCTGATGTCGTGCAGCTTTTTAAAATGTGTCCTGCTTTTTAAAAACTGCACGGCATTAGAATAGAGGGCTCCAGATCTTCTGGGAATTTTAAAAATACATTGTAACCAATAGCAATAGCATTTACATTTCGATACCACTTATTGGTGGATTGGCATGGCTATTGTTGCCATTGTATTCTTGTATTCTTTCTCGTTTTTTAATATTTTATATTTATTTTATTATATTTATTTATGGTCTTGTATTTATTTATGGGCTGAACGGATTCCGCTTTCTGCTCATCAAAATTATATTTATTTATGGGCTGAACGGATTGTTCTGCCTGCTCATCATAGGTGGTGTTTGAGGAAGAGGAGATGGCAGCTGATCCTTTTGAGACGAGACCGGCACCCCCTGAGATCCAGCAGAGGCAGCTGTGTATAGAAACCAAGCAGGAAGAGGACAAAGCAGAGGCCAATCTCTTGGGTAAGGAGAGATGGTTTTTCAAGGGTCTGGTTTGGATATTGAAGTAGAGATGGTCAACTATGCAACGGCTGGGGAACATTTTGCACCCACACAAAACCCCTCCAGGCCACGTTGGGAGCACACTTCCAGTTTTGTATTTGGCTGATTTTCAGCTGATTGGGAGAGATCATGATTGTATATTCATATTACTTGAAAATATTGGGGCACTGGCTTCAAAGCTACCATATTTTGTTGCAGTTTTGACTAGGGTTGTCAGAGTAAAAACAACTGGGCTTATATCCCAGCTGGTGTGGCTGGTCATGGAACCAGACAACAAGTGGCACCTGCTAAAATCGCCTTTCTGTTAGAGATGCAGAAGTCTTCTCCAGTTTTCAGTCTGACAATCCTACTGTTGACCTGGTTTGGCAATTTGAGGTTGAAAGATTTTTGTGTGCCTTCAAGTTGTTTCTGATTTATGGCACTCCTAATTTGAACCTTTTGCATGGTTTTCTGGGACCAAGAGTGTGTGTTAACTCACCCAAAGTCATCTAGTGGGTTTCTGTGACCGAGCAGCAAATCAAACCATGGACTCCAGGGTCACAGCCCGACATTGAAACCACTACACCATGCAAGCTCTTGGTTAAAAGTATTTGTTTAAAAAAAGGTGGGAGTAATGCTGGCTTTGGAAAGACTTTGAAGTCACAAAATGGATGGCCTGGGCTACCTGTTTCCCACAGGTTATACACTTGACCTTCCACATTTGCTGCTTTGACTTTTGCAGATTTGATTATTCATGTATTTGATTCATATGTTCTCTCTAGAAATCTTTAGGTCTTCCAGCAAGACTCTGTTGTCAACTTCTGTCAAAGGTCACACTGGAAGACACAGAGATTCCTAGAGAGCACACTTCTGTAGGTATTTGTAGGTCTTCCAGTACAATTTCATGGTCATCTTCTGGCAGATCTTGACCACAGAATTGCCCTGGAAAACCTAGAGATTCCTAGAGAGTTAACCTCTCTGGTTAAAAAAAGGTGTTTTTTTATTTGCAGTTTCCCCACTTTCACGAGGGTCATGTGGCCTTAACCCCAGCGATTGTGGAGGGTTCACTGTACTCCATCTGCCCACTGGCTTTAAGACTTCCATCAGTGCTCTCCTAATAAACTGACAAAGCTTTTCCTAGTGTACCATAATTTTCTTATGGCTTTACACTTTGGGTCAGCACAGGGTGACCAGATGTCCTCACTGCAAAAGAGGATAAGGCAACATAAAATGTAGGGCATTTGAGAAAAATGGAGGGCATGACCAAATAAGAGTTAAAAACACTAGTATACAGTAAATATAAATCCATGCTTCATAGTCATGCTCAAAATGGAGGACATTTTGAAATTCCTCCTGGAGAAAATCTGGGGAAAGGAGAATGTCTGGTCACCCTGGGTCAGCAGATATGAATACTGAACACTCTTTTGCTCCTGGCAGAACCAGAAAATTGCACCCTGTTCCATGAGGTAGGCTACTGCCACACTACAAAATTAATGCAGTTTTTTCCCTACTTTAACTGCCATGGCTCCATCCTATGGAATTCTAGGATTTTTAATTTGTTGTGGTACCAAAGCTCTCTGGCAAAGAAGACAAAATATTTCACAAAACTACAAATCCCAGAATTCCATAGAATTGAGCTATGGAAAAGTGTGATTCCCCAAGGTTTGTGACCTCCAGGATTCTCCCAAATTATGCCAAATTGTCCATTTTAGCAGCGACACAAAGTAACCTGGAAGTCGAGTTCTGTATCTGGCTTGACATCTTGACTTCTTGTGGATAAAATGGTCCAGAGGGTGTGAAAACATGATGGCATTTGACAACTGGAAGTAAAAATATTTCAAAATTTTTCAAACATTTTGTTTAGGGGCTGCATGGTGGTGGAGCAGCCCTGGAACATCTCCCCTTACCCCTGATAGTTGCCACCTGTGCAGTGTATGCAGCACAGTTTGGAAGGAACACGTTACAACTTTGTTAACTCTAATAAATTACCTTTTTTTGTAATGAGGGTGCAGTGCACCAACTGTTCTGGTTGGTAGTGGTGCTTCAGAGCTTGAGAAAAACAAATGGCTTAGCTTTACATGGAGATTTCTGGTATTCACTGCTATTTTTCCATCTAAGCAAATTGGGTCCTCAGTATCCGCTGGATTTGGTTCTAGGACCCCCTATGGATACCAACATCCACAGATGCTCAAGTCTCATTAAATGCAATAGCATATAAAATGGTGTTCCTTATATAAATTGGCAAAATCAAGCTTTACTTTTGAGGGGGGAGATTTTGAATATTTTCAAGGTGTTGATGGTGGAATCCATGGATGCAGAATTCATGGATATGGAGGGCTGACTATAGTACCAAGAACAGTACTAACTAAACCAAGATTGCTTAGTAACTTCAGACAAGATCAGGTGTGTTCAGGTTGAAGCCACCTTGGAGCCTATCTTAGGAGAAATCCAATCAATCAATCAATCAATCAATCAATCACTTAACCAATCAATCTATGAATCAGGCTCCCTTCCCAGGGAAGGAGTTTACATTTGGTCTGTTCAATACTGGCTCCCTTGGCTGACTGGTTTCCTCTCTTTATCCCAGCAGGTGATGTATGGGAGCGTGAGGAGGAGGGGGAACTCCCTGGGATGTCATCAGAAACAGACAAGTACAAGATGCTGAAAGAGAGTGTAACCAATGAAAATGCATTAAAGAGGCAAGAGAGAACCCAGCTTGAAGAAGGGTGTGATAATGACAATCCTTGTCAGGATGGAGACTACCATGAAATCATCATACAAGAAGAAGAACAAGCAGTAAAGAGAAGGGACAAGTGTCTCAGTGCACATTGGAGAATTCACACCGGGGAGAAACCCAGCAAAAATGTGACGTTTGAGCAGAGTTTTAGTCAGCACAGAAGCATGACTGAATATGAAGTGCTGCAGTTGGGGGTGAAGCCATATAAATGCTTGGAATGTGGGAAGAGTTTCAGTCAAAGCACACACCTCACTTCCCATCAGAGAATACATACTGGGGAGAGACCATACAGTTGCCCAAACTGCAGCAAGAGCTTCAATCAAAGCACCAGCCTTATTCAACATCAGAGAATTCACACAGGGGAGAAACCGTATAAATGCTCAGAATGTGGCAAGAGCTTTCGTCATAGCACCAGCTTCACCTCACATCAAAGAATCCACACAGGGGAGAAACCATATAAGTGTTCTGATTGTGGGAAAGGCTTCTGTAATCAGTCTGGTCTTATAAACCATAAAACAATTCACACGGGGGAGAGGCCATACAAATGCTTGGAGTGTGGAAAGAGCTTCAGCCAAAGTACGCACCTTACTTCACATCAAAGAATCCACACAGGGGAGAGACCATATAAATGTTCAAACTGTAACAAGACCTTTTGTGACCAGTCTGGTCTGGTTAAACATCAAAGAATACACACAGGGCAGAAACCGTACAAATGTCTGGCTTGCGGAAAGAGCTTCAGTCAGAGCACAAACCTTATTAGACATCAGAGAATTCATGCAGCAGGTACAGCACCCATTTTAGGTTCCCACATTCTTAAGGCAACAGATGATGCCCTGATCCATGTGCCATCAGTTTCCAAGGCGTGGAAATGAGATTGATCAAGCAGGGTCTTTGCAGTAGTTACTCCTTTATGGACTCACTTGTGGATGTTTTAGTAAATTGTGTTTAATTCTTTTATGGACATGTGGAAAACCGGGGTGACCCTTCCAGGTGTTTTTTGATTACAACTTTCAGCATTCCTCACTATTATCTATGCCTATTAGTTAGAGTCCATCAGCATCTGGAGTCCACACTTTGCTAGCCCATAGCCTAGACTGAGGATCCTTCTGGGTTGGACATTAGACTCATAAGATTATACAAATGGCTAAAATCATGCCATCCAATCCAGCCCCCTGCCATGCAGGAGTACAGAGTCAAAGCACTCCCAACTAATGGCCATCAAGGCTCTGTTTAAAAACCTCCAAAGGAGATGCCACCGCTCTCTGAGGCAGCCACTGTGGCAGTGTATTCCACTTAAAAAAGCTCTTACCGTCAGGAAGTTCTTAATGTTGAGGTGGAATCTCTTTTCTTGTAGCTTAAATCTACTGCTCTGTGTCATAGTCTCTGAAGCAACAGAAAACAAGCTTGCTCCTTCCTCAATATGACATCCCTTCAAATATTTAAGCATGCCTATCATGTCACACCTTTACCTTCTGTTCCCCAGGCTAAACACACCCAGCTCCCTAAGCCACTTTTCATAGGGCACGGTTTCCATTACCTTTCAACTTTTTGGTGTCCTGTACATGCTCTGTCTTGTCCATATCCTTCTTGAATTGTGCCTAGAACTGTATACAAAATTCCCATCAAGGTCTAACAAAAGCACAATAGAATGGCACTATTACTTCCCTCGATCTAGGCACTATACTTCTGTTGTTGCAGCCTAGAATTGCATTGGCTTTCTTAGCTATTGCTTCACATTGCTGACTTATGTTCAGTCTATGGTCCACTAAGACTCTTAGATCCCTTTCATATGTACTGCCATCAAGCCAGGTGTTCCCTATCCTATATCTGTGCATTTCATTTCATATTTACTGCCCAAGTGTAGTATCTTACACTTCTCCCTGTTGAAATTATTTTCATTATTTTGACCCAGATTTCTAATCTGTTAAAGTAATTTTAAATTGTGATCCTGTCCCCTGTAATCCCTCCTAATCTGGTGTCATCTGAAGATTTAATAAGCATGTCCTTTATTCTCTCATTCAAGTTGTTGATAAAAGTGTTGAATAGCACTGGGCCCAGGGCAGGATCCTGTGGTAACCCACTGTTCACTTCTCTCCAGGATGAAGAGGCACCATTACTGAGCACCCTTTGGTTCAGGTTGTTCAAACAATTACTAACAGTTGCATTGCCTAGCCCACACTTTATTAACTTTTCTGCTAGGATATCATGGGGGTCCTTCTCAAAGGCTTTACTAAAATCAAGATATGCTACATCCACAGCATTCCCTTTATATAAGAATAGAATAGTCTGACATGACTTGTTTTTGAGAGTATGAATATTGCTTATATGAAAGAATCCATGGGGGGGGGGGGACCTGCCAAACTAAAGGTCATCAACCCCCCCCCCCCCCATGTATGATGGTTTTATATTGGAATTAAGTGTTCTAAATCCCAATATGACCTCAGATTTGCTCTATCACATACGTTTTTTTCACAACTTGCTCTGACATTTATATGTTGTTGAAATATGTGATTGAATGAAATGATCCTGGAAAGAATTATCTTGCAAAGAGTAAGAAAGGGTTTTAAGTCTTTTAATAGACTATAGACTATCAAAACACTTTAATTTGCTGATATGAAACACAAAAATCCATTTGAAATCACTGAAGAAAATAACAGTGTCTACACTTGATCAAAGCTGAGTAAGAACTCAATTGATTAAAAAAATAGAATTTGTGAAAGAACCGTGTGTAGTTCAACAATTGTATTGTGTTTTTTGAATTCAACACCGAAAAATACATTTTTAAAAGTTAAAATATTGTGGTAAAAGTTGTTGTTTTTTAATTACAGGCCTGTGCAATACATAAATAAATGAAATCCACCAACCCCCCCCTCCCCCTGGGAGAGCAAATACAAGTGCCACCATCTTAACTGGACATTGCCTTACAGCAAAACTATCAATATGCTCAGCCTGAAGGTTTTGTGGGATAAGAAGATGAGATCCTAAAGACTGGATGGATGAGGAGGGAACTACCGTAAACAGTGGTTGTGTGATGAAGACGGGGAGGTGGAGATAAGAAAATGCACAGATGTTAAAATGGATGAAAAGGCAAAGAAAGTAAGATGGTGATTATGTTTGCAATGAGTATAACTTTGCTTAATTTTAATCCAGAAAAGCTGACAATCATGCCCATTTTATCCAAATCCTTCAAAACCCAATTCCTCTTGCTGCTCCTTTGCAGGGAAGTTGCCAAAGAGCTGCCATCGTTGCCATTTTCCTGCCCAGGCATTCACAAAGACCAGAAGCCATGTTGCAGCGTGGAGAGAGCAGAGAAAGTTGGTGCTTCCTTCAGGTGCTCCCAAGACAGCCTAAGCTCTCACCTTCTGCAACTCTACTCCAGAAGGTGGTTACTTTTTGGATAAGAGTTAAATTACAGTACATATAATGACTCATAGAATCATGGAATCACAAAGTTGGAAGAGACCACAAGGGCCATCCAGTCCAACCCCCTGCCATGCAGGAACTCCCAGTCAAAGCATCCCCGACAGATGGCCATCCAGCCTCTGCTTAAAGACCTCCAAGGAAGGAGACTCCACCACACTCTGATGGAGAGTGTTCCACTGTCGAACAGCCCTTACTGTCAGGAAGTTCCTCCTAATGTTGAGGTGGAATCTCTTTTCCTGCAATTTGCATCCATTGTTCCACGTTCTAGATTCTGGAGCAGCAGAAAACAAGCTTGCTCCCTCCTCAATGTGACATCCCTTCAAATATTTAAACAGGGCTATCATATCACCTCTTAACCTTCCCTTCTCCAGGCTAAACATTCCCAGCTCCCTAAGTCGTTCCTCATAGGGCATGGTTTCCAGACCCTTCACCATTTTAGTCACCCTCCTTTGGACACGCTCCAGTTTCTCTACATCCTTTTTGAATTGTGGTGCCCAGACCTGGGTTGTTTGTTTGTTTTGGTCAATGGTTTTGATTAAAATTTCTAGACTTATACATCTCTAGACTCTAAGATATAGCTGTGTTAGTCTGTAGAATCAGTATGTAGAGAGATTTTGTAGTTCCTTTGAGACTAAATGAAAGAAGGAAATTGACAACATGAGCTTTCGTAGTCTTCAATCTACTTTTAATGCATCTGAGAAATTAGACTGAAGTCTACGAAAGCTCATGCGGCCAATTTCCTTCCTTCATTTAGTCTCAAAGGTACTACAAGATATCTCAACTCTGTGATTTCTGCCTGCTCATTAGAAGACATGCAATATACAAAAACATGTTTAAAATTTCAGATGCCACTTGAAATTTTCTTCCAAAATGCATCCATGGAAAAAAAACAACAACACTAAGGGCAGCTGGTGAGGCAGACTTATCTGCTTTCCTCATTTCTCTAGTTGGTTATTCAATAGACAATTGCTGCTTACCTTACTTGTTGTAGCATGTATAGTATAGTATCAGCCCCCAAAAATAATTTAAATGTTTAAGTCATAAACAGGATGCTGGTCATTGTATGATGTGAGGGAAAGATGAGGAAGGAATAGAATAAGTCTGTGTGTGAGATATGCCTTAGGGAATAGTCCTACCTGCAGTTGCCAGTCATACATTTTGAAGACACACTTTTCTGAAGTCCCTGCAGGTGGTGGTGTCTGCATCACTGGTGTCACCCAGTGTTTTGCCAAAAGAACAGGATGGGCGTGTTCCTTTGCTGTGGCAACAGAGGTCTCTTTGTGAGGTCTCTGTCACCACAAGCTGTGAAAGAGTCACTCAGCACATTACTTTGCTGTAGTTGTGGAGGTCTCCTCATGAGGAGGTCTCTGTCACCGTGGCAAGCCAGAAGGAGCACAATGGGAGGAGGGCCCTACCAGATGTCATCACTTTTCTGGAGTGTCAACCAGTCTGGGATGCACCCCCCTAATGATGCCACTTCCTGCAGGCTGTTTTTCACATTGCCTTGAAGACGTCTGTACAAATATTTCTTGAACAAAACCAATTGGGAATATTTCATAGAATCGTACTGCTGGATGAGATCCCAAAGACCATCCATTCAAACCCCATTCTACCATAAGTTGTTTCTGACTTATGGCAACCCTATCCCAGTATTTCGTTGGCAAGATTTGTTCAGTGGAGGTTTGCCATTGCCTTCGCATGTAACTGACAGTGTGATTTACCCAAGGTCACCAGTCAGTTTCATGGCTGAGCAGGGAATTGAATCCTGATCTCCAGAATCATAGTCCAACATTCATACCGCTACACCATTCTGGTTACCGAACGTAAGCATAGAATCTTAAGAGCTGGAAGAGACTTCAAGAGCCATCCAATCCAACCTCATTCTGCCATGCAGGAAGACACAATCAAAGCACTTCTGAAAAATGGCCATCCAACCTCCAAAGAAAGAGATTCCACAACACCCTCAGGCAGTGTATTCCACTGTTAGAACAGCTCTTAACATCAGGAAGATCTTCCTAATGTTTAGGTGGAATCTCTTTTCCTATAATTTGAATCCATTGCTACTCTTGGGAGCAGCAGAAAATAAGATTGCTCCATCCTCAACCTGGAATCCCTTCAAGATGGCTACCATGTCACCTCTTCTCCAGGCTAAACATTCCCAGCTCTCTAAGTCTCTCATCATAGGGCATGGTTTCCAGACCCTTCACCATTTTGGCCACCCTCCTCTGGACACGGTCTCTTGTCAACAACCTTTTCGAACGATAGTGCCCAGAACTGGATACAGTGTTCCAGATGAGGTCTCAGCAAAGCAGAATAGAGTAGTATTATTATTCCCCTTTATTTAAGCACTATACCTGTATTGATGCAGGCTAGTATCGTATTGGCTGTTTTAGCTGGTATCTCACAATGTTCACTCTTGTTTAACCTGTGGGCTAATGAGGCTACATCTGAACTGCAGAAATAATCCAGCTTGACACCACTTTAACTGCCATAGCTCAATGCCATGGACTTCTGGGATGTGTAGTTCTGTGAGATATTTAGACCTATCTGGTAGAGAGCACATGTACCACAACAAACTATAAATCCCAGGACTCCATTGAATTGACAGTTAAAGCTGCATTATTTCTACACTGCAGATACAGAGTAAGTCTCCTAAGATCCCTTTCACATGTACTATAGTCAAGCCTGGTGTTACCCATCCTATATTTATGCATTTCATTTTTTTCAGCCTAAGTGTAGTACCTTGCAATTCATTTTGATAGTTCTGGCCCAACTATGTAACCTGTTAAGGTAATTCTGAATTCTGACCCAGAATATATAGCTGCTCCAGTTCTCATCTCCATAGACAGGTGAAAATAACTCAAGCATTTGTAACCCCCCTTTCTATGGCAAGAGCAAATCATTTGGCCGTAAGCCCTGCTAAAGTGGAAACTCATCTGCTCTCCAGGAGGTGAAGATAATTTGTCCTAGGAGATTAGTCAATAGGCTAATTATTGAAATGTTCCAAAGTCTTGTCAGGTGCTCCTAAGTGAAGTTTTTCTCCACATTCAAAAATAATAGTGTCATTTGCTGTGTATATTTTCTGATGCCCCAGGCATGATATACGTTGATTTAGATTTTGATCAAATTGGGGACATTTATACTGCTTCCCGTCAACATGAATTCGCTGATGATTAATAAGGCCAGACGGCTCAGAAAAGCCTCTGCTACAGTCTGCATTTTTATATGTCCTCTCCCTCATGTGGATTCTTTGATGGGAAGCAAGGTAAGTACTCCGACTGAAGCTGTTTCCACACTGCATGCATTTATGCGGTTTCTCCCCTGTGTGAATTCGTTGGTGAGAATTAAGGACTGCCTTCTGACTGAAGCTTTTGCCACACTCCATACATACATAGGGCTTCTCCCCAGTGTGAATTCTCCGGTGCTTAACAAGGGTGGACAGATCGCAGAAGCTCTTCCCACAATATGAGCAGCTATACGGTTTCTCTCCTGTATGGATTCTTTGGTGTGAAGCAAGGAGGTCACTCCGAATGAAGCTCTTCCCACACTCCAGGCATTTATAGGGCTTTTCTCCAGTGTGGATTCTCAGATGTATCTTAAGACTTGATTTATAACTGAAGACTTTCCCACAGACATTGCACTTATACTTTCTCTTTTCAATTTGTTTGTCCTCTGGGATGGATGTGCCATGGAATGCAACACCCTGACAAACCATGGGGGGTTTCTTCCATTTGTCTGTTTGGTGGTTTCTTATCTGCCTCTGAGGGGTAACTTGATTTCCACAGTTTTCCTCTAACTCTTCTCGCTCCATCCTTTCTAATGGGACTCCTGCAGAAAGTTCCGTCCTATTTTCATTCTGCTGAACATCACCTGATGGAAGAGTGAGAGACCTGGTAAGTGCAGAAAGGAGTGACACAGGCTCTAAACCAGGAATTGACTTGGAGATAAGTCGTATAAAAGTAGTGTGTGTGTGTGTGTGTTTGTGTGTAAAGGTAGTCCCTTGACATGAATGTCTAGTCGTAACTGACTGTATGGGGCGGTGCTCATCTCTGTTACTAAGCTGAAGAGCCAACATTGACCAAAGATGAGTCCGATGGTCATGTGGCCACCACAACTGCACCAAACACTGTTACCTTCCCACCGAAGTGGTACCTATTTATCTCCTTGTATTTGCATGCTTTCAAACTGCCAGGTTGGCAGAAGCTAGGACTAGTACTCATGTATAACTCTCCAAATTTTAATCAAAAAATTGACCCAAAACTCCTGGGTCTACTTATTCATGGGTCAATATAAGTACTGTATAAGTAAAATTTCTTAATTGTTGTGTATTCTTTGCTGGAATCCTATATCACCTTTTATTTGATGTAACTTTAGATATGATTACCTAAGTAGCAGAAATGCTAAGAAACCCTGTTAGTGAACTGCAAAGATGCATATCGGGACACTGAGAAGAGTGCCTAAGGAGCATTGGTGACCAATGAGCAGGAGTTCTAATAGTTTTTTGTGGAGCTTTTGGGCTATGTGGCCATGTTCTAGAAGAGTTCCTTTCTGACATTTCACCAGAAGGAACTCTTCTACAACATGGCCACATAGCCTGAAAGCTCCACAAAAACTATGGATGCCGGCCATGAAAGCCTTCGACTCCACAGCAGTTCTAATACTTATGGGTCATTTTGCTGGCTCTGCTATGTAGTAACACCACATCAACCCTCTACTAGATGTCGACATTATGGAACTGCTCAATTATATTTCCTGCAGGTGTAACTTCAGTTACAAACATGTAAATCTCATACAGGATTTTGGCCCTTATTCTTAAGCACCCAAAAAGGGCACCATAAATTCTTCTTCTTAGTCATCCAACATTTCACTCACCATGTGAGCTGAAGTTTCCAGAGTCAGCCTCTTGTTTGACCACTATGCTCAGAAGTCTTTTTCCATCTTCAGATGATGCCGGCTGTGCCTCAGGCAATGAAATGCCTCCTGGCCCCAAGGGTGCCACCGCTGTCACCACCTGAAATGGCAGGGAGGATTGGAACATGAAACAGGACCAAGCAATGGGGATGACTGGCAGCATCAAATGAAGAAGAAAGGCCTGGCACCTCTTTCTCCTCCCTTTCAACCAGGCCCCATGCTCTTGTGATCAGACATTCAGAAGAACCCTTGGTAAATATACAAAAACCTGAAAACACACACACAAAATGTTGGAGAAATTTTTTTCCTCCATTTCCCCAAAATGTTTTCTTTTCTTATAAAAACTTGTTGGGGGGGAGTATTGTAATGAGAAAAAGCTCAGCAGTACTGGACTCAGATTCATTTGATGATGGAGTCTTAGAATCACAGAAGATATATTGAAAACTCCAGTACAGAAGAAACCTCAGCTGTATTTATTGGGGATGTTGGATGAGCAATTGGAGAAAAATTGGAACAGTTGTGCAGTACATGTTTACAGCTGTGAGAACCGTTTCTGTTCAAAAATGGAAAGGACTCTGTGATACCAGCTCAGGGAGACTGGTCAATGAAACTTAATGTGTATGCTGAAATAGATTAAATGGAGTATGCTGAAATAGATTAAATGGAGTATGCTCAAAAAAAGATTGGGACTTAGCGCATTTTTAAAACAAAAATGGGATTGTCTTTCAATATGTGGGTTTGAATGATAGTTAAAATTTATTAGATGTAGGAGATTTATATCATTAGCAGATGGAAGTTAAATCATAATTTCAAAGACATGCTACTTTTTCTCTTTGTGTATGATTAGTATTTTTTACACACACACACACACAAATATATATTGTTGTTGTGTGCCTTCAAGGCATTTCCGACTTACAGCGACCCTAAGGTGACCCTATCATAGGGTTTTCTTGGCAAGTATCTTCAGAGGGGGGGTTTGTCATTACCATCTTCTGAAGCTGAAAAAGTGTGACTTGCCCAAGGTTACCCAGTGAGTTTACAGGGCCAACCCAGGATTTGAACCTTGGTCTCCAGAGTTGCAGTCCAATGCTCAAACCAGTAAACCATGGTGGCTCTCACAAAAAACAACAACACACATATGTAATGATTTGTTAAAAATATATTTAAAAAAAGAAAATATAGAATATTTTCTTTTTGGATTAATAAAACATTTACAACAAACATGCTCCCATATTTACTACGCCAAAATCATTTCTAAAAAGAAATGTAAGAGGAAAGTTTTTATGTAAGACTATGTACAGCATCAGATGATGGAAAAACCTGGTCCTTTCAGAGAGGAAAATTGACCAGGAGCCTCATCTGAGGGTCTCCAACTATGTCTTTCCAGCAAATGGCACTTTAGACCATTGCCACAATAACAGAGCTGGCTCTGTTCTTTGTACAGTCTGCCCTCCATAGCCATGGATTCTTTATCCATAGATTCAAACATGACACCTTGAAAATATTAAAAAATAAATTACATATTTCCAAAAGAAAACCTTGATTTTACCATTTTATATAAGGGTAGAAAAGGTGAGATGTGCTCCAGTGGTGTTAGAGAAATGTTGATGAGCCATGCTGATATAAAACAGCTTTATTTATCTTGCTTGACGCATTTTGGGGGGACCCTTTTTCAAGAGCTGGTTCTTCTATTCCTCTCTTTTTGTGGACAGGGTTTCTGTGTTGAATCAAAAGAGAGGGTAGAAAATGTTTTTTATATACTACTACTCTTTTGATGCAACACAGAAACTCTGTCCACAAAAAGAGAGGAATAGAAAAACCAGCTCTTGAAAAAGGGCCCCCCCAAAATGCGTCGAGAAAGATAAATACTTTTTATATTAGCACGGCTCATCAATGTTTGTTTGACAACACCAGAGCACATCTTTCCTTTTCTAGTCATTTACAGCGTTCCCTCCTCCCCAACGTTGTCTCATTTTATATAAGGGATGCCATTTTACTGTACTGTTGTATTTAATGGGACTTGAACATCCACGGATTTTGGTATCCACAGGGGATCCTGCAACCAAGCCTCAGCAGATATCAAGGGCCCACAGTATCTCTCTCTCCACATGTCAGGCGCTCTAGAGTGTGGTAGGTGCTCCAGAGCAGCAAAACTGGTGGCAGAAAAAGAAAACTCACTTGTTGTTCCCATCGCAAGGACTCTCTTTGCAGCCACAGAAAATCCTCCGCCAGGGCCACCGCCTGGGTGCAGGACACTGGGCCGTGTTCTCTCACCCAGGTCTGGATTTCCGGAGGAAGGACAGTCAAGAACTGCTCCAGGATCAGCAGCTCCAGGATCTGCTCCTTGGAGTGTCTCTCGACCTTCAGCCACCGCCGGCAAAGTTCCTGGAGCCGATTGTAAACCCCCCTCGGTCCCTCAGCCTCTTGGTAGCGGAAATGCCGGAAGTGCTGGCGTTGTTTTTCCCGGCTGATGGTGTCCCCGTGCAAGATGGTTGCTTTCACCTTCCCATAATCCTTCCGGTCTCTACAATCGAGACGATCAAAGGCCTGCTTGGCTTCACCACTGAGGGCTGGAAGAAGTTGGGTCACCCACTCCTCTTTGGGCCACCGACAAGCTTCGGCCACTTGCTCGAAGGAAGCCAGGAAGGTCTTGGCGTCATCCCACGGGGTGGGCTCCTCTGGTATCGATGGGACTTCCAGTCCCGACTTGACGGGGGACTCGACAGTCTTCAGGAACTCCTGCCATTGGGTCTCCCACTGCTGGAGTAAACCGTCGCAGGGTTCCTGTTTAATCTCTTCCCCTGGCTTCCTCTGGAGAAATTCCCGGATACTTTTCTCCTGGAGAATACGAGGGGCTCCCTCGGCGGCAGCCATTTCCCCTCCTGCTTCCTAAAGGGATCCTTGTCTTTGCTCCAGAAATTGACTTTCTTGAAGGTGTCCAGAAATTGTGGCTCAGGGGCTGAAGAACTGGAGTCTACGTTTCCCAGGTTCTTGATGAGAGAATTGTCCCACGGTGACTGGCTTTTTCCTCCCTGAGGAAGAGAGGAGATTTTTAGAACTGGAACAAAATGCACACAGAGGTCTACTACACACAAAGGCCTTGCAGAGGTAGACTAAGTCTCACTTGTACCTATTAAGCTACACAGAGGTCTCTCTGTATGGGTGTGTTGTTTGCCTTCAAATCATTTCCAACTGATGGCAACCCTATCAGGTTTAGGGTTTTTCTTTGACAAGGTTCGTTCAGAAGAAGTTTGCCATTGCTTTCCCCTGAGGCGGAGAGAGTGTGACTTGCCCAAGGTCACCTAGTGGGTTTCCATGGCTGAACTAGGATTCGAACCCTGGTCTCCAGAGTCGTAGTCCAACAATCCAACCAGTATTCCACAAAGCTCTACTGCACACAAAAGCCTAGCAGAGGTAGCCTATGGTTCAAAACACACTGCAGAAATAAGCCAGCTTTAACTGCCCTGGCTCAGTGCTGGGAAATCCTGAGAACTGTAGTTTATTGTGGCCCCAGAGCGCTCTAACCGAGAAGGCTAAATGTCTCACAAAACTACAGCTCCCAGGATTCCCTGGCTTTGAGCCAGCGCAGTTAAAGCAGTCTCAAACTGGATTATTTCTGCAGTGTGTTTTGCACCTATGTCCCATCTGTACCCATTTAATTATTTAAACATTTTAAAACCCTCCATCTATACCATGAGTGGGAATTGTGTGGCCATTCAGGTGTTGCTGTACTGCAATTCCCAACACTCCTTACTAGCATAACCAGTGGCAAGGAAAGCTGAGTGTTGTTGTCCAACAATATTTCAGGGAGCTGCATTATTTCCAACCCAATCCAACAGGTATCAGAGCAAAGTCCAAAATAAAACAATGCGGTTGAATCACCCCACAGTCCATCCCACCCATCATGTTTATAAATTTATTATTCATTTTAAAATCATTTTCTTGAATCTAAACACAACCATAAACAAATATTATACGCATCTCTGAATAATAACAAAACAAACTAAACTAAACCACTAAATAAAAAAAATAAACATACATACTGGCGACAAGGAGAGTATAGTGATTGAAGCATTGGACTATGACTTTGTTGACCAGAGTTTGAGTCCCCACTTGGCCAGAGAAACCCACTGAGTGACCTTGGGCAAGTCACACTCTCTCAACCTCAGAGGATGGTAAAGATGGCAATGGCAAATCCCCTCTGAACAAACTTGCTAATAAAACCCCATGATAATTCGCCTTAAGTTTTCCACCTGTCCTTTACAGCCAGGTAAGGACCAGCAGCCAGAGTGTTGTAGTGGTTTGAGTGTCGGACGGCAAATCTGGAGACCAGGGTTCGAGTCCCAACCTGGCCATGGAAACCCACTGGATGACCTTGGCTAAGCCACACTCTCTCAGCCTCAGGGGATGGCAATGGCAAACTTTCTCTGAACAAATATAATTAAATATAAATATAAATAACGACAGTGATGATAATAATAATAATAATAATAATAATAATAGGGGTTCCCGCCTAGTGGTTACAGCCTTGCAGAAGGACACCAGAAGTGCAGGGTTTGATTCCCAGCTTGGTCATGAAACCCACTAGGTGACTTTGGGCAAGTCACACTCTCTCAGCTTCAGGGCTTGGCACTAGCAAACCTTCTCTGAAAAAAGATAAATAAATATCAATATCAATAATAACAGTGGTAATAACAATAATTGGGATGCCTGCATGGTGGTTACAGCCTTGGACTAGGACACCAGAAGAGCAGGGTTTGATTTCCAGTATGGCTATGGAAACCCACTGGGTGACCTTGGGCAAGTCACACTCTCTCAGCCTCAGGGGATGGCAATGGCAACCCTCCTCTGAGCAAATCTTGCCAAGAAAAAAAAAACCCATGATAGAAAACTCCATAAATCAGGAACAACCACAACAAGGACCCCCTCTCCTCTCCCTTCCCTTTGCACCTTTGGGAGATGTAGTTGACCCACCTGTCCTTCCAAAAAGGGGAACCCCAATAGTCAGCTACTCCAAGGAGGAGGCAAACAAAAGTAATGTAGATTGTTGCAAGAAGACTCACTTTCCAGGGGAGGAGGAGACACAAGACAGGAAAGGGCTTGTCCAAATCTGGAGAGAGGGACCTTCTAGGAAACTGGGGGTTTTCTCTTCTCTTTCTCCTTCTTCTTCTCTGCAAACCAGGGTTTGCATTTTTGCAGATTTTTGCAAGCATCTCCATTTTTGCAATCAAAATCTTTGTCTTTGGTTATTTCCTTTTCCCCCTCTCTCTCTTTCCCTGGGGAAAAATAAACCCACCACAACTTTACTGTTGTCGTTTTTGTACACAAAGAAAAAAAATCTTCTTCTTCTGCTTGGCATTCTGGGAGTTGTAGTTCCCAACAAGAGGGTGGCTCTCATCCAGTAAGCCAACCAACCCTCTCTTGGGGGGTTGTTTGCAAAAACAACAACAACAACAACAACAACAACCACCACACACAAACTATAAGCCTTCAGGCATCTTTTGAAAGTGCTGGCCCTTTTTGGACTACAACTCCCATCACAGGCGATGGGAGTTGTAGTCCAAGATTTTGAGGCTGCCTTTAGAGCAGGGATGGATTCCCAAAAAGTGAGGCTTTCTCCTGAAAGCCACAAAAAAGTGGTACCTTTATGGGACCAACCAAAATGCCCAAAATATATGGTTAATCCAAGAACATCCAAACAATGATACCTTTATGGGACCAACCAAAATGCCCAAAATATATGGTTAATCCAAGAACATCCAAACAATGATACCTTTATGGGACCAACCAAAATGCCCAAAATATATGGTTAATCCAAGAACATCCAAACAATGATACCTTTATGGGACCAACCAAAATGCCCAAAATATATGGTTAATCCAAGAACATCCAAACAATACCTTTATTGGACCAACCAAAATGCTCAAAATATATGGTTAATCCAAGAACATCCAAACAATGATACCTTTATTGAACCAACCAAAATGCCCAAAATATATGGTTAACCCAATAACATCCAAACAATTAAACTTTTATTGGGACACCCCAAAATGCACAATTACATGTTGCAAGCTTTCGAAATCACACTGGCTTCTCCATCAGGCAAACAGGAGGGGAAAATGTCAGTCATAGGCCTGCATTTTCTGTTTCTGGCCTTCGTTCAAAATGCAGGCCTATGACTAACATGGCTAACATCTTCAATTTCTTTCCCCTGTTTGCCTGATAGAATCATAGAATCATAGAATCATAGAGTTGGAAGAGACCACAAGGGCCATCCAGTCCAACCCCCTGCCATGCAGGAACTTCCAATCAAAGCATCCCTGACAGATGGCCATCCAGCCTTTGCTTAAAGACTCCTAAGGAAGGAGACTCCACTACACTCCGAGGGAGTGTGTTCCACTGTCAAACAGCCCTTACTGTCAGGAAGTTCCTCCTAATGTTGAGGTGGAATCTCTTTTCCTGCAGTTTGCACCCATTGTTGCGTGTTCTAGTCTCTGCAGCAGCAGAAAACAAGCTTGCTCCCTCCTCAATATGACATCCCTTCAAATATTTAAACAGGGCTATCATGATGAAGAAGCTGGTGTGACTTCGAAAGCTTGCAACATGTACTTGTGCATGTTGGTCGACCCAACAAAGGTATCACTGTTTGGATGTTATTGGATTTGCTATATGGCCAACACAGCTATCCCTAGATTTATTTTATTTTATTTTTAATTTCAAAATATATGGTTGTAAGCTTTCAGAGCACCACTGGCTTCCTCATCAGGACAAAGGTGTCAAAAATCATATAGGAGAAAGAAAGAAGAAGAAGGATACTGGAGTCACAAGGCTATGTTGTGTCAAGATGTTTAGTTGTTCTCTCTTTTGGGCACCTGGGGCCTGGGAAAAGATAGAGCTGAAAAGTCCAGGAGATAAATTTTAGACTCCGTTGTTGTTGTTGTGTGCCTTCAAGTCGTTTCCGACATATGGTGACCATGGGGCTGCCCCCATCGTGAGGTTTTCTTGGCAACTTTCTTCAGAGGGGGTTTGCCATTAGCATCCTCTGAAGCTGAGAGTGTGTGACTTGCCCAAGGCCACCCAGTGAGTTTCCATCAGCAACACAGAAATATCTATTGTTGATGTTGTTGTTGTTGTGCGCCTTCATGTCACTTCCGACTTACGACAACCCTCAGACGAACCAATCATTAGCAAGTTTGTTCAGAGGGAGTTCGCCATTGCCTTCCTCTGAGGCTGAGAGAGTGTGACTTAACTAAGTTTCCATTAGCAAGAGACAAAGATTTGTTGCTGTTGTTCTGTGTGCATTCAAGCCGTTTCCGATTTATGATAACCCTAAGGCGAACCAATCGTCCGGACCCATTTGAAGAAAGAACCTGAGTGTAGCCACACTGCAAAATTAAAGCAGTTTGACACCCCTTTAACTACCATGACTCTAACCTACAGCTTCCTGGGATGTGTAGTTGGGTGAGGCGCCACAGCTCTCTGTGACACAGCAGGCCAAACTACAAATCTTAGGGAATAAGGCTGACTCAACACTATGGACTCTTGGAGATGGTAGTTTTGTGAGACTGTTGGGGCCACCACAAACTCCAATCCCCAGTATTGCACAGCATGGAACCAAAGTGGTGTCAAGCTGGATCATTTCTGCAGTGTGGATGCAGCCAGAGAGAGGAGGAGAACAGGATCTTGATTCTTTTCCTCTTTCCACCATGCTGCAACCACCAGCCTCTCTCAGGGTTAAGTTGACAGAAGAAGAGCAGATTCCTAGAGAAGCCACACAATATGTTGAAAAGGGGTGTGCATGTGTGATGATGAAAGAAGGAGGCTTGCTGCATTTTAAAAACCTCTTCCTGAAAAAAAGGGAGAAAAAAGAAAATAAGGAGGGTGGGGGTGAAGGGGAGAGCTTGAGTTACACACACTCCAGTCTTTCAAGACCAATTTTGGAAAAGGCACTGAGTGTCTGGATTGAAGAAGGTAAGCTTTGGAAATTGCAGATTAACATGGTAGCAATCTGAAGGGAAATATATTGCTTTTTTTTGTCTCCCCCAGGGAGAAAGCCATGTTAGTGTATTTTGGTGCAGGACAAGGTGGAGAGAAGGAATCTTTTAACCTAGCCAGATGATGTTTCAAATGGGAATTTTAAAGGATGCCTTTTAAATGTGGATTGTTTTAATAGGCATGGGTCTTGTTTGTTCATCTATGTTAATGGGTTTTTTTCACTGATGCTGTGTTTTTAGTGGATGTTGTGTATGTGTTGTCTGTTGTTGTTCCCTGACTGGATCCATAGGGAGAGGCAGGTAAGAAATTATTATTATTATTATTATTATTAGATTAGAGATCTTTCACTCAGTGAATCTCAAAAGTGCAACAAGATCTTTTTACACACACATTATTATTATTAATTTTATTTTAGTATGTAAAGGGATCTTGTTGCACCTTTGGGATTGACTGAGCAAGAGATCCCTTTGCATCTGATAACATGTTCAGGGGTGGCCTTGTTGGCCATAGAGCAAAGTACAATAACATCCAAAATCCACAAAACGGGGATGCCTTTCTTAGGCCAGCCAAAATTGGGAGCCATGTTCATGCAGATTGTCAGGATGCAAAGTATAATAACATCCCAGATCCACAAACCATAGATACCTTTATTAGGCCGGAGAAAGTGCAGAGCCATGTTCATGCAGAATATCAGAATGCAAAGTATAATAATATCCATAATCCTCCAAACAGTGATACCTTTATTAGGCTAACCAAAATGCAGAGGCATGTTTGTGTGGAATATCAGGATGCAAAGTACAATAACACCCAAAATCCACCAAACAGTGGTACCTTTATTCGGCCAACCAAAATTCAAAGCCATGCTCATGTGGAATATCAAGATGCAAAGTACAATCATATCCAAATCCACCAAATGTGATACCTTTTGATAGGCCCACCAAAATTCAGAGCCCTGTTCTGTACAATGACATCCAAAATCTACAAAATAGTTATACCTTTATTAGGACAGCCAAAATTCAGAGCCATTTTTGTGTGAAATAATAGAATGCAAAATACTATAACATCCATAATCCACCAGACAGTGATAACTTTGTAAGGCCAACCAAAATTCAGGACCATTTTTGTGTGGATGCAAAATACAATAACATCCAAAATCCACCAAACAGTGATTTTTTTAAAAAAAGTAGGCAAACCAAAATTCAGAGCCATGTTCATGTGGAATATCAGGATGCAAGGTACAATAACATCCATAATCCACAAAACAGTAGTACCTTTATTCAGCCAACCAAAATTCAGAGCCATATTCATGTAGAGTATCAGGATGCAAAGACCAGTAACATCCAAATTCCACCAAACAGGGGTACCTTTATTAGGCCCACCAAAATCCAGAGCCACGTTCATGTGAAATATCACGATGCAAAGTACAATAACATCTACAATCCACAAAACAGCGGTATCTTTAGTCGGACCATCAAAATATACAAAATCCACAATGCAAGATTTTGAAGCTCAACTGAGTTCTTCATGAGGCAAAATGTGTTAAAAATCATACAGGAGAAGAAAATTATAAAATGACAGTGTTAGTCACAGGCTTGCATTTTTCTCAATGTGTTGTTTACTTGTTGGTGTGTTGTTCTTTGGAGGGATATCCATGCAAGCTGATCTCTCCTCCTCCTCCTCCTCCTCCTCCTCCTCCTCTTTCTGGCCATGTGGAATTAGGAACAAAGCCTTCCAAAGTCCAGGAGATTAAAAAGTGAATTCCATTAGCAATGCAAAAAAGTTACTTCTTTCTGAGATCCCAGATGTCTCCATCCTTTGTGAGGTCACAGAGGCCTTTGTGAGGCAGAGAACCCTACATCTCTCAAGATAGCCTTCATGCTTTTGCATCAGGAAAGTTTTAGGGGTTTATTTTGGCAAAACATGCCAAATGTAGTCCCAATTTAGAAAGAAAGAAAGAAAGTTCCATAAAAGGTAGACCATTTAAAAATATTTTAATGTGTCTTTAAAAAAAAAAGCTTTTAAAACTGTTTAATTGTTTATACTCTGTAATGCTTTTGTGTTGTGTTTAACTTGTACTGTTTGAAATGAGTTGGCAGGCAGCTGCCTTGGATCCCTATACAGTACTGGTATATATATATATATAATTATATATATAATATCGATGGGGGAAGCAGCTAAGAAATAGTAATACTACTACTACTACTAATAATAATAATAATGATAATAAGAGCCAGTTGTCCCATTCAAAGGTATTCCCATAATTTGGACTTTGGGGTTTGTTTTATGATCAACACACAACTACTTATTGTTTGAACCTTTCCTCAAAATTCCTTGGGGAGGATTTTGGCTTTAGAGTTGGCTTTAGGGATTATGACTTTAGGGTCACCATGTTTGGAAATGACTTGAAGGTGCACAACAACAACAACAACAACAATGGAACTTAAATTTTATTTTCTGCAGTACCCACAGGGCCAGGACGAAGAGGAACCTGCCTGGATGATAATAATAATAATAATAATAATAATAATAATAATATTTCTAGTCCGCCCCTCTGAACAAGCAATCGGGGCGGATTACAACAAGGGTTAAAACAATATCAAGTAAAATATCCCGTCCTTTCCCTTACCACCCCCCCTTAAAAAGAGATTAAATCACAATTAAGTTAAAACAGTAACTGGCTAAAATAGTAGTAAAAACAGGTTAGGGAAAAGAACGGACCCAAGCCAAGTTTGCGCAGAAGTGAAAACAGAGAGGGGAGGCTGGGAGAAAAGCCACTCTAAACCTAGGTTTGGAGCCGGGGAGTGTTTACATTCTCTGGGAAGGCCTGCCGGAAGAGATGCGTCTTTAGGGCTTTTTTAAAGCCTTCTAAAGATGAAATAAGACGCATCTCATCTGGCAGGTCATTCCACAATTTGGGGGCAACAGCCGAAAAAGCCCTCTGGGAGGTCTGCACCAGCCTGGTCTTCATGGGTTGCAGCAGGTTCCTCCCAGAGGATCGAAGTGTACCCGGGGGGGGGGGGTTCGTATGGGAAGAGGCGGTCCTTTAGATAGGATGGACCCAAGCCATGTAGGGCTTTAAAGGTTAAAACCAACACCTTGTACTGTGCCCGGAAACTGGTCGGCAGCCAGTGGAGAGCTTTAAGCACAGGAGTAATGTGCTCTCTCCTAGATGTTCCAGTGAGAAGTCTGGCTGCCATATTTTGGACCAGTTGTAGTTTCCGGGTTAGGCACAAGGGTAGCCCCATGTAGAGTGTGTTACAGTAGTCCAAACGTGAGGTTACCAGTGCATGTATCACAGTTTCCAGATCCCTCATCTCCAGGAAAGGGCGCAGCTGGCGTATCAGCCAAAGCTGATAGCAGGCACTCCTAACCGTCGCATTCACCTGACTTGTCATGTGGAGCAACGGGTCAAGGAGTACCCCCAGACTGCGAACAGAGTCCTTTGAGGAGAGTGTGACTCCATCCAGGACTGGAAGTTGTATTCCCAGACCTGGTTTCGGGCCTGTGACTGTGAGCACCTCCGTTTTGTCTGGATTAAGCTTCAATCGGTTTTTCCTCATCCAGTCCATTACAGCCTCAAGGCAGTCATTGAGAGGGGAGATGCCATCTGAGGTCTGAGCAGACGATCTGGTCACGGAGAAGTATATCTGGGTGTCATCAGCGTACTGATGACACTGAGCTCCGTGCCTCCGGATGATCTCACCCAACGGCTTCATATAGATGTTAAATAACATCGGGGACAGAATGGCGCCCTCAGGGACGCCACAGCTAAGCTCGATCTTAGAGGAGCAGCTGTCCCCGAGTCTCACCCTTTGAGATCTGCCGGAGAGGAAGGATCGGAACCACCGAAGCACGGTGCCACCGATCCCCAACTCTCTCAGCCGATCCAAAAGGATGGAGTGATCGATAGTGTCAAAAGCCGCGGAGAGATCCAAGAGCACCAACAGGATCACACTACCCCTGTCGATGCTCAAGCGGAGGTCATCAGTCAGAGCAACCATGGCAGTCTCGACTCCATATCCTGCCCTGAAACCGGTCTGGAATGGATCTAGATAATCGGTTTCATCCAAGACAGCTTGGAGTTGGGAGGCGACGGCTCTCTCGATCACCTTGCTGAGAAATGTCCTTCCATACCACCTGAATAGGAAACAGTTATATCTTGACAAAATGCAGGCTTGCGGCTAACATCATCATAATTCCCCCCCCCCTTCCTGTATGATTCTTAACACCTTTGCCTGATGAAGAAGCCAGTGGAGTTTCAAAAGCTTGCAACATGTATTTTGGGCATTTTGGTTGGCCCAAGAAAAGTATCACTGTGCTGTGCATTTAAGATATTATTATACTTTGCTATATGGCCGACAAGGCTATCCCAGATATGTTTTCTGCATAAAGAGCGCCATACCTTTACTGGCCAAGCAAAATGCAGAAAATATAGCATTCAAGCTTTCGAAGTTTCATTGGCTTCTTCAGGCAAAGATGTTAAAAATCATACTAGAAAAAAAGTGATGATGTGAGGGTCAGAGGCCTACTTTTTGTCTCAAATATTATTTCTGTTGTCTGATAAGAGGGTTTAAAGAGAGATCTCAATGCAGGCAGAAGCCGTTCCCTTCCTTTGCCAGATGGATGGAGACTGAAGACAAAGGGCAATAAAACAGAGGCAATAAAATTTCATTTCCATTAGTAACAGAAAATGTTCCCTGGAGATCCAGGCTGCCCTTCCTTTGCAAAGCTACCAGTAACTGTGAGAGAAAAGAGTTTGTAGTACAATATGAGTCTCTCCTACATAAAATGCTTGGGACCAGAAGTGTTTTGGATTTCTCATCTTTTATTTATTTGGATTTGGGTATATTTCCATATAAATAAAATTAGATATTTTAGAGATGGGTCCCAAGTCTATATAGGAATTTAATTTATATTTCATATATATTTTATAAACATAGACAGAATGTAACATTATACATAATATTTTTCATAATTCCATGCACGAAACAAAGTCTGTGTATACCAAACCATCAGAAAGCAAAGGTGTCACTATCTCAGCCACTTATAATGGGCAATTTTGGATTTTGGAGTATTTTGGATTTCAGAAATCTGGATAAGGGAGGCTCAACATGTGTAAGCTTTCATAGACTGGGGTGACTTCTTCCCAATCTGAGTTAAAACAAAGTACATTTAAAACTGTAGAATGAGGAATTAAAAACACACAAAGCTAAACAAAGCGAACAGATTAAAAAACAGTCAATTTAATTTAGCACTGTTTTTAAAATGCAGTTAAAGTAGTAGTAGTAGTGGTGGTAGTAGTAGTAATAAAAAACACATTTTATGTCTTTTCGGTCAGCCCATTAAAAGTATTCCCATATTTTGGACTTTGGGGTTTATCTTATGATCAACACACAATTATTAATTGTTTGAACTTTTCCTCAAAATCCCTATATCCCAGCTGAGCTCCACATTTCATAATGAAGAAATCTGGCTGTGCTCCTTATGTTTCCTTTTTTTCTATGAAATACTGTATTTGGGGGCTGAGAATTTTTCCTCCTCCATTTCTTTTTTGGCTGTGGCTTTCAGGTTGTAAGCATGCGTGTAGGGACTGTCTCATTTTTTATTTTTTTAATTTGATAATTTGTAAACTACTCTGGGAGTTATTAGAAGTTAGTGGTAAATAATAAATACTGTCTGCAACCAAAGGGAGCACAACAAACATATCCAGAGGTAGCTGTGTTAGCCATAACGTAAAGTACAATGACATCCAATATCCCTCCATACATCTTAACTGAGAGCAACAACAACAACTTGAAGGCCTCTGACTCTAATATCGTCATATATTGCTTTAGCTTTCCTGTATGATTTTTAACACATTTACTTGATGAAGTAGCCAATGAAGCTTCAAAAGCATGCATGATGTATTTTGTGCATTTTGGTTGGCTTGCAAATTGTGTTGCTATTTTGTGGGTTTTGGATTTTATTGTACTGAGCACAACAAGGTTTTGCTGCAAAGGAACACGAAGCAAAGGAACATGAAGCAGAGGTAGTTAATATCTTTCTTTGAACAGCTCAGATATTACAGAAGTGGATAACTGTGGAATTCTGGTTCTGTCTGCTCACAATCGTGACTGAGAGCATACATTCGGCTTTTAAAAACTGTAGTCCATCACCATACCCTCCAACATCTCACAAATTACAACTGGGGCACATGTGGCCAAGCAACATCAGAAGGTGGTCAAGATGACAACAGTTATTAATGACGAAGATCTCACAAACTAGGAGATTCTGCAGCAATTTGCTTTTGCCTGAGCCTCCTGGGAATGACAAGATATGCCATCCCTCCACTCCACTATCCCTTCTTGAGTTAATGGACTGTGAACAACTTTTGTACTTTGAAGTCAGTTTGCAGCAACTAAAGTAAGCTGTGGGCAAAGGGAGAAGGTGGGAGGTGAAGAGAAAGAAATGGGGGCATTTTATAAACAGCTAAAAAAAAATTGGATTAATTTGGACTGTCGCTGCCAAAGTGGGACAGTTGGCGGGTATACACTGCCTAATGTTGATCTCCAGCTTTTGCGGATTGTGAGGATTGGCATGTTTTGATGTTGCTGTGTGCCTTCAAGTTATATAAAACAACCCTATCATGGGATTTTCTTGACAGGATTTCAGAGGTTTGCCATTGGCTTCCCCTGAGGCTAAGAAAGTGTGATTTACAAAAACCTGCTTTCCAGAATCGTAGTCTAAGAAGAATATCAGATGGGAGACAAAATGTCCTTGTCCCGTCCTTTTCCCATTCTTACAGCACGGTCGTGAGAAGATTTTGATATGACGTCACATTTATTCAGGCATTATCTCATCTGGAAAGCCCTATTGACCATGATCATGCTTAAGACTTTCAAAGTGCAGATCCTTTTCATTGTCTCATTATTGAAGCGGCATTGCCCAGCATTTTGCATTAATGGGAGTTCACATTAAAATATAGCACTTTGATAATGGGACAATAGCATTGCGATCTGAAAGCCTTTCATGGGATTGCAGTCTTTCAAATGGGATAAGGACGGGGGAGCGATCTTGCCGTTATCCCACCTCTGTGTGATAATCTCCTGTCACTCAAACAACTATGCCACGTTGGTTCTCGGAATCTTTAGAACAGCAGAAAACAAGCTTGCTCTTTCTTCCATGTGTCATCCTTTCAGATCATGTCATGTCTTGCACTTCCCAGGGGTCAAAATGCAAGTTTGCAACAACAGCAAGAATTAATTTCCCCCTCAAAATATGCAAATGGCCTCTTGGGACCCAGACAGGCCTCAAAACATGTCCCCTAAAAAACATTTGGGGGGAAATCAATTTATTTATTTTATTGCAATGGGTATATGGCCTTCCAAGGTCTCCTAGAGGGCTAATGCAGCCCCATAGCCTTCCAGAGTTGGCCACGTCTGCTGTAAGCAGACCTGGGACCTCTGACCAAAGTAATCAGCAAAAATGTTGTTTACAGGCCTATCGTTCTGTCTGCACAGAGGAGAGCAATCAGTCCCTCTCCACTACAGACATTTAACTCTTCTCTTCACTAAAAGCACAAGCACCTCAGTGGCTGTGTTTTGAACATAAGCCAAATTCCAATGTATGTAGTGTGGTAATAGCATTATTAGGCAAGGTAGAAATCACACAGGTATTTATTTTTTGCAACCCACAGGCTTCTTCATCATGGATTACGATCCAAAACACACTGCAGAAATAATCCAGTTTGAGATCGCTTTAACTGCCCTGGCTCAATGCTTGGAAATTCTGGGAACAATAGTTTGGTGGCACCAGAGCTCTGTGATAGAGAAGGAGAAATATCTGACAAAACTACAATTTCAAGAATTCCCTAGAATTAAGCCAGGGCATATTTTTCTGCAGTGTGTTTTGGCACTACATTGGAAAAACCAGCGAGAGGGATGGAAGAGTTGCATTCTTGGAACAAGAGCACCAGGGATGATACCTTGGCATGTCCAGAGGAGAGCAATTAAAATGGTGAAGGGCCTGGAAATAATGTCCTATGAGGAGTGACTTAGGGGGCTGGGGATGTTTAACCTGGAGAAGGTTAAGAGGTAGTACGATTGCCATGTTTAAATATTTGAAGTGATGTCATGTTGAGCAAGCTTGTTTTCTGATGCAGAGAATAGGACACTGAGCAATGGATGCAAGCTCCAGGAACTTTTATTCCATGTCAACATTAGGAGTAACCTCCTGACAGTAAGAGGAGTTCGACAGTGGAACACAATGCCTTGAAGAGTGGTGGAGTCCCCTTTTTGGAAGTCTTTAAACAGAGGCTGGATGGCCATCTGTTGGGGGTGCCTTGATTGTGAATTCCTGAATGGCAGAATGGGGTTGGATTGGATGGCCCTTTGGGTCATTCTGCCCTCCAAATCAATTTTTTTCCATTCCCAAATGTCTAGCATGGCAGTAACTTAAACCTTCATGGGAGTTTTCATAAATACAGAGACATCAACCATGTTACTTTGGAATATCAGTGCACAAGGGGATCTTGTGGCACCTTTGAGACTAACTATATGAAAGAAGTTGTAGCAGGAGCTCTTGTAAACTTGGTGTACTTTCAAGAAGACCAATAATAATAATAATTTTTATTTGTATTTCCCGCCTCTCCTTATGGATCCCACCTCATTCCCACTGCCTTTTAACTTCTAATCGTGAATTGGTTCAAACCAATTCAAATGACCCTGGTTCCCACTTAGTTCAAATTGCTGAAGTGATTCCGAAAGGGGAGTCATGCTCTAGGCCCATTTAACCTGCATCAAAAAGACACTGATTTTTTCCGCTTCTTTGTCAATAAAGCAATTTATCCTTAGAAAAAGCAATTCAGCCTAGTGTGAACTAGTGCGGATTCAAATTAGCTTCCTGTGAAGGGTGAAGGTGGGCTTGCCCCTCTTCCCAAGCTTCAGTGAGCAAGCCATGCAGCGTGGGGCTATTAGCGCCTCAAGCGCTGTCCGCAGAGAGTCTGGAGAGAATCCAAGTTCAGCAATCCCTCAGAGCTGGTGCCGCAGGATCCAGGTGAGGGCCCAGCCTGGCCCTAAGGCTCCTGAGGGAGCCCAGCGGCCTTTCCCTGCCTCATGACCCCAAGAAAGGCCTCAGCCCCCGCATGGCCAAAACCAATCCCGGCGGCCCGGCTCACCTCAAAATCTGAGCCTCTCAAATCAGAGGGCTTCGATCAACTCAAACATAGTGGGAATCACGTTCTGCTGCTGAACTGATTCATCAATTCGGATCAGAAACAGAATTATCTGTAAGTGTAAATGAGGCCCTTGGCTGCTTCTACACTGCAGAAATAATAATTAATAATAATAATAATAATTCCTTTTATTTCTAGCCCGCCCCTCTGAACGAGCAATCGGGGTGGGGCACAAAAAAGAATAACAATTAACAAAGAAAAATACAAAGCAGTTATAGCAACAACAAAAATACATAGTAATTATAACAAAAAATAAAATTAACAAAGCAAAATACATAACAATTAGCATATCAAAACAAGTAAAAAGAAAATCTCCATTCTCAACCCCCATCCCAATCCTAAAACAATGTGAACTATACACAATCTAAAAATAAAAGAAAAAAGTGGTGGTGGTGAGGGGGAGACAAGACTCCTCCTTAAGTCCAGGAGCCAAGGCATGGGAGTAGTCCAGGTGGAGGTAGGGCAAACAAACACTCTCTCAGCTGACTCTTGTTCACTGGCAGATGTTGGAGAGGAGGGAAAAATACAATTTGACACCACTTTAACTTCGGCCTCATTCCCACTTACCTCTTGATTTGATTCCTGAACCAATTCCTGAAACTGGTTCAGCAAACTCAGTGGTTCCCACTATGTTTGCTCTGGCTTCAAGAATTGGTGCAGGAAGCGACAGCCATGGCTTCCCTGCCATGCCTCCTTCCATCCTCCTGGCCATACAGGGGTGAAGGAAAACCCGGGGCAGAAGGAAAGAGGCAGGCTAGGAGGACTGAGGCACACCGGGGCGGAAGAAGAGGCAGGCCGGGAGGACAGAGCAGGCATGGAAGTATGGCTGGGAGGCCAGGGAAGCAGCAGCTAGTGCTAACCAGGGCATATTTGAATCTGATTCAAATCCACCTGGTTCCCACTTGTGCTGAATCCATTTATTTCCAAATAAATCGATTCAGCCCCAAAAACACCCCATTTCACCAGTGTCTTTTTGATGCGGGTTAAAAGGGAGAAACCATGGCTCCCCTTTCTGAATTGCTTCAGTAGTTCAGATTAAATGGGAACCATGGTGCTTTAAATTGGATCATTTGGACTCACGATCTAGTTTAAACCATAGTAGGAATTAGGCCTTCCATGGCTCAGTGGTGTATAATTCTGGGATTTGTAGTTTGGTGAGATATTTATCCTTCTGTTGCCATGACAAACTAAAAATCTCAGCATTCCACAGTGCAGATACAACACTAGTTTATGACAACTTCTGCTGTAATGTCTTTTGCACAGTTAGTCTCAAAGGTGTTACAAGATCCCTTGGCATGCTTATAGAAATACAGTTTAGGCATCCAAAGGAAAGAGGCAGCCAAAGATAGCAGGGGAATGCAGTCACAGAGTTCTAGGTGGGAACAATCTTCAGTGTCTCACTCTCTGCACTGCTAGAAATTTAGGGACTGATGGAAAATTTCATTTGAGGGAACAGAATTATGGTGGGGGCAAAGACTTCAATTTTACCTCTCTTGTAACTATACCCCTCAGGGGTATAGTCCATCACTGAAACCACTGTGCCATTCTGGCTCATACAATAGCATTATTGAATATGAAGCAGTGACAGATCTGTAAGTCTAGGTTACAAATCTAGTTACAAATCTGTAAATACAATACTGGATGCTAGCCAGATAGCTAGATAGAAAATAAAAATATAATATAATAATATAATATAATACAAAGTCAGTCCTCATCCATGGTTTGAAAATACTGGGGAAAAAAGTATAAATCCCAAATAATAAGCCTTGATTGTCTGTTTTGCTATGCCATTGTATTTCATGGGACTTGAGCATCCATGGATTTTGGTTTTCACAGGAGATCCTGAAACCAAACCCCAGTGGATAACAAGGACCCACTGTAATAATTCAAAGTCCACTTCACTCAATTCCTAAAAGCTTGTTGGAATAGGAACAATTGTTGACCTATGGCTTCTTCTGTAGGACCCAATATATGCCTGCTTCTTTTGACTAGGCTCCGACCGTTGCTATCTTCAAGACTCGCATGTTCATTCTGGTGGCTAACAAATATCTCAGAAGTTTCTCGGAAATTCTGGAAGACCATGAAGGAGAATGGCAAGGAGCTACCTCAGCTTTGGGTAACAGGTTCACATAATGTGCGGGTGAAACTTGCTGCTTGGGGATCAGCGAACCAACATCCATTTGAGGCACCAGAGGATCCAAATGATCTCCTGACATCCTTTGGTGAAGCAGCTGGCAAAGAGACCCTGCACCCTAGATTAGAAGGGGTGACTCAGATCTCCCCAGCCCTTCACACAGAACTTCCAGAGATATACGGAGTAGAGGAAGAAACACCTAGGAAAGGTGTCCTGCAACGAGAAGCACGGCGTCAGCGTTTCCGGAAGTTTTGCTACCAGGAGGCTGAGGGCCCTGGAGAAGTTTGCAGTCAACTCCACACCCTTTGCCGTCAGTGGCTGAAGCCGGAGGAGCACACGAAAGAGCAGATCCTGGAACTGTTGGTTCTGGAGCAATTTCTGGCTGTCCTTCCCACAGAGGTGGAGAGTTGGGTTAGTGAAAACAATCCAGAGAGCTGTGCTGAAGCGGTAGCCCTGGCAGAAGATTACTTGCAAAAGGAGGAAGAGACTGAGGAGTGGGAGGACCAGGTGAGGGAAACCATTTGGATAACATTGGGCAAACTAAGAGCTCCTTGATAGGACATAGAGGAAGATTTTCTTCCCATCTGAATGTGAAAGAGGAGTGCTGTAAACCCATTTTGAACTGACTCTTTGATGGTTTGTTCATAATATTTGTTAGCTGCTTTTCAGCCTGCGAGGGCTCCCAAATCAATGCATAATAGAACATATTAATGTATATACCATATATACTCAACTATAAGTTGACCTCATGTATGTCGAGAGCAGGTTTTGGGACCAAAATTATGGATTTTGATATGACCCATGGATAAACCAAGGGTAACATTTAGGGGAATCTAACAAATTACGTAAAGGACCAAGCAAAGGAAAATATTGCCAAAGAACTTACAAAATTCCAGCAGGTATAACTGTTTGTGCTCACACTGAAGGCTGGATGAATGAGAGAATAGAGGAGGTCAGTGCTTCCAGTAGAGATTTTATTTTTGCCTTTCACCGGGGGATGGTTCTTTTTAAAATAAGTTAAAGTACTGTAATCACATTGACCCATGGATAAGTCGACTCAATTTTCTAACCTAAATTTCTTGACTAAATTTCTAGTATGAGTATATACTATATATAATGGATTAAAACTAATTTTAAGCACTCATTTTAAAGACTGTTTTAGAAATGTTGCCTGCCTACCTGGCATAGAGGGATAATTAACATTATTTTTTCTTGCTGCTGTGTCCCTTCAAGTCATTTCTGGCTTTGGGTGACCCTAACGTGACACTATCATGGTGTTTTCATGGCAAGGTTTTTTCAGAGAAGGTTTGCCATTGCCTTCCCATGAGGTTGAAGAGTGTGACTTGCCCAAGGTCACCCAGTGGCTTTCATGTTCAAGCTGGGAATCAAAAACTGATTTCCAAAGTTGTAGTCCAACATGTGTGCATCTATACTCTAGAAATAATAAAGTTTGACACAACACCACTTTAAGTGCTGCAGTTCCATCTTATGAAATCCTGCGATTTGTGGTTTTACAAAGTCTTTAGGCTTCTTTGGCAAAGAGTGCTGGTACAAATTTCAGGATTCTGTAGGAGCCATGGCAGTTAAAACTTGTGTTGAACTGCATTATTTCTATAGTTTAGATGCATCCATGCATCCAAGGTTTAAGAGCTGCCATATTCAGCTGATTAGTTAGCACTGATTATTTAATAATATTTTGTTGGAGGACAAAGGTCCTCTCAGTTAATCAGCTGCAGGGTTAGAAACATATTTTAAATACAGATTCATATAACAGATATGATATTTGAAATATAGTGGGCCCTTGCTATTTGCTGGTTTTTGGTCCAAGGACCCCGCGTAGATAAAATTGCATTTTATTTTGTTATTGTGCGATTTGTTTTAATACTGCAATAGTTTACTCACTTTTGGTATGTTTTTAATAATATTGTTATTTTAAATTGGGAGCTGCTTTAAGTCCCAGTTAGTGGGGAAAAGTAGGATATTAATATTAATTATAATAATTAATTCATCATCATCCTGTATTTTAATCCTTGATGGTGACTTTTTAGGTGCTTCTTAAGGAGGAAATGAATGCTGCCAAGGAAGAGCGGGATCTGGCAGAAATGTGGCAAGAAGCACCTTTGATCGAGGAGAGTTCTGATGGAGATGAAATTAAGCTAGGTATGCCTTCAGCCTCACTGCTTGGTTGCTGGAGCCCTATATGGCAGAAGAGTGTAAATTCAGAGTAGACATGACTAGGATCAGTGTGGCATATCTTGATTTCAGTAAGGCCTTCGACAAGGTTTCCCTTGACATTCTTGCAAACAAGCTTGTAAAATGTGAGCTAGACAAGGTAATTATTACATGGACTTGTAATTGATTGACTGGCTGCACCCAAAGGGTGCTCAACAAAGGTTCCTTTTCAACCTGGAGAGAAGTAACCAGTGGGGTCAGTGCTATTCAACATCTTTGTCAATGACTTGCATGACAGAATTGGAGTCATACTTATCAAACCTGCAAATGACACCAAATTAGGAAGAGTAGCTAATACCCCAGAGGACAGGATCAAAATTCAAAAAGACCTGAATAGACTAGAAAACTGGACCAAAGCTAACAAAATGAAATTCAACATAGAGAAATGTCAGGTACTGTACTGCAATTAGGGTGGAAAAATGAAATGCATAGATATAGGATGGGGGACACCTGGCTGAATGAAACTACGTGTGAGAGGGACCTAGGAGTCCAAGTAGACCACAAGTTGTACATGAGTCAGCAGTGTGATGCGGCAGCTAGAAAGGCCAAGAGAAGTATAGTGTCTAGATCAAGGGAAGTAATAGTGCCACTCTATTCTGCTTTGGTCAGGCCCCACCTGGAATACTGTGTCCAGTTCTGGGCACCACAGTTCAAAATGGATGTGGAGAAACTGGAGTGTGTCCAAAGAAGGGCGACTAAAATGGTGAAGGGTCTGGAAACCATGTCTTATGAGGAGAGACTTAGGAAGCTGGGGATATTTAGCCTGGAGAAGAGATGGTTAAGAGGTGATATGATAGCCTTGTTTAAACATTTGAAGTGATGTCACATTGAGGAGGGAGCAAGCTTGTTTTCTGCTGCTCCAGAGAAAAGGACCTGGAACAATGGATGCAAACTACAGGAAAAGAGATTCCACCTCAGCATTAGAAGGAACTGCCTGACAATAAGGCTGTTTGACAATGGATCATATCATCTCAGAGTGTGGTGGAGTCTCCTTCGTTGGAGGTCTTTAAGCAGAGGCTGGATGGCCATCGGTCAGGATGCTTCAATAGAGAGTTCCTGCATGGCGGAATAAGGTTGGACTGGATGGCCCTTGTGGTCTCTTCCAACTCTATGATTCTATTGTTCTAACTGAATCACTATTCTTTCTCAGTGTATCAAGAGTTAAAATCAGGAGAGAGCTGAAGAAACTTCTGGTCTTAGAATCATAGAATCATAGAGTTGGAAGAGACTACAAGGGCCATCTGGTCCAACCCCCTGTCATGCAGGAACTCATAATCAAAGCACCTCCATCAAATCCATCAATGGATTTTAATACATTGGTTCATGTTCTAGTCTCTGGATCAGCAGAAAACAAGCTTGCTCCATTTTTGTGTGACATCTATCCAGGCTCCGGTTATTTAAAGAATGCCATCGTGTCTCTTCTCAGGTGGCATCTGTACTGCAAGAACTAATGCAGTTAGACACCGCTAAATTGCCATAGCTCAATGTTATGGGAGACTGGGATTTGTAGTTTTGGGAAATATTTAGCCTTCTTTGTCAGAGAGCTTTGGTGCAACAACAAACTACAAAATCCAGAATTCCATAGGATGGAGCCATGGCAGTTAAAGTGTTGTCAAACTGCATTAGTTCTGCAGTGCAGATGCAGCCTATGTCTTCACTTCCCCAGGCCAAATATACACACATAAGGCTTGGTTTCCAGACTTTTGAAGAAAAACTTTGGTCTGGGCTTAAAACAACTGGGGAAGAGGCTAGAAATGTCTCAGAACATGAGCTCTATGGGTCACAAGAGCGGTGATTTCTGACACATTTCTAACAGTGGGGAACACAGTGGTGAGGGAGGGAAAATCATATATAAGAATAGTGAGATTAAGGATGAAAGAAATGGCTAGTCTCTAAAAGATAAGCAGTTAGTGTGCATGCATGTGTGTGTGTTGCTATAGCTGATTCCCATTTATCAAGTGACCAAGATCAGAATCCTATTTAGCAGTCCCAGCCAGAGTAGATTAATTGAATCAAGACTGAATGGTGACTCAGTACATTTGTGTGAAGATTATGGTGGCTGCCTGTGATGTGCAACCACAATCCCTTTTCTATGATGGCAGGCCCATGGGATTTCTAATCCCACTGCTGCCACCCAAATTATGTGAAGTGAGTGGCATGGTATTAACACAAGACCAGGCTTGTCCTTTTTGAAACAAACAATAAAAACTTCATTTAAAACAACGGATTGAAAATATGTTACTGGTTCAGATGGTTTATGCACTTGTTACTTTCTTCCTTGGCTTGAACTTGTTATCGTTGATTTTAACAATGAACACTATATGTATCTAGGACTCCCACAGTCCCGCTATCAGTTGCTCTACTTAAACTCAGGTTTCACAACCCCCAAATAAAGATATCCCTCAGGATATTATACTCCAGCCACTCTCTTTTCTAGAATCCTGGACGTATATAACAATAGGAAGCCTTTTCCTCTAAGACTTTACCGCTATCTGTCCCTGCCTATCTCTCTCTGGAAGCTTTTCCAGCACCCTTTCGGCAGACTCCTCAGAACCCTCTCTGAGCCTGCATCCACACTGGAAAAATAACCCGGTTTGGCACGGCTTTAATTTCTCTGGCTCTTTGCTATGGAATTCTGGGAGTTGGAGTATGTTGTGGGGTCCAGAGCGTAGCCACTGGAGTAACCTGTTTAACCATGCTCTGAAGTTGTTTTAATGTAATATGTCTCTTTTCATACCAACAGAAGAAGAGAATGTGACAAAGGAGGTGAATGAAGATCCTCAGCAAGAGAGTTCCAAACAAGCAGAAATGGTCTTGGAAATCACCGAGAAAGAGACTTTCTTGTCTTATGAGCAGGAAGAAACTCCCAAAATCCAACAGAGCTTCCAATGTGAGATAGAAATTCCTTCAGACAAGATCCCGGTTGATGTTCCTTATGCGAATGATCTCGGAGTAACCACGGTTGACCAGGTCATTCAGAATAATGCGAATGGCGAGACCAGCTCTCAATGTGGACAGAACGTCAGTGTGAGCCCAGCTCTTAATCCGCCGCAAAGAACCAACCCAGTAGAGAAGCGCTATAAATGTTTGTTCTGCGGAAAAGGCTTTGCCGTGAGATCAGGCCTCACTGCACATGAGAGAACCCACACGGGTGAAAAGCCATACACATGCTCAGAGTGTGGGAAGAGCTTTAGCGTGAGCTCCAGCCTTAAGGCTCACAAGAGAACCCACACAGGAGAGAAGCCACATGAGTGTTCATACTGTGGGAAGAGGTTCTCTGTCAGCTCAACCCTCAAGAAGCATTACAGAACACATACAGATGAGAGGCCATATGAGTGTTTAGACTGTGGGATGAGATTTCGCCAGAGAGGCAATCTGAGAACTCACCAAAAAATCCACACTGGGGAGAAATCCTGTGAGTGTTCAGTGTGTGGGCTAGGTTTTAGTGAGCTCTCAGCCCTTTTTGCGCATTACAGGACTCATACGGGAGAAAAACCCTATACATGCTCCGAGTGTGGCAAGAGCTTCTGCCAGAAACAAGGGCTTGTTCTCCACATGAAGATGCACATTGGGGAGAGACCATACAAATGTTCGGAATGTGGGAAAAGCTTCAGTGTGAGTTCACGCCTTAAGAAACATCAGTTAATCCACACGGGAGAGAGACCGTTCCAGTGTCAGCAGTGTGGGAAAAGGTTTTGTTCAAGCACAGATCTCATCATCCATGAGAGGGCCCATGCCGGAGACAAGCCACATCAATGCTCCTTCTGTGGGAAAAGGTTCTGTCGTACCTCTGAGGTGGTTAGCCATGAAAGAATCCACACTGGCGAGAAGCCCTACAAATGTCTGGAGTGTGGGAAGAGCTTTAGTGTTAGCTCACGCCTTAGTACACACAAGAGAGTCCACACAGGGGAGCGACCATTTAAATGCTTGGAATGTGGGAAAGCTTTCACTTATAAAGCTCACCTGATCGCACATCAGAGAATCCATACAGGAGAGAGACCATACAAGTGCTCAGTGTGTGAGAAAACCTTTCGGGTACGCGACTGCCTTATGGTCCATGAGAGAATCCACACTGGGGAGAAACCATTTAAATGTTTAGACTGTGGGAAAAGCTTCCGTAACAGCTCATATCTTGTTCATCACCAAAGAATGCATGCAGAAAGAAACAAATAAATGGTCTGTGGGGAACGTTAACTTCATGACATGAAAAATTCTATGAAGAATGTAAAAAAGACTTTCATAAAAGAGTTGACAGAAATAATTGGTAAGCTTACAAAATATTAAAACAGGAAAAGGAGAAGTAAAGATTAGAGCCAGAGGACATTGTTTTTTTTTGGCCGGGGGGGGGGGGGTATAATACATCCAAATCAGCATGGAAGCCTTGACCACGTTGACTGAGAAATTCTGAGAAGTGTAATCCAAATAACATTCCAAAGCCCTGGCAAATACAACAGGATTGGGATTCCTCTGAAAAGCCCATGCCCAACTTCAGTCATAACACAAGCCCTTTCACATTAAATGATTATAATGCTATGATTCCATCTGAACTGCCATGGCTCTGTCCTAGAGAATCCCTTACAAGCAAATTGTAAAGTGTCCTACATAATCACTAAGGGGCGAAACAGATGGGCAGAAAAAAGTGGCTTGAAGCTGTCTTTTCTGAAGCCACATTGAAGTCCCACCAACCACACCACTGACTCCCAAGGCAGCTGGAGTGCTCATGTCATGACCACATGACATGGCTTCAAGCCAGGAAGAAGTGGAAAAAAGCTGCTTCTTTTTGAAACGGCTTTTCTCTTCATAAGGACACTTTCTTGCTGGATTCAAGGCATGTGTCATCTAAACACCACGCCTTCAAGCCAGCCTGTTTAGCCCCTAAGAGTCTAAGATGGATTTAGAAAACATACAGCAAGATCTGTGTGGTCTTGCCAATCTGTTTTCTCTAATTTCTTAACATCTAATCCAATTTCACTGCATTGTACTATTTTCTGAGTTGCCCTCACTATCCCCCCTCTCTCCCGGTACTTGAGTTGTAATGACTAAAAGAGGTGATTGGGGAGGGGAAACTATAATATTATCCTCCCTCTAGAATATAAAAATTATAGTTCTGTTGACATTTCACAAAATCTGTGAAGGAACAATTTACAACCATACAATGTATATATACTACATGGTTACCACGGTTTGACACCATTTTAATGGCCATAGCTCCATCCTGTGGAGTCCTAGGATTTGTATTTTGGACTTAGAATTAATTACTGGAAGGCTTTACAGCTGTGTTTTCAAGGAAGGGCATAGAGTTTAGGATTTCCAGGTCTCCCATTTTATATGGTGTAATGGGCTTGGCCCTGTCTCCTGCCCTTGCCACTTCTATAAACTGCCACCACCCACTAATCTAACTCCACTGTTCTGTAACTTAGTGGGAAGTTTATGGCCAGTTTTCCCCACCTCTTGACTCTCCATAGACATTCTCTCTTCCTCCCATGGGAGATGAGAACCTACACACACACACCAAGCAAAGACACAAGGAGAAAAGAAGATCCTTTAACAAAAGCTTTTATTCTAAGTAAGAAATCTTACATTAGCAAAAGGTATCTTCTACATTAAAGCACATTCCTTCAGGCACTACTTAGGAATACAGTCACCCCTCCTTTTTCACAGGGGATCCGTTCCAGATCCCCTCGCGAAAATGGAGTTTTGCCAAATTCAAGTCCCATTGGCTTCAACGGATCTAAAGACTGTGAGAACAGTAGTTAACAAAAATAGTCTAAGTCCATGTCCACATGGGTTAAATAAACAGCCTATTTCGGGTGAATAGTCTGGATGACGCAGGGCCTAATCTTCAGTTCTGGTGTAAACTGTCTGGATGATGTCCAGCCAGCTCAGCATTTAACTCATTGTATGCTCCCCTTGTTGTTGTTTGTTGTTGTTAACTGCCCTTGAATTGGCTCTGACTTATGACACTATTTAAGTCATATTCAGCTGAGACTGGAAAGAAAACATAAACCCAACTCACCATACAGATGGAGTTCTGATCTGCTCTGCTCTCCCTTTTCTCTTTGTTTTGCTGTTCACACATGCTCACTAAGGGATTCTGGAGGCAGCTGCTGTTTACCATGCCTGTCTTAAGGAGGCACACGTGGCTATGGTAAGATCAGCTACACCAGAACCCTGTTCTTTCCCTGTTCAAGCTTTATTGCATTGTTTACTGCTGTGTTTTTCAGCCAATGTTGATGTTGCTAAAAATCTTTCAGCTTGACAGAGGAGGAAGAAAAGAGAAGTCTTAGTGAGTGTAACAAGCCTTTGTAAAAAGGAGCTTCACTATAGGAAGTATGGTTGTACATCAAAGTCTATTTGGGGTGGTTGGTTAGTATTTCTCCCTTAGCAGTACCACATCGGAACTCACTTGGTTTCAGAAGCTAAGCAAACTCTGGATGGTAATAACTGAATGGAAGAATACCAATCCATGCTGGAGATCTGCAGAAAGAATTTGGGGGTTGGGGTGGGGGATTCCTGCTTGAAATCCTGGAGAGAAACATTTCTGCTGGTAGTAGACATTACTGTGTAGATGCAGGAAAATCAGCAAATGTTCCACATCTGACATTTATAAAAGAAATTCTATTCATGGCCCATTCTGACGCCTTTGCTAGATTCTATAATAACAATTGCAATTGAATATACACTCTTGTTCTGATACTTTGGTGGCCTTTTTGTACTGAATAGCACAATACAGGCTCTGGCATTTGTATTGATAAAATGTTTTTCATTTTGTTTGTTAATCACCCTGAAAACTTAAGTGGGGAAGGGTGGTAGAACTTTTAATAAAGACGTGTTGGGCACATAAGTCTGAAAAATTGGTTGAACATAGTGATGTAAAAATCTTACAGGACTTTTAAGTTTCAAACTGACCAAACGTTAGGAGATAATATGCCAGATGTAATGGCAATTGGGAAAAATAAATCTTGGATTAGAGATGTGGCTATCTTGGGGGAATAGCAGGAGCAAAGAATGTGAGAAGGGAAAGATTATGAAATATGGAGATCTACAAATCCAGTGTGGCTGGGAAAACAACTCTGGTTTCAGTGGTGAGTCCAAAGGGCTTGACAAAACGTTTGAATGAAATCATCACAGATAGGATCACAGCAACACAGCTGTTGAAAGTGACACTACTTGGAACATAACACATTATCTGATGCTACCTTGCTGGTTCCTAGACAGATTCTTGGATAGAATCCAAAGCGTTGATGGTCCAAATCTCAGTAACCTCTAGTAATTTCAGTAACCGAGGGGTGATGGAAAGATCCAGTGAGGCAGTGAGAGGGAACAGGGGCAGTAAGGAGGGGATGAGGTTTGCACAAAACTCTTTTCAGGGTCCCTTAAAACCACCCACCCACCCCCCAGCGTCACCAATGGCTTCATGTGACAGTGCCTCCTGCTTTTCACCTGCCTGTGCAATCTCACTCCTTTAAACATCTTTCACACGGGGCTATGCCAGCTGGGAAACTTAAAAGCCTTGGGTTCAGGGCATTGCTCCTTTAGCTCAGAGTCGTGCCATTTGGGTTACAGACTGATTGTCTCAGGACTTTATCACACAGGGGGAAATCGGGGGATTTAAAAGGCATTATCCAGGGAAAGTTGCACAATTGCAGCTAAGATTATCACGCACGTCGTGATTAGAGAAGATGTGTCCCGGGAATAACCAGCAACAAATCATTCACAGGATTTCCCTGTTATTCCCAGGACAAGTTCTCTCTAATCATGATATCATGTGATAATCTTAGCTGTGATTGTGCGACTTTCCCTGGATAATGCCTTTTGAATCCCCCATTTTCCTGTGTGGGATAAAGTCCTTGGAGAAAGGATTTAGAGCATGTGGTAGCGGGGGAGAAGCGGCAGCAAAAAAGGAGCCTTGAGATTTGGGGCCCTGTTTTAAACTTCGTAAGCTTTGCTGGGACTTCACTGGCAGTTTGGAGCTGCATTGCTGCTCCTGTTTCCTCTTCTCATTGGACAGGCCAAGAGAAGAGGTAGTAGAAGTAACAAAGTTATTGTATGTGTGTGGGGTACATCAGAATTAAAACAATTAATAGTTAAAATCCCTAACCTCTCTCCCCTTAAAATTAAATTAAACTGACACAGAATTAAAATAGCAATCAAAACAAAAAAACAAAATAAAAGCAATATTCTTGAGCAGGATAGATAATGGCAACAGGGGTTCATTAAGCCGTTAAGCCAGGGAGTTTAGCCGGAGGGTTTTAGAGCTGGGAAGTTATTCTGGGAAGGCGTGCTGGAAGAGATGCGTCTTTACAGATTTTTGGAAGCTATCGAAGGTGGTAATAATACAAATCTCGTCCGGCAGGCCATTCCATAGTTTGGGAGCGGTCGCAGAGAAGGGAGGTCTGTGACAAACTGGTCTTTATAGAAACCCCACAATTGCATTCGGAAGGACTTCCCTTTGCCCGAAAATGTGTGTGATCAGCTTTCATGCAGTCACACAAAACCCCATGATTGCATTCAGATTGCCATTGGATTATATTTCCAATTCCCTTCGTGTGATAAACTCCAAGGGAGTTTGTACTGCGCCCGGAAACTAATTGGCAGACTGTGGAGAGACTTGAGCACAGGTGTTATGTGTTCTCTCCTCGATGTTCCGGTGATAAGCCTGGCTGCCATGTTTTGGACCAGCTGAAGTTTCTGGGTTAGGCACAAGGGTAGCCCCATGTAGAGCACATTACAGTAATCCAAACGTGAGGTAACCAAAGCATGTACCACAGTCTCCAGATCCCTCATATCCAGGAAGGGGCGCAGCTGGCGTATCAGCCAAAGCTGGTAGCAGGCACTCCTGACCATAGCATACAGATATACTGTACTGGGGGATTGCAGCTAAAATATGAGGAAGATGGGGTGGGGGCAGATGATTTTATGGTTCCCCTCAACCAAAATGTTTTGGAATTGTTGTCCTGCAAGTCCTGCTTCCAGTTGTTGTTGTTGCATGCTTTGATGTCCCTAAAGTGAAACTATCATGGGTGTTCTTGGCAAGATTGGATCAGAGGAGGTTTGCTATGGCCTTCCGCTGAGGCTGAGAGTGTGTGACTTGCCTAAAGTTAATCCAGTATTCCAGGTGGGGCCTGACCAAAGTAGAACAGAGTGGCACTATTACTTCTCTGAATCTAGACACTATACTTCTATTGATGCAGCTGGAAATTGCATTGGCCTTTTTAGCTGCTGCATTGCACTGTTGGCTCATGTTCAATTTGTGGTCTACTTGGACTCCTAGATCCCTTTCACATGTGGTCTCATTCAGCCAAGTGTCACCCGTCATATATCTATGCATTTCATTTTTCTGCCCTAAGTGCAGTACCTTACATTTCTTTATGCGTGTTGAATTTCATTTTGTTAGCTTTGGCCCAGCTTTCTAGTCTATTCAGGTCATTTTGAATTTTGATCCTGTCCTCTAGGTTATACCTGCTCCTCCTAATTTGGTGTCATCTGCAAATTTGATAAGCACCCCCTCTATGCTTTAATCTAAGTAATTTATAAAGATGTTGAATAGCACTGGGCCCAGGACAGAACTCTGTGGGACCCCATGGTCACTTCTTTCCAGGATGAAGAGAAACCATTGCTGATCCTCCTTTGGGTTTGGATGGTCAACCAATTACAAAACCCATCTAACCAACATTTTACTAGCTTCTTGGCAAGAATATCACGGGGAACCTTGTCAAATGCCTTACGACATCAAGATATGCAATATCCACAGCATTCCCTTCATCTACCAAACTGGTTTTATTTAACTCGTTTCCTTGGGCTTCTCTGTAGTCCCTGTCTAGCCCCCCCTCCCAGTCAGCAACTTCGTAGACTGTCATGTTTAGTTTTTTTCCCTTCATGTCTCTTGCTTTGTGGGCACAGCTCTTTTAGGCATGTCCCCCAAGGCTGGGTCTGGACCTCATGCATGAAGCCGTCCAGCTCTTGTGCCATGCAGACCAATTGCCGTGCGTTGGACCTGAATGTAGATGGGCAGGTGACAGCTACATTGGGCAGAACACAGGGGGCACCTGGGAGGAAGAGGCGCATGCGGCCACACTGCTCTTTTCGGTTTAATTGCCAGACCCCCAGCTCCCCTGCCCAAGAGAAAGAAGAAGAAGAAAATGACAGAGTCGTTGAACCAGATATCCAAAACTGGTGTCGTGCCCTACTCCTAGAGCATGGACATGGACTCTGACTCAGAGACAGAAGCGGCAGACTTGCTGCAACCTGCCACTGATGCATTGGACATGCTAGGACTTGCAACTGAAGCAGTGGACAAGCTGGGACATGCTGGGACCTGAGCTTGAAGCAGTGGACCTGCTGGGAGCTGCTGGGACCTGATGCTGAAGGAATGGACATGCTAGGGCATGTTTTTACCTGCAACTGAAGGGATGGACCTGCTGGGATCTGCGACTGATGCATTTGACATGCCAGGACTTGCAACTGAAGCAGCTGACATGCTGAGACATGCTGCCACCTAAGACTGAAGTGGTGGACATGCTGGGACATGTTTGGACCTGAGACTGAAGCAGTGGACATGCTAGGGCATGCTGGGATCTGCAACTGAAGGAATGGACCTGCTGGGACCTGTGACTGAAGGAGCAGACATGCTGGGATCTGCAACTGAAGTGGTGAACATGTTGGGACCTGCGTCTGATGCATCAGAAATGACAGGACTTGAAACTGAGGCCCGTGGACATGCTGGGACTTGCAACTGAAGCAGGAGCTCTTCAGTCATGTTTGCATGAGTCAGAATACCAAAGCTGCCACAGTATCCCCCTGTTACATGGGCACTCTGGATAAGTGCCCAGGGCTGTTTTCATGTGTGTCCCATTGTGCAAACATTGAGGCTGAAAACAAGGCGCCCAGCATCATGATTGGGCACATGGCTGGGCATTCTGGGAACTATTGTTTTGTGAAACATTAAGCCTTCAGTGTCAGAGAGCTCTGGGGCCATGATAAACTACAATTCCCAGGAATTGCCTAGTACTGTTACGGTAATCAAAGGTCAATAAACCCATTCACTGTCAATTGTGTAATGAGAGGCAAGGTGAGAAGATTTCCAAAACAGATTCAGCCTTTATTCATCCAAACAGTTTAGTTGCATGCAATGAGCCTCTGGGGATGTGTCCTCCGAGAGACTGGCCCACTTATGGCTCTTCTACATATTTATGACATGCGCAGAAAACATCTCTTACAAACTTAAGTTTCCTTTCTTGGACATAATATTAAGTTAGAAAAATGGGAAAGAGCATGGGGAAAGGATCTTAAATTCACTTTGTGTGTTAATATAAAAGAAAACCTAGTAAAAATGATACACAGATGGTATCTCTCCCCCGCAAGAATTGCAAAAAATATATAACAAAAGAGAAGAAAAATGCTGGAGATGTGGGAATAAAAAAGGATCCTTTTATCATATGTGGTGGACTTGCCCCAAAATCGAGGCCTTTTGGAAGAAAGTTCACAAGGTAATCCAAGACCTATATAATATTAAAATTAAACTGGAGCCTGAACTATTTCTGCTTAATAAGTTGGATGGAAATATTGAGAGACAATATCTGAAACAGATACTATATTTAGTAACCATGGCCAGGATGACGATTGCTGAACTTTGGAAAAGAAATCAAGCACCAGAAGTGGGAGAATGGTTATTAAATGCTTTGGACGTTGTAAAAATGGACAAACTAACGTGAATTGAGGGCTGGAGAGAAGGAGGATTTATGTATTTGGGATACGCTGTTTCAATATTATGGTGAGAGATATAAAGATATGTAAAATAGAGATGTAGTTATTTGTAAAGCAAGACAAATAAGAGATTGACTTACTGAATGAAGTCGGTAAGAAAAGAAAGTAACAACAAAATAATTTGAATTGATAATAAGCCACGTTTCTTTGAAAGTTAAAACAAAAGAGTCGAAGGGAAAGTGAAAAGGTAGAAAATGAAGTTTTTTTATTTATAGAGGAAAAAAAGAATAAATGCTGGGAAAATAAACCAACTGAACATAGAGAAAATAAGGGTTGGGATTGGGGGGTGGGGTGGGACAATGTATAAGCTAGAATGTAACATTATATTTGGTACTTTTGTATTTTGTTTTGTTTGTAATATTTTTTAATATTAAAAAAAATAAAAAACAAACAAACTTAAGTTTCCTTTCTCTATTTCCACATGGTTCTGCTAGTTTAAACCGGACAGCAACTTGTTGGCATGAATCTCCTTTCTAGCAAAGCAAAATGCAACATTTATGAATAGGCTATAGAAGCATTATCAGTTTGGCTGTTAGTTTGGCCAGCTAGATGTAACCTTGAGGCTTAGAGACACATTTGAGAAAGCTCTCTGGCTGTGTTCACACTGGAGAAATAAACCGGTTTAAGTGCCATGGCTCAATGCTGTGAAATTCTGGGAACTGTAGTTTGTTGTGGGGTCCAGAGCGGAGCTCTGCTCTGCTCTGGGCCCCACAACAAACTACAATTCCCAGAATTTCACAGCATTGAGCCATGGCACTTAAACCGGTTTATTTCTCCAGTGTGAACACAGCCTTAGTTTAAAGAAATGCTGTGTCTGCTAGAACAAGGGAAAGGTGGAGGTTATGCCCACAGTCAGGCCAAATTCAAAGTGTACTCTAGCAAGCCAATCCTACTCTATGTAAACTACTGGATATCAATGTGGTTATCAATGGCTTTATTGGCTTTTTACCTTTACAGTACCAAGCCAGGACAATCAAAGCGGTCTCAAACTGGGTTATTTCTGCAGAGCGTTTGGACCTCCATAAGCAGAACTGAAGCTGTGATGCCCTTGATCATCAAACTGCATAATATTATATACGACTGAAGAAGGCAAAACAAACACCAAAACAAGAGAGGAGCTTGAGGAAAAGAACATGAAATTACAATGGATGAGCCATTGGCCAATTAAAGAAAAAAGTTAAAGGGGATAGTAAATCGATAGGATTTGAAGATAGAGAGAATGAAACAGATAAACTAATATAGGCCCGAGAAAAGAAAAGAAACATCAGTAAAATATATGAGGTTCTTCTAAAAAGAGATCTAGAGACAGAGGAAATCAAGGAATGCATGATAAAGCGGGCCCAGGGAAAAATGGGAAACAGCAAGAAGAAAGACAAATAAATTTACTTCCTCACAGGATTTGAAAGAAAACTGCTTAAAAATAACAAAGTGCACATTCCCGCATCAGGAGAAAAACTATCGAAGGTGCTGACCTTTTTAATCTCCAAAGATTAAAGATGCCAGCCACTACTCACCTCCTCTTGTGTGTGCCATTGCTCTTCTTCATCGCAGCCAGAGAGACTCTTTTTTTGTGTGCACAGGGAATAGAGAGTGCACAGGAAGAAAAGGCACATGGCATTAATGTTGCTGATCGTTTTGATCTCGTGCCAGCACCAGCGGTGGCAGGTGGCATAGTGCGACAGGATGTAAACAGCCACCTGGCATTGTTCCAGAGGGCTCTGGATTTTCTTGGATGATCCAGAGAAAAAAGGTGAGGGCCGTTCAGACTACCATATAAACCGGTTTGTAAACCGGTTTAAAATCGGGAAGTTCATACTCGCGCCGGTTTTAACAGTATCGAATCCGGATCTTGTACACCCGTAGTGGGGCAAATCGCCCTAAACCTGGTTTTTCCCAAAGTGGTGTATTTACTGTTTCTTTTGGGAAAAATTGGTTCGAGGGAATGTGAACTTGGCTCCAATCATGATCGGGTCAAGTTCAGGGGAGAACATGCCTCCTCTCCCGGCAAAATCGGGCACTCTTGCATTTTTAAATATTTTTTATTGTATTTATTATTATTTATTTTTATTGTATCATATTTTATTTATTATTATTTTTATTTCATTATTATTATTATTATTATTATTATTACAATTTGACAGCTCATGCGCATTCTACACGAGGTCCTTTAAATCGGAGGCTCTCTTTCCATTCATTTTAAAGAGCCCCATTCATGGTGAGCTTATGAATGGGGATTTTCAAACCGGAGGGGAAACTATCCATATATGGATTGGGGGTTTCCTCTCCTGTTTAAATAGCACCATTGAGCTCACTAATGGGCCTCCGAATGCGAACAACCGATTAACCGAATGGATGGGCAATTAACTGGTCACCCCCTTTAGCCATCCCAAAGCATGGCCATGGCCAAGCAAATGGGTTCATCAATCAATAGTGGATAGATTGATGACAGATCCAGACCTCATGCATTTCCAGGCCAACCCTACTTTCATCTGTTCTTGTTAATAAAGTTGTGGCCTTTTGGCTTCCAATTAAGTGTTGATGGTTATTGCTGCAGCACATGCATTCCAAGGCAACCTCTTGTTGTTTTTTATTTATGTACTGAATTTATACCCTGCCTTTCTCCTGGGCTATCGGCCACTGAGCGCTGGTCAAAAGCTTCTTGGTTCTAATTTTCAAAGGAATACAAGACAGCACTCTGCACATGCTCAGGAGCTCCCATCATCAGTCATGACCACTCTTCAAAGATATGGCCATGTTAGTTTGTAAAATCAGTATGCAAAAGGATCTTGTAGCACCTTTGAGACTAACTGAAAAAAAAAAAAGAAGTTGGCAGCAGGAGCTTTCCTAGACTACAGTAAATTTCTTCAGATGCATAAGACCACTATGACCACTATAGTCCAGACTGATATCATAAAACCATAAAATCAATTTTATAGTATTGATAAAATTAGTTTCACCATGGTACAGTTCCAAAATCCAAATATGTGGAGGCTCAAGTCTTATCGTTCCTCCTTATCCATGAATTCTGATCCACGAATTCCACCATCCATGGCTTGAAAATATTCCAGGGGCAAAGCAAACTCCAAACTTAAAGACTACATTGGCCAATTTTTAAAAAAAATAAGGGACACTGTTTTCTTACTCTGTTGTATATAATGGGACTTTGAGCATCCATGTAACTTTGGAACCAAACCAAAGCAGATACCAAGGGGTTCACTACAGATGCAGTCATTAAAAAAAATTAAAATACACAATTAAAACGGATAAAAAGCTGGGTGTGTTTAAAATAAAATAAAATAAAAACCACAACAATCTGCAGTTGAAACATAAGCCGTTCAGTTCTCAAAAGCCTGTTGTTGTTGTTGATGATGATATCAATAATAATAATAGACTGCAAAGAGGGAATTCCAAAGCCCAGAAGTTTAAAAAATCAGACAAACCCCCAAAAGCCATATATTCTAAGGGTTGATACTGTGTGATGATTATTTTATATCTGTGACTTGTCTTTCTCCTACGTTCTGGATGGCTGGTATCTGCTCCGCAGAAATAATGCAGTTTGACACCGTTTTAATCTGCCTTGGCTCCATGCTATGCCGTTCCCTGTAGGCTCAGGCAAAAGCAAACTACTGCAGCCTCTCCAGCTGAGCATCCTTCCTCATTAATCACCTTTGGCCATTTTGACCACATGCTGTTGTTGTGCAACCACAAGTGAATGTTTGTGGATGCATCTGCACTGTAAAAATAATGCCATTTGACACCACTTTAAGTGCAGTAGTGCCATCCTATGGAATGCAGGGATTTGTGGTTTAACAAGGTCTTTAACTTCCTCTGCCCCAGAGTGTTGGTACCTCACGGAACTACAAATCCTAGGATTCTGTAGGATTGAGGCCTGGCCATTAAAGCGGTGTCAGACTGCATTATTGCTGCAGTGCAGATGCACCCTTGAAGGCGCAGGATTCTTCCTAATTAAATAAGTAATAATAAATAATTACGAGTCCTTCCAGCTTTGTACATCTGGGTTCTGGGACTTTCTGAGGCTGCATCCACATTGCAGAATTAATGCACTTTGGCACTTTTTGAACTGCCCTGGCTGCATCCTAGGGTTTGTAGTTTTTGTTTTTGTGTGTGAGATATTTCACCTTCTCTGTCAATAGAACTTTGGTGCCACCACAAAACTACAAATCCCAGGATCCCAGAGGAAGGAGCCATAGGAGGGACAGAATTCAAAGACCTAGCTTTGTTAGTATGGAAACATAGACCCAAAACACACTGCAGAAATAATCCAGTAAGACCACTTTTAACTGCCCTGGCTCAATGCTATGCATTCCTGGGAGATGTAGTTTTGGACTGGATGGCCCTTGTGGTCTCTTCCAACTCTGTGTGATTCTATGATTCTATGAGACATTGAGCCTTCTCTGTCAGAGAGACTCTGGGGCCAGAATAAACTCCAATTCCCAGGATTCCCTGGCAGTGAGTTACAGCAGTCTCAAATTTCTGCAGTGTGTTTTGGACCTCAGTCTGCAAAAAAGATCTTGCAGCATCTTTTGAGACTGAAATAAAAAAGCTGGGAGCCTGAGCTTTGCTAGACCTGAGCCTCCTTGTTTACCAGTTAAAGCGGTGTCAAACCCCTTTAGTTCCTGCAGTGCAGACCCAGTTTGACACCACTTGAGCTGCCAAAAATTGCAGTTTTGTATGAGACACTGAGCCTCCTCCTCCTCCTGTCAGAGAGGAAACACTAAAAATGCCCAGGATTCTATAGCAAGGGATCCATGGCAGTTAAAGCAGTGTCAAACTGGATTAATTCTGCAGTGCAGATGGGAGCCTCTAGCTTTGCTCCCTGTCCTTTGGGAGAAGCTTCCCTTTGAGTTTGTCCTGATGCCAGATCCCTTGAAGGGTTAAGGCAAGAGAGTGTGAGCTGCTTGCTAGAAAGACCAGGGAGGGACTTGCAAGGCAGAGTAAAATGCAGAAAGAGAGAAGGGGCTAGTTGCAAGTTCCTTCCTGTCCTTGGAGGGGAGGAGAAAGAAAAGAGGGGAGTTGGAAAGCTGGGGAGGAGGAGAGGAAAAAGGTGGAGGGCTTTTTATTTTTGTATGAATTGTCTTTTGGGGGGAAAGGGCTTTTGCAAGGCTCCTGTGCTGCAAGAAGGTGGCCCTTTTGGAAAGGTGAGTGAGCAGCAACCTGGGAGGAAGGAGGGAGGAAGGGATGGAAGCTGCATGAAATGCATGGAGGACTCACTGGAGCAGAGCAGTCAGGATGGGAAAGAAAAGAGGGAAAGCAACAAAGAAATTGGAGCCACTCATCTCTATAAACCATGGCTACTATTGCTGTTATTTATTACTCTCTTCACTCTCATCATCAGCAATGAGGAGAGAGCCATGCTATCATTGCAGCTTTAAGTACAGAGCATCAGTAAAGTTGCAACTTTATGCACAGGGCATCACCATTGTTATTGCTGTTGTTGTTGTTATTATTGTTATCATCATCGTCATCATCATGAGTGATGATGGCCATGTTATTATTACAACTTTAAGTACAGAGCATCAGTAAAGTTGCAACTTTATGCACAGATCATCACCATTATTACTGCTATTGTTATTAATATTATTGTTGTTATCATCATCATCATCATCATCATGAGTGATGATGGCCATGCTGTCATTCCAACTACAGAGCACCATCACCATCATCATTATTTTTATTATTATTATTATTATCATTATCATTATAATCACCATCACCAAAGATGAGAGCCACTTTGTCATTGCAGCTCTATGCATAGAGCACTGATAAATTTGCCACTTTACACACACAGTGTCATCATTGTTATTGCTGCTGTTGTTGTTGTTATAATCATCATCATCACCATCATTATCAATGATGACAGTGATGCTCTCATTGCAGCTTTATGGACAGAGTGATGAAGCATGGAATTAAGAAATGAAAAATGAAAATGATTGCCTTTTTTCAGGCGACAACAAGAGCTTCAGTAAAGTTGCAACTTTACGCACAGACCGTCATCATCAATATTGAGGTTGTTATTATTGTTGCTGTTATCATCATCATCACTGATGACAGTGATGTCCTCATTGCATCTTTATGCACAGAGTGATGAAGCGTACAATTAAGAAATGAAAAATTAATGATTTCCTTTTTTCAGGTGACAACAAGAGCTTCGGTAAAGTTGCCAATTTACGCACAGAGCACCATCATTATTATTGCTATTATCATTATTATCATTATCATCATCATCAGTGATGATGGCCATGCCATCGTTACAACTGTATGCACAGAATATCATTATTATTTCTGTTGTTAGTATTATTATTGACTTTACGCACATAGCATCAGTAAAATTGCAACTTTACGCACAGAGCATAATTATTACTGCTATTATTATCATCATCATTAATGATGATGATGATGCTCAGTGTGTAAAGTTGCAACTCACTGAACACATAAGCCAGCATTGTGCCAGAAGGAGGACCTCTCTAGAGCACAAAGAGGACATGCCAGGGGGTGGCTGCATCTACACTGTCGAAATAATGCAGTTTAACACCACTTGGAAGTGCAGTAACTCTTTAACGTGGACTCCTGGGATTTGTAGTTTGACCAGGTCTTGTAGCTATGCAGCCTGTCTTAAGCCCTCTCCCACATGTAGGGGACTGATAGGGATAGTACTGTAGAGGTGTTTGACTGCAGCTCCAATTATTCCTAGTCAGGGAAGCCCACCAGATCATGTGGAAAAGGGTAGCTGAAGTGGGCCAAGAACTCCAAGACTCAGGGTCAAATTTCCCATTCAGCCATAGAAGGAACAGAGGGATAACTACCTTCCAGGGATATCGTGGAGATCAAATCAGAAGTTAGAGAGTAAACTTTATGTGCTGTCTAGCCAAAGTGAGTGTTGCACTGTGACTCTGGAGACCAGGGTTAGAATCCCTGCTCAGCTATGAAAACTCACTGGATGGTCATGGGCAAATCATAGAAATTTAGAGTTGGAAGAGACCACAAGGGCCATCCAGTCCAACCCCCTGCCATGCAGGAACTCCCAGTCAAAGCATCCCTGACAGATGGCCCTCCAGCCTCTGCTTAAAGACCTCCAAGGAAGGAGACTCCACCACCCTCCGAGGGAGTGTGTTCCACTGTCGGAACAGCCCTTAATATCAGGAAGTTCCTCCTAATGTTGAGGTGGAAGCTCTTTTCCTGCAATTTGCATCCATTGTTCCACGTTCTAGATTCTGGAGCAGCAGAAAACAAGCTTGCTCTCTCCTCAATATGACATCCCTTCAAATATTTGAACAAGGCTATCATATAACCTCTTAACCTTCTCTTCTTCAGGCTAAACATCCCCAGCTCCCTAAGGCGTTCCTCATAGGGCATAGTTTCCAGACCCTTCACCATCTTAGTCGCCCTCCTTTGGACCCAGTTTCTCTGCATCCTTTTTGAATTGTGGTGCCCAGAACTGGACACAGTATTCCAGGTGGAGCCTGACCAAAGCAGTATAGAGTGGCACTATAACTTCCCTTGATCTAGATGCTATACTTCTATTGATGCAGCCAAAATAGCATTGGCCTTTTTAGCTGCTGCATCGCACTGTTGACTCATGTTCAACTTGTGGTCTACTTGGACTTCTAGATCCCTTTCACACGTAGCTTAATTCATCCAGGTGTCCCCCATCTTATATCTGTACATTTCAATTCTCCTCCCTAAGTGCAGAACCTTACATTTCTCTGTGTTGAATTTCATTTTGTTAGCTTTGGCCCAGCTTTCTAGTCTATTCAGGTCATTTTGAATTTTGATCCTGTCCTCTGGGATATTAGCTACTCCTCCTAGTTTAGTGTCATCTGCACATTTGATAAGTATGCCCCCAATTCTGTCATCAAAATCATTAATAAAGATGTTGAATAGCACTGGGCCCAGGACAGAGCCCTGTGGCACCCCACTGGTCACTTCTTTCCAGGTTGAAAAAGAGCCATTGTTGAGCACCCTTTCAGTTTGACCAGTCAACCAATTACAAATCCATGTAACAGTTACCTTGTCTAGTCCACATTTTACAAGCTTGTTTGCAAGAATGTCATGAAGGACCTTGCCAAGGCCTTACTGAAATTGAGGTATACTATATCCACAACATTCCCTTCATCTATCAAGCAAGTGATTTTATATATATAAAAAAATAAGATCAGGTTTATAGAATCATAGAATAATAGAAATTTAGAGATGGAAGAGACCACAAGGGCCATCCAGTCCAACCCCCTGCCGTGCAGGAGCTCCCAATCAAAGCATACCCGACAGATGGCCATCCAGCCTCTGCTTAAAAACCTCCAAGGAAAGAGACTCCACCACCCTCCGAGGGAGAGTGTTCCACTGTCGAACAGCCCCTACTGTCAGGAAGTTCTTCCTAATGTTGAGGTGGAATCTTTTTTCTGCAGTTTGCATCCATTGTTCCGGGTCCTGTTCTCTGGAGCAGCAGAAAACAAGCTTGCTCCCTCCTCAATGTGACATCCCTTCAAGTATTTAAACAGGGCGATCATATCACCTCTTAACCTTCTCTTCTCCAGACTAAACATCCCCAGCTCCCTAAGGCGTTCTTCATAGGGCAAGGTTTCCAGACCCTTCACCATTTTAGTCGCCCTCCTTTGGACATGCTCCAGTTTCTCCACATCCTTTTTGAATTGTGGTGCCCAGAACTGGACACAGTATTCCAGGTGGGGCCTGACCAAAGCAGAATAGAGTGGCACTAGAATCATAGAATCATAGAATCATAGAATCATAGAGTTGGAAGAGACCACAAGGGCCATCCAGTCCAACCCCCTGCCATGCAGGAACTCCAAGTCAAAGCATCCCTGACAGATGGCCATCCAGCCTCTGCTTAAAGACCCCTAAGGAAGGAGACTCCACTACACTCCGAGGGAGTGCGTTCCACTGTCGAACAGCCCTTACTGTCAGGAAGTTCCTCCTAATGTAGAGGTGGAATCTCTTTTCCTGCAGTTTGCATCCATTGTTCCGCGTTCTAGTCTCTGCAGCAGCAGAAAACAAGCTTGCTCCCTCCTCAATATGACATCCCTTCAAATATTTAAACAGGGCTATCATATCACCTCTTAACCTTCTCTTCTCCAGGCTAAACATCCCCAGCTCCCTAAGGCGTTCTTCATAGGGCAAGGTTTCCAGACCCTTCACCATCTTAGTTGCCCTCCTTTGGACCTGCTCCAGTTTCTCCACGTCCTTTTTGAATTGTGGTGCCCAGAACTGGACACAGTATTCCAGGTGGGGCCTGACCGAAGCAGAATAGAGTGGCACTATAACTTCCCTTGATCTAGAAACTATACTTCTATTGATGCAGCCTAAAATTGCATTGGCTTTTTTAGCTGCCGCATCACACTGTTGACTCATGTTCAGCTTATGGTCTACTTGGACTCCTAGATCCCTTTCACATGTGGTCTCGTTCAGCCAGGTGTCCCCCATCCTATATCTGTGCATTTCATTTTTCCGCCCTAAGTGCAGAACCTTACATTTCTCCGTATTGAATTTCATTTTGTTAGCACTGGCCCAGCTTTCTAGTCTATTCAGGTCATTTTGAATTTTGATCCTGTCCTCTGGGGTATTAGCTACTCCTCCCAGTTTAGTGTCATCTGCAAATTTGATAAGTATGCCACCAATTCTGTCATCCAAATCATTAATAAAGATGTTGAATAGCACTGGGCCCAGGACAGAACCCTGTGGGACCCCACTGGTCACTTCTCTCCAGGATGAAAAGGAGCCATTGTTGAGCACCCTTTGAGTTCGGCCAGTCAACCAATTAAAAATCCATGTAACAGTTAACTTGTCTAGCCCACATTCTTCAAGCTTGTTTGCAAGAATGTCATGGGGAACCTTGTCAAAGGCCTTCCTGAAATCGAGGTATACTATATCCACAGCATTCCCTTCATCTACCAAGCTGGTAATTTTATCAAAAAAAGAGATCAGGTTCGTTTGGCATGACTTCTTTTTCTGAAACCCATGTTGGCTTTTTGTGATTATGGCATTGGCTTCTAAATGTTCGCAGACTCTCTGCTTAATGATCTGCTCTAGCACCTTTCCTGGAATTGATGTCAGACTAACTGGACGATAATTGTTGGGATCCTCTTTTTTTCCCTTTTTGAAGATGGGGACAACGTTTGCCCTCCTCCAGTCTTCTGGGACTTCTCCTGTTCTCCAGGAGTTCTCAAAGATTATTGCCAGTGGTTCTGATATTACATTTGCCACTTGCACCCCATCAACTAGGTCTTCCCTGTTGGTTAAGATCAGATCTAAAATGGCTGATCCCCTTGTTGCCTCTTCCACCTTTTGGGCAATGAAGTTGTCTTCCAGGCAAGTGAGAAATTTGCTAGACTTTGAGGATTTGGCTGAGTTTGACTTCCAGCAAATATCAGGATAGTTGAAGTCACCCATCACTACTACATCTCTCTTTTCTGAGTATGTGATTATCTGTTCTAGAAAGGCATCATCCAATTCCTCTGCCTGAGTTGGGGGTCTGTAGTAGACTCCCACAGTAACATCCCTGTTATTTCCCTCTCCTTTAATTTTTATCCAGATGCTCTCCACCTGGCTTCCAGTATTGACTTCCTGCATCTCTTCACTGGTGTATATATCCCTGACATATAATGCTATTCCTCCTCCTTTCCTGCTTGGCCTGTTTCTCTTAAAAAGGTTATACCCCTCTATTTCTACATTCCAATCATGAGACTCATCCCACCAGGTTTCAGTGATGCCTATTATATCATATTTCCCTTGTTGTGCTAGGAGTTCAAGTTCATCCTGCTTATTTCCCATACTCTGTGCATTAGTGTAGAGACATTTAAGACCATGTGTCCTCTTTACTTGCTGCTTTTGCACATTTTTTTGCCTCCTACTGTTGGGTCCTTGCACTGTTTGCCTTGTTCCCTCTATGCCACTTGGACTATTCTCTCCATCCCTTTTGTCTTCCAGTATAATGTCTCCCTCCCCCACATAACTCAGTTTAAAGCCCTCCTGATCAGATTCTTCAGACTGTTGGCAAAAACGTTTTTGCCAACTGGCGTGAGATGCAGTCCATCCCTTGCCAGAAGTCCCTCCTCATGGAACCGCAGCCCATGATCCAAGAATCCAAACTGTTCTTGGCGGCACCATCTACGGAGCCAGTTATTCACCTCTGCTATTTTCCTCTCCCTTCCTGGACCATGCCCTTCTACCGGGAGTAGAGATGAGATGACAACCTGTGCATCCATCTCTTTCAGCTTCCTTCCCAGAGCCTCATAATCCCTTTTGATATTCTGAAGGCTGTGCCTTGCAGTATCATTACTATTACTTCCCTTGATCTGGACACTATACTTCTATTGATGTAACCTAAAATTGCATTGGCCTTTTTAGCTGCTGCATCACACTGTTGACCCATGTTCAATTTGTAGTCTACTTGGACTCCTAGATCCCTTTCACATGTTGTCTCATTCAGCCAGGTGTCCCCCATCCTATATCTGTGCATTTCATTTTTCCGCCCTACGTGTAGGACCTTACATTTCTCTATGTTAAATTTCATTTTGTTTGTCTGGCATGACTTGTTTCTCTGAAACCCATGCTGACTTTTTGTGATTATGGCATTGGCCTCTAAATGTTCACAGACTCTCTGCTTAATGATCTGCTCCAGAATCTTTCCTGGCATTGATGTCAGACTAACTGGGCGATAATTGTTGGGATCCTCTTTTTTTCCCCTTTTTGAAGATGGGGACAACGTTTGCCCTCCTTCAGTCTGCTGGGACTTCTCCTGTTCTCCAGGAGTAATCAAAGATTATTGCCAGTGGTTCTGATATTACATTTGCCAGTTCTTTTAATACCCTTGGATGTAGTTCATCTGGTCCTGGAGACTTATATTCATTTAGGTTAACCAGGTATTCCTGTACTATCTCTTTACTTATTCTGTGCTGAAATTCCCCTATTCTGTCTTCTTCCCTATTATCCTTAGGTTGAGCACCCTTTGCCTTTTCTGGGAAGACTGAAGCAAAGAAGGTGTTGAGTAATTCTGCCTTTTCTCTGTCCCCTGTTATCATTTTGCCATCTTCTGCACGCAGTGGCCCAACCATTTCTTTCTTCTTCCTTTTGGTGCGGACATATCCAAAAAAGCCCTTTTTATTGTTCTTAAACTCTCTAGCCAGCCTGAGTTCATTCTGCGCTTTAGCTTTTTCTGACTTTATCCCTACACGTGCTTGCTATTTGTTTGAATTCCTCTTTAGTGATTTCCCCATTTTTCCATTTCTTATACATGTTCCGTTTAAAACTTAGCTCAATTGAAAGTTCCTTAGTCATCCATACCGGTTTCTTGAGAAATCTCCCATTTTTCTTCCTCATTGGAACTGTCTGAAATTGTCCCTTTAGTATCTCCCTTTTGAGAAACTCCCATCCATCTTGAACTCCCTTCTCTTTTAGGATACCTGACCATGGGATCACCCCCAGTATTTCTCCAAGTTTATTGAAATCAGCTCTCCTAAAGTCTAGAGTGCATGTCTGACTATGCCTAGCTTCTCCCTTCCACTGTATTACAAACTCCAGGAGAACATGGTCACTTCCACCTAAGGATCCCACCACTTGCACCCCATCAACTAGGTCTTCCCTGTTGGTTAAGATGAGATCTAAAATGGCTGATCCCCTTGTTGCCTCTTTCACCTTTTGGACAATGAAATTTTCTTCCCGGCAAGTGAGGAATTTGCTAGACCTTGAGGATTTGGCTGAGTTTGACTTTCAGCAAATATCAGGATAGTTGAAGTCACCCATCACTACTACATCTCTCCTATCTGAGTGTGTGATTATCTGCCTGAGTCGGGGGTCAGTAGTAGACTCCCATAGTAACATCCCTGTTGTTTCCCTCTCCTTTAATTTTTATCCAGACGCTCTCCACTTGGCTTCCAGTATTGACTTCCTGGATCTCTTCACTGGTGTAAATATCCCTGACATATAATGCTATTCCTCCTCCTTTCCTGTTTGGCCTGTTTCTCTTAAAAAGGTTATATCCCTCTGTTTCTACATTCCAATCATGAGACTCATCCCACTAGGTTTCAGTGATGCCTAATATATCATATTTTCCTTGTTGTGCTAGGAGTTCAAGTTCAACCTGCTTATTTCCCATACTCTGTGCATTAGTGTAGAGACATCGAAGACCATGTGTCCCCTTCACTTGCTGCCTGTGCACGTTTTTTTGCCTCCTACTGTTGGGTCCTTGCACTATTTGCCTTGTTCCCTCTATGCCAGTTTGACTATTCTGTCCAGACCTTTTGCCTTCCAGAATGCTGTCTCCCTCACCCACATAACTCAGTTTAAAGTCCTCCTTATCAGATTCTTCAGACTATTGGCAAAAACGTTTTTGCCAACTGGCGTGAGATGCAGCCCATCCTTTGCCAGAAGTCCCTCCTCATGGAACCGCAGCCCATGATCCAAGAATCCAAACTGTTCTTGGTGGCACCATCTACGGAGCCAGTTATTCACCTCTGCTATTTTCCTCTCCCTTCCTGGACCATGCTCTTCTACTGGGAGAAGAGATGAAAAAGAAGTCATACTCTCTCACTCTCAGAGTATGGGAATATGGGCCAAACACTGGGAGACCTAGGTTCAAATGACTACTCAGCCTTGGGATGTAATCTCAATCTAAATCTACAGCTGCTGCCATGCTGCAGAGTTAATGTAATTTGACACTGCTTTGATTGTCATGGCTCCATCCTATGGAATCCTGGGATTTGTAGTTTGGCATGGCACATATGATGCTTACCTAGGCTACAATTTGAAATAAATGATTTAGGTCTACTTTGGAGGGCATCCCAACTAGAGAAGGCCTATTGAAATCAATTGGACTCACAAAGGAGCTTTACAGACTGCCAGGAGAGGGCGACATGAAGTTGCCTTTTCTCAAATGCTTAGCAGCTACACTGCAGGTCCCAGGGGTGTATTTAAAAGGTATAGGGCAGCTACACTGAGGGGGCATGGGGATGACTTATCTGAAGTCTTGTCTCTTGCTCAGCTGTCAGGATTCTAGAAACACAGGCGGAGCAGCTGCACAGGCGGCAATGAATAAGGCTTTTGGCCGCACTGAACCTTTAATTTTTTGTTGTTGCCAGCTGCGAACTGTGCAGTTGCACTGGTACATCATACAGACAATTGTATTGCCGGCTACGAACTGCGCAGTTGCGCAGGTACATCACACATGAACTGTACAAACTCGGCTGTCGCAGACCTCCCAGAGAACTTTTTCAGCTACCGCACCCAAGCTGTGGAATGGACTGCCGGATGAGATGCGTCTTATAACATCTCTTGACTGCTTTAAAAAAGCTCTGAAGACGCATCTCTTCCGGCAGGCCTTCCCTGAAACCTTCTAGTTCCCGGCTCCGAAACGGGACCTATTTTGACCCCTTGCTTGGTGCTATTTTTACCCTCATCCAAGATCTATGAGGATGTATTATGTTTTTAATGTTGTTATGGTTTTAAATTATTACTAATTTAATTTATTTTTTAAGGATGGGTGGTTGGGTATGGGTTGATGATGTATTTTAATCTGTATGTTTTAATTTGCTGTACCCCGCTCTGATTGTGCTCTACAGAGGAGCGGGCTAGAAATAAAGATTTATTATTATTATTATTATTATTACAGTTATGAAGATCTGTCAAATTACCATTGTGGTTTCGCTTTCCTTTTTTTAACTGCGCAGTTGCACCGGTGCACCATGAATGAACCCCTTTATTTTATGAATAAACCTCTTTATTTTATGAATGAATTGACATTTTATGCACAGTTGCATAACAGTTAGAGCATCCCAGAATCCCTACTGTGCATGTCTAGGGTTTGGATTAGGTCTGGAGCTAGGGTTTGGGAGCTTTAAAAAATTGTGCAGTTGCACCACAGCATTTAGATGCAGCTGCGCAGTTACACCCTTTTTAAAAAGAAGTGGGGAAAAGCAGCTCCTTTTTAAAATTGCTTTTTCCCCACTAAAACGCAAAAGAAGCGAGTTCATGCCAAACTTTCAGTATGGGTCATCTATAAAGGCCACACTTTCATGCAGGCATGAACACACCCCTTTTTGCCTGTCTGTATCAGGCCATAGAGTTTTTAAAGAAACTCAGCAAGAACAAGAAAGTAATAATAGAGTTGGCAAAATGCTAGAGAATGGGGGAAACATCAGACTTTGGAGATGACTTTGGCCTTCCATGTGATTTAGCTTGGCCCCTAGGGAATCCCCCAGAAAGTTATGCTTCCTTCCTAGCTTGACAGCAGTATGTCTAAAAGGGATCTAGCCAACAGTGTGATACTGCAGCTAAAAAAGCCAATTTGATTCTAGGCTGCATCAATAGGAGTATAGATCAAGGGAAATAACACTACCACTCTATTCTGCTTTGGTGAAGGCTCACCTGTGTCCAGTTCTGGGCTCCACAATTCAAAAAGGCTGTTGACAAGCTTGAGCATGTCCAGAGGAAGGCAACCTAAATGGTTAAGGGTCTGGAAACTATGCCCTACGAGCAGAGACTTAGGGAGCTGGGTCTGTTTAGCCTGGAGAAGAGAAGTTTAAGAGGTTAAGGTTAAGGTGATATGATAGCCCTGTTTAAATATTTGAAAGGATCTCTTACTGACGATGGAACAAATTTGTTTTCTACTGCCCTAGAGAATAGGACCATTAACAATGAGTGCAAGCTACAGGAAAAAAGATTCCTGACAGTAAGAGCTGTTTGACAGTGAAAGATGCTGGCTTGGAGAGTGGTGGAGTCTCCTTTGGAAGTCTTTAAACAGATACTGGATGACCATCTGCCAGGGGTACTTTGATTGTGAGTTCCTGCATGGCAAGGGATTGGACTGGATGGCACTTCGGGTCTTTTCCAACTCTAGGATTCTATGATTCTACAATTTTGAGATCTCAGTTGAAGTAACTTTGCTGCTGCTGCTGACGTTTTCTTGCTTCTGTTTTCTTGCCCTTTGTCCCTGGTCCCCACATGTCCAAAAAGGGGAGTGTTACACTGCCTCTCTAAATGATCTGAATGGACAAAAGAGAGAATACCTGAGACAAAATGTAGGCCCCGATTCTCCCGTCATCACATTTCTTCTCCTGTATGATTTTAAACATTTTTGCCTGATGAAGAAGCCAGTGAAGCTTTGAAAGCTCGTATTTTCTGCATTTTGGTTGGCCTATAAAGGGAGTGTTCTCTTTTGTGGATTTTGGATTTTGTTGCATTTTGCCGCAAGCCAAGACAGCTACCCACCCCATACATCTTTCATAGTTCGGCCCAAAACACACTGCAGAAATATTCCAGTTTGAGACTGCTTTGATTGCCTTGGCTCAGTGCTAGGGAATTCTGGGAGCTGTAATTTTGTGAGGCATTGAGCCTTCTCTGTCAGAGAGCTCTGGTGCCAGGATAAACTACAATTCCTAGGATTCACTAGCTTTGAGCCAGGGCAGTTAAAGCAGTGTCAAACTGGATTATTTCAGCAGGGCGTTTTGGACCTTAGTCTCAAAGGGGATAACAAGATCTCTTTGTATATTGGGGAGAAGGCAGGACATATGAAATGAATTTCTTTGTGCACATTTTCAAGGCACACATACAGTACAGTATTTCATCAGGCTTGAACGTATATTAAAAAACAGTAAATTTTCCAAGTTTGAAGAAGTATTATGTTTTACTTTTTTTGAAAAAAATGTCCTTTGCATTTTTGAGCCTCCTGGCATTTTACAGATGTAAATTTCAGATTAAAGTAACTAAAGCAATATAATACACAGTCCTTTTTGGAGAAGTGGAGGCTAGAAAATGTATAGTAGTTATAAAGCTCAATGGTTTTGCAGTGTATATGGTGAGATAGCCCTGAGTTCAATTACCTCTCTGCCAAGGAAGCACATAGAATCGTAAGATCCTAGAGATGGAAGATCCCCCCCAAGGGCCATCTAGTCCATCCCACTGCCATGCAGGAATTCGCCTCTGTTCAAAAAACCTCCAAAGAAAGAGACTCCATCACCCACTGAGGCAGCGTATTCCACTGTCAAACAGCTCTTATCTTCAAGAAGGTCTTCTTTCTGTTGCTCTATGTCCTAGTTTCTGACGCAGAATATGTTGTCTTTGTGTGTGCTTTCATGTTGTTTCCGACTTATGGCAACCCTAAGTCAAACCTATCACAGGGTTTTCTTGGCACATTTCTTCAGAGGACTTTTGCCCTTGCAGTCCTCTCAGGCTGAGAGAATGTGACTTGCCTAAGGTCACCCAATGCATCATCACTTCCGCCCATCCAAGAGGGCTGCCTGAATAGTGTTTGTGGTCCTCCCAAGTCCTGGATCAGCCAAAAACAAAACAAAACCAACAGGACGTGTGGCCCTCCAGACTCAGATGGTAATGATGGATTGGGCGATTATATTTGTCTTTTTTGCCACAGCCACACACACTTGGGCTGCATCCACACTGCAGAACGAATGCAGTTTGGCACCGCTTTAACTGCCACGGATCAGTGCTATCAAGTTCTGGGATTTGTAGTTTTTCAAGCAACCATGGCTTGCAAATATTTTAAACACACACACACACACATACATATATGTACATATTCCAGTGAGCAAATCTTGATGACAGGAAATACATGATGAAAAAACAATGGCTTGGATGATTCTAACTTTAGTGCTCAGTTGCATATCTTTACTCTTTAGGATCTTTTGTAGCTCTTTCATAGCGGCCCTGTTCAAAAGAAGACTAGGAATGAGTACACTCGTCCCTCCACATTCGCTGGGGTTAGGGGCACAGTACCCCCGTGAATGTGGAAGAACCGCAAATAACAAAAACACTGTGTTTTTGCCTGAGAGAACATCTCTCTAGGACTCTCTAGGTCCTCCATTGCAACACTGTGGTCAACATCTGCCAGACATTGACCATAGAATTGTGCTGAAGATGCCTAGTAGAGTGTTCTCTCTAGGAATCTCTAGATGTCCTTCAGTGCCACATTTTAACCAAAAGTTTAAAAGTTTGACCGTAGAGGTGCTCTGGAGGACCTAGATATTCCTATTTATTTATCTATGGTATTTATACCCCGCCTTTCAGCCCTAAAGGCTGTCAGAGCGGCTTACAATTGTTATTATTTTTAATTATACGTTTCCCTGCCCTCAGGCTTATAATCTAAAAAGACACGACAAAAGGAGAAGGGAATGATGGTGGGGAAGGGGATCAAGTCCAGTGGTTCTTCTCTCCCTCTGAGGCCCGGAGCAAGGCAGATGGACTGGAGGGAGGGCTCTCCTTCTTGGTTAGCCCTGATGGAGTAGGGCCTGCCTTTTCACTCTCTCCCAGGTTGGATGAGGACAGATGCCATGGAGGGAGGGCTCTTCTTCTTGAGACTAGGCCTGATGGTGTTGGGCCTGCCCTTTTACTCCCTCTCAGGCTGGATGGTGCCAGATGCCATGGAGAGAGGGCTCTTCGTGTTCCCAGAGAGAACGTATTAATAAAAATCTGTAAATAATCGAATCCTCAAAAACCAAACCCGCAAATGTGGAGGGACGAGTGTAGCTTTTAATACATTTTAATATTTTTAATGCATAATTGTTTCAAGAAAACCCCGTGAGTAGGAAACTACTTGAAGGCACACAACGAAACAACCCAATTGTTTTGACTTTTTAAAATTGCTTAAGGTTTTATTTATATTTATATACTTTTTAATGTTTTTGTGTTGTTTTTGAATTGTTGTACCTCGCCCCAATTGCTCATTCAGAGGGGCAGGTTATAAATAAAAATTTATTATTATTATTATTATTATTATTATTCTCTGTTAAATAATAGAAATTAATCTGAGAAAAATCTATTATAACCAATAAAAAACAGGTTGGCCACAGTTACCCAGAAGGCCTTTTGATCTGCTGCTCCCAAATTACGGATCAATATATTACTGATCTTGACAGCTTTAAAAAGGCTGTCAAGACAAATCTCTTCCGATGGGCCTTCCCTGAATAATCCACGAGGTCCCCCAAGGATATGATTATATAGAAACTCTAGTCTGCCCATCTCCTTGCCGCAAACCGTGCTGTCCGATTTCTTTATTTTTAAGGGTATTTTATTAGGGTGTTGTGTTGGGAGGGGGGAATCAATGGGTATTTTATCATGTATGATATATTTTATACTGTTTTTATTGTGTTGTAAGTTGTCTCGATCCTGAGGGAGAGGCGGGGTAAAAATAATGTATTATAATAATTATTATTTATATCCTTGTGACATGCAGATTTCTTGCCCGACTCAAAGTGGAATCTGGTTGTAACCCTTTCGCCCACCTGCCCTTTGCTGCCAAAATCAGAAGCAACAAAAGCTGGAAGCGTTACGGGGTCAGGACTGAGACGGAAGTAACCAGACTAGGCGAAAGTCTGAGGGAGAATGGAAATGGCTTCGAAAGAGGCGGAAGAGGAGGTGGCTGTTCCCTTGGCTCTCCACAAATATTTAGTGATTGAGGAAGCTGGTGAGAAGATGGTGGAGCAACAATCCCCATGTCCTGTGGAGCAAGAAAAGGCCTCGGAGGAAATGGTTATGAGCAACCATGCGGCCCAGGTGAAAAATGAAGACATAACGGAGTGCGAACCCAAGGCGGTGGAAATGTTGTCAACATCCCAGTCAGAACTGAAGGAATCCCACCTCCCAGTCCCCTTGCATTGGGATGATGTATTTCTGACCTCCGTTGAGAAGGCAGTCATTGCCAGTCCGGGAAATTGGATGTCTACTCTCATCCCGAGCTTCAAAGAAGACGGACAACAATTATTTCAGGAGAGGGAAATGGGGGACTATGGGAAGGTGAAAGCGGCCATCTTGAGGGTCGATGCTATCAGCACGGAAGTCCAGCGGCAGCACTTCCGGCGGTTTCAATACAAGGAGGCCGGCGGGCCCCGCGAGGCTTGCAACCGCCTCTGGTTCCTTTGCCACCGGTGGCTGAAGCCCGAGAGGCACACCAAGGAGCAGATCCTAGAGCTGTTGATCCTGGAGCAGTTCCTGACCATCTTGCCCTCAGAGATCCAGAGCTGGGTCAAAGATGGCTGTCCGGAGACTTGTGCCCAGGCGGTGACTTTGGCGGAGGATTTTATGCAGAGGCAACAAGAAGCTGAGAGACCAACACAGCAGGTAAAAATCTTCGTATGTGGTGATTCAGTCGTCCCATAGCCTATGGGTCAGACATCAGCAGGTAGTGGAGATACAAGCACTCTGGGAATATTAACTGTATATACTTGACTATAAGTCGACCTCATGTATAAGTCAGAATTATGGATTTTGATATGACCCATGGATAAGTCGAGGGTGAAACTTATCAGCATGGAACAAAGGATGTAAAGGATGAAGCAAAGGAAAACAATGCTAAAGAACTTTTTTTAAAAAATTGACAAGCATAAACTGTTTGTGCTCATCCTAAAGGCTAGATGGATGAGATAGTAGACAGGGCTGATGCTTCATTTAGGTTCTCTGAGAAGGGATTACACTCTCACATTTCAACAGGGAATGGTTCCTTTTTTGAAAAGAGTTAAAGTGAATAAGTCGACCCAGGTTTTAGGGGTCAATTTTTTGACTAAAATTTCTACACCCAGGTTTTAGTGGTCATTTTTTTGACTAAATTTTCTAGACTTATACATGTCTTTTTCTAATTCAAGGATGGGCAATTGTGTGGAGATCAGAGGCCAATATTCCCCTTCCCGACCTTCCACTGTGGGCCACCCTCCTCCCACAGGATTCCCAAATATTTTCTTCTGCAGTCCATCTCAAAATGTCAACGGTGATGTAAGGTGACATTTTGAGAGGGACTGCAGAGGAAACCAAAGATAATTCGGAGTAGTACAGGTTTCTGGGCTGCTTGTAAAGTGGAGTGGGGGCAAATTTTTGTGGGTTTTTAAGGCCATATGGCCATGTTCTAGAAGAGTTTATTTCTGACGTTTCACCAGCATCTGTGGCTGGCATCTTCAGAGAATTCTCTGAAGATGCCAGCCACAGATGCTGGCAAAACGTCAGGAATAAACTCTTCTAGAACATGGCCATATAGCCCGAAAAACCCACAAAAATCTATGGATGCCGGCCATGAAAGCCTTCGACTTCACATTGGAGTGGGGATATTTTTGCATTTATTTATTTTTTTGCATATTTTCTTAAGGAGCTTTCTCCATGGCCATGCAGTGCACCACTTATTTTTAACCAGAAGTTGGATGGCCTCCTGTTTGGGATGTTATAGTTGCAGGATTGCTACACTCAACAGGGAACTGGACTTAGTCAGAGTCTGGGAAAGGTATTTCTTTTGAACTTCAGCTCCCAGGATCACCTAGCCAGTATGGTCCCAGCTAAGATAACTTCCAGGGTCCCTTCCACTTGTTAAAATTCTATAGCCCTATAAAATATGGATTCCTAAGCAGCTGGTGTTAGTGAGATGTATTCAAGTCTATTAGGATTTAGATACATTAAATAATTAGATGTCTGGGAGACATCTACTTCAAGTCAGCCAAAACTAATCTGACTGCTACCTGAAAAACATTTTCTTTGGCCTCCCCCAAATTGTGGAATGACCTGCTAGAAAAGATTTGTCAGCTGGAGACTCTGTATTTTAAATCAGCATGAAAGACTAATCTCTTTTAAAAGTTTTTATTGATGGATTTTTGTAAGTATTGGTTTGATGCGCTCTTTCAACTGATGCTGTGTGTTGTGTTATTTGTTGTTGTTCCCTGTTTTAATCAACAGGGAGAGGAGAGTAATGTTGTTTTTGTTTAGCAGTAACAACTGAGCAGAGAGCCAGTGTGGCAGAGTGGTTTGAGTGTTGGACTACCACTCTGGAGATCAGGGTTCGATTCCCAGTTCAGCCATGAAACCCACTGGGTGACCCTGGGCAAGTCACATGCTCTCAGTCTCAGAGGAAGGCAATGGCAATATCCTCTGAACAAATCTTGCCAAGAAAACCCCTGCCTTGGGGTTGCCATAATTTGGAAAGGATTTGAAGGCATACAGCAACAACAACTGTAGGGCAAAGATATGTGGAGCAATGCCACCTACATTTGGTGGCAGTGGTGGGACAGATGGAGGCCACACAATCCCATCCCTCTGCTCCTCCATCCCAGGCCCATTCACAGTTCTGAACACAACCTCTTTTGCTTCAGGAGCAAGGATTGCCTGAGGAGGCAGTGAGGAGCTCCGCCATGGTGAACACGGCACCATTGGATACTGACCCGAGGCAGGTGTACATGGAGGTTAAGGAAGAGACTGTTACAGATGACACCTCCTTAGGTAAGGTGGAATGTTTCTTTTAATGCAAAAGGGATCCTGTACTACTTTTGAGACTAATTGAGAGAAAGACATTGGTAGCATACTGACGGTGGTTTCCAGGCACACTACAAAACACATGCCTCTGGAAGTCTCTTAACTAAACAATAACAAACCACAAATGCAGGTGTATCATGTAAATATTATACAGCTGGCTACACAGCTGAAAGAGCTTATCTTTGGTGAAATAGAATAGAGAACTACCTCCATCCTGCTGTCTGCTAACATTTTCTGCTCTCTCCCAACATTTTATTTTCTACAATTGTGATAACATTTCATTTTCAATAAATATAAAAGATTTCCTTTTGCTGTTTGCTACCATTTTATTTTCAACAGTGTAACGTACTCCCTTGCTGATATGCTTGTCATCACAACAGTGGATTTAGCTGTAATTCTATATTTTTTCCTAAACTATGATAGCAAGTTCATACAGTCTGAACCAAGTGGTGTTATGTAAGTTTTTTTCTATTACATGTGAAGATTAACCGCTATACATAGTTGAATTGGGTAATTTTTATTTACATAATACACGTTTATTTGTGGTTTGTTCCTGGCACACTACATATATTATAATGCTAGTTAAACACCCAGCCACGCGAGGGCTCTCTTGTCCAGTTTATCATACCTCTTTTGCTGGTTCCAGCCAACATCACACTATGGTGAGTACTCCATATTCTCTGGGGTTAGGGACACAGCACCCCTGTGAAAGTGGGGGGAAAAGCAAAATAAAAAAAAAATAACCTGAGAAAACACATCTCTAAGAATTTCTAGGTCCTCTAGCACATGTCTGTGATCAGTATCTGTTGGAAGTTGATCACAGAATTGTGCTGGAGGACCTACAAATGCCTAGAGAAGTGTTCTCTCTAAGAATCTCTAGGTTTTCCAGTGTGACTTCTCATGGATGTTGACCATTGAGTCACACTGGAGAACCTAGAGATTTCTAGAACATGTTTATCAAATCTGTGAATAATGAAATCGGCAAAAGTCAAAGCCACAAATGTGGAGGGCCAACTGTGCATTCCAATAACCCCCTCCACAATTCATATCGTTATCTACTCTGCTTGGCTGTAGGCAACATGTTTCCTTCTGCCTTTGTCCTCCATGCAGTGACAACTGAACATGCTGCCTCATCACAATACCCACAAGCTTTGCATTTCTATTGCTCTTCACATGTACATTCATAGCTATAAAGGTCTGTTCCTAGGCACTTCACTCCATGCATCTGGTAAAGAAGACTTAAGTCTGCAAAAGCTTACACTACCAACTTCTTGCTGTCAGTCTCAGAGGTGCTGCAAGATCCCTTTGTGTACTGATATTCCAGACTCACACAACTAGTATGTGTTTTTTTTTTCTTTTAATGTTAATGGAAATGCTTTAGTTCACATATGAAAAGACTATATCTTCCTCTATGAGCCACCCTGAGTTTTGAGATCCTGAGTTGTGAGATTTTTCTCAGTCCTGTCCCTGTCATATTCCATGAAGAGATGGGAGATAACCTTCTCTGCAACTAGACCCATTTTCCCAACTAGCTCAAACCTGTTTGATAGAGATTTATTTATTTATTTATTCATTCAGTCAAGGCAGTTATTTTTTGCTTCTTGATCCACTGGAGCCCCTGAGGCGATAACTAGGTTATGTGAAGGTCTTGGGGGGGAAAACCTGAAAAATTGAGAGAGGGAAACCCCTTTTAAAAGTTTTTTTTCAAAGCTCCCCCTCCATTTTTATTAAACAAATCAAATTATGGAACACACACACACACACGTAAAATGTTCTTGGGTTCTCTGACTCTGTTCTCAACTGGTTTAAATCTTACTTGTCTGATAGATCTTTTGCAGAGGTCACAGGTGGTCAGACTTCCTCCTCTGTTCCCTTATCTGTTGGTGTTCCCCAGGGCTCTGTCCTGGGTCCCCTTTTGTTCTCTCTATACACACTCTCCCTAGGTAAACTTAACAGTTCTTTTGATTTCTCCTATCATCTGTACGCCGATGAAACTCAGCTGTATCTTTCCACTCCTGACTTTTCGCCGGGGCTTGAGCAGCAAGTTTCATCTTGTCTGACTGCTATCTCTCAGTGGATGCAGCATCAGCGCTTGAAGTTCAATGTGTCTAAGACCGAGCTTCTTGTCTTTCCACCTAAGCCCACCCTCCAATACTCCTTTTCTGTTTCCATTGACGACACTTCTATTCAACTGGTTCAGCAAGCCCAAAGTCTTGGTTTCATTTTTGATTCTTCCCTGTCATTTATTCCCCAGATCCAGGCCACCGCCAAAGTCTGTAGATTCTCTCTTTACAATATTGCTAAAATCCGTCCATTTCTCTCAGCCTCTACTGCCAAGACTCTGGTCCATGCCCTAGTGATATCGCAATTAGATTACTGCAATCTTCTTCTGACAGGGCTTCCTCTCTCTCACCTCCATCCTTTAATCTCTGTCCAGAACTCAGCTGCATGTATTATCACATCAGCTCACCGCTTTGCCCATGTTTCTCCTCTACTATCCTCCCTTCATTGGTTCCCCTTCCACATCCAGTACAAGCTTTTGTTGTTGACTTTCAAAGCCCTCCATGGACTGGCCCCTCCTTATTTATCTGAACTTCTTTCTCTTTACTTTCCTACTCATACCTTCCGCTCTGGTAATCAAGGTTTCCTGTCCCAGCCGAGGATTTCCACTGCCCCGTCGCGGATTCGTCCCTTTTCACTTGCTGCCTCTCACTCCTGGAACCTTCTTCTCCCACATGTGCGCCTCATCACTTCTCTAACCAGTTTCAAAATTGAGTTAAAGACTATATTGTTTAGGGAAGCGTTCCCAGACGAGTGCCCTTCTCTGCCCCAGGATGCTGTACCCTAATTATGTGTTAAGAAGCCGAGCCCTCCCTCCAGTCCATCCGCCTTGGTCCAGGCTTCAGAAGGAGTGAAAAACTGCTGGATTTGATCCCCTTCCCCACCACCATTCCCTTCTCCTTGTGTGTTGTGTCTCTTTAGACTGTAAGCATGAAGGCATGGCACTGTCTAATTAAATGATTATATGTACAGTGCTGTGTAAATTTACAGTGCTATATAAATAAAAGATAATCATAGCCGTATATTAGTCTGGAATATCATTATGCAAAGGGATCATATGGCACCTTTGAGACTTACTGTTTAAAAGAAGTTGTAGCATGAGATTTCACAGACATACCCTATGTCCTCAAGTCTACCAAAGCTTATGCTACAACCTCTTTTGCACAGTTAGTCTTAAAGTTGCTTTAAGATGCCTTAAACATGCAACATAATTATTTCTAAATATTATGTGATAAGGTGTAATACAAGATACAGTATCTGATCATCCCAATTACTGGTCATGCTTTCCTTTTCTCAGTTTTATTTATAATTGGGAAGCACAATCTTATACATATCTAAAAAAAAATTGTTTCAATGGGGCTTACTCCTAGTGAAGTGTATATAGGCCTGTGATTTCAGTTTCTTTGCTCTTTTTATGCTTTCTTGCAACTGGTTTTTATTCAGCAGCTGTAAAATGCTGCTGACAATTTGATGTCTCTTTAATAGAACTGTCGATGCTGTTCAGTGTATTTTGCATTGTTATGATATCCTTTCCATGCTTTCTCTCTCTCTCTCTCTCTTTTTTAAAAAAGAGAGAAAATAAAGGTTATGGCTAATAAAATTCAATTGATCATGCTAATCTTAAACTTATTCCCTCAGATCAGCCATGTGAAAGTGAAAACAATGTGCAGAGTCTTCAGCCCCAAAAAGCTGAATGTGAGGAACTGTACAATACACCTGAGAAAGCCAATGAAGAGAAGTTTCCTTTCTTTGGTGAAGAGAAAGCTGTGTCTGAAAGTCAAGAGAGACCAGAGAACCATCCCAAGAAACCTGCAAGGAAAAGGATCCAAAAATCTGTTCCCTTCGTGGGCGGTTACAAAGATCTTGCTCTAACCACAAGAGAAAAGGAAACAAACAACAGTGAGGCATCTATGAATTTTATAGTCTGTGAAGAAATCTTCAGTCAGGGTTCAGATTCAGCAGGAGAGAAAATTCACCGATGTTCAGTGTGTGGTAAATGTTTCAGTCTTCGGTCACGCCTTATAGTCCATGAGAGAACCCACACTGGAGAGAAGCCGTATACATGCTCTGAATGTGGGAGAAGCTTTAGTGTGAGTTCAAGTCTGATTGCTCACAAGAGAACCCACACAGGCGAGAAGCCCTATAAGTGTACACACTGTGCCAAGGGTTTTAGCGTGAAGTCAGGTTTGATTGCGCATGAGAGGACCCACACAGGCGAGAAGCCATACAAATGCTTGTACTGCACCAAGAGCTTCCGTCGCAATTCAGGCCTTGTTAGCCATCAGAGAATCCACACTGGGGATAAGCCCTACCAATGCTCTGTGTGTGAGAAAAGTTTCAGTGACATCTCAAACCTCATTACACATCATAGGATCCACACTGGGGAGAAACCGTACAAGTGCTTGGAGTGTGGGAAAAGCTTCAGCCAGAGTTCCTACCTCAATAGCCACCAGAGAATCCATACAGGAGAAAAACCATATGAGTGTTCCGAGTGTGGAAAAACCTTCAGCGTAAGCTCCCGCCTTCGGAAACATCAGAGAAGCCACACAGGGGAGAGGCCGTTTATATGTTTGGACTGTGGCAAAACGTTCAGTGAAAGTTCGGATCTCCTTGCTCATGAGAGGGCACACACCGGGGAGAAACCATATCGATGCTCTTTCTGTGGGAAGAACTTCTTGCGCAGTTCAGAGGTGGTTAGCCATGAGAGAATTCACACGGGCGAAAAACCCTACCAGTGTGGGGAATGTGGGAAAAGCTTCAGCGTGAGCTCACGCCTCAGTGCGCACCGGAGAATCCACACCGGGGAGAAGCCCTTTCAGTGCCTGGTGTGCGGGAGAAGCTTCAGTTACAAGTCACATCTCATTACACATCAGAGAATACACACCGGCGAGAAGCCTTTTCAGTGCTCTGTTTGCGGGAAGAGTTTCCGTGGGAGCTCCAGCCTTGTCGCTCATGAGAGGACGCACACGGGTGAAAGACCATACCGGTGTTTGTACTGTGGGAAAAGCTTCACTCAAAGCTCAAACCTCATTAGTCATCAGAGAATCCACACAGAAGGGAATTCTTGAATAATCTGTTGGATGAGCTGCTAGGGGTTATCTAGTCCTCCTTCCCACCATTTTTCAATGAGACTTAATTCCTTAGTAGTTCCTCTTCTTTTTTTTGTAAGGGGTATATTTCAGCAGTCATGGAACAGCAACAGATACATACTACTTTTTTCCAGAGCAGGGCACCAACATAAGACCATTTAAAAATGAAAAAGAAGAGAGTTGCTTGTCCATCCAAATCAAAATGGGTGAAGTTTAACCATTGGTGGTTGTTTTTTGTCAACAGATGCATTAATTGCATAGAAGATCAGCTAGATAGAAGATGATCTCTTTTCTTAGATGCCTGCCCTGATTGAGTTCTTCAGATCTTTGGAAGAGTTTCTTCTTTTCCAGGAAGGAGAGGAAATCTTGCAGGCTTAAACAATAGACTGTTGAGAATGTAGTAGGAGGCTGTCAGATCTTGAAGAAGGACCCATTTGTCTGAAGCTTAGTTCTTATTTCTTTGGCATTTTACAAGATGACAGGTGGCTTGCTACCAATGAAAAGGGACTAATTCTGAATAAGGTAAAGCAAAGAGGTGTAAGAAGAATGCCTGATCCTGAAGGCCAACCATCTTCAAGTGGTGAAATTGAAAAGAGAGAGGACGTGATTTCATAAGTCTTCATTGTAGATCCTGCCTTCTTGAAGACAAGATTCTATTGTTACATTCTTCCCCAAACCTAGTCTCTGATTTTACATGACTTTGTCTCTAATGGGTCAGAAGCCCTGGACAGCAACAGAAAAAGAGAAAGAGAGCCAGAGATAGGTTTCTAGGTACATTTTTAAGATTTTTTTCACTCCACCTTTGTTTGTTTTTGTTTGTTTGTTTGTTTGGTTTTTTTTACTGAAAAAGTTAATACAACACTCAGAATTGAGTCTTGACATGGACTGTACCGTGTCAGGCTGTTGAGAGAGAGAGTTTTCCATGTTGGAGCATTCCCCACTGTGAAAAACAGTACATCCCTGCAGGTAGATAAATAGCTTATAAGGGATGGAGACAAGTTGACCCTTTAGTTTTCTACAAGCATTCACAGTGAAGCATTCAAGAATGTGATTCCCTCTCCCTTCCAAATGGAGATGGCGAGAACAGAATTACGAGTTGGTATTGCGATTTGTATAAAAGGAACAAAGTTCTGGAGTGGGTGGATGCTTTTCTAAAAGACATCATAATAAATAGAGATTGAGTATTAGTTACAGTGAGAATTCTTTATTAAGTGAACCTAAAAAATATAATTGGGGGCAAGGGTGGACTGGAATTACAAAGCAGGAAGAGGAAGAAATACCTATGAGAGGGGAGGATCCCCTCTGTGTCTCTAAGACCATATGTGAATATTCAAGGTCTTGTCTTTTTGGAACAGAGTGTTTTATTTGTGAAATGGTAGCGAACTTTCACACTGTCCCGAAAGCTGACCCAAGACATTGCATGATCTGAGGCAAAGGACAAGAGGGTGTAGCCTACCTTCAGATCATATACAGAAGCTGACTGCAGTTGCAGTGTTGCGTTTCAATTTAGCAGTGTATCTACATTGCACAGGTGTAATGTCTCAAGACAATTTTAACTGCCTTAACTCCATTCTGTGAAATCATGGGATTTGCAATTTTGTGGGAGACTTTCAATTCTGTTACTAGACAGCTCTAAGGGAATATCCATACTCCATAATTTTAACAGTTTGATAACACTTTAACTCTCATGGCTTCATCCTGGGATCTGTACTTTGGTGAGGCACTTGGAATTCTCTGCTAGAGAATTCCATTCTCCTCTAAGATACAGACAGCACTAGAACTTTGGCAGAGAATTCTAAGTACCCATGAAACTATAAATCCCAGTTAAAATTGAATGAAATTGCTATAAATTACACATTGAGTCAACCTTATCTGAAATACTTGGGACCAGAGGTGTTTTGGATTTCTCATTTTTGGGGGGATTTTGGATTGACCCTGGTTGTGCAGTGGTTAAATGTCATTACTGCAGCCATAAGGTTATGAGTTTGATCCCAGGTGACTCAGCCTTCCATCCTTACAGATTGTGAACCGCTGTGTTCATTATTAAGCAGTATAGAAATGGACATTCTATTGCTATTGCTGTGTACATAATGAGATATGTTGGAGATGGGACCCAAGTCTAAGCACAAAATTCAATTATGTTTCATATACATATTATACACATACCCTGAAGGTAAATGTATACTGCATTTTTAAATAATTTGGGCATGAAACAAAGTTTGTGTACATTGAACTATCAAAAAGGAAAGGTGTCACTAACTCAGCCATCCATGAAAAAAGTTTGGGTTTTTGGAGTATTTTGGAATTCTGGATAAGGGAGACTCAACCTGTATATCATGGGCTGAGACCTAATTGTGTAGTTCAGGGATATACATTAGAGATTTTTAGGCTCTTCCGTAGACTAGAAATCCTAGGAGTCTATAGGATGGAGCCATGGCAGTTAAACTAGTATCAAACTGCTGTAAATGTGCAATGTGGGTATACCCTTAGAGAATAGCCTGGATACTACTGCCTTCCCCAGCTTATGCCACCTGAAGCAATAGTTTCAATGCTGGGGCTAGCCCTGCCCAGAAGCAATGCTTGTAAAACATAAACCAGCTGGCGATTTTGGGAGTTCTAGTCCAAAAAAGAAACTTAATATCGTAAAATCATAGAGGTGGAGACCACAAGGGCCATCCAGTCCAACCTCCTGCCATGCAGGAACTCCCAATCAAAGCATCCCTGACAGATGGCCATCCAGCCTCTGCTTAAAGACCTCTAAGGAAGGAGACTCCACTACACTTCGAGGAAGTGCGTTCCACTGTCAAACAGCCCTTACTGTCAGGAAGTTCCTCCTAATGTTGAGGTGGAATCTCTTTTCCTGGAACTTGCATCCATTGTTCCGCATTCTAGTCTCTGGAGCAGCAGAAAACAAGCTCGCTCCCTCCTTTATATGACACCACTTCAAATACTTAAAGAGGGCTATCATATCACCTCTTAACCTTCTCTTCTCCAGGCTAAACATCCCCAGCACCCTAAGTTGTTCCTTATAAGGCATGGTTTCCAGACCCTTCTCCACCTCTTTTTTTAATTGTGGTGCACAGACCTGGACACAGTATTCCAGGTGGGGCTTGACCAAAGCAGAGTAGAGTGGCACTATTACTTCCCTTGATCTAGATGCTATACTTCTGTTGATGCAGCCTAAAATAGCATTGGCCTTTTTAGCTGCTGCATCGCACTGTTGACTCATGTTCAGCTTATGGTCTACTTGGACTCCTAGATCCCTTTCACACGTAGTTTCATTCAGCCAGATGTCCCCCATCCTATATCTGTGCATTTCATTTTTCCGTCCTAAGTGCAGTACCTTGCAGAAGTGCAGTAACTTCTGTGAGTTCTGTGATGGGAGCAGTGCATGGCTTAGCATAGCAATGAAAAGGGAAGGGGGAAATGTTTAGGGTTCCCAGAATCCCAGTGAAATAGTAAGATTGTATGGATGCTGATTTCCTTCTCCTAACGTTGACATCAGTCTGACATAAAGGCTCAGGCAAGATGCCAAAGGTTGACTTTTTGCATCTTCATTCACTTCTCAGCCCTTTGGCTCAAAGATAAGGCCTTTCTTTCCTGGTGTTTGTACAAAAAGGCCATTGTTATGTCTCAGCTCAGCCTCACCCCACCAAAATAAAATGTGAAGACAAAGGCTGGAATTCTGAATTGGAAGCTGTCTGTGTGGCATGTGATTGTCTCCCCATGCTATGAGTTTGCATGCCACCGGCCAAATCCTGCTTTCAAGTGAAGCAGCCCCTGAAATACAGCCATTTCTGTTCCATCAGAGAGCAAGTGGATCCATGGAAAAGTGTCGAGGTCTTTTCCTGTAGCTGTATGCACTGCAAACTATCCGCAGAGACCTCTAGAGATCCTTGCAATGGTGAGTTGGGATAGCCATTGTAATTCACCAACACAATACCAGCCAGTACCTTTTCTTGCAACTGGTTTGTAACGAAGCTGAATTGTTAGGAACATGGGTTCCCTGTAGTTCACAGATTGGAAAAATTGGCTGGCATCCTGTTAGTGAATTATGGTGATGTACGTGGTTTGAGTACAACTCTGGAGACCAGGGTTCAGTACCTGACTTGACTATGAAACCCACTGTGTGACCTTGAGCAAGTCGCATTCTCTCAGACTCAGAGGATGACAATGGCAACCCTGCGTGTAAACAAATCATGCCAGGAAAATCCCATAATAGGTTTGTCATAGGGTCACTACAAGTTGGAAACAACTTGAAGGCACACAACAACAACAAACTCAAGAGTTATACCATTGCAGTTCACTTTTATGGTCATCGCATAGGCCAGAATTCTTTTCCAACCATTCAATGAGCAAAATATCCCCTAAAAACTCACCTTATAGCAGTGAAGCACTCTCCTCCAGCTGTGATGTGCTATGACAGGGATCTGCAAAGACCTCCAGGGGCCCTTGTGGCGTGTCCAGCTACAAGAAAATAGCTAGACATATCCCCACTCAACTTCTCACTATCTGACAACATGGAAATAGCTGTAGTGGGAGCTGTGCTGCTTACAGTTCACTGGGGTTAGGGTCCAGGGTCCAAGAAAGTGGTAAACCCACAAATTAAAAACGTGTGGACACCTCTCTAGGAATCTTTAGATCCTCCAATGCCGCTCTCTGGTCAACGTCCACCAGAGGTGGTAGCAGCACGAAATGTAACTCTGGAGTTTAACATACTACAGAATACAGGGGTATAATGCAATGGCAATACAAACGCAATCATGGGGTTGCCTGTTATTGTATATGAGTGTGTATCATGCAATTTCAGGCAATGGGGGGGGGGTCATTCCGAACACAATCATGGGGTTTCACGTAATTGCGTATTAAAGTATCTCATGCAATTTCGGGCAATGGGGGGGGGTAATTTTCGGGGAATGGGAAGTCATTCTGAACGCATTCCGAACACAATCAGGGAGAAATAGGGAGAAATTCCTCCTGTGTGATAAACTCCTATGTGATACACATACATCTTCCAGTGCTGGAGCTTGGCCATCACATTTTTTGGAGTTCCAGTTCTCAGAATCCCACCTAGCCTGAAAATTACGGTAGTCTGAAAAATAACCTTTTGGCTTTCAGAAGATATGGCTGACCTCCTGTGGATGGTTGTGGCTATCTCTTACTGTCCCATTTTCTTCTGAATGTCATGCCAAGGTGAGAGAATAGCTTTCAGTTTTGCAGAACAGTTTAAGAATGGGCTGCGGAGAGGGAGGGATAGTTTTATCCAAAGAGAGTTTCCATCCAGAGGGAGAAAATCTTTTTTTCTTAATGCTGAAATAAATTTCCATTTGCAGTTCATCAGCTTAAAGCGGTGTGTGCTTTTATTTTTATCCTATACCGTGGGCCTTTCGTATCTCCTGGGGTTTGGTTCCAGGATACTAAGACCTGTGGATGTTCAAGTCCCATTATATACAATGTTGTCCTAAAATGGTGACCCTTACAGAAAATGGCAAAATCAAGGCTTGCTATTGGGATTTTTTTAAAGGAATATTTTCAAGTCATGGATGGTGGAATCCTGTGGATACAGAGGGCCAATGGTACTTTTGATTAATTTCACAGCACATTTGCAGAAGATGGCAAGAGGGACAAATAAAAATATAAAATGGAGGAAGACCAGCAGTTGAAGAAAGAAGTGTCCTGGAAAAGTTATGTGGTCTGGTGGGTGCAGGATCGTAGCTACAGGAGGGCATTGCCTTCCCCCATAATTGCCTCCCATGACATTTTCTTCAACCCCCAGGTTTCTAGCATCGCAGAAAGCGTAAATGATCCACCCCTAGAACCTTTGAGAGCCAGTGTGTCAGTCATAGTGGTTTGAGTATTGCTCTACAACTCTACAGACCAGGATTCGATTCCTGGCTCGCCCACGAAACTTCCTGAGTCACTCTCAGCTTCAGAGGATGGCAATGGCAACCCCCCTCTGAAGAAACTTGCCATGAAAAACCCGTAATAGGTTCGCCTTAGAGCTGTCAGATAGGAACTTCCATTTTTAAACAGGATGGAAAACAGGAAAGAGACTTGCAGCAGACATTTAATTTTATTTTGTGCATTTTCAGAGCTGATGAGACCATCAGAGACTGTCCAATGTTGCCCACCCTTGCTTTGGAAGCCCCAGAAGTCTCCTGCTGTTGTGTTAGAATTGCAGTGTGAACTAATTGCAAATAGCTCCAAGTAAATGGATTCAATCTCCACTCGCTAAAGCTGCAACCGCACTGCAGAAATAATCCAAGTTGACACCACTTAAGTGCTGTGGCTGAGTGCTATAGAATTATAGGAATTGTAGTTTATTACGGCACCATCTCTCTCTCTCTCTCTCTCATGCACACGCACACACAAAGAAAACTGAATGTCTCACAAAGCTACAATTTCCAGAATTCCATAACATTGAGCTATTACACCATCCTGTAATAATATCTGGACTCATCATTGCCCTGATCTCTGGCTGAATGAACCTCCATCCCTTGGTGCGACTGCTGCCTACTAAAGGAGGTTTGGGAAGGCATTTACAATAGTGCACTAGTAGCACTATTGCTTAGTGAATACAGAGCAGTTATGAGTCCAGAATTGCAATACAGAATGTCAGCTGAAAACAGCAGTTAAGCGTTAAGACGTGTTTTGGAACTGGAATCATTTTTATTTGTAAATTTAGCTTTTGAAAAACTTTGGTTTCTTCACTTGGGGCAAAGTTCAGGACAAACTCTTGCAAAAATCAAATCCCATCGGAGAGAATATAGATGAAATATATATGTAATGATGTAAATAAGACAAGTCTTAAATAAATGTATGAATAAATAACACAAACAAATAGACAAAAGGGTCCTATAGTACTTTTGAGACCAATGTTGCACCTGCACTGCAGAAATGATGGGATTTGACACTACTGGAAATGCTATGGATTTCTGGGATTTGTAGTTTTGTGAGATATTCAGCCTTCTCTGACAGAGAGCTCTGGTGCCACAATAAGCTATAAATCTCAGGATTGCATGGCACTGAAGCATGAAGTAGCCAAACCACATTATTTTTGCTGTGTGGATGAAGTCTGAGGGAGGCAACCTAGACTATAAAGAAAGTACCTTTTTGTGTTTCTAATGAGATTTTAAAAAATTTTCATGGACTTTAGGTCTGTTGTCTCTCAGAACCCTCATGGCCAAAAAGGAGAAATGTCTTCTGCCTAAGATGGATATCCCTCCATGCTATCTCAACTGAGAACAACAACATCTTGACAAAACATAGGCCTGTTACTAATATCATTTTGACTAACATAATTTTTATTTCTTTCTCCTGTATGATTTTTAATGCCTGTGCCTGATTAAGAAACCAGCAGAGCTTTGAAAGCCTTGCAACATATATTTTGTGCATTTTGCTTGGCCCTACATAGGTATCGCTGTTTTGTGGATTTTGGATGTTGTTGTATTTTACTATACAGCCAACATGACTACCCCAGGATGTGTTAGTCTGACTCGTTCTCAAAGGTACTACAATTTGCATACTGATCCAGACAAACATGGTTATGTCATTGAATAAACAAATATTTATCTGGAAAAAATTTATTAGCAATTTCTGCAATGGCTTTAGAAGAAAGCTACAGTTGGCCCTCCACATTTGTGGCTTTGACTATTTTCAGGTTCTGATTCTATGATCAATACAGGCCGGTCTCTTTGCTACCATTCTTGGGCAAGGTAATCGAGAGAGCAGTTGCCTTCCAACTCCGAGCCGTCTTGGAAGAAGCCGATTATCTAGACCCATGTCAAACCAGCTTCAGGAGGGGATACGGAGTCGAGGTGGCCATGGTCGCCTTGGTCGATGATCTCCGTCTGGGCGCCGACAGGGGAAGTGTGACCCTGCTGGTGATCTTGGACATCTCAGCAGCGTTCGATAGAGAGAGAGAGTGCAAATGTATATTTAAAATTATATATAATTTTATATCATATGTACATGTGTGTGTGTTTGAATGCAAATATATATGCACTTGTCCCTCCATATTTGCTAGGGTTAGGGGCACAAGACCCCCGTGAATATGGAAAAACTGAAATGCCTAGCAGAATGTTCTCTCTAGGAATCCCTAAGGTCTTTCAGTGCAACCTTTAGTTAAAGTTGACCACAGAGTTGCAATGGAGGACCTAGATATTCCTAGAGAGAACATACTAATCAGATCCATGAATGATAAAATCCGCAAATATCATAGCCACAAATATGGAGGTTTGAGTGTGTGTGTGTGTGTATATATATATATATACATGCACACACATACATATGACATAAAATTATATACATTGTCTCTCTCTATATATATTAAACTTATAACGTTTATAAATACAGTGGTCCCCGGGATACGAACCCTCCGGGTAACGAAATCCCCGGGACCCGAAACCGCCGGGGCCGCAAAAAAGCCCCCGGGATCCGAACAAAACCCCGGGATACGAAGAAGAAAAACCACGCAGCCCCTTTAAATTTGCCGCGCGGTCCGTCAAAGAATGCGGTCCCCCGGGAAACGAAGATTTCCGGGTTATGAAAGGTAATCCGGAACAGATTACCTTCGTAACCCGGGGGACCATTGTATATGAAATTACTCTTGTTTGTGTGTGTGTGTGTGAAATTTTAAAAAGCTAAAGGTTCCCTTTTGACAAGGTTGTCAAGTCATGTCCAACCATAGGGGGCCGTGCTCATCTCCATTACGAAGCCGAGGAGCCAATGTTGTCAGAGACAACTGCTTGGTAATGTGGCCAGCATGACTACACAGAGCACTGTTACCTTCCCATCATAGAAGTACCTATTGATCTACTTGCACTTTTACATGTTTTCAAACTGCTAGGTTGGCAGAAGCTGGGACTAGTGACAGGAATTCACTCCGTCATGCAGCACTTGGGCCTCTTACACACCCTAAATTCCTCCTGTAGGAGATCCTCCAAGGGACCCACACTCCTGATTTATGTTTTAAAAGGAGGAACTCACCCTGTTTTCACCCAAATAGCACCCAAATACTGGAAAAGTCCAGCAGTTGGGATCAATGACCTACCCTCTCCAAATGGTTGGCTTTTGGCCCATACCAGGAGTGATATCACGTCACCTTTACGTTAACGAAAACATTACCGTGTGTGGCCTATTTTGGAGGTAAAATTGCCCTCCACCCTGGACAGACCCCTCTTTTTAAAAGGGTTCCCTCCCTTCATGGCCTCCCCCTGAGAAGACTTGTTTTTCTGCCTCTGCAAACCATGAGGTTTCTCCAACTTTGCTGTCCCCTCCTTTTTTGGGGGAACAAGCAGTGCAATTTTGGGTACTCTCAGCATAAGGAATAGCAGACAATAGCCCTCAATAGTCCTCGTAAAATGTATCCAAAGGATGGATCACTGAAAAAATTAATAAGCAACAGAACCAGCAACAACAAAACAACACTAAAAGCAGTCAAATTAATAAAAAAAAAAAACAAGTAGAATTTGTCCAAAAGGTGCATTTGTCTTGAAAGCATATAAAGCATCATATAAAAATCTAGTAATGTTTTCTCCCGTGGTTTTGCTTGGCATCTAGTAGTAGCTTCTTTAGAGAGAGAGAGTTCCAGAAGGTTTCGGGCTATGTGACCATGTTCTAGAAGAGTATTCTCTGAAGATGCCATCCATAGATGCTGGCGAAACGTCAAGAATGAACTCTTCTAGAAAGTGGCCATATAGCCTGAAAAACCCACAAAAAAACTAAACTAAGAACAATCCCAAAGCTCAGGATAATGATCCCGGTTTTTCTGCTGCATGAATACTTTTATGTAGCATAAGAAGTGAGATCTGACAGAAGCTTTGATCACATTCGGTGCAGGTGTATAATTTTCTGTCCCGGTGGGTTCTCTGGTGTCGAGTGAGGTGTGACTTGCAGACAAAGCCCTTGCCACAGTCTGAGCACTGAAAAGGTTTCTCCCCTGCGTGGATTCGTTGGTGGTGAATGAAACCAGAGCGGGAGCCGTACCCATTGCCACAGATTGAACATGTGTATGGCTTTTCACCGGTGTGGATTCTCTGATGACTGGCAAGGTCTTCCATCCACACAAAACTTTTCTCGCAACCAGAACAGTCATAGAAAGTGTTCCCATGGTGGGCCCTTTGGTGCGTGGTCAGATGTTTCTTGTGCTTGAAGCTTTCACCACACTCTGTGCAGAGGTACATCATCTCTCCGTTGCTGTTTTTGACCTGCTTAAAAAGCCCTGTGTTTCTCAAGCGTTTACCAGCCACAACACAAGTCTTGGGTTGAGGCTCTAGTCCTGTCTCAGCAAAGATCTTGTTTACCTCAGAAGAACTGGATTTAGCCCCAGTGGTTTCAGGGTCATCTCCTGACTTCTTTTCTTTCTTCTCAGAGGCTTTGGCCACATCCTGCCCACCTGAAAGGTCCTCTCTTGCCCTTCTTAGAGACACCCTGTGGGGTTCACATTCTTCAGTGATGTCTTCATGACCGATGCTCTCTCTGTTTCCACTTGCCTGCCCCACATCTAATGGAATAAAAAAGAGAAAAGGATCCAGAGGGTGTCCTGTGTTCTCCTGTTTTTATTATTTGGACTCCAATTCCCAGAAGTCCCTGCCAATCATGAGCAATGGTCAGGGATTGTGGGAGTTTTGCTTGCTTTTCTTTTTATATTGCAAGCTGCCTTGAATCCCAGTCTTGGGCGGGAAAGGAAAGATATAAATTGATTAATTACAGTCCAGTCCACCATATTGGAGAGCCAAAGTTTCTCCACCTTTGCTCTATAGCTCTGTGGTTATGAGTTCAAAGGAGTTGATGCCACCAGGACAGTAGCATACCCATCAATGTGCCATGTACCACATTTTCAGTGGAGACTTCATAAATGCCCATTGAATCTAGAGTTCTCAAGTGTCCTGTTTTGTACAGCATGCCCCTTATTTAGGGGCTGAAAAACCTGTTCATATTGATGTCATTCAGAATGCTCCAGATCCTGTAGTTTGATCAATGTGAGTGGGAACCAGCCACCATCACAAGAAATAAACCCCTCAAAATTTGGTATGTAGTAAATACATTCACATTATATACCAAAAGCTAGGGCTCAACCTGTGTTGAGCACAGCTAGTGCCCACTCTTCCTCCTCTCCGTGCCAACTCTGTTCATCTGGTGCCATCCAGCCATGGAGGGAGAGATGCAGGCCCAGCTCTATCAGGCCTGGCCTGAGCTAAGAAGGAGAGCCCTCCCTCCAGTCCATCTGCCTTGGTGCAGGCCTCAGAGGGAGAGAACTGCTGGACCTGACCCCCTTCCCTACTACTATTCCCTTCTCCTTTTGTATCGTGCCTTTTTAGATTGTAAGCCTGATGGCAGGGAACTGTCTAATTAAAAATAATAATACACACATCCCTCCATATTTGCGGCTTTGATATTTGCAGCTTTGATTATTCTCAGATTAATATGTTTTCACAGAGAATTTGTTCTTGACCCATCCCCCCCAAAAACAGAAAATCGCCAATATTGAAGCCCCATTGGCTTGAATGGCAGCATGCACCCACAGGCACCCACCATAGGCACACATCCCATTTTGTCCCCCTCCATTTGCCGCCCGCAAATGGGCAAGGGACGCAGACTCCAAATCCACTACAACGGAGGGGCAACGGTACTAGGTTGTGGAAAATTCTACTGCTACTCTTATTGATCAGATTTTCTACAAGAATTGGTCAGATTTTCTGTCTTTAGCAGAGGTGGGAATCATGGGCAGCTCCTAGCAGTTCTAGTTAGGTCAGTCAGCTATGAGGAATGCTGGGAGATGCAGTCCAATAGCATGAGGACAAGTGACTGCTACCCCTATCTATATAATGTGAGCCACAATTTCTAGCAGCATGTACACACGCATTTGTACATCCCAAGGTTCCCCTCCCAAAAAACCAAAAACAGCCATGGAAGGAATGGAGAACATTTTTATTGTGTTAGCAATTGAATGCTCCTGCATTCTACAGTGTCTAAAAACATGACTTTTCTGACTAAAGGTCATCCCAAGTAAGTAAGAATTATGGGCGATACTGATTTTCTACAAGAAGTGCTGCAACCACCACCACCACCACCACCGTCCAAGCCTTTTGTACAGCTAACGTGCTGTATGGATTCTCTGGTGTCTGTTAAGGCATGTGTTGCGAGAGAATCTTTTCCCACACACTGGGCACTCATGTGGCCTTTCCCCTGTGTGGATTCTGCGGTGTGTATTAAGGTTAGCTTTCTGGCTGAAGCTTTTCCCACAGCGCAAGCACTCGTAAGGCCTCTCCCCGGTGTGGATTCTCTGGTGAGTATTAAGGTAGGAATTGCGAGAGAATCGTTTCCCACAGGTTGGGCACTTGTGAGGCCTCTCGCTTTCACATCTTTTATGGTGCCCAAGGAGTTGAAATTTCTGACTGAATCGTTTTCCACAGTCCAAGCATTTAAAAGGCTTTTCTCCTGCATAGACGCTCTCCTGTTTAATAAGGCTTGTGCTTTGACCAAACCTTTTTCTAAGCACACCGCAGATATTTGGTCTCTTACCGAGGTGGATTCTCCGCTGAAACACATCCTCCTTCAGATCCTGGAAGGGTCCACCTGATGGCACAGATATATCTACTCCTTGCCCTGAGCTGATCTCCAGATGACTCCCTAGAAGGGTTCTCTGCTCACAAAATCCTGGAATGTTCTCCGTCGCTCTCCAAATGGTTGGCACCTGGGATGCCAATTGCCCAGAACCTTCTGGTTCCAACTCTCCTCCTTCACCGATGGTCATCCACTCTTTAGCACCTGAAGGAAAAAAACAGAACAAAATTCCCAGTTTTGAAATTAGAGAGGGTATTAACAGTAATTTATAATTTAAAGGGTATTCCTATGGCGTTTTCAAACTCAGCACCCCAAAATATCAAAAATGGCAAAAAGTGAACAAAAACAAGCAAAAAACTGGCTGGAAGTCCATTTTGATTTTGGAATAATTTTTAGGCTAAATAGTTCTGGGAGACCTCACAATCTGAAGGTAAATTGTACCACCCAGATGTTTCCAAGAGAAGCAAATCACTCTTTTTGACCAGAAAAAAAGGTGGCCTGTGACTCTGGAGGGATCACAGACCGCAAGGGTAGCCCTGAGCAGGGGTTCCAGGAATGTATTTTGATCAACCTATGTCACCGGGGGGGGGGGGGTCTCCACAGAATCAACAAGCAAAGGTTTGAGAACCAAAGATGTCTTTTAATACCTATAGAACTTCAAATACCTGTAGATGGAGCAGACCGGCAGCCCATTCACACTATACAATTATAGCCCTGTGATTCTGCTTGAACTGTCATGGTTCCATCCTATGGAATCCTGAGGTTTGTAGTTTATGGAGAGGCACTGAGACTCTCTGCCTGAGAGCTCCAGTGTCTCTCTAAACTAAAAATCCCGGGATACCATAGGTTGAAACCATGGCAGTACAAATTGAATGAGAGCACTTATTCATTCAACAGAGCAAGACATGAACCAGACAGGTGGAATGGCAGGGAAAGAGATTCTGTCCGAACACCAGCAGAAACATCAGGAGGAAATTGACAAAGGTCCTGAGCAACCAGCTGCCCTGATTCTCCTTCCCTGGAGGTTGTTCTTTTTATTGATAAAGATATTTCTATTTTTACCCTGCCCTTCCTCACAGAAGGGCAGAGCAGTCAGAGCTTAGAAGCAACAGATTTCAAATGACACAGTTACCTGTGACTAGCTGCCAAGACAATACAAAACTGGGATGAATGTACCTTTCCAAAGTAACATAACAAATAAGAATTAAAAGACGTAGCTGTGTTAGTCTGAACAATCAGTATGTAAAGGGATCTTGTAGCACCTCTGAGACTAAGGATGCATCTGCACTACAGAAATAATCCAGTGTGCCACCAATTTAATTGCCATGGCTCAATGCTATGGAATTATGGAAAGGCTAAATCTCTCAACAAAAACACAGTTCCCAGAATTCCATAGGACTGAGCCATGGCAGTTAAAGTAGTGTCAAAATGGATTATTTCTGAAGTGTGGATGCAACCCAACTGAAAGAAGCTGGTAGCATAAGCTTTTGTAGACTCAAGTCTACAAAAACTCATGATATCAGCTTCTTTCTTTCAGTTAATCTCAAAAGTGCTAAAAGATCCCTTTTTCACACTAGCAATGCCACAAGTTATTTTTTCAACACTGAAATGAATAATGGTTATTTTTCAAACCCTGTAATGCATAACTAAACAGATTGCTTTTAAAAAGTAGCTACCTTCAAGAGTTCTTCTACAAAAAAACAACAACAAAACCTCCAGAGTTAACATCACAAGTTGTAAACAACTAAAAAAATCACTACTTGCACACACCTCAGATTTTAATGGTCTATATGTCTCTTGAGACTTATGGCACCTTAAGACTAACAAATTTTGCTGGGCATAAACTTTCATGGACAGCAGCCAGTGAAGTCGGCTGTATGTCCAAAAAAGTTTATGCCGGGCAAATTGTGCTTATTTTTGAGCAACCACAAGAAAGCTATCCAAAATAATAGTTTTCAGTTGTCTGCTAAAACATGGTAACAAATATACAAAGACTATCTGTCCAGGGAGGCTAAACTTATAGGATTCCTGCACTCAGCCAGGAGATAGCCTAAGATGACCTCGGGCATTGCTCCCAAATCTAACAGCTTTTGATTCTAGTTCTCACCCATCAAGATGGTTTCTCCATGGTTGTCCTCTTGCTTGGTCACTTTGGGCAGCGGCCTGTGGCTGCCAGGGGTGGACGGAACTGCTTCCGGCTCACAGAAACTCAAAACCACTTCCTCAAAGGATGGTGCAACCTGAAAAAGCAGGCAAGGTCCCCTTCAGGGTGGAGGAACAAGGTTTGGGACTTATTCAAGTGGTCTTAGGGACCGAGGTCAGTGTGTGAATGTCTCGCTCTCTCTTTGTTTCTCACCTGAGGCTTCTGTCGCTCTACCTCTCTCTGCATCTGGAGGAAACTCTCAGCCAGGGCCACCGCCTGGGCACAGGTCTCGGGGCCTCGTTCCCTGACCCAGTTCTGGATCTCGGAGGGCAGGACGGTCAAGAACTGCTCCAGGATGAGCAGCTCCAGGATCTGCTCCTTCGTGTGCCTCTCAACCTTCAGCCATTGGTGGCAAAGTTCCTGGAGTCGGCCGTAAGCCTCTCTGGGCCCTTCGGCCTCCTGGTAACAGAAGTGTCTGAAGTGCTGGCGGCTCTTCTCCCTGCTGAAGGCATCGCCGCGTAAAATGGCTGCCTTGACCTTCCGATAGTCCTTTCTGTCTCGAGCCTCCAGCCTGCTGAAGGCCTGCTCGGCTTCTCCTCGGAGGGCCGGCAGGAGTCGGTTCACCCACTCTTCTTTGGGCCACCGGCAGGCCTCAGCCACTTGCTCAAAGGAGGCCAGGAAAGCCTTGGCATCGTCCCATGGCGCGGGTTCATTTGGCAACTGGGGGAGCCCCCATCCCGGGCGAGGCGACTCCACTTCGTTGAGGAAATCCTGCCACTGGACCTCCCAACGCTGAACGAGACCTTCGCTGGCTTCCTCTTTGATCTGCGGCGCCGGCATCTTTTGTAGGAATTCGCGGATGCAGCTCCTCTCGACGACGTGCGGGGCCTTTCTCGCCCCTTCCACCGGTTTGGGTTCGACGTGGCTCGCCTCCTCCATTTTCATCCCCGGTAGACTTCTCTGCATGAAAGAGGCTCCGAAAAAGACGGGAGTCCAAACGGGACGCTCAGCTTCTTGAAGACCAGAGTTGAAGACCCCTGAGGCAAGAGAAACGTGAAAAAGAATTAGCCACAGTTTTGGTAAAAGTCAGTACCGCAAAGCTACAATCCTACTTGAACTAAAACACATGGGATCTGTGAGAAAGGGGGAAAAGTCACACAAGTCTTTGCATCCACACTGGAGAGATAAACCGGTTTCATACCGCTTTAACTCTTTGTTTGGGTCAGTTGCTATGGAATTCTGGGAGTTGGAGTTTGTTGTGGGCCCTCTGGGCCCACAACAAACTCCAACTCCCAGAATTCCACAGCCTTGAGCCAATAAAAGAGTTAAAGCGGTATGAAACCGGTTTATCTCTCCAGTGTGGATGCAAACCCAAACCACTGGCTCCCAATGACCCTCTCCTCCCCTTTTAGAGGCAACATTCCTCCCCTTGGAAGCCAAATCCTCCCACTTTCCTCCATTTCCTCACCCAAAAGCCCCTCTCCTTTCCCTGGATTAGGATTATAGATTATATATATATATATTACACAACCCTGCAAAGGAGGAAGAAGCAGCCACACCGGAAGTCAGCCCGCCGGGACCTTTTTCACGCTGGCTGCTCCTAAGTAACAACTCACATTCGTCGCACAGCAGCGTCAAAAACGGCACCCCTACTTCCGCTCCGCCGCTCTAGCCGGCGTCAGGAAGGTCCTCCAAGAAACTCACTGGTTCATCTTATCCCTCCTCAGGGTTATGGAGGGTTGACTCTGCACTGCAGAAATAATGCAGTCTGACACCGCTTTAGATGCCATGGCTCCACTCTGTGGAGTCCTAGGGGTCTCTAGTTTGTGTTGTGGTGGTGGAGGAGGAGACTTCTCTCACAAAACTACACATCTCAGAATCCCATGACAGTGAAAGCTGTGTCAAACTGCATTGATTCTCATTTAATGTCTCATTTAGGTCCCAAAACATACTGTAGAAATATCCAGTTTTTTTAACTGCCCTGGCTCAGTGCTATGGAATCCTGGGAATTGTGGTTTACTGTGGCAGCACCAGACTGGCTCTCTCTGACACAGAAGGCTCAATGAGACAAAACTAGAATCATAGAATCATAGAGTTGGAAGAGACCACAAGAGACATTTAACATGCCTTATGTTTAACATAGGGCATTTCCTGTTTAATTCCTGTTTAAATCCTGTTTGCCCTCTAGTGTGATAAACCCCATCCAGCCCAACCCCATTCTGCCATGCAGGAACTCCAAATCAAAGCATCCCTGACAGATGGCCATCCAGCCTCTGCTTAAAGACCTCCAAGGAAGGAGACTCCACCACCCTCTGAGGGAGTGTGTTCCACTGTTGAACTTACTGTCAGGAAGTTCCTCCTAATGTTGAGGTGGAATCTCTTTTCCTGCATTTTGCATCCACTGTTCTGCGTTCTAGTCTCTGCAGCAGCAGAAAACAAGCTTCCTCCCTCCTCAATGTGACATCCCTTCAAGTATTTAAACAGGGCTATCATATCTCCTCTTAACCTTCTCTTCTCCAGGCTAAACATCCCCAGCTCTTTAAGTCGTTCTTCATAGGGCCTGGTTTCCAGACCCTTCACCATCTTAGTTGCCCTCCTTTGGACACGCTCCTGTTTCTCCACATCCTTTTTGAATTGTGTTGCCCAGAACTGGACACAGTATTCCAGGTGGGGCCTGACCAAAATAGAATAGAGTGGCACTATTACTTCCCTTGATCTAGACACTATACTTCTATTGATGCAGCCTAGAATCACATTGACTTTTTTAGCTGAAGCATCGCACTGTAGGCTCATATTAAACATGTGGACCACTAGGACTCCTAGATCCCTTTCACATAGAATCATATAATCCTAGATTTAGAAAAGACCATCCCGGAAGACACAATGAAAGCACCCCCACCCCCCAGTGACAGATGGCCATCCAGCCTCTGTTTTAAAACCTCCAAAGAAGGAGACTCCACCACTGTCTGAAGAAATGTGTTCCAGTGTCACTCTTACTATAGTTTTTTGTGGAGCTTTCGGGCTATGTGGCCATGTTCTAGAAGAGTTCCTTTCTGATGTTTTGCCAGCATCTGTGGCTGGCATCTTCAGAGAATATATATATATATTCTATGGATGCCGGCCATGAAAGCCTTTGACTCCACCTCACTCTTACTGTCAGGAAGTTCCCTCTAAGGATGAGGTGGAATCTCCTTTCCTGAAGATACATGCTCCACTTCCCCATGAGGCACAGGGACCTCACTGAATGATACTGGGTCCACCACAGCTGGCTCAGGGTCTCAAAAGGGGTGGTTTCCACATGTAGGTCTGAATCCAGTGGTAAACCAAACTTAGAAAATGTGCGCTTAGTCAATACTGAGTTCACATGTTGGTAACTTCCACCGATTCAACGGGTTTGCTGTAGCTGAGCAGGCCTATAGGATTCGATTTGCAGAACTGCAGAGCAACTGAGAGTAGGCCCACTGAAATGCATCTCTTTGACTGCTTCTACACTGCCGAATGAATGCGGCTTGACACCACTTTAACTGCCATGGCTCAATGCTCTGGAATTCTGAGGTTTGTAATTTTGTGAGATATTTAGTCTTCTCTGGTCCAAAACACACTGCAGAAATAATCCAGTCTGAGATCACTTTAACTGCCCTGGCTCAGTGCTAGGGAATCCTGGGAACAGTAGTTTTGTGAGACATTGAGCCTTCTCTGTCAGAAAACTGGTGCCTCAATAAACTACCGTTCCCAAGATTCCCTAGCACTGAGTCAGGGCAGTTAAACCAGTGTCAGACTGGATTATTTCTGCAGTGTGTTTTGGACCTCTGTTAGAAAGCTCCAGTGCCACAACAACAGACTACAGATCCCAGGAATTGACAGCATTGAGCCATGGCAGTTAAAGCGTTGTCAAACTGCATTAATTCTGCAGTGCAGATGCAAACTTTGTCACAACAACTAACTGAAGTCCCATTGACTGCAATAGGCCAAGGTCAGGTAGGACAACAGTTTGATTTGCATATTTAATACACTTTGTTGTTGTGTGCCTTCAACTCATTTCTGACTTATGGTGACCCTAAGGTTACTCTCTGAGGTTGAGAGTGTGTGATGTGCCCAAGGTCATCCAGCAGTTTTCCATGACTGAGCGGAGATTTGAACCCTAGTCTCTGTGTCCTAGTCCAACACTCAAACCACTATATCATGCTGGCTCCCATATTTAACACATTTAGATCTTTCCAGGAAAACCAGTGTGTAGTGGTTTGAATGGTGGCCTACAACTCTAGAGACTAGGGTTCGAATCCCTGCTTGGGCAAGTCATATGAATCATAGGAAATCATAGAGTTGGAAGACACCAAAAGGGCCATCCAGTCCAGTCCCCTGCAATGCAGGAACACAGTATCAAAGCACCCCCAAAGGCACACTCTCTCAACCTCAGAGGAAGGCAAAAGCATACCTCCTCTGAACAAAACCTGCCAAAAAAAACCCCTTAAGGGTCTCCAAACTCTGCAAATGATTTGAAGACACACAGCAATTAAAACCTTAGCAAAACAGATTTGTCATCTAGTCTAACCCCTGCTAAGGCACACACTCTATATTTTTATTAAACATTTAAGGATTACAACTTCTTCTTTTTAAAAATCATATTTAAAGCCAAAAGGGTAGCCACTTTAATCTGTTGCCAGTAAACCAGCAAAGGCCTAAAATGTACATGCCTCAAATGCATGATTCCCAAAATGACTTCTAGGCAGTGGGGGCACGTCCATCGTTTTTGGAAGCCCCCTGGATCACTTTGCCCTCCTTCCAAACAATAAAGCCGGCTCTTGGTATCCACTGGGGTTTGGCTCCAGGACCCTCCATGGATACCAAAATCCGTGAATGCTCAAACCCCATTATATACAACAAGGCAGTATATATAAATGGTATCCCTTATATAAAATGGCAAACTCAAGGTTTGATTTTGGGAATTTATATATTTTAAAAATATTTTCAGGCCATGGATGCTTGAATCCGTGAATAAAGAATCCGTATTAGCAGTACAGGGTGGGTCCTTGTTATCCATTGGGTTTTGATTCCAGGAACCCCAGTGGATAACAAAATCCGTGGATGCTCAAGTACCATTAAATACAATGGCACAGTAAAATGGTGCCCCTTATATAAAATAGTAAATCAAAGTTTGCTGCTTGAAATGTATTCTTTTAAAAATATTTTCAAGCTGTGGATGCTTGAAGCTGTGGATAAAAAATCCTTGAATAAGGAGGGCCGACTGTACGTATGAATACACACACACACACAGTATGGCCTCAAAATGATCTCAAATGTCTTCTCTTGGTGGCTAGGAAGGCACAATAACATGGTGAGAATGTTCCACGTCCTACAGCGGTTCCCAGCTTTTGGTCCTCCGGATAATTTGGACTTCAGCTCCCAGAATTCTTGACTGTTAGCTAAGTTGGCTCAGGTTTCTGGGAGCTGAAGTCCAAAACATCTAAGGAAGTAGACGCAAGTCTATGAAAACTCATTTGTAGCCTCAGCTTTCTCCTCAAGGAAAAAGACACGGTGGTGCAGAAGAAGGGCCAGGCTGCACTGGTGTCACCCCATTTTTAGGCTGTCATTTTGTGTTGTCTGAACCCCTCACACCTCCCTAGTGATGTTACTAGTTCCACCCCAACACAGAAGTTTATTTTGAGGATGACAATGGCCTTCTTAGCAGCTGCTCCGGATTCTGGAATTATTTGCCAGGTGAAGCACAATTAGGAAAACAAAAATAACCCTGAAGGTTCAGACCATATACGTACTTAATTCAGTTGCCTGCAAGCAGGACGTAAAGACAACAGCACCCTCCCTTACTGTTTTTCAACAGTTCTGTCCATTTTATGCTAGCAAGCTTTTTGGCTGTTTGTGGAATGGCAGAAGATGTTTTTACATTTGGTTTTTAAAGTGCTGACTCTGTTTCCTAATTTATCTGTCCTAATTTTTAAATCTTGGAAACCACCCTAAATGGTCATCTTGTATCAGAAGGTCAAGACAGAGGTGCTTTCACAAGACCCAGATTGTATCCATCCTACACACTCATATAACTGATATCCCTTTAAATGTCATGGTTTCCACCTATGGAATCTTGGGATGTGTAGTTTTCTGAGGTACTTAAAATTCTGTCCTAAAGAGCTCTAGTCCAAGGGTTCTTCAACTTTAGTTCTTCCAGTGTTTGGACTTTAGATTCAAAGATCCCTGACTGGTTAACTGGGGGTTCTGGAAACTGAAGTCCAAATCATCTGTAGGATCAGGTTGAGAATAACTGTTGTTGTTAATATTATTATTTATATCCCGCCATTCTCCCAAGGCTGGAACTCAGGGTGGCATTCAGCATTAAAAAACACCATACAGTTAAAAAACATACAAAAACAGTATATTAAAATGGAATGGAATTACTACAATAATTAAAACAAATTCAATGCTAAAATCCAAGTACTTAAAAAAAATTAAAATGCTTAAAATACATTAAAACAATATAATAACACCCCATCACATGCCGTAAAAGCTTTCTGTTTTAAAAGCCTGTCTAAACAAGTAGGTCTTAGCCTAATGGCAGAAGGATAACAAGAAAGGGTTAAACAAATATAACTGTTCCCCCTTCATTCCTCTGAATTACTGATTCTCCCCTAGAAAACTAGAGCTCTTTGGCATAGAATTCCAAGTCCTTCACCATACTATAAACCCCAGGATTCTCTACAATGAAAACATGACAATCAAAGTGATAGGAATGCATAGCGTTTCTTTTTCATTTCAACCTGTTAGGCTGCTGTTATTGACCTTCTGTGACAGTTAGAACAACTAAGCAAGGATGTCCTGAGAAAGAAGGAAAAACAACCAAAGACGAACCAACTGTTTTGACAATGGGGAAATGTGTGAGCTCGCCAATTTTGTAAGGTGGAGCGAATGCTTTTAGTATGCTTATGTTTGATGTGTGCGTGCTTCGGCTTCAGTTCTGTCCAAGAAGCCTCACTAGCTGCATCTCTCTGACTCTACAAATAAAGCTTACCAAACATCCACAGAAGCCTGATTTACTGAGCTGGGGGGAAGAATTCAACTAGTTCTGACATGTATGGATAAAATTACAGCTGAAAATCTCTCACAGAGGGAGTGCTTATACAGCTTTTTTTCTGGCATAGATTCTTTCATGAGAAGAAACCTGCACATTAGAAATGAAGTTCTTTCTTCAAGCAGAAGAATTACATAACTATGTCACACATTACAGGGAGAATCCTGTTCCAAAGGAAGCTCTTTCCATGCAAAGCAGTTGCAGGTCTTCTTCCTGGTGTGGATTCTCTCATGTTTCATAAGGTGGGACTTCTGAATGAAGGTTTTCTCACAGACAGAACATTTGTATGGCTTTTCACCGGTGTGCGTTCTCAGATGAACAGTGAGATTTGCATTCTGGCTGAAGCTTTTGCCACAAGCAGAGCATTTGTAAGGTTTCTCCCTGGTGTGGATTCTTTCATGAACAATCAGCTGGCAAGTACTTCTGAAATTCTTCCCACAGGCAGAGCACTGATGGGGTTTCTCTCCCGTGTGGATTCTCTCATGGAAAATAAGGTCTGACCTCTGCCGAAAACACTTCCCGCAATATGAACACTGATGCAATTTATTCTTCCTTATGTGGATTTGCTGGTGTCTCTTAAGGTGATCCTTGCGACTGAGAATTTTTCCACATTCTGCACACTGGAATGGGCCCTCCTGGGGGTCAACTTTTTCGCATATCGGAAAGCAGGAACCCTGTTTAAAACCTTCCTCAGACCTACAATTTGACCTCTGCCACTCGAAGGTTTCACTGAAGGCCTCCTTGTCAGACACAAAGGAAAGTGACCTATCCCCTGTGGCCCTGGAACAATGGTCTCTGAGCTGCCTCAGTGATCTGTGTTCATCTTCAACCTGGGGACAGATCTCTCCGGATCTTCTTCTAGATGGTTCCACTTGCTGGGGACACTCAGGTCGATATTTATTTTCTTCACATTCCCCTATCTGTGTGTATTCTATTCAAATGAAGAAAAAATAAATTTGATTCAGATTAACAATTAGATTAAGATTAGCAGCAACAACAATGACAATATTTGGTGGAAGTCATAGTAGTAACACACTGAAATCCATTGGGCAAATTGGGCAAGTCATACCATCTCACCCTCAGGGGAAAGCAATGGCAAACCTCCTCTGAACAAATCTTGCCAAGAAAACCCCATTATAGGTTCACTTTAGGGTCGCCATAAATTGGAAACAACTTGAAAGCACACAATAACAACAGTACTGGTAGTAAGGGTTGCTAGGCAGACATCCCAGGCCCAAAGATATCAGGGCCAAAACCTGTAAATGTAGGCATGATCCCTGGCAATATCACAAGGATTGGCCTGGGGATGTGATTAAGTATTACCTTAACCATCAACCACAGTTGCTCAGAATATATAATTCAAATTAATAAACAACAACATACGCACACAGACATTCAAGGCAGTGCTCTCACCCTGAGAGCCCTCCCTCTTGTCCTGAAAGTTGCAGAAGAGGAACGAAATCCTGAGACCTGAGAAATCCTAGCAATTGTAGAAGGCATTGTTAACAGTATCCTTACAACAAGTTGCTTAGAGATCTGTCTGTGTTTCTCCTCAGCCCCTCGTTTTAATCTTACTATTAACACCTTGTCCAAAATACTCAGTAGAGGAATTCCACATCACATGGCTGTCCAATAGCTGTTTAAAGACCTTGGGGCAAAATATACCTCATTCTACTGAACTTTCAAACAGTGGTCATGCTGGAGTTTCAGTGCACTGAAAAATTTGGGTGCAGAGGATTATACTTACCCAAATGTACGGCATCACCTCCCGGGTTGGTTTCTCTGCATAGCTGTCGTGGCCGGAGGACAGATGAGCTCTCACAGAAACTCATAGCCACCTCCACGAATGGTGTCAGCCCCTGAAACGACAAAGATGATTTCTGAAAAGGGAGGTACATCTTGATACATCAGAACCCGGAAATGTTACTTCATTGGACTACAAATCCCAGTATCTTCCAGCCAACACAGGCAGTGGTCTGGAAGTTCAAAAATGTAGTTTTTTAAAACTCAAGTCTGTTTCAGATCAGGATGCAGTTGAAAAACCCCATCAGAAAGAATAACAGAGCAGAGAATCTTGCTCAATTTTCTCCCAGATTTGAACATTTTGAAGTTTGGTGGAATAATTATTTTCTGGAGAAAAGTGTGATTTTTAAAAAATATATAAAGCTGTGGGTTTTGGGCAAAAAATGTTTCATGTACAAAAAAAACACCTGTTTTCTGGGCAGTAGTAGTTTTCTGGGCTAGTATTGAGGAATGGAGCACCTATGCCAATCTGGCACATGAGCTGTTAGTTTTTCATTAGATGTCATTTGGGATTACTGTGGTCCCTGCAAATTTGAGGCAGTTAGGGGTATAAGACCCCCATTAATGTGGAAAAACTGCAAATAAAAAATATATACTTTTTTTTAAACCTAAAATGACATCTCTCTGGGATTCTCCAGGTTCTCCAGTGCAACTCTATGGTCAACATCTACCAGAACTTGATCATAGAATCATGCTGGAGGACCTACAACTGTCCAGAGAAGTGTTTTATCTAGGAACTTCCAAGTTCTCCAGCACAACTCTATGGTCAACATCTGGCAGAGTTGCACTGGAGGAACTAGAAATTCCTAGAGAGGACAAGTTAATCAAATCTACAAAAGTAAATGCTGCAAATGTGGAGAGCCACTGTATTTTTATCTGTTACATTATTTTTATTTAGTGGTGGTGGTGGTGGAGGAGATTAAGAAGTGACATGATAGGCATGTTTAAATATTTGAAGGTATGTCATGTTGAGGATGAAGCAAACTTGTTTTCTGCTGCTCCAGAGACTAGGACACAGAGGAACAGATTCAAGCTACAGGGGAAAAAATCCACTTAAACATTAGGAAGAACTTCCTGATGGTAAGAGCTGTTCAACACTGGACTACACTGCCTGAGAGTCTGATGTAATCTCCTTCTTTAGAGGTTTTTAAGCAGAGGCTGTGGTGACCATCTGCCGGGGGTGCTTCGATTGTGTCTTCCTGAATGGCGGATGGTTGGTGACCCTTGATGTCTCATTGCAACTTGATGTCTCTGTGATTTATTCATATTTTATGTAGGTTGTTAGCTGCACGGGGAATCCAATTTAAAAAAACCTAGTCCCTATCCTCACCTGTTTGTCCTCTCTCTCAGCCTCTTCTTGCTTCAGAAGGAAATCTTCTGCCAGGGCCACAGCCTGGGCACAGGTCTCTGGCCCATGTTCCCGGACCCAGCTCTGCATTTCTCGAGGCAAGATGGTCAGGAGCTGCTCCAGGACCAAGAGCTCCAAAATCTGCTCCTTGCTGTGTTTTTCAACTCTTAGCCACCCGTGGCAAAGTTCCCAGAGTCGGCTGTAAGCCCCCCGGGGCCCCTCAACCTCTTGGTAGCAGAAACGCCGGAAGTGTTGACGCTGCTTTTCCCGTCTCAGGGTGTCCTGACGCAAGATGGCCTCCTTTACTTTCCCATAATCCTCTCTGTCCCGGCTTCCCAGCCTATGAAAGGCCTGCTCGGCTTCTCCGCGGAGAGCTGGCAGGAGGCGGGTGGCCCATTCTCCTTTGGGCCACCGGCAGGCTTTGGCCACTTGCTCAAAGGAGGCCAGAAAGGCCTTAGTATCATCCCATGGGGTGGGCTCCTCCAACAACTGTGGGACTGTCCAGCTTGAAGGAGGCGACTCCACTGTTTTCAAGAAGTCTTGCCACTGGTTATCCCACTGTGGAAACTGGCCGTCATCTTTTTCCTGCTTAATCTGTTCTTCCAATCTCAGTGGCGGAAACACCCCAATATTCCTGGCTTGGAGGACATAAGGCACTCCTCCTGGTCCCTCAAAGCCATCCTTCGTGATGGTGCTTGCTGAGTCTTGTTCCTCCATTTTCATCTTGCCAATCCTCTGGTTGGTTTCTCCAGACCACTCTCCTTCCTAGAGTCCTACAAAACATAACACACAGGGGGTTATGAATATGGGTGTAGGCACTTTAAATTTCGAGCCAGTGTGGTGTAGTGGTTTGAGTGTTGGACTGCGACTCTGGAGACCAGGGTTCGAATCCTGTCTCAGCCATCTAAACCCACTGAAGACTTGAAGGCTCTCAACCATAACAAAACAATAGCAAGTATAGCAAGTACATTTCTATACTGTTTACCGATGCACTAAATGGTTTACAAAGTTTATAAATAAAAAAGGCCAGATGCATCTGAGGAAGTAGACTGAAGTCTACGAAAGCTTACGCTGCCATTTTTTTTATTTCGGTTAGTCTCAAAGGTGCTACACAGGATCTCTTGACAAAACAAAAAATCTGTTACAGTTACTGTAACTTTAGCAAGCCATCCTCATCACATTTATATTGTATTTTATTGTGTATATTTGATGTGATTTTATATATAGATGGTTTAATTGTTTTAATTTTCTAATAATGTTAAAGGTTTTATCTGTGAGCCGCTTCTGGGGAGAAAGGCGGGATATAAATGAAATAAATGAATAAATCTATTCCTCGCTCGATGGCCACCTTTTGCAAGTACTGGGAGGTGGGTTTGCTAGAGGAGAAATAGGTCCAAAACACACTGCAGCAATAATCCAGTTTGAGACTGTTTTAACTGCCCTGGCTCAATGCTAGGGCATCCTGGGAACTGTAGTTTATTGTGGCAGAACCAGAGCTCTCTGACAGAGAAGGCTCAATGTCTCCCAAAACTACAGTCTCAAGAATTCCCTAGCATTGAGCCAGGCCAGTTAAAGCAGTCTCAAACTGGATTCTTGCTGCAGTGTGTTTTGGACCAGAGTCTTCATTGAGATTCTTTTCAAATGCCCACTTGCTTGGGCTGTGCCTTTAAAACCAATATATTTTTATACACATGCCTGGAGACTCTTTCCCCTCTAGCAAACCTCCTCCCACCAGCTCTGGCCAAGGGTGGCCACTGGGTGAGAAAGCAAGTGTCCTGCTGCCATACTGTAGTCAAAGCCTCCTTCCTCCCAAATGTTGCTTTTGGATCCAGACCCAGAGAGACCCTTCCTTTGGGCTCCAAGGCTCCCTTTTCCTGCCAGCCACTTTCCCTTTTCAGTCCTCCTTTGTGACGTAACAATCGGATCCCCCCTCCCCTTGCCTTTGAGAACATTCCCCCCCCCTTTTTTTTTAATCCAAGCCCAGAGGTCTAACTCACCCAGAGCCAGGCTCTCACCCATCAATCTCAGCACCCCACAGGAACCTAGTCTGGGGCCTCTTAGTTAGGTGCCTTTTTTGGGGGGTGGGGGAACGTGAGAAAGTTCAGTTTCCGGAGGAGGGGACACCAGGAGGAGGAGCTTTTGGGATTGACATCCTATTCCTGATCCTGACTCTTGAGTTGTTGAAGGGGAAGGGCAGCTGGGAAGGAACTAGACAAGATCCTGCATTGCAAAGATAACACAGTCCCAGTGGTCCAAGCCCTTGTTTCCCCCAGCATCATGTAGGGAATAGGAATAGAAGGCTAGGAATGGGAAAGGCCTGTAGGGAGGACCTAGAGAAGATCCTACAGTGCAAAGATAAGACAGCCAGATCCTAAAGTCCCAGTGGTCCAAGTCATCGTATTCCCCAGCATCATGTGCAGAATAGGAATAGAAGAAAAAGCATGGGAAGGGCTTCCAGGAAAGAACTAGACAAGGTCCTCCATTGCAAAGACAAGACAGCTGGATCCTGAAGTCAAAATGCTGCAAGGCACTGTTTTCCTCACTATTATGTATGGAATAGGAATAAAAGACTAAGAATGGGAAGGGCAGCTATGAAGGAACTAGACAAGATCCTACATGGCAAAGCGAAGATAGCTGGATCCCAAAGTCAGAAAGGTTCAAGCCATTGTATTCTCCCTTCATCATGTGCAGAATAGGAATGCAAGACTAGAAATGGGGAGGGCAGCTATGAAGAAACTAGGCAGGTTCCTAAAGTGTAAAAACATAACCCTGAACACCAAGGGGAAGATTGTCCAAGCTTTTTTATCCCCACTGCCATGCACTGAATAGGAACAGAAGAATAGGAATAGGAAGGCCAGCTACAAAGGAACTAGGCAGGTTCCTACAGTGTGAAAATATGGCTGTGTTCACACTGGAGAAATAAACCGGTTTAAGTGCCATGGCTCAATGCTGTGAAATTCTGGGAATTGTAGTTTGTTGTGGGCCCAGAGCGGAGCGGAGCTCCGCTCTGGGCCCCACAACAAACTACAATTCCCAGAATTTCACAGCATTGAGCCATGGCACTTAAACCGGTTTATTTCTCCAGTGTGAACACATTATTCAACTCTGAACACCAAAGGGAGGATTGGCCAAGCCACTGTATTCCCCATCACCATGTAAGGAATAGGAATAGAAACTTTCAGGCTATGTGTATAAGGTGTATACAAAACACAAACAAATTTCATGGTTAGACTGGAGTCCCATTTCCAAGATATCTTGTTAGATAGATCAAATAGTCCCCCAAAACCCAAAACCTGAAAGAATTCTGGTCCCCGGCATTTGGGATAAGGGAGACTCAACCTGTAATTGCCTTTAACATTACTTTGTATATCGTGTTTGCTGTGTGTCAAGTCATTTCTGACTTACGGTGGCTCTGTCGCAGGGTTTGTTTTTTTTGCAGAATTTGTTCAGAGGAGCTTTGCCTTCACCAGAGGATGAGAGAGAGTGACTTTCCCAAGATCACCAAGTAGGTTTGGCCATGAAAATGGAAATTGTATAAAGAGCAGAGGCTGGTGAAAGAAAGACATCCCTGGATTCATTTTGGGAAAAGTATTCAGTTGGTTTCTGGTTTACTTATGCAAGGTTTACCTGATCAGGCTGTTTCATTTCACATGTGCGTACTATTAGTTCTGAATAGAAAGGCTGCTGAAACGTGGAATTTTTGTGTGTGTGGTGTAGGCACTTATACCTATTCTTTCCATGTTACTTCTACCTCTGGTATAAAATTCCCTCTTTAAAAAGTCATGCCCAAGAACACATCTACTTTATTAACTGAGATACCTGGACTGATGTTGACATGGTGAATTGGGAATCCTGAAGCACATGGATACCTGGCTGATGAAACTCCCTTTCAGCTGATGATGTGAAAGCCTTTTCTCAGTGCTGATATCCTAGGTCTGGGTCCCCCTTGCTTAGAGGGTCAAGTGCCAGTTGAAAAAACAGTACATTAACAAATGTTTGCAACATGATCTTAGAAATTCATAATTTTTGGCATGTAAATTTGTGGGTTTTAGATGTGTGATCATTGTGTAATCTGTCATTATAATCTTGTTAATCATCCTGAGCAATTACCATAAACCAAACCAAACCTGTCAAGAAATAACATTGTTTAGCTTTATTTATCCTTTCCATCTTTCTTCTGTGATTCCTTCTCCAGGTTTGAACCCTTGTTAAAAATAAATCAATGAGAGCACCAGAAACCACCCTATGTTATTCAGTGCTTGAACAGTTTTCTCTGTTGCCTCCTACTCTATGAGTAGATGAGTAAGAAGAAGAAGAGAAGGAACAGTAGCAGCTCAGATAGCGCAGTGGTTAAATGCCTGTACTGCAGCCTCTCACTCACAAACCACAAGGTTGTGAGTTCAATCCTAGCCAAGGGCTCAAGGTTGACTCAGCTTTCCATCCTTCCATAGATTGCTAAAATGAGTACAGTGGTCCCCCGGGTTACGAAATTAATTCGTTCCGGCCCCTTTTTCGTAAGCCGAAAATTTCGTAACCCGGGGCCTATTTCCAATAGGAAATAGGTAATCCGTTCCGGCCGGCCGGAGGGGAAGGGAAATCCCTTCCCCTCTGAAGCCTGGCCTGGCGGGGGCCTCCTGGCTGAGGAAAGGAAGGTCCGATCCGGTGGATCGGGCCTTCCATTCGTCACCCGCGGAGGCCCAGGCTGGCTGGGGAACGTTCGCTTCCCCAGCCAGCCAGGCTTGAGTCCCTTCTCCTCCGAGGCCAGGCTTCGGAGGAGAAGGGGCGGCCTTGGGTCCCTTCTCCTCCGAAGCTAGGCTTCGGAGGACAAGGGGCGGCCTTGGGTCCCTTCTCCTCCGAAGCTAGGCTTCGGAGGACAAGGGGCGGCCCAGGCTGGCTGCGGAACGTTCGCTTCCCCAGCCAGCCAGGCCTGGGCCTCCGCGCCTATCGAAAGGAAGGCACGATCCCATGGATCGTGGCTTCCTTTCGTTAGGCTTGCCCCCCAAGCCCGGCTAGAGAAGGGAATCCTCCCTTCTCTAGCCATGCTTGGGGGGCAAGCCCGGCTAGAGAAGGGAAGCTTCCCTTCTCTAGCCGGGCTTGCCCCCAAGCCTAATGAAAGGAAGCCACGATCCCATGGATCGTGGCTTCCTTTCGTTAGGCTTGCCCCCCAAGCCCGGCTAGAGAAGGGAATCCTCCCTTCTCTAGCCGTGCTTGGGGGGCAAGCCCGGCTAGAGAAGGGAAGCTTCCCTTCTCTAGCCGGGCTTGCCCCCCAAGCCTAACTAAAGCAAGGCACGATCCGATCGGATCGTGCCTTGCTTTCGCTTCGGGGCGGAGGCCTAGGCTTGACAGGCTGGGGAAGGTCCCCAGCCAGCCAAGCCTCTGGGCCTCCGCCCCGAATGGAAAGCAAGGCACTTCCTCTCCAAGGCCGCCGGCGGAGGAGAAGGGACGGCCATCGCGGGGCCGTCCCTTCTTCTCCGAGGCCGCCGGCCTTTTTTCGTATCCCGGGGATACGATCGTAAGCCGGGGCCATTTTTCCGGCCCCGGCTCTTTCGTATCCCGGGATTTTCGTAGCCCGGGGGATTCGTATCCCGGGGAACCACTGTACCTGGCTTGTTGGGGGCAACTAGCTTACACATTATAAACCACTTAGGGAGTGCTTAAGTGCACTAATAAGCGGTACAGAAATATATTTGCTATTGCAATTATTATTATTATTATTATTATTATTATTATTATTATTTCTTCTTACTCACCTCTCCCCATGGATCAAGGTGGGGAACAACAACAGACCAACAAAAACACACCATCAGTTAAATGCTTGTGAAGGAGACTCAAGTCTACCACCTTCTCTCTTTCAGTTAGTCTCAAAGGTGCTACAAGATCCCTTTGCACACTGATTTTCCAGACTAATATGGCTAGGTCTTTGAACTGATTATTTTGAGTATCTGAAGAGAAATACTGTGTTTTGACTCCTTCCCATCCTCCTTGACATGTTTCTCTCCTTTTTCTTTATAAGAGATTCAATGAGAAAACCTCTCATGATTAAATGTCCCACCAAAAGCCAGGCATAACAGGCAAGCAGCATCATGGTGCTGAAGTTGGGTCCTTTCTCTATATAAGGGTAACAATAGGCAAACCTTCTCTCATAGTTAAATGCAGTGGAGGGCTACTCACCAGAGTTTGCCTTATACCAGTAATGTCTACATCCAGTTCTAGAACAGAAAAGAATTCAAAGTCCCAACAAAGAAAATTCTGGCTATGCATTAAGAAGAATTTCCTAGTGGAAAATGGTATTTACTAAATACTGCCTTGGAAGGTGGCAGGCTCTCCTTTGTTGGAGATTTGTTAAAAGTTTATCATCTCTCAGGTTTACTTCAGCAGTGAATTCATGTCTCTTTGGGGCCTTTCTTACTAATTTCCATTTCATGAGAATCATAGGGACCAAGATTTGTAGAAGACAATGGAGAAAAGTGGGTGAAAGGGACAAAGCATAAGGGTGGGGAGGATAACAACATAGATGTACTGGTGGGGAAAATAATTGTACTTACAATTACTGTTATTAACAGCCCTGTTAAGATCTTGTAGACACATGGCTGTGGCTTTCTCTCTATCTAATTTTTATTTACTTTTAAAAACCATGATTATGTTGGGGGGGGGGGAAGAACAAAAGAGGGAGCAGGAGAAGTACATAGGATACCAGCCCATGTACATATCCTATGTACTTGTCCTGCTCCCTCTTTTGTTCTACCCTCTCCCCCCCCCCCCCCGGTAATCATGAATGTAAATGGGCCATATTTCCAAAATATACTTTTAAAAATTTAATAACTAGAAAATGCACATTGATGAGTAGCTGAAGTAGTGAGATTTTTGCTTTCCAAAAGTGATCTTACAGCAAAAGTAAGAGTACTTGAGATCCAACCATATTGACCATTAGTTAAATTCCATGTCAGAGAGACATAATTTAAAGCAGTACATATGTCTACCAATATCTAAGATTGTTTGATACAAAATTGGTAGAATTTAATAGATCCAACCCAAAAGGCATAACCGTGGCATATGCCCAATTCATAATGACAGAGTGGACCATAACCTGCATTACATCACCATTTTGCTGAAACAGTCTAGCTTTCTTTCCAAATACAGTAGGTGTAATGGTGTCCAAAACATCTGAACCAAATATAATTTTAAATTTAAAGGAATTTCAGATACTAAAGCAAGAACAGTTTTCTAATGGTTGATTTCTATAAAGCTATCCAGCTCTGTATTCCATTAATTTAACATCAAGTGTAATACTTTCCAATATACTTGCATATACCAGATTGCTTGATTTCCTTGACTCGCTTCAATCCACCTGTAATGTGGTCCTCCTCTTTATCTAACTCCTCCAACTTCAATGGGTGTTATGACTCATTGGAGGAGAGAATAATATCATTGTTGCATGGTATGTCTGAAGTCTGATGGCCCCAACTTTGTCCTCTAGGGAGAGGTCAGGACTAATTTTGTCCCTAAACCATTTATGTGTCTTTTTTGCAGTTCATGGTACCCACAAAAGTCTCCTCCAGCAGCACGTTTCAAATGAGCTAATTTCTTCCTGTCTGCTTTCTTTGCTCTCTGGCGTTCACAACCATACACAGAAATCAGAAATAGTATGGCATGGATGATCTTGACTTTTTTATTCAATTATATACATCTTTATGGTTAAGGAGCTTATCCAGTTCCTTAATTGATGACTTTCCAAATCTTAGCCTTCTTCTGATGTCTTGACTACAGTCTCCATTCTGTTGATAGCTTAGAGTAGGTGTAGAAAGTCTTTAACAATGATTATGTCTTCATCATTCACATTAAATTTATGGGAATATTCTTTGGTTATGATGTTTATTTTCTTAATATTCAAGTGCAACTGTGTTTTTTTGGTCTGAGAGCCAGCATGGTGTAGTGGTTTGAGTTTTGGACTATGACTTAGGAGAGAAGGGTTCAAATCCACACCTGGCCATGGAAACTCACTGGGTGACCTTAGACAAACCGCACTCTCAGTCTCAGACAAAAAAACCCTCTGAACAAATTCTGCTAAGAAAACTTGGTGACAGAGGTGCCATAAGCTGGAAATAACTGGAAGGCACACAACATGACCTGCTTTTGTACTTTCTTCCTTAACTTCCATCTGTAGATTGTCCTTGTCTTTCTGCGTACTGTTAGTAATATAGTGCCAACTGCATATTTAAAACTTATAAATTGGACAATATTGGTCACCCAATAATAACAGTACATAATAAGCAAAAACATGAAGTCATTTTGTGTCCTTAATGGTAACTATTTCCCACTAATCTTCGTTTGTTATATCCTTGATTTTCTAAAATATGCTTCTCAACAATTCCAGTGTAACTAAAAATAACCTATCATTTTAAATTTAATATATTAGTTTTAAATCTGACAAAAATGCACATCTTCTGTCACTTTTTTCATGTGAACTAAGGGAGTTTTTCCTACTATAGCTCTTCACAAATACTGAGTACATAAATGGTTTTCTCCACGTGTGAGCTCTTTGATGAGATGCGAGGGCAATGGAAATGCTATGGAAGTATTTCCCAAACTCCAAGCATTGTAATAAAAGGTGAGCACTGTGTGGCCTGTACGCCATAGTCCAGGGTAAGCTGTTGAGATCCAATGATGGCACAAGTGTACAAAAAGGAACTCAAAAAAGCTTCAGAATACTTAAAAATGCTTTCTTGGGGTAGATGGCAAGAGCTATCTGAATGGCACCAAAGATGAGCAGAAGTGATGCAATGTCACTTCTTGTTGGCCCAAATGACAGCTGTGACTGAGGACAGCAATCCTGCACAGCTCCAGAAAAGCTGATAATGTCATGGTGGAGCCACCTGGACTCGGTAGGGTACCACCTCTGATTGAAACTGCTACTCTCTGGTGTGAGTTGTTTGATGACGTGTGAGGTGTGTCTTCTGAATGAAACTCCTTCCACACTCCAAGCACTGATATGGTTTCTCTCCTGTATGAATTCTTTGATGACAAGTGAGTTCTGCTCTCCGAATAAAGCTTTTCCCACACTCAATGCACTGAAATGGTTTTTCTCCAGTATGACTTCTTTGATGGCAAGTGAGATCTGTCTTCCGACTGAAGCTCTTTCCACATTCATAGCACTGAAATGGCTTCTCCCCTGTATGACTTCTTTGATGACAAGTGAGGCGTGACTTCTGACTAAAGCTCTTTCCACACTCCAAGCACTGAAATGGCTTCTCCCCTGTATGACTTCTTTGATGACGAATGAGGAGTGACTTCTGATTGAAGCTCTTTCCACATTCCAAGCAATGAAACGGTTTCTCCCCTGTGTGTCTTCGTTGATGACAAATGAGGTTTGCCTTCTGACTGAAGCTCTTTCCACACTCAAGACATGTAAATGGTTTCTGTCCTGTATGAATTCTTTGATGACAAGTGAGGTGTGTCTTCCGAGTGAAGCTCTTTTCACACTCTAAGCATTTAAATGGTTTGTCCCCTGTATGACTTCTTTGATGATAGGTGAGATCTGTCTTCTGACTGAATCTCTTTCCGCACTGAAAGCATTTAAACATTTTCTCCCCAGTATGAGTGGCTTGGTGACGAGTGAGGTGTGCCTTCTGATTAAAGCAATATCCACACTGTTCACACTTAAATGGTTTCTGCCCTGTGTGCGTTGCTTGGTGACAAGTGAGATATGTCTTCTGACTGAAACTCTTTCCACACTCCAAGCATTTAAATAGTTTCTCTCCTACGTGAGTTGCTTGATGACGAATTAGGTTTGTCTTCCAACTGAAACACTTTTCACACTCAGAGCATTTAAATGATTTCTCCCCTGTATGGATTGCCTGATGACAAGTGAGGAGTGCCTTCCGACTGAAGCTCTTTCCGCACTCCAAGCATTTAAAGGGTTTTTCCCCTGAGTGAGTTACTTCATGACGAGTGAGGCTTCTCTTCCGAATAAAACTTTTCCCACATTCCATGCATTGAAATGGTTTCTCTCCTGTGTGAGTTGCTTGATGATAAGTAAGTTCTGTCTTCCTACCAAAGCTCTTTCCACACTCCAAGCACTGAAATGGTTTCTCCTCAGAATGAGTTCTTTGATGACTAGTGAGTTCTGTCTTCCGACTAAAGCTCTTTCCACAGTCTAAGCATTGAAATGGTTTCTCCCCTGAATGAACTATCTGATGACAAGTGAGGAGTGCCTTATGACTAAAGCTCTTTCCACATTCCAAGCATTTAAATGGTTTCTCCCCCGTATGACTTCTTTGATGATAAATGAGGAGTGACTTCTCAGTGAAGTGTTCTCCACACTCAAAGCATCTAAATGATTTCTCTCTAATGTGAATTGCCTGATGAGAAATGAGGTGTGTTTTTTGAATGAAACCCTTTCCGCACTCTGAGCATTTAAATGGTTTTTGTCCAGTATGGATTGCTTGATGATACGTGAGGTATATCTTCCGACGGAAGCTCTTTCCACATTCCAGACATTTAAATGGTCTCTCCCCTGTATGAATTCTTTGATGAGAAGTGAGATCTGTCTTTCGCCTGAAACTCTTTCCACACTCCAAGCATTCAAATGGTTTCTCCCCCGTGTGAACTGCTTGATGACTTGAGAGGGTGTGCCTACGGCTGAAGCTTTTCCCGCATTCCAAGCATTCAAATGGCTTCTCCCCTGTGTGAGTTTCTTGATGACGAGTGAGGTGTGTCTTCTGGATAAATCCCTTTCCACACTCTAAGCACTTATATACTTTCTCTGATTTGTGTGTTGCTTGATGACATCTGAGAAGTGTCTTCCGATTGAAGCCCTTTCCACAATCCAAACATTTAAATGGTTTCTCCCCGGTATGACTTCTTTGATGATAAATAAGGAATGACCTCTGATTGAAGCTCTTTCCACACTCCAAGCATTTAAATGATTTCTGTCTGGTGTGAGTTGCTTGATGATAAGTAAGGTGTGCCTTCCGACGGAAGCTCTTTCTACACTCCAAGCATTTAAATGTTTTCTCTTTCATAAAAATTCTTTGATGGGAAATCAGGGCTTTTCTAACACTGATGATTTTTCCACACTCACCACCACTGAGAGGTATTTCCCCTGTGTGTGTTCTCATATGACAGTTAAGGCTTGCTTTAAAACTGAAACTTCTCCCACATAGAAGACAAATATATGTATTATTTTCTTTTCCTTTTTGTGTTACTTCTCGGGCTGAAATTCCACAGACCCCAGCACTCTGGGAAGATGATGCTTTGATCTTCCTCTTCTCTTGAGGGTCAAAATTTCTTCCATTTTCTTCCGTTTGTTGAAATTTGGATCTTTTCGACAACACCTTGCATGGTTCCCCTTCATTCTCAACTAGCTGCTCCTCTTCACCTGGAAAGGAGAGAATGAATTGGTCAGAATCCAGAGAGGCATAGAAACCATCCCTCCAAAACTTTATTTATATCCCAGACTGGGACTCAAAGTGGATTACATAAGTCAGAAAATTACAATAAAATCCCAAATAGTTAAAAATGTACAGAAGTGAGATTTTTTTGGGTTGTTGTTTGGATTAAGTCTCAATTTGTTCACCCACTTCCATTCCAATAATATAAACAGTCACTGGCTTAGAACTGAAACGGTTTTGACTGATGTGAAAAGGGCAGATAAGAGTATCATCAGCATACTGGTGACGCCTTACCCTAATGCTCTGGACAACCTCTCCTAGCACCTTAAATAGCCTAGTTCATATAATGCAGCTTCAGTTACACATAACTGAAAAAAATATGTTATCTCTAGGCATTAAGTCCTCCAGCATGTTTCTATGGTATGTTTCCACTGAAGTTGACCACAGACTTATGCTAGAGGACTACCATCATGCTATCCATGCCATCATTTTCTGAAGATGCCAGCCACAGATACTGATGAAACATGAGGAATAAACTCTTCCAAAACATGGCCACACAACCCGGAAAACACATAAAAACTATGGATGCCACCATGAAAGCCTTTGACTTCGCTTAGAGAAGTACACAATTTTCATTATACACGAACGGTCTCCCTTGTGTTATATGAGGTCTTACTGCAATATGAAAATCTTAACCATCCTAGTCATTGTTCTAAAAGAATGCATTCTATGACTCTCTCTTTTCACAGAAAGCAAGGCTTTGGATAAAAGTGTTTCCCCATAATTTTTCCCTTTTTGTCCTGAGCCTTCACACAGAATCACAGGACTGGAAGGGACCACAAGTGCCATCTATTTCACCCTTGCCATGAAGGACACACTGTCAAAGTACTCCAGAGAGAGAGTCACCTAATCTCTGTTTTAAGATCTCCAACGAAGAATCCACCACACTACGTGGTAGTCTATTCCACTGTGGAACAGCTCTTACTGTCAGGACGTTCTTCCCAATGTTTAGGAAGCCTCTCCTTTCTTGCAATTTGAATCCACTGTTTTTTGTTCTAGTCCTTGGAACTGCTGAAAATAAATTCGCACCATCTTCAACATAGATGAATATTAAAAATATTTAAAAATGGCTGCCATATCACATCTCAGGACTTCTCTTCTCAGTTTCCTAAGCTGTTCCTAATAGGACTTGGCTTCCAGACTGCTTAGTATCTTGGTTGTCCTCCTCTGGACATTATTATTATTATTATTATTATTATTATTATTATTATTATTACGCTGTAAATTTACACAGTGCTGTACATACAATCTTATGATCAGACGGATCCCTGTCCTCAGGCTTACAATCTAAAAGAGACAACACAAAAGGAGAAGGGGAAGGTGGTGGGAAGGGGATGAGGTCCATTGGTTCTTCTCTCCCTCTGAGGCCTGGACCAAGGCAGATGGACTGGAGGGAGGGTTCGGCTTCTTAATACATAGTTAAAAAGAGGCAACCTGGGGCAGACAGCACATTCCTGGGAACGCTTCCCTAAACAATATAGTTTTTAACTCAATTTTGAAACTGGTTAGAGAAGTGATGAGGCATGCGTGTGGGGGGAAAATGTTCCAGGAGTGAGGGGCAGCACTCACTGTTCTAGCTTGTCAACGTCCTTTTTTATCTGTGGTGCCTAGAACTGGATACAGGACTCCAGGTGAGGTCTGACCAAAGCTGAATAGCATGATACTATTGCCTCTCTAGAAAAAGGTCTGTTGCCTAGGATTTCCAGCAACTGCATCCCAGAAATGAGACATATTGGAAAAGGATGACTCAGATGTATTACATACAGTAAGAATTAAAAAGCAGTAATGGCTTTTTGGTACTTATGTATGATGACAACAAAGAAGTGGACTTACCCAGAGAGGACACAAGCCCCAAATTCTCCTCCATCACTTCTCTGTGCAGGGCCCATTGTCCTGGGCCCAACAAGGCCCATTCCTCCTCATTGAAAAACACACCCACTTCTTCAAAGGTCACCTGAAGAAAGAACCATCTCTCATGAGCAGAGAAAGACAGCACTAACTGGATAAGAAGGCTAGGTAGATTGCAGTTGCCTAACTAGGTTTAAATGTTCAAACAGGGCAAGCCTAATGAAGGGAAATGATTCTTTCAGGCCCAGGGAAATGTGCAGGGTGTCAGAGGCACCCAACCCTCCAGGGATGCTGCCCCCTACCTGATCCAGTCTCACTGGAGCTGCATGAAGAGTATCATTACTATGAGATGAACTAGTCTGCATTGTCCATTCCCCTGTTTCATCTCCTGTGAAGGACACAAAAGGAGAAAGGCCAAGTCATATTTCAGTCCTTCTGTTTGTGGCTGAAGTCTTTCCGTGTTCACCAAAACAGACAAAATTATATCAAACACACCACAAGTTGGTGGTGGCAGGAAACTCACAGTACCTACAAGAACGGAATGGCTACTGAATCTTGTAAATGTACGCAAAGCAACAAAAGATAGGTTACCAGCGTTTCTGAGGTGATGGACAATGGGCTTAAAAAATATTAAATAAATAACATATACTTAATAACAAAAAGCTCCCTTTAAAAATAGATTAAATGTTTGGAATTATGGAATCTGATTCAAGAAGAGTAAAATCTGGATGAGAAGAATGAAGCTCGTGTATAAGGATGAGCAAGAAAAGTCTTGTTGATATAAAACACTGCAGAGAACATGTGTGGATGTTAGGATATCATTTGCAGTTTCAAAATGAGACTCTATTGGGGCTAAACATATAGGCAAAAAGAGGTGCTTTCAGGCTGGCTTGAAGGTGTGGTGTTTAGATGACACATGCCCTGAAGCAGAGAAAAGCCATTTCAAAAAGAAGCAGTTTTTTTCCGCTTCTTCCTGGCTTGAAGCCATATCATGTGGTCATGACATGAGCACTCCAGCTGCCTTGGGAGCCGACAGCGCAGTTGGGGGGGGGTTTCAATGTGGCTTCAGAAAAGGCAGCTTCAAGTCATTTTTTCTTGCCCATCTGTTTTGCCCCTATTCTCGCCAGGGAGAGAACAATCTACTTTGCTTGTTCCCTGCCCAATCCATGCATATAAAATAAAAGAAAAGAAATAACCTAGAGAGCCCTATAAAAGATGGCAACGCTTAGCGGGCAAGGTATTTTGATTGATTCTCTTAGGAGAAACTGGGCTGAAGGAAGAAAAGAGGAACACAACTGAGCTGCTGGAACTATGAGCAGTTCACTTTACAAAACTACATTTTGATGCTCTTATCTCATAAATACTCAAAACCAAGATCAGTTAGTATAGCAGCTTTCAATTCAAACTAATGCAAGGGGACAACACCATTATGGACTCCTAGTATCATCACACTTCAATATAACTAAAGGAGGTTTTTCTGTCTATGGCCATTGGGGAAACAGTACAGGTTCCAGGCTCTTTCATACACAGGAATTGGCCAGGAGCTGCAGAAAGGACTCTAAGGGTGTCTGGTGGCCAGTAGAACCACCCACGGGAACCACATTTCTATTTAATGTTTTCTCTCCCTTATAGACAAATTGCTTTATAGTCTTAAGTGCTGAATACTGTTCAAGTGCAGCAACTCAAACAACCTAGATGTCATCACCATACTTGAAAGGAAGGGGCCAGGAAGGAAAAAAAATCTTTCTTACCCACTGAGCTGGAGACTCTGTCCTGGTCTGGCATGATCCACTTGGTTTCAGAAGGATCCTTCTCTGCCTCAGCTGTTCCTTTCATAATCAAGTCCTGCAGGAGAAAAAAACAGGAAAACCAATAAATGAGGATCAGAAAAAGAATAAAAGAGGATGAGGACCAAGAGAACCATGTATACTTTGGATGATTTGTACAAAAAAAGCGGTTATGAAGATATGATTTATCCATATACTGCTTCATACCACCTAAGGGCCCTGGTGGCGCAGTGGTTAAATGATTGTACTGCAACCACTCACTTACAAATCATAAGGTGGTGAATTCAATACCAGCCAGGGCTCATTGTCAACTCAGCCTTGCATCCTTCTGAGGTCGCTAAAATGAGCACCCAGCTTGTTGGGGGCAATTAGCTTACAGTTGTAAACAGCTTAGAAACTGCTTAGGTGGCATGAAGCGGTATATAAATGATGCTGCTATTGTTATTGCTATGCTTGAAAATATGTATTTGCAGCCTATTGAAAGTACCAACATTCAATGCTCACCTTCTGCTCTTGCAGCTTCTTCTCCTCTGCCTGACTCAGAAGGAAACCCTCTGCCAGGGCTACTGCCTGGGAACTCGTTTCTGCTCCACACTCCCTGATCCAGTTCTTCATCTCTGGGGGAAGGACAGCCAAGAATTGCTCCAAGACCACCAGGTCCAGCATCTGAGTCTTGGTGTGCATTTCTGGCTTCAGCCATTGGCAGCACAGACTATGGAGTTGGCTGTAAACTTTTCTGGGCTCTTCTGCATCTTCATAGCAGAACTGCCTGAAGAATTGGTGCTGTAGATCTGAACTGAGTATATCTTTCCCTGGGCTGGGCTGTGTGGTTGTTTCCCAAAATGCTCCTCTGATCTCAGCCTGACCAACAAGAAGGTGTCTTCCTAAGACTGATTCTGTCTTCTCCATCTTTAACTGGCCAAGTTTCCAATGAGAGACCCTTCTCTTTTTACTAGATTGTCCTGCAAGACAAAAGTCTGGAAATATTATGGGGGAGAGAGACCTCAAGGAGGCATTATTTACATTCTCCTGTGGTAGGGAAATGTTACACAATCACATTCAAGCTGGAAATGGCTCCTTTCATCTTTTAAAAGTGCCTACAGGACCAACGTTAGGCATTTTTCTGCTTGAGGAGAAGATGTACAAACTCCGTGCTTCTCTGTCTCCCAATAGAGGCTTTGTTTTCCAGCTTGAAGCAATTGCTTTCCTGTCCCTGGGCCTATTGAAAACTCCCTGCATTTCCTAAAAAGAGCCAGTGTGGTGTAGTGGTTTGAGCATTAGACTATGCTCCAAACACACTGCAAAAATAATCCAGCTTGAGACTGCTTTAACTGCCCTGGCTCAGTGCTGGGGAAATGCCAAGAATTGTAGTTTATTGTGGCACCAGAGCTCTCTGACAGAGAATTCTAAATGTCCCCCCAAAATACAGTTCCCAGAATTCCCTAGCCTTGAGCCAGGTGAGCTGAAGCGGTCTCAAACTAGACTATTTCTGCAGACCTGGGTCTGAATTCTTGCTCAGCAAGGGAAACCCACTGGGTTATCTTAGGCAAGTCACACTCTCTCAGCCTCCGGGGAAAGCAATAACAACCTCCCCTCTGATGAAACATACCAAGAATGACCCATGATAGGTTTGCCTTAGGGCGCCATAAGTTTTTAAACAGGGCTATCATATCACCTCTTAATAGTCTCTTTTCCAGGCTGAACATCCCCAGCTCCCTAGGTCTCTCCTCATAGGGCTTTATGGTTTCCAGACCCTTCACCATCTTAGTTGCCCTCCTTTGGACCCGCTCCAGTTTCTCTGCATCTTTTTTGAAATGTGGTGCCCAGAACTGGACACAGTATTCCAGGTGGGGCCTGACCAAAGCAGAATAGAGGGGCACCATTACTTCCCTTGATCTAGAAACTATACTTCTATTGATGCAGCCTAAAATTGCATTGGCCTTTTTAGCTGCCGCATCGCACTGTTGACTCATGTTCAGCTTGTGCTCTACTTGGACTCCTAGATCCCTTTCACACGCATAAGTCTCCTTAAGGCAGATGTCCCCCATCCTATCGCTTACGGAGACCCTAAATGGAAACCCGGTGGGTGACTTTGGGTGAGTCACACTCTCTCAGCCTCAGAGGATGGCCATGGCATTAAAAAACAAAAACAACAACCCTTCTGGTGAAACTTCCTTGTCAAGGGGGTTTGCCATGGGCCTCTTCCTTCCCCAGAGGCTGAGAGAGTGTGACTTGCCCAAGGTCACCCAGTGGCTTTCATGGCCAAGGAAGGAATTGAACCCTGGTCTCCAGAGTCCTAGTCCAACACTGAAACCACTACTCAGTGCTGACTCTCCCTCTGCCTATCATTAGTTCCTATTCACCACCATCAGGAGCTCCTCTTCTTCTCCTTCCCCATTGACAGCCTCTTCTTCTGGCTTTCCTTGAACCTCTTCCTTCGAAGTCCTCCAGGAGGGAACCGAGTTCTGCCTAGACAGGCCCTCTTTCCTTCCGGGTTTCCAGCAGGGTCCTCTCTAGGACTTTGCTCACGCATGGCCGGAAGAGGCGGGACCAAAGCCAAAGAGTGACAGACAGCCCTCCACTTCCGGTTTCTGTACTTCCGGGAAAAAATGGAGTCCCTAGTGTGCCATAATAAATAATAATAATAATAATAATAATAATAATAATAAAAATTAACAATAATAATAATAATAATAATAATAATAATAATAATGCTTTCCCAGGGGCAGCCAGGGAGACCTGTTGTGTCCTTTTCCCCTTCAGGGTCACCCCCAGACTGGCCCTCCTTTCCCACTTTCTCTCCAGGAGGAATGGCAAAATGTCCCCCATTTTGAGCAAGGTCTAAGAACTGAACAACCCCCCCCCATTGGCTCTTCCCCTTTGAGAAACAAAATGGCTTGGAACAAGGCACCTATATATATACACACACACACATATATATATATAATATATATATACACACACATATATGTATATAATATATATATATATACACACACACACACACACATATATGTATATAATATATATACACACACAGACTGGAGGAGGGCAAACGTTGTCCACATCTTCAAAAAGGGAAAAAAAGAGGATCCCAACAATTATCGTCCAGTTAGTCTGACATCAATTCCAGGAAAGATTCTAGAGCAGATCATTAAGCAGAGAGTCTGTGAACACTTAGAGGCCAATGCCATAATCACAAAAAGTCAACATGGGTTTCAGAGAAACAAGCCACGCCAAACAAACCTGATCTCTTTTTTTGATAAAATTACCAGCTTGGTAGATGATGGGAATGCTGTGGATATAGTATACCTCGATTTCAGTAAGGCCTTTGACAAGGTTCCCCATGACATTCTTGCAAACAAGCTTGCAAAATGTGGGATAGACAAGTTAACTGTTACATGGATTTGTAATTGGTTGACTGGCCGAACTCAAAGGGTGCTCAACAATGGCTCCTTTTCATCCTGGAGAGAAGTGACCAGTGGGGTCCCACAGGGCTCTGTCCTGGGCCCAGTGCTATTCAATGTCTTTATTAGTGACTTGGATGAAATTATTGATGGCCTAGTTATCAAATTTGCAGATGACACCAAATTAGGAGGCATAGCTAATACCCCAGAGGACAGGATCAAAATTCAAAATGACCTGAATAGACTAGAAAGCTGGGCCAGTGCTAACAAAATGAAATTCAATGCGGAGAAATGTAAGGTTCTGCACTTAGGGCGGAAAAATGAAATGCACAGATATAGGATGGGGGACACCTGGCTGAATGAGACCACATGTGAAAGGGATCTAGGAGTCCAAGTAGACCATAAGCTGAACATGAGTCAACAGTGCGATGCGGCAGCTAAAAAGGCCAATGCAATTTTAGGCTGCATCAATAGAAGTATAGTTTCTAGATCAAGGGAAGTTATAGTGCCACTCTATTCTGCTTTGGTCAGGCCCCACCTGGAATACTGTGTCCAATTCTGGGCACCACAATTCAAAAAAGATGTGGAGAAACTGGAGCATGTCCAAAGGAGGGCAACTAAGATGGTGAAGGGTCTGGAAACCTTGCCCTATGAAGAACACCTTAGGGAGCTGGAGATGTTTAGCCTGGAGAAGAGAAGGTTAAGAGGTGATATGATAGCCCTGTTTAAATATTTGAAGGGATGTCATATTGAGGAGGGAGCAAGCTTGTTTTCTGCTGCTGCAGAGACTAGAACGCGGAACAATGGATGCAAACTGCAGGAAAAGAGATTCCACCTCAACATTAGGAGGAACTTCCTGACAGTAAGGGCTGTTCGACAGTGGAACACTCTCCCTCGGAGTGTGGTGGAGTCTCCTTCCTTGGAGGTCTTTAAGCAGAGGCTGGATGGCCATCTGTCAGGGATGCTTTGACCTGGAGTTCCTGCATGGCAGGGGGTTGGACTGGATGGCCCTTGTGGTCTCTTCCAACTCTATGATTCTATGATTCATATGTATATAATATATATATATATATATACACACACATATGTGTATATATATTATATACACACACGTATATATGTATATATAAAATATATAAATATATACACACACACGTATATACACACACAGAACAAATTTGTGTGTGTGTGTATATATATATATAGTTGTATATATGTATATGTGTGTGTATATATATATATATATATAATTTCAATGTTATATTGGTTCTCTCAGATCAGTTGTGACTGTAGAAAGAAGTTAAAAGGAGTGGGAGGAAAAAGAGAATACTACAGTGAATGCACCCTAAGTTGCACAATGCTGTCCTCCTGGTAGCCCTTGTTGTTGTGTGCCTCTTGAATCACAGAATTGGAAGAAGAGACCTCAAGGGCCACTCAAACAACCCTTTTCCGCCGTGCAAGAACTCACAATCACAGGCTCCTAGAATTGAAAGAGACCCCCCCATCCAGTCCCACCCGTTTCTGCCATGCAGGAACTCACAATCAAAGCATCCCTGACACACGGCCATCCAGCCTCTGTTTAGAAACCTCCAAAAGAGACTCCATCACTCTGGGATTTTTGAAAATTTTCAGTGTCATTTCCAGGATTGCCAAATTTCTAGGAAGAATCTGGGAAGTCAAGCCTTCCACCAATCGAACAGCTCCAGAAGTTCCTCCTAATGTTGAGGTGGAATCTCTTTTCCTGTATCCTGCATCCACTGTTACATGTTCTAGTCTCTGGAGCAACAGAAAACAAGTTTGTTTCATCCTCAACGTGACATCCCTTCAAATACTTTTAAAGGGCCATCGCATCACCTCTTAACTGTATCTTTTCCAGGCTAAATACCCCCAGCTTCCTAAGTCTCTTCATAAGGCATGGTTTCCAGACCCTTCACCATTTTGGTTACTCTCCTCTGGACACACTCCATCTTCCTAACATCCTTTTTGGATTGTGGTGGAGAAATGTGAGGCACTACACTCAGAAAAAAAAACCAAAACCCTAAATACATGGAGATCTGGTTTAACAAGACTACATGTGAAAGAGATTTGGACTCCTAGTAGACTACAAGTTGAACATGAGCCAACAGTGTTATGCATCAAATAAAAAGGCCAATGCAATTTTAGGTTGCATCAATAGAAGTATAGTGTATAGATCAAGGGAAGTAATAGTGCCGCTCTATTCTGCTTTGGTCAGGCCCCACCTGGAATACTGTGTCCAGTTCTGGGCCCCACAATTCAAAAAGGATGTTGACAAGCTGGAACGATGCCAACAGTATAAAGATTCAGTCCTTATGAAAGTTAACATTTTACCTGCAATACACTGTCAAGTAACGAAAGCAACATTGATGTATCTGTGTTTCTATCTAAAGCAAGTGTGTATATTTGTATGCCTACTGCCGATAATAGTCTAAAAGACTAACAGAGAAAACTGCTTGTTATCGGAACTATTCTGAGATTCCAGTACTTAAAAGAGTGGTTAAGTGGAGTGCTGATCTTAATTCTGCTTGCCTGGATTTTACCATTGGTCACAAGTTGGACACCCAGGCAGCCAAGAAGGTAATAAAAGGGACCCCAGCCAGATACCAATTAGCTGACAAATGGCAGAGGAGCCTCACTCTCCAAGTCTAAAGACATAAGTGGGGGGACCATTCCTACTTAGGTGGCACCCCAGAAATGACCCTGAACAGTCACTACTACCCTGAAGACTGAATTGGTGGATCTGCAGCTAATCCCCAATTTCCTAAATATTAGTTTATAAGTAGCTGAGAGAATGCCAAAATGAACAAGAAAACCTACATATTCCAGATCAGAGAGAGTTGGAAGACATCCCTCTTGTGAGCGTAAGGTGCAAAAAAGCTTGTGAAGGTACCAGGCTGTATGGACACACCACATGATCATTGATTGTATAATAATAATGCCTATATACAATCACCTATGGTTGCTGAAGATAATGTGAAAACCCTGTGGGGTAGCCATAGGAAGAAGAGTCTCTGGGATGAGCTACATTTATAATAACACAGATACATCCAAGCCATGAGAGGCAACAAGCTTCCAGCAAAAGAAGGAAGCTAAGCTGCAGCGGGAAACCCCTGAAGAGTTCCCAGGAGGGCCCTGAATGGGCAGGTGGTCACCAGATACCTTCATACCTTTCAGCTGATGAAGAAAGTTTGTCCCAGAGAAGAGCTATGGTGAGTAACCTTCTGAGTTACCTTACCTAGTAATTCAATAATAACATGAAGAGATTGTGGTTGAAAAAGAAATATTAATAACTTTGCAAATCTCACTTCCATTTAATTAATTTCTAGAAATCTGCTTTCTAACAGAGAAAAAAATAAATAAAAAGAAATGAGCAACAGGTAACCCCAATCTCTACTGTTTTAGAATTCATCAGAATAAAATAACACAAAACTTTGTAAATCTTTCCATTCACAGAAAAATGAAATTGCAAGAAAAACACATCCAACATTTAAAAATACTCCTCTAGTTCTTTCCCACACAAACACAGCAACAGCTCTTCAAGATGTGCTACCGATGTGATGTCACCTCCAGTAGCTCTAAAGGATAGTAACTGTCCACTGCAGCTCTCCAGAGCCTCAAAGAAGCTGATTATCTTGGGGTAGGGTTGCCTGGGCTCTGTAGTGTGTCAAGTCTGTGTCAAGTCTGGAGACAAACTGGATCTCAAGAGGAATATCTTTTTGCTTTGCTAATGGAATTTAAATTTTATTTCCTGGACTTTAAGAATCTCCCTGTATCCACATAGACAGTAGGAAAAGTGGCCTGCCTGCATGAATTACCCCCCCCCCCCATACCATCAACAATATCTTGACAAAATGCAGGACTACGACTAACATCGTCATATTTTTTATTTCTCCTGTATCATTTTTAATACCTTTGCCTGATGAAGAAGCCTGCGGAGTTATGAAAGCTTGCAACCTATCACTGCTTTGTGGATTGTGGATGTAATTGTACTTTGCTATATGGCCAGGACGGCTACCATGAAAATATGAATTAAAATGCTACACCTTGCTGTGAGTTGTTTGATGACACATGAGGTGTGTCTTCTGAATAAAACTTTTTCCACACTCTAAGCAGTGAAATAGTCTCTCCCCTGTATGAATTCTTTGATGGCAAGTGAGGCCTGTCTTACGACTGAAGCTCTTTCCACATTCCAAGCATTTAAATTGTTTCTCTTTTGTATAAGTTGCATTCTGACTGAAAACCTTTCTAGGCTCTAAGCATTTACATGGTTTCTCTCCTGTATGACTTCTTTGATGATAATTAAGGCTTCGCTTCTCACTGAACCTCTTTCCACACTAAACACGGAAAGGGTTTCTCTCCTGTATGACTTCTTTGATGAGATGTGAGGTGTGGCTTGTGACCAAAGCTCTTTCTACATTCCAAGCACTGAAATGGTTTCTCTCCTGTGTGAATTCTTTGATGAGTAGTGAGGCTTTGCTTCTGTCTGAAACTCTTTCCACACTCTGAGCACTGAAATGGCTTCTCTCCTGTATGACTTCTTTGATGACAAGTAAGCCCTGTCTTCTGACTGAACCTCTTTCCACACTTTAAGCACACAAATGGTTTTTCTTCTGTATGAATTCTTTGGTGAGACGTGAGGTGAGACCTATGACTAGAGCTCTTTCCACACTCGAAGCATTTAAATGGCTCTTCCAACTCAATGATTCTATGATTCTATGCTTCTCTCCTGTATGACTTGTTTGATGATAAGTAAGCCTTCTGATTGAACCACTTTCCACACACTAAGCACTGAAATGGCTTTTCTCCTGTATGACTTCTTTGATGGCTTGTGAGATCTAGTTTTTGATTGAAACTCTTGCCACACTCCAAACATTTAAATGGGTTCTCTCCTGCATGAATTTTCTGATGACATGTAAGAACTATCTTCCATCTGAAGCTCTTTCCAAACATTTAAATGGTTTCTCCCCTGTATGAATTCTTTGATGATAAGTGAGATGTGCTCCCCATCTAAAGCTTTTTCCACACTCCAAGCATGGAAATGGTTTCTCTCCTGTATGAATTCTTTGATGAGAAGTGACATATTGCTTCTGACTGAATCTCTTTCCACATTCTAAGCACTGAAATGGCTTCTCTCTTGTATGACTTCTTTGATGATACATAAGTCCTGTCTTCTGACAGAACTTCTTTCCGCATTCTAAGCACTGAAATGGCTTCTCTCCTGTATGACTTCTTTGATGAGCAGTGAGGTTTGGCTTCTGACAGAACCTTTTCCCACACTCTAAACACTGAAATGGCTTCTCTCCTGTATGACTTCTTTGATGAGTAGTGAGGTTTGGCTTCTGACAGAACCTCTTTCCACACTCTAAGCACTGAAATGGTTTCTCTCCCGTATGAAGTCTTTGATGAGCAGTGAGGTTTGACTTATGACTGAAACTCTTTCCACACTCCAGACATTTAAATGGCTTCTCCCCTTCATGACTTCTTTGATGACAAGTAAGCCCTGTCTTCCGAGTGAACCTCTTTCCACACTCTAAGCACTCAAATGGTTTTTCCCCTGTATGACTTCTTTGGTGAGACGTGAGGTTTGACTTACACCTGAAGGTCTTGCCACACTCCAAACATTTAAATGGTTTCTCCGCTGTGTGAAATTGCTTCTCCCCTGTATGACTTCTTTGATGAGAAATAAGTTGCATCTTCTGAATGAAGCTCTTTGCACACACTAAGCACTGAAATGGCTTCTCTCCTGTATGACTTCTTTGATGATGAATAAGGCCTGTCTTTTGACTGAACTTCTTTCCACACTGTAAGCACTGAAATGGCTTTTCCCCTGTATGGCTTCTTTGATGAGAAGTAAGCCCTATCTTCTGACTGAAGCTCTTTCCACACTCTAAGCACTCAAATGGTTTTTCACCTGTATGACATCTTTGGTGAGACATGAGGTGTGACTTCTGACTGAAGCTCTTTCCACACTCCAAACATTTAAATGGTTTCTCCCCTGTGTGAATTATTTGATGATAAGGGAGATCTGCCCTCCATCTGAACCTCTCTCCACACTCTAAGCACTGAAATGGTTTTTCCCCTGTATGACTTCTTTGATGAGTATTGAGACTTTGCTTCTGACTGAAGCTCTTTCCACATTCCAAACATTTAAATGGTTTCTCCCCTGTGTGACTTCTCTGATGATAAGTTAGTCCTATCTTCTGATTGAACCTCTTTCCACACTCTAAGCACTGAAATGGCTTTGCTCCTGTGTGGCTTATTTGATGAAAGACAAGCCCTTTCCTCTGCCTGAACCTCTTTCCACACTCTAAGCACTGAAATGGTTTCTCCCCTGAATGACTTCTTTGATGATAAGTAAGTCCTATCTTCTGAATGAACCTCTTTCCACATTCCAAGCACTGAAATGGCTTCTCTCCTGTATGACTTCTTTGATGAGAAGTAAGTTCTATCTTCTGACTGAAGCTCTTTCCACACTGTAAGCACTGAAATGGCTTCTCACCAGTGTGAGTTGCTTGATGACGAGTAAGGACTGTCCTCTGACTGAAGATCTTTCCACACTCCAAGCACTGAAATGGTTTCTCACTCTTGTAAATTTTTTTATGGGAAATCAGGGCTTTCCTAACACTGAGGATCTTTCCACACTCATCACCATTGAAAGAAATCACCCCTGTATGAGTTCTCACATGACAGTTAAGCCTCTCTTTAAAATGGAAGCTTCTTCCACACAGAAGGCAGATATATCTATTTCTTTTCTTTTTTTCTTTTGTTACTTCTTGCACTGAGGTTCTACAGACCTCCCCACCCTGAGAAGCAGATGCTTGGTTCTTCCCCTTCCTTTGAGAGTCAGTTTTTCTTCCATTTTCTTCCATTCTTTTATAATTGGCTCTTTTGGGCAACACCCTGTATAGTTCTTCCTTCTTATACCGTGGATCCTCTACATCTGTAAAAGAGAGAAGAACTGGTCAGAGCCCAAAAGAGACAGGAACACAGACTGTAAGAATGTTATATTTATTTATATCCTGCCTTGTTGTATTCTAGTGGGGTCAACACAGTTATAGCTAAAAATTTCCATCATGCAAAATTTAAAAATGTACCATGAACCATTAAAAAGAACATCAAGAAATATAAAACACACAGAAATATAAAACATACAGCTTTTCTAAAGTCTAAATTGTGTGCCTGACTATGCCGGGCTTCTCCTTCTACTGTATAACAAACTCCAGGAGAACATGATCACTCCTACCTAAGAATCCCATCAATTGAACCCCATTAAACAGGTCATCCCTGTTGGTTAGGATCAGATCTACCATATATACTATACTATAAGTCGAGAAATTTTTACTCCAAAAGGGCCCCCAAAATCCTTCGGCAGACTTATACGCAGGGCAATGGAGTCCTTCGAACAAGCCTCTCCCCAACCGGGTTCTCTCTGCAAGAGAAAACCCAGCTGAGGAGATGCTGGGAAGGGAGTGCGTGCATTTGCCTTCAGTCTCCTCTCCAGCCGGGCTCCCTCCTCCTGAGGAGAAAGCCTGGCTGGGGATGCAGGTAAGGGTGCGCGTTCACCCTTGGACTCCTCTCTAGCCAGGCTCCCTCCTCGTAAGGAGAAAGCCCAGCTAGAGAGATGCTGGTAAGGTATCACGTTCGCCCCACACACTCTTCTCAGCATCTCTCTAGCCAGGCTTTCTTCTCTGGAGGGAGTACAGCTAGAGATACGCTGATTATCCTGGAGCCTTTCCCCAGCTGAGCTGACACTTAAAATTGTGAACAGTTAAAAGGAAGAGTAACAAATATATATATTTATAAAACAGCACTGCAAAAATAGAAATGTTGGGAGGAAATCCCAGGAAAAATGAAATAATATTCCTTCCACCAGAAAAGTAACTTTTTACTTGAGGAATATATATGTATACACTATATGTATACCAGACCCTTCCTCTTCTTGGCTTTTTAAACAGGCCAGAGGTGGACTGGTGAAATGGGTAAAGGGAAGTGATTAATGTCTCTTTACAGCAAGGCAGCGTTCCCACATGCCTAAAAAAGGCTGTGGTAAGACGGGGGGAGGGGAACTTCCCTGGACCCTACTCTATTAGATAATCACAGACCAGTCTCCAAGCTCCTATTTTTAGGCAAAGTGCTGGAGCGGGTAGTGGCCTCTCAACTCCAGGGGTCCTGGATGAAACAGATTATCTAGATCCATGTCAGTCTGGGACAGAAACCGCTTCTAAACGCCATGTCCCCACATTGCACCCAAGCTGGCATATTATGCCCACCTGTTTTAATAATAAATAAAATATTTTTTAAAATTTATATCTCCCCTCTCTGTGCGGGATAACAGGGGCGGCTTAAAGTTAAAACAGTACAATCCCATATCCCAGAATCCCGCCCCCCCCTAAAATAACAATTAAAAAATTCACAATTTAAAACATACCTTAAAATAAACAAGATAAGTTTTGCCCCCAAGACTGGGAATTGCACTCATACAAGGTGCTATACATAACCTTGAATTACCATTTACCTGCTACATAGTTTTTAGAAATAATGGGGGATATATAATTGAATACCTTGTCTTAAACATTTTATTTATTATTTTAAAAGAAAACATTCTATACTCCTTTCTTTTTAAACATTTTCCTTGGAATTAATGCTCCGGAGAAAAAATACCCGCTTCCCCAAATTCTCCCTTTTCCTGGCCTTCAGATCTCTATCTAGTTCTGTTAATTTAGGGCTTCATGTAATATGTCACCAGAAACATCCAGGCTAGAAAATAATTCAGCATTCTTAAATATAGTAATATTGAAGGGAAAACAGTGATTTTGTCCTGATATATTTGATGGACCACAAGAGAGAAAAGGGCTTACCCAGAGAGGTCACAAGCCCCAAATTCTCCTCCATCACTTCCCTGTGCAGGGCCCATTGTTCTGGATCCAGCAAGGCCCACTCCTCTTCAGTGAAAAACACAGCCACCTCTTCGAAAGTCACCTGAAGAAAGAAATGTCTCACATGAGCAAAGAAAGCTGACACTACCATATATACTCAACTATAAGTCAAGAAATGTATGCCCCAGAATTGCCCTTAAAATTTGGGGGTAGACTTATAGAAGGGTCAACTGGGTAGGGTCCCAAAGCAATCAAATCTGATGCCCCAATCTCCTTTACACATCAATTCCTTCCCCCTCCGGTCCGTTTCCAAGCTTTGGCTTCCTCGCAGAAAAACTCCCCGTTTAATAGCACTTGTGTCTCTCTGCTCCGTTTAGCAAGCCTTTCCTTCATAGCAAAAAATAAATAAAATAAAATAAAACAAAAATCCCCAATTAAAAACACTTACTTCTCTCTTGGTCCATTTTGCAAGGCTTGGCTTCCCCAGGAAAAAAAAAACTCCATTTAAAGCCACTTGCTTCTTTTCTCAATCCAATTTTAAAAACACTTCTTCAGCAGTAGCACCCCTGGAAAAACCTCTCCGTTTAAAGTCACTTGCTTCTCTTTTGCAAGACCTGGCTTCCCAAGGAAAAACCTCTCCATTTGCAAGACATGGCTTCCCAAGGAAAAACCTCTCCATTTGCAAGACCTGGCTTCCCAAAGGGAAAACCTCTCCATTTGCAAGACCTGGCTTCCGAAGGAAAAACTTCTCCATCTGCAAGACCTGGTTTCCCAAGGAAAAATCTCTCCATTTGCAAGACCTGGCTTCCCAAGGAAAAACCTCTCCATTTGCAAGACCTGGCTTCCCAAGGAAAAACCTCTCCATTTGCAAGACCAGGTTTCCCAAGGAAAAACCTCTCCATTTGCAAGACCTGGCTTCCCAAGGAAAAACCTCTCCATTTGCAAGACCAGGTTTCCCAAGCAAAAACCTCTCCATTTGCAAGACCTGGCTTCCCAAGGTCCAGACAGAGAGGTCCAGACAGAGAAGGAGGGACATAAGTGTATTCCCCCCTTTCCATCCTTCCTTATAGAAGTTTTACTCTCGACTTATTCACAGGTCATATCAAAATCCAGGATTTTGACCCTGAAACCTTCCCTCGACTTATACATGAGTTCGACTTATACATGAGTATATACGATAACTGGCAAAGAAACTAGACAGATTGGAGTTGCCTAACTAGACTGTTGTAGGTAAGCCAAATGAAGAGAAAAGATTCTTTCAGGTCCAAGGAGATGTGCAGGGGTCAGGGGCACCTAGCCCTCCAGATATTCTGCCCCGTACCTGATCCAATCTCATGGAAGCTGCACCAAGTGTATCATTATCAGGAGATGAACTAGTATGCGTTGTCCATGCCCTTGTTCCATCTCCTGTGAAAGATACAAAAGGAGAAGGGCAGGTCATATTCCATTCTTCCTATTTCTAACTGAAGTCTTCCCATAGTCACTAAAACATAGACAAAAGTATACCAAACACACAAGCTGGAGGTGGCAGGAAACTCAGAGTAACTCCAAGATCAGAAGGGGTACCAAAATAATGTAAAGATATGCAAAACAACAAGTATTTTAGAAAATAAAAGCTGGAATTCGGATAAAAAGAAAGACAGTGGTGTACTGCCTCTCAAACCATCAGAGTCCCTGTCATGAGGAACAATGGATGTCAAAGTTTAAAACATGTAATAACATAAATAAAAAAATTGAAACCCAAAGAAAACTCCTTGTTAAAAGTAGTTTAAATTTGAAGAAATAAGTTTTAGAATTTTTAAAAGACAGATGGGATCTGATTCAAGAAAGGTATAATCTAGGTGAGAAGAAGCAAAATGGTGTAGCAGGAACAGCACATAAAAGAGCCTTGATATAAAACTCCGCAGAAAACACAGGTAGATACAGGGACAGATTATTTTCAGCTTCAAAATGAGAATCTATTCTCCATTCTCATGAAGGAGGGAACTATTTTGTGTGTTTTCTGCCCAACCTATGCACATAATATAAAGTAAATGAAAATAAATACCCCAAAGAGCCCAATGAGGGATGTCAATACTCAGCATGCAAGCAATTTTAACTAAGGGCCAGAACAGATGGCCTGTTGAAGATGCCTTCTAGGCACCTTGGGAGTGTGGTGCTTACATGCCACACACTCCCAAGACACCCAGAAGCCAGCCAGCTGCCAAGACGTGGGCAGCTTCAAGATGTTCCAACGGCACAGTGTTTACACGCTGCAGGAGCATCTTGAAGCTGCCCTGGGGCTGCAGCAAAGGTGGCTGTTGCTCAGCCCAAATTGCTCTTATTTGGGCCAGGGCCTGCAGCATGCATTTGCCACAGCCGCAATGTGTCTTCAGTGCGGGTGGCTTGAAACTGCCCCTTCTTGCCAGCCTGTTCCAACCTTAATTCTTCCAGGAGAAACTGGGCTGAGGGAGAGAAAGGGGAATGCAACTGAGTTGCTGAGACTATTATCAGTTTGCTTTAGAAAGCCACATTTTGTGCTTCTTTTCTTCATATAGACCAAAAATTGAAAACCATGATTAGATCCCAAACCAACTTTGATTTCAAACTTAAGCAGAGGAACTGTATCATTAAGGATTTCTTAGTATGCATCTGTACTTTAATGTGGCTGAAGGAGTTTTTAGTTTTTTTAGGCTATCCCTCTCACTGATATACTCCAGGTTCCAGGTTGTTCTCCACACAGAAAGGGGTCAGAAGCTGCAGATGGGACACTGGGGCTGCCTGGTGGCCAGAGGAACAGCCCATACAAGCCTCACTTCCATTTAATCTTTCCTTCATCAAATACATGTAATCTGAAAGTTTTGAATACATATAACTGTTCAAGGATAGCAATTCACACAGTGCACGTCTTCACCATACTTGAAAGAAGGCCAGGAATAAAAGATCCCCGTTTGGTCTTACCTATTGAGGTGAAGACTCTCTGCCTGTGTGGCATAGTTTCAGAAGGATTCATCTCTGCCTCAGTTGTTCCTTCCACAATCAAGTCCTGCAGGTGAAAGACCAGTCAGGATGACCAATGAACGAGATCAGAAAAAGAATGGAAGAAGATAAGAGCCAAGAGAATCATCCATACTTTGAAAAAATGGTTACACAGTAAGGCTTGAAAATATTCCCAGCCTACTGAAAGTACCAGCATGAAATGCCCTCACCTGCCTCTCTTTCCGTTTCTTCAACTCTGCTTGACTCAGAAGGAAACCCTCCGCCAGGGCCACTGCCTGGGAACTCGTTTCCACACCACACTCTTTGATCCAATTCTCCACCTCTGGAGGAAGAACAGCCAAGAATTGCTCTAGGACCACCAGATCCAGCATCTGAGTCTTTGTGTGTCTTTCTGGCTTCAGCCATTGGGAGCACAGATGGTGGAGTTGACTGCAAATCTTTCTGGGCCCTTCTGTCTCCTCATAGCAGAACTGCCTGAAGTGTTGGCGCTGTAGATCTGAAGTGAGCATATCTTTCCTCAGGCTGTGCTGTGGCGTTTTTTTCCAGAATGCTTCACTGCTTTCAGTGTGAATGGGAGGAAGACCTTTTTCTAACTCATGCCCAGCAGATTCCTTCTTCTCCATTTTTGAATGGTCTAATTTCCAAAGAGAAAAAGCTTTCTTTTGAACAGATTGTCCTGCAAGACAAAAGAGTGGAAATATCACTTGGGATAGAGACCTTAATAACAAGAGCAAGATGTTTGTATTATATCTTTTCTTTTGTGCTAGAGAGATGTTTTACAATCACATTCAAATTGGAAATCTCTCCTTTCTTTCCTTTCCCTTGTGCGTATTTCCCATTCATTATTATTGTATTATTAGATTTATTTATATCCTGTCTTTCTCTCAGGGCACCTTCTTTCTTCTCCAGAGACCCAAACTTTCACATACTGTAGCACTGTCCCCGTGGCTCTGTCCTGACAAAAACCTCATTTCCCGCTCTCTGTAGTTTCCCTGGTGCCTTTCACCCCCTTTATTGGCGTGTCGTCAGTCTGGCGTTTCCAGGATCAATCTGCGGTAATTTTTTAGAGTGCCTAAAGACATTTTGCAGCTTGAGGGGAAGATGGCGTTCCTCAAACCAGCCATCACGCTCTAAACTGCTCTGTCCTCTCATAGAGGACAAGAGGAAATGGAGGGCTCCTCCTTTGGCTTCAAGAGATTCCAGCCTGAGACAACTGCTGTCTTCTGAAATAAACACAACCCCCATCCACTGGTGGATCTCCAAAAGAAAAAGAAAAAAAGGACATATAAAAGATATACTGGTATGTCATAAAGATGTATTCAAATGTGACACTATTCAAGCTTAGTGTTTATTCCATGATACAAGACTAAAAATTGTTGAGACCGAAACAATGCTCTGTGAAGTTGGTTCACTTATTATTCCACTTCAGCAGCTTGACGCCTGAGGAAGAGAAGAAGTGTTCAACCCAGGTTACAAGACTTTAAAGTCGATGTAACGGAGACAATTTTCAAATCAACGTCCACTGAGTATTTTAGCAATTTAGTCAAGCACTGCTAGAGTAAGTACTATTTGTTGGTAAAGTTACTTTTTTCACTGTTCACACTGGAGAAATAATCTGGTTTGGCACCGCTTTAACTGCCCTGGCTCAAGGCTATGGAATTCTGGGAGTTGGAGTTTGTTGTGGGCCCAGAGCGGAGCAAAGCTCCGCTCTGGGCCCCACAACAAACTCCAACTCCCAGAATTCCATAGCCTTGAGCCAGGGCAGTTAAAGCGGTGCCAAACCAGATTATTTTGCTAGTGTGAACGTAGCCTGTGTCTGCTAGGCACAAAATGCTTCCCTCTGCCTGGTGGAGTCACTGTCCCTGAGCCTGTAGGAAACTCCCTGCCTTTCCTAAATGGAAATTTCCTAAACCCTGTCAGTCAGTCTATAGCAGGTTGGCTATGGCAGTCTAAGGCGTGCGGGGTACGATGAATACTGCTGCGACCAGGTTCAAAATCCCATTGGGAAATGCAGGTTGGGGCTTAGGATCCTAGAGTTGGAAGAGACCCCATCCAGTCCAACCCCATTGTGCCATGCAGGAACTCTCCATCAAAGCCTCCCCATTGACAGATGGCCATCCAGCCTCTGCTTAAAGACCTCTAAGGAAGGAGACTCCACCACTTTCCATTGAGGGAGTGTGCCCCACTGTCAAACAGCCCTCACTGTCAGGAGGTTCCTCCTAATGTTGAGGTGGGATCTCTTTCCCTGCAGTTTGCATCCATTGTTCAGTGTCCTGTTCTCTGGAGCAGCAGAAAAAAAGCTTGCTCCCTCCTGAAAGTGACACCCCTCCAGCCCTGATGAGAGGGCTCCTCTTCCCTCCCTCCATTTCCAGTGCCCAAGTCCCTCTGCCCAGGGAAACCCCACGCCAGGGCCACCAAATGGCCTCCCCTGCCCTCAGTGGACCCACAGCAGCCCCCCAAAAGAGACCCAAATAATCCCTCCCCGAAGGAAATCACTTGCTCCCTGCCTCCTTCCTTCCCTGCAGCAGAGTCCCACAGTGACTCTCTCTGGACCTAGTTCTGCCTAGACAGTCCTTCCTTCCTTCCTGGTTCCTTCTAAAGTCCTCCTCTTTAGGGGACTCTCTATCTCACACATGGCCGGAAGAGGCAGGACCAAGGCCAAAGACTGACAGCCAGGCCTTTGCCCTGGCCCCCATTTTGTTTTGGGGAGACTCTCTGTTCTTTCCAGCAGTCCTCTCTCCATCTACAATGGAGGGACCCTGTACTCCACCCTTTCCCTCCATCCATTTAACAACAACAACAACAACAGCCCTGCGAGGGAGGCCTGGGGCTCTCTCTCTTCTGCTCCCAGTAGTCTGCATAGAGCCCCCTTGTAGCCCCTTTGGGACTCCTTTGAAAGAAAGAAGCTGGCAGCATGAGCTTTTCCAGACTTTTAGGTCCACTTCCTCAGGTGCATTGAGCCTAGGAAAGCTCATGCTGCCAACCTCTTCCTTTCAGTGAGTCTCAAAGGGGCCACTGAAAGGAGAAACCTGACCCCCCCCTTCCCTAATTACAATCTATAGTAGAGGATACTAATATTTTCTCCCCATCAAGCCACTCTCTCCAACACCTAGGCAGCAGCACAGAATCAATAGAAAATCAATGTCTGTCAGACTGACAGAAAGTAGACTGGGTCCCCTTAGCACAGCCATAACGGCAGAGATTCTCTGAAGAACCAGAAAAAAAAAAAATACAAATGCTGGCCATGAAAGCCTGAGGCTGTGTTCACACTGGAGAAATAAACCGGTTTAATTGCCATGGCTCAATGCTGTGAAATTCTGGGAATTGTAGTTTGTTGTGGGGTCCAGAGCGGAGCTCTGCTCCGCTCTGGGCCCCACAACAAACTACAATTCCCAGAATTTCACAGCATTGAGCCATGGCAATTAAACCGGTTTATTTCTCCAGTGTGAACACAGCCTTAGTCTTCACATACTACAGGGTCCTGACTGTTAAGAAAAAACCTAAAGCGGGGGAAATGATAGGAGACAGTTACAGCTGCAGGACTGTTAGAAATTGCAGTTCCCAGTATGAGGTTTATTTTTGGTACAAGTAAAGGGGGGCTGAAATAAATAAATATGCTCTATTGTTGATTGTTAAAATATATATTTTAAAAAGTCATGGGGCTCTCAATAATGCACACGCATGTTTCTAGTCGTCTACAGTGTCGCCTTGCAAGCTTAGAAGTGTTGGAATCTTATCAATAAAGTTGTTCTTTCTTTGCTCTTGTACAGAGACTATCAGCCTGCTCTGTTATATGGAGGGGAGGGAACCCCTTGATCAAGAATAACAATCTTTCCACAGAGATTCAGGATTGACCTGGAGTCCACATACACTAAGGGCGGTCATGGAGGGAGCTGCTGCCCCTTCCTTATACTACAAGATCTCTCATTCCACAGACTGACACAACTATGTCTTTGAATTCTGTTCCCCATCAGTTTTCAAGCCCTGCGGGGGAAGATGGTGCCACCCTCAGAAGCACAAAGCTGTATAGCCTCAGGTGTTGGGAAACCAGGATGACAACATCTTGCCACCACAAAGGAAGGCAAGGCACCGCAAAATGTCAGACACTGAAGGAAAATTGAGATTGCTACCGAATAAAAGCTAAAATCACTCCTATAAAAACATAAAATTCATGTTGCTTTGTCACGTTCAGAATGGAGGATATTTTGGAATTACTCCCAGAGAGAAGGTTGAAATGTGGAAAAGGAGGACAAATCATTTCCAGTTTGCATGTGGTTTTAAAACATCTCCCTAGCCCCGGAGGATGTAAATAGTAGCTCCCTGAACCTGATCTCTTTTTTTGATAAAATTACCAGCTTGGTAGATGAAGGGAATGCTGTGGATATAGTATACCTCGATTTCAGTAAGGCCTTTGACAAGGTTCCCCTTGACATTCTTGCAAACAAGCTTGCAAAATGTGGGATAGACAAGTTAACTGTTACATGGATTTGTAATTGGTTGACTGGCCGAACTCAAAGGGTGCTCAACAATGGCTCCTTTTCATCCTGGAGAGAAGTGACCAGTGGGGTCCCACAGGGCTCTGTCCTGGGCCCAGTGCTATTCAACATCTTTATTAACGATTTGGATGACAGAATTGGGGGCATACTTATCAAATTTGCAGATGACACTAAACTGGGAGGAGTAGCTAATACCCCAGAGGACAGGATCAAAATTCAAAATGACCTGAATAGACTAGAAAGCTGGGCCAGTGCTAACAAAATGAAATTCAATACGGAGAAATGTAAGGTTCTGCACTTAGGGCGGAAAAATGAAATGCACAGATATAGGATGGGGGACACCTGGCTGAACGAGACCACATGTGAAAGGGATCTAGGAGTCCAAGTAGACCATAAGCTGAACATGAGTCAACAGTGTGATGCGGCAGCTAAAAAAGCCAATGCAATTTTAGGCTGCATCAATAGAAGTATAGTGTCTAGATCAAGGGAAGTTATAGTGCCACTCTATTCTGCTTTGGTCAGGCCCCACCTGGAATACTGTGTCCAGTTCTGGGCACCACAATTCAAAAAGGATGTGGAGAAACTGGAGCATGTCCAAAGGAGGGCAACTAAGATGGTGAAGGGACTGGAAACCTTGCCCTATGAAGAACGCCTTAGGGAGCTGGGGATGTTTAGCCTGGAGAAGAGACGGTTAAGAGGTGATATGATAGCCCTGTTTAAATATTTGAAGGGATGTCATATTGAGGAGGGAGCAAGCTTGTTTTCTGCTGCTGCAGAGACTAGAACGCGGAACAATGGATGCAAACTGCAGGAAAAGAGATTCCACCTCAACATTAGGAGGAACTTCCTGACAGTAAGGGCTGTTCGACAGTGGAACACACTCCCTCGGAGTGTGGTGGAGTCTCCTTCCTTAGGGGTCTTTAAGCAGAGGCTGGATGGCCATCTGTCAGGGATGCTTTGACTTGGAGTTCCTGCATGGCAGGGGGTTGGACTGGATGGCCCTTGTGGTCTCTTCCAACTCTATGATTCTATGATTCTATGATTCTATGAATTCTCTGTCCCCATAATATTTCCTGTCTTTTACCTTGCAGGGCACCCTAGCAAAAAGAGAAGTTTGACAAGTCAAAGATGGGAGGACGAGGAATCTACTGGGCATGGCTTGGGAAAACACCTTGCTGTCCAGGTTGAGAGCAGGGGAGCATTCTGGGAGCATTTCTGGACCTGTCACTTCAAATGATAGCTCCGACAGATGTGACGGCAAGTGTTTAATATCAGCTTCAACTGCACCCCTTCCTAGAGCTGGACAAAGTACAAAGCATCGGTTATTACCTTTAAAGCTCTACATGGTTTGGGTCCAGCTTACCTATGGGATCACTTTGTCCTGTATAATCCCCTATTATGCTCTGGTCCTCTGGGAGATGTTTACTCCAGTCAGCCAGGACTGCAGCCATTCCTAAAACAATCTATTAGAAGAGATGTGATAGCTGAATACACGGTCTCAATTTAAAACAGAAAGACCAGTCTTTCTCTCAAAAATAGAAGCAGGAGGTTGACAGGAAAAAGTTTCAGATTTTGAAGGGTTTTGGATTTTGAAATTGCAGATGCTCAGCCTGTTTAAAGCAGAAAGATCTGTGTATTGTAGAATGTGTGTATGTGTGTAACTGAGACAGCTCAGTTCCAGGCAGAATGTCAACACAACTATCAGCAAGACATGCTAGTTGCTGTATAAAGATGGTACTGACCAATAAATAACTCAAGAGATACCAGATGAAAACTGCTGAATTCAGATGGATAAATGAATAGTGGATAAGTGGCTGAGTTACATGGTGTAAGGCTGAGTTGATAATGTTTCATGCTCTGAGCTAACTATAGTGAAAGCTTGGAAAGAGATGTAGATGGTATAAAGATTCAGTTCTTATTAACTGGCAATGTCTCACCTTCCATATAAATTCCAGTACTTAAGAATGGTTAAGATGGGTTTGATGTTAATTCTGCCTGTTTGGATTCTACGACTAGGTCAGACACCCAGGCAGCCAGAAAGTGATAAAAGTGACCCCAAAAAAGATTAGCTAAGAAATGTCCAAGGATCACCACTCCCTCAGTTTAAATAAGTAGGGGTGGGGAACCATACCTGTTTTAGGAGGGATCCCAAGCAACCAATACTATCCTGAAAGGGTATTTAGTGGATCTGCAGCAAATTCCCAGCATCATAAATATTCATTAATAATCAGCTCATACAACAACAAAACAAAAACCTAGATAGCTTGGACCTAAGAGCATTAGGAAGGAGGAAGAGATCCTCTCTAACTACAAGGTGCAAAAAGGACTGTGAAAGTATCATTATGTATTGCATTGCCCATCATATTGCAGAATCTCTCTCCGTTGCTGAAGTCATGAGAAACACATGGAGAAGCCACAGGAAGAAGAGTCTCTGGAATGAGCTATGCCTATGATTCAGACACATCTTAGCCTCAAGAGGAAACAAGCTGCTTTTCTGTTTAAGTAACACAACCTCAATCTCTTGTGGCACAGAATTTAACAGAAAAAATAACACATGACTATATATAATTTAATATTTCATTGAGGCTGATACAACATCCCATTGGTTATTTGTTTATTTTATTCTGTTTTGATTGTTATGAACTATCATATCTCTACAGTGTACATTTGCAAAGTTTTGTATTTCTTCACAATAAAATAAAATGGCAAAAAACCCCAAACAACACTTAAAATGTTGCTTTGGCTGCTCCTCCACACAGATAAAGCAACAGCTCCCTACAGATGTGAGTGGAACTGATGCAATGTTACCCCCAGTTGCCTTAAAAGACAACAGTGACTGTCCACTGCACCTCTCCGGAGCATCAAACAAGCCGATAATCTTGTGGTATGGCCAATTGGGCTTTCCAGTATGTCAAACCTGACTGAAATAGTTACACCCTAGTATGAGTTGTTTGATGATGACTAGCTGTGTTTTCTTAATAAAATTCTTACCTCCCTCTCAAGCATTGAAATGATTTCCCCCCATATGACATTTTTGATGGGTAGTGAGGTTTTGCTTCTGAATGAACCTCTTTCCACATTCTAAGCATGGAAATGGCTTCTATCCTGTGTGACTTCTTTGATGACAAGTAAGTCCTGCCTTATGGGTGAACCTTTTTCCACACTCCAAGCACTGAAACGGCTTTTCTCCTGTATGACTTCTTTGATGAGAAGTGAGGTTTGGCTTGTGACTGAACCTCTTTCCACACTCCAAGCACTGATACGGCTTCTCTCCTGTATGACATCTTTGATGAGTACGAAGTGTGTTCTTCTGAGTGAACCTCTTTCCACACTCCAAGCACTGAAATGGTTTCTCTCCTGTATGACTTCTTTGATGCAGAGTGAGGTAGTTCTTGTTACTGAACCTTTTGTCACACTCCAAGCACTGAAATGGTTTCTCTCCTGTATGACTTCTTTGATGCAGAGTGAGGTTGTTCTTGTTACTGAACCTTTTGTCACACTCCAAGCACTGAAATGGTTTCTCTCCTGTATGACTTCTTTGATGCAGAGTGAGGTTGTACTTAATACTGAACCTTTTGTCACACTCCAAGCACTGAAATGGTTTCTCTCCTGTATGACTTCTTTGATGCAGAGTGAGGTTGTTCTTGTTACTGAACCTTTTGTCACACTCCAAGCACTGAAATGGTTTCTCCCCTGTATGACTTCTTTGATGCACAGTGAGGCTTGACTTCTGCCTAAACCTCTTTCCACACTCTAAGCAGGAAAATGGCTTCTCTCCTGTATGACTTCTTTGATGAGTAATGAGGATTTCCTTGTGACTGAACTTCTTTCCACACTCTAAGCAAACAAATGTCTTCTGTCCTGTATGGCTTATTTGATGATAGGTAAGTCCTGACTTGCCTTTGAAACTCTTCCCACACTCCAAGCACTGAAATGTTTTCTCTCCTGTATGACCTCTTTGATGTGCAAAAAGGTTTGACTTTCTACTGAATCTCTTCCCACACTCTAAACAGGGATATGGCTTCTCTCCTGTATGACGTCTTTGATGAGTAGTGAGGGTTTGCTTGAGACTGAACTTCTTTCCACACTCTAAACACTGAAATGGCTTCTCTCCTGTATGGCTCCTTTGATGAGTAATGAGGATTTCCATGTGACTGAACTTCTTTCCACACTCTAAGCACACAAATGGCTTCTGTCCTGTATGGCTTATTTGATGATAGATAAGTCCTGACTTGCCTTTGAATCTCTTCCCACACTCCAAGCACTGAAATGGTTTCTCTCCTGCATGACCTCTTTCATGTGCAAAAAGGTTTGACTTTCTGCTGAATCTCTTCCCACACTCTAAACAGGGATATGGCTTCTCTCCTGTATGACGTCTTTGATGAGTAGTGAGAGTTTGCTTGAGACTGAACTTCTTTCCACACTCTAAACACTGAAATGGCTTCTCTCCTGTATGGCTCCTTTGATGATAAGTAAGTCCTATTTTCTGTCTGAACTTCTTTCCACACTCCAAGCATTGAAATGGTTTCTCAATTATGTAAAGTTTTTGATGGGAAATCAGGGCTTTCCTTACACTGAGGAACTTTCTACACACATCACCATTGAAAGAAATCATCCCTGTGTGAGTTCTCACATGACAGTTAAGGATTACTTTAAAACGGAAGCTTTTTCCACATAGAATGCAGAAATATCTAATTTTCTTTCTTTCTTTTGTCATTTCTTGGACTGAGATTCCAAAGGCCTCATCACCCTTAGAAAAAGATGCTTTGTTTTTCTCCTTCCTTTGAGAGTCAGTGTTCTTTCCATTCTCTTCTTTCTGCTTATAGTTGTCTGTTACGGACAACAAGCTGCATGGTTGCACTTCCTTCTTACACAGTAGCTCCCCAACATCTGTAAAGGACAGAAAGAATTAATCAGAGTCCAAGAGAGACAGGGAGACTGAACTGACCCTTACCTTTTTCCAAATTTGAAGGCAACACAGCTTACAGTTGTAGCTAAATTATATACGGTATATCATGTAAATTTTTGAAATATACTTAAAACCATGAACTATGAAGAAAAACAGAATATGTTGAGGTGGAATCTCTTTTCCTGCAGTTTGCATCCATTGTTCCATGTTCTAGTCTCTGGAGCAGCAGAAAACAAGCTTGCTCCCTCCTCAATGTGACATCCCTTCAAATATTTGAACAGGGCTATCATATCACCTCTTAACCTTCTGTTCTCCAGGTTAAACATCCCCAGCTCCCTAAGTCGTTCCTCATAGGGCATGGCTTCCAGACCCTTCACCATCTTAGTTGCCCTCCTTTGGACACGCTCCAGTTTCTCCACATCCCTTTTGATTTGTTGTGCCCAGAACTGGACACAGTATTCCAGGTGGGGCCTGACCAAAGCAGTATAGACTGGCACTATTACTTCCCTGGATCTAGACACTATATTTCTATTGATGCAGCCTAAAATTGCATTGGCCTTTTTAGCTGCTGCATCACACTGTTTACTCCAGTTCAACTTATGGTCTACTTGGACTCCTAGGTCTCTTTTGCACGTAGTTTTATTCAGCCAGGTGTCCCCCATCCTATATCTGTGCATTTCATTTTTCCGTCCTAAGTGCAGTACTTTACATTTCTCTGTGTTGAATTTCATTTTGTTCGCTTTGGCCCAGCTTTCTAGTCTAGTCTAGTCTAGTCTATCCAAGTCATTGATAAAGATGTTGAATAGCACTGGGCCCAGGACAGAACCCTGTGGGACCCCACTAACCATCGCTGAGCATCCTTTGGGTTCGGCTAGTCAACCAATTACAAATCATTTAACAGTTGCCTTGTCTAACCCACATTCTACAAGCTTGTTTGCAAGAATGTCATGAGGAACCTTGTCAAAGGCCTTACTGACATCAAGATATACTATATCCACAGCATTCCCTTCATCTACCAAGCTGATAATTTTATTAAAAAAGAGGGAGAGAGAGAGATCAGATTTGTCTGGCATTACTTGTTTCTCTGAAACCCACGTTGACATTTTTTGACTATGGAATTATCTTCCAGATATTCACAGACTCTCTGTTTAGTCTGGAGCGTGTCCAATGGAGGGTGACTAAAATGGTGAAGGGTCTGGAAGGCATGCCCTATGAGGAACGCCTTAGGGAGCTGGGGATGTTTAGCCTGGAGAAGAGAAGGCTAAGAGGTGATATGATAGCCTTGTTTAAATTGTTGAAGGAATGTCATATTGAGGAGGGAGCAAGCTTGTTTTCTGCTGCTGCAGAGACTAGAACGCGGAACAGTGGATGCAAGTTCCAGGAAAAGAGATTCCCCCTCAACATTAGGAGAAACTTCCTGACAGTAAGGGCTGTTCGACAGTGGAACACACTCCCTCGGAGAGTGGTGGAGTCTCCTTCTTTGCATGTCTTTAAGCAGAGCCTGGATGGCCATCTGTTGGGGATGCTTTGATTGGGAGTTCCTGCATGGCAGGGGGTTTGACTGGATGGCCCCTGTGGTCTCTTCCAACTCTATGATTCTATGATTTTATAATGATCTGCTCCAGAATGTTTCCTGGTATTGAAGTTAGACTAACTGGACAATAATGGTTGCGATCCTCTTTTTTTCCCTTTTTGAAGATGGGGACGTTTGCTCTCCTCCAGCCTGCTGGGACTTCTCCTGTTCTCCAGGATTTCTCAAAGATTATTGCCAATGATATTACATTTGCCAGTTCTTTTAATACCCTTGGATGTAGTTCATCTGGTCCTGGAGACTTGTATTCATTTAGATTAATCAGGTATCCCTGAGCTCTCAAGCACTCAAAGACTGGTCCAAATCACTTACACAGGAAAGGATAGTAAGGAGAGTGCCAGATTAGCCTCTAGGAAGGGAGTTCCAGAGGTTGGGAGCAGCTTAACACAATTGTTTTAACACGGTTAGTTGGCTGACACCCGTTTGTATGAACATGGGGAAGCTGTCCTGAGAGGCAAACAGGAATCCAGAGTCTCTCCACTGGCTTTCCAATACAGTGGTTCCCCGGGATACGAATCCCCCGGGTTAAGAAAACCCCGGGATCCGAAACCGGCGGGACCAAAAATTATCCCCCGGGATCCGAAGGATCCCCCGGGATCCGAAAAAAAGTCTCTTTTCCTCCGAGGCCAGGCTTCGGAGGAAAGGGGACAGACTCCCATCCCTTTTCCTCCGAGGCCAGGCTTCGGAGGACAAGGGACGGACTACCGAAAGGAAGGCCCGATCCGGCGGATCGGGCCTTCCTTTCGTTAGGCGCGGAGGCCCAGCCTGGCTTCCCAAGCCAGGCTGGGCCTCCGCGCCCGAGACGAAAGGAAGCCCGATCCGCCGGATCGGGCCTCCTTTCGTTGGGCGCGGAGGCCCAGCCTGGCTTCCGCCGGATCGGGCCTCCTTTCGTCTCAGGCGCGGAGGCCCAGCCTGGCTGGGGAAGGGAACCTTCCCTTCCCCAGCCAGGCTGGGCCTCCACAGCTGACGAAAGGAAGGCCCGATCCGCCGGATCGGACCTTCCCTTCCTCAGCCAGGAGGCCCCCGCGGCTGACGAAAGGAAGGCCCGATCCGCCGGATCGGACCTTCCCTTCCTCAGCCAGGAGGCCCCCGCCAGGCCTCGGGAACGGATTACCTATTTCCTATGGGAAATAGGCCCCGGGTTACGAAATTTTCGGCTTACGAAAAAGGTGCCGGAACGAATTAATTTCGTAACCCGGGGGGACCACTGTATACGGATTACAATTAGTTTCCTTTTTTCCCTGAAAGCTAGATGCTGTAAGGATTTTGTAATCTGAAGAACTGGTGACTAAGGGCCAAAGCAGATGGGATCAAGGAGCAGCCTCTGGCCATGATCACCCCGGAAATGTGGCAACCACATGGGCCGTTGCCAGAGTACCAAGCTACTTGCTAGCAGGAGCACTTTTTTGCTGCTCCTTTTTCTGGCAGCTACAGGCTGCCTTTGGCAGCATCAGAGCAGCTTCCAGCTGCTCCAAGGGCATACATCACATGAATGCCATGCCCCCAAAGTGGACGGAAACCATTTTGGCCCATCTGTTTCAGGCCACGGTCCGTTTTCAACCTCTTAATCACTACTTCCTTTTTTATACCTTGGTATATTTCCTTTCACACACTAAGTCTGTAGACTGGAACTATCTAGGGTTATTTCAATAGTAGGCAAGATGCTGCAGGAGAATTTTTAGCTATAGCACAAAGCACAACTCTTGTGGCTCTAGAGATGTTTTTGGACTGAAAGTCCACCAGTCATACGTAGTGCAACTGAGGGGTGAATAATGATGGGATTAGTAGTCCAATAACTTCAGGAGGACCACAAGTTGTCCACGCTCAATATAAAGAAATACTTTGCTCCATAATGGGAGAAAGAGAATCATTTGGTGGTTCCTCATCTTCTCGTGTAAGGATGTGGAATTCAAGTATTAATATTTCTAGCGAGGATTTCTACCATGACAGCAGGTGACACAACACAGTTTTTATTTAAACCAACCAGCCCTTGTACGGCTTTTCCCTTGTCTTGGAATGGACAAGGAGTTCCTTCCAATTGCACAATTCGCCTCTGGAGTGAGGACAGGAGGAAGGAATATTAACAATCTAAGATGTGGATGAAACAATGCTGCTGCTGGAAAACATCATAGACTTGGTACAATTACAATAATAATAATAATAATAATAATAATAGTAGTAGTTTATTTATAGCCTGCTCCTCTGTACATACACTCGGAGCGGGGTACAAGTAAAAAAACATAAATTAAAACAATCCCATAACCCATTTCCAAACCTCCCACCCCTTAAAAATAGATTAAACCAGCAGTGAATTAAACCAGTAATTATTTAAAAACATCTAGCAACATCCTAACCCTTCCTTATGTGGCCACGTCATAAGTGGGGATCAGAAATATGGGAGTAGGCAGGAAATCAAAGTCTGGAACCGAAGCTGGGGATAGAGGATTTCAGGGGAAGGCCTGCTGGAAGAGATGCGTCTTTAGGGCTTTTTTGAAGCAATCTAAAGATGTCATGAGGCGCATCTCATCCGGCAGACCATTCCAGAGCTTGGGAGCGGTCGCAGAAAAGGCCCTCTGAGAGGTCTGCGCCAGCCTGGTCTTGATAGGCTGTAGTAGGTTCCTCCCAGAGGATCGAAGTGTGCGGGGAGGATCGTACGGGGAAAGCGGTCCCTGAGATAAGATGGGCCCGAGCCATGTAGGGCTTTAAAGGTTAAAACCAGCACCTTGTACTGTGCCCGGAAACTAATTGGCAGCCAGTGGAGAGATTTAAGCACTGGTGTTATATGTTCTCTTCTAGATGTCCCAGTAACTAATCTGGCTGCCATGTTTTGAACCAATTGAAGTTTCCGGGTTAGGCACAAGGGCAGCCCCATGTAGAGCGCGTTGCAGTAGTCTAGTCGTGAGGTGACCAAAGCATGTACCACAGTTCCCAAATCCCTCATCTCCAGGAAAGGGCACAGCTGGCGTATCAGCCGAAGCTGATAACAGGCACTCCTGACTGTCGCAGTGAAAAAGCAGGGTTACTGCTGGATATAAAGAAAACAAAAATAAGGACCGCGGGGGATCCATAAATTCAGAAGAAATCAAATTTCTTAAAGAGTTTCCATACCTTGGATTAAACATTGACCAGAACAGAAACTACAGTGAAGAAATAAGAAGACTAGGAATAGGAGGACAGCCATGAAAGAACTAGACAAGATCCTATAGTGCAAAGATATACAACTGAGCAATAAATTTAGAATTGTCCAGTCTACTGCATTCCCCATCACCATGTAAGGATGTGAGAGCTGGACAATGAAGAAAACAGATAAAAAGAAAATCAACTCATTTCAGATGTGATGCTGGAGAAGAGTGTTGAGGATACTGTGGACAGTCAGACAAGTAAACGGGTTCTTGAACAGATCAAGCCTGAACACTCCTAGTAAGCCAAGATGATGAAACTAATGTTGTCATATTTGGCTTGAGAAGGCATTAGAAAAGATGATAAAATGCTAGGGAAGGTAAATGGCAGTAGAAAGAGAGGAAGCCCATACACTAGATGGACAGACTCAATCAGGGAGCTCACGAGCTTGAATTTATTTGGCCTAAGAAAAAGCAGTGGGGGATAAGACTCTTGGAGATGTCTCATCCACAGTCAACATAACTCAGGGGCAGTTAACAAAAATCACTATTTTAGAGTTATATTTGAAGAATATCAAGAATTGAAAGGAACTTACCCAGAGAGAACACAAGCCCCAAATTCTCCTCCATTACTTTTCTGTGCAGGGCCCATTGTTCTGAGTCCAGCAAGGCCCACTCCTCTTCAGTGAAAAACACAGCCACCTCTTCGAAAGTCACCTGAAGAAAGAAACATGACTTGAAACAGGTGTTCCCCACCCATATCTTTTAGACTTGCCACTTCTCAGTTCATCTGGTCCAGTCTCACCTGCCATCATCTTCTGGCCACCAGAGTGCCCAATTTGGGATGGTGGTTGAACCAGATAGTCATCAACATTCTAATTATTTATCCTTAAGTATTGGAATTTCAGGAAATTTATAGGGAAATTTAGCAAGGTCTTTGGTACTGTTTAGACTATTTATGATATGCATCCATAGACTGTTCATGAGCAGAAATGGCTGACACTAATTGGAAAAAGAAACTATATAGATTGGAGTTGCTTAAGCAGCTTTAAATGTTCAAACATGGCAACCACCGTAGGCAAACCTAACGAACAAAAACGATTCTTTTAGCTTCAGGGAGATGTGCAGGGGTCAAGGACACTTAGCTCTCCAGCGATCTTGCCCCCTACCTGATCCAGTCTCATTGAAGCTGCATGAAGTGTATCACTATCATGAGATGAACTAGTCTGCATTGTCCATGGCCTTGTTCCATCTCCTGTGAAGGACACAAAAAAAGAAAGGTAAAGGTAAAGGTAGTCCCTTGACATGAACATTTAGTCATAACCAACTGTAGAGGGCACTGTTCATCTCTGTTATTAAGCCAAATAGCCAGCATTGTCAAAGTACTGCTCTGGTGGTCATGTGGCCAGCATGACTGCACCCAATGCTGTCACTTTCCCATTGAAATGGTACCTATTTATCTATGAGCATTTGCATGTTTTCAAACTGCTAGGTTGGCAAAAGCTGGGACTACTGACAGGAGGTCACCCCATCATGCAGCACTTAGGCCTTGAACAGCCAAACTTCTGATCTCTGATCATCAAAACTGGTTTCTTAACCACTAAGCCACCACATTCCACAAAGAAAGAAAGGGCGAGTCATATTTCTCTTTCTAACTAAAATCTTTCCCTTATCAGCAAAACACAAACAAAATTATGTCTAACACACACACACTGGAGGTGGCAGGAAACGCAGAGTATGTAGCAGCTCCATGACCAAAATGGGTATCAAAATTTTATAAATATATACAAAACACCAAAGAAAGATAGGAAAATGACCTAAACCAAGTTTATTTATTTATCTATTTGAAAACATTTGCCTGTATCTCAAATACCTGGGTCTCTGCAGTGATGCACAATGGATGAAAACATTGAAAATGTTAAATACATGAATAAAATCATTCCAAAAGCAACAAAAAATCTTATTTAAAATAGGCTAACTATGTAACCACCAATGAGAAGCCTTTTCCTATTTGGCAGAAAGATTTGCAGACCTTCATCTGTGAACATAGGAAACCTAGGATTAAATGGAAGACACTGATAGATAAAAGAGAAAATGGTGGCTGCTACCTCTGAGATCAGAAATTATATTATCAGACAAATCCTCTCAATTGGTTGTCCGACTGCATAAAATTGGAAAATAAAAAAATTATAAATTTAGAAGTTTTTAAGCTCCGCTATTGTTTGCATGCTTACTTTTGATACGGGAAAGTTAAAGTGCATAAGGAGTTTGAAAACCATCATATCAGGAGAGCTTTGTATAGAAATTGGCTAATTTGGAAAAAGAGGTTTTATAGAAAAATACCTAACTGGATATCTCCACAAGAGGCTTTTTCAGGAAGATGGAAATCATTTGACAATTGGTTAACATATGAAGATATTCAGATAAACGATCAAACATAATGTTTTAAAATAAAGTTCACAGAGGAAATAGAACAAAGATCCTAAAATTCATTGACTCCTCTATAACCAACTAAAGGAAAAGTATAAAAAGGACCTTGTTTAGAGGGCTTTGAAAATGGGGGGGGGGGGGGGGGGAGGGAACCAAACTAGATAGTTCTCTTAAGTTAAGCCATAAAGCCAGGAGAATAGCAAAGATATATCAAATTTTACTAAACAGAGAACGTGAACAAGAGCAGGTCCAAGATACAGTGATAAAGTAGGCTAGAGATACTGGGGGAGGGGGGAATGATTTGGATTGCTGGACATATTCCTGAAATAAGACGTATCAATTTACATTTTATCAAGACTTAATAGGAATATTATTTCAAAATGGCACAGAGATGGTATCTGACACCAGGGGGTGGACCATTTGGGGAGGAGGGAGAAAATTTCTCTGATACAAGCGGGGCTCCCATCCAAGTTGTGTGGGGCAAGGGGAAGTATGACGGTAGGAGAAAGGACTGGCGTTGCAGGGGAAGGCGAGATCGATGCTTAATATCTATCTCTCCTTCCAGCCCTTCTCCTAACCTAAAGGATCTGAGGGTCACTCCAGCCGTACCACAAACCCTGTCTCTGCTCCTGTGCAACGCCAGGTCTATTAAGAATAAATCCCACATTATACATGATCTAATCGAAGATAACAACTGTGACCTGGCGTGCATAACCGAGACCTGGCTCGGGCCTGAAAGTAACGCTGTGTGGGCTCAGGTCCTCCCCTCTGGGTACTCGGTGAAGGACCAGAGCAGGTTAGGTGGGCGGGGGGGGGGTGTTGCCTTGGTGCATAAAAACACCTTGTCTCTAACCAGGAACCATGTCCGTCAGACTACCTACATCGAGTGTATTTACCTGACCCTGAAGGCTAGAGACAGTCTAGGGATTCTGTTGGTCTACCGGCCACCCCGTGCGCTAACAGACTCCCTTAACGAGCTGACACAGTTGGTCTCGGAGCTGATGTTGGAGTCCCCCAGGCTTTTAGTCCTGGGAGACTTCAACATCCCCTTCGCGGTCAACAATGTTCCATCTGATGCGGCTCGGGAATTCATGGAGACCATGACAGCCATGGGCCTGTCTCAGTTGGTTCTGGGTCCAACGCATTGTGCGGGGAATACACTCGATTTGGTCTTCTGTACGGACATGGAAACTCCGTGGGCGGAAATCACTAATATTTCCGCCCTGTCATGGACGGATCACTTCTTGGTAGAGGCAAGCATCAAGGCATCAACCCAGATCCCCCCCGGGGGTGGCGGACCTATTAGGATGGTCCACCCTCGAAGGCTGATGGAACCTGTTAGGTTCCAAGAAGCCCTAGAGGGGTATATGGTTGGAAGTGACGGCGACACTGTTGATGCCCTAGTTAACATCTGGGACACGGATCTCTCCAGGGCTATACACAGTATCGCTCCCAAGCGCCCTCTCAGGCCTGCTTCCAAAAGAAAGCCCTGGTATACGGAAGATCTCCGGGCAAGGAAGCGGGTCCTGCGACGGCTAGAGTATGCCTGGCGGAAACACCAGCGTTTATCCGACAAGGCTCTCCTAGACCATCATTTGAAGGACTACGGAGAGGCAATACAAGCAGCTAAGAACTTGTTCTTCGCTGCTCGTATCGCGTCCGCGGAGTCGCGTCCAGCAGAGTTGTTCAGGGTAGTGAGGGAGCTAACTCAGCTCCCCCCTGCCCCGAACCAGATCCTTGAACCAACCAAGGCCTGCTGTGACCAATTTAACAACTTCTTCGTGGATAAAATCTCTCGGATAAACGAAGGTCTGGACGCCAGAATTGAAGCAGAACCCAGAATAGAGGCGTCTAGAGCTTCCGTGGACTCTGTTGTACTGGATCAGTTTGAGTCTGTCAGTACCGAGGATGTGGACAAGATCCTTAGAAGTCTTAGGAAGACAACCTGCTCCCTCGATCCCTGTCCCTCGTGGCTAGTGGCCCAGGGGGGACCGGTTGTAACTTCATTGTTACACCGGATTATTAATTCATCTTTGAGGGAAGGGCATTTTCTGCAAAACCTTAAATTGGCCACAATAAAACCATTACTCAAAAAGCCCTCCCTCGACCCCCTGGTTCATAACAATTATCGGCCAGTCTCGCTACTGCCATTTTTGGGGAAGGTGATCGAGAGGGCGGTTGCACTCCAACTTCAATCGATCTTGGATGAAACGGATTTTCTAGATCCATTTCAAACCGGTTTTCGGGCGGGCTACGGGGTTGAGACTGCCATGGTCGCCCTGGTCGATGATCTCCGTCTGGGCATCGACAGGGGTAGCGTGTCCCTGTTGGTGCTCTTGGACATCTCAGCGGCTTTCGATACCATCGACCATGGTATCCTTCTGGAACGCCTGGCAGAGGTGGGAATCAGAGGCACTGCGCTCCAGTGGTTCAGATCCTACCTCTCTGGGAGGTTCCAGATGGTGCAGCTGGGGGACGTCTGCTCCGATAAGAGGGCCCTTACATCTGGGGTCCCTCAAGGAGCTATTCTGTCCCCCATGCTCTTTAACATTTACATGAAACCGCTGGGAGAGATCATCCGGAGGCATGGGGCGCGGTGTTATCAGTACGCTGATGACACCCAAATAGTCTTCTCTATGTCTCCGACTGATGCAGTGACCAGGGATGGCGTCGCTCCTCTTGTGGCCTGTCTGGAATCGGTAATGGACTGGATGAGGGAAAATAGACTCAGCCTGAATCCAGAGAAAACGGAAGTACTGGTGATAGGTTCTCCCGATCCAGGGATGGAGGTGGTTCCACCTGTCCTGAACGGGGTCACGCTCCCCGTGAAGGACACAGTACGCAGCCTGGGGGTGCTCCTCGACTCGTCGCTCCATCTGACTTCTCAGGTGGATGTGACGGTCAGGAGCACCTGTTATCAGCTTCGGCTGATACGCCAGCTGCGTCCCTACCTGGACCGGAGGGACCTTGAAACCGTAGTACATGCTCTAGTAACCTCTCGGTTGGATTTCTGCAACGCGCTCTACATGGGGCAGCCTTTGTATCACACTCGGAAGCTACAACTGGTGCAAAATATGGCAGCGCGGGTGGTCACTGGTGCTCCCAGGGCCGCCCATATAACACCTATCCTGAAGGATCTTCACTGGCTGCCGATTCGCTTCCGGGCTCAGTACAAAGTGCTGGTTATTACCTATAAAGCCCTATATGGCTTGGGCCCAGGGTACCTAAAGGACCGTCTCTCCCCATATAATCCGCCCCGCACACTAAGATCTTCTGGACAGCGGTTATTGAGAGTTCCGGAGACCAGACTAGTGAGCACGACGAAGAGGGCATATTCCAGCTCTGCCCCCTTTCTCTGGAACTCTCTACCTACCGAGCTCCGCTTGTCCCCCTCCCTTGTTCAATATAAGAAGGATCTAAAGACCTATTTATTTAAGCAGGCATATTGTTGAAATTGGATCTTTTTATTATTAGCCTGTAGTAAGCCGCCTTCTGTTTTGCTGCCGCACTCGCACTTGGACTGTAATGGGAATATTGTTTTTATTGTTTTTATTGTTTTACTGTAATTTTGTATGTTTTTAATGTTTTAATGTTTTTATATGCTGTACACCGCCCTGATCTATGGAAGGGTGGTATAGAAATAAATCTTCTTCTTCTTCTTCTTCTTATTATTATTATTATTATTAACAAATCAAAACAAAATAACTGCTGGAAATGTAAGCAAACTAAAGAATCATAGCTCCATGTGTGATAGAACTGTCACAAAATTAAAAAATACTGGGGGGAAACTTACACTCAAATAAATAAGATACTAAAAATTAGATATCAAATGAAACTGGAGATCTATTAAATATGACAAATAAGATCTTTAAAATGATGAATGCAAATATTGGAAATTGCTTCGAGATATGATAACTGCTGCTAGAATTTTACTGTCCCAAAAATGGAAATCCTCACAATTACCAACAATTGAAGAATGGCTATTAAAGCTAACTGAAATGATAGAGTTAGATAAGCTAGCAGCTTATTAAATCAAAAATCAACAGAGAAAATTCCAAAGGAATTTCCAAAGGAATCTGGTGATGGGATACTGTGAAAATGTATGGCAAGCTTAATTGTTCATTAGACAAAGCAGAAGGAAAACAGTATAGTGTATTGAGAATATGCTAATAACTTTCTGACAGACTGTAATAACATGGTGACATATATGCCTATCCAGAAGTCAGTGAAATAAGAGAATCAAATTCCAAGAAATCAGGGGAAATATTTGGAAGTTATTGTTGTGTATTTGTAACTGTAGTTGTATTACATTTTTAATGTTTATATTATAATATAGGTTATTATAGTTTGTTGTGTGTGTGTGTGTGCGTGTGTCATCTATGTTATTTAATAAGTAAATTTGTTTAAAAAGAAAAAGAAAAAAGAAATTGAATAGGCTAACTATTTAAAAACATGTTAAAAGATCACATCTGGATGAGAAGAATAAAAATGGTGTAGGGAAACCTATCTGAATCCAGAGAGTTTATTTATCTATCTATTTGAAGCATTTGCTTCAAGCAATTTTGACTGACTCTTTCAGGATAAAATGGCCTGGATAGGACTATGTAAGTTGCTGGAACCAGTAGCAGTTCATTTTACAAAGCCATATTTTGGGGTACTATTCTCATATACACCCAAAATGCAAAACCAAGATTGGTTCCCAAAGCAGTTTTCTATTTGAACTAACACAGTGAACAATATCGCTAAGGGTTCCTTGGTTTGCATCTGAACTTCAATGGAGCTGAAGGAGGTTTTTCTGCCTAAGGTCTCTGGTTATCTAGACCACGTTCCAGGCTCTATCCCACGTGGGAAGGGGGCAGGAGCTGCAAAAGGGACTCTGGGGCTGTCTTGTGGCAAGCCACACAAGTCAACCTTCCATGTGATCTTTCCTCCCTTATGGACAAATGGACTTATATTCAAGGTCTTGAATATATAAAGCTCTTCAAGTGCAGCAACTCACAAAGCCAGATGTCTACAGCATACTCAAGAGAAGGGGGCCAGAAAGAAAAGAACCCTCTTCAGTCTTACCTAATGAGGTGGAGATTCTGTCCTTGTCAGGCATGTTCCACTTGTTTTCAGATGGATCCTTCTCTCCCTCAACTGCTCCTTTCATAATCAAGACCTGAAGTGGAAAAATTAATCATGATGACCAATAAATGAGGATCGGAAAAAGATAAGGCCAAACAGTACCATGCATACTCCAGTGGTTAATGCAGAGATTTTTGAAAATGAGGATTCCCAGCTCTCTGAAAGTAGCTGGCTCTCCGCTTTTGTGGAAGTTAGGGGCCCAGCTGCTCCATGCAAGTAGAATACCTCTAGGCTCCTGAAAAATATAAAGTCACCAGATCATTAACCTCACCCCTCCTCCTGTTAAGGAAGAAGAGAAGATGAGGAAGCCCAGCTAGTTCAGTAGCAGCTGCATCACAAACATCTGGATAACCAAAACTGAAAAAGGGAAACCTGCAAATGCAGAGGGTCGACTGTATCAGCATGAAATGCTCTTACCTGCTGTTCTTTCTGCTTCTTCTCCTCTACCTGGCTCAGAAGGAAACCTTCCGCCAGGGCCACTGCCTGGGAACTCGTTTCTGCTCCACACTCTCTCAGCCAGCTTTCCATCTCTAGGGGAAGGATAGCCAAGAATTGTTCCAGGATCACCAGGTCCAGCATCTCAGTCTTGGTATGCCTTTCTGGCTTGAGCCATTGGCAGCAGAGATCATGAAGTTGGCCATAAACCTTTCTGGGCCCTTCTGCCTCCTCATAGCAAAACTTCCTGAAACGTTGGCACTGTATAGCTGAACTGTGCTGTCTGGTTCTTTCCCAGTATGCTCCACTGATCTCAGACTGAATGGCAGGAAGGCCTTTTCCTAATTCAGACCCAGCAGATTCATCCATCTGGACAAGTTTCCAAAGACAGAAACTTCTCTTTTTTTTTGTCAGATGTCCTGCAACAAGGCCAAAAAATGCAAAATATTATTGAGAATACAGACCTCAACAAAGATACTGAGTTAAGGAGCTATTGTTAAGATAAAAGCTAATAAAGCCATTGATAATCAAATGAAACCAATAATGTCTGCCATCAATGATCAATAGTTCAGCCATAGCGAGAAATAGAGCTAAAGGAAAAATTTGTCCTTTTGAATCTGGCTTGTAGCCCCACCTTAGGAGGGAAGCCAATAAGTGCTAATGAAAACAAAGAGGCTTTGAATTGTCCCTGATAAGACCAAAGCTGGCTGAACGCCCAGAAAATCAAGAACAAAAGGTTTCAGTCAGTAAGGCGGGCAGACTGATAGAGATATACACAAACAGTGAAATGAAGTGGAAATGTGTGGATATATGATGATGATGGTTAAACTACGCACGCTCAATGAATATTTCATGGATTGATAAAAATTGTGTACGCCATTTTTAGAGCATTCAGTCAATGAAATGATTCTTGATTGAAACACTGCTAGCCTAGCAGGCTAAGGGTGTTTTGAATAAATCTGAATCTGGTTGGAAATCTTCACAAATGCCTTACTTGCATAATTGGTTGTGAATGGGTTAAATGACCCTTTGTTTACCGTAACACTATTACTTACATTCTCCTGTGCCGCGCCTGACATATGGTTGGGAGAGGCAGGGCCAAGGCCAAGGGTGATGCCCAGGTTGAGAGTCCCTCCTATGGGGAGAAGGGCTGGTGGCACAGTGGTTAAATGCCTGTATTACAGCAATTCACAACCACAAGGTTGTGAGTTCGATCCCAGGGCGCCAGGGTCAACTCAACTCAGCCTGGCATCCTTCTGTAGGTCATTAAAATGAGTACCCACTTGTTGGGGCAATTAGCTTACAGACTGTAAACTGCTTAGGAAGTGCTTAAGTGCACCGATAAACAGTATAGAGATACATTTGCTATTGCTACTGCTATTGCCGGTGTTCTTTCTTCCTATCCCATCTTTCTATCCCATCTGGAGCCAATGCAGGGAGGAGGAAGCTGGCCTGTGGGGTGGAGCGAAAAAAGACTCTGCCCTCCTTCTCTCTCTCTGCCTGTCCTCCCTCCCTCCGGGTGGAAATAGAGCAGGCCCTCCACATTTGCTGGCGTTTGGAGTGCAAGACCCTTATGAAAGTGAAAACAACAACATTCCTTTTTTTAAACCTGACAGAATACCTTTCTAGGAATCTTTTGATCCTCTGACACAACTTTCTAGATAACATCTGCCAGAAGTTGACCATAACATTGTACTGGAAGACCTACAAATGCACTGAGAAATAGCTTTTTGTGGGTTTTTTGGGCTATGTGACCATGTTCAAGAACAGTTTGTTTCTAACATTTCGCCAGCATCTGTGGTTGGCATCTTCAGAGAAAGCATTTTCACTGAAAATGCCAGCCACAGATGCCGGCAAAACATCAGAAACAAAATCTTCGAGAACATGGCCACATGGCATGAAAAACCCACCAAAAAATCTATGGATGCCAGCCACGAAAGCCTTCAACTTCACATAGAGAAGTGTTTTCTCTAGGAATATTTAGCTCCTCCAGTGTGATTTTAGGGTCAGCTTCCGGCAGAGTTGTGCTGGAAGACCTAGAGATTGCTAGAGAGAATATATTAACCGAACCCATGAATAATCAAATCTGCCAAAGTCAAAGCCACAAATGGGGAGAGCCAACTGTACTCCTTGCAGCTCTTCATTTCCAGCAAAGGGTGCTTACTTGCCTCCCCTCTTTTCTCCTCCACAACAACCATGAGAGCTTGGTGGAGGTGGTGCTCTGCTCCCAATTCAGCTTTCAAGCCACGCAGGGAGGATGGCGCCACATTCAGGCAGCATGAAGCCATTGCCTCAGGCGCCAAGAAAGACATTCAGGGGAGCAGTGTTGGCCATGCAGGAATATACAGCAAAAGCCTCTGAACTGGGAAGGAATTCCCCAACTCTGCAACAGCAGCTTAACCATACAGTTAACTGTCAGGTTACTCATCTTGATAAACTGTTGTCTAGGGACTCAAAGATATAGCCATGCTACTCTGCAGAATCAGTAAACAGAGAGCTCTTGTAGCACCTTTGAGACTTGACTGAAAGAAACTGACAGCACGAGCTTTCATAGACTTCAGCCTGCTTCCTTAGACGCATTTGGAGGAAATGCATGCAAATGAAACTGAGGAAGTAGACTTGAGTCTATGAAAGCTCATGCCACCAACTTCTTTCTTTCAGTCAGTCTCAAAGACGCTACAAGAGTTCTCTATTTACTGATGTCGATGGACTTAACACTCTTAGAATCATAGAATCATAGAGTTGGAAGAGACCACAAGGGCCATCCAGTCCAACCCCCCTGCCATGCAGGAACTCCAAATCAAAGCATCCCCGACAGATGGCCATCCAGCTTCTGCTTAAAGACCTCCAAGGAAGGAGACTCCACTACACTCCAAGGGAGTGTGTTCCACTGTCGAACAGCCCTTAATGTCAGGAAGTTCCTCCTAATGTTGAGGTGAAATCTCTTTCCCTGCAGCTTGCATCCATTTTCCTGGAGCTTGCATCTAAGCTTCAATTAGTTCAAAACACGGCAGCCAGATAGATCGCAGGAACATCTAGGTGGGACCATATAACACCAGTACTGAAATCATTTCGCTGGCTGCCAACCAGCTTCCGGGCACAGTACAAAGTGTTGGTTATTACCTTTAAAGCCCTAAATGGCTTGGGCCCGAGCAACTTGAGGGAACACCTTTCCCTGCATAATCCGCCCAGCACCCTCAGAACAACAGGGAAAAAATTATTAGAACACCACAGGTCCAGGTTAACAACAACTTCTCTCAGATAATTTACTGCTGCAGCCCCCACATTACGGAACAGCCTACCAGAAGAGATCTGTCTTATTACCACCTTAGATGCCTTCAAAAAGGCTCTTAAGACAGATCTCTGTTACTAGTATGCCTCATTATATACAACTGTAATCTGCACTTGAACATTACACTAGTAATATGCAATACTAATAATAGTAATACTAATAATATGCGTAGCATTCAAAGATACTGTACAAAAGATATGAAAGAAATAAGTTGGCAGCATGAGCTTTCCTAGACATCAGTTTGCTTCCTCTGATGCATTTGGTACATACTAGTAGGATCACAGAGTTGGAAGAGACCACAAGGGCCATCCAGTCCAACCCCATTCTGCCATGCAGGAACTCTCAATGAAAGCATTCCCATTGATAGATGGCCATCCAGCCTCTGTTTAAAGACCTCCAGGGAGGAAGACTCCACTATATTCCGAACAGCCCTTACTGTCAGCAAGTTCCTCCTAATGTTGAGGTGGAATCTCTTTTCCTGGAGCTTGCATCCACTGTTCCGTGTTCTAGTCTCTGCAGCAGCAGAAAACAAGCTTGCTCCCTCCTCAATATGACATCCCTTCAAATATTTGAACAGGGCAATCATATCACCTCTTAACCTTCTCTTCTTCAGGCTAAACATCCCCAGTTCCCTAAGGCGTTCCTCATAGAGCATGGTTTCCAGACCCTTCACCATCTTAGTTGCCCTCCTTTGGACACGCTCGTTTCTCCACATCCTTTTTGAATTGTGGTGCCCAGAACTGGACACAGTATTCCAGGTGGGGCCTGACCAAAGCAGAATAGAGTGGCATTATTACTTCCCTGGATCTAGACATTGTACTTCTAGTAGTATGATTACATGACACCCACCTTTCTGCCCAATTGTGAACCTCTGACTGTTGTTAGACCAGGATTGTTGTCCTTTGTGCTTCTATTGTCCTTACATTCCCTGTTGTTGCTTAACAGACAGCCCCCTTCCTTCCATAGAAAGGGGGGGGGGGAATAGAGAGGCACCTCAGTCACCTTTGACCTCTTTTCTTCTCAGAGTCCTCCACGGCTTCGGCTCTGAGGCTCCTCCGGATGAAGAACAGAATGATTCCCCTGAGCCGGAAGAGGAAGGGCTTAGGCCAAGAGTGACAGCAGTTGCCAGGGGGAAAAAAACAAGCACTCATCACCCCTCCAGCTTCAATCTCTGAGGGGAAACGAGAGAGAGAGAGAAAAGAGTTAAAGCGGTGCCAAACCGGGTTATTTCTCCAGTGTGGATGCAACCTGAAAGAAATTGGCAGCATGAGCTATCATAGATCATAGTCTACGTCCTCAGATGCATTTGGTGGAGTGGAAGCCAGGCACAGACATACACACTCATCCCTCTGTATTTGCGGCTTTGATATTTGCGGCTTTGATTATTCACGGATTAAAATATGTTCTCTCTAGGAATATCTAGGTCCTCCAGTGCAACTCTGTGGTCAACTTTAACTAAAGGTTGCACTGAAAGACCTAGAGATTCCTAGAGAGAATACTCTACTAGGCCTTTGTGGCTCCTCCAGCGCAATTTTATGGTCAGTGTCTGTTGGACGTTGATCACAGCGTTGCACTGACGACCTACAGATTCAGGTAAAAACATCATGTTTTTGTTATTTGCGTCTTTTCCATATTCACAGGGGTCTTGTGCCCCTAACCCTAACAAATATGGAGGGATACGTGTATATACCATTGGTATGTGAAGGTGTCAAGCCAAATTACAAGTCTTTTGTGCATGGAAATGAAGTTGCAGGTTCAACTTTGACTATGGTCGTTAGTGCACAAAGGCATAAGAAAATGGACTTTGTGCATGGAGATGAACTGGCTTAAGGTTCAGTTTTGCAATGGAACTAGCCTGTGGTGAGGGGAATAGATGAATGTAGGGCACCCCCCATGAGGATGGGGTCAGATAGTGTTGAAGTGTGTGTACTATCTAGGAAACCATTGTCTTGGTTCAACCCATTGCTCCCCCAGCTTCCTTCTCCTCGACCAAGAGATTCTGGCACCCGAGGCAAACAACGGGTCATCACTTTCTCCTCTTTCTGCTCTATCTGCGCCTGTTATTTTCAGACAGCAAAGGCATGGGCTTCCAAGCCTCCTCCTCCTCTTCTCTGGAGCAGCAGAAAACAAGCTTGTTCCCTCCTCAATATGACATCCCTTCAAATACTTAAACAGGGCTATCATGTCACCTCTTAACCTTCTCTTCTCCAGGCTAAACATATCCATTTCTCTCAGTTTCTCCTCATAAGGCATGTTTTCCAGACCCTTCACCATTTTGGTTGCCCTCCTCTGGACATGCTGCAGCTTACCAACATCGTTTTTGAATTGTGGGGCACCGAATTGGACACAGTATTTCAGGTGAGGTCTGACCAAAGCAAAACAGAGTGGTACTATTACTTCCCTCAATCTAGACACTAGACTTCTATTGATACAGCTTAGAATCGTATTGGGTTTTTTAGCTGCTGTATCACACTATTGACTCCTGTTTAACTGTGGTCTACTAGAATTCCTAGATGATGATGATGATGATGATGATGATGATGATTTATTAATCTTTATATAGGGCTGTAGGTTTACACAGTGCTGTACATATAAACTTATAACTAACTTATAACTGTGGTCAAGCCAGGTGTCTCCCAAAGTGTGACAAAACTCACAAAATGAATTTCAACAAGAAATTTTTAGGGTATTACAGTTGGGCAATAAAGATAACATGCACAGATATAGGATCAGGGCACCCGGACTCACAACAGTGCGTGAAAGGATTGTGGTCTGAGGCAGCAACTAGAAGAAACAGTGTTATCCTATGCTGCATCAATAGGAGTATAGTGTCTAGATTGAGGGAAGTAACAGTACCACTGTATTCTGTTTTGCGCAAAGTTCACCTGGAATAATATGTCCAATTCTGGATACCGTAATAAAAGAAGAATGTTGAGCGAGCTGGAGAATATCCAGAGGAGGGTGACCAAAATGGTGAAAGGTCTGGAAACCATACTGTATGAGGAGCAACTTAAGCTGAATATGTTTAGCCTGGGAAAGAGAAGGTTAAGAAGGAACATGATAACCTTGTTTAAATATTTGAAGGGATGTCATATTGAGGATGGAGCGAGCTTGTCTTCTGCTGCTCCAGACACTAGGACACAAGGCGATGGGTTTAAACTGCAGGAGAAGGGATTAAACTTAAACATTAAAGTTTTCTCATGGTAAGAGCTGTTTGATATTTCAGAGTGTGGTGGTCTCCTTCTTCAGAGGTTTTTAAACAGAAGATGGATGGCCATCTGTTGAGAGTGCTTTAATTGTGTTTTCCTTCACAACAGGAGGTTGGACTGGATGGCCCTTGTTTTCTCTTACAACTCTGTGATTATATGACTTTATGACTTCTTCACAATACAATAAAATTTCAAAAAACACAACACTTTAAAATGCTGCCCTGACTGGGCCCCAACACAGAAACAGCAACAGCTCCCCGTAGATCTGAGTGGATGTGAATAAGATGCTAGGCAGGACTGGAGTGTCTCAGGGAGGAGAGAGACAGGGTTGACTGACAGTCAAGAGTTCGATGTCAGAGAGTTGGGGTTGAATATATGCAGAGTGTCTGAACTAACTGAAGGAAAAAAGTCTGACATGAATATTCAGGTTGAATATTGTTATATGTTTGGAACTAAGAACTGGAACTTGTTAAAGTATTTGCTATTCTAGAAGATCTGATAAACCACATTAATTCTCTTTTTGATTTATTTACTCTGACTTTGTGAGTAGTGAGATATGTCTTCCATCTGAGGCACTTTGTACACTCCAAGCCTATGCCCTAGTACTGAAAGTGAGACGTGTTAAGGGGAATCAGGTTCAGAGGTGAGGAAGAGTCATTGACACTGCCTGAGAAGCTTTCCTCCATCTGGGCTGCCCTTGCCATATTAAATCTTCCTTCACATACCCAAAGCATTTATAAAAGGGAGGAGGGCGAGGAAGGAGGGGAGTAATAGACAGGACAAGACTGGTCTTCTGGGGTTAGCTCCACTCATGTGGGGTCACTGGAAGGGATCCCAAGCAGCCAATACTATCCTGAAAAGGCATTTGGTCAATCTGCAGCTAATTTCCAATTTTGTAAATATTTTTTAACCCCAAAAGGAACATGGAAACCTAGATATCCTGGACCCGAGAGCATGAGTAAGGAGAGACAGAACCTCCTCTAACTACAAGGTGCAAAAATGCTTGTGAAGGTACCACTGTGTATGGCATAGCCCATGATAATGTAGAATGACTCTTGGTTGCTGAAGTCATGAAAAGCACATGGGGAAGCCATAGGAAGGAGAGTGCTTGGAATGAACTACGCTTATCATTCACAGATGCATCCTAGCCACAAGAGGCAACAAACCCCTTTTCTATTTAAATAACATAACCTTCATCTCTTGTGGCACAGAATTTGTTTAACAGCAAAAACAGAATACATTACTACAGATAATCGAATATTTAATTGACGCTGATACAACATCTCATTGTGTATTTGTTTATTTTATTCTGTTTTGGTCATTATGAAATTATCACATTTCTACAATGTACATTTGTAAAGTTTCATGTTTCTTCACAATAAAATAAAATTGCAAAAACTATACACTTAAAATGCTGTTTTGACTGTTCCACAACACAGAAAAAACAAAATGTCTCTACAGATGTGAGTGAAACTGATGCAATGTATTGAGGCATTCAAAGAACTGGCAGATGTAATCTAAGAGCCATTGGCAATGATCTTTGAGAACTCCTGGGGAACAGGAGGTATCCCAGCAGACTGGAGCTAGACAAGGGAACTGTTACATGGATTTGTAACTGGTTGATTGGCCGCACCCAAGGGGTGCTCAACAATGATTCCATTTCATTGTGGAGAGAAGTGACCGGTGGGGTCCCACAGGGTTCTGTCCTGGGCCCAGTGCTATTCAATATTTGGATAACAGTATTGGGGGCATAGTTATCAATTTTGCAGACAACACCAAATTAGGAGGAATAGCTAATACCCCAGAGGACAGGAGCAAAATTCAAAATGACCTGAATAAACTAGAAAGCTGGGCCAAAGCTAACAAAATGAAATTCAACACAGACAAATGTAAGGTACTACACTTAGGAAGAAAAAATGAAATGCATAGATATAGGATGGGGGGGGGGGGACACCTGGTTTAAGAAGTCTACACGTGAAAGGGATCAAGAAGTCCTAGTAGACCACAAGTTGAACATGAGTTGATAGTGTGGTGCAGCAGTTAAAAAGGTCAACACAATTATAGACTGTATCAATAGGAATACAGTATCTAGATCAAGAGAATAGTGCCACTCTAGTTTGCTTTGAAGACCTCACCTGAAATACTGTGTCCAGTACTGGGTACCACAGTTCAAAATGGATGTTGACAAGCTAGAACATGTCCAGAGGAGGGTGACCAAAATATTGAAGGGACTGGAAACCATGCCTTATGAGGATTGACTTAGGGGCCTGGGTATGTTTAGTCTGGAGAAGAGAAGATTGAGAGGTGATATGATAGCCTTGTTGAAATATTTGAACAGATGTCACCTCAACATTAGGAGGAACTTCCTGACAGTAAGAGCTGTTCAATAGTGGAATTTACTTCCTTGGATTGTGGTGGAGTCATCTTCTTTGGGGGGTTTTAAACAGAGGCTGGATAGTCATCTGTGTTCCTGCATGGCAGAGGCTTGGACTGGATGGCCTTAGAGGTCTCCTCCAACTCTATGATTCTATGTTATCCCTGGCTGCCTTAAATTACAACAGTGACTGTCCAGTGCAGCTCTCAAGAGCATCAAACAAGCCATCTGAAACATTTACACCCTAGTGTGAGTTGTTTGATGATGGCTGAGGTGTTTTTTCAATAAAACTCTGACCTCATTCTTAAGCACTGAAATGGTTTCCCCTCGTATGATGTTTTTGATGAGTAGTGAGGATATATTTTCGACTAAACCTCTTTCCACACTCTAAGCATTGAAATGGTTTCTCTCCTGTATGACTTCTTTGATGGCAAGTGAGGTCTGTCTTCCGAATGAAGCTCTTTCCACACTCCAAGCACTGGAATGGCTTCTCTCCTGTATGACTTCTTTCATGAAATGTTAGTGCTATCTTCTGACTGAACCCTTTCCCACACTCCAAGCACTGAAATGGCTTCTCATCTATATGATTTCTTTGATGAGCAGTGAGGTTTTGTTTCTGACTGAACCTCTTTCCACATTCTAAGCACTGAAATGGCTTCTCTCCTGTATGACTTCTTTGATGCACCGTGAGGCTTGACTTCTGCCTGAACCTCTTTTCACACTCCAAGCACTGAAATGGCTTTTCTCCTGTATGACTTCTTTGATGATACGTTAGTGCTATCTTCTTAACAAACCTCTTTCCACACTCTAAGCACTGAAACGGCTTTTCTCCTGTATGACGTCCTTGATGACGAGTGAAGTTTTGCTTCTGACTGAAACTCTTTCCACACTCCAAGCACTGAAATGGCTTCTCTCCTGTATGACTTCTTTGATGAGTTGTGAGTGCTGTCTTCCAATTGAAGCTCTTTCCACACTCTAAGCACTGAAATGGTTTCTCTCCTGTATGACATCCTTGATGACGAGTGAGGTTTTGCTTCTGACTGAAACTCTTTCCACACTCTAAGCACCGAAATGATTTCTCAGTCATGTAACTTTTCTGATGGGAAATCAAAGCTTTCTTTACACTGAGGATCTTTCCACACTCATCACCATTGAAAGAAATCACACCATTATGAGTTCTCACATGATAGTCAAGGTTTGCTTTCAAAAAGAAACCTCTTCCACATAGAAGGCAGATATAGCTATTACCTTTATTTCTTTCTTTTGTTATTTCTTGAACTGAGATTCCACAGACCTTCTCACCCTTAGAAAATGATGCTTTGTTCTTCCTCATTCCGTGAGAGTCAGTGTTCCTTCCATTCTCTTCCATCTGTTTATAGTTAGCAGCTATGGAAAATACTCTGCATGGTTCCTTTTCATTGTTACACAGTATCTTCTCAACATCTGTAAAGGACAGAAAAAACTGGTCAGAGTCCAAGAGAGACAAGGAGACTGACTTGAACAGTGGTGTTCTTCGATTTTTTAAATATCTTGCCTCTTTCCAGGTATGGAGGCAACACAGCTTACAGTTAAGATACAGTTAAAACCATAAACTATTAAAAAGAATAGCAAAAAATAACAAACACAGAGTATGAGAAAGGTCTTTCTCTCCAGACCTGTCAGCCCTCAAATTGCCTAGAGAATGATAGCAAAGATGCTGCTAGTTTAGCCACTAGAAAGGGGGCTCAAGAGCCTGGGAGCAACTATTTTAACACAAATGTTAGGCTGGCATCCACTTGCATCTATATAGGGAAGCTATATTGAGAGATAGATGGGAATCCAGAGCGTCTCCACTGGCTTTCCTAAGAGCAGGCATACAATGAGTTTCCCTTTTTCCCTGGGAGTCGGATGCTCTAAGGATTTTGTAATCTGAAGAACTGGTGACTTAAGTCTGTTGTCAACCTCTTAACCACTCCTTCCTTTCTCATCCCTTGGTGTTTTTTCTTTAGCACACTAAGCCTATAGGTAAGAACTATCTAGTATGATTTCAATGTCAGGTAAGATGCGGCAGGAACATTTTTAGCCAAAGCACAAAACAACTAAAGAGAAACTGGATTCTGTTCTTCTGTAGGAGTGAGCCATTGAAACTTGTATGGTCATCACAGAAGGAAGGGCTCCCTCATTTGCCTTCTTCTGTCTTGTCTTTCAAGCTGGCATTCTTAATGGTGACAAGAGAGAACCACTATGGCAATTGGGAGAGCAAAAGGAAGCCTTCTGGTGTGTAGCTGTGAGGGGACCGAGTTCCTCTGCCAAGCAGAAGCCCATGCTAACATTCACAACAATTCTGAAGACCTGGTTTTTAAAAAAGAAAGTTTTTTAACCAAAGAGAGCAATGCTAACCATTAGCCTGTAGAGCCCAGTCCAGGTGCTGCAATTCATCTTCCAGGAAGTGGGGTTTACAGATCCTTTTTGCCTGGTCCACCAATGTTTTTATTGTGCTTCTTTTTTGTCCTGAGTGACGGTTGGAGTTCTTCTGTAGATATCTGTCCATATGTGTAGATTTTCTGTATACTGTGTGGCCCAAATGTTGGTTCAGTTTGTGGATGACCAGGACATCCAAGAATGGCAATGTTCCATCCTTTTCTTTTTCCATCATGAACTGGATGTTCAGGGTAATGTTGTTTAGATGGTTACGAAACACAATCAGATCTTCTTCTCTGTGGCTCCAGATGGTGAAAGTGTCATCCACATATTGGAACCATGATGTGGGCTATTTGGGTATTTTATATGGGTGTTTTTTAGCTCAGGGTGACCAGACTTGGTCCTCCCTTTTCTAGACCTATCCTCCCTTTCAGCCTCCTGTCCAAAACATTCTCTATTTTGATCAGGACTAAGAAGAATGAATTTATTTTATATCTATAGGGGTGTTTTTAGCTCAGGTCCCGCCTTTCAGCTTCCTGTCCATGAGGCTGTACAAAAATCCCCCATTTTGAAAAGGGCCAAGAAGCATGGATTTATTTTTTATCTATATAGGTGTTTTTAGCCCAGGGTGACCAGACTTGGTCCTCTCTTTCTTGGACCTATCCTCCCTTTCAGCATCCTGTCCAGGAGCCTGTCTAAAGCATCCTCCACTTTGAGCAGGGCTGAAAAGGATGGATTTAACATTTATATAAGTGGTTTTTTTTATCTTTTTGTTTAGAATTTTATTTGGTCAGACCCCCATTTTTTCCTTGCTTGTTTTCCCCTGGAAGCCCTGCCCTCAAAAGTCCCACCCCAGGCAACACCCAGTGCAAGAATGCCAGTGAGTTTGGGCACTTGGTCTCAAAAAGGTTCACCATCACTTATCTAAGATATATGATGACACAATATTACTAGTGGAAAACATCACAGACTTACTAAGGAAGGTTAAGAAAGAAAGTGCAAAGGCAGGGTTACTGTTGAATATAAAGAAAACAAAAATAATGACCATGGGGTATCCATAAATTCAACCTAGACAATGAAGAAATCAAAATACTTAAGAGTGTTTCTGTACCCTGGATCAAACATGGACCAGCATGGAAATTGCATTAATGAGCAATAAAGTTAGAATTGTCCAATCCACTCTATTCCCCATCACCATGTATGCATATGAGAGCTGGACAGTGAAGAAAGTGGATAAAAAGAAAATGAACTCATTTCAGATGTGATGCTGGAGAAGAATGCTGAGGATACTGTGGATGGCCAAATGAACAAATAAATGGATTCTTGAACAGATAAAGCCTGAACTCTCCTAGTAAGCCAAGATGATGAAACTGAAGATGTTGTACTTTTGGCTGGAGAAGGCATCGCTCATTAGAAAAGATGATAATGCTAGGGAAGGTAGAAGACAGTAGAAAGAGGAAGACCGTACATCAGATTGACAGACTCAATCAGGGAAGTCACAGTATTGAATTTCCAGGGCCTAGGCACAGCAGTGGATAATAGGGGCTCTTGAAGATGTTTCATCCATAGGGTCACCATGTGTTGGGGCCGACTCAGGGGCAGTTAATAATAACAACCATGATTATAGGCAGTTATATTTTATGAACCATAAGAGAGAAGGGGACTTACCCAGAGAAGACACAAGCCCCAAATTCTCCTCCATCACTTTCTTATGCAGGGCCCATCGTCCTTGGTCCAGGAAGGCCCACTCCTCTTCAGTGAAAAATACAGCCACTTCTTCGAAGGTCACCTGAAGAAAGAAACATGAGTTGAAACAGATGTTCCCCACACATATCTTTTAGATTTGTCACCTTCCATCATTTTCTGGCTAACAAAGTGCCCAATTCAGGATGGTGGTTGAACCAGATAGTCATCAACATTCCAATTATGTATTCTGAAGTATTGGAATTTCTCGAAATTTCCATGGAAATTTAGCAAGCTCTCTGGTACTTGGGCGAATAGCTATGGGCAATGGGTGAACCTTTTTTGATCATTCATAAGCTGAAATGGCTGACACTGGAAAAAGAAACTAGATCTATTGCAGTTGACTAGCCAGCTTTAAATGTTCAAGCATGGCAACCAACATAGGGAAGTCTAATGAACAGAAAAGATTCATTAGGTCCAGGGAAATGTGCAGGGATGAGGAACATCCAGCTCTCCAGGTATCCTGCCACCTACCTGATCCAGCCTTATTGAAGCTTCACGAGGAGTATCACTATCATGAGATGAACTAGTCTGCATTGTCCATGGTCTTGTTCCACCTCCTGTGGAGGACACAAAGGAAGAAAGGGAAAGTCATATTCCAATCCTTGTCAGTAAAACACAGAAAAAAACACACACACGTTGGAGATGGCAGGAAACACAGATTAAGTAGCTCCATGATGAATGGGTACCAAAATCTTGTAAATATATACAAAGCAACAAAGCAAAAATAGGAAAATGATCTAAACCAATATTTATTTATTTATTTATTTATTTATCTTTTTGAAAGCATTTGCTTACTGTCTCTCAAATCACTAGGATCCCTGAACTGATGCACAATGGATGAAATTGTTAAATTGAAAACATTAAATTGAAAATGTTAAATACATGAATAACATCATTCCAAAGGCAACAAAAATTCATATTTATAATAGGTTAACTATGTAATCACCAACAGTGGCTTCAATGTAGTAATATACAATACTTAGGAGTACCTTTACCTTGGCACTTTGTTAATTTCTCCTTTTCTGTTTCTACCAGAAGAACAAGCCACACAAGCCACCCTTCAATGTGATCTTTCCTTCCTTACAGACAAATGGACTTATAAGCTACTATTCAAGTGGATCAAGTCACAAAGAGCAGATGTCTTCAGCATATGAAGAGGGGGCCAGGAAGGAAAGAGCTCCCTTCAGTCTTACCTAATGAGGTGGAGAATCTGTCCCTATTTGGCAGGTTCCATTGGTTTTCAGATGGATCCATCTCTGCCTCAACTGTTCCTTTCATAATCAAGACCTGCAGTGGAAAAACCAGTCAGACCAACAAATGAGGATCAGAAAAAGAATAGAAGACGATAAGCTCAAACGGCACCATTCACGGTCTGGATAATTTCTAGGGAAAAGTGGTTATGCAGACATTTTCGAAACTACATATTCCATGTCCTCTGAAAGTAATTGGTCCTCCACTTTTGTGGGAATTAGGAGCCCAGCCCCACCAAGCAACTGGGAAAACTATGAATAACTTTAGGATCCCCAAAAATGTAAAGCCATCAGAACATTACTCTTACCCCTCCTTCTCTCCAGCCAACATCTCCAGCACCTACATCCCAGTTTTAGAGCAGCAGAAGCAGCCTCTAAACAGCCACCAAATCCTTCACACTCCTTTTTTCTCCTTTTCTCCTTCTGCCAACAGGCCCAGCACCAAGCTCCTGATGTTACCAGGATTATTCTCCACATCCCATACTTATAAAAACTGGGGTGTTGGGGCTGGAGGCAAGAGAAGAGGGGGAGATGAAAGGGTTGTGAAGAAGGATCAGGTGGCTGCTATTGTTGCGTCTATATATAAAACCAGGAGACTAGTGCTGGGGCTGTTAAGGAGGAAGCAAGGGCAAGGAAGCCCAACTAGTTTGATAGCAGCTACTTCAGCAACCTGCAAAGAAACAAAACGGCAAAAAGGAAACAGGCAAATGCAGAGGGCCGACTGTTTCACCATGAAACACTCACTTGCTGCTTTTTCTGTTTCTTCTCCTCTGCCTGACTCAGAAGGAAACCCTCCGCCAGGGCCACTGCCTGGGAACTCGTTTCTGCCCCACACTCTTTGATCCAGGTCCCCATCTCTGGGGGAAGGACAGCCAAGAATTGTTCAAGGATCACCAGGTCCAGCATCTCAGTCTTCGTGTGCCTTTCTGGTTTGAGCCATTGGCAGCACAGATTGTGGAGTTGATTGCAAACTCTTCTGGGCCCTGCTACTGCCTCGTAGCAGACCTTTCTGAAACGGTGGCGATTCTGATCTGAAGTGAGCATATCTTTCCTCAGGCTGTGCTGTGTGGTTCTTTCCCAGAACGCTCCGCTGCTCTCTAACCGAAGGGCAGGAAGGCCTTTTCCTAATTCAGATCCAGCAGATTCCTTCATTTGGACAAGTTTCCAATTAAAGAAAGCTCGCTTTTTGTCAGACTGTCCTGCAAGACAAAAGATGGGAAACATTACAGGGGATACAGACCTCAACTAAACTGTTGTGTGAAGGAAGTATTATTTACATTCTCCCGTGCTGGTCAGCTGTTTTACAATCCCATTCAAACTGGGAATAGCACACTTTTTTCCATTCGTCTTTTGGTTTGGTTCCAGGATCCCTTTCCCGGGGGATACCAAAATCCATGGATGCTCAAGTCATGTAAAATACAATGTCATGGCAAAATGGTGTCCCTTAAACAAAACAGCAAAGTCACGGTTTGCCTTTCAGAATATATATAAATATATATATATGTATGTATGTATTTTTAATGTTTTCATTATTTCACTGCAGAAATAATCCAGTTTGAGACTGCTTTAACTGCCCTGGCTCGGTTCTAGGGAATTCTGGGAACTGTAGTTCTGGCAGAATTTTAGCCTTCTCTGTCAGAGAGAGCTCCAATGCCGCAATAAACTACAATTCCCAGGATTCCCTACCGCTGTGTCAGAGCAGTCAATGCTGCCGTTTCAAACTGGATTATTTCTCCAGTGTGTTTAGGACCTTAAGTATCCCTTATGTGAAACTCAAAAGACTGGCCTGAGAAGAAATATAACCCAGTCTGCTTTGATAACTGCCTTGGGTCAGTGCTAGGGAATCCTGGGAACTGTAGTTTGTGGAGTCACAAGAGCTCTCTCACAAAACTACAGTTCCCAGGATTCCCTGGCACTGGGCCAGGGAATTGTGGTCTCAAACTGGATTGTTTGTGCAGTGTGTTTTAGGCCTGGCATGCCTCATGATACAGAATGTGATTGCAATCTGCACTGACCATGAAACCAGTAGTAATAATAATAATAGGAGCATAGTTCCATGCCACCCACCTTTCTAATTTCCTTACATTCCCTGTTGTTGCTATAGGCAACAAAATAAAAGCCTCATCCCCTTTGACCTCTTCCCTTCCCAGAATCCTCCACGGCTTCCGGTCAGAGGGTAAAGAAGTAGAGTCCCTCTCGGCCGGAAGAGGCGGGGCCTAGGCCGAGAGTGAGTGACAGCTCCTGCCCTAAAGGAAGGAGGAGGGAGGTCCCTGCCCAACAGAGATGGCCACGCCCCTTTCTGTGGAGCCAGGGGCGGAGGGGGCGGGGCCTAGCCCGAGAGTGACAGCGGTTGCCAGGGAAACCAAGCCCCAGTCGCCCAGGGACGGAGGGGGCGGGGCCAGGGAGGGAGCGGTTGCCAAGGAAACCCCTCAGACCCCTCCTTCAGGGTTCCCTCCTCACAACAACCCCGCGAGGGAGGCCGGGGCCCAACCAAAAAATTTTTTCCCCAATTTTTACCTCAGGGACTAATGAAGGAGGCGCCTCCTCTGGGCAAAACCAAACCCTTTCTTCATAGAATCAGAGTTGGAGTCCAAATGACATATTTCCCCCTCCCTCCCTCCCTCCCTCCCTCCTATGTAAAGTAGTTTTATTTTTACCTCAGGCCTCCTCCTCCTGTGTAAAGGATAGAATAGGCCGAAAAGAGGAGAAAGTGGCGCCCGTCCTTCGCCTCAGGCGGAAAAATCACTTGGGCGGCCCTTGGAGGAGGAGGAGGCTGCTCTTTTCCTGCCTGGAAATGACAAGACACTGGGATAGTTAAATAAAGGGATCTTATGTAGCGCCTTTGAGACTAACAGTGTGATGCTGCAGCTAAAAAAGCCAATGCGATTTTAGGCTGCATCAATAGAAGAATAGTGGTCTAGATCAAGGGAAGACCTCAGATGGCGTCTCCTCTCTCAATGACTGCCTGGCAGCAGTAATGGATGGGATGAGGGAAAACAGAGTGAGACTGAATCTGGGCAAAACGGAGGTGCTCACAGTCACAGGCCCGAAACCAGGTCTGGGAATACAATTTCCAGTCCTGGATGGAGTCACACTCTCCTCTAAGGAGTCCTCTGTTCGCAGTCTGGGGGTGCTCCTAGACTCGTCGCTTCACATGACTACTCAGGTGAATGCGACGGTCAGGAGTGCCTGTTATCAGCTTCGGCTGATACGCCAGCTGCGCCTTTTCCTGGAGATGAGGGACCTGGAAACTGTGATACACGCGCTGGTAACCTCACGACTGGACTTCTGTAATGCACTCTACATGGGGCTACCCTTGTGCTTAACCCGGAAACTTCAATTGGTACAAAACATGGCAGCCAGATTAGTCACTGGGGTATCTAGGAGAGAGCATATAACATCAGTGCTTAAATCTCTCCACTGGCTGCCTATTAGTTTCCAAGCGCAGTACAAGGTGCTGGTTTTAACCTTTAAAGCCCTCCATGGCTTGGGCCCATCTTATCTCAGGGACCGCTTTCCCCGTATGATCCTCCCTGCACACTTCGATCCTCTGGGAGAAATCTGCTAAAGCCTATCAAGACCAGGCTGACACAGACCTCCCAGAGGGCTTTTTCTGCCACCCCTCCCAAGCTTTGGAATGGTCTGCCAGATGAGATGCGTCTTATGACATCTTTAAATTGCTTGTGAAAAGCCCTAAAGACGCATCTCTTCCGGCAGGCCTTCCCTGAAATCCCCTAATCCCCTGCTTCGGATCCAGACTCTAATTTCGTCTACTCCCATGTTTCCAATCCCTAACTTATGACGTGGCCACTCAAGGAAGGGTTTGGATGATGTCTTGTGTTTTAATATTGCTAGTTTTAAATTATAGCTGGTTTAATCTATTTTTAAGGGGTGGGAGGTTTGGAAGAGGGTTATGGGATTGTTTTAACTTATGCCTTTTAACTTGTTGTACCCTGCTCCGATTGTCTCTACAGAGGAGCGGGTTATAAATAAGCTAGTAGTAGTAGTAGCAGTAGTAGTAATTGTGCCACTCTATTCTGCTTTGGTCAGGCCCCACTTGGAATACTGTGTCCAGTTCTGAGCACCACAATTCAAAAAGGATGTGGAGAAACTGGAGCATGTCCAAAGGAGGGCAACTAAGATGGTGAAGGGTCTGGAAACCATGCCCTATGAGGAACGACTTAGAGAGCTGGGGATATTTAGCCTGGAGAAGAGAAGGTTCAGAGGTGATATGATAGCCCTGTTTAAATACTTGAAGGGATGTCACATTGAGGAGGGAGCAAACTTGTTTTCTGCTGCTCCAGAGACTAGGACGCGGAACAATGGATGCAAACTACAGGAGAAGAGATTCCACCTCAACATTAATAATAATAATAATAATAATATGATTTATTTCTATACCGCCCTTCCATAGATCAGGGCGGTGTACAGCATATAAAAAACAGTAGGACATAAAAACCATTAAAACAAGCCGGTAACAATAAAACAATAAAAGCAGTAAAACCAGTAAGACAATAAAATCACAATAAAATCACAATTCTCAATATAAGTGCTAGTGCATATGCAGCAGCAGAACAGTGGGCGGCATTACAACAAGCAGATAAATAAAAGTCCATTCAGCGGTAAGCCTGGTTAAATAAATAGGTCTTTAAGTCCTTTTTAAATTGAGCAAGGGAGGGGGACAAGCGGAGATCGATAGGTAGAGAGTTCCAGAGACAGGGGGCAGAGATGGAATATGCCCTCTTCATCATACTCGCCAATCTAGTCTCCGGAACTCTCAGTAACCGCTGACCAGATGACCTAAGTGTGCGGGGCGGATTGTATGGGGAGAGACGGTCCTTCAGGTACCCTGGACCCAAGCCATATAGGGCTTTATAGGTAATAACCAGCACTTTGTACTGAGCCCGGAAGCGAATCGGCAGCCAGTGAAGATCTTTCAGAATTGGTGTTATATGGGCGGCCCTGGGAGCACCAGTGACCACCCGCGCTGCCATATTTTGGACCAGTTGTAGCTTCCGAGTGTGATACAAAGGCTGCCCCATGTAGAGCGCATTGCAGAAGTCCAACCGAGAGGTTACCAGAGCGTGTACTACGGTTTCAAGGTCCCTCCGGTCCAGGTAGGGACGCAGCTGGCGAATCAGCCGAAGCTGATAACAGGTGCTCCTGACCGTCGCGTCCACCTGAGAAGTCAGATGGAGCGACGAATCAAGGAGCACCCCCAGACTGCGTACTGTGTCCTTCACGGGGAGCGTGACCCCGTTCAGGACAGGTGGAACCACCTCCATCCCTGGACCGGGAGAACCTATCGCCAGTACTTCCGTTTTCTCTGGATTCAGGCTGAGTCTGTTTTCCCTCATCCAGTCCATTACCGATTCCAGACAGGCCACGAGAGGAGCGACGCCATCCCTGGTCACTGCATCAGTCGGAGACATAGAGAAGACTATTTGGGTGTCATCAGCGTACTGATAACACCGCGCCCCATGCCTCCGGATGATCTCTCCCAGCGGTTTCATGTAAATGTTAAAGAGCATGGGGGACAGAATGGCTCCTTGAGGAACCCCAGATGTAAGGGCCCTCTTATCGGAGCAAACGTCCCCCAGCTGCACCATCTGGAACCTCCCAGAGAGGTAGGACCGGAACCACTGGAGCGCAGTGCCCCCGATTCCCACCTCTGCCAGGCGTTCCAGAAGGATACCATGGTCGATGGTATCGAAAGCCGCTGAGATGTCCAAGAGCACCAACAGGGACACGCTACCCCTGTCGATGCCCAGACGGAGATCATCGACCAGGGCGACCATGGCAGTCTCAACCCCATAGCCCGCCCGAAAACCGGTTTGAAATGGATCTAGAAAATCCGTTTCGTCCAAGATCGATTGAAGTTGGAATGCAACCGCCCTCTCGATCACCTTCCCCAGAAATGGCAGCAGCGAGACTGGCCGATAATTATTATGAACCAGGGGGTCGAGGGAGGGCTTTTTCAATAACGGTCTTACAATGGCCAATTTAAGATGGTCAGGAAATTGTCCCTCCCTCAGAGATGTATTAATAATTTGGCGTAACAGCAAGGTTACCGCCGATCCCCCCTGGGCCACTAGCCACGAGGGGCAGGGATCGAGAGAGCAGGTTGTCTTCCGAACACTTCTAAGGATCTTGTCCACATCCTCGGTACCGACAGACTCAAACTGATCCAGTACAACAGAGTCCACGGAAGCTCTAGACGCCTCTATTCTGGGTTCTGCTTCAATTCTGGAGTCCAGACCTTCGTTTATCCGAGAGATTTTATCCGCGAAGAAGTTGTTAAATTGGTCACAGCAGGCCTTGGTTGGTTCAAGGATCTGGTTCGGGGCAGGAGGGAGCTGAGTTAGCTCCCTCACTACCCTGAACAGCTCTGCTGGACGCGACTCCGCGGACGCGATACGAGCAGCGAAGAACGAGTTCTTAGCTGCTTGTATCGCCTCTCCATAGTCCACCAAAAGGAGATCTAGGAGAGCCTTGTCGGATAAACGCTGGTGTTTCCGCCAGGCGTGCTCTAGCCGTCGCAGGACCCGCTTCCTTGCCCGGAGATCTTCCGTGTACCAGGGCTTCCTTTTGGAAGCAGGCCTGAGAGGGCGCTTGGGAGCGATACTGTGTATAGCCCTAGAGAGATCCGTATCCCAGGTGTTAACTAGGGCATCAACAGTGTCGCCGTCACTTCCAACCATAAACCCCTCTAGGGCTTCTTGGAACCTATCAGGTTCCATCAGCCTTCGAGGGTGGACCATTCTAATAGGTCCGCCACCCCCGGAGGGGATCTGGGTAGATGCCTTGATACTTGCCTCAACCAAGAAATGATCCGTCCATGACAGGGCGGAAGTGTTGGTGATTTCCGCCCACGGATTTTCCATGTCCGTACAGAAGACCAAATCGAGTGTATTCCCCGCACAATGCGTTGGACCCGAAACCAACTGAGACAGGCCCATGGCTGTCATGGTCTCCATGAATTCCCGAGCCGCACCAGATGGAACATTGTTGACCGCGAAGGGGATGTTGAAGTCTCCCAGGACTAGAAGCCTGGGGGACTCCAACATCAGCTCCGAGACCAACTGTGTCAGCTCGTTAAGGGAGTCTGTTAGCGCACGGGGTGGCCGGTAGACCAACAGAATCCCTAGACTGTCTCTAGCCTTCAGGGTCAGGTAAATACACTCGATATAGGTGGTCTGACGGACATGGTTCCTGGTTAGAGATAAGGTGTTTTAATGCACCAAGGCAACACCCCCCCCCCCGCCCACCTAACCTGCTCTGGTCCTTCACCGAGTACCCGGCAGGGAGGACCTGAGCCCACACAGCATCCGCCTCAGGCCCAAGCCAGGTCTCGGTTATGCAAGCCAGGTCACAATTGTTATCCTCGATTAAGTCATGTATGATGTGGGATTTGTTCTTGATGGACCTGGCATTGCACAGGAGCAGAGACAGGGTTTGTGGTACGGCTGGAGTGACCCTCAGGCCCCGTTGGTTAGGAGAAGGACTGGAAGGAGAGATAGATATTAAGCATCGATCTCGCCTTCCCCTGCAACACCAGTCCTTTCTCCTACCGTCATACTTCCCCTTGCCCCACACAACTTTGATAGGAGCCCCGCTTGTAATGAGACAGTTATCCCCTCCCTCCTCAGATAGAATTCCCTCTCCTTCCTTATTAAAATTCTCCATCCCCTCCACAGCAAAACAGGGTGATAGAGGGGGGGATGAAGGAAAGAGGTGCCACAGTCAATATAATAACCGGCTAAGTTCATTGTTGCTAAATGGAAAAAAAAAAAAAAAAAGCCTGTCCGCCGCTGGCCTCGGCGTGGAGCCGGGTGGGTGGTGGCTGGGGGTTGGGCCGCGGAGGCCTTTCCCCTCCCCTTGCTCTGCTGGTGCTGCTCCGCCTCCCTTCCTGACAGTAAGGGCTGTTCAACAGTGGAACACACGCCCTTGGAGATTGTGGTGGAGTCTCCTCCTTAGAGATCTTTAAGCAGAGGCTGGATGGCCATCTGTCAGGGATGCTTTGATTGGAAGTTCCTGCATGGCAGGGGGTTGGACTGGATGGCCCTTGTGGTCTCTTCCAACTCTATAATTCCATGAAAAACATAGAAAAGAGGTGCATTAAAAGGAATTAAATTATTACAATATTAAAACATCAGATAGATGAGCTAAGGCTTATAACTTTAACAAGTACAATAACATCCAAAATCCAGAAGGGAAAAATAAACTCCAGAGGAGGAGAATCCCTGACTCTCGAGGGAGTGTCTTCCACTTTTGACTAGCTCTTACTGTCAGAAAGTTTCTCCTAATGTTTAAGTGGGATCTCTTTTCCTATAGCTTGCATCCATTTGGGCTCAAAATATAGGTCATGCAACAGATTTTCTAAAATGGAGGAAAGTATTTAAAAAACTCACAAAAAATGAGATAAAATTTATATTAAATGCCTTATAGGTGATACCTATCACCTAAACAACGATCAAAAATGTATAAACATGTAAATAATAAATGCTGATATCATCAGTGCTGGTCATGCAGTAAAATTCAAAAATTTTGGAATTCTATTCACAAAGTGGTTGAAGAAATATTGAAAATAATAATCCAAATGAAACCGAAACTATATCTATTACAAATGATAGAGGATTAACTAGATTACAAAAATGCTAGAGCATTATATGGCATCAGCAGCTAGAATTGCAATAGCTTAGAAATGGAGAGAGAGGTCAATCCCTTCAGTACAAGAATGGTCTATAAAACTATTAGAGATGGCTAAAGTAGACAAATTGACATTTATTGAAATATGAAAGCTTAGGTAAATTGATGGAAAACTGGGAACCAGTATTGAAATAAATAAGTAATATTTGGGGTGAAATATCAAATATAAGTTTAAAGATTAACCAGGAATAATTGTTATATTGAGATTTGGGACTCAGATTAATCAGAATTTTTAACACTGTATCAAGAAGTACTGTTCTTGAATAAAGAACAGTACAAATAATATGTATAAACACCCAGTACAGATAGCGGAGGAAGATGAAAGGATGTTATGTTTTTATGTTCAATAATAAAAGAAAAGATTTGATAGCTCAATTCTGTTTAAATAACATCACTTCAATCTCTTGTGGCACAGGATTTATTTAAAATTACTACATAATCGAGAATTAAACTGAAGCTGACATAACATCCCATTGGGTATCTGTTTATTTTATTCTGTTTTGATTAGTATGACCTATCATATTTCTACAATGTACATTTGCACAACACTTAAAATGCTGCTTTGGCTGTTCCATCACACAGAAAAAACTCCCTGCAGATGAGATTGGAATTGATGCAATGTTACCCCCAGTTGCCCTAAATGTCAACAGTGTCCACTGCACCTCTCTGGAGTGTCAAACAAGCCAATAATCTTGTGGTACAGCCAATTAGGCTTTCTAGTGTGTCAAAACCCATCTGAAATAGTTACACACTAGTGTGAGTTGTTTGATGACAACTGTGTATTTTCTCAACAAAACTCATACCACACTCTTATGCACTGAAATGGTTTCCCCCCATATGACGTTTTTGATGAGTAGTGAGGTTTGGCTTCTGATTGAACCTCTTTCCACACTCTAAACACTGAAATGGCTTCTCTCCTGTATGACTTCTTTGATGGTAAGTCAATCCTATCTTTTGACTGAACCTCTTTCCACACTCTAAGCACTGAAATGGCTTCTCTCCTGTATGACTTCTTTGATGGTTAGTCAATCCTATCTTCTGACTGAACTTCTTTCCACATTCTAAGCATTCAAATGGCTTCTCTCCTGTATGACTTCTTTGATGAGTAGTGAGGTTTGGCTTCTGATTGAACCTCTTTCCACACTCTAAGCACGGAAATAGCTTCTCTCCTGTGTGCCTTCTTTGATGAATATTGAGTCTTTGCTTGTGACCGAACCTCATTCCACACTCCAAGCACTGAAATGGCTTCTCTCCTGTATGACTTCTTTGATGGTTAGTCAATCCAATCTTCTGACTGAATTTCTTTCCACACTCTAAGCACTGAAATGGCTTCTCTCCTGTATGACTTCTTTGATGGTAAGTCAATCCTATCTTCTGACTGAACTTCTTTCCACACTCTAAGCATTCAAACGGCTTCTCTCCTGTATGACTTCTTTGATGAGTAGTGAGGTTTGACTTCTGATTGAACCTCTTTCCACACTCTAAACACTGAAATGGCTTCTCTCCTGTATGACTTCTTTGATGGTAAGTCAATGCTGTCCTCTGACCAAACTTCTTTCCACATTTTAAGCACGGAAATGGCTTCTCTCCTGTATGACTCCTTTGATGGTAAGTCAGTCCTATCTTCTGAGTGAACCTCTTTCCACACTCTAAGCACTGAAATGGCTTCTCTCCTGTATGACTTCTTTGATGGTAAGTCAATCCTATCTTCTGACTGAACTTCTTTCCACATTCTAAGCACGGAAATGGCTTCTCTCCTGTGTGCCTTCTTTGATGAACAGTGAGTCTTTGCTTGTGACTGAATCTCATTCCACACTCCAAGCACTGAAATGGCTTCTCTCCTGTATGACTTCTATGATGATTTGTAAGGTTTATCTTCTGACTGAACTTCTTCCCACACACTAAGCATTCAAACGGTTTCTCTCCTGTATGACTTCTTTGATGATTTGTAAGGTTTATGTTCTGACTGAATTTCTTTCCACACTCCAAGCACTCAAATGGCTTCTCCCCTGTATGTCTTCTTTGATGACAAGTGAGGTTTGACTTCTGGCTGAAGCTCCTTCCACACTCCAAGCATTTAAATAGTTTCTCCCTTGTATGACTTTTTTGACAACAAGTGTGATCTGTCTTCTGTTTGAAACTCTTTCCACAGTCCAAGCATTTGAATGGGTTCTCTCGTGCATGAATTCTTTGATGGCACGTAAGGCCTGTCTTCCATCTGAAATTCTTTCCACATTCCAAGCAAGGAAAATGTTTCTCTCCTGTATGAACTACTTGATGAGAAGTGAGGGGTGTCTTTTGAAAGAACCACTTTCCAAATTTCAAGCATTTAAATGGCTTCTTCCCTGTGTGAATTCTCTGATGGTATATAAAGTATGTTCTCCATCTGAAGCTCTTTCCACACTCCAAGCATTTAAATGGTTTCTCCCCTATATGACTTGCTTCATGACCAGACAAGTTCTCTCTACAAATAAAGCTTTTTCCACACTCCAAACTCTGAAATGGTTTCTCTCCTATGTGAACTGCTTGATGAGAAGTGAGGTTTGTCTTTTGTCTGACGTTCTTTGCACATGCCAAGCTCTGAAAAAGTTTCACACTCATGTACGTTTTTTGATGGGAAATCAGAGCTTTCCTAACACTGAGGAATTTTCCATATTCACCACCACTGAAAGAAATTAGCCGTGTGTCAGCTCTCACATGACAATTAAGGCTTGCTTTAAAATGGAAGCTTCTTCCACACCGAAGGCAAATATATCTATTCTTTTTCTTTCTTTCTTTCATCATTTCTTGGACTGAGATCCCATAGACCTCACTATTGTGAGAAGCAGATGGTTTGCTCTTCCCCTTTCCTTGACACTCAGTGTTTCTTCCATTCTCTTCCACCGATTTATAGTTGGCTCTCTTGCACAATACCCTGCATGGTTCCTCTTCATTCTCACCCAATGGCTCTTCAGCATCTGAAAAGAGAAGAACTGATCAGAACCCCAGAGAAACAAAGACACAGTTCTTGGGTGCTGTTCTTCTATTTGTCTGTATTTTGCCGTTTTCCAATTACAAAGTCAACACAGCATACACTTGTAGCCAAAATATTATCATACAAAATTTAAAAAATGCTTCTATACTCACGAACCATTAAAAAGAATACGTAGCAACAAATATAAAAAACACAGCATGTGAAAGGCCTTTCCCCTCGAGCTGTTACTGCTCAAATTAAAAAGGTAAAGTAAAAGCAGTCCCTTGACATGAATGTCTAGCCGTAACTGAGTGTAGGGGGTGGTGCTCATCTCCGTTTCTAAGCTGAAGAGCCAGCATTGTCTGAGGACTGCTCTGGTAGTCATGTAGCCAGCATGACTGCACCGAACACTGTTACCTTCCCACCAAAGTGGTACTTATTTATCTATTTAATCCCTTTTTAGGGGTGGGAGGTGGGGATGAGATTAGTTTATTTTAACTGTTGTGTTTTAACTTCTTCTTGTAACCTGCCCCGATTCTTGCTCAGAGGGGCGGGCTAGAAATAAAAATTATTATATTATTATTTGCATTTGCATATTTTTGAACTGCTAGGTTGGTAGAAGGTGGAACTAGTGATGGAAGCTCACCCCATCATGCCACACACAGGACTCAAATTGCCAACCTTCCAATCTCCCAATTGTCAGAATTGGCGTCTTAACCACTAAGCCAACACATCAAATAAGCCATCAGTCCAAATAAATACAGTGGGCCCTTGGTATCCACGGGGGATACCAAAGTCCACGGATGCTCAAGTCCCATAGTACTTAATGGTGGTGTGGCCACATGCCACCATTGAGGACAATGGCACTCCCCCCCCCACCCCCCCGATGCCAGCCTCGCTGCTTTCATGGCAGTAGGCAGCTGCCTCTTCTTCTTCCTCTTCCCCGCCTCCTCCTCCTGTTCTCCCATTGTCGCTGCCACAATTCTTTCTCCTCCTACTCCTCCCCCAATCTTCCTCCTCCTTCTCCCCGAGCAAGTATCATTCCCCTCCAAGGAATAAGTCACCTTTTTGGGGGAGGGGGTGTCTTGGTCTCTTTCTCTTGGTGTGTGTGGAGCGTTGAGGCACAACAAAGCCCATAATCCCATCTCTTGGCTAGGCTACCTTGGGTTAATGGGAGGTGAAATGCCAAGCAGCTGGGGACCTACATTTTATTACATTTTGTATGGAATAAGTCCCAAACTAATACTGTAACGGTTTTCAAGAACTGTTCTCCTCTCTTCCACCTCATCTCAACTCTTCTTTTCCTCATCCTTTTCCTTCCTCGTCTTACCTTCCTCTATCACCCTACTACTGCCTGTTTTCCCTTCCTTCCTTCCTTCCTTCCTCGTCCTCCCTCCCCCTTGCTTCCCCACCTCCTTCTCCACTTCCACCCCTGTCCTTGCTGGGCTTGCCATCCGCAGATTCTCAAACATGTGGGTGGCAGACTGTAGGGAAGAAGAGAAGCAACGAAACTGCTAGCTTAGCCTCTTTTAAGAAGGGATTTCCAGAGCCTGGGAGTGGCAATCTTAACACAGTTAGTTGGCTGACGCCCATTTGCATCAACCTGAGAAAGCTACTGCAGAAAGAAATGGGAGTCTAGAGACACACCAATGACTTTCCTACGAGACAGCTTACAATAAGCATGTAGAGAGATCTTGTAGCACCTTTGAGTCTAACAGAAGGCAAAATTTTAACAGTATGGTATGAGCTTTCGTAGACTTAAGTCTACTTCCTCAGATGCATTTGGCATACAACAAGTTCCCTCCTTTCTCTGAAAGCTGGATGCTGTAAGGATTTCTTTTAATCTGAAGAATTGAAGGCTATTAGTTTCATTCTTATCAACCCCATCTCTTCTAATCCCTTGAAATCTTTTCTTTTACACACTAAGTTTGTAAGCAGGCACTATCTGGGTTCAATCCCAATCTCAGGAAAAATGCTGCAGAAACATTTTTAGCCATAACACAACTCTCACAGCTCAAGTGACGTTTTTGGACTGAAATTCCAAAAGTTGTATATAATGCAACTTTTTAAAATCTTGCTTTTTTGTTACTGATGGTCCTGAACTATAAGGGACCCCTGAATTACAAGCAGTCTCTTTGCTTATGCCAGTTTATTGGGGGTGGGGGTAGAAGGAATGATCATTCTTAATGAATTTGTCATGAAAATTATTTTGTTTCTATTTTTCCATATCACCAAGCAGATATAAAGCACTCATTCCTATACAAAAAACTGAGGAAATGACACCAAGACCAGGAATTGCAATGGTGTCAGGTGCTATGCATGGCATTAAATAAGAATTTATGCACTACATAACTTTTAAAAGTAATATAGTGGAATGTGTTCAGTTCTGGGCATCACAATTCAAAAAGCACATTGAAAAACTGGAGCGTGTCCAAAGGAGGGCAACTAAAATGGTGAATGGCCTTGAAACCATGCCCTATGAGGAACGCCTTAGGGAGCTGGAGATGTGTAGTTTGGAGAAAATAAGGTAAAGGGGTGATATGATAGCCCTGTTTAAATACTTAAAGGGATGTCATATTGAGGAGGGAGCCAGCTTGTTTTCTGCTGCTCCAGAGACTAGGACGCAGAACAATGGACACGAATTGCAGGAAAAGAGATTCCACCTCAACATTAGGAGGAACTTCCTGACAGTAAGGGCTGTTCGACAGTGGAACAAACTCCCTCATGGTGGAATCTCCCTCTTTATAGGTATTTAAACAGCTGGATGGCTATCTGTCAAGTATGCTTTGATTTCAGAGTTCCTGAATGGCAGGGGGTTGGACTGGATGGCCCATGTGGTCTCTTCCAATCTATGATTCTATGATTCTAATGCTTTGTCTTAAACATTGTATTCATCATTTTAAAAAAAAAACCATTAGATAAACATTTATTTTTCAACAGTTTCCAGGGAAAAAGTCTTTGGAGGAAAAAAATTCCCTAACATTTCCCTTTTGTTGGCCTTCACATCTCTAGATAAAGTTCTGCCAGCTTAGGGTGCTATGTGATATGAAATCAGAAACATCCAGGCTGGAAGATGACAATTCTTAAAAACAATAATACTAAAAAAAAAATGATGATTTTGGGCAGTTATGTTTGATGAGCCACAAGAAGGAAAAACTCTTACCCAAAGAGGACACGAGCCCCAAAGTCTCCTCCATCACTTCCCTGTGCAGGGCCCATTGTCCTGGGTCTAGCAAGGCCCACTCCTCCTCACTGAAAAACACAGCCACCTCTTCGAAGGTCACCTGAAGAACAAAATGTGACTTAAAACAGGTGTGATTCTCCATGTGTAGAGTCACCATGTATAGCATCAAGACCCAGCCCTCTAGGAATCTTGTTTCCTACCTGATCCAGCCTCACTGAAGCTGTACTATCATGAGATGAACCAGTCTGCACTGTCCATGCCCTTGTTTGATCTGTGAAAGACACAAAAGGAGAAAGGGCAAATCATATACCAATTCTACTATTTCTGACTGAAGTGTTTCCCTAGTCACCAAACGGAGACAAATTTATACCAAGTATACAGAAGTTGGAGGTGGCAGGTAACTCAGAGTAGCTCCAAAATCAGAACAAGTATTAAAATCTTGTACACATATACAGTTGCCCCTCTGTTTTCGCGGGGGATCCTTTTTGGACCCCCCCCCACCATGAAAATGGAGGCTTGCACATATTCAAGCCCTATAGGGTTGAATGGGGTGCATGCCCGTGTGCGCGTGCCATTGAAAATAGCGGAGGTCGCCCCTCTGTGGATTTTCAAGGTCATGGATCTCAGATCCACAAATTAGGAGGGACAACTATACAGAGCAACAAAAAGAAAAAAAGGGAAAATACAAAATGGTAACCTGTGCATCAAGGTTCCTTTTTTTACTTACCAGAGAGGAATGGCTGGAAGAAAAACAAACAGCTTCATTTATATATCGCTTCATACCGCCTAAGGAGTGTCTAAGCAGTTTACAACTGTAAGCTACTTGCCCCCAACAATCTGGATACTCATTTTAGCGACCTCGGGAGGATGCAAGCCTGAGTTGAGCTTGAGCCCTTTTGTTGGTCTTGAACTCACAACCTTATGGTTTTGAGTGAGTGGCTGGAGTACAGGCATTTAACCACTGCGCCACCAGGAAAAGAGCCCCCCTTCATCCTTACCTATTGAAGCAGAGCCTCTCCCCCAGTCAGGCCGGATCCACTTAGTTTCTGAAAAACCCTTCTCTGCCTCAGATGTCTCTTCCACGAAGGTGTCCTACACCGGAAAAAGCGGCAAAGATCACAAAACAGAGGAAAGTAAGTTAGTTTGGTCCATCACCATTATGGAAAAGTGGGTACATAAGACATTTAAGAAAATAAATATTCCCCCAGACCTTTCAAAGTGCTAGAATGAAACACGCTCACCTGCTGCTCTTTCTGCTTCTTGTCCTCTGCCTGATTCAGGAGGAAGCTTTCTGCCAGGGCCACTGCCTGGGAACTGGTCTCTGCTCCACACTCTTTCACCCAGGCTGACATCTCTGGGGGAAGGATAGCCAAGAACTGCTCCAAGATCACCAAATCCAGCATCTGAATCTTTGTGTGCTTTTCTGGCTTCAGCCACTGGCAACAGAGCTTGAAGAGGTGGCTGCAAACCTTTCTGGGCCCTTCAGCCTCCTCATAGCAGAACTGCCTGAAATGCTGACACTGTGCATCTGAAGTAAGCATATCTTTCCTCTGCTTGTGCTGTGTGGTTCCTTCCCAGAATGTTCCACTGCTTGCAGCTTGAACATCAGTAAGGCCTTTTCCTAATTCCAGTCCAGTGGAGTCTTGCATTTCCTTCTTTGACTGGCAAAGATTAGTAACAAACTAACTTTTTCTCTTTTTGCTATATTCTCCTGCAAGGCAAAAAAGTAAGTAATAATAATAATAATAATGAATAATGGCATGGTGTTGGGTGAGTGAGCTATTAGAACCATCTCTCTGAAGTTGGAAGTACACAGCATGAACTTCCAGGCGTGGGCCTATGTACTGATCTGTCTGTGTAACTTACTGATGTACTGTATTCAGGTCTTTTGCTCCAAATTTCAAGTCTCTACTCTCACACCCTGCAGATGTCAAATCCGAAGTCAAGTGTAAAGTTTCGGAGCCAACACTAACAGAAAAAAAGAGGTGGGGCATGTTTCTCAATGGAGAACAGCAAACGTGTTAGGCTGAGATCTGCTCAGCAGCCTGTTTCTGCTACACTTCAGAGAAGTGTTCTAAAGATTTTCCAAAGCTTTAGGATCCTTCCTTCTCAAGCCCATTGCCTAATGGATTTGCTAATTCCCTCCAAGAAACATACTCTAAGCTCTGGGGTCTTGTCTGCTGCTCAAAGTCAATGACCCCAGCACATCAGTCATTAAAAATATACAAGTCACAAGTCTTCAGTCAGTGTGTTGGTTCTGGCCAAACTGAGTTCAAGTCAAGTCGTTGAAGCAACTTGAGTCTGAGTCAATCAACTGAAGTCTAAATCACTGGCAACTCTTAATAATAATAATAATAATAATAATAATTATTATTATTATTATTGAATAATGCTGATTCTCCACCAGGCACAGGACTATTGTTAAGTCTAATGATTTATGTTTGTGGCACAGGATGATTTGTGTTGTGCAATATGAAATCTGTACTGATCTCTTTTTTTGATAAAATTACCAGCTTGGTAGATGAAGGGAATGCTGTGGATATAGTATACCTCGATTTCAGTAAGGCCTTTGACAAGGTTCCCCATGACATTCTTGCAAACAAGCTTGCAAAATGTGGGATAGACAAGGTAACTGTTACATGGATTTGTAATTGGTTGACTGGCCGAACTCAAAGGGTGCTCAACAATGGCTCCTTTTCATCCTGGAGAGAAGTGACCAGTGGGGTCCCACAGGGTTCTGTCCTGGGCCCGGTGCTATTCAACATCTTTATTAATGATTTGGATGACAGAATTGGGGGCATACTTATCAAATTTGCAGATGACACTAAACTAGGAGGAGTAGCTAATATCCCAGAGGACAGGATCAAATTCAAAATGACCTGAATATACTAGAAAGCTGGGCCAATGCTAACAAGATGAAATTCAACGCAGAGAAATGTAAGGTTCTGCACTTAGGGAGGAAAAATGAAATGCACAGATATAAAATGGGGGACACCTGGCTAAATGAGACCACATGTGAAAGGGATCTAGGAGTCCAAGTAGACCATAAGCTGAACATGAGTCAACAGTGCGATGCGGCAGCTAAAAAGGCCAATGCAATTTTAGGCTGCATCAATAGAAGTATAGTTTCTAGATCAAGGGAAATAATAGTGCCACTCTATTCTGCTTTGGTCAGGCCCCACCTGGAATACTGTGTTCAGTTCTGGGCACAATTCAAAAAGGATGTAGAGAAACTGGAGTGGGTCCAAAGGAGGGTGACTAATATGGTGAAGGGACTGGAAACCATGCCCTATGAGGAACGCCTTAGGAAACTGGGGATGTTTAGCCTGGAGAAGAGAAGGTTAAGAGGTGATATGATAGCCCTGTTTAAATATTTGAAGGGATGTCATATTGAGGAGGGAACAAGCTTGTTTTCTGCTGCGGCAGAGACTAGGACACGGAACAATGGATATAAATTGCAGGAAAAGAGATTCCACCTCAACATTAGGAGGAACTTCCTGACAGTAAGGGCTGTTCGACGGTGGAACACACTCCCTCGGAGCATAGTGGAGTCTCCTTCCTTGGAGGTCTTTAAGCAGAGGCTGGATGGCCATCTGTCAGGGATGCTTTGATTGGAAGTTCCTGCATGGCAGGGGGTTGGACTGGATGGCCCTTGTGGTCTCTTCCAACTCTATGATTCTATGATTCTATTGATTTAAGCTGATGAAGACTATAAGAAGTCGAAACGGCCTCATAAGTCTCCGGAGGTAGCCGTCTTACCCTCCAGGATCCAAAGGCATTGCTTTACCCTCCAGGATCCAAAGACATTGCTATTTACATGAAGTGTTTGCATCACAAGTGTCATTGATTATTGTGTGGACTGTTTTGAAAAAAATAGAGAACATATTGCTCTATATATTATATGTTTTTCATGACTCTGATATCACATAAAGTTTGGCTGTTAGATGTATGGTTTGTTTATTAATCTGGGATATAATTTTATCTATATATAGTTTGCTCAGTTGTTTTCTTCCAGTTTTGTAAACCTCCTGCACATTGTTTTGCTCCAGAGACTTGAACATGGGACAATGGATGCAACCTGCAGGAAAAGAGATTCCAGCCCAACATTAGGAGAAACCTCCTGACAGTAAGGGCTGTTGGACAGTGGAACACACTCCCTCGGAGAGTGGTGTAGTCTACCTCTTTGGAGGTCTTTAAGCAGAGGCTGGAGGGCCATCTGTCAATGGGGATGCTTTGATTGGGAATTCCTGCATGGCAGAAGGGGGCTGGACTGGATGGCCCTTGGGGTCTCTTCCAACTCTATGATTCTATTGGCCCGATGGAGCTGTTCTGCCTCTCTTTCCCTCTGAAGCTGGGTGATTCTCCCACTCTTTTGCCCTTTCCCCCTCTCTGAAGCCCCTTTCCTTCCCCAACCCCTACTTCCCCATCATCATCTCTTCTCTTCTTCTGCTGCAGCATATTTCCATGTCAAGTCTTAGAATCATAGAGTTGGAAGAGACCACAAGGGCCATCCAGTCCAACCCCCTGCCAAGCTCTCTAAGTGAGCTCAATCAATTGGGCCTATAGTTATCTAGAGAGCTCCTGGCTGCTAGCTCCTTCTAGACTCTAAGAGCCAAGCCTCTGATTTACTTCCTCTGAATCCCCACAACCCCTTAAGGGAATAGTGAAAAGAAAAGTACTGTATAAAGATTCAATGAGCTGCCCTCCAACACTGTGCCTAGGCCACCTTCTCCTCTGTACTTCCAACCCACCTTGGCTATCAAATATAAAATGAGTATTTCAAAATTTAAGCTCTTACCCAATCAAAATGGACAAAGAGAACCACCAGATTTCCCTTTGGCTAGGTATAATCCCAGAGTTCCTCTGCAAGCAGTTATAGAGAATGAGTGAACCAAAGGAAATGGCTCACACTTTCAAATTTGAAGCTCTTACCCAATCAAAATGGACACAGAGAACCACCAGGCTTCCCTTTGGCTAGGTCTTCTAATCTCTCCTCCTTCCCCACCCTCTTCTCCCCATCCCTCCCTCCTTCCCTTCACCCCCTGCCCAGCCTGGAGGATGGCTCTCAGAGGACTCAAGAGGATGAGAGCCTCTGGCTGGGACCTGAGTCTGCAATTGAGGAGCCTGAGGCTGGGCCTAGCTCTGCTAGAGGTTCAGCAGCCAAGTCTGCCTGTGGCTGAGTCTGTGGACATATAGACACAGGAAGATCAGGGCAGTGTGCCTACCTTCAGGGAGCGTTGAGCCGAAAGGGAGGGCCCTCGAAGAACACGGAGGCTTTATCTGAAATGTGCCTGGTTGCCAGTGAGGATCTGACCGTCTTGAGGAAAGACTCTGTCGGGAGATACGAAAACAAAGGACGGCACTTGCCCATAGAGAATCATTCGCGCATGGAGAATACTTGCCCGTAGAGAATAATGGGGATTGCTTGCCCATAGAGAATCATTGGAGATTGCTGGTCCATAGAGAACAAAGGGGATTGCTTGCCCATGGAGAATAATGTGGATTGCTTGCCCATAGAGAATAATGGGGATTGCGTGCCCATAGAGAATAATTGGAGATTGCGTGCCCATAGAGAATAATTGGAGATTGCTTGCACATAGAGAATAATGGGGATTGCTAATAATAATAATGCTAATAATGCTAATAATAATAATAATAAATAATGGGGAGTTCAAATAGGATGGGAGTTTCTCAAAAAGGAGATACTAAAGGCACAATTTCAAACAGTTCCAATGAGGAAGAAAAATGGAAGATGCCTCAAGCCAGGATGGATGAACTTTCAACTGAGATGAGTTTTAAACAGAACATGTATAACAAATGGAAAAATGGGGAAATCACCAAAGAGGAATTCAAACAAATAGCCAGCAGAGGTTAGAGGTTAAGAACAATAAAAAGTGTTAGTCTGGGTTTTTTTTAAAGTAGAGATTTGCTTTCATGCCTGGCAAACAACTCTTTCCTCCAGTATAATATATCCAATGATTCTCTATGGGCAAGTAATTGCCATGTTTTCCTAAAGGGCAAGTCTTTTCCAAGGGTTTCCCTATGGGCAAATAATCTCTATGTTTCTCTATGGGCAAGTAATCTCCATTATTCTGTATGGGCAAGTATTCCCCACAATCCTCATTATTCTCTCTGGGCAATGAGACCCTAATGATTCTCTATGGTCAAGTAATCCCCATAATCCCCATTATTCTCTCTGGGCAAATAATCTCTATGGGCAAGTAATCTCCATTTTTCTCTGTGGGCTAGTCTTCCCCATAATCCCCATGGTTTTCTCTGGGCAATCACTCTCCAATGACTCTCTATGGGCAAGTGGGGGCAACTCTGAGGCCCAGTTCAGGAGTGCTTAGGAACAGTGTTTTGTGATGTTTTCCAAGGATGGGGGGAAGTGCCTCTGGACCTTTTGGAAGGTCTGGGGCTTCCTGGTCTCCCTGGGGCAGCCCTTCAAAGTCCAAGCCAACTGCTGAGAAGGGGAGCAGCCCAGACTGGGCCAAGGAGGGGAACAGCCAGCGGGGAGCCAGAGAAGACAGGGCCTGAGAATAGAGAAGGGGAGGGTCAGCACTGGATTCTCATGTCTCCCAATGTCTGCCTTTGGATGGAAGGACAGTCTAGAGAGGTTTAGGCTTTGCAATGTAGCCCAGGAAAAGGGCTAGAATAGTCCCTCTCTCTAGGGCAGAGGTACCCAACCAGTGGCCCTCCGGCTGTTTTGGACTTCAGCTCCCAGAACCCCATTGGCCAAGGTGGCAGGGAGGGCGTTATGACGTAGGAAGGAAATCTGCATGTGGCTGCTGAGTGGCTGGTGGCGCAGTGGTTAAATGCCTGTACTGCAGCCACTCACTCAAAACCATAAGGTTGCGAGTTCAAGACCAGCAAAAGGGCTCAAGCTCGACTCAGGCTTGCGTCCTTCTGAGGTCGCTAAAATTGAGTACCCAGATTGTTGGGGGCAAGTAGGTTACAGTTGCAAACCGCTTAGACACTCCTTAGGCGGTATGAAGCGGTATATAAATGAAGCTGTTTGGTTTTTTGTTTTGTTCTGGGAGATGATGAAGTCCAAAACCTCTTTGGCCTTCACTGACTGGCTCTTCCCTTTCCTCCCGCCTCAACTCCTCTGAGGAAAGAAAGGGTTCCCTGGCTGCCTCCCTGGTACCACTTCTGGGTCAAGCAGAGAGGGACTGTGGTTGTTGTCAGGGAAACCACCCCCCTTCAATGTTCACAAACACTCCTTAATCCCTCCACCTCAGGAGCTGCCCCTCCTCTGGCTGCATCCACACTGGAGAGAGAACCCGCCTTGGCACGGCTTTAACTCTCTTTGTCTGGCTCAAGGCTATGGAATTCTGGGAGTTGGAGTTTGTTGTGGGGCCCAGAGCAGAGCTTTGCTCCGCTCTGGGTCCACAACAAACTCCAACTCCCAGAATTCCATAGCCTTGAGCCAGACAAAGAGAGTTAAAGCGGTGCCAAACCGGATTATTTCTCTAGTGTGAACACAGCCATAGTTAAAAGGAGGCATCCTGGGGAATCCTCTCCTTAAAAACCTCCAGAGACTCTGCCACATTTTGAGGCAGCAGCTCATTCCTGTTGAAAGAATGGATTTGAAAAGACAGAAACAAAAACAAAACAAAAAAACCCTCAAAGGTTATTATAAATAAGCTTTATCTACATTTGTTTAAAAGGGTAACAAACAACGTATATAATAAAAGTATACAAAATCAATATATACAAAAGCAAACCATAGTAATAATGGCAAGCGCAATAACAAATAGCAAGTAATACAAATGATACTGAAGCAAATTACCATTGTGGTTTCGCTTCCCTTTTTAAAGTGCGCAGTTGCATCGGTGCACCATGAATGAACCCTTTTATTTTCTAATAATAATAATAATAATTATTATTATTATTTATACCCCACCCCTTTGAGATCAATCAAGGCAGCTTACACATTAAAATACTATTACATCAATAAAACAAACTGCATCCCTCCCCCCTTAAAAAGATATTAAATCCGCTACAATTTAAGTTTATGAATAAACTTCATTTTATAAATGAATTGACATTTTATGCGCAGTTGCATAACAGTTACAGCATCCCAGAGTCCCTACTAAACATGTCTAGGATTCGGATTAGGGCTGGAGCTAGGGTTTGGGAGCTTTAAAAAACTGTGCAATTGCACTGCAGCATTTAGACACAGCTGTGCAGTTACACCCTTTTTAAAAAGAAGCTGGGAAAAGCAGGTCCTTTTTAAAGCTGCTTTTCCCCCACTAAAATCCAAAAGAAGTGCATTCATGACAAACTTTCAGTGTGGGTCATCTAAAGGCTACACTTTCATGCAGGCATGAACTCACCCCTTTTTGCCAGTCTAGATCAGCCCAGAATGTTTTGTTAGTGTTCTTTTTTATCTGGATTTTTTGGGGGTCTTTTTTGTTGATCTGTTGATTTTATGCAATAAACAATAAACAAAAAAAAAAGGCTGAGAACAGAGTGAGTAAAAGACGGGGAGGGAGAGATTCACAACTAAATAATGAATTATATATAACTAAAGCTAGCCTTATGAATGCTCAAAAGTTGATTAGAGCTGGACGTATACAGCTGAAGATCATCGGTATTTTCAGTAGCTCCCCATTAACCCTATAATGGTCATTGATCCTATAATGACTCAAGTATAGAGCTTGTCACTATTCCAACAATTCCATGGTCTGTCAGGAAGTCCTTCCTAATGTTGAGGTGGAATCACTTTTCCTGTAGCTTGTCCAGTGTTCCAGGCCCGATTCTCTTGACCTATTTCCCCATTTCTTTCTCTTATAGTTTCTCTTTAAAATGGAGGCTTTTGAACAGAGCAAGGAACCCAGACTGAACTGGACTGCTAAACAAGTCAGGACATCTCACTCATTGCTCATTGAAAGCATGTAAAAGTGCAAGTATATAAATAGAGACCACTTCAGTGGGAAGGTAACAGCGTTCGGTGCAGTCATGCTAGCCCCATGACCGCTGGAGTCGTCTTCGGACAACACTGGGCTCTTTGGCTTAGTAACAGAGATGAGCATCAATCCCCTACAGTTAGTTACAACTAGACATTCCTGTCATGGGGAAACCTTCACCTTTTTGTTCCAGACCAAGAGAGCTATGTCTCTGTATTCTAACTGAAGTACATAAACATTTCTACATTTTTGTACATGAGACTTTTTACTGTTTATATTTTAAACAAAATTTATTGTCTGTTTATTTTTAAGCGATAAACAAACATATTTCATCAGTCAAGGATATTTAAATTATTACAGTTGGATAATAAAACATTTTACAACTCTTCACGACTCATACCAACCATTCCTTTAAAGATGGTTTCAAACTCAGCCCTTTCCCCTTTAGATATTAAAAGGCCACATTGCCAATAATTTTTGATACCTGTTATCCAGAATTCATTGGACACTTGCTTTCCTCTTTATACCGGTGTCCATTAAGACAGTCATTACTTCTTTAAACCTCTACATCAATCTCACTCATCCTTTCCAGTTACTTGCCACTTGAAATTCTTACAGAAGATGTACTGTTTTGAGACAGGTGGGTGACATTCCTTTGCAACATTATCAAGTCCTACAAACCACTTTTTAACAATGATAATGATAATAATAATAATAATAATAATAATAAATTGCCTTTATTCTTCAATTAAAATTCATTCTGAAATCTCAGCATTCATGGGGGGTATCCTTGAGATATTTAGTCAAATAAGGTCTCCATTTTAAGAGATATTATTTCCACATCTCACATAATCCTCCACACTTTTGTTGTGAAATATGGTAGTTTCTTGTAACAGCATTTTACACAGTGATAGTTTTTCCTATGGTGATTCCTGTGGTTTGGTACCAGCAGGGAGGCTGCAATGAGATCCACATTCCAAGCCTTTACCAGGCTTCTCCCCAACTGCATGACTTAATATGAGATAAGCATTACGGTAAATTCTGACTGAAGCTTATTTCTTATTACCTGTTTGGACAGTTTCTGGCTTCCAACAATCCAAGCACTTAAAGGGTTTCCTCCTTGTGTGCTTTTCTTAATAAGAGTTGACTTGGTTTATACAATGTGTGGATGTTCGGGAGTGTCATGAAATGTGAGGGACAACTGAAGCACTTTCCATAGTTCAAGCATTTAAATGGTTTATTCCTAGTATTAATTCTTTAAAGTCACATAAGGTGTCAGCTTCTGCTATATAGCTCCTTTCACTCTCTCCTGCCACATTCAAAGCATTTAAATGGTTTTTCTCCTGTGTGAGTCACTTTAAGACAGGTGAGGCTTATTTTCTGACTATAGCTCTTGCCACACTCTGAGCAATTCAACATTTTCTTCCTTGCATGAGTTCCCTGATGCCGTGTGAGGCTTGTTTTCCGAGTGAAACTTTTCCCGCACTCCAAGCATATAAATAGTTTCTCCCCTGTGTGCATTGCTTGATGGCTATTGAAACTTATTTTTTTAATGAAACTTTTCCCACACTCCAAGCATTTAAATGGTTTCTCACCTGTGTGTGTTACCAGGTGATGCGTGAGGTGGGTCTTCTGAGTAAAGCTTTTCCCACACTCACAGCACTGAAATGGTTTCACCCCAGAGTGAGTTGCTTGATGACGTGTGAGGTGCGTCTTTTGACTAAAGGTCTTTTCACACTCCAAGCATTTAAATGGTTTCTCCCTTGTGTGCATTGCTTGATGACGAGTAAGGCTCATTTTCCTAATGAAACTTTTTTCACACTCCATGCATTTAAATGGTCTCTCCCCTGTGTGAGTTGCTAAATGATGAGTGAGGTGCGTCTTCCAACTGAAGCCTTTCCCACATTTCGAACATTTAAATGGTTTTTCTCCTGTGTGCATTGCCTGATGGCGAGTGAGGCTTATTTTCTGACTAAATTTTTTTCCACATACCAAGCATTTAAATTGTTTTTCTCCTCTGTGCATTGCTTGATGGCGACTGAGGCTTATTTTCTGACTGAAACTTTTTCTACACTCCAAGCATTTAAAAGGTTTCTCCCCTGTGTGAACTGCCTGATGACAAGTGAGGAGTGACTTCTGACTGAAGCTCTTTCCACACTTCATACATTTAAATGGTTTTCCCCCTGTGTGGATTCTTAGGTGTATTTGAAGGTGTGATCTCCAGTTGAAGCTCTTTCCACATCCAAAACACTTAAATGATTTTTCTCTTGGCTGAATTCTTTTATGAATAATTAACCTCTTCTTCAAACCGGAAGTCTTTCCATGCTCACCCCCTTTGAAAGTTTGCTTCCCTGAGTGAGTTCTTCTATTAATATTCAGGTTTGTTTTATACCTGAAGCTTCTCCTATGCACAGGACAAAGATATATATTGTTTTCTTTTTTTTTCTTTGTTATTTCTTGGGTTGAGATTCCACAAACTTCATCATTTTTAAAAGCAGGCTGATGCAACAACATACTTCTCTTGCTCTGAGTGTCAGTTTTTCTCTCTTGTTTTTTCATCTGTTTACATTTAGCTCTATGAATCAAGGCCCTACATTGTTCTCTTTTATTCTTGTTCTCATACCCATCTCCACCTTTAAAGGAGAGAGACAAATAGTGAGAATGTAAGAGAGTGGTAGAGATTAAAGCAAAAGAGGAAATATATTCGGAGTACCAAAAGAGATAACAGTTTGTTAGCTGACATCTACTTGCATCAGTCTGAGGAAACTATTGGACTCAAGAGGGAAAAGGCTCTTGACTGGCTCTTCTGAGATATCAGCTATACTGATTTTCTCCTTCAACTCTTTTCCTGAAAGATGGTTGCCTAAAGGTTTTTGGAAAACTATAAACTTGTGTCTATTTTTCCATCTCTCAACCTCAGTATTAAAGTTTTACCTCTTGCATCATTTTTTTTTACATTGTGCTGGCTGGCATAAATGCAGAATTACCATTATCCAGCATGGGGTGTTGTGACCATGGAGACTAGGGATCAGCTCCCAGGTGAAAAACCCACAGCATGAAGTTGGAATATAATTACTGACTTGCCTGGGAGTAGAGCCCTCTTATTTATAAACTTAATAAGGAATATCAATTTTTTTGTACTTATCAATTTCAGCACATTTTGACTTCAAAAAGGAATTCTTGAATCTTGTGGTGGCATTACTCTGTTTCAGATGAGGAAGAAACAAGATGCCTTTTTTCTTCAAAAGCTGCAATTTGTGCAGTACGCCTGTGTACAATACCACAAGAAAGAAAAGAGCTTACCCAGAGAGGACACAAGATCCAAATTCTCTTCCATCACTTCCTGATGAAGGGCCCTTTGGCCTGCATCCAGCAGGGCCCACTCTGCCTCAGTGAAAAACACAGCCACTTCCTCAAATATCTGAAAAGAGAAAGAAGTGTTACCTGTGAGTAGAAAATAACAATTCCAGTAAAACAGGACAAAATAATGTAATTTAAGGTTATCCAAAATAATTTAAATCTTTGTACAATAGCATGCACAGCCACCTAACTGGGCAACTGTGATGGAAATATAGGGCAAGAACAAACGAGATTCTGTGGGAAACAGAGAGGTGCAAGGGAAATAGCACCAAGCCTGCCTCTTTCTTCCTGGCCTAAAAGGAATCCCGCCCCTTACCGCATACTCTCTTGCAGAAGTCATTCTAAGTCCACCATCATGAGGAGATGCGCTTGTGCATATTAGCCTTGTCTTTAGTCCTGTTCCTGCGAGGAAGAAAAATTACAAAAGAGAGGGTTATTCACCTTTCTCTCTATTTCTGATCCAACTCTTTCAATACTCTTGAAAAAGCAGAAAGAACTGTAATATACCAACACAAACAACTGGAAGAGGTAATCTGAAAATGGTAAAGGGGCATAAATATCTTAATAAATACACACCAGGCCAAGCAAGCATCCCAAGAAGTAAATGGCCCAGAATGTTAATAGGTTTGGAGGAAGGCTAGAGAGGAGACAACCTACTCACTGGTCATTTCCTGGCTGGCATCAAGAAAGCATTTTTAAATGTCAGCAAGGAGGGAAGTAGGAGGTGCCTACATCAGGCTTTGGCTAATTTAGCCTGCAATTGAGAAAAATACTTCCTCCAAAGAGCTTACTGAGGATGATGGTCAGTGGGAAAAGGAAGGATGTGAACTTGTTCTTCTGGGAGGAAATAGCAGGCGGGATGGGGGAGAAAAAAAAAAGAGGAGGGGAACTGAGTAGCTGGATCCTTCCACAGATTCTCTCCACATCGCCAACTATTTAGAAAGTCTCTTAATGGCTTCTCATATTTTTACGCAAAATGTAACTCTCAGCTCTCAATACCAGGTTTCAACTGAAACCCACACCAGGGAACAATATCATTAGAGGCCTATTAATACACGTCTGCACTGCATATCATCAGAGGGGAGGGGAGGATTTGCTGTCTCTTGAAAATGGTGATGCTCTCCAGGTTCCAAACTCTCCCTGCACAGGGAAGGGGTAAAAACAAAGGATGCAGCCAGCCGGGGACTGTCTAATGGCCAGCATAGCTCCAGATGCAGCCTGCCACCGATGTTTCCTCCCCTGTACACATATAATTTTGAAGATCTCCTTCTCTGGAGGTCTTTAAACAAAGGCTGAATAGCCATTTATCAGGAGTGCTTTATGAGTTCCCACATGGCAGAATGGGATTGGACTAGAGGGCCCTTGTGGTCTCTTTCAACTTTATGATTCTATAATCACAGAATCATAGTAGGAAGGGAGCGCAAAGACCATCTACTCCAAACTCCTCCCAGGCAGAAACAAACAACTAAAGCACCCCTGAAAGATGCCCATCCAGACTCTATTTAGTCCTCCAAAGACAGAGAGTCCACCATCCTGCAACCCATCCAAGCCCAGATTACCTTAGGCATACTTGAGGGGGAGGGCAAGCTGAAAAAGGCCTTTACCCATCAACATGGATCCTCTGTTCCCATCCTGCATGATCCTCTTGGAATAAGGAGTCTTCTCCCCTTCAGTAGCTTCTTCCACAAAGAAGTCCTGCACAGGCAGAAGGAGCAAGTATAGAAAGAAGAGGAAGAGTCAGGAAAAGAATGGAAGAGGGCAAGGTCTTTATGGGCTACTCTTGCTTTGGATGTTTTCAAGAAAAAAATAGAGAACTTAGTGGAGAGTTTTACATTATTATATTAACAATTATATTTAATCTCATAAGAACTGGGACTCAGGTTTACAGCAATTAAAAGGAGTACAGATTAAAAGAGATAAAAACCTACAAAAATAACAGTTCTAAATTAATCTGTAGAATAAAAATCATTTTAAGCAAATAGAAATAAAACATATATAATAGCAAGAGGACAACAATAGAGTATCACATTATTAAAAGCCAGTTCAGTCAGTTTACAAGTGTCTGTGGAAATGATAAAAAATAAGTTTTCACCTGCTGATGGAAGAAAAGCAAGGAGGGAACTAGTCTAACTTCCCTAGGATGGAAGTTTTAGAGCCTAGGGATAGCCACCAAAAAGGCCTACTGCCACCAGATAAACACGCAATGGGGTAGCAGGACATCAGGGCCTGAGCACATCCATAAGAGAGAATACGTACAATCTTTCAGAAGGCCTGGAGGACAGCCATTTGGTCAGCTGTAACTGGAAGCAAACCACTAGGCAGTTGAAGTGAGTGGTATATTTTGTTTCAGAATCAGAAAACTCAGAACTTCTCTGAGTCATGTATGTTGAAGCAGAACTTTATTGAAAGTCACAAAGTCAGCAACTCACCAATTCAGGGTTTAAGCTGAAACTACCTATCTATCAATCAGCACAACCAATATACTGTATTAAAACCCCATCATCCTCAACTCCACCTACTAACAAAAGGTACGAACTATATTCCTCCAGCTCCTATTTCCGTTACCTAATGCCCCTTCAGCCTATCCTTGCCATCTTCCCAATACCAGGCAATACTAACCTCCTACCACATTCCAAAGCTCTGAGCTGATGAAGCCCAAGGTTGAGAGAGAACAGCCCACTATGCCTTCCCAGCCCCCACCAACCAAACCTTAGTTCTCACCAACCCAGTATCTCCAACTACCCACAATACATGTATATCACAATCCCCATAATCCCCAAAACATCTAGTAGAACTACCAAGTACTAACACTGTGTAACCAGTTCCAATAAACAAGCTAAAGAGCAATAAGCTCCATAGACCAGCTGAAGTTTTGGCACACTCTCTTGAAAGGCAGACCCATGTACAGCACGTTGCAGGTGGGCCCAAGCAGACAGGCCAACGAAGCTGCTTCGGGACACTTTGGAGGTGTGCTGTCTAAATGACACACGCATCTTAAAAAGCCATAAGCTGTGCCAAAGCTGCGCTCCAGGCCTTAAGACCCAAAGCAGTTTTATTTTGGCCTGTCTGTTTCAGTCGACAGTAAACCAAATGGGATGCAACTGTGGGCAGACCAGACGATGTCAGAAAAAGATGCAGTTGCCATGCTTTCAGTTGTGCAAAAGCTCTCCTGGCCACTACCAGTGAAACCTGAGCATCCAGGCTCGGGGCTGAATCCAGGAATTCTCTGATTGTGAATCTGAATCTTCTAGGGGAGCATAATTTAATCTAGCAAGAATGAATCCCTATTCCTTGACCTGCCTACATACTGATCAGCAGCCCAACTTTATTGTCTGCACTCAAAACATTTTAAAGTTTTCAGAAACAAATATGCCTGGTGCTTTCACACAACCAGGAAGAGGCACTCTCACCTGTCTCTGCTTCTTCTTCTCCTCTTCCTGGCTCAGAAGGAAGCCCTCTGCCAAGGCCACTGCTTGGGAAGTTGTCTCCGCTCCACACTCTCGAACCCAGCTCCCCATCTCTGGGGGAAGGACAGCCAGGAACTGCTCCAGGATCACCAGGTCCAGCATCTCAGCCTTGGTGTGTCTCTCTGGCTTCAGCCACTGACAGCAGAGATGGTGGAGCTGGCTGCAAACCTCTCGGGGCCCCAAAGCCTCCTCCTGGGAGACAAAATGATGAAAGTGCTGGTGTTGTGCATCTGATCCCAGCACATCTGCCCACAAACGCTTCTTCATGGTTCTTCACAAGAAATTGCTCCTGTGCTTATACCATATCGTGCTCAGAGAGCCAACTGAGTCTTGCTTTTCCACTTTGGCTGTTTGCAACATGGCTGAAGGCCCGTCCCAGCCAAGGAAAACGATTAGGGATGCCAAGGCCTACAAAGAAAGCATGACGTCCAGTGGCTGATATATTCTGAAGACCACTTTGAGTTAAAGAGAGGTGTTTAGCAATCCAGTTCAAGCTGGAAAGTGGCTCCTTCTTCTGAATGGGGGCCCTTTAGTCACTCTGGGCCAGCCCTGCCCAGGAGATTTCTCCACCTGAGGCAAAGGATGGGGTGGCTCTTCTCCTCCTCTTTCAGCCCTTTGAAGAGACTGCGCTGTCTGGACCCTGTTTTCTCTCTGAGCAACTCCTTGTGCTCTCTTCCCCTCACACCTCTATCTGTCTGTCTGTCTATCTATCCATCCCAACACCTATTATTTCCAGGCAGAAAGAGCGCAGCCAGTATCACTTCCCTTGATCTAGACACTATACTTCTACTGATGCAGCCTAGAATCGCATTGGCCTTTTTAGCTGCTGCATCACACTGTTAGGCTCAAGGGAGCTACATAAGATCCCTTTATTTAACTGTCCCTATTATTTTCAGCCAGGAAAAGAGCAGGCTCCCTCAGCCTCCTCCTCCAAGGGCCGCCCAAGAGATTTCTCCGCATCACCTTCACCTCTTTTGGCCCCTTCCGTCCTTTACACTGGAGAAGGAGGATCACCGGGGGGGGGGGGGGGGAGGGAAGGAGGCCTGAGGTAAAAGTAAAACTACTTTACATAGGAGGAGGGAAGGGGAGGCATCTAGGGCTGGAAGAAGGGGATTCGTTTTGCCCAGAGGAGGCGCCTTCACTGCTCCCTGAGGTAAAAATAATGAAAAACCCAAACTGTCCTCCCTCACAGGGTTGTTGTAAGGAGGGAACCGAGGAGGAGGGGAGAAGCCCTCTTGACTGGGCCGAAAGAAAGAACAAAGAAGAAAGAAAGCTCTCTCCTCGCGCTCGCCATGGACACGTGCCTAAGGGCCTAACTGTTAAACCGTCCATCCCAGGGAAGCCTTCTGCTCCCCCTCAGGCCTCAGTGCTCCTTCCGCTTAGGCAATGCAACGTGGCCCCCTGCAATCTGTGGGGAGAAGGAACAAAGCAGTCAGCTGAAAGGTTTTGGCAGAACCAATATGAAAGACTGGAGAGAAGCCATCGTTTAGTTAAAGAAGCGTATAGGAGTCGGCAGCAAACACAAATCCGTGAATTGCTACGCATTCAACAGATGTGCTTTTAGAGTGGCAGTTCCTAACTTGTGGGTTGCGACCCCTTTGGGGTGGAATGACCATTTCACAAGGATCGCCTCAGACTGCCCTCAGAGCAGCAAATAAAGGGCCTCAGAGCTCCCCAAACAAAGGGCCTCCAAGCCTTCGGTGAAGGCCACAGCCACAGGCCCCCGGTTGCTTAGCAATTGCCCTCACGATCACACCAATGAAATTGAAATCAATGCCAGCAGTCCACTTCCATCCTCCCGCTCTCAGAACATGGAGCTATGCAAAAAGGAAGATGAGGCTGAGACAGTATGACTTCTTGCCCAAGGCAAACCTATCATGGGGTTTAAGGGGCAGATTCTTCCAGAGGGGGTTTACCACTGCCATCCTCGGAGGCTGAGACAGTGTGACTTCTTGCCCTGCTCCGCTCTGGGCCCCACAAGAACTCCCAGAATTCCAATTCCCAGAATTCCATAGCCTTGAGCCAGAAAAGAGTTAAAGCGGTGCCAAACCAGGTTATTTCTCCAGTGTGGATGCAAACAAACCAAACAAACAAACAGCTTCATTTATATACCGCTTCATACCGCCTAAGGAGTGTCTAAGTGGTTGACAACTGTAAGCTACTTGCCCCCAACAATCTGGGTAGTCATTTTAGAGACCTCATAAGGATGCAAGCCTGAGTCGAGCTTGAGCCCTTTTGCTGGTCTTGAACTCGCAACCGTATGGTTTTGAGTGAGTGGCTGCAGTACAGGCATTTAACCACTGCGCCACCAGACTGCTCTGGTTTACCTCCTGTTGCATTCTGGAATGTGTGGTTCACCATTAGTTCCACACTGACAGAATCAGCACCACAGCTAACCCAACATACGTCAACAGATATAGAAAACAAAGTGATGGCCAATAGGTTGGAAGCAAGCAATACACATTCCCATCCGCACACACAGAAAGGAGATACAAAAGACTGCAGCAGCTATAAGACCGTAGCACTGATCTCTCACACAAGCAAAATTATACTCAAAATTCTGCAACGTAGACTCCAACCATACATGGAAAGAGAAATCCCAAGGTTTGAGTATGGTTCAGGAAAGGAAGGGGCAATACGGACCACGCTGCAAACAGAAGATGGATAATGGAGTGTAGCAGGGGATTCCTAAAGAAAATCAGTGTGTGCTTTATTGACTATAGCAAAGCCTTTGACTGCATAGATCATGAAAGGCTAAAGACACGGGAATGCCAACACATCTGATAGTCCTGATGAGAAATCTGTATTCAGGCAAGGAAGTACTGTTAGAAGAGAACACGGAGAAACAGAATGGTTCCCAATTGGTAAAGGGGTCAGGCAAGGCTGTATCCTTTCACCCTATCTGTTCAACTTGTATGCAGATCATATTACACGAAAAGCAGGATTGGACATAGAAGGAGTAGGAGTGAAAATAGGAGGAAGGAGCATCAACCATCTAAGATAGGCAGATGACACCACAGTACAGTGGTCCCCCGGTTTATGAATCCCCCGGGGAACGAAATCCCCGGGACCCAAAACCGGCGGGACCAAAAAACATCCCCCGGGATCTGAATGAGAAAAACTGCGCGGCCCCTTCAAATCAGCCGCGCGGTCCGGCAGAAATAGCGGTCCCCCAGGAAACGAAGACTTCCGGATTACGAAAGGTAATCCGGAACGGATTACCTTCGTAACCCGGGGGACCACTGTACTAGCAGAAAACCTCAAAGACCTGAACACGTAGTTAGGAAGATCAATGAAGAAAGTGCAAAGGCAGGCCTACTGTTAAGCATAAAGGGGCTAAACAGACAGGCAAAAAGAGGTGCTTTCAGGCTAGCTTGAAGGTGTGGCGTTTAGATGACACATGCCTTGAAGCCAGCAGAAAAGTGTCCTTATGCAAAAAAAAAAAAAAAAAAAAAAAAAGCTGTTTCAAAAAGAAGTAGCTTGTTTCTGCTTCTTCCTGGTTTGAAGCCATGCATGCGCACTCCAGCTGCCTTGGAAGCCAGTGGTATGGTTGGTGGGGTTTCAATGTGGCTTCAGAAAAGAAAGCTTCAAGCCACTTTTTCTTGCCCATCTATTTCGCCCCCAAAACAAAATGACCACAAGTTCAACCTAGATAATGAAGAAATAGAAATAGTAAAACAATTCCCATACCTGGGATCAAACATTGATAGAAATGGAGACTGCATTCAGGAAAACAGAAGATCAAGAATGGAGAGGGTGGCCATAAAAGGACTTGAAAAGATCCTAAAATGCAAAGATATAGAACTGAGCACCAAAGTTAGAATCTTACAAGCCATTGTATTCCCTGTTACCATATATGGATATGAGAACTGGACAGTGAAGAAAGCAGATAGGAAGAAAATTAATTCATTTGAGATGTGGTGCTGGAGAAGAGTAGCGAGAATCCCATGGACAGCCACAAGGACAAACAAATGGCTCCTAGAGCAGATCAAGCCAGAAACCTCCCTGTATGCCAAGATGACCAAACACGGACATTGGTACTTACCCGTGATATGTCCATTTCCAGTAGATAAGAGCCTCACATCCTGTAATTTGGGTTATGCTCCTTCCACTCACCCCAAAACTGAGGCTGTTGTACTTTGGACACATCATGAGAAGGAAGGACTCATTGGAATAGACAATAATGCTGAGAAGGGTGGAGAGACGCAGAAAGAGAGGAAGGGCACCTGCTGCCAGATAGATGGACTCCATTAAGGAGGTCACTATGGGTTTTATGGGGTTGCAGGGATTAAGCAGAGCAGTGGAGGACAGGGGGTCTTGGAGATGCCTCATCCATAGGGTCACCATGGATTAAGGTTGACTCAAGGACAGTTAACAACAAACAAAAGTTCAGTGAAGCCTAACAGCTCCCTGGCTGAGGAGGATTCTGAATGCTCCCTTCTTAAACTGCAAATCTTACAATGTAACAGGAGGCAGCCAGAACAGTCAAAGTGGAAGAGTAACGCTATAAGATTATAGTGCGATAATGTAATTTAGCTCCCTCTTCCGTGCAGTTTCTTCTCTAGTTCCCTGAGGAAACAAAACCTCACCTCTCCCAATCCAGTAAAGAGGTTGCCTCCCCTCACCAGTTCTGTTATAGACTATTAATTATTATCTTAAACCCAGAATTTTAACCAGAAACCAGCAGAGAGACCAGGAGCTTGATTGGAAAGGAAACATATTTATTTTAGCTGCAGCATTTGTTCCCAGCCGGAAATTCTTTCAAATTACTGGGACCACAAATTCAAAGTGAACAAAATTTTTATAGCATTTTGAACGAAGAATGTAATATCATTATTATTAACCTTTATTTATATAGCATACGTCTCTATCTCACATGGGTTTGCCATCAATCAATTATCTTCATGTTTTGTTTCACCGTCCCCAAATTGTCTACGCATTACTTCCTTTTATTTAGGCTAAAAATTCAAATCTGGAGCCATTTAGAATTGTTTACATTCCAAAACAGAACATTTGTCATGACCTGAAATAACAAATTTTACTCTCATTTCAGCTCTGGGGCATAAGTAAAATTCTTAATTTCAACCATTCTACCACAGTTCCTTCCTCACAACAACCCTGCGAGGGAGGCTAGAGCCAAGGCTGGGTTTTTTAATGTTTATCTCACAGATGAAGGAAAGAGGGAAGGTGCCTCCTCCTCTAAAACTTACCAAAATGTTCCTGATACAAAAACATGGATGCTCCTTGAGAAACCCATTGCCCTCTGCTTACAAAGGGGCCTGTGGCCTCACTGGAGTGGACACATATTGGACTGCAGAAGAAGAGTCCCTTGTTGATATGCAAATTGACTTTAAATTTCCTGGAGTTTGCCCAATTGCTGCATAGCCAGAGGAAGTGGGGCCAGCCTGCAAGAGAAACCCTCCCATACCATCTTAACTAAGGACAGAAACAAAATGCAGGCATCTTACTAACATCTCCAATTTTTCTCCTGTTTGGTTTGTAACATCTTGCCTGATGAAGAAGCCAGTGGAGCTTCAAAAGCTTGCAAAAAGTATACTGTGCTTTTTGGTTAGCCAATAAAGGTATCACTAATTGGTGAATTTACATTTATGTGAGTGTTTTCAGTGTTTATTTTTGGGCATGTTCTACATTTTTTCTCAAATGTCCTACACTTTGTGATGCATTGTCTTCCTTTGCGATGAGGACCTCTGGTCACCCTAGGCTGCTGGTAGCCCTGGAAGGAGGCTTGAAAGCTTGCCATCCTTCCTGCCAGGACGTAGGCTCTTGAGTAAAGGTAAAGGTAGTCCCTTGACATGAATATCTAGTTGTAATCAACTGTAGAGGGTGATGCTCATCTCTATTACTAAATTGAAGAGCCAGCATTGTCAGGACTACTACAATAGTCATGTGGCCAGCATGACTGCACCGAACATTGTTACCTTCCGACAGAGAAGTAGTACCTATTTATCTACTTGCATTTATATGCTTTCAAACTGCTAGGTTGGCAGAAGCTGGAACTAGTGACAAGAGCTCACCCCATCATGTGACACCCAACCCAAACTGCCAACCTTTTGATCTTTTGATCATCAGAACTAGTGTAACCACTCAGCCACCACATCCTAGTAGGCTCTTGAGTAGATGTGCTAAAAGGCTTACATTACAAAATAAAAGCTAAACACACTAAGATAAATATAAATTCATATTGCTTAGCCAAGCTGAAAACGGAGACCATTTTGAAGTTCCTCCTGGACAGAAGGTTGAAATGGAGGATAAGGTTGAAATGGGGGAAATATCCTGGAAAAGGAGCACATCTGGTCACCCTGGGGGTGGTAGGGAAGCACAAGAAAAAGTTGAGAGAAGACAGTGGATTGTTAGTGAGAGAAAGAGAGCTTGTCTTTGGCATTGAGAGATGGTTTTGGTTTGTGCCCAAGAAAGGAAAGAATCTCCCCACCTCCTTCCCTAATACTTTCTCTTGAAACACTTGAATAGATGAGCTCAAGCTTAAGCTACCACTTTTTAAACAGTTCTTCTCAAAGGTGCTACAAGATCCTTTTGCATACTCATATTCCAGACTAACAGTCTCTGTACTCTGTCTCTGTACTCTTACTGATGTATCATTATTATTATCATTGATAGAGCGCCATCACCAGGGTAACCAATTTTCCTAACCACAAAAAGGACAAGGCACCACAAAATATAGGCCATTGAAGAAAAATGGAGGACATTACCAAATAAAAGCTAAAAACACTGCTATAAATGTAAATCCATGCTTAGTAGTCATGCTCAAAATGGAAGACATTTTAAAATTCTCCCTGGGCAAAAGGTTGAAATGGAGCACAGGTCCTGGGGAAGAAGGGCAGCTGGTCGCCTTGGCCATCAACGTATATGGCATTTTACAAGAAGAAAGCTGAGGTAAATGCCACTGGCTAACTGGCTGCTGTAAAAACAGTAGACCTAATATAAAGAAATAAATATTGGGGGCACTAGGGTTGTCGCTGAAGAGGAATGATTTTTAAGGATCACTCCCCTACTGTAAGTTGGTGATGACTGAGGTGTGTCCTAACAAACTCTTAAGCACTGAAATGGTTTCTCCCTGTATGACGTTTTTGATGAGCATTGAGGTTTTGCTTCTGACTGAATCTCTTTCCACACTCTAAGCATGGAAAAGGCTTCTCTCCTGTATGACTTCTTTGATGACAAGTCAGTCCCGACTTCTGACTGAACCTCTTTCCACACTCCAAGCACTGAAATGGCCTTTCTCCTGTATGACTTCTTTGATGAAATGTAAGTCCTATCTTCTGACTGAACCTTTTTCCACACTCCACACACTGAAAAGGCTTCTCATCTGTATGATTTCTTTGATGAGAAGTAAGGTTTTGCTTCTGACTAAACCTTTTTCCACATTCCAAGCACTGAAACGGCTTCTCGTCTGTATGACTTCTTTGATGACAAGTAAGTCCTGACTTCTGGCTGAACCTCTTTCCACACTCTAAGCACTCAAACGGCTTCTCTCCTGTATGACTTCTTTGATGATAAATAAGTCCTATCTTCTGATTGAACCTTTTTCCACACTCCAAGCATTGAAATGGCTTCTCATCTGTATGATTTCTTTGATGAGCAGTGAGGTTTTGCTTCTGACTGAACCTTTTTCCACACTCCAAACACTGAAACGGCTTCTCTCCTGTATGACTTCTTTGATGAGCAGTTAGGTTTTGCTTATGACTGAATCTCTTTTCACACTGGAAGCACTGAAATGGCTTCTCTCCTGTATGACTTCTTTGATGAATAGTGAGATCTGTCTTCTGACTGAAGCTCTTTCCACACTCCAAACACTGAAATGGCTTCTCCCCTGTGTGAGTTGCTTGATGACGAGTGAGGATTGTCTTATGAGTGAAGAATTTCCCACACTCCAAGCACTGAAATGGTTTCTCACTCATGTAAAATTTTTGATGAGAAATCAGGGCTTTTCTAACACTGAGGATTTTTCCACCCTCATCATCATTGAAAGAAACTGCCCCTGTGTGAGTTCTCACATGACAGTTGAGGCTTGCTTTAAAACGGAAGCTTCTTCCACAGAGAAGGCATATATATCTATTTCTTTTCTTTTTTTCTTTAATCATTTCCTGCACTAAGGTTCCACAGACCTCCCTATCCTGAGAAGCATATGCTTTGTTTTTCTTTTTCCCTTGAGATTCAGTGTTTCTTCCATTCTCTTCCACCTGTATATAGTTGGCTGTTATGGACAACACCCTGCATGGTTCCTCTTCATTCTTACACAGTGGCTCTTCAACATCTGTAAAGGAAAGAAAGAACTGATCAAAGGTCAAGAGAGACAAGGACACTCACTGGAACAGTGCCGTTGTTAGATTTATTAATATCTTGCTTTTTTCCAAGTATGAAGGCAACACAGCTTACAGTTACAGCTAAATATTTACACTGTGCAAAATTTTAAAATACACAGTTAAAACTATGAACTATTAAAAGAACAGCAAGAAATGCGAAAGACACAGTATGTGAAAGGCCGTTCTCTCCTGAGCTGTCAGTCCTCAAAAGCCTGTCCAAACAAAAATCTCTTCATTTGCTTAGGAAAGGACAGCAAAGAGGGTGCCAGTTTAGCCTCTCCAAAGGAGTTCCAGAGCCTGGAAGCAGAAGTCTTAACGCAATTAGTTGGCTGACACCTTACTGCATCAACTTGGGGAAGCTAATGGAGAGAGAAAGAGATGGGAGTCAAGAAACTCTCCACTGGCTTTCTTAAAAGAAGACATTTAATGAGTTTCTCTCTTTCCCTGAAAAATGGACATACAAAGATGTTGTAATCTGAAGAACTGGTGACTAAATCTGTTTTCAGCCTCTTAGCCCTACGTGGCTTGGGTCCAACCTATTTACGGGACCGCCTCTTTCCGTACAATCCATCCCGCACACTTAGGTCCTCTGGGAAGAAACTATTGCAACCTATAAAGACCAGATTGACCGTAACCACCCAGAGGACCTTTTCTTCTGCTGCTCCCAGTCTATGGAATGGCTTGCCAGAGGAGATCCATCTTATTACTAGCTTAGACAGCTTTTAAAAGGCCGTCAAGACGGATCTCTTCCAGCAGACCTTCCCCAAATAACAGTCCCGGCAACACACCTAGAATGTTTACCTCATTGACTGCCCTATGCCTAATCCCATGCTGTTTATGTTAATCAGATTACTCTATTGTAGATTATTTTAAAATTGTAGATTATTTTAATATTTCATTGTTTAATTCTGTTTTAGAGGAGGGAGGGAAAGGGGTATTGGGATTTTGTATTGAGTTTTAATATGTAAGCCGCCTCAATAATCTTTGATAGAGAGGCAGGATACAAATAAAATATTATTATTATTAGCCATCTTATTCTATTTTATCCCTTGGTGTCATTTCTTTCATACACTAGGTCTGCAGGTAGGAAGTATCTTGGATGGTTCTAATGTCAGGTAGGATGCTGCAGGAGCATTTTTAGCCATAGCACAGAGCACAACTCTTGTGGCTCTAGAGATGTTTTTGGACTGAAACTGCACCAGCCGTATGTAGTGCAATAGAGGGATGAATGATGATGGGATCAGTAGTCCTATAATGACTGGAGGGCCACAAGTTGTCCTCCTTCAAAATAAAGAAATACCTTACTCTGTACTCTGATTTTAAGTAGTTATATTTAATGAACCACAAGAAAGAACGGGACTTACTGAGGGAAAACACGAGCCCCAAATTCTCTTCCATCACTTCCCTGTGCAGGGCCCATTGTCCTGGTTCCAGCAAGGCCCACTCTTCCTCAGTGAAAAACACAGCCACCTCTTCAAAGATCACCTGAAGAAAGAAACGTGACTTGAAAAAGGTGTGGTTTCTCCCCCATATGTTTTAGACTTGCCACTTCTCACTTCATCTGGTCTAGTATCACCTGCCATTACCTTCTGGCCATGAGAGTGCCCAATTTGTGATTGTAGTTGAACCAAATAGTCATCAACATTCCAATTACATATTTTTAAGTATTGGAATTTCAGGAAATTTCCATGGAAAATGAGCAAGCTCTTTGGTACTATTTAGGCTATTTACTATATGCAATCATAGATTGTCAAAGAGCAGAAATGATTGACAATACTTGGAAAAAGCAACTAGACAGATTAGAGTTGCCTAACCAGATTTAAATTCTCAAACATGACAACCACTGTAGATGAGCCTAACAAACAGAAAGGATTCTCTCATGTCCATGGAAATGTGCAGGGCTCAGGGACACCCAGACCTCCAGGGATCCTGCCCCCCCCTACCTGATCCAGTCTCACTGAAGTTGCACCAAGCATATCATTATTAGGAGATGAACTAGGATGGGTTGTCCATTCGTTTGTTCCATCTTCTGTGGAAAATACAAAAGCATAAGGGTGAGTCACATTCAAATCCTTCTATTTCTGACTGAAGTATTTCCATAGTCACTAAAACACAGACAAAATTACATGAAACACACACTGGTTGGAGGTGGCAGGAAACATTGATTAGCTCCAAGATCAGAATGGATACCAAAATTTTGTAAATACACTCGTCCCTCCACATTCTCTGGGGTTAGGTGAACAGCACTGCCATGAATGTGGAAAAAACACAAGTAACAAAAACAAGATGCTTTTAGCTGAGAGGACACCTCTCTAGGAATCTCTAGGTCCTCCGGTGCAACTGTCTGGTCAACATGTGCCAGACATTGACCATAGCTGGAGGAGCTACAAATGCTTAGTAGAATGTTCTCTCTAGAAATCTCTAGGTCCCTCAGTGCGCCTTTTGGTTAAAGTTGACCACAGACCACCTAGATATTCCTAAAGAGAACATACTTGTGCTGTAGGACCAAGATAGTCCTAAAGAGAACATATTTATACAATCCATGAATAATCAAAGCCACAAATGTGGAGAGACGAGTGTATATACATTGCAACAAAAGAAAGATAGGAATACTACCATTTCAGAAAGTTTATTTATTTATTTATCTATCTATTTGCAAGCATTTGCCAACTACCTCTTACATCACTAGGATTCCTGTAGTGATGCACAATGCATACAAACAGTGAAAATTAAGATCATTCCAAAGCCAACAAAAATTCATATTTAACATAGGTTAAATATTTAAAAATATATTAATTGACTCCAAATAAGTAAAAAATGAAATCTGGATGAGAAGAATAAAAATGAAACCAGACTCCACAGAGTTTATTTATCTATTTGAAGCATTTGCTTCAAGGAATTTTGATCGACTCTCAGAATAAAATGAGCTGGAGAATAGAAGGGAATGCAAATGAGTTAGTGAAACCAACAGCAGTTCACTTCACAAAGCCATATTTTGACACACTTTTCTAGTATAGACTCAAAATGCAAAACCAAGATTGACTCCCAAAGCAGCTTTCAATTCAAACTAAAATAAGGGAACAATATAATGAAGGGCTCCTTGGTATGCATCCGTACTTTAATGTGGCTAAAAGAGGTCTTTCTGCCATGGTTGTTGGCGATATAGTCCAGGTTCCTGGCTCTTCCCCACATGGGAAGAGGGCAGGAAGGGCAAAAGGGACTCTGGGGCTGCCTGGTGGCCAAAAGAACAACCCACACAAGCTTCCGTTCCATTTGATGTTTCCTCCTTTATAGATAAATGGATTTATATTGAAGGTATTAAATACATAGAGCTATTCAAGTGCAGGAACTCACAAAGCGCAGATGTCTTCAGCATACTCAAGAGGAAGGAGCCAGGAAGAAAGGAGCCCTCTTCAGTCTTACCTAATGAGGTGGAAACTCTGTCCCTTTTTGGCATGTTCCATTTTTCAGATGGATCCTTTTCTGTCTCAGCTGTTCCTTTCATAATCAAGTCCTGCAGTGAAAAAACAGTCAGGATGACCAATAAATGAGAATCAGAAAAAGACTGGAAGAGGATAAGATCAAACGGCACCATCCACACCTAGATGATTTCTAGGAAAACATGGTTATGTAGATGTTTTTCCAAATAAGTATTCACAGCCCTCTGAAAGTAGTTGGCCCTCCACTTTTGCAGAATTTAAGGGTCCAGTCTCTCTGTAGCTGTGGAAAAATTTCTAGTTCACCTCTAAAATGTACTGTACAACCACCAGATTGTAATCATTACTCCTCCTTTCCATCCAACAGTTCCAGTGCCTACCTCCTGGTTTTACAGATAGAAGCAGCAGTAGCAACCACTCCACCGGATCCTTCCCCACACACCTTCCTTTTACTTTCCTCTTCTCCTGCCAGCAGTCCCAGCGCCAACCTCCCTCTTCTACAGACAGAAGCAGCAGCAGTAATCACTACAGCCGCTGACCCTTCTCAACACTCCTTTTTCCTATCCCCTTTTCCTGCCAACAGCCCCAGCGCCAACCTCCCGGTTTCATCAATGTCCTTATAAACATTCCACATCATTAAAAGAAGGGATGGTGGAACTGCTGGCACAAGGGAGGAAAGAGAAGGAAGGGGTGCAGAGGAGAAGTTGGTGGTTGCAGCAACTTCTACTACTGCTTCTGCATATAAAACTGAGAGGTTGGTGCTGGGGGTGTTAAGGAGAGGAAAGGACAAGGAAGCCCAACTAGTTCTGCACCAGCTACATCACAAACCTGCAAATAAACAAAACTCCAAAAGGGAAACCCGTGAATGTGGAGAGCTGACTGTACCAGCATGAAACACTCCCACCTGCTGCTCTTTCTGTTTCTTCTCCTCTGCGTGACTCAAAAGGAAACCCTCCGCCAGGGCCACTGCCTGGGAACTCGTTTCCACTCCACACTCTCTGAGCCAGCTCTCCATCTCTGGAGGAAGGACAGTCAAGAACTGCTCCAGGATCACCAGGTCTATCATCTGTGTCTTTGTGTGTCTTTCTGGCTTCAGCCATTGGTAGCACAGATTGCGCAGCTGGCTGAAAACTTTTCTAGGCCCTTCTGCCTCCTCATAGCAGAACTGCCTGAAACGTTGACGCTGTAGATCTGAACTGAGCATATCTTTCCTCAGGCAGTGCTGTGTGGTTCTTTCCCAGAATATTACACTGCTCTCAGCCTGAATGGCAGGAAGACTTTTTCCGAATTCAGACCCTTCAGATTCCTTCACCTCATCAAGTTTCCAAAGAAAGAAATCTCTCTTTTTGTCAGAATGTCCTGTGAAAGTGAAGAAAAGAAACCACAAATTAAAAAACACATTTTTTTTTAACCCGAGAGAACATCTTTCTAGGAATCTGTTGGTCTTCCAACTAAACTATCTGGCTGACACCTGGCAAAGGCTTATAGAATTGTGCTAGAAGACCTACAAATGCCTAGAGAAGTGTTTTTTTTCCTAGAAATATAAGGTCAACTTCTAGCAGAGTTGTGCTGGAAGACCTAGAGATTCCTAGAGAGACTATATTAATCAACACTGTTCTTCTCAGCAGATGCCCAGCTCCAATGAAACCATGTCTTCAGCCAGAGGATCTGGGTCTACATACAAAAGAACACAAAAGAGATCTAAAGCAAGCCTTGTTCTCCTTTTGTTCAGGGAAAACAGCGTAGGAGAAAAAAAGGAGAAGGAATTCAGTGATTGGGTATTAACTAGCTTGACCTAAACTGACACATTTGGTTACGGATCCCTACTGTTTGTCACTTTTATACCTAAAATTCAAAATTGTAATCAGCTTTCAATTCAAAGCCACACAAAGGAACAATATCAGGTAGGGATCCTTGCAATTCTTCTGGATAACAACAATATTTATTTATATCCCACCCTTTTCCCAAAACTGGGACTCAGAGAAGCTTACAAGATTAAGAATATTAATCTTACATTAACAGAGCAGAAGGAGTTTTTTTCTGGCTATGGCTATGGCTACAGTGCAGCTTCCTGGCTTTTCAGCACATAAGAAGGGGGAAGGAGCTGTAGACGGAGTCTGGGCCTTTTTGGTGGCCAAACTACCAACCTACAGGAGCAGTCGTTCTCTTGATCTTTTTTCTCTTAAACATGCTCGGTCTCAAAGTCAAAAACAAAGACAACTGTCAGTGTGCAGCAACCCGCATAGCCCCTTACCTATTGGAGAACAGACTCTGCCTCTGCCTGTCCTGATCCACTTGGTCTCAGAAGGATCCTTCTCTGCCTCGGCTGTCTCTTCCACAAAAACATCCTACAACCAGAAGCAGCAGCAAGGAACACAAAACAGAAAAAGCTAGGGTGGCCCGTCACCAAATACAGGTATTTTTTAATACAGATATTTCCAGCCTTTTCAAAGTGCCAAAATGAAGCACTCCCACCTGCTGCTCTTTCTGCTTCTTGTCCTCTGTTTGAGTCAGGAGGAAGCTTTCTGCCAAGGCCACCACCTGGGAACTGGTCTCTGCTCCACACTTTTCCACCCATCCTGACATCTCCGGGGGAAGGATAGCCAAGAACTGCTCCAATATCACCAAGTCCAGCATCTCAGTCTTTGTGTACTTTTCTGGCTTCAGCCATTGGCAGCAGAGATTGTAGATGTGGCTGCAAACCTTTCTGGGTCCTTCAGCCTCCTCATAGCAGAACTGCCTGAAATGCTGGCAATGTGCATCTGAAGTGAGCATACCTTTCATCTGGCGATTCTGTGTGGTTCCTTCTCAGAATGTTCCACTACTCTTAACTTAAACATCAGTATGGCATTTTCTCCTACTTCTTGTCCAGTTGAATTCTGCTTTTCCTTCTTTCCTGCATTCTATAAACATTCTCGAGCTGTTCCAGAGATGGCTCTCTTTGTTCTGAACTATTTATCACAGCATACAACAGAGCTGTAGTGTGTGAAAATTTAATCAACAGGAACTTCAGATTGTCTACTTCCAAGAGTCTTGTCACTATAAAGAAATGCAATTAACAATTGGAAATCAAGGAAGTAAACTCCTTTTCTCACTTATGTGTTAAATGACAGAATGGAGTCGGGGATCTGGGGGACAAGGCTCACCTATAGCCTACGTGACCCTCTCTCTTACAGGGCATACAGTTTTGCTCTCTGAATTCACTATTAGAATAGGGAATCTCCAAACCAAAGTAGGACTTTCTCTATTTCTTTTTTTAAATTATAATTTCAACAGGATTCCAGCACATAACTCAGAAGATGGATATAAGACTAGGTAGGTTTTCTCCCCCTCCTTCTCCACAGGCCAAAAACTTTCTACAAGCCAGCACTTTCCCCATTGCTCTGTCCCAATAAAAGGTCCTACTTTCTTTAGTTTCCCTGGTGCATTTCTTCCACTTTCCCCCTTTATTGGCATGTGGTGGGTTCAGGGTCTCCAGGATAGAACTGGGGTGCTTTTCCATTTTTCTGCAGAGATTTCACTGCCTGAGGACCAAGTGGAACCTGCAGGTAAGGAAGGACCTACTGCCTCCTGTCCAGAATTTTGCCCTCCAACAGAGAAAGAGTGTCTTTTGCCCACGGAAATTGTGACTAAAAAAGGGAAAAAAAGAAATAGATAAAGTCCTGCTTCAATTTGGAGGTTCCCAATTCTGATAGTAAATTCAGATGGACTATGACTCTGGAGAGCAGGGTTTGATTTCCCGCTCAAGCATGAAAGCCAAAGGGTGACCCTGAACAAGTCACGCTCTCAGCCCTCTGAAGAGCCCTCTGCCAGGAAAACCCCGTGACAGGTTCGCCTTAGGGTGGCCATAAGTTGGAAACGACTTGACAGCACATGGCAACAACAACAACAACAAACCTTCTTGCATCATAAGCCGCTGGCAGCCAGTGCTTTGCCAACAAACAGGTTCCCCCTGTACACACAAAGGTCCAGCTGCTCCTGAGAAACAGCCCCACTGCCACTCCTTTTCCTCTCTGCCCACCTCTGGGGATGTTCCCTCCTGAGGAGGGAGGGGAAGGAAGCTCAAGGAAGGCTTTCTGAAGCCCCCCACCCAGATGATAGAGAGATCTTGCTTCTCTTTCCCACCTCTTTGGTGGCTTCATCCCCCTCTCTCCCCCACCACCTCTTCCCATCTCTCACTCAGGGTTGTGTTGTAGGCCTTCAAGTCATTTCTGATCCTTAGGTGACCCTAGCTTCACTTTAGGATCACCATAAGTCAAAAAGGACTACACAACAAACAAACAAATAAAATAACAATAGTCCCTCCACAAACCCCGCATCGACATAAGTTTGTCCCCTCAGCCTTTCCATTCCATTTGTCCTCCGGGAATTTTTAATTTCAATTCTCAGATGCCCTGTCAGGCTTAGTCAACGGTCAGAAATTCTGGGAGCTGAAGTCCAAAACTGCTGGCGGACCAAAATTTGGGCAACATTGCAACACAAGGTGAAGATGCTCCTGGGTTTTACCCTTGGTTTGGCTGGTTCAGAGGGGTTTTGCTCTTGCCATCCTCTGAGGCTGAGAGAGTGTGACTTGCTCAAGGTTGCCCAGTGGTATCCATGGCTGAGCAGGAAATGAAACCCTGTGAGGGTGAGATATAAATAGACATAATAAATAAATAAATAATGCTTTTATTGGTATGTGGTGGGTTCGAGGCCTCCAAGATGGAACTGGGATGTTCTTCCATCTTTCTACAGGGCTAAAGATTTCCCTGCCTCAGGACCAGCTAGAGCTTGCAAGGAAGGAAGGACCAGTTGCTTCTTGTCCAGAGCTCTGCCCTCCAACAGAGGGAGAAAGGAGCATGGGTTTTACCGCCCCAGCTCTACCTTCCAGCTTCTCACCTGCAAAAGAACAGGACAGGAGGAGGGGGGACCTTGCTTATCTTCCCACCCCCATTGTTGGCTTTGTCTCCATCCCTTTCTTGCCCTTCCCTCCAAGCCTTCCCCAGAGATTTCACCTCAACATTGGGAAGAGCTTCCTGACAGTAAGAGCTATTTGACAGTGGAATAGTCTGCCTTGGAGAGGGGAGGGGTCTCTTCTTTGGAGATCTCAAACAGAGGCTAGATGGCCATCTGTCAGGGATGCTCTGATGGAGAGATCCTGCATGGCAGAATAGGGTTGGACTGGGTGGCCCTTGGGGTCTCTTCCAACTCTAGGATTTTAAAGTTTGTTGTGGGGTTTGGTTGCTATGTAGCCATGTTCTAGAAGAGTTTTTTCCTGATGTTTCGCCAGCACCTGTGGCTGGCATCTTCAGAGAATACAAATTGCCTTAGATTCCAGGATTCTAAGTTTCTATGTTGTTTGACAGTGGAACACACTCCTTTGGAGTCTCCTTCTTTGGATGTCTTTAAAGAGAGGCCAGGTGGCCATCTGTCAAAGGGAGTGCTTTGATTGTGCATTCCTGCATGGCAGAATGGGGTTAGACATGATGGCAGTTGCAGTCCCCAAAAACAACATTTCCAACTCTGATTCAGATAACAGTAAGCTTGTTTTCTGCTGCTCCAGAGACTAGGACCTGGAACAATGGATGTAAACTCCGAGAAAAAAGATTCCACCTCAACATGAGGAGGAACTTCCTGACAGTAAGGGCTGTTTGACAGTGGAACATACTCCCTTGGAGTGTGGTGGAGTCTCCTTCCTTGGAGGTCTTTAAGCAGAGGCTGGATGGCCATCTGTCGGGGATGCTTTGATTGGGAGATCCTGCATGGCAGGGGGTTGGACTGGGCAGCCCTTGGCATCTCTCCCAACCCCCTCTGCTGGAGACACAGGGAGCCAGGAGAGTGACTGACTACCTTCTCTGGGTCATAGAATCATAGAGTTGGAAGAAACCCCAAGGGCCATCCAGTCCAACCCCCAGCCATGCAGGAACTCCAAATCAAAGCATCCCCATTGACAGAGGGCCATCCAGCTTCTGTTTAAAGACCTCCAAGGAAGGAGACTCCACCACCCTCCGAGGGAGTGTGTTCCACTGTCGAACAGCCCTTACTGTCAGGAAGTTCCTCCTAATGTTGAGGTGGAATCTCTTTTCCTGCAGTTTGAATCCATTGTTCTGTGTTCTAGTCTCTGGAGCAGCAGAAAACAAGCTTGCTCCCTCCTCAATGTGACATCCCTTCAAGTATTTAAACAGGGCTATCATATCACCTCTTAACCTTCTCTTCTCCAGGCTAAACATCCCCAGCTCCCTAAGGCTCCCTCCCTCTCTCTCCCCTCACCTTGGGGCCCCTTCCTTCCCTCCTTCCTTCAGAGTCCTCCACAACAATTCTGATGCTTTGGGAAGACTTCCGCCTGAGAGCGCACAGGGCCGGAAGAGGCGGAGCCAAGGCCTAGAGAGAGACTAGAGTTCTTTGGAGCCTCTCTCTGCTGGGAAAATGGCGGCCAACCTGTAAACCCCGCCCACAAAATGGCGGCCAACCTATAAGCCCCCTCCCACAAAATGGCGGCCACACTGTAGACCTCCTCAGTCACCCACAAAATGGGGGCCACTCTGTATAAACCCTGTTATGGTTTTGAATAATTCAGGGACAGGGAGCCAATCTCAGAGAGGATTTCTTTCTAGGAGTGTTAGCAATGCATTAGCAACGCTTTTTGAGGGGTTTATCCAAAGCAAAATATTTATTATTGGTTAAAAAAACGAGTCAAAGGAACTGTGAATAAAACAAAGAAGAGCAGCCATATTCAAGTTTGGCCCAAAAACAAGTAGAGAAGAGTCTGTCGATGACACGTTATTATACACTTGGGATGAATCCACGGACTCTTCTCCTGCTTTTTCTTTTTTTAACAGAGGTTTTCTGTTTATTCAACACGTGATGCTTTTGACACTTCTTTTACAACGTAATGATGCTTTCTAGCTTTCTTCCTTGGGCCAAAGGTCCCATGTTGTTGCTGCATTCTGTGACCACAGCGCTTGAATGCGGATCCATACTGGCACAAATTCCTTTGTCACCTTGGCTTGCCTGAAGAAGAGCTCTCCCTCCATGGCAACTGCCGTCCTCTGGCTTGGGAGGGGGTGAAGAGGCAGGCCCAGCTCCATCAGGGCTTGCCTGAAGGAAGAGAGCCCTCCCTCCATACCAACTGCCCTCACAGGAAGAGAGGAACCATGGACCTCATTCCCTTCCCCACCACCTTTCCCTTCTCCTTTTGTGTCGTGTCTTCTTAGATTGTAAGCCTGAGGGCAGGGAACCGTCTAATTAAAAATAATAATTGTAAGCCACTCTGATAGCCTTTAGGGCTGAAGAGCGGGGTATAAATACCATAAATAAATAAATAAATAAATAATAAAATACAGTCGCACCTTTGAATTTGCACCGAATCCGTTCTAGAGCCCTCCACAAGTTCGAACTTTTGGGGATATTCAACCTCCCCCCCCCCAATCCTTTCCAATTCCGCCTTCCCTCCTTTTGCACTTGTCCCCCACTTTGTTTTGCCCTGGGGTCTGGAAGGGCACTTCCTTCCATCCGGGGGGCACTGACCCACGGTGCAGCAGTTGCCAGGGTCTGTGATTCCCCTGCTGCTGGCAAACTGCCATGGCATTCTTCCGCCCACTAAGTGGGTAAGTGCCCCACGACCCTCCGCCGCACCCTCTCCCCCCCTTTGCAATGGGGCTTGATCCGCCCTTCCATAGCAATGGGTCTGAGAAAGAATGCAGACCCCCCACCCCTGCTCTGTCTCTCAGCCCCATGGCCATAGGGCTGGATCAGCTGAGCCTCCTCAAAGGCAATGGGACTGAGAGAGAATGCAGACCCTCCTGCTGTCTTTCTCTCTCTCAGCTCCATCGCAATCGGGCTGGATCAGCTGTTCCAAGGCAATGGAGTTCAGGGAGAAGGTCTGGTTTTGGTAGGCCAGAAAGGAAGGTGAGGACAAGGGAGGAGATTAATAATAATAATAATAAATAATAATAATAAATTTATTTGTATCCTGCTTCTCCCTGTGTTGGATCAAGGCGGGTAACCGCAAGTGGGGAGCAGTTAAAACAAATAAATAAACAAACAAATGTGCTACAGCATTAAAAACATAATAATCTAAAATAGTAATTTTAAAAAACATTAAATTAAAATTCACAATAAAATAAGGGGAGGGGAATTGATGGGGGCAGTGAGACCGATGGACTGTTACAAAGTCTGAGGAGGTCATTTTGGGAAGGCCTGCCGGAAGATTTGAAGCACTTTTTGGAAATGAAAGGGAAGCAAAAGTTGGGCAAAGTGGGGAGGATAGGTGTTATTTATTTATTTTTATTTATTTATGGCTATCAGAGCAGATTACAATTATTATTTTTAATTAGACGGTTCCCTGCCCTCAGGCTTACAATCTAAAAGACACAACACAAAAGGAAAAGGGAATGGTGGTGGGGAAGGGGATCAGGTCCAGCAGTTCTTCTCTCCCTCTGAGGCCTGGACCAAGGCAGATGGACTGGAGGGAGGGCTCTCTTTCTTCAGGCAAGCCCTGATGCAGCTGGGTCTACCTCTTCAGGCCGAAGGATGACAGCATGAAGGGAGGGCTCTTCCTCTTCAGGCAAGCCATGATGGTGCTGGGCCTGCGGTTTTGCACGTTTTGTTGCTTTTGCACGTTCGGAGGGAGAGGTAGAAGGATGGGAGGGGTGGGGTGGGGTGGTGTATTCTCCACTTGCTTCCCATCTCAGCCTCATTAGTTTTGGGGTGGTCTGCTGATCCAGCCCCATTGCAATGGAGCTGAGAGAGAGAAAGAGCAGGAGGGTCACCCACAATGGTCTGCCCTAGCCTCACATCGGGAGGCATGGAGACGCACTATCCACAATGCTGCAGCCTCGTTTGAGAACTCATGCCGAACGAGTCTTGAAGAGAAACGACAACGCAGAAAGAACCACCACTTGGAAAGATCACCCAAGGAGACTTTCTGCTGTGCTTTCTGTAACCAGACTTGTTTATCTCGGATCGGCCTTTTTAGTCATCAACGCGCTTGTAGTAAGCGTGGGATGAGTCCTTCCTGAATCTTTGTTAGTGAAGAAAAGCCAGAGAAAACCAATGTTACAGTCTTATGATATCAGGCCAGACAGCACTATAGTGCATAGTGCCTTATGCATATGAAGAATTGGATTTTACACTCCAAAAGCTCGTGCTGCCAACTTCTTTCTTTTGGTTAGTCTCAAAGGTGCAGCAAGATACAATGCTGAAACTGATTTTATCAATACTGTCATGAATCCTGTTTAGTGATTATGTTTTAGGATTCCTGCCATGAGGATATTGTTTTCGAGAGGCCGTGCCAAGCTCCCGGACCAGAGGACTTTGGGATTACATCATGGACTTGACCCGCACGCAGGAAGAGAGATCCAATCCTGGATCATATTGACTCTGGAGGGATGGTGGTTGGTAAAGGCCTATAAAAGTATTGTATATGTAGTTCTTACTCAGTCTGGTCAATGGAAGTTTATTATTAATATTATTATTATTATTATTAACATTTATTTATATAGCGCTGTAAATTTACACAGTTTACTTCTAACCCATTTCCTTCTTTTCAATAAAGTAGTTAATGTTTAGGAGTGCTGCTTGAATTGATTTGGAGTTCTTATGCGGGGGAAGTCTGACACTATGGCTCTATGCTTCTAACCCTGGGATTCCGATTCTCGACTTCTAACTCACTCAATGGTTTATCACACTAGAGGGCAAACAGGATTTAAACAGGAATTAAACAGGAAATGCCCTATGTTATTATTATTAACCTTTATTTATATAGCGCTGTAGGTTTACACAGTGCTGTACATATAAACTTGTAATTAGACGGTTCCCTGCCCTCAGGCTTACAATCTAAAAGACACGACACAAGAGGAGAAGGGAAAGGTGATGGGGAAGGGTATCAGGTCCCGTGGTTCTTCTCTCCCTCTGTTTAACATAGGGCATTTCCTGTTTAATTCCTGTTTAATTCCTGTTTAAATCCTGTTTGCTCTCTAGTGTGATAAACCTGTTTATGATTCTGTACTTTTAGAGCTCTGTGCTTCTAGCTCTAGGACTCTTATGACTCTGTACTTCTAGCTCTAGGTTCCTCTCTCTCTCTCTCTCTCTCTCCCTGAAAGTCTCTCCCAGCAATCTCTGAGAGACAATGGCTTCCTGCTGCCTGAAGGTGGCGCCATTTCCCCTGAATAGCCATTAGAGGAGAGGAAAGGCTGCTGCAGCTGCTGCCTAGAGCGTCTCAGGAAGGAAGGAAGGCCGGAAGAGGCGGGACCAAGGCGAAGAATGACATCCCTCTCCGTCGGTCGAAAAGTCTCTGAGGGGAAAGTCTCCTCTTGGGCTGTCACTCTTGGCCTTAGCCCCGCCTCTTCCGGCCAAGGGGAGAATTTTCCTAGAGCGGCGCCGCCGCAGGGAAACCGGAAGGAAGGACCATAGAGCCGGAAACTCATGAGAAACTTGCTGGAGGATGCGGTGCGTTTGTCGTTTGTTCTTGTCCCCCGCCTCGATCCATGGATACAGGCGGATTAAAAAATAAATATTGTTATTATTACTACTGTTGTTATCATTATGATAATAGTAAAGCATTATAACAATTATAGTAATATAATAATTGTCATGGTATTTTGAATATCATTATAATGTAATATTATATATATATATATATATAATATTTATAATAATATAATATTTTTATTATATTATAAACATTATTATAATGTTACATTTTATATATATATATAGAGAGAGAGACAAACATATAAAATTTGTAATAATATGGTATTTGTTATTATATTATAAATACTTTTATAATGCAATATATATATATACACACACAAGTATAACATTATTAATATATTTATTATATTATAAATATTATAATGTTATATATATATAACATTTATATTTATATATATAAATAAATAATATAATATATTTGTTATAAATATTATAATGTAACACACACACACATATATATAAACAATTATAATAATATAATGTTTGTTATATTGTAAATATTGTTATAATGTAGTGTATATATATATATATATATAATATGATATTTGTTACATATTATAATAAATATATATATATATATATACACACACACATATACATATAACTTTGATAATAATATAATATAATATTTGTTATTATATTATAAACATTATAATGTAGCTGTGAGGAGAGGCAGGCAAGAAATAAAATTATTATTATTATAGAATAGAACAATACAATTATTATATTATAATTATATAATATAATTATAAAAGAATCCTAAGTATTTTAATATATGATGTAACCGTATAAGAATAATGCTGTGTAGTCGTCCCTCCACACTTGTGGCTTTGACTCCTGTGGATTTGATTATTTGAGGTTTTGATTAATGTGTCCTCTCTAGGAATCTCTAGGCCCTCCAGTGTAGCTCTGCCAGATGTTGACCGTAGAGTTGTTTTCTTGAGAAGCTAGAAGTTTGTAGACTTAATAGAATCCTAGAGTTGGAAGAGACCCCGAGGGCCCTCCAGTCCAACCCCATTCTGCCATGCAGGAACTCCAAATCAATGCATCCCCGACAGATGGCCATCCAGCCTCTGCTTAAAGACCTCTAAGGAAGGAGACTCCACTACACTCCGAGGAAAGAGTGTGTTCCACTGTCGAACAGCCCTTACTCTCAGGAAGTTCTTCCTAAAGTTTAGGTGGAATCTTTTTTCCTGTGGTTTGAATCTATTGCTTCATGTCCTGTTCTCTGGAGCAGCAGAAAACAAACTTGCTCCCTCCTCAATATGACATCCCTTCAAATATTTAAACAGGGCTCTCATATCACCTCTTAACCTTCTCTAGGCATTTGTTAGTCCTCCAGCATGATTCTGTGATCAACTTCTGTCAGATGCTGACCACAGAGTTGCACTAGAGGACCTGGAGATTCCTAGAGAGATGTCCTCCTAGGTAAAAAGAATAGTGTTATTTTTTTAAATTTACGGTTTTCCCACATCCACAGGGGTCCTTCACTCCTAGCCTCAGCGAATGTGGAAGGACCACTGTAACTGCCACGTCTTCTCACCTTCCAGCAGAATCTGACCTCCATGTTGAGCAAGGCAAAGAAGCATGAATATACATTTATACAAGTGTTTTCAAGCTTTTATTTGGTCATGCCCTCCATTTTTCTTCATTGCCCTCCATATTTTACGGTGCCTTGTCCTCCTTTGCAGTTCTGACATTTGGTCACCCTCTCCTCTCACAGGGTTGTTATGAAGCCACTGTTTCAGAAGCCTCGCAGGGAAAAGTGAGCGATGGAGCCCCATGAGCCAAGAAAGAGATGGTGAACAGTGCAAAGGCCCTGTTTGCCCTTCAGTGTCTGGTAGGAAGCTCGGAAGGGCAGGCAAGGCCTTAAATCCCCCTATCAAGGACTCCCCGGGAGGCTCTTTTGTGGCTCCTGACACTCAGTAACCCTGTTTTCCCTTCAAAGGAGCCTCACAACAGCCCTGCGAGGCAGGCTGGGGTGGAAGGTGGCACCCTGAGGAGGTTCATACCTCCTTTGGTCCAGAACTCTGACTCCAGGATCCTATCTCCTCCCAGCAGAGTCTAACCCAGATGGGAAGACAGCACAAAGAATGAGGAGATTGTGGCCCATGGAGAAAAGACCCCCAGCATCAGGCCAGATGAAGCAGTTGCTGTCCTTCCCCCAGAGATTGAGAGCAGAGGCTAGCATACAGCATTGGCAGCTCCTCTTCCATGGAGGAGATTGGAAACAGAAGTTTATCCACAGATGATGGGCTGCCTCTTCTCCTTTGCTTCAGGCAGCAAAATGGCCTTGTAAGCAGTGAGAGAAGATTTTAAAATGCAACACCATTTCTGCTTCACAGAGATGTAGTACAAAGGAAAGGAAAAGGCCAAAAGAGCAGGCAGGGAATTCTTAGGGACTAAGCAAGTGGAAGGGAGCTGAACTGAAAATGCCTGATGATCTTGGTTTGTGGCTAAGAAGAAAAGGAAAACATAACACACACATCCTGTCTATCCTTGTCTTTGGTTTGTTGAATTTTTTTATAAATCTTGAGGGGGAAATAACTTTCTGTCCAGAGACAAGAATTGCTTTTCAGCTTGGATTTGTTTGTAAAACATTTCTCAAGAGTGTCTTTAGCACAGCTAATTCACAGGATATCTTGTTTTCTTTGTAGACCTCGCTGTCCCCAGTAATTTAATCTGAGACACAATCCAGTAAAAGAGGAAAGTACTTATCTGGTCTGTTGGAAACAAGACTCAGTCTGTCATAAGTTAAGGAAAGGATTTCATGCTCGTCAGGCCAAGTACAGAAGACAAGAGCTGTGCGTCTTTTCATAAAAGCCATGCAGAGGAGCTTTGGGGAGAAGATGCTCAATTCTGAGGTCCAGTGCCAGCGCTTCAGACAGTTTGTCTCCCAGGAGGAGGCTTTGAGGCCCCGAGAAGTTTGCAGCCAGCTCCACAATCTCTGCTGTCAGTGGCTGAAGCCAGAGAGACACACCAAGGCTGAGATGCTGGACCTGGTGATCCTGGAGCAGTTCCTGGCCGTCCTTCCTCCAGAGATGGAGAGTTGGGTTCGAGAGTGTGGAGCGGAGAAAACCTCCCAAGCAGTGGCCTTGGCAGAGGGCTTCCTCCTGAGCCAGGCAGAGGAGAAGAAACAGGGAGAGAAGCAGGTATGGTCACTTTATCCTTGTGATTTTTAGGTACCATCACTATTTTATTTTATTTTTGCAAGGGATTTCTAAAAAAAATTCAACAAACGAAGCTTTGTTAAAGCATAGAATCATAGAATCATATTGTTGAAAGAGACCACTAGGACCATCCAGTCTAACCTCTTGCCATGCAGGAACTCCCAATCAAAGCATCCCCAACAGATGGCCATCCAGCCTCTGTTTAAAGACTTCTAAGGAAGGAGACTCCACCACCCTCCGAGGGAATGTGTTCCAATGTCGAACAGCCCTTACTGTCAGGAAGTTCCTCCTAATGTTGAGGTGGAATCTCTTTTCCTGGAGCTTGCATCCAATGTTCTATGTTTCTAGTCTCTGGAGCAGCAGAAAAAAAGCTTGCTCCCTCCTCCATATGACATCCCTTCAAATATTTTAAAAGGGCTATCATATCACCTCTTAGCCTTCTCTTCTTCAAACTAAACATACCCAGTTCCCTAAGGCGTTCCTCATAGGGCATGGTTTCCAGACCTTTCACCATCTTAGTTGCCCTCCTTTGGACACGCTCCAGTTTCTCCACATCTTTTTTGAATTATGGTGCCCAGAACTGGACACAGTATTCCAGGTGGGACCGAACCAAAGCAGAGTAGAGTGGCACAGTATACTTCTGTTGACACAGCCTAAAAGAATGCCTGCTGGTCAATCAAAAAGCAGATCAAGGAATAGGGGTACAGCCTGTGTTGGATTGGGCATGCTCAGGGAATGGGAGGGGCGGGGCTCCCACCAATCTGCTCAGCTTTTCAGCATTCCGGATGGAGCTTCTGCGCAGGCGCAAACCCTATTGTGTGAGGGCACAGATGACCACTCGAAGAAACACAGTTACAGGTAAGCAACCTGTACATTCCTGATTTAACTAAAATATTTTTATAGGTAAGCCATGTTTCAATTACAGTGGTACCCCGGGTTACAAATCCCCCGGGGTACAAAAACCCCGGGGTACGAAAGAGCTGGGGCCACAAAAACGGCCCCGGCTTACGAAAAAAAACCCGGGGTACGAAGAAAAAAACCATGCGGCCCCTTTAAATTTGCCGCGCGGTCCGGCAAACAAAGCGGTTCCCCGGGTTACGAATATTTCCGGGTTACGAAAGGTAATCTGGAACGGATTACTTTCGTAACTCGGGGGACCACTGTAGTTAGAGTGTATTTTCCACATGAGTGTGCTCCAGCCCCAGGCGCCACTATCCTCATGGACATATTTTATGGGAACAAAGGATAGAGCCTTCTCAGTGGCTGTTCTTGGGCTCTGGATCGCTTTTCCTGGGGAGGTTAGACTGAGTCCCTTGCAGATGAAAAGAGCTTTCTGAAAAGTACCTGAAACCACTTTTAGTGAGGTTCTTTTCTGTTGATTAATTCTTGCCTTTTATTCTGTTATGATTTAATAGTTTCAGTTATATAGATTACATTTTAACTAGTATTTGTGTATGTATTTATATTTGTGTTTTTCCTTGTATTTGTTCTATTTACTGTAAACCACTGTCACACCTAATCCCCCCCCCCCCAAATAAATAAAATCATCATCATCACCATCATAATATAAATCTAGCCATCCCATCTGAGCTTTTATCTGGAAATCATCTAAAGTGAAGATGATGCACCATAAAGTCTTGTCCTAATCTTTTTTTTTCCCCCCTAGGACTTGTTTGCGGAAGAGATGCCTGAGGTGGACAAGTATTCTTCTGAATCCAATCAAAGGCAGCAGCCCAAGTGGACCATGCAGGACAAAGAAGTAAAGTCCTCCTCAATAAGTAAGGGCTAATGATATCCTCATTATTAGACAGCCCCAAAGTCCATCTTCAGGTCTTGTCTTCTCCCCATGTTGGGAAGAACCAGGAACCTGGACTACTTTCAACTCAATTCCATTCCTTTTCATCCAAATTTTTGTGGGTTTTTTGTAAGTCTGTTAACATTTTTGTGGCTGTTTAATTTCCTGTGTGATGCTTGCCTAATTGCTTAGCATATATTTATTAAGAGTTTTCCCCCCATGCCAAGTTCAGAATGACTGTCATTCTACAGTGACCTCATAGTTCTTTTTGCGCATACAGCATAATGTTTTCTACATAGGAGGGCCTTGAAAGAGGAAAAAGGGTTAATAACATTCTCTTTCCATTTCTGTTCCTCACAGGGGGTGGAATAAAGACTGGGCCGATATGTACAAGCACATCTCTTCATCCTGATGGATTCAGAACAGCTTCTGGGAAACTAAATCAGGTAGAGAACAAGATCTCAAGTGAGCCAAGAAAGGGGTGAACCTAGTGCTCATCTTCTTTTGTTGTTTCCATCAAAGATGCCACTGAAAGGGGCCTGTGAACAGCATCCTGTAAGGATTTCAGTTTTTTTGAGCAGTCTGAAATAATATGATTCTCTTTTTTCAGGTAACCTTTGAGGAGTTGGCTGTGTATTTCACAGAGGAGGAATGGGCCCTGCTGGTCCCAGACCAAAGGGCCCTTCATCGGAAAGTGATGGAGGAGAATCTGGGGATCCTGTCCTCTCTAGGTAAAGCTCTCTCTCTTGTGTTTGAGGAGCTTACAAGTGCTGAAGAGAAATCCTGAGAGCTCATCATCACTCTTCATACATTATGCCAGGCTGAGTAGTTTTCCCCCCAGCTCTGCTGATTTTTGGCCTTTCTTCCCAGGAAGCCCTTCATTAGCAGATCTTACCGTATATACTCGTCTATAAGTTGAAAAATTTATGCTCAAAAATGGATCCAAAAATCAAGGGTAAGACTTATAGACGGGTCTATATGGTAATGCAGCTCAGAAAAATGGTGGCTAAGGCGCTTTCAGGGGAGCGAGAGTTGATTGGGGTATCTTTTTGTCCCGGGAGACTGCCGTTAGTTGAGACAGAGAAAGGCTGCCTTCCCTCCCTGCCCTGCTTGCCTTGTCTTTGTCAGTGAAAGAATGGCTGCTGCAACTGTGAAGCTTCCCTCCTTCCTTTCCTAACTTGTTCCATGAGAGCAAAAAAGAGACGCCCAGTTCTGCCCCTTTTCCTCTCCCTTTGGACTCTGTAGCATGAGGTGCCAGGATTAGGTATTCCGGAGCTCCCTTTCCCTGAGAGAGGGAGCCTTGCTTGCATGATAGCCGAGCAGTTGGGAGATTTCACCAGATTGGTTGCTTCAGGAAAAGAAAGGGATTTTAAAGAAGCACAAACCTTAACACTCACTCACCAGCCACTGAAGCACGAGGAAAAGGAGATGGAAAGAAGTTTCTCTGGTGGAATCTCCCAGCTGCTTCGGCTAGCATGCAAGCGAGGCTCCCTCCGTCTCTCAGGAAGGAAAAGGGGAAGGGACTGAACTGTGAAATACCTAAAGTAATCCTGGCTCATGCTATAGAGTCCAAAGGGAGAGGAAAAGGGGCAGAGGAGGATGTTTCTTTTTTGCTCTCATGGAGCAAGCAAGGGAAGGAGAGAAATAGGAATACTGCTTCCACAGTTTGCAGCAGCAATTCTTTCACTGACGAGGCAAGCAGGGCGAGAGCCGCGCAGGACCCAGGAGGGAGGCAGGGAGGGAAGGAAGTGTTTCTCTTAAGGGTAGTCTTTCTGAACAAAAGGAAGGGAGGGCTGTTGTTAAAGTGCTCACTTTTTAAAGTGGAAAAAACCTAACTCTGGCTGCAGCTATGGCTGGGAGAAGCCATCTTGCCTGATTTCACCAGCAGAAACAGGGAGAGCTAAGTCTGTTTGCTGTGTTCTTAATGGGGCAGAAACCTAGCTAGCAAGCGGCTGGAGAGCCCAAACTGAAAGGGAGGGGGAAGGAGCCTTTCTTTAACTCTTTCCTTTCCAAAATAGGCAAAGGAACAAACAAATAAATCTGAGCAACTCTTTGAGTTAGAGTCAATCCCCAACTAGGGAGAGGCATTGGAGAGGGGGAAGGGGAAGAGAGAAGGAGCAGGGGGCAAGGCAGTAGAGATGGCTCTTTGGCGCTTGCCCTCATGGAGCACCAAAAGGCAGGCCAGAGTGGCAGGGACGGCTCCGGGGCAGCAGCCACTCAAAGGAGCACCAAGAGGCAAGTGGAGCGGAGGGTCACTGACTGTACCATAGACTTATCCACGGGTCATATCAAAATCCATAATGTTGGCCCCAAAACTCCACCTTGACTTATACATGAGGTTGATCTGTACATGAGTATATATGGTAAGTCAAGGTCACTGTGAGGTCCAGGTGGACTCCTAAGCTTTGACCACTATGTGGGATGTTGGGAGTCCCACTAGCATTTCCCAGCAGAGAAAGAGCTGAGCATCCTGAACTATGGGTAGCTCCGCCCACTTGGCTCCTGGTAGGCAGGGAGAGAAAAAACAAGAACCATGGGCCTGACCACGCCCCTAAGGGCAGTGCGACTCCTGAACCTCAGTCTTCTTCCTGCCTAACTCCGGGTGGGTTGTGACTTTGGTTGTCCCAACCAAATTCTTCATTTGTTCTTTGGATCCATCTTAAAATTCAGCTCCCTGGACTCACCTGGCTTACTCTCTCCTCTCTCTCATTCCTTTTGCTCTTTAAAAAAAAAAAAAAAACTTTCCTCGTCTTCTCTTCTCCTGCTTTCTCCTTCTGTTCCCTCCCCCTCCTATCTCCTTCTGCGATGGCAGGCAAGGAAGAGGCCAGGTCAGTGGGTGAGTTCGCTTCCGCTCAGCCCGAGCCAGCCCCGGCTTTACCAGATGCATGCCCTGAGGCTCCTCCAACTCCAGTCAGCCAGGGAATGGAAGCGTGGCCGCAGCCAGCCAAGGAGGCCTCCCTCCTGCTTGCTCCTGAGGCCAGGGTTTCCCGACTGTCCCAGTCAAGGTTGGAAGAGCCTGCAGCGACGATCTTGGATGCTGTTGAAGGGGAGGACGTAAGCTTCCTCCATAGCCATCAAGGTGGCTGCCACTGTCTCTATGGTTATGTGAGCCACTCTTCAGTGGACCAGAGATCTCCTTGACATGTTGCCCGAAGCAGACACCAGAGTCAGGCAGACAATTAACAAGATTGCCAAGGCGTCCGCCTTTGCAGCAGACAGCACCTTTGACACGGTGCAGCAGTGTGCTAGAGCCCAGACAGCGGCTGTGGCCATCCGAAGGCAATTCTGGCTAAAAAACTGGAATGTTGACTCTAGGTCCAAACAGAATTTGGCCTTTACCCCCTTTCTAGGCACTAAACTCTTTGGCGAACCTCTAGAACCAGATTTGATTGAGGGCATTGAGGGATAAAAAGAAAGCCTTGTCCTCAGGCAAAAGGAGACATGATAAAAAACCTTTCAGACACCGCTCCTCCTTTCACTCCTCTAGATCTTACTTTTCTTCCAACTCCAGTTCTTTCCAAGCCAGGGAGCCCAGATCCAGCAAGCCTCGTTGAGGGGACTCTAAGTTCTCTAAGCAAAATCAGTCCTCCTCCCCAAAGGATGGAGGAGGCGACAAGCCCTCAAGAAAAAATCAACAGGCATGACGGGAAGAGTCTGTGAATTTCTAGAAGATAATTTCATAATCACAAAAAGTCAACATGGGATTCAGAGAAACAACTCATGCCAGACAAATCTAATCTCTTTTTTTGATAAAATTACCGGCTTGGTACCGTAGATGAAGGGAATGCTGTAGATACAGTATATCTTGATTTCAGTAAGGCCTTTGACAATGTTCCCCATGATATTCTTGCAAACAAGCTGGTAAAATGTGGGCTAGACAAGGCAACCATTATATGGATTTGTAACTGGTTGACTGGCTGCACTCAAACGGTGCTCAACAATGGTTCCTTTTCATCCTGGAGAGAAATGGCCAGTGGGGTCCCACAGGGTTCTGTCCTGGGCCCAGTGCTATTCAATATCTTTATTAATGACTTGGATGACACTATTGGGGGCATAGTTACCAAATTTGCAGACAACACCAAATAAGGATGAGTAGCTAATACCCCAGAGGACAGGATCAAAATAAAAAATGACCTGAATAGGTCAGGGCTATCACATCACCTCTTAACCTTCTCTTCTCCAGGCTAAACATCCCCAGCTCCCTAAGTTGTTCCTCATAGGGCATGTTTTCCAGACCCTTCACCATGTTAGTTACCCTCCTTGGGACACGCTCCAGTTTCTCAATATCCTTTTTGAATTATGGTGCTCAGAACTGGACACAGTATTCCAGTCTTTGTTTTACTGATCCAAAAAAAGGTGTCCCCCATCCTATATCTATGCATTCAGTTTTTCCGCCCTAAGTGCAGAACTTTACATTTCTCCGTATTGAATTTGATTTTGTTAGCTTTGGCCCAGCTTTCTTATCTATTGAGGTAATTTTAAATTTTGATCCTGTCCTCTAGGGTATAAGCTACTCCTCCTAATTTGGTGTCATCTGCAAATTTGGTAAGTGCGCCCCCAATTCTGTCATCCAAGTCATTAATAAAGATGATGCCTTCTTTTAAGGAATCAAATCAAGGTGAATTGCACTGACTTAATAACCTGTATCCCTCAAGCCCTAAACCAGTAGATCCTGTACTTGAGTACTCTCCCCATAGCCTCTACCCAACACTTTGCCCAGGCTAAGCAGTGTTGAATCTGCTTTGATCATAAGTTCTAACCTAGACTCATCACCTGTGTTTTTTCTCTTACTATATTGAGGCTTTCTCTTACTAGGTTTTTCCTCTTACTATATTGAGGCTTCGGCATTTCTCTTCGGTTACTACTGATCTGTTAACTGAATGCGGAAGCTGGCTGCAGCAGCTGAAGGGTTTATTTACACAGGACAGGAGGCAAAAACTATTTAGAGCTCTGTCAAGTCTGTAAATAAAGCATTGTACTGTATTGCAGAGGATAGGCCATGAATTAACATTAGTTGTGAGTTTTCAACTGCCAGCACAATTCACAAATGTGCCCTCTCCTCCTGTCTAGCTTCCTCTTATTCAGGCCAACATACTGGGTGCCATAGCTCCTCAAAGAACAGAAACAAAGTCCACGCAGCAGGTTCCTTCTATACCAAGCCCAAACTCACTACAAGCACAGGCAAGAGTTCCAGGCACTCAAACTCTTCAGACAGAAGACACTTTTACTCACTTCGCAGAACGCCTTTCTGGCCTATAACTTTTATCACGCTGAGGCACAGCATAAATTAATTTCATTATCTCGGCAGAGGCCATGAGATACCTCCAAACAGAACACAGAAGCCTGCTGCTGTGATTGAAGGGTTTATTTACACAGGATAGGAGGCAAAATCTATTTACAGCGGACGTTGAGCTCTTTGATAAAAGTGTAAACAGGCTTTCTCCTTATCCAGCTCTCAGCAATACAGGAACTCTCGAATAAACACCTGCACTAACCACTGACTGACTATAATGACCCCCACACACTCACACTGAACAGGAGAACAGGAAAAACAAGATAAGGCAGTGATGGCAGTGGGAGATGGGCAGTGGGATGAACTGAGATTACCAGTGGATATGATACCAAAATCCTTAGAGTTGTCTGCTCTAACTGCTTTATCACACTACGGGGGCAAACAGGATTTAAAAGGGTTAAATAGATAATGCCCGATGATGATGATGATGATGATGATGATTTTATTTATATAGCACTGTACATTTACACAGTGTTGTACATACAATCTTATACAGTGGTCCCCCGGTTTACGAATCCCCTGGGGAACGAAATCCCCGGGACCTGAAACCGGCGGGACCAAAAAACATCCCCCGGGATCCGAAGGAGAAAAACCGCGCGGCCCCTTTAAATCGGCCGCACGGTCCGTCTCCTAATGCGGTCCCCCGGGAAACGAAGACTTCCGGGTTACGAAAGGTAATCCGGATTACCTTCATAACCCGGGGGACCACTGTAATTAGACGGATCCCTGCCCTCAGGCTTACAATGTAAAGGAGACAACACAAAAGGAAAAGGGGAAAGTGGTGGGAAGGGGATGAGATCCAGTGGTTCCTCTCTCCCCCTGGGGCCTGGACCAAGGCAAATGGACTGGAGGAGGGCTTGGCTTCTTAACACATAGTTAAATAGTTTATCACAGGACATTTCCTGTTTAACTCTCGTTTAAATTCTGTTTGCCCCCTAGTGTGATAAAGTGATATTGATAGTTTGCTTTCCATTTCTTGAGTTCTTAACAGTACTTTTTCTTCCTTCCAGAGAGTGATGGTCAACTGAATGAGTATCAAGGAGAAACATGCCAAGCATTGTTGCAAACAGACAAGTGTAAACAGTTAAATGAGAAGGAAAGAAAAACTGGTATTGAAGAGGAGAGGTGGACCACATATCCTTATCAGAAAGATAATGTTTCTGGAACTTCAGTCCAAAGATTCATGCATAAAGGAAATGGAAGAAGTAAACATCTTTGTTTTGCATGTGGGAGGAGTTTCAGGTCTAAAGCAAGTCTTAACCTTCATAGGAGAACTAAGACATGGGAGAAATCTTTCAAAGGTGGTGAGTGTAGAAATAACTCCAGTCTGATTTCACTTAAAACAATTCACAACAGAGAGAGACCACTTCCATCCTTCAGTTTTGGAAAAAACATCAGGATGAGATCACAGCTTCTGACAGACGTTAGAACCCATACAGAGGGGAAACCATTGAAATGCTTGAAGAGTGAAAAGAGGTTCAATCAAAAGGCATTCTTCTCTTCTTACCAAACACTTAATGCACAGGAGAAACCTTCTAATTGCTGGGTGTGCAGAAGAGGTTTCATTTGGAAAAATAACTTCATTTGTCATCAAAAAACTCACATAGGTCAGAAGACCTACCTCACCCTTCATCAAGCAGCTCATAAAGGAGAGAAACTATTTAAATGCCCTGAGTGTGGAAAGACTTTTAATCTGAAGACATCCCTCACTCGACATCAAGCAGCTCATACAGGGGAGAAACCATTCAAATGCCTGGAATGTGGAAAAGGTTTCACTCGGAAGACACACCTCACCTGTCATCAAGCTTTTATTCAGAAGAGAGATCTTATTCATCATGAAGCAACTGATACAGGAGAGAAACTATTTAAATGCTTGGAGTGTGGAAAAAATTTCTTTGAGAAAAAAGACCTCACTCATCATCAAGCAGTTCACACAGTGGAGAAACCTTTTAATTGCCTGGAATGTGGAAAAAGCTATATTCAAAAGAGAGATCTCACCTATCATCAAGCAACTCACACAGGAGAAAAACTATTTAAATGCCTGGAGTGTGGAGAAGTTTTTATTCAGAAAACAGAACTCACTCAACATGAATCAACTCACACAGGGGAGAAGCCATTTAAATGCCTGGAGTGTGGAAAAGGATTCACTCGGAAGACACATCTCACCCGTCATCAAGTAATTCACACAGGAGAGAAACCATTTAAATGCTTGAAGTGTGGAAAAGGTTTCACTCAGAAGTCCGCCCTCACCGTTCATCAAGTAATTCACACAGGAGAGAAACCATTTAAATGCCTGGAATGTGGAAAAGGTTTCAATCAGAAGAACTCCCTCATGATTCATCATGTAATTCACACAAGAGAGAAACCATTTAAATGCCAGCAGTTTGGAAAAGGTTTTATTTGGAAGACACACCTCACCCGTCATCAAGCAACTCACATAGGAGAGAAACTATTTAAATGTGAAGAGTGTGAAAAATATTTTATTATTAAGATGGATCTGACTCGTCATCAAAAAATTCACACAGGAAAGAAACCATTTAAATGCCTGGTCTGTGGGAAAGGTTTCACTCGGAACACCTCCCTCGCCGTTCATCAAGTAATTCACACAGGAGAGAAACCATTTAAGTGCCTAGAGTGTGGAAAGACTTTTAATGTGAAGACACACCTCACTCGACATCAAGTAACTCACACAGGAGACAAACCATTTAAATGCCTGGAGTGTGGGAAAGGTTTCACTCAGAAGACACACCTCACCCTTCATCAAACAACTCACACAGGAGAGAAACCATATAAATGCCTGGAGTGTGGAAAGACTTTTAATCGAAAGACATCCTTCACTCGACATCAAGCAACTCACACAGGAGATAAACCATTTAAATGCCTGGAGTGTGGAAAAGGTTTTATTCAAAAGACACACCTCTCCCGTCATCAACCAACTCACAGAGAAGAGATGCCTGGAATGAAGAAAAGGGGTAAAATCACAACACGGGTTAAAGAATCTTCAGGCTAAATTTTTTAGCTGTCCTTCCAATTCCCAGAATATTCCTAATAAGAGTTTTTGTGTTTGAAAGAGAAGAATGCCCTTTAATGGCAAGGGCTTGGATTACAATGTTTAATATATTTTAATTGAGCACAGGTTTACATTTCTCTCTATAACAGGATGAATACATGAACCTTGTTGCCCCAAAGCTGCTTCAATTGATTCATCGTCCATCCTTTTACATCAGGGTTATAACACTTTTTTGGATCAGTAAAACAAAGACTGGAATACTGTGTCCAGTTCTGGGCACCACAATTCAAAAAGGATGTTGAGAAACTGGAGTATGTCCAAAGGAGGGCAACTAAGATGGTGAAGGGTCTGGAAAACATTGAGCATACAATTTGTTGGGCATTTTCCTTCAGCTGAGTATTTAAAGTATTTGACTGTTTTTCATTATTGTAGGCCACATTTAATGCCTTTCCCTCTGAAATGTTTGGAGGGAGGTTTGCTTGTGTCCCTTATACTGCAAGATTATCTGGTATTACCAAAAGTAGAATGATTAAGCATGTTCTTTTGTTTTGTGGTTTCTAGAAGGAGGCTTGATGATACATGATTTATCCATTAATGGCAAATCTACCAGGAAAATCATTCAAATTTTATGTTAGTGTTTTATTAGCAGATAACATTCTCATTGTGACATTGGCATTTGCCAAGTTTTTGTCTGAGTTGGTAAGGATCAGAGAACCGCTAACTTCTGTACTAGAAATAAATGTATGAAATAATCTTTGTGTGATTTGATTAATTGATCCTTGTGCCTTTTATTTATATGTTATAAATTTGATTCTTCTTCGTGGTTACTGTGCCTCACACAATAGGGTTTGCGCCTGTGCAGAGACTCATTTGGATAGCTGAAAAGCTGAGCACATTGGTGGTAGCCCCGCCTGTCCCATCCCCTGAGCATGCCCAATTCCCCCAGACTAGCTCCTCCTTCACTTCTCTTTTGTCCGCTGCAAGAGAAGCATCTCCTTCGGGTTGCTGAACATCTCTCGATGGCTGAGTAGAATTTATTGTGTGATTTCCCCATTTTTTCCTTCTTATTTTCTTTCTCCTTGAGCTGTCCCTTTTCTTCTCCTTTAGTTGAAGTTTTTGGTAAGGCATTTTGGCCCGGACAGGCCCTGTCCCTATTAGTCCTCTTATGGCCTCCACCTCGCTTTTTAATAATATTATTTATATATTATTAAATTTATTTATATCCTGCTCCTTTGAGAGCAATCGGGGTAGCTAACAATATTAAAATCTCGATACATAATACAACAAACTACAAAAGACGTGCTCTGTCTGTCCCAACAAACTTGCCCTTAACGACAGACATTCTAAGTGCCTTTTTTGTTTGGGCGACATTCACATCCCTGACAAATGCCTCCATTGTAAGGCCTTCACCCCGGTCACTCTTTGTAACAGGGCCAAGATACTCCAGGCCTTCTAGTGGGAAAAGACCCTGGCAGTTGCCCAAAAGTCATCTCTGCAAGCGAAGCCCTTGGGCAGGGTCCTGATTTCTAAGTTTCCTCAGATCCCGAAGCTCTCCCAGAAAACTGCGACACTGACATCGACATTGACACTCTTGACCTCAACTCCGTCGATGTCGAAGCATCCATGTTGCAGTCAACTTCTATTCAGTGTCCACAACAGGTAGCTTCGGTATCCCAGAAGGCCAAGAAAAGGTCGTCACACCATGAGAGCGACAAAGAAAAAAAGAAACATAAGGCCAAGGAGACCCTTACCCCTACCACCGTTCTGGCTGCTGCTCTGGGCTCAGTGTCATTGGCAGCAGCTCAACTTGACTCCACCATGGCCTTCGTCATGTCATCTTCGACGCGAGCTCCTGGCTTCTCTGCCCCGGTCCCAATCACTGTCTTAGACTTGGCACTGGAGGCTCTTGATTTGACTGCGGTATCAGCAACACTGCACCATCTCAGTTTGCGTCTCTCCCGGCATCAATGGTCTCACCTATACCTCTGCCTTAGGCGATGGTTCCCCAGGAGATCTTGGCCACCCTGTTGAAGATATACTGGCTGAAGTTTCCACCTCCTCTGCCCTCCCCTCAACAGAAGTCACCTCAGAGATCACCGGTGCCATCTGAAGAGTGCTTTTTTGACTCACCACATTCTTCGGCTTTGTTTCTTGCTTGACATCGAGCCGAGGACTACTGGAGGGAAAGGCACCCTTCCTACTGATCCTATTTTCCATCCTACAGAGACTGGCATTATTACAGGGATCCGTACTTTGAGTCCTTCTGTTGGCATTGATCTCGGTCTTGATCCCTGGTGGACAACCGTCGGGATTACAGAGCCCTCTCACCGCTTCCTCTCACCACTGCTGCCAGACTTGCTACCAATGTCAATGAAAACCCCAACGCCGACATTGATGTCAACACTGACACCGGTAGCTTTCACTATTCCCTTGGTCTCCTCAGCGTCGACAACAGTGGCTCCAATGGCCCCAGCGTCGACACCTCCTTTACTGCAAACCGTCTCCCAGTGCCTGCCTTCGCCTACCGCTGTCTTGACTCTCTCCACGGAAGACTTGGCTAGTGAGCTGGAGGGCTCTCCGGACTCCCCCATGCCTGTCGTCTCCTCTCCAAATGAGGAGGTAGAGGACCCTGTTCCACATTCCCCTATTGAAGATGTCAGCCTTTTCTCGGGTATTGTGGACAGGATGGCTTAGGCGGTTGGCCTCCAGGCAGATCAAGCCTCTAAGCCTCCAAGAGACCTGATAGATGGCCTATTTGTAAGACCAGCTCAGCCTGCTGTCATTCCATTCTTGGCATCCTTTGCCGACATCATGGCTCTTTCTTGGACCAAGCCAGCCTCTACTCCACTGGCATCCAAGAAAGTGGACTCCATGTATAGGGTGCAATCTGACACAGCTCCCTTTTTGTTCAGCCATCTGGCCCCTAATTCCTTGATGGCTGAGTCCACTTCCAGGTCATCAGACAAGAGCCATTCTGCTCTGATAGACAAGGATGGCAGATGTATGGACATCTTTGGCAGAAGGTTTTACTCCTCTGCTGCTCTCAATGCCAAGATTGCCAACATGCAGACTTGCATGGCTGGATATCAGAAGTTTTTATTGGACAAAATGGCATCATTCATCCCATTTCTGCCTCCAGAACAGAAGTCGGCAGCCATAGATTTCTACAGCGAGGCCTAGAATCATAGAATCATAGAATCATAGAAATTTAGAGTTGGAAGAGACCACAAGGGCCATCCAGTCCAACCCCCTGCCGTGCAGGAACTCCCAGTCAAAGCATACCCGACAGATGGCCATCCAGCCTCTGCTTAAAAACCTCCAAGGAAGGAGACTCCACCACCCTCCGAGGGAGTGTGTTCCACTGTCGAACAGCTCTTACTGTCAGGAAGTTCCTCCTAATGTTGAGGTGGAATCTTTTTTCCTGCAGTTTGCATCCATTGTTCCGAGTTCTGTTCTCTGGAGCAGCAGAAAACAAGCTTGCTCCCTCCTCAATGTGACATCCCTTCAAGTATTTAAACAGGGCGATCATATCACCTCTTAACCTTCTCTTCTCCAGGCTAAACATTCCCAGTTCCCTAAGGCGTTCTTCATAGGGCAAGGTCTCCAGACCCTTCACCATTTTAGTCGCCCTCCTTTGGACCCGCTTCAGTTTCTCCACATCCTTTTTGAATTGTGGTGCCCAGAACTGGACACAGTATTCCAGGTGGGGCCTGACCAATGCAGAATAGAGTGGCACTATTACTTCCCTTGATCTAGACACTATACTTCTATTGATGCAACCTAAAATTGCATTGGCCTTTTTAGCTGCTGCATCACACTGTTGACTCATGTTCAACTTGTGGTCTACTTGGACTCCTAGATCCCTTTCACATGTTGTCTCATTCAGCCAGGTGTCCCCCATCCTATATTTGTGCATTTCATTTTTCCGCCCTACGTGTAGATTCACCTGGCTGAGATCCACAAACCTCTCTGAGGAAGCTAAATCTAAAATTGAGGACATGCCATTTGACGGGGAAAGTCTTTTTGCTGCCAAGACAGACAACTCCCTCAACACAATGACCAAGGCCCGCCTTAATTGCAAGATGCTCGGTATAACCTCCAACAAACAGCGGTTTAGGAGCCAACCATGGCGTGGCAGACCTGCCTCCTTGAGTTACTGCCTCCCTGCTCTGAAAACATAGATAGAAATGGGAATTATCTCAGCTGCCCTTGTCTAATCCAGCTGAGTTTACTTAACGCGGACTTGCACATGAATAGTTCATGAGATTGCACTTTGTTTAATACTTGTTGACCAATTTTAATCTGTGCCAATTTTAATTTGTTTTGGTTTAATTTAGTTTTAAGGGGAGCGGTTGGGGAGGGATATGATTGTCGTTTTTACTCTGTATCCTTTTAATCTGTTGTACCCCGCTCCGAGTATTCTATTAGAGGAGCGGGCTATAAATAAACATTATTATTATTATTATTATTATTATTATTATTATTCCCATCCTCACTCAGGCACATTCTCTAGCTATAGCGGCCCTCCTCAACAATATTCTAGGAGACCCTATAAGCAGCAACATACAGCAGTGCCATAGTCACCAGCACCAACAGCCTCAGTCCTCCAAAAAGTCCTCTTCCAAATCTTATTTTTGACGGGTCATCAGGAGCGACACCAGTATTCCATCTGCCATCTCCCGCCCTCTGTCCTCACCACGTCCCCAGACTTTGCCGCTTCTACAACAACTGGCATCGGATCACCTCAGACTCCTGGGTCCTCACTATCATCATCCTGGGATACGCCATAGAGTTCTCAAATATTCCACCAAGTGGCATTTTCTGCTCTACTCCCTCATCCCCTCCTCTCCTAGAGGAGATCTCCTCCCTTCTTGACAAAGGAACCATTCAATGGGTTCCACCCAACTGTAGGCTGGAAGGCTACTTTTCTCGATACTTCACGGTTCCGAAGAGAGGTGGTGCTCTTCGCCCTATTTTGGATTTAAGAGGCGTCAACTCCTTTATCACACCTTGCAAGTTCAAGACGGTGACTCTTCAGTCCATCCTTCCATTCCTGCATTGAAGAGACTGGTTTGAATTCATCGATCTGAAGGATGCTTATTTTCACATCGCCAACACTGGAAGTTCCTTCGCTTTGCTGGCGACAGAGATCTCTTTCAATATAACGTCCTTCCTTTCGGCCTCTCCACTGCTCCCCGAGTCTTTACAAAATGTATGTCAGTGGTCATCTCCCACCTTTGGCTTTGAGGTGTAAAGATCTTTCTTTACCCTGACGATTGGCTACTGGTGTTGCCCTCCCGGGCCCAGCTGTTCAACGACATTCACTCTACACTTTCTCTTCTTACTGACTTGGGACTCACCATCAAACCTTCCAAGTCTATTCTCTGACCCGTGAAGCTACATAGACACCTCTCTGGATTCCATCATGGCATGAGCCTACCTACCAACCAGAAGAGTGGAGGCCCTCTGTGACCGGCTTCACCATGTTCTCGCCACTACTCAACCAACGGCAAAGGACATCCAGTGCCTTTTGGGCTACTTAGCATCCATGACGGCAGTCACTTATCTGGCCCGTCTGAGATTCAGGCCTCTCCAGGAGTAGTCCCTATCAGTGTTCAACCATCTCTGAGACAGCCAGTCAAAGAGACTCTCAATCCCCGTGCAAGTTCAGGACTCTCAAATGGTGGTTAGTTCCTTCCAACATCCCAAGAGGGATGCCCTTTCAGCCCCCGGAGCCTTTCAGGACGGTCACCACTGACGCTTCTCTGATGGGATGGGATGCCCATCGCGAAGGTCTTTGACAGGGCCAATGGTCCTCGCAGGAGTCAGAGCTGCATATCAACACCCTGGAACTATTAGCAGTGATCAAGGTCTTCAAGGCATTCGAACATCATCTCCTCCACAGAGTTGTACAAGTAGTGTCAGACAATACAACCACCAACTTCTATATAAACAAACAGGGAGGGATACACTCTGCTACCCTCCTTCACCTGTCACAGCAGATTTGGACATGGTGCCACCACCGCTCAATTCACCCAGTGGAGGTTCACCTCACGGGCAAGGACAATGTGTTAGCAGACTCCCTTACCAGGGGCAGGGTTCTTCAACACAAGTAGACTCTGTCAACTCAGGCTTTCCATCTCCTCACATCTTGTTGGGGAACCCCCTTGGTAGATCTGTTTGCCACTCCAGAGAACTCTCAATGTCAACTGTTCTGCACCAGAGTGGGCAGAGGCCTGGGATCCATGGGAGACACCTTCCTCTGTGACTGGAGCCGGGACTTCCCTTACGCCTTTCCTCCCCTGCCACTGATCTCCAGGATCGTGGCCAAGATGACCAGAGATGGGTCCAATGCGATTCTCTTGTCCCCCTTCTGGCCGAGACAGCCCTGGTTCACCCCGCTACTCCACCTGGCGAAGGGTCAACACTTCCATCTCCTGAATTGGACGGATCTTCTGTCCCACTCCAACGGAGCAGTCCTGCATCTGGACCTTGACAGTCTGTGCATGACAACTTGGAGGATCAGGCCCTAACCTCTCCTGAACTGCTCAGGGTCTTGTTGGCTTCCAGAAAGGACTCTATTAAACAATCTTATGCATGTAAGTGGAAACGCTTTTGTGCCTTTGCAGAGGCTAGAGCTGAATCTTCTTCTCCTGTAGGCCTTTCTACGGTGCTGCAATTCCGACTGCATCTTCGAAGTCAAGGTTTGGCCTTTTTGTTCCTCAATGTCTACCTTTCAGCCATAGTTGCTAACCAACCATCTGGTTCTCTATCAGCTCAGCTCTTCACCTCGCCGACACTAAAGAAATTCTTCAAGGGACTTCACCATCTCTATCCACCACTGTCTCCACTGGTCCCAGCTTGGTCGCTCTCTTTGGTGCTCACACAACTCACGAGACCTCTCTTTGAGCCCTTGGGCTCAGCCTCTCAAACTGCTGACAATCAAGGTGTCTTTTCTTGTGGCCATCACCTCAGCCAGATGTGCTTCAGAGCTGGCGGCCCTACGCTCAGATGAGCCTTTCCTCATTTTCCACAGGGACAGGGTGGTCCTCAGACCAGACATCTCGTTCCTTCCCAAGGTGGTCTCCCCGTTCCACCTTTCTCAAGAGATTGTACCCAGATCCTTCACCTCTGGAAAAGACTATGCACACTCTTGATGTTCGCTGTGCTTTGGCCTTTTATGTTCAACCTTCTGCTGAGTTCAGGTTGTCCACCAAGTTGTTTATTTGTTATGGTGGACCCAAGAAGGGCAACCCAGATTCCTCCCAAAGGTTTTCAAAGTGGATTGCCTAGACCATTGCTCTGGCCTATGAACTGGCTAAGCACCTTTTACCGGTTGGTGTCCATTCTCACTCAACCAGGGCCATTGCTTCATCTGCTGCCTTCCTCCGAGGAGTTCCCCTTCCAGAGGTCTGCAAGGTGGCTACATGGGCACAGCCTTCCACGTTTGTTCGGCATTACCGGCTGGATTCCAGGTCCTGAAGTGATGCCAGTTTTGGTCGTGCTGTTCTTTCTTCTATTCTGCAGTGACCTTCCCACCTCCACAGGTAAGCTTTTTACTCACCCTGTTGTGTGAGGCACAGAGACCACGAAGAAGTAGTACAGGTTGCTTACCTGTAACTGTGTTTCTTCGAGTGGTCATCTGTGCCCTCACACAAATCCCACCGTACCTCCCCTCGGTCAGGTCCCTGCTCTGTTCTGTGGCAGACTTGAACTGAAGGTGGAGCTAGATTGGTGGGATTGGGCATGCTCAGGGAATGGTAGGGGCAGGACTACTGCCAATCTGCTCAGCTTTTCAGCTATCAGAATGAGTCCCTGCACAGGTGCAGTACCCTATTGTGTGAGGGCACAGATGACCACTCGAAACACAGTTACAGGGTCTTTGCTGGGTCTCTGTACCATAATAAAGCATTGTTGCTGCTGTTTATTTTTAAAAAATCATATCCAGAAAACCCCATTCATATGCGTACAGAATGAAAAAGATTTCACTTCTTCACAGGTTATGGCACCCAAAAAAGTCTCCCAAAGTAAAAAACCAAGAAAGCACATAGAAAGAAGACTTTCAAATTCTTAAAGGGTAGGAATGCATGAAATAGGGAAATGCAGTATTATAAAATCAAGACAGGAAGAAGAGTGTATGAATGCTTGTAAAAGGGAAATGAGCTATGTCCTACCCTCAAGGGGTGCTTTGTGATCAAAGGCCTTGATGTCTTTCCCAGGGGACTGACAAAAGGGTCCAGAACGCCTTGAGAACTTCAACACCAGAGTGAAAATTCCTTGATTAGATATTTGAGACAATCCCTCAATGGTCGGACAGGAGGAATATATAGGAACAATGGCTTCCCATTGCTTTGCTATGTGGGTTCAATTGCAAGAAAGGCAATGAGCTTGTGGAGAGTGATGTGCTCAGCAAAGCCATCAGTCTCTGCATGTTCTCCAGTCAGTGTGACCTCTACATGTGCATTTCAAGTTTCCACTGGTCATCATGACCTTAAAATATGCCCAAATCTAAATGATGAAACCTCACATCCCCTGGGACTGCTGGAACCAGTGGGAGCTGTATGAAGGGGCTTCTCCTAAGCCCCTAATCTGTTTGGGAGAGGAGCCACCAGCAATTGACTCTCCAGTCCCATCGCGTAAGGAAGAAGGAAATGGTAGGGCCATTGTGTATGGAAGGCAGCAAAATGCCAGAAAAAAAGGCAGAACTACTACTGTTCAGTCTTCTCACAAAAGGAAAAGGTACTCAAGCTGAGGAAAATGGGGCGGGAAGAGAATGCCATTGGCACTTGCACAGTCACTTTAGGGAAGGATTTAAGACTGATAAAAACTTAGGCTGTGTTCACACTGGAGAAATAAACCGGTTTAAGTGCCATGGCTCAATGCTGTGAAATTCTGGGAATTGTAGCTTGTTGTGGGGTCCAGAGCGGAGCTCTGCTCCACTCTGGGCCCCACAACAAACTACAATTCCCAGAATTTCACAGCATTGAGCCATGGCACTTAAACCGGTTTATTTCTCCAGTGTGAACACAGCCTCAGAAGGACTGCAAACAGACAAAACCATTCATTGCAGAAAAAGGCAGCGGCGGGGCCAAGGCGGAGGGTCAGTCTTTTGAATTCTCTTCTTTTTCTAAGGAGGGGAAGGCTCTTGGGACTCCTTTGGGGCTCCAGGGCCCCCTTCCGTTCCCCTACAAAGGGGCCTCACAACAGCCCTGACAGGGAGGACAAGGAAGGGAGGAGGGAAGGTGGGGCCCTGCTGCTGCTGCTGCTTCTGGGGGTCTTTCTCCAGGGGTCCCCTTCCCTCCCTCCAGAGGGATCCAGACCCAGAGAGAAGGAAGGGAGGAAGAAGGAGCCCCCTCCCCCTTTGGCTGGATGAAGCGCCTGCCTCACTCTCTCACTCTCTCAGGCACCATCAGCAGAGGCAGCTCCTCTTTTAGGGAGGAAGGAAGGGCCTCTTTCTCCCTCCTCTGCTTCAGGCACCTAAAGGAAAGGAGGGAAGGGGCCAGAAAGAAAGAAAGAAAGAATGGCTGAAAGGAGGGAAAGGGAAAAAGGAGGAGGATGGAGGGGGGAAGGCCAGGGAGGGAGAGTCCCTGGGATTAATGCTGGGGGAGAGGCAGGCCCTGGTTTGTGGCCAAAGGAGGAAAGGGAGGGCTCCAGACAGACCCAGAGACAGGCCCTGCTGCCTCCCCTCCTCCTCAGGGGCTTGATCTCAGGGAAGAAGGAAGGGAGCTCTCTCTGCAGAGACACCAGACACTCTCCACCTTGGATTTCCCCCTGAAACATCCTGAATACACTACAAAGCTGACCTGAAATGACCTGAATAGACTAGAAAGCTGGGCCAAAGCTAACAAAATGAAATTCAACACAGAGAAGTGTAAGGTTGTGCACTTAGGGAGGAGAAATGCACAGATATAGGATGGGGGACACCTGGCTGAATGAAACTACGTGTGAAAGAGATCTAGGAGTCCAAGTAGACCACAAGTTTAACACAAGTCAACAGTGTGATGCAGCAGCTAAAAAGGCCAATGCAATTTTAGTCTGCATCAATAGAAGTATAGTGTCTAGATCAAGGGAAGTTATAGTGCCACTCTATTCTGCTTTGGTCAGGCCCCACCTGGAATACTTTGTCCAGTTCTGGGCACCACAATTCAAAAAGGATGTGGAGAAACTGGAGCGGGTCCAAAGGAGGGCAACTAAGATGGTGAAGGGTCTGGAAACCATGCCCTATGAGGAACGACTTAGGGAGCTGGGGATGTTTAGCCTGGAGAAGAGAAGGTTAAGAGGTGATATGATAGCCCTGTTTAAATATTTGAAGGGATGTCATATTGAGGAGGGAGCAAGCTTGTTTTCTGCTGCTCCAGAGACTAGAACGCGAAACAATGGATGCAAGGTCCAGGAAAAGAGATTCCACCTCAACATTAGGAGGAACTTCCTGACAGTAAGGGCTGTTCGATGGTGGAACACACTCCCTCGGAGGGTGGTGAAGTCTCCTTCATAGGGGTCTTTAAGCAGAGGCTGGATGGCCATCTGTCAATGGGGATGATTTGATTTGGAGTTCCTGCATGGCAGGATGGGGTTGGACTGGATGGCCCTTGTGGTCTCTTCCAACTCTATGATTCTAGGATTCTATGATTCATCTCTTTCTTTCAAGAGGGTCTTCACAGCAGATCATTCAAACAATTTCTTGTTTTGTTTTTGTAGGCCTTTGTGTTGCTGGCAAATTCACCTGAGAGAGAATCCAGTAAAAGGGGGAAGTGATTTTCTGGAAAAGATTCATTCTGTCCTAAGTTCAGAAAAGAATTTCATGCTTCTCAGGCCAAGTACAGAATAGAAGAGCCATGTTTCTTTCAGCAAGAGCCATGCAGAGGACCTTTGGGGAGAAGATGCTGAGTCCTGAGGTCCAGCGCCAGCACTTCAGACACTTTGTCTCCCAGGAGGAGGCTTTGGGGCCCCGGGAGGTTTGCAGCCGGCTCCACAATCTCTGCTGTCAGTGGCTGAGGCCAGAGAGACACACCAAGGCTGAGATGCTGGACCTGGTGATCCTGGAGCAGTTCCTGGCTGTCCTTCCCCCAGAGATGGGGAGTTGGGTTCGAGAGTGTGGAGTGGAGACAACCTCCCAAGCAGTGGCCTTGGCAGAGGGCTTCCTCCTGAGCCAGGAAGAGGAGAAAAAGCTGAAGGAGGAGCAGGTGAGCTCATTTCATCCTGGTCATTTTGAGGGGACATCACTATTTTATTATTTATTTATTTATTTATTTATTGGCAAGGGATTTTTAATTTTGTTTGAACAAACTGAGCTATCTTACAGCTGTCAAGAAAGAAGGCCTGCTGGTCAGTCAAAAGGCAGATCAAGGAATAGGGATAAAGCCTGTTTTGGATCAGATTGTTTTTACCCAGAAGACACAGTTTGCACCCAAATTGCTAACTGGGGTTGGTTACAGGGGACCCATGACTCTCTTTTTAAGCAGCTTTGCTGGTGGTTGGTTCAGTTCCAGCCACAATTCATAGCACTCGTTATGTCCTATAAAACAGCAGTGCTCAAACTTTTTACGCTTGGGACCCCCATTTACATCTACATTCAGACGTCACCCCCCTTGTACCATATCAGTGAAACTATTTTGCTTAGTTTGTTTATTTCTATTCTCACATTGATGTATATTGGTGAATTAACATTTTATAAGGAAATAATATTGTTCCAATTAGAACAGCTAATTAGGTCCAGGATATTAGTATGAGTGTATTTTCCACATGAGTATGCTCCACTCTCAGGTGCCACCAATATCATATAGGAATGAGGGATAGAGCCTTCTCAGTGATTGTTCTTGGACTCTTAATCGCCTTTCCTGTAGTGGTTAGACTAAGTCCTTTGCAGATGAAAAAAGCTTTCAGAAAACTACCTGAAACCACTTTTAGTGAGGTGATTTTCTTTGTTTAATTCCTGCCTTTTATTCTGTTGTGATTCAATGCTTTCAGTTATATAGATTACTTTTAAACTATTATTTGTGTACATGTTTATATTTGTGTTTTCCTTGTACCCATTTTACTTACTGTAAACCACTGTCACACCTAATTTCCTCCCCCCAAAAGGGATAGAAATGAATAAAATTTTCACCATCACCATCGTTATATAAATCTAGCCATCCCATCCCAGCTTTCATCTGGAAATCATCTAAAGTGGAGATAATGCACCATAAGGTCTTGTTCTTTTCTTTTCTTTAATTCTTCTCTGTTGCAGGATTTATTTGCGGAAGAGATGGCTGAGGTGGAGAAGCATCCTTCGAAATCCAGTCAAAGTCAGCAACCCAAGTGGATCATGCAGAACAGAGAAGGAAAGTCATCTTCAATAATTAAGGGTAAGAGGATAGTTTCCTGCTTGAGTCTGGCCTCAAGCAGATGGCCCAAAAGGGCCACGTTGGGCAGGAAGCATGCCCTGAATGTGGCTGGAAGCCACACCAGACTTGTCTCTTTCCCAAAGAGCTTGCCCAAAACTGGCCTGGAAAGGGGTGGAAAAATCGGCTCCTTTTTGGTGGCTGGTTTAGGACTAAGGCGGCAGGCCAGATTGGGGATGGGTGTGTGCGGCTACTGTGGCCCCAAAGCACATGGACGTGACGCAGTCCAAGAACAGACCTTTGCTGCTGCCTGTTTCACCCCTCTCTCACACAAAAGGGTAGTTCCTTGCTTATCTCTCTCATGTATGTATGAAATATCTGGGCTTTATGGATTACAGCACTGTATAGCCTAACCAGCATTTTGAACTTGGAAGCGTACCACAGTTAACCAAGGTCCAAAACACGCTGCAGAAATAATCCAGTTTGAGACCCCTTTAACTGCCTTGGCCCAGTGCTAGGGAAACCTGGGAATTGTGGTTATTGTGGTACCAGAGCTCTCTGACAGAGAAGGCTAAATGTCTCACAAAACTATACATTGCCCAGAATTTCCTAGCACTGGGCCAGGGCAGTTAAGGAGATTTCACACTGGATTATTTCTATAGTGTGTTTCATATTTAAGTCTCTGAATATGTAGTTCCTTCCTGATCCAACCAGCCTTTACGGTGAGCACAAAAAGTTATGCCTGCTAGAATTTTTAAAGCTTTTAGTCATCTTTTTCCTTTGCTTAGTCTTTTATGCCCTTTGTTACATGCCCTAGGTTTTGTGTGTGACTTATCCACAGGTCATACCAAAATACTCCAAAACCTGCCCTTCATTTATACATGAAGTTGACCTTATACAAGCATTTATACAAATAAAGCCTGGAAATAAATCTGCTTGGTTACCTTGGATACCTTCTATGATTCTATGATTCTATGATACCTGGTGTATATTCTTAAGGGAGAAAAGATGAATGGAAGGGCTGCTTTAGTGGGATGATATCCTCAATATCAGACAGCCCCAGAGTCCACCTTCAGGTCCTGTCTCCTGAGTGTGCAAGGAAGAGCCAGGAACCTGGACTTCTTTCAACTCTAATCTATTCTCTTCTCAACAAATGTTTGTGCTTTTTCTGTCAAGTCTGTTAACATTTTTGTGGCTGTTTAATATCCTGTGGGATGCTTGGCTACTTGCTTTGCTGATGTTATAGGAATCCCGAATCCAGGAATGGAGTTGAGTCAGCCAGTTCTGGATGGGGGTCACACTTCCCCTGAAGGATTCTGTCCGCAGCTTGGGGGTGCTCCTTGACTCGTCGCTCCATCTGACAGCTCATGTGGATGTGACAGTCAAGAGCACCTGTTATCAGCTTCGTCTGATATGCCAACTCCGCCCCTTCCTGGAGCTGAGGGACCTAGAAACAGTAGTATATGCACTGGTAACCTCTCAATTGGACTTCTGTAATGTGCTCTACATAGGGCTACCCTTGTGCCAAGTTCAGAAACTTCAGTTGGTACAAAACATGGCAGCCAGATTGATTACGAGAACTTCTAGGAATGACCATATAATACCGGTCTTGAAGTCCCTACACTGGCTGCCTTTTAGTTTCCTGGCAAAGTACAAGGTGTTGGTGATTACCTTTAAAGCCCTACATGGCTTGGGCCCAGAATACTTGAGGGAACGCTTTCTTCCTTATTGTCCGTCCCGCACTCTAAGGTCCTCAGGAAGAAATTTATTACAGCCAAAAAAATCTAGGCTAACATCAGTTTCCCAGAGGGCCTTCTCTCCTACTGCTCCAAAATTATGGAACGACCTGCCGGAGGAGATCCATCACATCTCCACTCTGACAGCTTTTAAGAAAGCACTCAAGACGCATCTGTTTCGGCAGGCCTTTCCAACTTAGCTACCCTCCCCAGATATAGAGAGATCTGCCCCCTTATCCGCCTATTCTTCCCTGCTTGCTTCTCTGCCCTTGTGGAATGTTTTTAATATTTTTAATGCTTTTAATATTTTATACTATTACTGTTTATATCCATTTTAGTACTGGGATTGGTGGGCGGGGGAGGTTTAGGGTTTGATTTTATTGTAAAGGTGTATTTTATTATTGTGACCTGCCTGGATTCTTTGTGATTGGGTGGGCTAGAAATAATTTATTATTATTAACAGCCCCCCCCCCCCCGGCATGCCAGGTTCACAATGACTGTAGAATACTGCCTACAGTATTATGTTTGCTGCATGTACACATATAGGAGGGCCTTGAAGAAGGAAGAAGAAAGAAGGGTTAATAACATTCTCTTTCCTTCTCTGTTCCTCCCAGGAGGTGGAATAAAGACTGGGCCTATATGTACAAGCACATCTCTTCATCCTGATGCATTCAGAACAGCTTCTGGGAAACTAAATCAGGTAGGGAACAAGATCTCAAGTGAGTCAAGAAAGGGGTGAATCGAGTGCTCATCTTCCTTTGACCGCTTCTCACAGAATCCTGTTTTTTCTCCATTGTTTCCATCAAAGATGCCACTGAAAGGGGCCTGTGGACAGCATCTTGTAAGGATTTCAGGTTTTTTTAGCAGTCTGAAACAATATGATTCTTTTTTGTCAGGTGACCTTTGAGGAGTTGGCTGTGTATTTCACAGAGGAAGAGTGGGCTCTGCTGGACCCAGACCAAAGGGTCCTTCATCAGGAAGTGATGGAAGAGAATCTGGGGATCCTGTCTTCTCTAGGTAAGGCTCTCTCTTTCTTGTGGTTGAGCAGCTTACAAGTTCTGTAGAATAACCCTGAGAGCAGATCTCAGCAGGCTTTCTGTATAGGTGATGACAGCCTCAGGATCTTTCCCAGATTCATGCTCCCCATTTCACCTGAACTGTTCTGAATGTCCTTTTACTCTCCTCTGATACAGCAACTCAAGTGGACTGAAACCTAGACTTTCTTGTGGCATGAAAACTAGGCTGTAACAGACCTCCCAGAGGACTTTTTCCGCTACTGCTCCCAAGCTTTGGAATGGTCTGCCGGATGAGATGCGTCATAACATCTCTTGATTGCTTTAAAAAAGCTCTGAAGACACATCTCTTCCGGCAGGTCTTCCATGAAACCTCATAGATCCCGGCTCTGAAACGGAACCTATTAATTGAATCTGACCCCTTGCTTGGTGCTATCTCTTTCCTCAACTAAGAACTATCGAGGATGAATTATGCTTTTAATGTTGTGATGGTTTTAAATTGTTGCTAATTTAATCTATTTTTAAGGGGTGGGTGGCTGGGAATGGGTTGATGAAGTGTTTTAATCTGTATGTTTTAACCTTGCTGTACCCCGCTCTGATTGTGTTTCACAGAGGAGCAGGCTAGAAATAAAGATGATGATGATGATGGTTATTATTATATGATATGCATATGTTAGCAATAGCATTTACAATTCTGTATTGGTTATCAATGAACTCAGCACTCTCTCAGTGGTTAACAATCTAGTTAATTTCCCCCAGCAAGTTGGGTACTCATTTTGCAAACCTACGAAAGGATGGAAGGCTGAGTCAACCTTGAAGCCTGGGGTTCAAACTCATAGCCTTGTGGCTGCACTACCAGCATTTAGCTACTGTTCCACCAAGGTTCCCTATATGTTGAAACTGAACAGTTTGAGGAAATATCAGCTGTAGGAGTAAATTGGAATAAATTTTGTTTAATTATACAAAAACAGAAGAACAGGAATTTCTAAAGGATAAAAAGATAGATATAAAATTAAAAGATACAATTAAATATTTAGGAATAAAAATTACAAAAAATCTACAAAAATTAGAGGAACAAAATTATAAAAAATTAAGAATAGAAATTAAAAGGAAATTAGAGGAATATAAAAATATTAAATTATCATGGTTTTGAAGAATTGCATTTTGGACAGGCTCAGGGAGTTGGGGATCAGAGGCACCGCTCTCTGGTGGTTCTGGTCCTTTGTCTCTGGCAGATCCCAAAGGGTGAGGCTTGGCGACAGTCGCTCTTCAAAGATCGAGCTTAATTGTGGCGTCCCTCAGGGCACCATCCTGTCCGACACTATTTAATATTTATATGAAACCGCTGGGTGAGATCATTCGGAGGCATGGAGCTCAGTGTCTTCAGTACCCTGACGACACTCAGATATACCTCTCCATGACTAGATCACCGGCTCAGACTTCAGATGGCGTCTCTCCTCTCAATGACTGTATTGCGGCGGTAATGGATTGGATGAGGGAAAACAGGTTGAAGCTTAATCCAGACAAAACGGAGGTACTGTCACAGGACCAAAGCCAGGATTGGGAATACACCTTCCGGTCATAGATGGAGTCACACTCTCCTCAAAGGACCCTGTTCGCAGCCTGGGGGTACTCCTAGATCCGTCTCTCCACATAACTGGTCAGGTGAATGTGACGGTCAGGAGTGCCTGCTATCAGCTTCGGCTGATATGCCAGCTGCGCCCTTTCCTGGAGCCAAAGGACCTGGAGTCAGTGGTACACGCTTTGGTAACCTCACGATTGGACTTCTGTAGCGCACTCTACATGGGGCTACCCTTGTGCTTAACTCGGAAACTTCAATTAGTTCAGATCATGGCAGTATCATTATTCTTTTAAAATTATTATTGTTATTATTATTATTCCTCTGTTTGTTTCAAAAGGCAAGGCCATTGGGCCTTCCTTCTTCTGTCTGGACTCTGGGGTCCTCCAGGAGGAAACCGAGATGATGATCTTTCCTAGACGGGACCTACTTCATCATCCGGGTTCCTCTCTAGGAATCTGCTCTCGCTCTCTTCTTCTCAGCAGCAGCAGCACACAACCGGAAGGGGCGGGGCGAAGGCGGGGGTTGGTTGGCTGGCTTGGAAGCTTCTCTCTCTCTCTCTCTCTCTCTCTTGAAGCGGAAGTGGAGGAGAGGAAAGGAAAGGAAGAGGGTCTTCTCTCTCTTTCTCTCTCAGCTCCTCCTTCAGGGACCCCCCTCCCTCCCTCCTGAAAGGAGCCCCACAACAGCCCTGCGAGGGAGGACAGGGGGATGGAAAGAAGGAAGGAAGGTGGGGCTTCTGCTCCTGGGGGTCTTCCTCCAGGGATTCCCTCCTTTTGGGTCCCTTCCCTCCCTCCCTCCTTCCTCCAGAGAGAGAGAGAGACAGACCCAGAGAGAAGGGAGGGAGGGAGGACCCCTTTGGCTGGATGAAGCCCCTGCCTCACTCACTCTCAGGCAGCAGAGACTCCTCTTCCAGGGAGGAAGGGCCTTGGGAACCACAACAGCCAGCCCTTGGGAGCCCAAAAGGAGGCCTTGCAGGGAAGGAGGGAAGGGGCCAGAAAGGAAGAAAGAAGGGCTGAAAGGAGGGAAAGGGAGAAGGAGGCTGAAGAGGAGGAGGAGGAGGGAGGGAATAATACAATCCTAAGAGTTGGAAGAGACCCCAAGAATGGCCATCCAGTCCAACCCCATTCTGCCATGCAGGAACTCCCAATCAAAACATCCCTGAGAGATGGCCACCCAGGCTCTGCTCAAAGAGGAGGAGGAGGTCAGGGAGGGCGAGGCCCTGGGAGTGCTGGGGGAGAGGGCCCTGGTTTGTGGCCCGAGGAGGGAAGGGAGGGCTCCAGACAGACCCAGAGACAGGCCCTGCTGCCTCCCCTCCTCCTCAGGGGCTTCATCTCAGGGAAGAAGGAAGGAAGGGAGCTCTCTCTGCAGACACCAGGCACTTTCCAGATTGATTTGTGCCCTGAAACACCCCCTTCTCTCAAAGGGGTCTTCAGAGCAGATCGTTCATACGATGCCTTGCTTTCTTTGTAGGCCTTGGTGTTCCTGGCAAAGTCACCTGGGACAGAATCTGGTAAAAGAGGAAAGTGATTCTCTGGACTGTTTGAAAAGATTCATTCTGCCATAAGTCCAGGCCAAGCACAGAAGAGAAGAGCCATGTTTCTTTCTGGAGGAACCATGCAGAGGAGCTTTGGGGAGAAGATGCTGAATCCTGAGGTCCAGCGCTTCAGACCATTTGTTTCCCAGGAGGAGGCTTTGGGGCCCCGGGAGGTTTGCAGCCAGCTCCACCATCTCTGCTGTCAGTGGCTGAAGCCAGAGAGACACACCAAGGCTGAGATGATGGACCTGGTGGTCCTGGAGCAGTTCCTGGCTGTCCTTCCCCCAGAGATGGGGAGCTGGGTTCGAGAGTGTGGAGCGGAGACAACCTCCCAAGCAGTGGCCTTGGCAGAGGGCTTCCTTCTGAGCCAGGAAGAGGAGAAGAAGCCGAAGGAAGAAAAGGTAAGCTCATTTCATCCTGGTCATTTTGAGGGGACATCACTGTTTTTTGAAGGGATGTTTAAAATTTATTTTAAGCTTTCTTAAAACAGTTAAAAAAAGAAGGCTTGCTGGTCAATTAAAAGGCAGAGCAAGGAATAGAGATAAACCTGTGTCGGATGGAATGATCTTTCCCCAGAAGACACCATTTTTAGCCAGGTTGCTAACTGAGGTTGACAAATGTAGGACCAAAACATACTGCAGAAATAATCTATCTTGAGACCACTTTAACTGTCTTGCCTTAGTTCTGTTGGGGATGCTTTGATTGGGAGTTCCTGCATGGCAGGGGGTTGGACTGGATGGCCCTTGTGGTCTTTTCCAACTCTAGGATTCTATGATTCTAAGGAACTCTGGGAATTGCAGTTTATTGTGGCTGCAGAGCTTTCTGACTGAAGGCAAAATGTCTCACAAAACTACAGTTCCCAGAATTCCCTAGCATTGAGCCAGGGCAATTAAAGTCGTCTCAGATTGGATTATTTCTGTAGTGTATTCTGGGCCTTGCTTTGGAAGAAGGCTGAATACACATTCTTATTCTAAAGGAGAAAATATTCACAAATGCCTTCAGGATTCAATATGGGTTTTGTATAAGAAGCAGAAATACATGGACTGATGAAGATCCTTTGAAACAGTTGTAAATATTTCTGGAAATCATCATCTCTTCAGTTCCTAGATGCCATAAATTTCAATTTTATGTAGTAGATAATTATTTTCAAGATTTTTCAAATCCTAGAATCTCCAAACCTTAGGTTCTTGAAAAGTTACAGGATTCCAAACCTCATATCCTTCTCCAGTGTTTTAGCTACAGGGCCTTCAGATTTCAAGTTTTATAAACTCTGAATGGACTTAGTTATGGATGTTCATTATTTCTCATTCTCCCTTTGGTGATTTGTATAATCATTTTTATATACCCTAAGCCATACCGCAGTAGACATATGCCTTTCGTGGTTCATAGTTGTATAGTGGTATTGTTCAGTACTTTCTTGGTTAATCTGCTGTTTACAGGAGACCCACGACTCTCTTTTTAAACAACTTTGCTGGTTATTGGTTCGATTCCAGCCACAATTCATAGCACTAGTTATGTCCTGTAAAGCAGTGGTGCACAAACTTTTTAAATATTACCCATAAAAAAGTTTGGGAGGAGGGGGAGGAAGCATCAGGGCCTCCGCGTTTTAAGCCCCAATTGGTCACCCATCCCACAGTTTGAGGACCATTGCTGTTAAGCTCTGTCTAGCTTTGGTCCATGCTTTTAATTTATTTTTCCATGAGTGTGCTCTGCCCTCAGGCCCCACCACCTTCCTGGTCATATCTTATGGAAATGAGGGATAGAGCCTTCTCATTGGCTGCCCTTGGACTCTGGATCGCCTTTCCTGGGAGATTTGACTGAGTCCCTTACAGACTTCTGAAAACTTACTGAAATCACTTTTGGTGTGGTGCTTCCTGTTGTTTAATTCTTGCCTTTTATTCTCTTTTAATAGTTTCAATTCAACACATTACTTTTAAAATATTGTTTGTGTATATATTTTTATTTGTGGTTTTTTGTACCTGTTCTAGTTACTGTAAACCACTGTTAGACCCAGTCCCCCCGCAAAGGATACACATGAATAAAATAATCATCGTCGTCATCATATAAACCTAGGCATCCCATCCCAGCCTTTTTCTGGAAATCATCTAAAGTGAAGATGCTGCACCATAAGGTCTTGTCCTCTTTTATTTTCCCAATTTTTCTCTGCTACAGGACTTGTTTGCAGAAGAGATGCCTGAGGTAGAGAAGTATCTTTCTGAATCCAGACAAAGGCAGCAGCCCAAGTGGATCATGCAGGACAGAGAAGGACGGTCCTCCTCAATAAGTAAGGACTAAGAAGGTAGTTTCCTGCTTGACTCTCTCACATATGTCTGAAATATCTGGGCTTTGTGGCTTACTACACTTGAACCATTTTATTTGTTGTAACCAGCACTTTGAAATTAGAAGCATGCCTCAGTTAACCAAGTCTCTGACAGTAAAGAATATTTTACAAGGACTTTTTATGCCTGCCCAGCCTTCCTTTTCCTTCTCATTCTTTGTGCAGCTAGATTTTTAAAGCAACATTGACACTGAGAGGATATAGAAAGAGGGTTGGAGAACCACAGAATTTCAGTATCTAGTTAAGATAGCATCTCTGCAGAAATCAGTGCAGTAAAGCTTGATGTGGGAATGAGTGGAATTCTGTACCAGCCTTTCTTACGGTAGTGCTGTATGCCTGCCTACAACAAGCAAGCTAAATGGCAGCTCCCACAAGGTTTTTTATTGGTCCTATGCAAACAACAAAACAGAGGAAAGGGAAGAGCAGATAAGCTATCCTCACACCTCCCCTTATATGTTTTAAAAATGCAGAGATCTGTAAGTCTGGCTAGCAAAATGGAAATCATAAGAAACTTAGAAGCTAGTGACCTCTTTGGTGCTTCCCCTCAAAGAGCAGCAAGAGAATAGAGAGGTCTTTTAGGATCTCCTGGGATGGAGTAAGCTTTCACCTTTTGCCATTCTATTCAGAGAAGGGGATTGTTCTTTGTTTTTTCTTTTGGGGATAGGAAATAATACTGTTCCTTAAATCCTGCCCTTACATGCTATTTGACATGTGCACATTTTCTTAGCCACCAGCCCCACATTACACAGCCAAAATTTACCGTAGTTCCTTCCTCATCCGTCCAAACACAGTTAATCCCTGCTGGAATTTTTAAAGCTTATCGGCATCTTTTTCCTTTGCTTAGTCCTTTGTGTCCTTTGTTACATGTCCCTAAGCTTTATGCTTAACTAACACACAGGTCATACCAAAATATCCCAGAACCTACCTTCAATTTATACATGAGGTTGACTTATGCACATATTTATACAATAATGCCTAGAAACAAATCTGCTTGATTACCTGGTATATACCTGTGTATGTTCATCTGGGAGCAAAGATGAATGGAAGGGCTGCTTTAGTGGGATGATATCTTCATTATCAGACAGCCCCAGAATCCAACTTCAGGTCCTGTCTCTTCCTTACACAGGGAAGAATCAGGAATCTGGACTTCTTTCCATTCCACTCTGTTCTCTTCTCTCCCAAATTTTGGTCCTTTTTCCTTTAAGTTTGTTAACATTTTTGTGGCTGTTTAATTTGTTATGAGATGCTTGCCAACTTGCTTTGCAGATATTTATTAGTAGCCCCCCCCCATGCCAAGTTCAGAATGGCTGTGATTCTACAGTGACCTCCTAATTCTTTTTGTGCATACAATATGATGTCTTCTGCATTTACACACACAAGAGGGTCTTGAAGGAGGAAGAATAAAGAAGGGTTAATAGCATTCCTTTTCTTTCTCTGTTCCTCCCAGGAGGTGGAATAAGGACTGGGCCTATGAGTACAGGCACATCTCTTCATCCTGATGGACTCAGAATGGATTCTTCAGGACTAGATCAGGTATGGAATAGGATCTCAAGTGAGTAAGAAAGGGGTGGACTAAATGCTCCCCATCCTTTGACCTCTCCCTGGTCGCCACAGAATCTTATATTTCCCCCTCATTGCTCCGATGAAAGATGCCACTGCAAGGGACCTATGGATGAGCAATCTGAAACAATATGGTTCTCTTTTGTCAGGTGACCTTTGAGGAGTTGGCTACGTATTTCACGGAGGAGGAGTGGGCCCTGCTGGACCCAAGCCAAAGGGCCCTTCATTGGGAAGTGATGGAAGAGAATCTGGGGATGCTGTTCTCTCTGGGTAAGGCTCCCTTTTCTTGTGACTGAGAGCTCTTCTTCTCTTGATACATTATAGCAGGCGGAGTATTTTTTTTTCTATCTTTGCTGATTTCTGGCTTTTCTTACCAGGAAGCCATTCATTAGCAGATTTTAAGTCAAGGTCATTGTGAGGTCCAGATGGACTTCTGAGTTTGGACCACTGTGTGGGATGCTGGGAGTCCCACTAGCAGTATCCCCCCAAGAGTCTGATCTGTCTTCTTCAACTGCCACTGTGGCCCCTATTGAGCCGCACTTAAAAAGAAAGACTGGATTGTTTAAGGGCAAGTGAAAAGGCAGAAGGAGAAAGCAGCTACACCTTGCTTTCTTGCTCCCAATAAGTAATAATAATAATAATAATAATAATAATAATAATAATAATAATATTTATTTCTTACCCGCCCCTCTGTAAAACAATTGAGGCAGCGTACAACAGGTTAAAAAACAGATTACAGATTAAGTATGTAAATTAAGTATGCAAAGCCCTCCTCAGACTGGCCATTACGGCCTGCTGGGACGGAGTTGGGGTGCCACGTCCAAATGACGCACTTTTGAAGCTGGCAAAAAGTTGTGTTTGCCGCCGTGTTTCTTGAGCACAGTGTGTGCTGTGCCACAGAATTTGCATGAGGGTGGTGTAATGCCAGCATCAGGGCAGAGTCAGGGCAGATGGCTGCCATGCCCCTATTCCAGTTCAATGCCGGTATTTCTTGCTGGTCTGTATACCCCATAGTTCAGTTGGAAGTTGGAAATGTTTGGTTGGCTGTGAGCTATTTCTGGAGCTTTGCTGCTTTGAGTGTGTGTGGACTAAGTTGGGAGCTGAGAAGCAGAATTTGGGGTTGATTGAAGTCATTGAGGTGTATGTGTGTGTTAGTACCATGTTCCTTCAAAACAATGGTAATAATATTTTGTATGGCTGAGATTGCTAAGTCACAGCACTTGACATGATGCAAAGGCTTGTAATAGGAGATTGCATCATGTCATTGTTTTTGGCTGTAGCTGGGTAATTTCTCCCCAGACTGGGCCAGTAGTTGGCCTAGCTCAAATTTATTACTGGTCAACAGTTTCTTCACCGGGGTTTGCCATTGAAATCCTCTAAGACTGAGAGAGTATGACTTGCCCAGGGTCACTCAATGGATTTTCATGGCTGAGCCGGTATTTGAACCCTGGTCTCCAGAGTCATAGTATGACACTGTCTCTCTGTTTGTGAGATACAATGGTTTTTTTCCCTAAACTCCAGCAATCCAGCTATTAGGTAAATTATCTAATCTGTACCCTAACTGAGCATAGGTTTGTCAGCCATCTTTTAAAAACTGAGTTCTCTCCTGATTTTCAGCAGTTAACCCAAACCTCTATTTCACCTTCTGTTTAAATACACCATAATTCTGGGCCTCCTCTAGTCTCATTTCCCCTTCAATTTCATCTCTGTAATCTAAAACAACCCAGGTGTCATTAACTGTATTTCCTTATACAAACTTGAATTTTTTGCCTGAATAAATACTGCCTTTAAATTCCCTGGCACCTGTTCCTTACCCATGCTATTTCATCACAAGTGATTCCTTACTATACCCTGAACTTTTTAACCCAGGAGGCACCAATCTGTTAGGTTTTCATTTAAAAGAGATATTCACCACAATTTAGTTTCCAGCTCTTAAGAATCTGCTTCCAGTCCTCTACTAGCACCAGTCTTTTACCTCAAGGACTGTTTTAACTCCACTACAGCTTTAATCAATTAGTTGTTTATCTCAAGGTCCTCCTCAAGGAAGAATCTCTCAATTCCCTCACCAGATCAGAGTATTTCCCAACTAGGTCTCTAAATCCCCACTGGATTTTCTGAGATCCCCAGTGGATTTTTGAATCCCACTGCCCTTGGCACCAATTTGTGATAGGCAGGGACAATGCCTTAATCCTCCTTAGACTGGGTCTCAGTATCACTTTAATAAAAAGCCTTGCTCGTGTCCTTTCCTCAATGTTATCTCAGTGATGAAGGAAGTTCATCAAACACCCTCTTTATATTAGAGGTCTAGGAACCTTAGTGCTTACTCCAGTGTTCAAATAGGTTGATATAGTTGGTACCGTGTTTCTGAATAATATACCACACAGACAGTATTAGTGATACTGAGACCTTGAAAGGGGCAGTTAAGTGGACCTTGTCTTACTGTTCCCTGAACTCACTTTCACATGTCTTGATAATTCATTGTTGAAGCTGACATGGAAAAGTATCAGATATTTAGTGAGTATTCTTTACATCTTAAATTAAATTAATAGATGGATGCTCTAAATTTTATTCTTTCAATCAATACTCCAGACTGTATCTCTGTAACGGCGAGGTGCGGCGTGAATGAATTTCAGTATCTCGGCGGCGACCTTGAGATACTTCCAAACATAACGTGTAAGCCAGCTGGCGCAGTTGAAGGGTTATTTACACATGAAAGGAGTCAAAAACTATTTACATCAGATGTAGAGCTCTTGGATGAAAGCATAAACAGGCTTTTTTTCTTATTCCAGCTCTCAACAATACAAGAACTCTCCAACAAATTCACAAGCACAAAACACTGACTGACTACAGTGACCCATCACACACTCACACTGTGCTTTGCTCCTTATATTCAACTTCTTGCAATATTGGCTAAGCACTGCATCATGCTCATTGCAAATCTGTAATGCCATAAAGTTCAGCATTCTCTGTGATTACATCTGGTCACACTGTTCACAGATGAATGCAAAATCTGCATCTGATATCATCCATGGAATCTTAAATCTGCTCTAAAAATCACATTTTTATCATGAA